>JAHEWK010000012.1:0-2409228 GCA_020740775.1 Ilyonectria destructans
ACTACTATAGAGCTATAAAGTTAAAAGTAGCTTAAGTAACTTTAGCTTTAATAATATTATACTATTATAATATTATAATATTCTTATAAGATATAAAAATTAATATAATTTTTACCTTATAATAACTTATAATTCTATATAAAGAATAATATAGTAGTATTAGCCTTAAGTAAGTTATATTACTATTTCTAACTTTATTATATATATCCAGCTAAGGGATTATAGGTTATTATAGATTTTAATTTATTAAAGGGGTTATCTCTAATAATTAGATAGTATTAATCCTCTATCTATAGAATTTATCTTTATATTAATTTGCCGATATATAATAGAAAACCTCCAACTTAAACCCCTTAGAATCTAATTAGTCTATTAGTATCTAGAATCTTAAGATAGATTAATTAAATAATAAAGACTGCTAAAGTTAATTAATATTATCTATCTTTTTTTATAGTTATATTTAAAAGGATTTAAGTATAATTTTAGCTGTAATTAACTGCAGACTGATAATACCTTAAGATATTACTAGTAGTATTATATATAGTAATTATACTTTATAAAGACTGTAATTTAGCTATATAGGGAAACTATATAATATTAGTCTGTATATAGTACTAGTTATAAGCTTTTAAGTTTAATTTATATAGGTATAATTAATTTTTAGGCTTTTTGGATTTTACGGGAAAAAAAAAATTAGGCTATAGGTGTAAGGATGCCGGCGGATCACCGCCGGAACCCTTTGGAATTAGCCCACAAGCCTGAGCCCTAAGCAGGCCCACTTAGGGCTAGGGATTGAGATAAAGCAGAGAGACGAGCCTCTAGAGATAGGCTCGTCAAGTTAAAGTCTAATTATACTACTTTACCTACCTGGAGTTCTGTTCCTTTTCTGGTCGTAGCCTTTAGCCGCTATCCCTTACAATAGGCTATATAAAAGTTATATGCTATTCTTGATAACTTAAGGCTATCTTTTGCTGGAATATTAGAAACTGATATCTAGGTATTTTAGTAATTTCTTCTGTAATTAGAAAAAGAATAAAACTTAAAGTAGGTAAAGTAATATAATTAGACTTTAATTTAATAAGTTTATCTTTAAAGACTTATCTCTTTACTTTATATTAATTTCTAGCTTTAAGTAGGCCTACTTAAAGCTTAAGCTTATAGGCTAATTTTAAAGAGTTCTAGTAGTAATCTACTGGTATTCTTATATTAATCCCCTTAGAATTTAATCTGTTTACTGATATTTAGAATCTTAAAATATATTAATTAAGTAATAAAAACTGCTAAAGTTAATTAGTATTACCTATCTTTTTTTATAGTTATATTCTAAAGAAATTAACTATAATTTTAACTATAGACTGATAATACCTTAAGATATTATTAGTAGTATTATATATAGTAATTACTCTTCATAAAGATTTATATAGAGAAATAGTATAAAAATAGTTTATATATAGTACTAATTATAAGCTTCTAAATTTAATTTACTCTAGTAGTAGAATTAATTTTAAGGCTTTTTAAACTCTATAAAAAAAATAGACTGACTGTATAAAAGTTATATATTATTTCTTATAACTTAAGGCTATCTTTTATAAGAATATTAGAGATTAATATCTTAGAATTTTAGTAATTTCTTCTATATTAATTATTATCTAAATATAAAGAAATACTATATACTTTATATATTAATTAACTATTATTAGAATTATATTAATCTTTTTCTCTTTTTATTAAATTAATAGAAGTTTTATAAAAAAGTTTATTAAGATTTCTTACTAAAGCTAATTTAATATTAAAAGTAATATAAGCTTACTAAAGAGTTTATATCTTTTTACTATAGCTTTTTAGCAGACTGTATATATCTATATTTAATTTTTAATATTTTTTATTTATTTCTATTTAGTAGAAATATCTTTAGAGAAGAATTTAAATTCTATTAGCCTTAAAATAGTTAGTAAATAGATTATTATAATATAATTATAGAAGAATATACTTTATAGTTTTTTTATTTAGAATAAATAACTATTACTTATAATAGAGTAATCTATCTCTAATAGATTAAAGTTTACTTTTTTTAATTATTATTATAAAATTACTTCTTTTTTAATATTAAGAAATTAAAATACTTTAGTATATATATACCCAGAGGGAGAACTAAAAGCTTAACAGTAAAAAAAAAACACTAATAATAGTATTAATAATACAGACTATATACTCAGTTTATTTAAAGGTTAATAGTTACTCTCTTTTAATATTATATCTTTAGATTCTTATTCTAAAGAAATTAAATTAATTCTATAATTAAATAGAATATTACTATCTTATAGACTTCTTTTTAAAATATAGTCTTTTTAGCTATTAAAAAAATAGCTTATAATCTATTTTCTCTTAAACTTAATAGATTTAATTTTTTAAAATTAATTTACTTAATATACTCTTTAGGGGATTTATAGATAAATTGTTCTTATTTATATTAATATTCTTTTAATTTAAGCTTTTTATTTTATTTAATTAAAATTTTCTTTATTGTTTAAAATTTAAATTATTTTAATTTTAACTAATTAATTATAATAGAGGGAATATATAGAGGTTAAATAATAAATAAGGAATTAATAGTTAGCTAATATATAGCCTGACTAAAAGATAAAACTTAAATAATTAAATAGTATTACCCCTTTAATAGAGAAGAGAGGTAAACTTTAATTCTATTATTATTAGAAATATACCTTTTTACTATCTAACTATTATTATTAAATCCCTTATAGATTATAATACCCTCTATTAGTATTATATTAGTATTTTAATTTATTAAATAATTTAATATTTAAAAACTTTATATTGTTAAATTTAAGCTATTTTAATAAACTATTAATTAAAAAAAAATTTAATTTTATATTTTATTATAAAATTATAGAATATAAAGTAAATATACTATTTAATCTACTTACTATTAAATCTAAAAGTTTTTATAAAATTTTATAAATTAAAATAATTATTTAAAATCTTAATAAAAATTATAGCCTCTTTAAGATACTATTATTAATATTTAAATAACTTTATAATAGCTATTAATTTCTAATTTAAAGTATTATATTTTAATTTAAATTTTTTAAATTTCTATAATTAAAAGGTAAAAAAATAATATAATTCTTATTTATTAAATTAAAAAGTAATTCTAGCTATTATAAATTTAAACATATTAATTTTTAAGTCAATAGAAAGAAATAGATTATAGTATTTTAAAATAGTATTTTTTAAAAAGCTTAAATAAATTAGTAAAATATTTTTTTTAATTTTATTTAGTAATATATATTCTAATTTCTTTCTATTTATATTTCTTTTTAGTAAATTACTTAGGGGTATAATAATCTTTAAATATCTATAGATAAATCTATAATAAAAATTCTAAAATTCTAGAAATATCTAAATCTTTTAAAAGATTTTAAATTCTTTTTATTTAATTATTATTTAGATTCTTTTAGAATCTATTAATATCTTTTTATTTAAGAGAATAAATTAAAAATATTTTATTTTATTTTAATAGAAAGAATATTTAGATTATTTTATAAAAAGTTTAGCTTTATAAAATTAATTAAATATCTATTAAAGATATTTTATATAGAAATTTTAATTTTTTAAAAAGATAAAAATATTATTTAGATAAACTATATAAATAGTATTTAGTAAATTCTATAGAATTTAATAAATATAATTTTAAAATATAATAGAAATATTAATAAATTTAAATAGTATTACTAAATATTTAAAGTAGCTATATTAAGTATAAAATACTATTTTCTATTTATTATCTTTTTAAATATATATATAGTAATAGGTATTCTTAATATTAATTTTTAAGAAGAATTTTATACTTTTTATATAGTTTATAATTTCTATTATTAAAAGTAAGAAATATTAATTTTTATTTTAACTAACTATTTAATTAACTACTTAACTAATTACTTAACTAATTAAAGATATTTACTTTTTATATTATACTATAGACTGATATAGTTTTTTCTAATTATTAATATACTTATAGCTTCTTTTTTAATCTTTATTATTTAACTTTAAATTATCTAATTCTTATTTTAAGGCTATAAATTACAGCTAAAAAGTCAGAATTTAAAGATATTATAGAAATTTAAATTAACTAATTTAATAAGCTTTATTTAATATAGTTAATAGTTTTTAGCTATTATATAATATAATTTAAGAGTTAATAGGCTAAAATATAACTTTATAATTTTAGGTTATTATAGAGTTAAACTATTTTAAGACTTTAATTTAAAAATACTAAAGGTATATATTTTCTCTAGTAGAAAGAGTATTTATTAATAGCTTATATAATACTATATAGTCTATATAGCTAATAAATAATATAGTATTAATTAACTTATAGCTAAAAAATTAATAACTATAAGAATTTAAGGGAATTTAATAACCTTTAATAATAGCTATAAAGAAATAATAAAGGGATATTATAGAGAAAGTTCTAATTAATAATATATTTAGTAGTTAGAAGAGGTAAAAAACTGTAATTAGATTTATAATTAATAGATTAAGTTTCTTATTATACTTATATAAGTATATAATTATATAGAATTTAAAATAGTAATTAAAATAGTAATTTTAATAATAATAGATATTTATATAATCTTTTATATTTTATATTTCTATATTAATCTTCTAAAAGAAATAAAAATTAAAAAATTATAAGAAATTATAGCTAAAAGTTAAAATTAAAAAAGAAATAAAACTTAAAATATATAAAGTAATATAATTAGATTTTAATTTAATAAGTTTATCTCTAAAGGCTTATTATTTTACTTTATATTAACTTCTAACTTTAAGTAGGCTTATTTAAAGCTTAAGCTTATAGATTAATTCTAAAGAGTTTTAATAGTAATCTATTAGTATTTTATAGTAATATTTAAGTTAATATTATTTTAAAAATATTAGTAATAAAACTTTAATAATAAATTTAAAATAAGAAACTTATAATTAATTAAATTAAATTTATAAACTTATTAAAGCTTAATTTAATATAATATATAGTAATTAGAATTTTATACTAATAATAAGGTTTTTATATTATAGTTAGTTATAAAATTAAATAGATTTAATAGAAGAATAATATATATTTAAATATCCTACTAATTCTCCTTTAATTTATATTAGCTAGAGTATATACTTTTAATTATAATAAAAGCCTTTTATAGATATATTATTATATAAATAATATACTTTTAAATAGAAATTAAAAAGAATAAATACCTACTAAATTAAATATAATAATATAGAATTTAATATAAGAATATATATTAAGAGGTTAGAGTACTCTAGTATATATATACCTAAAAAAGGGACTAAAAGCTTAATAGTAAAAAATAAAATACTAATAATAGTATTAATAATATAGACTATATATTCAGTTTATTTAAAGATTAACAGTTTACTTAAATAGATTAAAGTTTTTAATCTAACTAATTACCTTTTCTAATATCTTAATAAGCTATAGAAATAGCTATATCTTAAAAAAGCTAAATCTACTGAAAAAGCTAAATTTACTAGAAAAGCTAAATCTACTAGAAAAACTAGATTTTAAAAAAGGTAAAATTATAATAGATATAAAAGCTCTATAAGCCTTTTTATATTCTAATTATTCTTTTATTCTTATATATATCTTAACTAACTACTTAATTAACTACTTAACTAACTAAAGATATCTACTTTTTACTCTATACTATAGACTGATATAGTTTTTTCTAATTATAAGTATACTTATAGCTTTTCTTTTAATTTCTATTATTTAATTTTAAGTAATTTAATTTTTATTTTAAAGCTATAAATTATAGCTAAAAAGTTAGAGTTTAAAGATATTATAAAAGTTTAAATTAATTAATCTAATAAACTTTATTTAATATAGCTAATAGTTTTTAGCTATTATATAATTTAAGAGCTAGTAAGTTAAAATATAGCTTTATAACTTTAGGTTACTATAAAGTTAGTTTATTTTAAGATTTTAATTTAAAAATACTAAAGATATATATTTTCTCCAGCAGAAAGAGTATTTATTAATAGCTTATATAGTACTATATAGTTTATATAGCTAATAAATAATATAATATTAATTAATTTATAGCTAAAAACTTAATATAAGAATCTAAGGGAATTAAATAATAGAGGGATATTATAGAGAAGGTTTAATAGAGGTAGAAGACTGTAATTAGATTTATAATTAATAGATTAAGTTTCTTATTATACTTATATAAGTATATAACTATATAGAATTTAAAATAGTAATTAGAATAGTAATTTTAATAATAATAAGAATATATATAACTAGTTAAAATTATAAAAAAAATAATATTTTTATAGTAGCTTTAAAGTTATTAGTAAAAATTTAATTAAAAGAGGAAAAAAGATAAATTTATAATTTATAAAAAGCTTTAGCTTTTATTAAAAAAGTACTATTAAACTTATATTAAGTACTAATTTAACCTATTAGTATATTAAATATAATAAACTTATAGAGGTAACTTAAAGTTTAATTCTATTTCTATTTAATACTAACTCTATCTTATTATATAATAAATACTTAAGAAAGATTAAAATAATAAAAAAAACTTAAAATAAATAAAAAACTTTATACTCTAATTAGTTTTAAGCTTTACTAATTAGTATATACTAGTAATTAGTTTCTATATTAATTCTAAATAGATTACTTTAAATTTAATTAGATAGTATTTAAGTTTTAAGTTATATAATAAGTATATAACCCCTCTATTTATTATAAGAAAGATATAATCTTTATATTTTACTAAAAATTAAGAATTTATCTTTAGTTAAATTTAAATTAATAACCTCTATAGAGATATAAAAAGCTTTAAAATACTAACTATTATACTATAAAGATATCTTAGTTTCTATATAATAAAAATACTAATTAAAAGTAGAATTATAAAATATATAGAGGATTTTCTTAAGTAAAAAGAGAATTTTAATTAAAAGAAATTTATTTTAATTTATTTATTTAGTAAATAAAAATAAATAGATATATAGTATATACTAAATATTACTAATTTTAAAAACTTTAAGCTAAAGAAATAAATAGATAGAAGTTAAAATATAAGTAATACTATAAAAAATCTATTTAAAAATATAATTAAATTAAATAATAACTTAAAAGAAAGTTAAAAAAATTTTTTTAAAAAGAATAATAAGCTTAAAGATAAATTATTAGAAGAATAATAAATAATATAAACTTATAATATAATAATAATAAAAAAAGAAAAAAGTAATAATTATATAAATATACTCTTATTTATTAAGAGGTTAAAGTGCCCTAATATATATCGATCCGTTGGCTTGTATCCAGGCGTTCTGGATGGTGAGGCGAGTGGCTGAAAAGCCCATATTCTTAAAGGAATTTTCTATAGGCTTTGAATTTGCCTCTTTCCCTATTGTCTTTCGGATCATAGAGATATTCAACATCGTGCCGGTATCTAGTTGTATATCCCTGATACGTAGGGTCGTCCTTGAATAGAGCTTCACGGATAATGGTCGCCATGATGAGAGTTAACGAGATTGGATGATTGTTGGAAGGGAAGTTGGTCTCTTGACGACGGGAGACGTCTCTCTTATATCTTATTGCTCGGAATAAGGTTCCTATCTCAAGGTCGTTGACTGCAGACAATAGGGTCGTTAACTGACCCTATTATCTGCAGACAGCAGGGTTGAAGTCAGAAGGGTTAAATTAAAGCTTAAGGCAAAGACCAGTGTGCAATAACCTTATTGTTCAGCTACTGTTTCTTCTGGTGCTGGGTGTAGTATTTACTGTTTATCTCTACTATTTAAGAATACTGTATAGCTTTAATCTATCTGATGATATTGAGTAAAGCTAAAAAAAACCAAATATATATATCTAAAGGGGGGACTAAAAGCTTAATAGTAAAAAAAGAAATATTAATAATAATATTAATAATATAAACTATATACTCAGTCTATTTAAAAGTTAATAGTTACTTAAATAGATTAAAATTTCTAATCTAACTAATTACCTTTTTTAATATCTTAATAAGCTATAAAAATAGCTAAATCTTAAAAAAGCTAAATCTACTAAAAAAGCTAAATTTACTGAAAAAGCTAAATCTTAAAAAAGGCAAAATTATAATAGATATAAAAGCTTTATAAGCTCTTTTCTACTTTAGTTATCTTTCTATCCTTATATATACCTTAACTAACTACTTAATTAACTACTTAACTAACTACTTAACTAACTAAAGATATCTACTTTCTATCTTACTTTTTAAACTGATATAGTATCTTCTAATTATAGCTATACTTATAGCTTCTATTTTAATTTATACTATTTAATTTAAAATAATCTAACTTTTATTTTAAAGCTATAAATTACAGCTAAAAAGTTCAGACTTAAAGATATTAGAAGAATATAAATCAATTAATTCAGTAAATTATATTTAGTGCAGTTACTTATATTTAGCTGCTATATAATTATAATGCTGGTAGGGGGTATTATGATTCACAAGGGATTCAATAACAATAGTCAGACAGTAAAAAGGTATATTCCTAATAATAATAGAACTAAAGCTTACTCCTCTTCTCAATTGGAGGGGTAATACTATTTAATTATTTAAATTTTACCTCTCAGTTAGATTATATATCAGCTAACTATAGATTCCTTATTTACTACCAGACCTCTATATATCCCCTATATTACAAGATCCCCCCATCAACCTGCAGTATCCTCGCCAGGTAGTTAATAGTCTTAATTATGGGAATTGCAAATGCCCCGGAGTGGTCGACCCACTTGGGTATATTGGGCCTTAATCGTCTGGAAATAGTGGGTCTTAAAAATAGGGACCTTAATTATGGGCGGGGTGATATTATTAATATAATTAGTAGTATTTATAGGGGAATTAGATGTGTTTGTGAATTATAGTGCCGGTTTCTAATTTTTGCGGTGTCTGAATTATTATTAGCTTGATTGCTCTTTATTTAGGGAGTAATTGCGTTGGGAGTGATTAAGGTTATATAATATGGTGGCTATATAAATATAGCTATATCTATTTAAATCTAATTTCTCTCTCTCTTTATTATTATTATCCTGCAGGCCTATATTGCCTGCTATTCTCTCTATTTACTTTTTTCTTTTTAATTTTATTTTCTTTTTTATATATTATAGTGTTTTTAACTTCTGCCTGAGGCTATATTTATTTGGAGTAGATATCTAGCTGTACTTCTTAAAGTACCTTTTAGGCTTTAATTCTGACTATTTTAGTCTATTTATCTCTATATAGAGAGTCTACTGAGGTTATAGGTATTTAGTATATACCCTGCCTCTATTCTATTTTATAAAATAGTAAGGTCAGTTAGTTCCAGTCCTATATAGATTAAATCCCTTTTAACCTAAAGATAATTCTCTATTTCTATAATAATACTGCTTTTAGTTATTACTAATATTATATTCGGGCTAAAGCTACTTATAAACTGTAAGTTTTCTATTCTTCTTAACTATTTATTTACTGATTATTTTAGTATAGCTATAATAATAAAGGGAGATACCTTTAACTTTAGCTCTTTCTATTAGTTTATATACTGACTTCTAGAGTATACTAATAGCTCTTACTGCCTTTTTAACCTAATCTTACTGCAAACTAAGGCTGTAAAGACTATAATCCTACTACTGGAGAGTTTTTACTCTATAGAGAAAATCCACTCTATATATTATAGGTTAAAGGGAATTATAGCCCTTACCTCAGTAGGTATTACTTATTTTAACTACTTAGAGTATATTAGCTAATATTTTCTTTAGGAAGCTTAATTTTAATATAAAACTCTTACTGCTTCCCGCTATACTGCTCTAGCTGCCTATAAGTCCTTTAGTAATATATATTGAACTATAAGTACTGCCTCTAACTTCTTAATATAAATATTACTAATAGTATATCCTAGGGAAATAATACCCAGAATGTCTAGAATTGGGTTAATTACTAATACTCTTAATTACTTATATTAGATATAGAGTTTTCTACTTAAATAGCAGCTAAGGCTGCATTTTATCAGAAGATTAAGTTTATTACTAGTAATATCTATAAGAATAAGAGTAATTAGAGTTAAGCTCTTCCTCTTATTTAGAGATTACTACTAGCTAAGATTTTACTTTAGGTTTCTACTATTAAGTTTTAGGCAGCTTTAGCTATATCTCTTCCTACTATTAAGAATAAGATTATTTAGAAGGAAACTATAGTACTGAAGGAGGAGGATAAAAATAAAGAGAAGCCTGGGTTTTTTTTTACTCCTTATTATAATTTATATTATTATACCCTTAATTATCAGCTATTTAGAATAAAGTAAATTCAGGCTCTAATTATAGGGGTTTTTCTTATAGATATTAATAGTTTCTTTCTTATATACTCTAGTACTAGCTGGGCCTTAAGCTTTAGCCTTAATTAATCTATTATTAGAGCTTTTTATAGTCTTTCTTACTTTACTGGTAACTTCTTATTTTAAAATCTTCCTTTTAGGCGACTGTACTTTTACTTAAATTTTATAGCTACTTCAGTATACTTCTTGATTAATTTTTATATACCCTCTATATTATCTTTAGTAACCTACTAATTATACTCTAATAGTTAGTCCTTCTATTTAACTAAGAAGTAGTTTACCCCCTGCTATTATTACTTATTTTTTATTTTCTCTACTTTTTACTGAGGGTTGGTTTCTTTAAGATCTGAAATTAGTAGTAGCTTAGGTTAGTCTTAATTCCTAAGGTACTAGAATTCTAAGAGGCTAATATAGAATATATTATAAATACAGCTATATTTATCTGGAAGGGCTAAATAGTATACTTATAATTTAATTTTCTTAAGGACTTAAAATAGACTGATTCTTTTTAGTATCAGTTTATATTTTTCTTCCTTAAGGTTAAGGTTTTTTATTATAAGGCTAATTAGGCTGCTAATTATAAGGGAAATATCCTTATATTATTTATTATAATTATCAGTCTGTCTCTTTATAGCTTTTTCCTAATACTCTTTAAGATTCTTATATAGCTCTTTAAGGTAATACACTCTTATACCAGCCTCCAGTACCCCCCTCCTAAGTATATTATTCTTAATATATAGATCTAAATTAGAAAGATAGCCTATTAAGACTTTAAAAGGGGAGAATCCAGTTGTATTATTCTTAGTATTATTATATATATATTATACTAACTGTAATAGTACTGCCTAATTACTTTATTATTTATTAATAAAGTATCTTAAGTAATATTCTAAGATTTAGTTTATTCTCTCTATTTATCTATTAGTTTATAGATAAAATACTATTAAGAGATATCTTTTAATATTACTTTAGTAGTATAATTTAAACTAGAAATTACTTATAAATATTAAGCCTCTATTACTTATAATTCCCCTAGGGGATCTATACTTTAGTTTAATCTTATTATAGAAGAGTTCTACTAGCTCTACTATATTAATTATTATCTAGATAGAAAGAAATACTATATATTTTATATATCAGTTAACTATTACTAGAATTATATTAACCTTCTTTTCTCCCTACTGAATTAGTAGGAATTCTATAATAAAGTCTATTAAGATTTCTTATTAGAGTTAGTCTAATATTAAAAGTAATATAAACTTACTAAAGGGTTTATACCTCTTTACTATAGCTTCTTAATAGACTGTATATATCTATATCTAGTTTTTAATATTTTTATCTATTTCCACCCAGTAGAAATATCTTTAGAGGAGAATTTAAATCCTTTTAGCCTTAAAATAGCCAGTAAATAGATTATTATAATATAGTTGCAGAAGAATATACTTTACGGCCTCTTTATTTGGGATAAATAACTATTACTTATAATAGAGTAATCTATCTCTAATAGACTAGAGTTTACTCTTCTAAGTTATTATTATAGAGTTACTCCTCTTTTAATATTATATCTTTAGGTCCTTATTTTAAAGAAACCAGATTAACTTTATAATTAGATAGAATACTACTATCTTATAGACCCCTTTCTAAAATATAGCCTTTTTAACTGTCAGAAGGAAGATAGACAGCTTATAGTCCATCTTCTTTTAGGCCTAATAGATTTAATTTTTTAGAGTCAGTTTATTTAGTATACTCTCCAGGGGATTTATAGATAAGTTCTTCTTATTTATATTAATACCCTTCTGATCTTAGGCTTCTTGCCTTATCTAATTAGAATTCTCTCTATCCTTTAGGATCTAAATTATTCCAACCTTAGCCAATTAGTATTTCAGTTAGTTAAGCAGTTTAATATTTAGGGGCTTTTTACTTTTAAATTTAGACTATCTTAATAGCCTATCAGCTGGATTTATCTTTTTAGGTCTATACTTTATTATAAAGTTATAGGGTATAAGGTAGATATACTATTTAGTCTGCCTGCTATTAAGCCTAGGAGTTTTTATAAAACTTTATAAATTAAAATAATTACTTAGGACCTTAATAGAAATTACAGCCTCTTTAAGATAGTATTACTAATATTTAAATAACTCTATAATAGCTATTAATTCCTAATTTAGGGTATTATATCCCAATTTAGGTCCTTTAAACTTCTATAATTAGAAGGTAAAGGGATAGTATAGTTCTTACTTATTGAGCTGAAAAGTAATTCTAGCTATTATAAATCTAGAGGTATTAGTCTCTAAGTAGATAGAAAGAGATAGATTATAGTACCTTAGGAGTAGCACCTTTTAAAAAGCTTAAATAAGCCGGTAAAATACTCCTCTTTTAGCTTTATCTAGTAAAATATACCCTAATTTCTTTCTATTTATACTTCTCTTTAGTAAATTACTTAGGGGTATAGTAATCTCTAAATATCTATAGATAAATTTATAATAGAAGTTATAAAATTCTAGAAATATCTAAATCTTTTAGAAGGTTTTAGGTTCTTTTTATTTAGCTATTATCTGAACTCTCTTAGGGTCTATTAATACCTTCTTATTTAAGAGGATAAACTTAAGGTATTCTACCTTATATCGGTAGAAGGAGTATTTAGATTATTTGGCAAAAAGTTTAACTTTATAGAGTTAATTAAGTACCTATTAGAGATATTTTATATAGAAATTCTAATTCTTTAAAAAGATAAGAATATTATCTAGATAAGTTATATAGATAGTATCTAGCAGGCTCTATAGAGCCCGATAAATATAATCCTGAAATATAGCAGGAGTATTAATAAGTCTAAATAGTATTACTAAATACTTAAAGTAGCTATATTAGATATAAAATACTATCTTCTATTTATTGCCTTCTTAGATATATATATAATAATAGGCATCCTTAATATTAATCTTTAAGAAGAATTTTATACCTTTAATACAGTCTATAATCTCTATTATTAGAGGTAAGAAATATTAATTTTTCTTAGTGATAGTATTTAGTTTCTGGTAATCTATATAGAGCCTTAGACTTCTATTTAATTTCGATATAAATAGTATAGAAGCTTCTACTGGACTTTTTGAGGGGTGTATATAGCTATTAGCTAGACTTTCTTAAATATAGTCTTAAAGGGTCTATAGTTTCTTTGGGGATAGAGGATATATCGGCCTAAAAGGGGGCTTCTTATTGGGGAGTAACTTAATATTATAATCTATAGCTCAATAGGAAGGTAAGATCCCAGAGCTCTCAGCTGAGAAGATATCTTAATAATTTAGAAGCTTAAAAGGTAAGTTAGAACTTTCTTTCTTATTTTATAGATTATCGCCGGGGATTTAAAAGGGTTTATTTAGAATTATAATTCTATAGATCTTTATAGTATTCTTATATAGTTATTTAAACTTATATTTAGGGATAGTTTTTAGGCCAGCTTAGAATATCTTAAATACCTATATCTAATTTATTAGGTTCTAGTAGATAGCTAAATCTCTTAGGGTCGATATTAATAATAGTAAGAAGCTCTCTAAGAGAGTTAGGTCCCTTTTAACCCTAACTATTATCTATATAAAGATTTTAGTCTGGCCCTATATATCTATTATCTTAAGAGGGACAATTTAAGCTTACTTTATCTGGATCTTATATCCTCCAATAGCCTCTAGATTTAGAATTTAGATTTTCTTCTTTTAAAGGTATAGGTAGATAGCCAGCTGATTACTAATAGAGTCTACTTCTGCCTCTAAATTCAGAACTCTATAGATCTTAATAGATTTTCTATATCTAATTATAATCTTAGCAGTTATCTGGGGTTTAACTCTAAGGGTTAGTTTATCAGTCTTTATTAAGTTATCTATATTAACTGATTATCTTTTCCCTTTTTTTTTGCCTTAGTTTTATTAACCTTAGGTTTTTTCTTCCTCTTTTTGGGGCATTTAGATATAAAGTGCTCTTTACTATTATAAATATAGTACTTTTAGACTTTATTATTATAGTCTTTTAGGTTTTTACTTTTTCTCTTTAAATTAGAATTATTTTTCTATTAATTATCTTAACTGTTATAATAGGTTTTTATAGAGGGAGAATCTATATTATTTTTTCTTATAGACTTAGGGGATTACTTTATATTATTTTAATTTAATTTTTTTTTCTTACTATATCTATATTTAGCGTTCTAGATTCAGATAGTAAAAATTACTATTTCTTTCTATTTCTTAGGGATTTAGGTGCCACTCTAAAGAAGAATAGCCTTATAAAGACTAAACTGAAGTTTAGTAAGAAAATAGTTAGTTTGATACTTATTAGCAGCTAATAGGCTATATTTCTTAAGGAAATTAAAATAAATATAAAAGTTATATAGAAATTAGTTCTCTTTTTATTTAGCTACTTCTATTTTATATATAATATTAATTATATAGTTCTTAGAGTTCTTTATTAATTCTTCTATCTATTTCTTAAATTTATTCTAGCTATTTTAAAGATATTTAGCTATAGTAGGATCTTAAATATTAAGATATTAAAATCAGTAGGTTTAGCTCTTAATTTCTATATTATCTAATACCTTAAGAATCTTCTAGCTACTTAAGTAATATATTCTTAGCGCCCCAGTAAAAACTTACTCTATCTCCTATAGCTATTCAGACTGCTTTTAGACTATAGTTAGAATCTTAAGGAGTATAATATTCTTTACTTTTAATTCCGGTCTATCCTCTAAGCTCAACTTAGTAGTAGATCTATAGTTCTTCTGTCTCCTCCTTTTTTAGGGTAGAGTATGGGATTGGAATTATCTCGGAGAGGTCTCGGCTAATACCGCCTCGGCCCTCTTAAGTTCAGCCCGAGCTTTATTTCTTTCCTGCAGCTTCTTTATTTATACAGTCTCTACGCCAGTAGGCTTTCTAATAGGTATTTATGCCGGTAATTATATAGTTTTCCGGGTATACTTAAATTCAGAATCTAAGAGTTCTTTATTATTAGCCTTCCTTAATATATAATCAGAAGGGCTTCTACTTATAGAAATAGTTAATATCTCTCTCGAACTCCCTCCGACTTCCTTATGGATTGGGGATATCCTGAAGGTAAGTATTACCGGAGGTAGTAAATTTGCTACTACTTTTCTGTAGGTGTATTTAGATACTATTTTTGTAATCTGGGTGACTATAAGGGAAGCTTTAGAATATAATACTGGTAGGAAGTATTATAATTTATAAGGGATTTAATAATAATAGTTAGGCAGTAAAAAGATATATTTCTAATAATAATAGAATTAAAGTTTATTTCTCTTCTTAATTAGAGGGGTGATGCTATTTAATTATTTAAGTTTTACCTTTTAGTTAGGTTGTATATTAGCTAACTATAGATTTCTTATTTACTATTAGACCTCTATATATCCCCTGTATTATAATAATTTAAGAGCTAATCAGTTTAAATATAGATTTAAAACTCTAAATTACTACTAAAATAGACTGTCTTAAAATAATAGTTTAGAATTATAAAAGTAAAATAACTTTTCTAGCTAAAAAGATATTCTTAAATAGCTTATACAGCTATAAAAATCTAAGGGAATTAAATTATAGAGGGATATTATAGAGGAAGTTATATACTTAGTAGTTAGAAGAGGTAAAAAACTGTAATTAGATTTATAATTAATAGATTAAGTTTCTTATTATACTTATATAAGTATATAACTATATAGAATTTAAAATAGTAATTAGAATAGTAATTTTAATAATAATACTCTTATTTATATAAATACTATATTTTATAATTATAATTACTTATATTATAATTACTTTTTAAATAAAAAGTAATTAAGCTAATAAAAATTTAAATATTATAAAAATTAAAATTAAGTAATATAATTTATAAATACTTTATAATCTATAATAACTTTCTATTAATTACTTTAAGAATATTACTCTACTAATAATAAAATTTCTAATACTATATTTTATTATTTCTAATTAATAAGAAGTTAATTCTCTATATATTAAGAAAATACTATTAGGCTTATATTAAATACTAATTTAACCTATTAGTATATTAAATATAGTAAGCTTATAGAGGTAACTTAAGGTTTAACTTTATTTCTATTTAATACTAGCTCTATCTTATTATATAATAAATACTTAAAGAAGATTAAAATAATAAGAAAAACCCAGAATAAATAAAAAACTCTATACTCTAATTACTTTTAAGCTCTATTAATTAGTATATACTGGTAATTAATTTCTATATTAATTTTAAATAAATTACTTTAAATTTAATTAGGTAGTATTTAAATTTTAAATTATATAATAAGTATATAACCCCTCTATTTATTATAAGAAAGATATAAGTCTCTTATATTTTACTAAAAATTAAGAATTTACCTTTAGCTAGATTTAAATTAATAACCTCTATAAAGATATAAAGAGCTTTAGAATATTAATTACTATACTATAAAGGTAATTCTCTATATATAAAACTCTACTTTAAGTAAATTTAATTTTATACTACTAATTAATTAACTATTTAATAAGAATACTATATATTAATAGAGGTATTATATAATAAAAATAACTAAAGGCTATTTTAGTAGTTAAAAATAATAATCTATTAACTAATAAGCTATTTAATTAAAAAATAAAACTTTAGTAATTTAATAGTATAACTTTTTAAATTAAAAAAAGAAAAGAAGCTTTAATTCTATTATTATTTAAAATATATCTTTTTACTATCTAATTATTATTATTAAATTACTTATAAATTATATATAATCTATTAGTATTATATACTCTCTAAATAAAAAGTAATTAAATTAATTAAAAGGTTAGAGTACTTTAGTATATATACCTAAAGAGGAAACTAAAAGCTTAATAGTAAAAGAAATACTAATAATAATATTAATAATATAGACTATATACTCAGTTTATTTAAAGGTTAATAATTACTTAAATAGATTAAGGTTTTTAGTCTAATTAATTATCTTTTTTAATATCTTAATAAGCTGTAAAAATAGCTACTACTTTAAGTATATCTAATTTTATATTACTAATTAATATTATTAAAATTACTATTCTAATTACTATTTTAAATTCTATATAATTATATACTATTATTAAAATTAATATTCTAATTACTATTTTAAATTCTATATTATATACTTATATAAGTATAATAAGAAACTTAATATATTAATTATAAACTATATTATAGTTTTTTACCTTTTTTAAATTTTCTCTATAATATCTCTTTATTATTTAATTTCCTTAAATTCTTATATTAATTCTTTAACTATAAGTTAATTAATATTATATTATTTATTAGCTATATAAACTATATAATACTATATAAGCTATTAATAAATACTCTTTCTACTAGAGAAAGTATATACCTTTAGTATTTTTAAATTAAAATCTTAAAATAAATTAACTCTATAGTAATTTAAAGTTATAAAATTATATTTTAACTTACTAGCTTTTAAAGTATATAATAGCTAAAAACTATTAGCTATATTAAATAAAGTTTATTAAATTAATTAATTTAAATTTCTATAACATCTTTAAATTCTAACTTTTTAGCTGTAATTTATAGTCTTAAAATAAGAATTAAATTACTTAAAATTAAATAATAGAGATTAAAAAAGAAGCTATAAGTATATTAATAATTAGAAAAAACTATATTAGCTTATAATATAGAGCGAAAAGTAGATATCTTTAGTTAGTTAAGTAATTAGTTAAGTAGTTAATTAAGTAGTTAGTTAAGATATATATAAGAATAAAAAAATAATTAAAATATAAGAAAGCTTATAGAGCTTTTATATTTATTATAATTTTACCTTTTTAAAAATTTAGCTTTTTTAGTAAATTTAGCTTTTTTAGTAAATTTAGCTTTTTTTAGATATAGCTATTTCTATAGCTTATTAAGATATTAAAAAGATAACTAATTAGACTAGAAATCTTAATCTATTTAAGTAAACTATTAATCTTTAAATAGACTGAATATATAGTCTATATTATTAATATTATTATTAGTATTTTTCTTTTTACTATTAAGCTTTTAATTTCCCTTTTAGGTATATATATATTAAAGTACTCTAACTTCTTAATATAGTTATATACTTATATAAGTATAATAAGAAATTTAATTTATTAATTATAAATCTAATTATAGTTTTTTATCTTTTTTAAATCTTCTTTATAATATCTCTTTATTATTTAATTTCTTTAGATTCTTATATTAATTCTTTAGCTATAAGTTAATTAATACTATATTATTTATTAGCTATATAAACTATATAATACTATATAAGCTATTAATAAATATTCTTTTTACTAAAGAAAGTATATACCTTTAGTATTTTTAAATTAAAATCTTAAGATAAATTAACTCTATAGTAACTTAAAGTTATAAAGTTATATTTTAACTTACTAACTTTTAAATTATATAATAGCTAAAAACTATTAGCTATACTAAATAAAGCTTATTAAATTAATTAATTTAGATTTCTATAATATCTTTAAATTCTAACTTTTTAGCTATAATTTATAGCTTTAAAATAAGAATTAAATTACTTAAAATTACATAATAGAAATTAAAAGAGAAGCTATAAGTATACTGATAATTAGAAAAAACTATATTAATTTATAGTATAAAGTAAAAAGTAGATATCTTTAATTAGTTAAGTAGTTAGTTAAGTAATTAATTAAGTAGTTAGTTAAGATATATATAAAATTAAAAGAATAATTAGAATATAAGAGGTAAGACTTATAGAGCTTTTATATCTATTATAATTTTACCTTTTTTAAGATTTAGCTTTTTTAGTAAATTTAGTTTTTTCAGTAGATTTAGCTTTTTTAGTAGATTTAGCTTTTTTAAGATATAGCTATTTTTATTATTTATTAAGATATTAGAAAAAATAACTAATTAAACTAGAAACTTTAGTTTATTTAAGTAAACTGTTAACCTTTAAATAGACTGAGTATATAGTCTATATTATTAATATTAAACTTTTTTTTTTTACTATTAAGCTTTTAGTTCCCTCTTTAGATATATATATATATTAGAGTATTTTAACCTCTTAATATTACTAATTAATTAACTACCTAATAAGAATATTATAGATTAATAAATAGATTATATAATAAGAGTAACTAAAGGCTATTTTAACAGTTAGTAATAATAATCTATTAGCTAAAAAGCTATTTAACTTAAGAGTAAAACTTTAGTAATTTAATAATATAACCTTTTAAATTAAGAAAGAAAAATAAGCTTTAATTTTATTATTATTTAAAATATACCTTTTTACTATCTAATTATTACTATTAAATCTCTTATAAATTATATATAACCCACTAATTTTATATTATAATTTAAAGTATTAAAAAGTAGGTATATTATTTTAGCTTAAGAGTCTCTATCTACTTATTATACTAACTAGAGAGTAAATTTAAATAACTTTAGTTAATAGATATTAGGTATATTAAGGCGTTCTAAAGGTTGAGTCATAGGATCTATAACAAGTTTATACAGGGTAGAATGGGGCTCGTCTTATCTTATCGCCCCTTATCTTATCACTCTTATTGCCTACAGTACTCCTTGTCTCTTCATTCTTATCCAAAGCCTCCACAACCACAATGCCATCTCCTTGGTTGTCCATCCTCTACCCCATCGCGTTCATCTCAGTCTGGACATCGTTTGCGCATGCAAATATCGATGCCCAAAGTAGAACTGGACAACCACAGGCGACACCGGCCGCAACCACATGTGACGCCATCACGATCAACTATATTACCCATTCCCTTCCACAATCTTGCCTCACGAGCACTTGGTCGAGTCCAGTGCCCTCCGTCGATGCCGATGCCGGAACACCTTTAAATGCAACCGCATTCGATGCCGTACATTCTAGGTCCTCAGACGAGCGGGCCCCTCAGACGACATCCGCCGAACTCGACGACGAATCGCAAGACCCAACCGGTGATGGCGCGAATAAGCCGTTCATGTCCTTCGAGGACTGGAAGGAGATGATGCTTCGAGAGACCGGGCAAGACCCACAATATTTAGGATCTCGCCATGCCAACCAGCGTGGAGCGAACGACAGAACACCACCCGACATGGGACATGCAGGACTAGGCGAAGAGGATGAGATCTCCCTGAACTTTGATAGCTACCTCGACAACAACAACAACAACAACAACAACAAGGCTGGCGATCAAAGAGAGCATGGTGCTGGATCGCACCTCGACAGCGTTGGTGAAAACGGGGTAGGGGACCCTGTGACCTCAGATGATGGACGGCCGTCCATTCATCGGAGTAAGGACGCCGGCAAAACCTGCAAAGAACGGTTCTCCTACTCCTCATTTGACGCTGGAGCTACGGTTCTGAAGTCAGGTCCTGGTGCAAAGAACACCAAGGCGATCCTGGTGGAGAACAAGGACTCGTACATGTTGCTGGAATGCTCTGCCCGCCAAAAGTTCGTGATTGTAGAGCTTAGCGACGACATTCTGATTGACACAATCGTCTTGGCAAACTTCGAATTCTTCTCGAGCATGATTCGCCATTTCAGGATTAGCGTGAGTGACCGCTACCCAGTTAAGACGGAGCGATGGAGGGAGCTGGGCACTTTCGAGGCGAGAAACTCGCGTGATATCCAACCATTCCTTGTCGAAAACCCGCAGATTTGGGCCAAGTACGTGCAGATCGAGTTCCTCACACATTACGGGAATGAATACTACTGCCCCTTGTCGTTGCTTCGTGTTCATGGCTCGGCACTGTTGGACTCGTGGAAAGACAGCGATCCTGGCCGCGATGACGAACCACACACTGAAGATGAGCCTGAGGTGCCACAGATCGGAACCCGGAGCGAGGAGATCACGTCTAGCAACAAACAAGAACCCCCCAATCACCAGAAACTCGCAGACGTTCCCTCGCCTATTGAACACTCCTCGAGTCCTGCACTGATGGCTCCCTCGTATATTTTCGCACAGACCGCCGCTACTTGCGAGGCATCCCCAAATCTGCCGGAGGGAGATAAGTCTCGTCGCCAGAATGTCAACGTTGGCGACTCGGGAAGTGCGCGTGGACAAGACACCCCCCCAGATCCAATGGAGGGTAGAGGAACAGCCAAGATGCCCGTTTCCAGGACAGAGTCCTCTGTTGTCAATGATATCCCGACAGCCCCGCCGACGACAGCTTCGCCGACAGCGTCGCGATCTATGACATCATCTACTTCATCTCTTGACTCACCATCTTCCAGAGGTGACGTTCCGGTGAACTCCACAGTGCTGGCGACCGGCACCAAGACAGCCTCAAGCTCAGAACCGGGCACAACCGTGGTCTCCGGTACCAAACCCTCGGCCCCAAGCCCCCCTAGCGCGAAGAACCGCACCAGTGGAACCGCTAGTTCGTCAACGTCGTCCCCCCCGGTTCAGGAAGGCTTCTTCAAGGCGATCACGAAGCGTCTACATCAAGTGGAATCCAACTTGACGTTGTCTCTCAAGTACGTCGAGGACCAAGCACGACACTTGCAAGAGTCACTACAAAGGACCGAACATAAGCAAATTACAAAAGCCAACCTCTTCCTCGTGAACCTGAATCAGACAGTACTGGCTGAGCTACGCACAATTCGTGAGCAGTACGATCAGATATGGCAATCCACAGTCATAGCCTTGGAAAGCCAACGAGAACAATCACAACGGGAAATTGTAGCGTTGAGCACAAGACTCAACCTTCTCGCAGATGAGGTCGTTTTCCAAAAGCGAATGGCCATCGTTCAAGCTGTGCTACTGCTCTCATGCCTAATTCTCGTCATATTCTCCCGCGGAGTCTCTCTCCCATATCTTGCACCCTTTACAGACCAGGCTAATGGCGCTCCTTTTGGGTCAGCGGTATCTCCACGTACTCGCGGGCTATATGGGTCTGCATTTGAGACCGCCAGACATAGTGCCCCCTTGTATGGTAACCAGCAAGGCGACTACATTCCTGTCACGTTGGCCTCCCAGGGTGTTCGCTCGAACTCAGCCTCGCGGCATCATACCCCACTTTCTGTTGATGAACAAACTGCTCTGCTCCAATGCGAACGCCTTTCACCACCACCAACCCCAAGCTTGGTGGATGATCTCCCATTACCAGACATGGCTCGCCCGCCTCATGAAACTCAGGCAACCGGTATCCGCTGCTCTTCGTCTATGCAGCAGAGCAGCGTGCGTAAACCACTGCCGGCATTGCCAGAAAATCCCTCGTCCCCATAACTGGTGATCTTTAATGGTTTTCTAGGAGAAAAATGTATCGTGCTGAGCGAGAGCCTTCGAGCTAGCCGTCAGCGAAGTGGAGGGTTGGATTCTGTGGAGATGGAACTCTTCTTATGCACGCAGGGATATTTCTAGGCGTTGGGGAATTTAATGAGCTCATTCGGTATTGGTAGCTATGAATGGCTATCGCACACTCTGACTATTCGAGATGACAAAGCCAGATATAGCAAATTAGGCATTGGCCTATTAACACCAGGGAGCTCCTCATCGACATCCGTACTTATGAGGATGAAATGGCTGACCAAATGGTCGAAATAGCTTCATAACAAGACACAATGTCACTGCGCTGTCGAGCCGTAGAAATGCTGGATCGCTGTCTCGTAGTCATATTCCTCCAGGGCTGCTAGTCTTGTTCCGCGATCGTATTGGGAGCGCCTGCGACGCTGCTCATCTCGGAAGTGCTGGCCAGCATTGGGCGTAAAGAGACCTGCCAGGCAGCAAGTTAGAAAAGGGAGGATGCCTTTCAACTCGTGGTGTGCTTACCAACGTGCTCTGCATTCTCGCAGCTCCTCTTCATCTTAGACTGATTGTCGGGCTCTGGGAACGACTCTTCCTGACCGGCAAGCTCTGGCATGGGTCCATTCGACGTAAAGAACAACTACGCAAATTAGCACATGGAACCTTGCAAATAATTGTTGGCAGGTCAAACCTTGGGCCGGTAATGAGGTGCTTCTAGCATGACGGAACTGTTCCGAAATTTCTGGACCAGACAGTCTTTGCCCTGAATCGCTGTTTGTCGTCAATATGAGTAGAGTATAATGTAGCAAGAAGATACTCACTGGCGTAAGAGATTTCAGCAACCTTGTCGCTCTTGAAGCAGTTCCTATGTTTTATATTTAGCATCAACCCGGGCATTAACAACTGAGGCATACCATCTTTGGTTTCCTCGAGCGTTGACAAACTGGGTTATCTAGTCAGTCATGCTCGAATTACTGAAGCAAAGAGATGTCTGCACTAACATCGATGATGTCGAGAGGCTTTGTTTTCAGTCAGCGTCGGATAGGGCATTGGGGGGATCATGTCTTACGTCAACGAAGTTAATGAATGCGTACCCGACACTATAGGGAAACTGTTAGATTTTCTTAATAGTTTGGGGAATGAGATATGTCAACGTACTTGCAGTCGTTGGCAAAATCAATGCGAAGGTACATAAAGTCGTACTTCCCCCAGCTTGACTCGTCAATGATGCGCTTGAGCATTGCTTGGTCGACCTTGTTGGGAATGTTGCGGAGCATGATCTGATCGGGTCAATACACGGCAAGGATCTGATAGAAGAAACATACCGTCGTGCGAACATCGATTCCGTCTCGAATTCGGCTTATATCGACGTGATTGTGATGGCTCGCCGCGCTGTGATAGGGTGATCGTGTGATTCGAGTTGCATTCTGTCGGCGAGCATCAACCCTAGAGTAACCCGATGTGGATCTCGATGGACTGAAGTCATTGTGGACAGTGAGGGCAGGAGAAGGGGGTGTCTGGTACACGGAGTTCATCATTGGATATGACGGAGTCATTGGGCCTATGGTTCCCATTTGGCCTGACGGGGGAAGACGATCGAGAATGTATGGCATGCTGGGGGCCAATGGAGATTGAATCATGAAGGGGTACATTGAGTATGATGGCTGGGTATTGACACCAGGGACAGCACGGCCTCCAGAATCTTGCTGCTGATACGGGTCGCCTGGGGCTTTCGCCAACGAGATATCCTGCAGAGCCGTGGTGATATCACAAGTAGACGAAGTCTTGGGGCTAGGTGGTGTTACTGTGAGATGAATACCCTGTTGAAAATTGTTAACAAATTGAACTTCTAATAAGAAAGAACACTCACATCGGCTGTGAGTCCATTGCAAGTCTTGGTGGCCGTAACTGCATCAGATGGCCTGCAATACTGCGCGATCGCCCTGAAAGAACCATCGGGGTAGTTGATTTGTCTCACTAAGGCAAAGAGCTGGCCGCAGGACTGGAGGACGTTTTGGACAATCTCGGTCAGCTGGGTAGCGTTGCCAGCGAGCCCAGGGGGTAGGGTAGCCAAGACAAGAACCTGACCAAGTTGAGTGAGCCGTTCGTTCGAAGGTTCTGATCCGTCCTGTTTATAAATCGGTTAGCTTAGTTACGGTCCGGGAAGTGGCACAACAAGCCTTGGTGGTTTGGCCCCAGCTGACGTAGCCAATGCTCCAGGCCTTCTTAGCCAATCGAATGGTAGATAAGGCCCAGCAGGCATCCCTGATGTCGGCAAAATGGATATAGACATGTCCATTCACACCCTCGAGCTCGTGGCCGTCGTGAAGATTTGCCCCGTTCTCAACAAGATTCTAAGTCGAGGTTAGGGCATCCCTGAGTGGAAAGGGAGAGCTAATACAGTGAGACAGGCATCGACTTCTGAGACAGAGAGAGAACTTGACGATGAGATATCGAGGTGGTGAGAAACACCGAGTTCAGTGCTCAGGAGTGTGGCGATGGGCTGTCCGGTGTGTGGCAGAGAGAAGCTCACGGCTTGAGCATCTGGACTAAAGGCGGAGGCGGTGGGAGACAACCTGGTATCGTGAACAGGACTGACAAAAGGGTCTTTGTCGAGATGTGAGACGGATCCACGGTAGCTGTTAACTGGATGTCTGACGGGGGGAGTGGCAGAGGCGGACCGTGAGAAGTTTTTGAGAAGCTTGGAAGACTTGGCAGAGCCATCATCAGGAGAGAAAGCGGTTAGTCGGGTGTCTGGAGTGCCCTTGAAGGAATCCGCCCCTCCGGTTGACGAACGTGGCGAGGAAGGATTGAAGTGGTTCTCGCGAGGCTGGGCCATGGTGAGACGGCAAACTAGTGGCAAGCACCAGGCTCAGTGACGAGAATGTCAACGGAGTATGGACCACAGAGAAGAATGACGATGGGGGAGGAGAGAGAGAGGTGGGGGTCAAGCCTTTATGCTCCAGAACTTGACACTTGACAGAGGCTGAGGTGGATGAATGAGGATGGGAGAATCGAGGAATGGTGCACGGGAATGAGGATGCAAGGAAGAGGAGAGGGGTCCAGGGGGATTTTGTCTTGGTCAAATAACAGGGCAGGAGGAGGAAGGCAGGTTCGACTACTTGCCTCAGGTTGGCCACGATCGGCCTCTCGTCTTAAACGGCAGGAGAAGGCCCAGGTGGGAGCAACAGCCCCGGTTCAATACCAATGAGTGTCAGGCACCTGCCAAAACAACAGGGAGGGCGCCATGCTAGGATTTGTCAGAAATGCTTCCCGGTTAAGGACGATGAAAACTTCTGTATTTTGTTCGACTCCCAGTTCAGCGCTACCTTGGGTGAGAATATTATTGGACACGAGAAGGAAGTATCTTAATAGGTCGTAAGCTTAGTACCCAATATGCTACGATTAAACTGCTTGATGTGTCTTCTAGTGCTCAGCCCAATACGCTTCTTGGCCCCGAGTTTTTAACAATGAAGGCTGGTCAAACAAGGAGGGATTGTAATTTAGACAATGACCTAGATGTTAGGCATGGTTGATGCATCATCTTTAATTCCCACAAACAGCTGCGTAGTGATGAGGTTAGGTTGCATCTCGTCATGTAACCAACCAACTCCACAGCGTTGAGGTCCCGTAAGATTCATTGCAGTACTTATTTAGGAGTTTGAGTCTATGCTGAAGATATTGGCCTTGAAGCTCGTCGAAACTGGAGATAATGGGAAGTTTGCAAACGTTGAACTTCGCATCACCTGCTTGGGTCTTCTCATGTGTGTAGGTTTAAAGTTGTGATGGAACTACGTGGTAGTCTCCGTGGTATTGGCTGGCTGCAAGCCTGGGGCGACTAGCTAGGTACCTACCTACATACAAATAGTGTTGGTGGTACCTACGAAGTACCTACCTACCATATGGTACGGAGTAAGTAGTTATACCTTCCGATATTGGGGCAGCAAGGTAATTATGTTACGCTGCATGTCGATGGCTGGACTAAGGACCTAACTTGCGCACCGGAATTGTGGACCGTGCACTCTACGAGACGCTACCTTAGCGCGGCATGGGAGCTCCGTTGGCGCTTGGCACTGTGAATACCTGCGACGGAGGCTTGCCAGCAGGTACCAGCTCTGACTACACGCGATCCCTCTCCCTCCCCCTCCATCCATCCACCCCCAAGAACCTCGCTGTTGCTGTAAAGCGCCCTCAGGTAGCCGGCATGCCGCGACGTCCACCGGCTGTGGATGACTACGCATCTGCAGTGCCTAATGTGAAGCTTGCCCTCCCCGTATCCTCCCGTGTGCTCATCTCGTCTCCAGCGGCTGACCCCGTCGTGTCTAGGTCATCCTCGCATCCACCGACTCCGACTTCGTCGACCAGTTGATCCCAGTCCTGAAAGACGCTACCCACTCAAATCGAACGGCCCTCTTGAACCAGTGTCTCAGTCGATACTATGAAGACCGTGAAGCAGATATCGAACGCATCGGACTTACGAAACATGAGGAGTTCCTCGACTCTGTCAACCGCCTCCAACATGTTCGCGAGGGTACCGTCACCCTGACTGCCGAGATCCTCAAACTCAACCAATCCATTCAGTCCAGCACCGAGAAGCTGGCCGAGCAGAAGGGCGCTCTTGTCAACACCAAGGCCGTCCGCCAGAACATTGCCGACGCAACAGACGCCCTCAAAGACTCCCTCAAGATCCTCCACGCCGTCAACAACGCCCATGATCTAGTTCGCCGCAAGAAGTACTATACGGCCCTCAAGTCTCTCGAAGATCTGCAAAATGAATACCTCGTCCCGACAATCCAGAATCGCTACGCCACCCAGCACCGGCTGGCCGATGTCATCCAGAAATCCATACCTGCCTCCCAAAAAGCCATTTCCGAAGCTGCAATGACCGACCTCAATACCTGGCTGTTCCGTATCCGTGAAACCTCCCAGTTTCTTGGAGAAGTAGCCTTTTATCACACTGAACTGAGAAGGTCACGGCAGCGAACAAGAGTGGAGGAGGACGCCTTCCTTGCTAACTTCAAGCTGAACTCGGCCATCGAACTTGTCAGCGATGAAAACGAGGAGTTTGACGTGTTGGACAATGAGGAGCTTCAAGTTGACTTCACGCCGCTCTTCGAAGCTCTCCACATACACGAGGCACTGGGCCAAACGGACAAGTTTCGTTCGGAGTATGGTGCTACCCGAAGACAGCAGAAGGATTTGCTTCTACCCAGTTCGGTTGATCTCTTGGCAGAGGATGAGTCGTCTCTTAGTAGTTTCTTGGAGGGCATAGCTGGATTCTCCATCATTGAAAAGGCGACCATGCGACGAGTGCCCCACTTACGTTCTGCGGCCGACGTAAGGAATCCCATTTTGTCTCTTACTTCGACGTTCTCCTACTGACATGAAGGTTGCTTCCAGGTTGAAGAGCTCTGGGAGTCGATGTGCAGTGCTGCGATAAAGCTGACATCGAAGGCGCTGAATAGTGTGACTAATGCTGAGGTTCTGCTTAAGATCAAGGGCTTCATTGCCTTGTTTATCCAAACGATGGAGGTGAGCTTTCGTAGTATCAGACATTGCCAAGGAAGCTCGGTAGTGAGAGTAATGGCTAACAAAGTCTGCAGGGCTGGGGATACACAGTCTCGATGCTTGATAATTTTCTTCTTATCCTCTTCGACAAGTATGCCGAACTCTTGAAGCGCCGATTTAGCGAAGACTTCCAGGAGGTGTGTACCACGACCTGCATGCCACGAAAAATGCTGACATATCGATGTTGTGTAGATTGTTTCGACTGATGACTATATGCCAATGGCTATCAACTCTCCCGAAGAATATGAGAAGGTGGTGAATGTCAGTTGGTTTACGCAGGAGAAACCAGCCGACGAACTCACGTACGTCGCATAGCACAACAATACTGAGACCTCTGACTCATGGAACAGATTCCCCTGCGTTCTTCCATTCTCCCAGATGTACCCGCTCTGCTGTATCGACATTCGAAATTTTCTCAACCAGTTTTACTTCTTCTCCGATGATCACTTCCAACACCCGAATGTTATCGACGAAACCCTGAAGAAGGTATTGTCTGGTGGCAAATTCTTGTGGCGGAAGAGACTGCTGACTGCCACCTCAGTCTTTAGACGAGTTGCTCACCGAAAAGGTTTGCCAGTCCTTGGTCGAGCGCTTGAGCTCCCAATATCTGGGGCAGATAGTGCAAATTCTCATCAACCTGGAGCATTTTGAGATAGCTTGTCAAGAGCTTGAACAGCTGTTGATCCGGGCGCGCTCATCAACCTCAGCAGGCGGACCTCTCAAACTGAGCGCCACTGAACATTTTAGGAACAATAAAAAAACCGCAGAGAAGCGCATCTTCGAGTTGGTCAACTCGAAGATTGATGATCTTGTGGACACGGCAGAATACGACTGGTGAGATTTGAGTGCTGAATCCTTAATCAATAGAACTGACAAAGACTGCACAGGACGGCCCCGACGGTAATGAGTGAACCTAGCAACTACATGCAGACTCTAACCCGCTATTTATCCAACATTATGGGCTCAACCCTGTTGGGTCTGCCAAGGGAGATCAAGGAGTTGATCTACTTTGATGCACTGAGTCATACTGCAAGCAAGATCCTGGTGTGTATACTGCGATCTCTGAATATTACCCAACCACCTGTGCCTGGTAGAACTGCAGACTGACCAGATGCCAAGGCGCTACCCTTGTCACCCGACGTGAAGCATATCAACCCCAACGGAGTCTCAGCTCTGGCACATGATGTGCAATACCTCACAGAATTTGTCGACAGTCTCGAAAACGGCCAGATGCTGCGGGAGAATCTCGATGAGCTCCAACAAACGATAAACTTACTGCAATCCGACAACCATGATGAATTCTTTGACATTTCCTCACGGAATAAGAAATATGGAAGAGTTGATGCTCTCAATGGGCCGACACTGCTGGAAAAGTACTGCTGGGACTTGAACAAACCCTTGGATGCACCGTTGCTGACTGTTGTGGATAGATTGACACCTGTTACGCAGAGTCCCGCTAGAAGCGCGCCGCTGGCTAACTTCTCCTCACGATTTGGTATGATGAAATGAAATAGAAACGAGACAGAAAGTCATTCCGGAGCTGCCAGTGCTAGGGCAGCAAATACAACATCAGATTTCAAGGAATGTCTTCACTGTACTGTGCGATTGCAACAGGCAGATGTATGCCTGGCAAGCTATCTTAAAATAAGCATGAGTCCGTTGCGCCAAGCCCTTTCCACCATTCCCGCGTCACGTCAAGTGCCGCCCAAATTTGTACACCCAGTAGATCCGACTTATCGAGCAATTTGAGTGAGTGAGCCTACTCAAACTCCTCGGAAGCCATTGGGGCCTGGATAGATTTGTCAGTCATCAGCATGGGCGGCGAGGGACTACATCTAAATCAACGAGTACATACCTGTTGGGGCTGCATTGCCGAGTATGGATACATGCCCTCCATCTCCCCATACATGGATGGGGGAGGTTGGGTTTGGCCATAGGGAGCCGCAGGACCGGGGGCGACCTGACCGGGGTACATGTTGGGATTCTGGCGGTAGTCCTGATCAGGAGCTAGAGCATGGCCGCCCATGTAGTCTGCTGGTCCCATGGGGTGCGACGAGGAGTGGTTTGGCGGCTGAGCCATGTTGGCATGCTGACCGGGCAGTTGAGGTTGGCCCGGGGCAGCGGGAACGGCCTGAGGAGCGGCGGCAGGCTGAGCAGTTGTTCTCTTGGCGTGCGACGAAGCCTCTTCGCGGGGGACAATGTCGATCAGGAAGTCGAACATGTCGGACTTGGCGAGAGCGGAGGCGATGTCGGAGCGCTGGAGGGTTCGGCGCTTATTCTCTTCGGCGTGGATCCAGGCGCGCATGGTCAACTCAGTGATGAAGATATCACAACCCTTGGCGAAGAGGATGGGGGCCTCGGCGGAGATCATCTTGACTTCGGGGTCAGCCTTCATGACCTTCTTGATGCGCGCGAGGGGCAACTGGTGGATCTTGTAATCATGGGTGTCGTTCTCAAGGTGGTTGATGGTGTGCTGCCAGTAGGTGGTCAGGATGTCCTTGTACTGGCCGGTGAGGCCCTGGTGAGCCTGCATCGTCGGGTTAGTCTCTGGCGCGCATTCGGGCTGGGTTGAGCTTGCAACGTACATTGGCCCAAGGGCCGGTGTAAAGCTCAGAAGGCGCAAAGCCTTGCGATGCTAACTGTAATTCTAGCGTTAGAGTGCCGTGCGGAGTCGCGAGATGTGAGGTCAACCTACGGCAGCACAAGCGCCTGCGCGTCTGAGAGTCAGCGAGACGAAGTGGCGGGCGGGTAAGAAGCTTGAGCGCGCAACTCACCATAATGTCCACCTTGACTAGAATCATAAACCGGCCTCTGCCGGTTTTGCTGAGGGTGCGACGAAGCCGACGGGTTCTGCGGGTCCATAGCGACTGATGGGGATCTGGGTGGAAGCGTAAACAATGAGAGGTTGGCAGAATAGCGATGACGATTGGGCATCTGCACTATTCGAGGCTCAAGCTTGTCTGGCGGGAGGCCACACCGCCACATGCGGCGGGTTGCTCTCCAGCTAGCAACCACACGTGGCTGGTGTACTCACACTTTGATGCCTTGGGGCCTTGGGGCCTTGTGCCATGGCCTGGGGTGTGCGATAGAGAACGACTTACTCCTGACACTTGGTCGCCTGGTAGCTGGGGGTACCTGTTTACTGGCCTGCCATTGACCAGCCACACCTCGCGCGCTAAGGCTGGACGAGCCCCACTAGGCCAATTTTTTTTTCCTGCCTTTTCTTTCGCGCGCCGAAGCTGGACCTTGAGATTTCTTCTTCCGTTGACAGCAGACCATGACAGACATCTCGGATGATCAGGTCGATGAGCTGCTGCGCAAGGCGGAGCAGCGTCTGAGAAACGATGCTGCATCCGCCGTCACGGTCCCGACTGCCACGGTCGCTGGGGTGAAGCTCGATACTTCGACAGCCGTCCAGCCGCAGCCCAGTAACAGCGGCAGCAGCAGCAAGACGGACCTGTCTGTTCGAGCCCCCCCTCAACCACGAACGCGACTTGCTGGCCAAGCCAAGGTAAGAACGCAACCCCCCCCCTTGGACTACCTAGTCTTTCTTTCATCTTCGTCGCCTCTGGCCCCCCTGCCGGCTGATGAGAACTGAGCCCTCGTGGCACCTTTGACATGGGACAAGCATCCGTTTTGGATCATAGGACCATGGCCTCATGATTTCCTTATATCATAGTTACTCTGACTTCCGCATTGCGAAACCAACAATTGCCGCCTCCAACTGGCTCAAGAACATTTGGCTAATAAGCCAAATTAGGCCACCGCAGGATCCCAGTGGTTCGACCTCCCCAAGACGGAACTCACGCCTGAGTTCAAGCGAGACTGGCAGCTCCTACGCATGCGAGGCATCTTGGATCCCAAGCACCAGAAGAAGGCCCTCCGAGCGAGTGCGCCCGAGTATTCTCATGTTGGCGAGATCATCGCCGGCCCGACTGAGTTTTACAGCGCCCGATTGACTCGAAAGGAAAGGAAGGGTACCCTGCTGGAGGAGGTGATGAGTTCCCACGACGGAACCAAGTTCTCGACCAAGTACGCGGGTATTCAGAAGCAGAAGACCAGCGGAAAGAAGGGTTTCTATCAGAAGGTAGTGGCCCAGCGCCGCAAAAGACATTGAATTTTACAGACCCATGAAGACCTAGCCTGATCCTGGTTGAAATCAAAGTGAAGTGAATGTGTAGTATTCTAACAGATTGTCTCTGGTCGTATTGGAGGTGACGAAGATGTTTTCCGTCATAACTTCGAACTAATGACGGCGGAACTAGATTGGGCAGTTCCTCCAACCCCACCTCTCTGGCAAAACCTGATTCCTTTCACCTAGAGACGAGGCCATCATCATCTTTGTTTTGTTGCTAAGTCGTGAGTAATATTTTAATTGAAGTGAGGCGTAGTTGACATAACGACATTCCGATTATGATAGTGGTCGCTAGTTGAAGGTACCAGTTGGTGTGCCACAAGCCCGTGGTAGAGTACCCAAGTGGTCCGTGCACCAATGTTCAGTTTTCTGGCCCTGGCAGACTCGGGAGCAATTTTGAACCTCATCATTGTCAATGTGAAGCACATGCAGGATGCTGCGCCCAACTTTTCGGTCCCTGGTGCGCCTTCCGGTATGTCTTGACGACCCCGGACGCCGATTGAATACCCGAGCTTACTCTAATAACTAGGCCGAGGCGCAATGGATTGCCCGCCGACCTCAGAGCACTTTGTACGTTTGCCCAACTAGTCGTCCCATCAGCTCGCCTACCCCCTCACCCCTTGGAATCGTGCTCGCTGACCAGTCTCAGGGCATCGCCTACCGATATAGTCCCTAATAAAGTTGAGGCTACCGACTCCAAGGCCAACGACAAGGAGACGATGCGCTACCCTCGGTCGATCGAGGCGCTGCACTTGAAGCCGCTGAAGCGAGAGGCCCAGTATGGGATTCCGTCGTGTGACCTGCAGCTTCGCTCCTATAGCATCCAACCACTCGAGTTCTTTTCCGACTTTGCTCTGCGAGCTGCCTACTACCTCGGTCTGCCCGCTTACGGTCCCGTTCCGCTACCCCGAATCACCGAGCGGTGGACGGTCCCCAAGAGTCACTTCATCTTCAAGAAGGCACAGGAGAACTTCGAGCGAAAAACCCTGCGCCGCCTGATTCAGATCCGCGACGGAGACCCTGAGACGGTACAGCTGTGGCTTGCGTATCTGCGCAAGCACCAATACTACGGCGTGGGTATGAAGGCCAACGTATGGGAGTTCAGCAAACTCGGCGTTGGCAAGGAGATGGACGCGCTCTCGGAGGAACAGCAAGGCCAGATTGAGCCGAGGTGGGCGCACCTCGGCCAGACCAAGACGGTTGGCACCGTTGAGAAGGTGGAGGAGCTACTCAACACGCGACGATTCCGAGAGGCTGCTGGCCTAAGGGAGCCGCCTACGACCAACGTGTAGAGCAGCAAAGCAGGAGGCCACATAAGGAACCCACCTTTTCCAAGAAGAAATGGCTTGCTCCCCGGGATGAATGGCCATGTTGCCGGTGGGGGAGAATAGTGTATCTATCATTTTGTGTACAATAGGCTGTCGGAGAGGACTTGAGCTTTTGTAAAATCAACCTCAGGGGATAAACGAAAGGCGCCCATTACGATGAGTTTCTGCTTCATGTATGCCCACTCTATATGTCTCTTAAGAATGCTAATACTCATGCTCAGCTGATACGTAGCTCGTCACTGGTTCATCATCCCCAATTCCTCGTGGACCAAGGACAAAATGCGCGACCCCCGTTATATGCATATGAACTGGAGCCGACTTTGTCCTTCCAACGCCCCATTGCCAGGTGCAAGCTCCAGCAGCTCTCACTTCAGCTCAGGAAACTACTCCCAGCACACTCAATTGACCGTCACGATGCAAAAACTTGTACGGCCGCGAGTCATCTTCTCGGGGATTCAGCCCACCGGCGTGCCGCACCTGGGCAACTACATTGGGGCGCTACGCCAGTGGGTGCAGCTGCAGCACCATGAAGAGCCCGAGACGAAGCTCATCTACTCCGTCGTTGATCTTCACGCCATCACGATGCCGCAGCCGCCCGACCAGCTACGCAAATGTAAGCGCGAGGCGTTGGCAGCGTTGCTAGCCATTGGCATTGACCCGGATCGCGCAACCCTCTTTCATCAGTCTTCGGTTCGTGTGATACCCATTCGGTCGGTTGATAAGCGCTCTAGTGACTTTCCACTAACACATGACGTCCGTCATTAGGTTCCGGCGCACTCAGAGCTGATGTGGATTCTCAGCTGCACGGCATCTGTTGGGTATCTCTCGAGAATGACTCAGTGGAAGGTAATTTTACTCAATTTATTTTTCTGCCTTTGCTGCCTTTGCATCTCTGACTTCGCCCCTAGAGCAAGTTGAGCATCGCCGAAGGGTCAACCTTTGAAGACCGAACCGTCGGCTCTCGTCTCAAGCTTGGTCTCTTCTCCTACCCAGTCTTGCAAGCTGCCGACATTCTTATCCATAGGTATTTATACGGACCTACATCCAGCTTTTCTCACTCTACTAACTTGGTGTAGAGCGACACATGTTCCTGTTGGCCATGACCAGCGACAACACATCGAGTTCGCCCGTGAGTGCGCAACCAACTTTAACCACACCTACGGCCATCACCTCGTAATGCCCGATGTTCTCAATCGTATGTGTAGCCCGATCGTCCCGTGTATTCGTTCTACCTGCTGACTTGGAAGCCCCCATCCACCGTATCATGTCCCTGACAGACCCGACATCAAAAATGTCGAAATCACACAAGTCGGAGCGTTCCCGCATACTCATCACAGATTCCGCTAAAGATATCAAGACAAAGTTAGGTTCTGCATTAACTGACTCGATACCTGGAGTTTCCTATGACATTACCAACCGGCCGGGTATCTCAAATCTACTGGATATTCTATCCATTTTTGATGCCCAAGGAAGAGGGCCTGGGCAATTGGCCGATGCGTATAGCGACATCAGCCCCAAGCAGCTCAAGGAGATGGTCACCGATGCTGTCATCACTGGATTAGATGGCATTCGTGATCGCTACCTCGAGCTTCTCGCAAAGGGTGACGCGCACCTTGACAAGATCGAGGCAGAGGGCGCCTCAAAGGCACGAGAAAGTGCCGAAGAAACTATGCAGTTAGTCAGAGCTGCCGTGGGGCTCTGAATTTGAACACTTGCCCAGGTGCTTGCTCTAAAACCCAACGATAGCTAGCTGGGCCCATTCCCCAAAAGGGAGTTCGCCCATACCCAAAGCCCCTCCCACTACACACCTAGCAAGATGATACTGTAACAATAGGACCCGATGTTGGATAGATAGAGAGTTGACTAGAATTACACACTTCCAATCAAGGTTGACATACCCATTGCAGGCTCCACCACACCAAGAGACCTGGGCTTTTGTTTATGATGCATAGGCAAAGTTGGAACCCCTGGCTGATAACCAGAACTCTCTGACAACTTGGTTCGTTGCCCTGGCTCCCCGAAGGCTAAACCAATTCGTTAGCATCTATCTATGACGGGGCATTTGAGGGAGAAAGGATACCTGATAATCTTTTTAAGGAAGATAGACTTTTCATCTCTCGTGACCCTCGTGCTTGGAAAAGAGGAGTGTGAGAGGCCAGACTCAAGCCAACTCTTTGCCATCGGATATCGAACAATGAGCTTCTTGAGGGGCTCTGTAAGCTTGTCCAGCTCACTCCGTGACGCGTTCCCGCCAATATTCCTTGCTAGACTCTGTGAGAGCAAAGGTCCTAACATATTCATTGCTTGCGCGATTGTCCCGTCTAATTCTGTCGTATCGCACCTGACGTTGACGAAAACGGCCTGGTCCTTGTTAGAAAGAAGGCACAGTGTGCATACCGAAAAAGCTCGCATCTTACCCAGAATTCTGCTGCACTTGCTTTCGGCAGAGGTTCTTTGCCGTCCAGTACTTGGAGTGTGAAAAGGAAGAAGAACTCGGCAGCATCTTGTGGCTCTAATCGTAGAAGAATAGCCGGACATTTGGACATCAGGCGGCTGACAAACTCGATCCCATTCTGGGAGAGCTCTGGGTCGGCCTCTGGATCTATCGAAACACTTAGCATCCACCAAATTTGTAGGATATGTTCCTCATGACATTGATGATGTAATTTCAGAGTTGAACTTACTGGCGAGTTGCTTGAGGAGTCCCACGACCCAAAGAAGCACCGTTGTGAGCATCCCGTGCTGGCCTTGAAGTCCATCATGCTCCAAAGAGCTGACGAAAGAACACCCGGTGCTAACCAGGAGCCCTACCCTTGGTGTGCCCAGTGTCTGGGTCGTCAGGTATTGAGCGACTCCCTGGGGTGGTAGCACAAAGGGGCCAGGATCAACTTCAGAGAAACCGCTGCGGAGCACGCTGCAGATGATCTCAACAATCTCCCCACTGGTATTGAAAGCTCCTTGCAGTTGAACGATGCTAGAGATGATGGTTTCCTGGAGCCCAGACAGCTGTGGGTTAGAGCTTTCGCTCGAACGCTTACCCTCCAAGTCAACCGATGCTTCAGTCGGGGCCTGAAGTCCTCTGCCTGTACTGGCCAGACATCTGAGGGCCTTTAACGCAGTATGAAGTGCAGGATGCTCGTCGGACGCGGCATAGGAGCAGCCCGAACCCGCAAAGCATGGAATGGGAGTGGCTGGGGGGGATTGTAATAGCTCCATAGACCGCTGCACATCAGCTTGGATGAAGCTTAGAAGCCTAGCGCATGCCGAGTATCTCTGGCTTGGGTCTGGTATAGCTTGGATCACTGACGCAATGCCTCCAAGAATTTTCTCACTGGCACCGCAGTCCAAGCGCTCTCCAACGATGAGCTTTTGATACTCATCCAGGAAAGCACCTACTTCGGGATGTAGGTCGTTTCGGCAAGAGGAACACAATCTGAGAATAGACTTCGCCGCAGCAGAAGTTAGGGGATGTTCTCCCACGACGACGAAGAGAAGGTTGAGGGCAGGGGGGAGGTGAGTGAGATTGCGTTCAAAGTACTCGGTGTAATGCTCGATGAGCGCAACACAGGTCTGTCGTACACGTGGAGGAATAGCTTGCTCGCCGGGACGGAGCGCAGAGAACAAGGGAGATGTAAAAACGGACGCCAGCGCTTCATCGCACCGAGCGTCTTCTCCGACACAGTCTGCAAGTCCACCAAGGCAAAATGCTGCAGCCTCGAGCTGCAACCAAGATGAACTCGAGAGAGCGTTGAGTGTAAGGTCCGCGAAAGTCACGACAAGCTGTGGTCCTGCTAGCGAATATGCAGACTGGAGGAGATCAATGACGTCCTTCCTGGCGTCATGAAAGCCGATGCGCTCGCTAGAATCCCAGGTAGCAAATTCGTCCAAGGGTGGAAATACCACCTTCTGCCATGCGTTCGACACAGCTTGAAGGACGTACGAAAGGGCTTGAGGCACCCAAGTAGTCGCAGCGCCCTCATCTGAATACATGGCATCTGTCATAGTCTCAGCGAATGTCGACCAAAACTCCAACGCTGGCACAAAGATCTTGTCCTCTGCTACAGGATAGCCCTGGGCAGCAAGCAACCCGCAGAGGTTTGACAATAAATTGCGGCTTCGATCATCATTAGCCTGCATCAACTTCTCGACCCTAGCATCGCCGAATGCGAGAAGGAGCTGACCAAACTGGGTTGAATCGAAGTCGAAGTCTCCCTGCACCAAGGCTTGATAGCGGTTCTGAAACCAGGGGCTATCGAAGAGTTCGCCTAGATTTTGCACATGGGATTCGGTCAGGAATATGGAACAGTTGGAAAGTAAGTCCACCATGAGCTCTACAGAAGCATCGTAGAGCTCACCCACGGTCAAGGAGCCAATGACGGCTGTGACAAGAGGTCCTATGGGTTGGACAAGCCTGGTATCTCGGGATGACGCCCGCTGCGCGAACCAAACCCAGGACTTAGGGTATCATTAGTCGTCGGAGAATAATAAAGCCAGTAAGGATTCTTGGCTCACCTGGAGACACTTTATGGCGTCTTCATGTGCTGCTTGGGAAGTTGATTGAGGAGACATGCCGCGGGTCATGAGAGCAATGGCATCCGGCATGTTTTCCAGAATAGCATCATAGAGGCCCATGCTTCGCAGAGTCAGCAATCTATACCGCATTTGCAGGAATCAACTAACTTATTCGCGGAATTCAAATCAAACTTGGAAATGTCTTCTAATACATTACTCAAGACCCAGAAGCATGCTTGAACCTGGGGCGGGCTAAGGCGCTCAATGATGGTGAATGAGTCAGGAGCTTCGTCCAAACTGCCGGTGCTGCAAGATTGACCAGATACAATGCAAAGGGAGAGATGCCGAATGAATGGGCGCCATAGCCGATGAAAATGAAGAAAAAAGGTTGCCAAGGCGGATGATAGTTTCCTCACAACGAGTTGACCATTGCCCTGGCCTAAGGAGTCTAAGTACCAGCCGATCAGTCCTAGCAGAAGTTCGCTCGCATCATTATTAGAGAGGGAAGAACTATTAAGACAGATGGTTAGAGAGTGGAATTCCTTTGAGAAAGATGGAAACAGATGTAGGGAGGCAGACCTCTCGTTGTTGAGCTTGATGATTATGGTGAGGGCACCAAAGAACTTTACTTTGTCGTCCTGGCAGCTCAGCAGCTCCCGAGCCATGAGCCAAGCTTGTGGAGAGCTCTGAAGCCGGGACAAGGTTGACTGTGTCCGAGAGATGAGTTCTGGGGGGTTTGGGTGATAGAGGGAGAGGATGAGCTTGATGGAAGTCAGTAGACACTCATCGACGGTTGCTTTAGGATCTTGAAGGGCATCTCTCCAGGACACCTAGAAGGGGAGACTGACGGCTTCAACCTCTGGTATGGTTGTAGGAATTGGGATTTCGTCCATCTTGGTCTTTGAGACGCTTGTACTTGGTTCCTATTGTGATAAATGGTGCTGGATATCTGACGCACGGAGGGAGTGTGGATGGTTCCCAGCAGGAGAGAGGCACAGCAACCGGGGCCACTGAGAGGATGGGAGAAAAACTAGAGCAAGGTAAGCAATAAGCTATGTACGACAGCAGCCACAATTTCACAAGAAATGCCCCTTCATACCTCGTATGTGGTATTAATTTCACTGGCCTGGTTCCTTTTGCGTTGTTGTGTTGCGGGATATGCCTAAACTCGCCTTGGCGAAGACTCTACGTTTCTGCTTTCCTGGAGTCTCTGGCGTCTCCAAAGAACTTCCCAGCACTTGGTGTAACAAAGAAATTGACAAAAATTTCCAGAAAGGCCACGGTGAGTGACGCAAAGGACGGAATACGGGATGTCTTCCGCTGAGTGCTAGGGCTCGAAGGCGACGAGACAGCAAGATTACTGCCCAAACATCAGGAGAAGTCGCAGTTGGGGAACCTGGGGTGTGGAGTAGGTTGAAGGTTCGCCTTTGGTAGCCCAGTGGAAATAGACTACTCGTGTTGCTGGTGGGCGGGTGGACGCGATGACGGTGAGAGAATGTGTGTGAGGAAGCTGGCTGGAGGGCAGAGAAGAGAGCGCTCACTCTTTGCTTGGTGGGGTGCAGTTAGCGGGCTGTCGTCGCCCAAATCGTTACAGGAGCCTTGCCGTCCACCTAACCGAACAGTGTCAAATACTTGTGGTACCTACCTATTCAAGAGGTGGTGTGAAAGCATGGTGAACTTTCTGGGAGTTTTCTTTATCCATGTCATTAGGTCCTGGTGCCGCAAGTTGTCAGACCGGATTCCTGATTCACGGCTGGCCACTATTCTATGGCGGAGGTTGTTCACGTTACAGCGACATGCAAACCGGCCACAGGTGTTTGCAGAGCCCGGTTGTTGGTGGGGCACGGGGGTACATGATCTTTTGATGGAGGTACTCGGAATCCAGCGGGCACTACCTTGAGTTGGGTGTTAAAATGGATGGTAATGTAGTACCAGCCACACAAAGTGAAGTCGCGGTTTGATCATGCCACCGTACCCCCAATGCGAGAGCGCATCCACTTCCGCAGGTGGTGGCCCTGGAGCTCACCATTGCGGGCAACTAACCATCGACCTCCACTGTTTGGGTAGGACCCAACGCTAGATAGCGTCTTTGAAAGCGCGATCGGTACTGGTTTGGAGACGAGTGGTTCTCTTAACGGGTGGAGAGATTCTTCGGCGCGGCGGCCATTCCAAAGATCCGCCGGCCAGCGTCGGCTGGCCCTTTGTCGTCACCACGCCCGCGTGAGGTGTCGTGAGATCTTGACGAGGCACAACATCACCCCTTGCTTGATTCACCTTCCCAACCTGACCCCAGCCGCCTCAAAGCACCCCTGTCGCCACCTGCTGCCTGCCCGTCTAATTCTCCATTTCCTCGATTAATTCTGGCCAGCGCCGAGCATCCAAGTAGCTCAGGTAAGTGCGTTCCTTCATCGTGGCTCTGGCGCCAATCTCCCCACTTTCTTTCCTCCACGGCGGGAGCTACCTTAAAAGTTGGCATTCCCCGCCCAACACCCAACACCACCGCAGCTTGCTCTACCCATCTTCATCGCCACTCCCATCTCGCCACCCCCATATCGCTTCGATAAAGAGGGGAGCTGGGTATCCATAATTTCTAAACCGCCCATCTGCCTGCTGGCTCCGTCACAAAACCCGTTCCTGACCTTCTTCATCCCAGGGCACAGCACACGATTAACCACCCCACCTCCAGGAGGGACATATATCACGGCCTCACCACAGCATCTGCCTAACCACACTTGCTTCGAGGTCGGGTATCGTGAACTACTTTTGGGGGTGTGTGCTGCGTACTTTTGAGAGCCTATGCTACTCCAGACCACGGCAAGGCTCCTTCGTCTGGCAACACCAAGGCCACCACTTGCGATATCTGCATCTTCCACACGCCGTCGCCTCTCATCTGCAACCATGGATAAGGTCGATACGACTTCCAGGCTCTCTCACCTGAGGAGCTTGATGAAGGACCGCAACGTCCAAGTCTACGGTGAGCCTCGACGGGCACAAGAGCCTCCCTCCAACGTTGTAACACCACTAACCGTCCATTGTCTCTGCTACAGTAATTCCCTCCGAGGATAGTCACTCTTCCGAGTACATCGCAGAATGTGATGCCCGGCGCGAGTTCATCTCTGGGTTCACGGGCTCAGCTGGATGTGCTGTTATTACTCTGCAATCTGCCGCTCTTGCGACGGACGGTCGCTACTTCAACCAGGCTGCGTCCCAGTTGGACAGCAACTGGACTTTGCTCAAGCAGGGCCTCCAAGATGTTCCTACCTGGCAGGAATGGTCTGCTGAGCAGTCTGCAGGTGGTAAGAATGTTGCCGTGGACCCGTCGCTCATCTCGGGCTCTACGGCTAAGAATCTGACCGACAAGATTCACAAGAGCGGTGGCGCAGAATTGATACCCATTGAGGATAATTTGGTTGATCTAGTTTGGGGAGCAGAGCGCCCGGCTCGACCTAGTGAGGCTGTCTCCGTTCAACCCGATACACTCGCTGGAGAATCGGTGAAGAACAAGCTCACCAAGCTTCGCCAGGAGCTCGAGAAGAAGCACTCCCCCGGCTTTGTCGTCTCTATGCTTGATGAAATCGCTTGGCTTTTTAATTTGCGAGGAAATGATATCCCGTACAACCCGGTCTTCTTCTCCTACGCCATCGTCACCCCTACTTCTGCCACGCTCTACATCGACGACTCAAAGCTAAATGAGAAGTGCCGCTCTCATCTGGCCGCCAACAATGTCAATATCAAGCCTTACGATGCCATTTTGAACGATTCAAGGGATTTGCAAGTGGCTGTCAGCAAGCAGGGCAGGTCTGAGGGTGGCACCGCTCCTGGTAGCTTTCTCATATCTACCAAGGGCTCATGGGCCCTCAAAACCGCACTGGGAGGGGATTCAATGGTTGACGAAGTTAGGAGCCCCATTGGCGATGCCAAGGCCATCAAGACCGAAGCCGAAATCGCAGGAATGCGGTCCTGTCACGTCAGGGATGGCGCTGCCCTGATACAATACTTTGCTTGGCTTGAGGAGCAGCTTGTGGTAAAAAAAAGCAAGCTCGACGAGGTGGAGGCTGCCGACGAACTTGAGAAACTTCGTTCCGCAAAGACTGACTTTGTTGGCCTTTCTTTCCCTACCATTTCCTCTACCGGTGCGAAGTAAGTTACCCGCTCTCAGAAGTTCTATTCTAGGAGGTTATTGCCAGAGCCCTCTGTGGGGAAACGTTTCTAGTCTCGGAGTCATACTGATACATGTCTTGTTTATAGTGCTGCAATTATTCACTACGGTCCGGAAAGGGGCAATTGTGCAACTATCGATCCTGAGGCGATATACCTGTGCGACTCCGGTGCCCAATACCGTGATGGAACGACAGATACCACACGAACACTGCACTTCGGAACCCCTACAGATGTCGAAAAGGAGGCATATACCCTTGTTCTAAAGGGACATATCGGTCTAGACTTAGCCGTCTTCCCCAAGGGGACTACCGGGTTCGCACTCGACTGTTTGGCTCGACAACACCTCTGGGTAAGCAAAGTAAGAATGGCCAGAGTAGTGAGACTGCTGACGCAGGGAATAGAAAAATGGACTAGATTACAGGCACGGCACGGGTCACGGCATCGGGTCGTTCTTGAACGTTCACGAAGGCCCAATTGGCATCGGCACCCGTGTGCAGTTCGCCGAGGTTGCACTCGCCCCTGGAAATGTGATATCTAATGAACCTGGATTCTACGAAGATGGAAAATTCGGCATCCGAATCGAAAACGTCATCATCGTCAAGGAGGTCAAGACCAAACATTCATTTGGGGACAAACCATTCCTTGGATTTGAGCACGTCACGATGGTCCCGTACTGCCGCAACCTTATCGACGTGAACTTACTCACGGAGACTGAGAAGGCATGGCTCAACGCTTACCATGTCGAGGTCTTGGACAAGACTCGAAGCTATTTCGAGAACGACAAGGTGACACTGGCTTGGCTCAAGCGAGAGACGAACCCGATTGAGTGATAGAACCAGAGAAGTTGTGTATTTGCCATTGGTGTAGAAGGAGCGTGAGATGCGAGAATGCCTAGAGAGGACTCGCGTACTAGTCGGGGAGAATCAGATTGCCCAAGTGCAGTCATACCATCAGCCGACTACAGCATCCAAAGATGGAGTGGCGCGAAGCGGAAGGGGGAAGCTTAAGCTTCTCCAATGAAACTACAACGTCCAATGCAATAAAAACAAGCCATCCCAAAAGAGAACCATTTCTGGTCGCCAAGTGAATCAGTTGCTTTGAATGTGATAACGCTGTAACAAACACAGAACGAGCAGGAAAGTGGGTGATTGCCGAGCTTCTTGACCCATGCCCCCATGAGTTTAGAATGGAGATCACTCACCAAAGATTCTGGTATGAGTTCTAAGGAGTCCAGCCATTAAGTGTTGCCATCCTGTGTTGCAAGGAGTGCGTTCTAGGGCGATGTCAACCAGAAGCGAAATCCCTGAGTCAACAAGATACTACAACCCTCACGTCGTCTAAGGGACCAACATTTAATCTCCCTCTGGACATATTCCACATCCGCTTTGGCAGCGACAGATCTACCAGTGTCAAAGTTAAGCCGTGGGAAATGAGCCTTGGAGAATCCTTTCAACTTCAAGAAACCTCACAAATAAAACTCAAGTATTGATTCGCGCATGGGCACAGATATTTTTACCCAAGTATCAGCTTAGTTCATGTGTACAATTAGCAGTACACGCTTAGGCTAAAAGCCAGCATTGGTTGTTGTATTTAATGAAAGAATGTAAATAAACAAATTTGAGGAGTAATGAATACTAAGAATTGGTTTTACTAAGGGTAGTCTACTATAATACTACATTAGATGCGTTACTGACTATTCCTTCTAGCATTGAGGCACATCAGGTAACAAGATGCACGTGTGCAAATAGAAATGCTCGAAAATATTCATTCTGTTGTCGAGCCATTTGGTGTTGTGTAATTGTGCATTGATGCGCCTGTTAATAGTGTCGGTTTAGCCTCCTCAGTATCAGCCGCAAAGTCTTCGGTTAGCCTTAATTTCCTCACATTCAACTCCCAAAGGCATGTCACGTCATGTTGTAAGAGGCCAATGCTTGCATACTTTGGAGTTTTTAAAACGGCACCGAGGGCAGCTGGGGTGTTTATTTACAACTCTCCCAGATGCTCTACTTGTAAGTGGGAATTGGTTGGTTAGAGAGGCCACAGGGCGCAAGCTTACAAACCCTACAGGTGCACAAACGCAGCCAAGATGAATGTGATGAGGAATGACGTCGTAAACCACGGTTTCCCCTTGCTCCTTTCCCACAGGGCGTTCCCGTCCAAGAGCTTTCGAATTCCCAAAATGCGGGAAGCGTCGTACCCATAACGCGAGGCAATCTATAACAAGTTAGAGACTCAAACGCGGCGTAGATGTGCGGGACAGCCCGGTCTCACATGGAGGGAAATGGCAAACAAGCCACTCAAAAGGGCCAGGGTGCGGGAGAACAGGGCTACCACAAGACCAGCTCCGAATCCTATCGAGGCACAAGCAAGATCAGTCAGCAGTCCCGGTAGCATGGGACATATGGTAGCAACGAAGGGGTTATAACGCACCAGCAACACTACCACTAGAAATCTGGCTGACAGTCTCCGGGGACACATCCAAGGCGGACCGTCGGCGCTGTCCAGACGGAGGGTACGCAACCAACGGGGGAGCGTCACATCGAATCACCCTCCGGCCGACGAAGAGGCTACTGGCGCAAGCAGTAGGCCCGATACCTGCAGCAAGGGCCCGGAAGGCCACGCGGGAGCTGAAGATGCGACTCATTGCTGTTTGACGTGGTCTAAGATGCTTGATTGGCTCAATTGGCTGTTTTGAGCAAATGGTGTGTTGATTGACGAACACCGAGCGAGAGTCCGACGAGCGGAGGAAACGAGCTGTAGGCGGGTGTGCTTGGTCTTGGGCTATTACGTCAGGGACCTCAGAAAGCCGAGGCGAGCCAGCCGACGCCAGTCTTGCAGCCAATGAACGAGGGTTATTCATAGTTAGCACTATGATGCCTCGATTATTCCTTCAACAACTTGCAAGAGGTAGTAAACATTGAACGTTTAGTCATGCACCCAGTTGTTCAAGAAGTCTTATAATGGATATCAGTTAGGTGTCGCTGGCGTCTGAATAGCACTTCACTTCTTTGTCGCACGCTTGCTCGCCTTTACATCAGAGGTATCAAGCTCGTTGCTTTGCATTATGTATAGTACTGATGGACAGAGAGTACCGCTCCTGGTAATGTTGGGGCCAGGAGCATCCCCAGTAAACCCACACCAAGCCGCACCAAGGTATATAAGCCTTAAAACGCCAAATGTAATGCCAATCGAAGTGCCAACCGAAATGTCAACCGAAATACCAACCGAAATGCCAAGCCCGTTCCGTTTTTTTGCATCACACATTCCGTCGTCAACCAAGTCCTCCCCAAACACCACGTATCCGCCTCGCTAGTTGGATATCCTTTTGCATGATGGTAACTCTCTTGGCGTGGATGGCGCAGAGGTTTGTGTCTTCGAACAGGTGAACCATGAAGGCCTCCGCAGCTTCTTGCAGCGCTTGGATGGCCTGGCTCTGCCACCGCATTCCCTCTCCCCTTGGTCGCACTGTCAATGCGATTTCTCGGACCTGTTGAACATGTTAGAGTCTGCTGTCGATTCGGGTGCGCGGGGGACCCGGCAGGGGTGGTGGTACTAACAAGGCGCGCAAAAGGCAGCTTGAGCATTAACAACTTGGTGTGACCTTGGTAGAGGCGAATTTCTCGAAGGGCAACTGTGCCGGGGCGATATCGTCGCTTTGCACGTACTGGAACAGGGTCGCCAGCTATAGGAAGTTGTTAGCCTCTGTCTCTGTCACGAGTGCGAAGTCGTGCGAGCGGTCGAACAATGAGGCACGTACCTTGAATGTCGCTGGCGCGCGACTTGCGAGACACGCCAGATTTCCGAGCCATAGTAGACTTGGGTGGAAGCGTAAATAGAAGAATCAAGGTATTAAGCAAGATCTCTTGAAGCTTGTGGTTCGATCGCGATACGCAGAAGAGGCGGGAAACTTGAGAATGAAGGTGTTGAAGGAACAAAGGCCGTGGGCCGGCGCAAGTGGGAGGGATCCATGAGAGAAGGAACGCGCTTTCGCATTCCCAGCCCCGCGAATTTCGCGTAGATTGATTTCAATGTCCGCCAACGCGGGAATTGACAGGGGTTGCCCCAAGGCTCCCAGCCACAGCTTGTTCGACGCCACTAACCACCCGCCCGAGCTGGGGTAGGTACCTGCCTTGGGTACCTAGGTACTTGCCTTGCCCTTTGTGCTCGACTCTCGCGGCAGTTTCCCCAGGGTCCACGCCGGGTCTTCAGGCCCCATGGAAGGTGGAGGTACTGTGGCACGTAATCGCAGGCGTCTCCAAACAGTTAACGTCAGCGACTCAGCGCCGCCCCGTGGAAAGGCCACATCACAAGTCGCACTAAGGTAGGATAAGTCATCGTGGTAGGTACCGTCCCTGGATTTGTTTGCATCCATCGGATATCCTTATCTTACCTACGGACCTCCAGTACCAGCAGGCTTCCCCATCAAACCTGACGTTTCGCTGGGCACCTTACATTCATACCTGGCTTCAACACCTCATCTCGTCCTCCCTCCCCGTCTTGCGTCCCAACTCACCTAGGCGCCCCTTCGAAACCCGCGAATTGAGCCCCTCCTCTTCGCATCCCCCCCCCCAATGGATCAAGTCATGGATGGAGGCCGTCTGCCTCTTGAGACCTGGTTCTGGGAAATGCCCACGTGCACCCGATGGTGGACGACGGCGACTGTCCTGACGAGCGCCTTGGTCCAGTGCCAGATGGTGACGCCCTTCCAACTCTTCTACAGCTTCCGCGCCGTCTTTGTAAAATCACAGGTTGGTCTCCCTCTTCTCCCTCCCGTCTCTCTTCCTCTACTCTTCCTCTCCTCTTCCCCTCCGCCTCCTCCCCCCGCATTCCACTGTCCATCTCCAATTTGTGACGCCCTACTCATCACTCTTTATTTACAGTACTGGCGACTCTTGACCACGTTCCTCTACTTCGGGCCCTTCTCCCTCGACCTCCTCTTCCATGTCTACTTTCTCCAACGCTATGCCCGACTCCTCGAAGAGTCCTCCGGTCGATCCCCAGCGCATTTCTCCTGGCTCCTCCTCTACGCCATGGCCAGCCTAATCGCTCTTTCGCCCCTTGTCTCCATGCCGTTCCTTGGACACCCACTCTCGTCGACCCTCGTCTACATCTGGTCCCGACGAAACCCAGACACTCGGCTCAGCTTCCTCGGCCTGCTAGTCTTTACCGCCCCATACCTGCCGTGGGTTTTGATGGGCTTCAGCCTTGTCTTGCACGGAACTATCCCTAAGGATGAGATGATGGGTGTTGTCATCGGACACATCTGGTACTTCTTTACCGATGTGTACCCGCCTCTTCATAACGGCTCCCGGCCTCTGGATCCTCCCGGCTGGTGGAGGCGTCTGTTCGAGGCGCGGGCGCAGGATGATTCCGCCGATGGCATCAACAACGACATCATGGTTGCTGGAGCGAGAGACGTGGCGCCCCGCGATCTATAGTCAGGCCAGAGGATATGAAGAAACAATACAGTCGGAAGCATGGTCCGACTCAGTTTCGTTGATGGACACTTTGCATTGATTATTTTTGAGCATATTTACTTGATTTCGGCATTTAGGTTCGGCGTTTTGGTAGAGCATCAGACACGGGAATGTCTTGGGGGAACTGGGCTTGCGGCGGCGTTGGGAAAACAACAACTGCAATTGATCATCATCTTCAACTTTATTCACTGATTTCACTGTCTTTGCTTTATCTCCCTGATCCCTGTTTCCTGTTCCGGCTCTGAGCCTACACCAACAGAGATAGTCATGAGGACGCATCGCTCAGGACATCCAATATGTGGCTGGCAATTTACCGTTGGCCGAGGAGTCCGTACCAATTATTCAAAGTGCCACAGCTAGCTGCATGTATTATGTGCATCGCCTACCTTCCCGGCGGACCGGTTTACGGACATAAGACATCTCGCAGGTGAAGCGGCAGTACGGAAGACGCCTGCGGATCGAGAACATTGTGATGTCAGCAGCAGCGGGCTAGTAGCACACACACCCCTGCGATTAGTGCTGATGCACTGACGTCGCTGAGCATGGCGAGCCTGCCCCGCCACCGTGGTACCTAGAACGTTATAATTCTAGCCTTGGCCGCCCCTCCATCCCGACCCAACGAGACCCCTCTGTGCGCCGCCCTTCCACAAAAAGTCTACATCTGTCCGCTCGACAAAAGCCCGCCCGTAATCCATTGCGACAGTCCCTCCGAAACCGTCTAACTCCAAGATGAAGGCCTACTACTACGACGATCTCCCCGTATGCAATCCCTCCTAGGCATCCTTGCCTCGAGCCTAGGGTCTGTTGGTTAACAAGCATTCGCAGGGCGACCAGCGCCTCCCCCACGACTCTGGCCGGGAGGTGGACGTCGATGCTCTCCTTGCGCTTGGCGTTTATTACTATCACCTTCCCGAGCTCCAAAGCGTCAACGAGTTGGCCGAGAAGCGCGGATACAGGAACCGGGACGAAATCAAAGTTTCCCCCAAGACGATGGGCGACGTGTATGAGGAAAAGGTCAAGATGTTTTTCCTAGAGCACCTACACGAGGATGAGGAGATTCGGTACATTCGCGACGGTCGGGGCTACTTTGACGTCCGCAGCAAGAACGACGAGTGGGTGCGCGTCCAGCTCGACAAGGACGACCTGCTCATCCTGCCGGCCGGCATCTACCACCGCTTCACTACCGACGAGGACAACGTAAGTCTCGCAAACACTTATACTACGTTTCACTTTAGTCGTGCTGACTGATGCTGGGGCAGTTCGTCCACGCCATGCGACTGTTCAAGGACGAGCCTAAGTGGACTGCTCTGAATCGCGACCCCAAGCTGGACGAGAACACACACCGGCAGGAGTATGTGAAGGAGTTTCTAGCCCAGTAATGGAGCCCACGTGGGGTTGGGGGTTCCATTCCCGGCAGAGTTGTTCGTCCAGCCTGGCGGCTACTTGACAATAAATGGTCCTAAGGTACACACGAGTTGCTGGGAATGGATATAGCACGATTGCGTCGTTCCCCTTTGTCCATGAGCCTGTTTTTGAATATGTTTGCGGAATCTATCCTCAATGGCCGCAGTAAATAGATACCAAATGAGGGGATATTCAATACATGCACCGCTGACGTGATTTGAAGACTTTTGACGCCACCTTCGAGTGGCGCCGGATAAGTTCACTATCAGTCCAACATAGCCGTTCAGGGCGAGCTGGAGTGGGAACAGAGAGATTGCGATTAAGGAAAGTGAGCATGGGCAGGGGCTTTCTTTGGCCTTGGGGTCTTTTGCTCTCTCTCCATAAAGGGCGGGGGAGAACCGCAAACGGCTTGCGCGGGGTGTGCACTAATAGGAAGACAACAGTAGCGGCACAGGCCTGATGTAAGCAAGCTTGAAGCAAGGAGGTTGTGCAGTAGCCATGCAAGTTGTCGGTAATTTTAGTCCTGAACAGTAATCCCAGCCCTTGAATTGGTCGTTGGATTGGCTGTGGGGGTCGGAGTACGTCGAACAGCAATTCAACCGCTCATCACTGTCCGCGGTAGGCCGACACCCCAGTGACATAAGTCTAGGTGACGGCGCAGTGCTTAAATGCCTAGGTAGCCTGTGAATACTTCATAATTATCTGGCGCGTTAAGTAACCCCTTCGACGTAGAATTCAATAAACTCATGGTCGCCAGTTTGTAACCAAAGTGATTGGCTTCCCTTTCAGAACTTGTTGAATATGGTTAAAGTATAAACATCACGTCATCGGGGATGATCGGTTTCTGGAGGCTCAGGCCATTAAGGGCATCTACTGAAATGGACCGATTAGCAGGCCTTCGGGAGTCATTCCGGTGATGCGCATTGATGTCCCGACCTCCCTCCGGCAGCTCAATACCGGGGCCGCGCCGAGGAACCGAAGCCGGGTCCGGGAGAGCTCCGTAAAAGCCGGTACCAATCATCGAGGAATCCAGCTTCCTCCAGGCTCGTCTTTGCCGCCAGGTATCCAAAGAAAGCTACCAACGATTTCCAACATTTCTGGACAATGCATTGGAACCATTTGGCCGCAATTGCCGAGGTATAGCAAGGTCCCGTATGTCCTGAAGGTCACGTTGCAGTTGTACTGTTCACAGCACTATCGTTATTAGTGGGGCATCGGTGATGATTCTGGACAGGTACATCCCTTCTCCCCGCCTGCTGCCAACAACAGAGGTACCGTTTTCGACGTACAGCAGAATTAGCTGTCGAGCCGCCTCACCACCCTCAACTCCAACTCTTGTTCTTCATCCCAACTTCGCCACCGCCTTCACCCCAACACAGCGACAAGGCTCCCAACTTTGTGCACACCTACCCTACCTTGACCGGGGCTCTAGGGGCAAGATGGATACACGCACTGAAGCGTCTGACGCGACCGATGCGTCGGGAAAGCCGCGGCCTCAGCTACCAACAAGCTGCGATCCGCCGCAGGGCAGCACTTCGTCGCGACAACTGGTCTGGATTGTATGTTGACTCTCGTTCCACGCCTCGCCCTCATATTGTCTGAGTGGAAACCTTTCTTGGTTGCTTCCCTGCTCACGTCCGCGCAGGTCTTTGGAGGCACCGGTCACATGGGCCGCTCGCTTGTCAAGTGTGCCCTTTCGCGCGGCGACCTTGTGACGTCGGTTGGTCGTGTCTTCGAGACGACCCCGAGTGAAATGACGGGCATCCACGAAAACTGCCTCGGGGCGCTGTGCGACGTCCGCGCCCGAGACTCAGTCTGCCGCGTCGTGGAACGTACGCTCACTCACTTCGGGCGCATCGACGTGGTCGCCAACTGCTCAGGCTACGGCGTCATCGGCGCCTGTGAGGACCAGGACGAGCACGATCTACGAAACCAGTTCGAGACGAACTTCATGGGCACTCTCCACATCATCCATGCGACTCTGCCCTACTTTCGGCGGCAGAATGGAGGCCGGTACCTCATTCTCAGCTCAACATCTGGGGCATTGGGCGTCCCAGGTCTTGGTCCTTATTGTGCCACCAAGTATGCTGTTGAGGGTCTCATCGAGGCAATGCTTTACGAAACAGACGCGTTCAACATCAAAGCCACCCTCATCGAGCCTGGCCACGTCCGGCGTGATGAGCCCGAGACCCCAAACAACCCGCTGCCGACATGGGGTCACTTCCTCATTAAACCAGCGAGCGAAGCATACGGGCATGCGACGTCGCCTGCCCTCCATGCCAAGAGAATGGTACAATGGCTTGGCGATCGCCAGCCGACAAGTGCTGTCAAGTGTGCTGAGCTGATCTGGCAGCTGGCTCATTGCTCGTACCCACCACTACGATTACTGTTAGGGAGCTACGCCATTGAGAGCATTCGTGACCGTATGAGATCGGTGACGGAGGAACTAGAGGACTGGAAGCACCTCAATTTCCCAGCCGCACCAGAAGACGAGAAAGAAGGAGGCGAGGATATGGTCGACGGTGCACCAGAGTCAATGTCGTAAACACCCAGCCACAAACCCCAACGCTGAGAAGCCCTCTGGAGACTTGCAACCCCAACAGCTTCGGGGCCGAGAACACCTCACCTCCCGCGGTTCTATGAATGCCGCCTATGCTGCCTCTGCATGCTACTACCCCCAGTAAAAGGAATCGGAGCAGGCTAGCGAATCCCAGAGTCAATGCCCTGCAAAGTAAGATTGGTATTGTTACGGAGTCGGAAGTTTATGTCCTTGCCGCCTGCATCATGTACGTGCAGTGGACTGGGAGTGTGGGTTGAGTGAGGCCATAGGGGGCTCGGTGCCTATCTTGCCGAACGGCCTATGCCATGGCGTCAGGTACCAGGCAAAAACGTCTCCAAATCTCCATGACTAAGCGAGGCCCCTGCGTTTTCCCTCCACGTCTCCCTCATCTCACATAGCCACAAGTCGGCCCTTCAACTTTGACCAGTTGACAAGAGGAAGGGGTCCAGATCTCGATCATTACCTGGAAAAATCCCAAGGAGTATCTCGACACAGCTCCCACCCGATCTACCGTAAACGAACGCCGACGCCGACGCCGACAACCGACACAACGCGACGCATAGCAAGCCGCCGGTCCCTCGTTTTCCTTCCGCTACTCGTAGCCGTCCCTGCACTACGCTTCCAGCGTATCCGGACAACCCACCGACGCAAAACATCCCACCCCTAACTAAACGGTCGACTCCCACTTAACACCAGCAAAAATGGCGGACAAGAAGAACGAGGACTATGTCGTCCGCATGGGCGAGAACGCCTTCGGAAAAGAAAAGGACCCTTTCATGGGCCGCCGCCCTGCGAACAGGAAGACCATTCCTATTGGCAACCAAGGATTCTCCCAGCTCGATAACAGTGCGCCCATCTCCATTACTGCGTACTGCCTATCCTCGATCAGCATGACTGTCGTCAACAAGTATGTTGTATCTGGCACGTTTTGGAACCTCAACTTCTTCTATCTGGCCGTTCAGGTAAGCCGATGCCGTCCATATGCTCGTTTGGTCGGCGTCGTACTCACCGTCATTGCGCACAGGCCGTGGTCTGCATCGCCACTATTACGGCATGCAAGCAGATGGGCATGATCAAGGTCCTAGCTCCCTTTGATCCTGATAGGGCAAAGAAGTGTACGTTGGCAAATGCATGAAGACAAAAGCTATCGTTATTGATCAACTCCAGGGTTCCCGATCTCGCTCCTGCTTGTTGGCATGATTTACACCGGCACCAAGTCGCTGCAGTTCCTCTCCGTCCCCGTCTACACCATTTTCAAGAACCTCACTATCATTGTCATTGCATATGGCGAGGTATTGTGGTTCGGCGGGAGTGTCACACCCATGGCTCTGCTCTCGTTTGGCCTGATGGTCTTGAGTTCCGTGGTTGCCGCCTGGGCCGACATCCAGAGCGCCATTGCCGGCGACTTCGGGACTACGGACTCTTCAGCGGCCATCTCCACACTCAACGCTGGCTACGCCTGGATGGGAATGAACGTCTTCTGTAGCGCATCCTACGTTTTGGGTATGCGCAAGGTGATCAAGAAGATGAACTTCAAGGACTGGGATAGTATGTGCTCATGCGACCCTCCCCCAGATTTGCCCCCCGCTTTGGGATTCAGAGGTGCTGACCTAATTTCTCATCTAGCCATGTACTACAACAACCTCCTTACGATTCCTGTGCTGGTTATCTGCTCTTTTGTGATGGAAGACTGGTCCAGCGTCAACTTCGCCAAGAACTTCCCCGAGGAGACGCGCAACCGAATGATTATTGGTATGATTTACTCGGGACTAGCAGCCATATTTATTTCATACTGCTCGGCCTGGTGCATCCGGGTCACATCGTCGACAACGTACTCGATGGTCGGTGCCCTCAACAAACTTCCGATTGCGATCAGTGGCCTGATCTTCTTCGCGGCTCCCGTCACGGTCGGCAGTGTGTCAGCCATCTTCATTGCATTTGTCAGTGGTATAGTGTATGCTATGGCTCGGATGCGACAGTCGAAGGTGTCCCGAGATTCACTGCCTACGACGCGACCTACGATGAGCGCCAGCGCTCAGAGCAGCCGTGACGCGGCCAACTCTTAGACGGCCAGTCCAGACCAGAATTAGCGGTTTGCATACTTGCAGACGATAGAGTCGAACATGTGTGACTCGAATAGGGTCTACAAGAGCGTTACAAGGGAAAGAATAAAGTCAAGAACACGTAAGAGTACACGAGGGTATGGAGAAGAAAAGCCCCGGGTATGTATAATATGGTAATAATTACCAGGGGATCGATGACTCTATATGTTTGGTATAGACACGGACATGACTGGAGTCAGATGGGATGTGGGAATCACTGGCTAACTGAGCCTTTTGCAATGAATGCTTTTGGGCACGTGTATATATGGGCTGTGTAGCAACCGAAAATAACGGCCGGAGCCAGCGTATATCAACAAACTCTGATGACGGTGAGAGTGAGAGACCTATGTGATAACTTTGGGGGACCGAGATGACGGCTGAGTAACAAGGGTTGAGGCAAACCGGACCTGACCACCTACGCAAGGGCTGCCTCGGTATGTAGAAAAAGGTGAAGCAAATGGGAGAGTGATTGAGAGGCTCATGGGTGTATCCTATGGCTCTCGGTTGCTGACAAGGTATCCCACTATCTCTTCAACGGGTGTATGCAGTACCTAAATGCAGTCATGCTACAACATGGCTATCGCGCACGCGGCGAGGACAGCACATGACAATGATGCACATGTACACACATTTGAGATGGTACGCGCGCGTGTGTGCGTGTAGGGTGGCCCGATGCATGCGGATTCCCTGCACAGTGCTTCATACGATATGATCAGCTGCCACTGCTCTGCATTGCGCGATGGCGGATGCCAGCAACACACTGGCCGAACTGTAGATGCTGTATCTATCCGAGATCGTCCATGGTCCCCACGTGGGGCAACGTCACCGCCCAAACAGGCCCTAACTTAAGTAACAGTTACTTGCAGTTACCCCGTCCAAGCTACCCTGGCGTCTCCAAAAAAAGCAGGATGGTTGGGGAAGGGCGGGCTCTGAAATGACGTTCCAACCTTTTTTCTTCCCCATTGTCGAGCTCTAAAACCTGGACTCGGGCCTGGACCTGGATTCAATCCCCCCAACGCTTCTTTGGCTCCCTACTCCTTTTGCTTTGCGGGTCTTTTGGCATCATGATATAGGACAGCAGCGTTATCCCGGTCGCTTCCTTTTCCCCTTTTTCCCTTTTCTTGCTCTCCTTCTACGCTTCCTCCTGACCGCCGACGCTCGGCCTCGATCTTGCTTTGCTTGATCCCCCCCCAACATCGCCAACTTGGTCCGCGCGCCATCACCCCGCCGCCATGTTGCTCTTCATCCACCGTCGTGAGTTGGGTGCCGTTGGCTCGTTTCAATCCCGCGCCTGGTTGCTGACCTGTGCGCTTTTCTCCAGCTTTCGAGGCGCTTGCCTCAAATTTCGGTGCTTCTGCCGATGAAGGTGACAGAGAACGCTGCCCTGTCCTGTAAATAGCAGCACCCTGACCGTCGTCGTCTAGTCAAACTCATCTTCTCCTTCCTAATCTCGTTCCCGCTCGCCGGCCTGCTCAAACGCATTCCCGACTCGAGGCCCGATGCCAAGAACCTCTTTTCCATTGGGTACATCTTGCGTCCTCTCCTCTCTCATCACACACACACCAACTAACCGCCAAAATCAAGCGTTTCCCTCTTCTACCTCGTCGGCCTCTTCGACCTCTGGGATGGCATCCAAACTCTCCTCATCAGCGCCGTCGGCGCCTATTGCATCGCCAAGTTCCTCCGCTCCAGCCCCTACATGCCATGGGTCGGCTTCGTCTTCGTCATGGGCCACATGTCAATCAGTCACATCGCCCGCCAGGCTGCCGATAGCCCTTCCTCCGTCGATGTCACTGGCGCCCAGATGGTCCTCCTCATGAAGCTCAGTGCCTTCTGTTGGAACGTCGCCGACGGTCAACTCGCTCCAGACCTGCTCTCCGACTTCCAGCGCGACCACATGCTCAAGGAACTGCCTTCCCTCCTCGACTACGCCGGTTGGGTCTTCTTCTTCCCAGCTCTATTTGCAGGCCCTTCCTTTGACTTTACAGACTATCGTCGCTGGCTCGACACCTCTATGTTTGATGTCTCCCCTCAGGTGGACCCCTCTAAGAAACCTCCCGTCAGGAGGAAGCGGAAGATCCCTCGCAGCGGCGCCCCGGCTGCCTGGAAAGCGTTCAGTGGTCTGTTCTGGATTGGACTGTTCGTGGCTCTGTCCGGTTCATACAGTCCCGGCACCCTGACAGCGGACTCCTTTATCGAGTACGGCTTCTTTCGCCGCGTTTGGATCATGCACGTGGTCAACTTTGTCGCCCGCCTTAAGTACTACGGGGTGTGGTCCCTCACTGAGGGCTCCTGTATCCTCGCTGGCTTAGGATACAACGGTGTCGATCCTGTTACAGGAAAGATCTCGTGGAACCGACTGCAAAATATTGACGCCTGGGCGGTCGAGACAGCCCAGAACCCGCGAGGTTACCTCGGCGGCTGGAACATCAACACCAGCAACTGGCTGCGGAACTACATCTACCTGCGCGTCACCCCGAGGGGCAAGAAGCCCGGTTTCCGTGCAAGCATGGCGACATTTGGCACCAGCGCCCTCTGGCATGGCTTCTACCCCGGCTACTACTTGGCCTTTGTTCTCGCAAGCTTCATTCAGACCGTTGCCAAGAGTAAGTCTTCCGACTACATCACGCCGCTCGTCGCCTTCGCTGTCTATACTAACTTGCTTCTCCTAGATTTCCGACGACACATCCGCCCCTTCTTCCTCGACCCTATCACCGGCAACCCTACTCCCAAGAAGAAATACTACGACTTTTTCTCCTACCTCGCCACCCAACTCACCTTCTCCTTCACCACGACCCCATTCCTCGTCCTCTCGTTCAGTGGCTCCATCCTCGCGTGGAGACGCGTCTACTTCTATGCTGTCATCTGGACTCTTGCCTCTCTCTTCTTCTTCTCATCCCCTGGAAAGGCCGCCCTCCGGAAGCAGCTCGAGAAGCGCCAGGGCAGGGTGAGTGCCAGGTTGGTGCGCTCCATCAGCACTGAGAGTCTCACGGGCAAGGAGCCCATCCTCGGCATCTCCAAGGATATAGAAGACGACATCAATGAGGCTGTTAAAGAGATTCGAGCCGAAGTCGAAGCCCGGCAGAAGAAGCAAAAGGCGAGTTAATTCAATCAGCCTCCGGGCCACATTGGTACATGCAGTTGAACTACACGGCTCCAACGAAGTCTCAGGTGTTTTCGTTGGTGTGCACCATTGTTCCCCACAATGCGAGCACATGAACCTACGTAGATGGTGATAGAGTGAAGTGCGAAGGAACTCAAAGTATAACATGATAAATCTAGTTGTAGATTCTACATCACGTCATTAGATCTATCTCTGGGATGGGCCTTGAAGACCCTCCTGTTTGTGCCCGAATCGTTAGGGCAACTAATTACATGGTATCATAAGAATGAGCGCGGCATGCTGTCCGTCTTGAAACCCGGCATCGCCTGTCGATCTAACTATTATACAGATACACAAGATCGTCCATAGATGGTATGTTGGTTGGTAGTACAAAGGGCTCAATATAATGGTGGAGGAGGAAAAGAAGATTTGAGCGTCGAGGCGTTTTTGTTGAGGTCCGTCAAAGATCGTGTACCGTGAAGTGTGTTTTTAGTCAAATAAATCTTAAAGATCGTGTGTCGTTGAAGATTTTGGAAAGAATCCAAAAGAAGTGATCGTGCGTCGTTGCAGCTTTTCGAGAAGCAGAATAAATAAAAAACAAATCGTGAAGATAATCGTGAAAGATTGTGAATGTGGCATAAAGGGGGGGGGGAAGCCATCGTGATGCGTTGGTCGTCAAATCGTTGAGATGCCATCATGTTGTATGATGGTAATTCAGGGGCGGGACGTATCCCAACCCTCAGTCATCCAAACGTCTTTTCGCTTTTTCGTAAAAGGATTTCAAAAAGGGGTAATCAGGTACCCCAGCCTTGTCGTGTACCGACAACAATAAGTGCAATTATAGCACCAAGCATGAGCAGGCCGATGATAGACATGCCACGGTTGACATTCCTCCACCACATCGCACTTCGATGCATGTCGTCTTCCACAAGTTGGGTTTGACTGCCGTGGTCGTGTCGCAAGCTCTGTTTAGATTGGCTGTGTCCATGCTCCGTGTCATTGATTCGAGGTCCCAAGGGAGTGGGGATGGGAATGGTTGCAGCAATCATCCAAGCTGTGAGATCACGTCAGAGAGTGTTCCAAGGGGTGTGGCATGGTCCCATGCGGGCGTTGAGAAGACTTACCGAAAGGGAATATGAATCCGACGACGAACATGGCAACTTGGGCATTTCGTCTCCCAGTCAATTCGCTCCTTGCCTCCCAGTCTGCCGACGGGGGCTCCCAAATACTATGCCGAATAGGCCTGCGATCCCGGCCCAAGTGTGGCGACCAGATACTGGAAGTTTGCTTCTTGAGATTGCGTACAACTGCCAAAACGGGGTGTGGTGGGAGGGTAGTGATGTCCATTGATCCAGCATTCGACGCGCGATGCCCACCATGGTGTGCTACAGGGTCCCGCGGTCGCCGACGAGGGCTAAAGATGTCCGAAACATGACGGTCTTGGCTTGGGGAGCGGCTAAGACCGCCTGCCTGGCTGTCCGTAAAGCTGAAATTGGAAAACATAGATTCGGATGAAGGCTTATAAGCCAACCACTTCCGCTCGCCACTGCCATAGTAGACCCTGTTGCCAGTTAGCCATGTATTATTAACATGTATAGTGGGTTATCTTACTTTGCCCAAGTTGGGACCGCCGCGTTGAAGCTTGCTGTGGATCTGAGACTGCGGTCTGAAGCATAAGTCGAAAGCATTTTGCCCAGTCGAGTCCGTGAATGACGGTGTCGCAACTCCTCGAGGGGGGCCAGACCATCACCATCCTCATCGTGGTCACGGATGAGGCGGATTGTGCCTGAATTAGGGTCGCGGAGCGCGTTTCGGCTGTAGGCCGCTGTCGGCGGTTCCAATGAAGCCCTTCTTGAATGCGATGGTCCGCCAGTGTACTCTTCTAGGCCAGCCAAAGAAGAGACCATACTCAGAATGTGTTTGCTATGCGTGCTGCTGCGTCTGTCGGCAAACGAAGCAACAGACAGAGCGCGAGATGCGGGTTCGCTGCCTCCCTCGCTCTCGGAGAGGACAGTTGACAGCTGAGAGCTCCATTGGTGCGGACGAACAGCTGGCTGCGGTTTCGAGTGAACGCCGGTAGAAGAGCTCCAGTTCGGTCCAACCTGGTGCAACATGGTCGCAGGGCCTACAAATAAGGCTCGCGTAGCCTCCTGGGTCATGATGGTGGAAATGGAAGTCAACGACCCCGTACGAACGGAGTCGTGGGAACGGGTCTTTGCCAAACCAAAACTCTCCCAGGACCGCTTCTTATTCGGTCGCAGAGGAGCAACAATGAGACTCTCTTGAGAGAATTCGGGGTTCAGTCGGTTCCTGACAGCTACAACAGATGATGCGGAAGAAGGTCCACCATGAACAACGTAATTGGCCTCGCTCTCGCGGGTGTGCGGGCGGGTTCGATCATGGACGGAAGGTTCTGTTGAGGAAGGGCCGCCCAGTAGCTCATAGTTCGAACGGATGGATGAGGCAGGCAGGCTGTCCAATTCGGCGACGGGCACGGGGGAGCTCTGGCCATAGATCTTGTAGTTGGTCCTATCAGAGAGTGTGGATCTCGACTGAGACGAATGAGTCGACTGGAAGGACGGCTTCTCATTGAGCGGCTGGGTTGATGAAACGTCGATCGGATTGGTGAGCTCGATCTCGGGCAGAGATGGCAGGGGTGGTACAGAGGAAGGGGTTGACGAGAGCTGAGGCTGCTTCTGTTTGAGATCGGGGGTCTTGGGAACCTTCCGAACGCCGCCAATCATACGATAGTTCCAAGGTGACACTCGGGGGCTGGATCGGACACGCTGAGTGGAGGACGAAACTGGAGACTTGGATGTGACGCTGCGCTCAGTGAGGGGAGTCAATGGCGAACTAGGCCGGTCCTGCTGGTCGTCGCTGAATGCGCCCATGGACTGGCGGCCATATGAGCTGTTTCGTGTGCTGAAGGAGGGAGGAGGGGACCAAATGGAGTCGGTTCTGGAAGAGGTTGAGAGATCCTGAGGATGCACGGAGAAGGTCTTGTTGGAATGAACATTGATGATTTTGCGACGTGCAGAAGACGGTCGAGATGAGGACTGAGATGATGGTCGTTGCGATGGCGAAAGCTCACTAGCGGATTGAAAAGAGTCATCAGGAGCGGTGGTGTCGACGTCGTCGGCATCGGTCAACGGGCGCCAAGGAGAGCTCGATTCGGGAGTTGCGAGTCTCGAGGCACGTCTCGAGTCTGGGGTACCAACAGGGCGGATTTTGGTCCAAACCATGGGTGACGGAGACTCCTCGTAGTAGAAACTAGATGGGGCTAGGGGAGAAGAACACCTGGGCCAAGGTTGCGTATCGGTCTCGGTGCTTGCATCCGCGTAGGAAACGGGGCGGGAAGAGGGGGAGCCATCGGTGTTGATTCGGGGCGGACTATAAGGAACGAGCCGGATCCCGAGGCGATTATTCTCAGAGTCGGTGCGCTCGTGAAGTGGCCGTCGCGGCGGAGTGCAAGACGGCGAAGCCGACATGCTCTACGCCTGGGCGGCAGTGGCCGAACTAACCATGCCCTGGGAAAGCGATGAATGAATTGGCGGACGGTGCCCGGAAGGGACGAATCGATATCGACGGCGACAACGGTAGTGGTCGGGGGCCGGAAGAGTGGGTCGGAGGTTCGGAGGTTGATGGGATCACGGGCCCTGGCGAGTGCAGTCGATTAATGAGGAGCGACGACTATTAAGCGCGAGGACGACGAGGGTGCATTAAGTCGAGGCGCGGCGGTAGCAAGGTCTTTATGGAGACAAGAATGAAGAATAAAAAATAGAAGAGCCGCGCGGGTAAGAGAAGTGGGAATTGGGAACAGCAGAGCAAGAGAAGTGAAGCTGATCCTAGGACAAGGGACTGGCGGAGACGGCGATACAGGAACAGATGGAGAGAGAACCGTGGGTACTGTGCCTGAGAAAGCGCCGGAAAGGGAAGAAGCACCAGGAACCAGGAACCAGGAACCAGGAATAGGAAAAGTAGAAGCAAAGCAAGAAGCAGAAGGGGCAGAAGCAATGATCGTGAGAGAACGAGCGCGTGGGTGAGAGAGCGACTGGCCGACAATGGCTGGATTATAGCGAACGAGCAAACGAGCGAACGAGCGACGAGTGACGAGTGACGGAGGGAGTGTGAGAGAAGGAGAGAAAGATCCACGGGATGGGATCATGGGGGAAGGAAGGGGCGGGTACGTAGCTTCAAGAGGGAAAAAGAGCAAGGCCGCCTCCTCATCGACCATCAGACTGCATGCTGCGTACTTGCTGCGACCGGCGGCCCAGGAGGGATGGGACCCTACCCTCCAGGAAGGTACTAAGTGCAGTAGCTCGGTAGGTTCCTTCCAGCCACTTCGTCCTGCCTCTCGTCCTGCCACCTCTGCTCTCGACATTGTACTTCCCCTTACAGGCCCTTTCGAAAAGTCTCCAAAGCGTGGGTTTGGTACGGAGCACAGGCCGTACCGTACGTAGTCGGTAACTCTCCACCCTTCCCCCGGGGACGCGCCCCATCTACAGCAAGCGATAGACACTTCTATTGGTCGGTGACGCGGTGGGTTGCAGACCCAGAAATGGACGTGAACCAGTGCTGTAGCGCCATTGAGGCTACTCTGCAGCTAACGGGATATTACCTGACGCAGCAGGGTTTCTCCTGCAGGACCGCGTCCACCGGATGGACGAGGTCACCATGTCACCGACACCGACACGCGGGAGACACGGGTTGACGGGGACGTTAGACCGGGGGTTTAGCTGATAATGGCCCCAAGGGGCTTCGCTTGAAGGGGGGGTGGATGGGACGAAAGGAATGCGGGCAAAAAAAAAAAGGAGGAGAGGCGAATGACAATTGAAGAGATAAAACCTGTCCGGAGTGGACGAATGGGCGACTGCTCTGTCATCCACCGAGATATTGTAACCCCAAGAAACTGCCCCAATCACAGTACTAACACGGGCAGGCCAGGGAAACCAAAAGGTGTGGTACAGTGGTGTAGTATTTTTTTTCTTCCTTTGGGCGTGGGCAGCTGGGACTGGTGAGATTGTGGGGTTTAACTGGCCGGGACAAGGATAAGAGAGGTTGGCAACTTGTGGGATCGAGTGTGGATGATTGGGCCGAGGTGGTTTAACTGGCCATGATAGGGACGCTGGCCGGTTTGGTGGCGAGGGTGACGTTGGTAATTCTTCCGGGTTATTGTGAGCCACCCTCTGGACGTCTAGTCCTCCCCACCGTACAGAAGGCAAGCTTGTCGTAAGACAGATGGGCCACTTGTGCGCACTTCGGAGTGAAAGCCAGAAGATGCGCGCTAGCATCGAAAGCGCGGCTTACAGTGCACTCACCCGACAGTACCCCATCATTTGATCAGCGGCCCAGCAGGGACAAAGCTCCAATAGTCGGACCTAAGGCCACAATCTGTCCACACACCACAGACAGGTGGCAAGTCATCAATGGTGCAGCGAAGGAAACATGATGAAGCCACGGCCCGCTCGTAACGAAATGCTTCCATGCCACTACTGTAATTTCAACTACCGCCATCCAGTCCATCTCGTCATCGGCCAGGGGGTAATGCGAGGATTCAGAAATAGAAGCATTCCTCAACCAGACCATGGGCGCGTCGGAGCCGGCCTCTTGGGCGCTTCTTCTCTCTGCCACATCCTCCCTTCTGCGAAGCGCCGTTGCACCAAAAGGTTGGTGATACCAAGTCCAAGTCCTGTGGGTTTAGCGCAGTCGCCAGATGGTAGGTCCCTTGCACGACACGGCTACTCATGTCTCGGCGCCTGTTCCATCAACCTGCTACATACATAGTGGACTGCACGTCGCGGCGCCTCTCGAAACACGACCCGGCCTGTATGTAATGAGAGCGACCTGCAGATGCCGCCTAACGGCCACTGCCCAGCAGCGTTTGCACACTCCCCGCTCCAATGCATCCGGTTCGTTTCACCAGAGCTCAGTGTCGGTCCGCTGAGAAGCGACGGCGACTCGTGGCCGTTTGACTATCGTTCTCGCCCGGCTCTGAACGAAGACGCCGCCAAAGCCGCAAACTCAAAGCCTAATAGGCACTTCGTACTTTGTAGGCGCGCGCGCAATCTAACAATAGGCCGCTGCAGCGCTGTCCCGCACATAGTCATCCACTACTTTATGTAGTGCGTGTTATTACTAGTGACGTGTCAAGCTCGTGTCAAGCCCGCGTCCCATCCAGCGCCCAGAACCAAGAGCCCAGAGGGCCGGATGTACAGCTCTATCGAAACTCGGCGTCTCCAACCGCCCGCACTGAGCTCTTACTACTGTACGTAGCACGTCTGGTCTTCGGGGAAAAGGGCATGTGCCGGCATGGAACATTTTTCTCCAAGGGACTGTCAATCACGGCCGCGATTATGAGTTGGGCAATTGTCTCGTTCTCCTCGTCTAGGGCCCAGTGTTGAACAACAAGAAAGTGAAGAGGGAGAGATTTAAAACAAAGATAATTGATATCGACCACAAGCCTGAATGGGATGCTTCATCTCCGGGTGGGAGAGATAAGGTAAAATCTGTATGATGCGAGGTCAGTCGTGGTGGGTTACATTTGCCTCTTACCATCCAATTACCCTAAAGTGAACATGCTCGACGTCGTCCGTATCGGCAAAAATGGGTTCCGTCGCCACAACTGTTTGAGACAGGTCGTTAGTGGTGTCAAATCCAATACAACCTCCCTTTCTCGCAGTCCCAACTTGATGTTGCGCCAGTATCTAAGGTAGTGTGTCTCATGGTTCTTAGGCGTTTGGCTTGCTGAGCCATCGAGCTAACTAATGCAGGTACGGCGCTCACCGGAGGGCTTCGGATTCGGGGCGCGTCGGTCGACTTTTAGATCATGACATAGGGCATGTAAACGATCCAGCACCGTCTGGAACCCCAATGGATCTGCACACAATTATTAAGTAAGGGATGGCCTCGAGAGATTTTCCCTAGGTAGACTAGCATCACGTCTGCGACCGATGTGAGCGGCGATGCAGGGCGTTGACTAGCGATGCATGGGTGTCGATGAATATTTCATCCCTCACTTCCCAGTCTCACTTTTATTATGTTGCTTATGACGACTTCGTGTTTGTTTGTTGTTGTTGTTGGTTGCGGTCCGTTGACAACACTGATAATGAAAATTAAAAACCGGCGAGGTAATTTGCAAGCCCGTCAGCAAACAACGAACCCGTCCAGCAATGCGTGACCACGTCAAAGATGTCTCCATCTTCGACCCCACATCCTCCTCCATCCCCCGTACAGTACAGCATCCGTGCTGTTGGTCCAAGCTTGCATCCGTACCAGTCCGCCATCCACGCACGACCATAGCCTCCCGACTAGCCGACATGCAAGGTGAAATGAAGCAACGATAGCAGTGTTATGACAAAGCTCTAGTACATCGCCAAAGTGCCTCACGGGGCGTCGTGCACAGCATAATTGTAGTTTTACTCACTCACTGAGCCGGGCTCTCACTCACTCACCCATTGAGGGGCTCAACGGGTCACCCACGCACTCGCACCGAAGCTGAGCAAGCATAATGGGACGTGGCTGAATGAGGCTGACCACCTTGAACACATTATCTTCCCCTAGCGCAGCCTTGCCCCATATTCCACACATCTCCCTATGATACGTATCCTCAACTCCAGGACTTGAGCTTCTATTTGACCACAATTACCACTGGCACGAGTCGAGCTGGGTAGAGAGGTGTCATTTTTACTGCAATTTTTTCTCTTTCTATTTTTCGTTTTGGTACTTTTCCCCTCGCCTCTCCTTCCCGATTTCATCCTACCACGAGCCTCGGAACCTCAAACACACATACCTCCGCACCAGCTATCAAGACAAGACTATCCAAATGTCCACCACCGCACCCGACTCACCGGAGTTCGGGACGTCCCAGGCTGTTGCCTTACTTGTGAGCCTCACCTACCTACGCCCCCTACACCATTGCCGTTCTGCTACCCGGCTCTGCCGCAACCCGCGATGCATGCTGTGAACATTTCAGCATCTTAAAGCCCATCACCACCACACTTAAACCCCCACGTTCCTTGTCTCGCTTCACTTTGCCTCGCCCGTGGTTTACTGCTCACGTCTACTCACCTGTAACGCACTGTTCTGCGCTATTCCAGATTGCCTACACCCTCATCTATGTCATCCCCCTCTACTTCTCAGCTGCCACCCGGCCGTCGCCTACCCGCTCACGAGATGCGCCCGAGGCCATTCGCGCTCGTATCCTCGTCGTTTCGCTGTCAACGGCCGTCTGCTCCCTCGTGACGCTTGCCTTGCTCTCGTCCCGGCTCTCGTCCCAGAAGCAACCCCTGCACCTCATGGGCTACTGGCCCCCTGGCCTCGTTGACTCTGCCCGCGCCCTCTGGCTCACAGCGCTCCTCTTCGCCGGGCCTCTCTACGAGTCCCTCGTCATCGACGGCGCCGCGCGCGAATGGCTAACTCTCAAGCCTCTCAAGGAGCTCTGGGTCGACTGGCCCACCTGGAGAAATATGGTTGCGGTACGTATTCTCGCTACTCCCAACACCCAGCCTCGTCCCTAGTTTTCTCTCCAACCCATGCTCGCGACGCACACACATCCCAGCTGAGCTCGTCTCACCTTGTCATCTCCACCCCACACGCGCACGAAACAAGCCTCATTCGCTTGTCACACCGCTTCTTTTATGTCTGCTTCTGCTTCTTTTCCCCTTCCCTTTGCTAATTTGCCCCTTCCGGGTTCTCTTTACAGGGCCCCGTCACTGAGGAATGTCTGTTCCGCTCCGCGGCCGTCCCGCTGTTGCTCCGGGCCGGCGCCAGCCTCACCAGCACCATCTTCCTGTCGCCCCTCGTCTTTGGCCTCGCCCACCTGCATCACTTCTATGAGTTCCGCATCACACATCCCCAGACTCCCCTCCCCGTTGCCATTGCTCGCTCCGTTCTCCAACTGTCCTACACCTCCCTATTCGGCGCCTATGCAACCTTCTTGTTCATGAGGACTGGCAGCCTACTGGCCGTCATCCTTGTCCATGCTTTTTGCAATTGCATGGGCCTCCCTCGCCTCTGGGGGTCGCTTGATCCATACTGGCTCTCCGACCGGGACCCGGCTGCTGTCTTGCCACGGAAGATCTGGACCGCTGTGTATTACATCCTGCTTGTCGGAGGCTTGGTAGCTTGGTGGCGGAGCCTGTACTCGTTGACAGAGACTCCCATGGCCCTGGCCGAGTTCTAAAGCCGCCGAAAAAGTTTAGTATCCTGAAGAATATACATAACCACGATCGACTTGGCACATTTAAAATCATGGCCTTCCCTTGATCACTCCCGCCTCTGGGCTTTCTTAATCCCTAGTTTTATTGAGCGCCCTGCTCTAAACACAGTCTTATGTTCCATCGTAAATGGAGGTCACAATAGGACTCACGCCTATAAAGATTGTAACGGTTGAGGAACCAACATTGTCACAAGGTATTTCAGATAGGAGGGGCATCGTGTTTGGTTTATCTCTCTGGTTATTACATCTCCATCGGAAGGCCCGGCATAGATCCCGGCATCTGAAAGTCTTCTTCATCCCTCACTCTCCGCCGATGTCTGAGTGTCCCCTCAGCATCGCCTGTGGATTCCTTGCGCCCTTCCTCTCGAGGATCCCGCCCAACTTCCCTGCTCTTGGACCGGCTCATAGAGGCAGCAGCATCAGCCATCGCCTCGTCCGGCCCCCTCGTGTTCTTCTTCCGCGGCCACAAGCTCGGGAGTGCGATTTCCTGGAACCGCGGCTCGACAGCCCGCTCGTCAAACCATCGATGAAGGCGTGATTCGACAAGTTGTGCAATCTTGGGGACGTCTTGGAGCCGGGATCGGCTGCCCAGTAGACTTCGGATTGAGAAGTCTAGCCGGTAGTCGTCAAGGAAGTTAAATGCCATCATAGTAGGAGTGGACTGTGAAGGATTGCTAGGTATGAAGGAGATGGATAGTGTACCGCTGAACCTCACCACTGAGACTGCCAAGGCGACGGGCAATACGGCGGATAGCTTCTTGGGGTAGTTGAGCAAGAGCTTCGTCTCGACGGCGAGGGTGAGCATGTCGCTTAGGTCGACGTCCATCCGGGCCTGGAGGCGGGTGCCGTCTCGCGCCGCCGTGGCAGGGTCAAACTTCTTTCCGTTGCCAAGACTCATACCATCTTCATCGACGGGGATGACGCGACAGTTGCTGAGGATGGGGAAATCCTCGCCGAGGCTCAGCTCCGTAACACGGATCTCATCGACAAAATCGGGCCGCGAGGTCCCATTTAGTGCTTTGGAGAGGGAGTTGAGAATGGCATCGTCGTGTTGAGCATCACTGCGGAACTGCGCAATGGTCTGGGCCACGAGGACGTTGAACCAGTCCAGACTCTCTGGTTGATGGCTGTCGACATTGTAGTACGTCTTGCTCAGGATCGACCCAATTGTCAGCGCGGGCGGGTTGCGAAGGACACTCGACTTTTTGCGGTTCAGGGTTTGGCCGCCCTGGCGGACGCTGGGCGACCTTAGACTTAAGAGAGAACGCTTGTGAGTGAGCGTCCTTGACCTGCGCTCCGTGGCCCTCAATGAGGCAGTGACGTCGGGAGATGGCGGGTCACCGAAGATGAAAAACTTGATGAATGCGGCCAAGACCAGGACGACTGAGAGCTGCCCGACAATAAGGCCCTGTGTGAACGAGAGTCTGTTTCATATATAGTCCGTGTCAGCCGCCGTTCTCCGTATCGTAATGTAGGGTACGAGGTTTTGCTGCTGGGACTTACGTCGGTTCCGAGGGCGGAGGACAAGTATCAAGCGTCATTGTTTAGCTGGCTCTAGCCATAAGGCGGTTGCTGCTGTGTTGGATAATGCGGTACCGCACTGTACAGCAATGGCTTTCAGTTTCCCGGAGACGACATGACAATGCGCTTCGGGTTGTGCAGCTGCCAGCTGATTCTTTTGATATCCAAGGTGCTGGTGGTCTCTGACACAAGGAGGCGCTGGCTAGCCTATCACATCCAAGTACCAAGCCACAGCTTGGTCGTTGCTCAGCGGCAGATATGCATGTGTCGGGGTGGACATGATGTTATCCAGAATCAGCCTACGTACTCGTGAACCTCGCCTCACCCAGAATGGCCACCATCACTCGGCGCATCGCCCGTCGCATTTGATTCCCAACTCTTGATCGCCTTGATTTATCCGTTTTTCATCTGCCGCAAGCTTTATCCAGTCCCAGCGAGTGCTGTAATAAAATAAGGCCCCCGCAGAACCCGCCAACCCTTGGCAGTCCGGCAGCCCCGCGGCGCCGCTGCCCGTCATGGACGTCTCCCAGGCCGTCGCAGGCTACATCGCCAAGGTGGTGACGACTACTGATACCTCATCCTCCAAGATGAAGATCTTGCTGCTGGACCGGGAAACTGTCAATATTGTCTCCACCGCTGTCACCCAATCCTCCCTCCTGAACCACGAGGTCTATCTCATTGACCGCCTTGACAATACTGGCCGCGAGAAGATGCGCCACCTGCGTTGTCTCTGCCTCGTTCGCCCATCCGCCGAATCCATCCAGCTGCTCATAGATGAACTGCGGGATCCCAAGTATGGCGAGTACCATCTGTACTTTACCAACGTCGCCAAGAAATCGTCGCTCGAGCGGTTGGCCGAGGCTGACGACCACGAGGTTGTCAAGGTCGTCCAGGAGCACTTTGCCGACTACACTGTCATCAACCCAGATCTTTTCTCGCTAGGTCTGACTCTCCCACAGCAGCGCATCTGGGCCGGCAGTCCAGATACGTGGAACCCGGACTCGTTGCAGCGATGTGCCGAGGGGCTCATCGCTGTGCTCCTGTCTCTCAAAAAGAAGCCGCTCATCAGATACGAGAAAGCGAGCCCCCTGGCCAAAAAGCTGGCGTCTGAAGTTCGCTACCTGATGACCCAGGAAGACCAGCTATTCGACTTCCGAAAAGTGGACACCCCTCCGATTCTGCTCGTCCTGGACCGCCGAGAGGATCCGGTAACGCCGCTTCTGACACAGTGGACATACCAAGCCATGGTTCATCACCTGCTGGGCATTCAAAACGGCCGTGTTGATCTAAGTGGTGTCCCAGAGGCCGGTCCGGAGTTGAAGGAAATCGTTCTCTCCCAAGATCAGGATCCCTTCTTCAAGAAGAACATGTTTCTCAACTTTGGTGACCTGGGTGGAAATATCAAGGAGTACGTGGGGCAATATCAGTCCAAGACGCAAAACAATGCAAACATCGAGTCAATATCGGACATGAAACGCTTTATTGAGGAGTATCCCGAGTTCCGAAAACTCTCTGGCAATGTTAGCAAGCATGTCACCCTTGTCTCTGAGCTCAGCCGACGCGTCGGGGCTGAGAGTCTGCTCGAAGTGAGCGAGCTAGAACAGAGCTTGGCGTGTAATGACAACCATGGAAATGATTTAAAGGTATACATCCCGACTTTGGGTCTCACTTTGGCAGCATTAACTGTTCTCTAGAATATTCAACGCTTAATCCAATCGCCAAGTGTCACATCCGAGAGCAAGGTAGGACTCGTGGCTCTGTACGCTCTCCGGCACCAGAAGCACCCTTCAAACTCCCTTGCGATGTTGAAAGATCTCCTCGTGGCTGCCGGGAATGTACCTCCTCGACGGGCTGACCTTGTCGACAAGGTTCTGCAGTACCATTCATCCCTCCATTCGTCTCAGTCACAGGGTGGTATCTCGGACATCTTTGAGTCGGCAGGTATCTTCTCGGGCGCTTCGAGCCGGTTTAAAGGTCTGAAGGGCGTCGAGAACGTGTACACCCAGCACAGCCCGCTGCTAGAGACCACGCTGCAGAATCTTATCAAGGGCCGGCTAAGGGACCAGCAGTATCCATTCGTTGAAGGGGGAGGTTCAACGAAGGACAAGCCGCAGGACATCATCGTCTTTATCGTCGGTGGTGCCACATATGAGGAGGCCAAGATGATCACTGGGCTTAACGCGACAACTCCGGGTGTCCGTGTCGTTCTCGGAGGAACAACGGTTCACAATGTGGAAACGTTCCTCGAAGAAGTCGAGGACGCTGTTACGTCGTGGCCTGAAGTGCGGGGAAGGCGGTGAAATAAATATAAAAGAGGAAATCAAATGGCAGTTTGAGATGGCCTAGGGGACTTGATTAATTAAGCAAGCTGATAGGAAAGCTGCACATTCCCAAGGATCTACGTCCTCCATGATAGAGAAGCCACTTAGTCGTCGGGAATGGGCCATGATTATTACAAACTCGGTAGTCTCATATTGTGGGTTATACTGGTACCCGTTAATGGCAAATCCTCCACACCCCTGCATAGATTTTGACATCGCTGTTGCGAAGGCGAATTTCCTCTCCAAACGATCGTATGCCATGCCATGCGTTCTCTTTTAAGACCTAAGCCTGCCGTTTGGCGGCGTCAATGGCAGGTCGGGAGACGGCGATATCTTGCTACCGTTGCTAGCGACTCAAGGTCAGACACTATCATCTCCGGCGAATCCCATCATTGGGCGCATTGCGAGCATCTCCCCACTAACACTTGACTCCTGGTAGGCCGTTCGATGTTGTCGTGATCGGAGGCGGCCATGCTGGCGCGGAAGCTTGCGCTGCGGCCGCGAGAGCCGGTGCTCGAACGGCGTTGATCACACCGAAGCTTGACAACCTCGGGACATGTTCCTGCAACCCCAGCTTTGGAGGTATTGGCAAGGGCACGATCATCCGCGAGATCGATGCTCTCGATGGCCTAACGGGAAGGATAATCGACAAGGCTGGAGTCCAGTTCCACACACTGAACCGCAGGAAGGGTGCCGCTGTCTGGGTATGCGATCGCCGTGCTACCACTTTTGATGGGTTTGAAGCTGACAACTATAACCAACAGGGACCCCGCGCCCAGATCGACCGAGACTTGTACAAGAAACACATGCGAGACGAGCTCACGTCGTATCCGAACCTCTCCATCATCCTCCAAAGTGTCTCCGATATCGTACTTTCCGAAGAGCCAGAGTCCACCGACGGCGCATCGAGTCGCATCGCCGGCGTTCGACTTGAATCTGGGCAGGTCGTGCCGACGAGCAAGGTCATCATCACGACAGGAACGTTCCTCGGCGGAGAGATACATATTGGATTGAAAGCTTATCCGGCAGGGCGATTAGGAGAAGCCGCAACTTTTGGGTTGAGCAAATCGCTGCGAGACGCAGGCTTTCGGCTGGGTCGACTCAAGACGGGTACGCCTCCGCGAATCGCCAAGGAGAGCATCAACTTCGACATACTGGAAACACAGTTGGGCGATGATCCGCCCTCGCCCTTTAGCTACCTCAACGAGACTGTCTCGGTACAGGAGCAGCTGACCTGCAGCGTTACGTACACCAACAACGCGAGCCACCAGGTTGTCCGCGACAACCTCGAGAACACGATCCACATCCGCGAGACCATCAAAGGACCTCGCTACTGTCCCTCCCTTGAGGCTAAAGTGGTCCGATTCGCTGACAAGGACCGTCACATTGTGTGGCTTGAGCCAGAGGGCTTCAACAGCAATGTCATTTACCCCAACGGCCTCTCGATGACGATTCCTGCCGAGGCGCAGGAGCAGGTCTTACGAAGCATCCCCGGATTGGAGGACTGTAAGATGCTCCAGCCCGGTTACGGCGTCGAGTACGACTACATCGACCCCCGCAGCCTTAAATCCACACTGGAAACAAAGGCTATTAGCGGTCTCTACCTTGCGGGACAGATTAACGGGACGACGGGATACGAGGAAGCGGCTGGCCAGGGCGTGATCGCGGGTATCAACGCCGGGCGATCTGCACAGGGGCTCCCCGGGGTTTCCCTGTCGAGAGGTGATGGCTACATCGGCATTATGATCGACGACCTCATCACTAAGGGCGTCACGGAGCCGTACCGCATGTTCACATCTCGTAGCGAGTTCCGCATGTCCGCGCGGGCCGACAACGCTGACTACAGGCTCACTAGCAAGGGCAAGGAATGGGGCGTCATCTCGGAGCAGCGCTGGAAGGCGTTCCGTGACGAGCGGCAGCAAGTTGATGACCTTACCAAGGCTCTCAGGGCGGTGTCTTTCAGTCCGCAGCAGTGGCAGGACAAGGGCTTTAACCTGAAGCTGAACTCGCAGCGCCGCGACGGCATTGACATGCTCCGCCTGTCGAGCGCAAGCACGCGTGTCGAGCTGGAGCAGCTGAGCTCCGTCGTGCCCGAGATCGCGCAGTATTCACCACGTATCCGCACTCGAGTCGTTACTGAAGCCTTCTATGCGCCGTACATCAAGATGCAGGCCACCGAACGTGGCCAGTTTATCAATGGTGAGCGGATCCAGCTTCCTCTGAGCCTGGATTACGATGAGATCCCTGGGTTGGCAATCTCGGAGAAGGAGGCACTTAAAGCGGCCAGACCAGAGACTCTTGCACATGCACGTCGAGTTGAGGGTGTGACTCCAGCAGGAAGCCTTCGGCTCCTGGCGTATGTTCGCCGCCGGCCGTCACGGTCAGCCCCGGAAGAAACAAACGAAGCGGCGTGAGATTTATTGAGACACTGTCGCAAAGAACCCACGTGTGTACGAATAAGATGAAACGGTGGCATTGAGCATATGGCGTTTGGATACATAGCTCGCATGGGGATAACATAAATGCCATGTGCATTTAGCGATACAAGGGGCATGTATGTATACAGGGGACAACAGGGGAGCCAAGGAATGACACTGGACAATGGACAGGACAGGTTGGCGGCCGCCAATTGAATATGAATATTTCTTCCAAGTTCCAAGACGGCTCCCGTCAACTGCCGCTTCCGGTGTGTCGAACACGTACGAGCCCAACGATACCCAATTCCCTTCTCTCACCATTTTAATTTAGGGCTTCTTTGGCCCAGGTTTGTTGAGGATCTTGACTGCATCCTTCGTGTACACATAGCTTGCGCCACTCCACACCGTCGTAGCAGCCACGACATATCTGAAACCGCCATGTTAGTCAACTAAGCACGCATTCCACTCCCGAAAGGATACATGAGGTAAACTAACTGCATAATTGTAAGAGTCGGCGTCATGTCCGCGGCCACGAGCGGCGCAGCGGTGGTCATGCCAACGAGGGCGAGCTGGAGGAACGTGTTATACTTGCTGATGGTGGTGGGGCGGACCTCAGCCGACGGCAGGGAAAAGTCCCAGTAGCGGGCAAAGGTCTTCGGAGGTGGGAGGGAGATCCAGCGGTAGTAGATTGCGGAGATGGCGAGGCCAACGTCACGGCCGAGGATAACGGCAGCGACCCAAACTGTAGAGAGACGATTCAGAACTTGATTCCTTTGGGGGTTTGAAGAGAATTGATGAGAAGAGAAGAGGCAACTGACCAGGAAGCGCGCCTTTGATGGCAAGGCACACCGTCAGGATGGTCATGAGCGTCTTATCCGCCATGGGGTCAATCACGGTCCCCACCACCGTCTTGAGATTCCACTTCCGCGCAATCCAGCCGTCCAGCATGTCCGTGACACCCGCGTAGGCGAACAGTGCCACGGCCCATGTGTGGCAGTCATGCAAGACGAGGTAGCCGACGGCGGGCGCGGCAACGAGGCGTGTGAAGGTCAGGAAGTTGGGGAGATTATAGATGTCTTCGTGGACGACGTCCTGGGTCGGCTTGGAGGTTGGTGTTGAGGTCGCGTGAGCGGCGTCGTTTGTGGTGGAGGATGTCTTGGTCGATGCTGTGGTTGCGGTTGCATTATGGGGAGAGGAGGAGGATGAGGAAGAGTGAGAGCTGTATATTGAGTTGGTTTAGTTTTCTATTGACCACAATACCCAGATCAATTCGTTAAAAACTCACTCTATCCGACGCTCAGGCTGCTTCTGATCCAGCAAGAATCTCGCTTTCGAAAAGAAGAAGCATTTTTGGCTGGGCGCCGCAAAGGCCCCAGATGCGCCCCGGCGTACACCCATGGCGGCCACCCGTGAGGCGCGGCCATTCAGTCTAACAGAAAGCAACATGTCGCCGGCTGGGAGGTCGCAGTCAAGCCCCTCAAGCCTCGCTGCGCCGTCGGGAACTGATCGAAGCACTGGGGCTAGGACTCGCATCGCAAACTGAAGTGACGATAGCCTCGATATATGCATATACTTACATGGCTTGGCTCAATGCCCCGATATAGTTTTAAGTGATAGTATTTGGGCAGGTGTGCACGTAGAGGGGCACGTGAGGACATGGTGGTTGACCAACATAGTTCTATCATTGGCGAAGAATGATATATGGAGGAGGATGGACATATTTATTTCATTATTTGCTTGTTGTTCGAGTGTTATTTTTACATGGGTAAGGATTTCGCATATCGACGGAATGTACACAGCCTCCTGAGATATGAACCACCAAGACCTATGGGCGCCTAGACTCTGTCACTCAACAATACAAGACAAGATCAACAAGACTCGCAACTTGAGCCATGGCGAGCACAGAGATGAACACCTCATGTTATTAATAGTTGATACATTGGACTGGAAAAGCATGCAAAACCCAAAGAATGCTACATCGCATATACCCATATACGAATACTCTACCGCGGATCGGCCTCCCTCGCGGGATCCAGATGCGCATATCCCGCCGCTTTGTATCTACCTGTACATGCTCCTTTTTGCTCCAACCCCAAGGTACCGGTAAAAAGAAGAACTGTACAAACTGATGAGTCTGACGCTGACTGGGAGACCCCATCCATACCCGTATCGTCCTATACACATACACCCCAGAGGTACACATGCATCATGAGTATGTATGCCGTCTGAGCATTGCATCGATCCCATTGTTCATTGACCCATTGCTCCCCTTTCAAAACCTTTACCCAGCCCAACCAGAGACCAAAACACCAGAGAAACCCGAGCAGAGGGGCCGCCCACCATTCTGTAGATGAAGACAGCCAACCGACCATAAGCCTAACTCCAGTAAACACGCCTAACCGACCTTCCCGAGAGGTGACACATATGGGACAGGGCCTCAGGTCCTACCGAGGCTGTTGGGTCCATTTGACCACTGCTGGGAGCCCGCTGTTGAACTGCCAGCAAAGTACTGCGCATCTTGGGACCCATCAATCGTATCGAAGCCCCAAGTGGCACCGTTTTCTTCTAGCCCATAGTGTTGCGAGCTTCCGTCGTCTCCTCCTAGGCTATCTGGATCCGCCTTCATTTGGCGAGGAGATGGAAAGTTGTGTTCATGGCCCTGAATGGGTGCCGATCGATGTGGCATATAGTATGAGGGGCCGCTTAAATAAGAGGCACCGGTGATGCTCCGCGCCTCTGGGATCGAGCTAAGGGACATAGTCGAGAGGTCTGCCGCAGGGGCGGCGTCGAATGTCGAATGTCGGCGTGGGGGGCTATGGGTCGGCATATTCCTGGGGAATTCGTGGGCCATAGTGGTCCCTGTCGCAAACCGGTTCGTTCTGGTAGGATCGAGGGCGTAATTACCCTGAGTCGGTGGCGCATACGACATTGGCGAGGCGCTGGGAGGCACTGAACTGACGAAGGAATGCTGCTGCTGCTGCGGTGGCGGCGGAGGAGGTTGTGGGTGAGACGGGAAGCCATAATGTGCTGGCGCTCCATACGGTGACATTTGGACGGGTTGGAAGCTTGGCAGCGACATGGCGCGCTGTAGAACGCTTCCATGGCCACCGTATTCGTGGCCGGGCAAAGACCCAAACATGGCGTGTGGGCCCATCCGATCGTCTGGGTTGCACTCAACCTCGTCGATGGGAGCGCGGAAGTTTTGAGACATGATGAGTTCGGAACGGGGGATGACATTCCGGAGATTGGGGTGCTTGGTCGGCGTGGTCAAGCGACCAGACATCACGTCGTTGACATTATAGTAGCTGACCAGATGATGGGGCACGCCCTGGAAGGAGACGCTGATGGTCTTCTTGACGAGACCGTCGTTTTTGAACGGGTACGAGTCGATTAGAGAGCCGATCAAGGCTCTCTCTGAATCCTTGCCGCCGGCGTTTGGATCCATGGCAGATGGGAAGCCCATGCCAGGGCGAGAGGCGTTTTCACTCTTGGTGACGCCCTGCTGGGGCTTCTTGTTCTTCTTCAGGGCTCGCTTCTTCTCGCCCGGGGGGAAGGGCTTCTCAAGCTCGCGGTAGATGAGGAAGTTGCCCAAGATGCGGCTGGGGCTCCAAGAGACGCCATCGGTCCAGCGCTTTATGCCGGAGGCGTGCTCCTCGTAGATGAAGACATTGCCGCTCTTGATGAGGTCCTGTCGCTCGCGGTCATGTGGCCGGCGGGGGACGTGGTTCAGCTGGCCCGACAAGCAGGCCTCGAAGAGGATGAGGGCATCGATCGTAGATGCGATATGACCCTCAAATGTGGGATTTAAAGGGTTCGATGGACTTGACATGGCCATGATTAAGTGTGTGACCAAGGAAACTTAACCTTGAGCTGGAGAAGAAGGTGATCTAGCAACTGCCCCGATGTGGAGGCTAAGCTTGCTGGCAAAACCAAGGGGCAAAGATGGGGCAGACAGATCAAGAGGATCGAAGGATGCCTGGCGCGAAGATTGGGAGGTTTCGAGGCCTAGATTTCGAGGGAAATAGACCAGATATGTGGTAATGAGCGAGTTCTCGTGATAGTTGAGTAGGAGAATAGTTGAGGGGGAGAGTCGAAAGACGCGGGTTTGGTGGTGTACGGCGGCGACAAGTTCGGCTGCTGAGCAACATAGGCCAGGGTACGCGGACTCAGTCAAGGTCGGTACCGATGACAAGATTGACTCTGGTCGCGGAAGCTTGGCCCGCGGTAGAAATGAACTGAGTTCTGAATTGAGGCGTATCACCGTGCCCTCAGGGTATCCGGTGTTGAGAGTTTGTAGAGACCCCGCCAAGCTGAGAGCTTAGATGGAGGATATCTCAGGCACCAGCCAGCGAGGATTGGACAACGCGGGCGAGGTGAGGAGGAGCGCGAGGAGAGTTGAGGAAATAAAAGAGACAATTGGGGTGGGCGAAGACTGGAGTCTATAGAGTTTGCCAAGTAAGTGGTTCAAGGCGGAGCACTAGCTGCACAACGACAAGGCGACGGGGCAGGCGAGAGCAAGAGAGTAGAGTAGAGTTGGCGAGACCACAGGCCACAAAGTAGAGTCAAGATATTCATGGACGGCTGTGGGACCTACTTGAATGTGGATGGGGAGGGGGCGTCAAGGTGCTAGAGGCGTCCCTGCGTCCTGCGTCCGGCGGTTTCTTGACTGAGTCCGGCCTCCTGCCAAAAGGATTGATGGGGAGTTCCCTTTCCCTTTTCCTTGGGCGGGAAGGCGGGAGGCGCTTCCTGCTTGCTGTTGGTGGTAGTGGCGGTGGTAGTGTGTGAATGAGGCGGGAGACGTGCGATGGAACAGGCGTGCGATTGTCGGTTTTTTTTGGGGTCACTTAGGCGGTTGCAGCAGCTTGTAAACGGACAAGTGATCAATGCTGTGAGGCTGCGGAATTTCCGGTTTCTTGTTGTTTCTCCCGCAAGCGGTGTCGTTTGGGCAGTGACGGTGACGGGGACGGTGAGGGCGTCGGCGTCGGCGTTTACGCAGGGTCTTGCCTGGGGCTTCTGGGGGTCCTGAGGGTCCTGGGGCGTGCGTGTTGCGTGCCTTGTCTCTCCTGTCGCCGGACCGGGACAAACGGGAGGGGCAGTAGAATGGGCCTGGGCCAGCTGCGGTCGAGTTACACAGCGGGTTCGCGGCCCAAAGGCTGGCGGAGGACGGCACACTCGCCTCCGGAAGTGGAAGCAAGAGCTGGGCTTGCTTGGCGTCGTCCAAGGCGGCGATGGACGGGGGACGGAGACAGACCCGGAGTTGGCAGGCGGCACGGGAACGGAGAACGGGATTGGGAATTTGTCGACTCGAACCTGACGGAAACGACAAATGGGGCGGCCCCCCCGCGAACGATTCGGGGTCTCGACTCGTTTGCAGACTCGTTTGCAGGTAGCTGGGGGCGATCCGTGGCCTGCGAGCAGGACGAGCGAGACAATTGATGCGAGGAATGCGGGAGAGGGAAAACGGAGTAGCGTAGCGGCGGCGGAGAGGAAAGATGGATCAGAGATCAGAGACAAGAAACCCGAGAATGGGCGGGAGCTGGGGAAGTAGGTGCTCGGAGGGGGGGTGTGGAAGCGTGAGTTGCGTGTGGTGTGAGACGAGATGAGATTGAGATGGAGGGTTGGGATGGGATAGGCCCGCGGGCAGCGCAAGTCTGTGAGTGACTGACGGAGTCGGCGTCGGCGTCGGTAGACGGTGGACGGGTGGAGGACACTGGACTGTGACGGACGGTGACGATGACGATGGCGATGGCGGGACAAGAGCTGCGGGCTTGAAAATAGGCGGCCACTAACAAGAACAAGCACGCGTGGTTGCAACTTGGACTTGATGCGACTAACAACAAAGAGAGCCAGACAAGAGACGCTGGAGACGCTGGAGACGCTGCGGCAAGAAACAGTCGAGGTCTGGGTGAACAAAGAAATACACAACAAGACTAATTATGGAGAGCCAAGAACGATGGCGAGGGCCGCCCTTTTCTGTCCTCTCGACTCCGTCCTGTCCGTCCGGTCCTATCCCGTCCATTCGTGTCCGTCCTGACCTGTTCCTGTCTAGCCCTCGCACGCACCCATCCCAACTCCAACTGGCTAGGTAGCTAGCACCACGCAAAGCGCACAGCACCAAACACCCGAACCGCCTCCTCGTCGCAACATAATGAGAGGGAGAATTAATTAGATGGAGAATTGAAGGAAGGGCCCCCGGTCAGTCAGTGCTCGATGATGCTTGCAAGTCGCCTCTGCGACTGGGACATGGGATTGGGATTGGGGGACATCTTGGGCGAGTTGGCACTTTCTTTGGACGGACGGACTCGGACTCTCAGGCTGGGACAGGATGCTCGAGCTCGACTGCAGGTCCTCCAACGCTCCACGCTCCACGTTGGATACTCCACGCTCCACGGCACGGGGAACCTGCCAGGCCAATGGCGAGCCGCTGGTCAGACGTCAGTCGTCCATGGTGGTCCCAAATGGAGCAACGGGGGCCATGGGGGGGGGGGGGGGCTGCCATGGGGCACTGACAATGGGCAATAGGTACTGGGCCAAGGGCCATGGGCCATGGGTGCGGGAATGGGGAATGGAATTCCAAATGGCTAATCCAATCCGGGTCGGTTGTGGTTGTGGGCGGAGTCTCCAACAAGGGATCCAAAGGGATCCAAAGCCAAGGGACTAGAGGTCAAGCAAGGCCAGGCAGGGTCCCAGGTCCAATGTCGAAGACCCTAAAACACCCATCGTGATGACCAAGCCTCGAAGGCCAAGACGGTCCCGGTCGGTAACATTGCCCGCCTTCGGACAAAGGGTCTTCGATCTTCCCGTGGCGTCTTTATGCGAATCCAGGGCGAGTGGAGGAACAGGGCCAAGAAACAGGGCCAGAAACAGGGCCAAACGAGCCAAACGAGCCAAGCCAAGGCGTGGTGGCAGAGCACATTGGACAAGACAGGGCTGCGCTGCCATGGCAGGGCGGCGCAAGGGACGACATACAGTACGTGCAGAATAAACGGGATGCGATGTGGGATGCGACATGTCCAGGGCATTCAAACTGGGCAACGCTGGGCACGACTAGCTGGTAACAGAGCAGCAGGGTCGGCCTGGGGTCCGCGGGATAACAGGCACCGAATATCCAGGAACCCAACGAACGACACCGGCTTCCCAGTTGAGTTAAAAACTAGAGCCAAGGCCGCTCAGACCAAGCTCCAGCGGCCCCAGAACTCCACCACAAGCCTCTCATCAGACAAAAGTACTACTACGTACTACGTAGTACGACTGGCGACCCTGATTGCCCACTGCCGTGTACGCGGTACGGACTACTCGAGGGCCCCGTCTGTGCCGTCCAAGGGGCCTGTCAACCCCATCAAACCTCCTCGTGCTCGTTCTGCCGGTACTCCTGATGCTCCTCCAGCCACAAGGGCCCAAACATGACCCCAAAACTCCAAGCACCCCAGGACGCAAAGGCCGCCCTCCAAGGGCCCAAGCAAGGCCCTTCGGCCCCATTCAAGCGCGCCCGTGGCCGCCGATTGGGGGAGCCAGCGTCACCAACCGGGCGGCCGCAAGCGCATCCCCGTGCAACCCGCAATCGTCCAAGAGCACAACTAGAAAGAGCCGTAGACTCCAACAGGACAATGGCTCTCCCAAGTCCCGGAACACCAGCCCACCAAGTAGGCTCGGCCGGATCCAGGTAAGTAAGGCAAGCAAGCAAGTACGTGGGATGCTGTTTAGCCTTGATGGCTCCATGGCCCGAGGTGCGGTCCATCTTGATTCCTCGAGGGTACGCAGCAACTTCTACGGTACGGACCATGTCCGGGGAGATTGGTCGGTCGACATGACAAACAACGCCGGGAGCAGTGGCGTCAGACCAGCAGATCAAAGAGTCGAAATGCATCCAGACTCCAAGACCCTGCCGACCCTGCCCGGCACTCGATGGACCCTGCCTTCCTTTGCGCGCGGGTGTACGTACCTAGGGGATGGCTACCGGTAGGTTAGGTATGGCATGGATGGGTACGTACATACATGCTATGTACGATGTAGTATGAAGGGCCCATGGGTATGGATAGGAACGTACTGCGTGCGGATGGGTATTGTGTGGAGGCTCCCTCCCTGTCATGTTCGTTTTTGGTGTCTCGAGTCGGCGAGACGAGATACGGGTTACTTTGATCTCTCTCCCAGACATGCTCGTGCGGCAGACAGCCCTGCCGCCTAGCTGGACCTGGCGTGGCAGCGACCTTCCGGCCAGGGGGGGGGCCCTTGAGTGGGTGTGGTGGTGGTGTCGTAACTAGCTTCGCTCGTACCGGGAGTGGGGCTTCGATCGCGCGCGTCGGAGCACTGCCGGCAGGTGCCGTCCATAGCGAGTTAGCGACGCTGCTGCTGGGCTGCTGGGCTGCTGGGCTGCAGGCGCGCAAGCTGCGATGGCTTGGAGGGGCTTGGAGGTGGTGTTGCGGAGGCTGGAGGCCAGACCGTCTGCCCCATGTCCATCACCACCCATCAACCAACCCACCACCCATCTTCCCCATGTACGACGTCCCCCTTGTCCGCTACGTACCGCGCTGCGCAGGTGCTATCTCCCCTTGCCCACAACCCACTGCTGCGCAGCGACTACGTACTACGTCGTACCTACGTACTGCGGACACAGCGACGCGCTACACATCTAACAGCCCCCAAGGTGCGCAAACCCCCTCGGGCGCGAGAGCGACCAGGGGGTGCCGGATGCTGGGCCTGCTCCTTGGGCTGATGCCGCGACGGCGGCGGCGGCGGACGCGGCGGCCACGGTCCCAAAGACCGATGGCACTTTTCTGACGTCGATAGCCATTGCCCCTGGTCTTCCATCGCCATCAAGAGAAGAATCCAGAACCCATGTCCTCCAATCCCGTTATCCTGGATACGGAAAATCAACGACGACGACAACGACATCAGTATGAACGCCAACACCAACAGAACCGCAACGACCAACAACCAACAACCAACTGTCAAAGCGGCTGGGCTACCGCCGTATTCAACGCCACCAATGCATCTTTGCGCTCCTCATCATCATCATCATCATTTTCCCCTCCCCTCTGCGCTTCTTCCCTCTTCGATTCTCCTCTCCCCTCGTGCCTGTCCCCTCTTTCACTCCCCCCTCCCTCTCCCTCCTCTTTCTCCTAGCTCCCCCCACACCAATATCAGAAGCGTGATCGTTCCCAAACGCCGCTTCGCCTTCCCCCTCTACCCGTCATCCTGCTGTCAGTGCCAGTCTCGTTTGGCGCCGGTTGTTCGCCACGATGGGGCCTTTCAAAGACGGGGAACCAGGAGATTAGGCCGGACCACATCTGGGCTGCTAGCGTCCTGGACCAGAACTTCACAAACCAAAACCCTTCCCTCCATCCCGTGAATCCGCGACCATGGGTCGACCATGCCCGGCGCTCGTCTGTTTGCGGCTTTGGCCCTCTTGATCCTCCTCGTCCCTCCAGGCTCCCCCCTCCCCTCCCTACACTGACACCCCTGGAGGGCGCTTGGTGGGCCTGTCGCCAGCGCCACATTCCAATGAGGCACGCCATCGCCCCTCTTTGAGGCGCCCGACGGCAACGCCATCTCGGGTTAGGGCCCCTCTCGCTTGGGTCTTGGCCCATTGCGGCCCCCATCCTACCACCCTTTCCAAGGCCCGTCAAGGTCAATTGCAAGTGACGAGCCTGTCTACTAGGCACGTACTACGTAGTACAGACGGAGCATGCAAGCAAGGCCCGGCATTAACCTTAGGGGACCTGGGGAGGGGTCAAGTAGACCTGGGGAGCCTTCCTATGCTTGTGCCGCGCCCGCATGTGATGATACAACCCCGTCACTGTACCTACAAGACGAACGTGCACCCGCCTAAAGCTGCGTCCGCGATGCCACGGCATTGAAAAAATGCCCTCGCCCTAGGTTCGTACCGAACGGCCTGGTCGGTGCTCTGCCGTGTTCTTTAATCCCTGGTCCAATGTGCCGTTCGTAATCTAATGTTGAATTGTCCTCCGCCGGCCTTGCTTGCTTGCCTGCCAGTTGATTGATAGTACGGACCTTGGAGGCTGGAGCCAGACCCTGCTATTATTTTACTGCTATGTACGGACATGTATCAGCCCAACTACTGTACGCCTCGTCGTCCGCCGTCGGCCATTTCCCCACACTGTGAGCGTCGTTTCTTTGTCTCGTTCAGGCGAGACGACGAGCCCTCATTGGTGACGATCGGCTTCCCTCGCGCTGGGTCACCTAGCCTTGGCCTCGAGCCCAGCTGTTCCCCACGCTCGATGCGAAATGTACCTACTGTAGGTACGTAGATTAGGTTCCCGGCTCTCCCCCATCTTGGCATCGCCACAATCGAGATAGCTTGGCCCCTCACGTCTGGGCATAGAACCAGGGCTCCTCGGTCTCGCGGTAGCGCCGTCCCGGGAATCGCATTGGTACCGGAATCGTTCCCTCGAAAATGCCCATGTCGCTGACATCTTCCCTGGGCCCCCCCGCTTGGGCTTGGGCCTTGCTGGCCCCAGGAACTCGAATCACTACGCCGCACTCCCAATTGCGACAGCTCATCTTGGGCTTGCCAGTTGCTCGATCCTTGACTAAGCGGCCCCTGCTCGCGTTCGGTTTCTCGTCAGTGACATTGCTCAAATTCGTTGCCGGACTGGCCGTGTCTCACCATGCGCTCTCTGACAGATTTGCGCTGCCAATATACGCCCAACCCGGCGACGATTGACCGGGATCTGAATCCGCGCCCGTTGCTTCCGTTCCCGTTCCCGTTTCCGCATCTGCTGCCGACCGGTCGCCGCGGGTTTGGATCTTCCGCACGAAAATCATCTTGCTATGCATCAACAGCCCATCACGATTGTTGACACAATCGCGAACCAGTTGGGTGGGGAAGGTCGGTGCGCGCCACCACTTGGCCTGGACGCAGATGGTGCCCGCAGCCTGCAGCGCGATTCTTGTTAGCGTCGTCGCCCAATTACAGCATCTTCGCTCCTTCGGCAAATGGCCCGTGACGCACCATTCGTCCTCCCCGGCTCTGGGCTACTGTCTCGTCTGTAGGAAAATAGATCCTAAAGTGATCATTGAATGGTTGCGCCGTACTGGACGCTTTGGCCCTGGTCGCACGGCTCAGCCTCGAGTTGTATTCTGTCATGCCATCGTCACCTGCGCTGCGTCAGACCATCGGTTCTTCTTGGGCAGTCTAGATCACCCAGTGCTCCTTAGTGGGGGTTACCTCGACAGGCGTTGTACATGGCTCCGACCAAATCATAGTTGATGGCTCCAAGAGAGGCGCACTGGTGCCTCGAGTTAGTAACTTTTTTTTGGTTCGTGTGGCACACGGCACACACCACTAAGTCCACCTGGACTGGATCACTGGTGGCCAGTCCAAGGGAAGCCACACTGGCCCCTAGTCCGCAGTATCCTTGAGATAGCTTGTGAGCTGCCGTCCTACGAGCTTGTGTAACACACGCGACAACTCACCAACTCGCTTATGTGATTCGTTTAAATGTCCGCCGGGACTAGACAGTGTCAGCGCGTGCGGGGAAGGGAACGGGGTTTTTTTTCTTCTCTCGAGCGAGCATACATGGTGTACACAAAGCGGAGATGCTTCGTTCGCGAGAAGTCGTAATTGGTAAGACTGTTGGTCATGTTTTCGTCAACGCCCGTCGCCTCCAGGAATCGGCCGAGCTCGGTGCTGAACGTGGTTGGTTGGTGATCGACATGTTTGGCGAGTCGGGGTAGATCGATCAAGAAGACCATCTAAGATCTGGTTAGCAAGTCATTATCACAGGCACTTGTAACAACGCTTCTCCCTGAACGACTGACATTCTCCATAACACCAGTTTCGCCCCAGTCATAGGGCACTAAGTTGCCTGTGGGTACGACCACCCGGAGGTAGTCCGGATACTTTAGTAACTGGAGTTTGGAATGCATCGACCCGGGTCCATTCATAGCGGGAAAGCAAAACTTGATTCCGGGTGGCGCGTTAGACCGCATGGCTGTTTTCTGTATCGAGTCACTCATCAGCATCCGAGTCTGGAACGGGGATGAGCTAACAGCACGGCCTACCTGGGCTTCATCGGCTGCAAATGCCAACAGCAGCAATTTGGTTCTTCGCAAGTCCACCTTGGACATAATCCATTCGTCATCCCACTGATAAGAACTCAGCACAGCAAGCATAAGGCTGTCCTTCTGCAAAACCTCCTCGAACTTGATGTCATCGGGCGTCCGCGGATACCCACGGGCCCAAGTCCTCTTAACAGTGCCGTTCGCAAAGGGTGGCGAGCTAGGAGATTTAGATGGCTTGGAGGGCGCCTTTCTCTTCGGGGCCGGCACCTCAACGACATCGTCGTCTGAGGAGGCACTTCGACGCCGCTTGGCTAGTCTCTGCAACCTTTCCTCTTCCATCCTTTTGCGATCCAGTGCAAGGAGACCAAGGCCTGCCCCGCCAGATCTGGACTCGTCACGGTTGGGGGATGAGGTCCTCGGGGGTTTCTGTTCTGCTGGCTGATTGTGTGACTCCTGCTCCTGGAGCGAGAGGGCGATTGCATACCGGAGTGCTTCGTCGTCGTCCATGTCGCTCCCCAAGTCGGGGATGTCCGCGTGGGCTCCAGCCATGTCTGCTCTGTCCTGCGGGGCCGGTCGGGGATATAGACAGAAAATTCAGGTGTGCGTGATGTTTTCAAAGTTAATGACGGCGTTGATGTCTCTTCCCATGCACGATATTAGCGAGGCGTGTTCCCATTTCACCTCATCCCTGCAGGCACCCTGGTCAAGTAACGCGGAATCACGTGCCTCCGCGTCCGCCACACCGGAAGGTGTGAATTGACTCTGGGAAAAGAGGCAGAATAGATGAAAGAGCATCTTAGTTTGTCGACACTTGATGTACCATGCAACTGTAGCTTTCCATATTATATATTTGTCCGAATTGAGGAGTCGATGGCCTAGAAATTTAATCTTCTCTAAAGTGCCCAGTGACGCCATGTCTCAGTCGTACCAAAAACACCAGGGAGAACCTGATGACGTCTACGATGCTCCCATGCTAGCTCTAACACAGAGCTCCCAGCATCTCATCGTCCCGTAGTCGCCTTCGTGGTTTTATTAAATTTCACTCTGCAAAAATTGTTCATCCCGAAGAAATGGATTCATTTGCAAGTAAAAAGAAGCACGTCGTCATCGTCGGAGCGGGAGCGGCAGGCATGGTAATCATTGATTTTCGTTAGCCTCCGATGAGGGCACCCGCAAAACTAACACCATCACAGTCTTGTGCTGCCACTCTAGCAAATCATCCCGACAAGTTCAAAGTGACCGTATTGGAGAGATGCGATGTCGTTGGCGGTCAGGCCACGTCCATCCCGTTGGACGAGCAAAAGTACGGTGCTGCTTGGATGAACAACGGCGTTCAAGGAGGCTCTCCGGTGAGCTGCATTTTCATTATTGATGAGATGTACTGGAGCTGTCTCTAACCACGGTTCCAGATATTCAAGCACACATTCAGGTTCTTCAAACAGTATGGTCATGAGCCCCGAGACGTTCAGTTACAAGTCTCTTTCGGCAAGGGGGAAGATGGCTTCTGGACGAACTGCTTCCCCAGCAAACTCATTACTCAATTTTCGTCCGACATCAAGAAGTTCGGCTTTTTTCTCAAGTTCATCAAGTGGACAATGCCGATTCTCGGACTCGTCCCCATCAGCGTCATGCTCCGCGTCTTCTTCTTCAGCAAGGAGTTTGGTGACAAGATGGTATACCCACTCATCGCCCTGTTCCTCGGCACGGGGAACCAGACTGCCAACGTTCCATCTGCAATAGTTGAGCGACTCTTTGCTGATCCTAACATGAAACTCTGGGACTACGACCCAGACACCTTGCTACCGAACTTGCCCAAGATGGTGACATTTGACCATCTTCACGAATTTTATAACAAGTGGGGAGAGGATCTACGACAGAGAGGCGTAGATATTAGGACTGATACAGAAGTGGAGTCCGTCTTAAGCAGATCCGGGAAGAATGTCAAGCTCCGCATCAAGAGTAAAAGCACCGAGCAGTCGGCCGACGAGGACTTCGATGAGTTAGTCCTTTGCGTCCTAGCAGACGAAGCACTCCGCATCCTGGGCAAGACGGCAACTTGGCGAGAGAAGCTGGTCCTCGGCGGCGCAACTTTTTATGACGATATGACCGTCACTCACACTGATACCAATTACTTTGAGAGCCACTACGAGACGCGTTTCAAGTCAGAGCTCTGCGCAGAACCCAAGACAGAAGACCAGAGGGAACAGGTGGCCGTCTCAAAGGGTGAAGGGTCTTCGGTTGGATTCCGCCCCATGTATTACACGTATACGTATCAACAAGCTCCACGTCTGATCGAGATGTCATTTAACTGCAGCAACTATCAACACCAGCTTAGACATCCTCGTCTCCTTTCAGAGGACGCCTTTGAGCCAGTCTACCAAACCATATTCCTCAACAAAGACCAGAGGGACCTGTGGACGGTTGACAAGATCAATGAAAACAAGATTATCAAGCGAAATTGGTGGCATCAGCTGGGGCACCGCTGGCAGCATTATCTGCGTGTTGTTCCTGGTATGATGTTTCTGCACGGGAGGAACAGCACCTGGTTCGCTGGATCCTGGACACTTGTGGTGAGATTTCATCTTCAGCACTCTTGGTTTGCGACATTCAGTTGACGAAGATTGTTAGAACATGCACGAACTTGCTTGTGTGAGTGGGATCGCGGCTGCATATCATCTTGGAGCAGATTATATCGAGTTCGATGCCTTTGCTGAGGACTTCTTCTCTAAGTATCTCCTGCTGTCGCATGGAATGAGGTATTCTTGGGAGGAGAGACGGAGACAGGGGTCAAAGAAATAACATAAAATCCAATGGACGGCATTGCTGAAGGCGGCAGCCAAATAACTCAAGCGAGGATGTCAGCGTGCTGTCAGCCAGCCTCCACTTATTCAACGGCGACAGGGATCTGAGGAGACAGCAGGGGCATACTAGTTGTATGTAAGCGCACAGTGAAGTTGGTCTCGCCGCTTTGGGTTCCACCTAATGCCCTTAATGAATGGGGTTGATAATTGACTGCGGAGACAATCCCGTGAGTAACTTAGCACTACTGCAGCTGTATCTATAATCAACTCCTCTATTAACATGCATAAACGGCCAATATATTAGGAAAGATTTCCCTGTCTCCCAACACTTTGTTGTATTCTAACCATAAAGCCGGAAACCACTCCCATTCCTCCCAATCATAGCTCCAAAATTGTCTCCAGAAGGCAAGATCCAGATTCTTGATCAAGGCGCCAACAGTGCCGTGTATGCAATTGCGAATGATAAGAATACCGGACGGACTAGGGATAGTCCATCGGTTCCTAAGGGCTGAACAGTCTAGTACGAGAGCCGCGAGGCGTTAGGGCCGAGCAAGGTACCGGAAGAGTCGGATGAGATAACACCGAGGGAGGGGTCTGTATACGATATTCTCAGATAATACGACCGCATTCTTAGTTACCTTGACCTCGAGACCACCGTTTAAGACACTTCCTTTCCTATACCAAAATCATAATCTGTAGACCTTGAACGGGCTCTCAACGGCAGCTTCGGGGTTTCGTGTGAACAGCTCGGCGACCCGTACAACAAGCGGATTCGGTTCAGATAGCAGTACAATTTCCCGAAGGCCTTGCACACATAGACTAATGCGGCATCGTCTAAGGCGACCTTTCTCCTCGAAATGCATTTTGTTCGATGATTGGTATATCAAGCTGGACGAGTTAGCCGACTCGGACCGAGTAGACGGCTATCCTCACCACTAGGTAGTTTAGGTGCCGGTTCAGACAGGCCTCGCCGTCATTTGGTACCGTGAACGGCGGGATGTTCGCCCTTGACAGCACCACACTTGATGTTTTTGAGTAAAAGGTATCAAACAGCTCTAGGATCGAGTCAGAGGAGGGCGAAGTTATGGAGGTGGTGGCTAACAAGTTACCTCAACTGTCTCACGATATCCCGGTCAGTGCCATCACCCAACGACCCTGAGTTTTCATGTACAAAATCGATTAGCCAAGTTGTGTGAGAATTTCAAGGTATTGTCATTTAGTGCAACATATCAGTCAATTCGCCTTGCCTGTTCTTCCAATGCGTTCACCTACCCCAAAATCTGGAAGAGTCCAGGAACAAGTGGATAGACAAAAACTGAGATCAAGGTCCTTGAACGGAGCAGACCCAGGCTAGACAGTGTGTAAATGTAGAATCCGATTGCTAGTAGAAACAATATCCTACCAAAACAGTCAGCAGGTCTGTCTCTGAATCGAATGAGCGGCTCATGGTAAACAAAATAGAGCCAATTCACCAGGAACGAGTGCAGCGGGAAAAGTCCAATGCTAACAAAGCGCCCCAACTCCTCGCATTTTCTTCCTCGTGTCGGATTTTCTTTTGGTCTAGGTTAAGATCAAACAAGTTATGTAGGAACCTATAGACAATGTTGATGAAGACGGCACGACAGCTTCACATATAGCTCAACCTTAGCTTACGCCGTGCTTACCCAGCGTGGTAGATCTAGGGAACCCGCAGACAAGATCAGGAGAGTTCACAAGAGGTAAACAATGACATGACGTGCTAAGCACTATATGTGTGTGTGTTATTGGCAAATACATGGTTGTGATAATGCCGTATCATGTTGGCAAAGCACATCTTAAAGTGCGCTCAGCCATTTCTCGTATGGAATAGAACCCTTGGGTATCATCAAAACCAGTCCAAAAGCAGGTGCCCGTCTCGATACAAGCCGAACATCCAGTTACATCCAGACCCAAAACGCTCTAGACTTTCAGTCTCTGGCCACATAAAAGATGGCTCCCAGTGGTCCTATACTTGGATCATGCCTGATCCAATAAATCCAATACGTCATGACCCGTAAAACGCCATCCAGTCCAGACCAAGCCCCCAAAATGGGCGACAAATCCACCGTCGCAGTTCCCGCGTTTCTTTCATACCGTTGTCAGAAGAATTCTGATAAACGAAAAGAGATGTCGATGAAGAACAACGAGACCCTTGGAACACGAAACGCCTGAGCCAAATGGTCTAAGAAAAGAGACGTCGCTGAGCATTGGCAGGTCCAGCGGATAGATCTAACTTGAGAATTCGTCGAAGATCATCCTCCATAGCTTGGAGGTTATTAGAGCGGCCTTCGTGGGCGCCATTTGCGTTGGGCATAGTGGGAATGCTGTTGGCCTGTGTATGGGGAGGCCGGACAGGAGAGAATCCGTTGGATGCAGAGTTGGATGCGGATACAGAAGGTCCGCTAAACAAGAACTTCTTGAGAGCCTCGGTGGGGTCCTCGCCCGGCTCCGGGGCAGAGGATTGTCGTGGAAGCTGCTGTGCAGCAGGCGATCGAGCAGTGCCTGATCGAGCGGCCTTGATGCGTTCTTGGTATGGTGTAGAGAATGCTGGACCTAGCGTGCGGCCAGGGGTTCCATCCAGCTCAGCGCTGCCGATTCCAGACTGGAATCTCGACTGGGAGTGAGCTGATTGGGGGAGGTTTGACGCTTTGGGAAAACTACCAGATTCAAAGGGCGATCGAGAAGATGGAGAATCAGATGCCAGAGCCGAGGGTCTGAAGTTGGCGGGGCTGTCACGGCGCTGTTGCTCTTTTTCTTGGCGGTGGGCGCGGAACATGAAATCAAGAGGAGATTCGTGGACTGATGGCGCTGATGCATGATGCGAAGGCGTAGGCGCCTCAGAGTCGGTAGGAGGCGAAGGCTCCTGGAGAATTTCGCGGGATGGCTTGACGCTGGGAGAGTCGGTGGAAGGTTTGGTGACGAAGCTAGGAAGAGGCAGGGCGGATGGTGCCGGCGAGGCGTGGAAGGTGGCTCCAGCAAATGCTGGGACAGTTGCCGACTTCATGGAGGAAGACTGGTGAGGTGGGGTATGACGGCCGGGGCGACTCGACTCTGGGGAAGTCGGGATGTTCTTGGGGGCCCGGGGCTTGTTTCGAGATCGCTGCTTGGAGTTGACGTTGTTGGTGTGAGGCGTGGGAGAGTCGACACCAGGCTTCTGGGGTGTTCGCGGGGTGCGGTCGTAACGAGACGGGTCGACGTTGATAACGTCATTCTCGGAAGCGTAGGCCTTTTGGGCTGCAGGACGACCGTTGCCACGACCCTGCCGACGGCGGGCGGGAGTGGTTGTCGGCTGAGAGGGGGTCTCACTCATGGTTTCAAGAGGCAGACGAGTGTGACTGGACTGGTGAGTGATGACTGAGAAGACGAACAGCCGAGTGGTTGGGGAATGGAGCGGCGGTTGCGACAGGTTAGGAATCGGGAGGATGGACTGAATTCGGTTGCGTTGATGGTGGTAAGGCAAGAGAGATGATTGATTGTAAAGCAGCAAGTTTGAAGAACGAGTCGCTTGGTACGATCATGATGCAGTGGGAAATGGATTGATGGATGAGGAGGAGAGAAGAGCGCGCGAGGGGAGGGAGGGAGGGAAAATGCTATGACGCCGGGCGAAAGAATCAGGCTGGGGCGCCTCAGGCGGGTGCGTGAGTGGGTGCATGGCTCACAGGGTGGGCGCGCAACAACAATGCACCAGTGCGGGCGGGCGACTGCGGCGGCTCCGGTAGATGCATAAGTGCCTAGATGTTCTAAGAGCCTAAGAGGTACCCCTCCCATAGCAATGCTGCGATTGCATCTTACCCTATAGTCGTTGCTTCTTGATGCTGAGCATTCAACCAATGTGTTGGTGTTTGTCTCTATAATGGTAGAAGCGTCAAAGAGCAGTGTCTTCCGTCATTTAACGAACTAGATGGAAACGAATCTCTCTAGTCAGACCCTCACGTCTCCTGTTGTCGTACACTGCTCAGTCCCATGACTACCAACTCCATTCAGCCACTCAACTCGAGTCATCGGACTGCCCGTCTCCCGCCACCCACCCCCACCTTCTCCGCGCACAGGGCCGCCAACTTTGCTTTGGTGGGCCTCCGACGCGTCCGTTAGGTCACTTCAGCTCTGCCCCTCACTGATCATGCCCTGTAACACCCGGAGATATAGTGAGGTGATCAGGCCCGAGCCACCCAAGCTCCGGGACCTCCAGCGCGAGGCAGCCGCTGAATCTCACTAACCAAAGACGGCGGCACACTGACGACATTGGACGGGATCCTCCATGGCTCGACCAGTCGCCGATGTAGGTAGCCATCTAACCATCATCAATATATCGCATAGATTGTGCAAACCAAACGTCCAACAAACCAACGCCCAGCCCCCAGCCTTCCCGTGACACGGCAACCCTGAGCTCGCCACCGTTTCTCCATCAAGGTATTGTACCTACCCTCCTAGTTGTTTGTCCTACCTACCCAAGTACCCACCAAGGCTGGACAAGCTGCTGAGCTAGCCTTCCCTCTCCCATGCTCCAGTTTTCTGACACCTCCAGGCACACATAGGCATACATGCAACCAGCGTGCTCCACCGGATTCCTCGACCGCAACCACAGAGGTCAGCCTCATCCGCTCTCCGCCACCTGCCTGTGTATCCCCCAAAGTTATTATCTTTCTGACCGCCAGTATTTCTCGCGTCCAGCCTTGTCGAACTGTCGAGACTCCATCCCCCGCGTTCCGTAATCGACGACCGCCCATCCCACCCCCGCGAGAACCGCCCGTCACACATCATGGCCGACGTCGAGATGAGCGATGCGCCAGTAACCAAGAAGGCCGACGCTGCCAACGGCAAGAGCATCGAGGGCAAGAAGAAGTTTGAGGTGAAGAAGGTGCGGCCGAGCCCCCTCGCCTCCTCCCGAGGAGCTGTGTTGACCAGAGTTGAATAGTGGAACGCCGTGTCCCTCTGGGCTTGGGACATCGTGGTGGACAACTGTGCCATCTGCCGGAACCACATCATGGATCTGTGTGAGTATCCTCGGATATCATTGTCCAGGTTGCGGGAAGAGACAGCTGATAACTTGGAATCCAGGCATCGAGTGCCAGGCCAACCAAGCTTCTGCTACTAGCGAAGAGTGCACTGTGGCTTGGGGTATTTGCAACGTAAGATATCACTACACACAACGTTTCTACCAACCACAAGCTAACCGTCATGTAGCATGCTTTCCACTTCCACTGCATTTCACGATGGCTCAAAGCTCGATCAGTTTGTCCCCTGGACAACAGAGACTGGGAGTTCCAGAAGTACGGCCGATAAATGGAGACGCACAGGAGAACACAAGGAACGAGAAGAACGAGAACACAATGGGAGGGAAGGGCGGTCCCGTGGCCCAATTGCGCCATGGTCTGCATTGGGTGTACACACAGCTATCCATCCCGTCGAGCCTGGGTCAGGCGGCACATTTATTGACTCGACTTGCTTGTTGCCAAATCCACCGCATACCCTGCGGGCAACCATTTGACTGGGTTCTTGTTGTAAATGGGCCACGGTGGCACCACCGCCAGGAAAGTTAAGGCTGTCCCCCCCAACCCCACGTAGACGGCGAGCTTGATATCTTGGAGGATATAACCGATGAAGAACGAGAGAGCCTTTGGATCAGGTTAGCACGTGAGCTCAAAACAAGCCAGGTTAGGCTGTGTGAAATGTGCCGGATCGTACCCCAGAGATGACGAGGAGGATGGTAGCGAGGAGTTCGGTGACCTTCTGGCCTTCGAAGTCCTGGAAAAGACTACAGTTAGCAATGCGATGCGAACAAAGGGACAACATGCAAGGTTGGGGTTAGGTTACAATCTGGCCGTCGACGACGTCACGGACTTGATCAAGGACGTCCGCCATGATGGAGAGAGAGTGAGCCGGACGAGGTTGTGGGTGAGAACGATCGTGGGCGCGCAAGCGGGTGTATTGCTGAGATGAATGTCTGATTGAATACTGACGATCAAGATGGGTAAGGGTCAGGTCGGTCTTGTCCTGCTGGAGTGGAGGATCAACGAGCTCTTGATCTCGCGACAAGCTATGGTGTGTCGCAGCACTCGTTCAATACTGACGAGGTGTCCAAAGTAGCCCCGGTTGGTCGGAGTGGACATAAATGGACCCACATCTACTCTGTCCCGAGTGGGCAAGGGGCCGAACTGGCGCTGACAAAGACGATGGGTGAGCCAACATCACTCCATTACAGATAAGCAATCAGCGATTCTGTTAGCAACGCATCGTCATCGTTGTCAACCTCTGGGAAGAGAGGAATGAGTGGCAATGATCCCCAACAACAATGTCATGGAATTATCAGGTGAGTTTCTGCGGAAGCCGGCATCCGGATGGGGCATTTATCAGGCATGAGAAAATTTTTACACTTGCAACGCAGGTACGCACGCCATTGATGGGGGGGACTATTCGTGACAGTGACTCAATGTGTGGAAATACGTACTGGATCGGATGCGTATCCGGGTGCGCTTCATCCTAGTCGGCCAGTTGGAGCCCTCCCTCCCAACTTGTGCCACTGCGATCCGCTTCAGTGGTTCGGCAAGGACTCGCATCCAGAAACAATGCCTAAAAGTGCATGAGATGCCAGCTCCCGCGTGTGGCGTATGTGGCGCAACCGGGACGCACAGACCCGAATGAAGCTCCAGCGCTGGCGCCTTCCCTGTCGGTGACCCTGGAAAGAAGGTGGCGGTGGCTCGCCCTTGCTAGCCATTGGACACTGGCTGGCTTGTGACATCGGCTCTGGCTCTAGGCCCTGGTCTGGTTGCTGCACAATTTTTTACCCGGTTCCTGTCTTGGTCTCGGGCCTTGGCTTCTTTATCTCGCTCTTCCATCCCATACTCTTCCTCTTCCACTTTGCCCTTCGCTTTGTCGCTCGGCACAATCCATCTTTGCTTCTTTGCAATCTCTACTTCATCATCTCCTTTGCCTCTAAGCACCCTGCGTTCTAAGGACCGCTCTTATTTCCCCCTTTCTCGCTCTGGCCCTGCCGTCCCGGCACCAATTTTGGCCCCCTGGACCCTGTTCGTCATCCGAGCCCCTAGCAACCACTACCAACCTTTGGCGGATTCCCCTTCGCACTTCAGGCCTCAACAACATCATATCTCATCTCGACCCGACTCAATTACCAAGCCGATGCCCACCAGCTTCGTCCTGAAGACCGCTTCTATATCAGTCCACAACCTCTCCGAACTGCACAACTCCGGTTCCGACGATAGTCTCAACCGCTTCGCCCACGTCGCTCAACGTCCTCTGTAGCTGGCGTCTCGCCTCGAACCATCCCAAGTCTTCAAGTTGGCTCAACTCGCCCTCCCAGTCGTCTCCTACCCCTCTTCGCTCTTCGGACCCGGCTTCTGGGTCTACAGCGGAGTAAACAAGAAGCCCCCATAACTGGTCTTTGGTGCCATCTCGACTCTCACTTGACCCCTGCTATATCCTCCCTGGACCGACCGGAAACCATCTGGCGACACACGCCGGATTGTTGCTCACAGTTTTGACCAAAACCAAAACTCGGCGCGCCGCTGCCGCGCCGAGCGTCAGGTCTATAAACGACTTCGGACGACGCCATTGCCACGAACAAACTATGGGACTGTGATCCAGAATCCCCCAACCAACCTCCGCCGCCTCCCTCCTTGGGAACGACCCCTTTCCGCCTTCGACGCCCGGACGCCACCTTAAACACCTCGATCAAAGACTTCACGTCGACTATCCACCATGTCTGATCACGAAGAGACCGTCTCCGACACCCGCTACAGCACCCCTGTGCCTGAGCTTGACGACCACCGCCATCAGGCGGCATCGGCTCAGAGACAGGAGCGACCTCGTCGCGGGACGTTCGATAGCCTTTACGGCTCTCGACAGGTCGAAAATGAGCAGGGTGTCCCCGCAATTCGAGTTCGTGACTTTGAGGAGGCCATCATTGATGAAGAGGCGAGGGCAATCTCACCGACCGCCCGCCGTCCTCGCCGTCCAACGGTGGACTCTTCTGATGGAAGATCCATTTCTCCTCCCAACTCGGTAAAAGCGTTTGCTGAAGCCCGTCGCCGAGAGCGAGAGATGTCCTTCTCCGAGTCGCGTCCAGACCATTTTGAAGATGGCTTGATCCGTCCTATGTCCGTTCAGAGCAAGCGCAGCTACCGCAGCAAGCCCCATACGATCAACGACGATGCGGCTAGTTTTTCTACCACCGCTGAGGAAGATGTGTGCTTCCCTGTCAAGGAAACCCATCGGAAGGATAAGCTGTGCATCGATTTTGAATATCTTGATGAGTTCATCCTCGAGCAAGCTGCTCGTGAAGAGGCTCGCCAACCCTCGGTGACGCAAAGCTTTGAAGACTTACGAACTCACACAGTCGAGTCTCGTCCCACACAGATGGCGACCCTTGATGGCGATATTCTGGATATGCCGTCGGAGGATTCCATGACTCGCGAGAAAACCGCTGAACAGACGCCCGAAAAGGCCCCCCAGCAGTCGCAGGCACCTCCAGTGGATAGCAACCGCTTCAGTTTCTTTTCTTCTGCATGGGAGTCGACCATCCACGCACCAGAGATGGGAGATCTCGTCCTTCCAGGAGAGGATATCCGTGGACTCTTCGAACTGCCCGAGGATGAAGAGGATGGTGTTTGGTGGCTCAACATTAACACTGCAACCAAGGAGGAGATCTGGGCGATCTGCAAGGCCTTTGGTATCCACCCCCTGACAATTGAGGATATCGTCACCCAGGAAGCCCGAGAGAAGATTGAGCTCTTCCCGTCGTACTACTTTGCCAGCTTCCGCTCTTTCCACATTGTACAGGAGCCCGATGGCATTGAGTACGAGCCCTTCAACATCTATGTCATCGTGTTCCGCGAGGGAACGCTCAGTTTCAGCTTCGCGCCAAACTCTCATGCGACCCAAGTCCGCAAGAGAATCACTGCCCTGAAGGACTACGTCTCTCTGAGCAGCGACTGGATTTGCTATGCTTTGATGTATGTGCTCCATCCCCCCCGACACGATTTTGTATGAACTGTTCACTGACTTGGTTTTATTAGCGATGACATTGTCGATTCCTTCGGCCCGCCCATTCGCCAGATCGAACTTGAGGCAGACGCCATAGAAGACGAAGTGTTCGTCATGCGCGAAGATGACTCTAACTCGTTCCTCCGCTCCATCGGCCGGGTGCGTAAGAACTGTATGGCCCTACTCCGGCTCCTCGGTGGCAAGGCCGACGTTCTTCGGGGTTTCACCAAGCGCTGTAACGAGAACTACAAGGTGACGCCTCGCATGGACATTGGCATGTACTTGGGTGACATCCAGGACCACGTGGTCACGATGGCTACCAGTTTGGGCCACTTTGAAAAGATCCTATCCCGTTCCCACAGCAATTACCTGGCGACGCTCTCCATCAATAACATCTCCCAGGGAACGGAAACGAACCAGGTGCTCAGCAAGATCACATTCCTCGCCTCCGTGCTGGTTCCGCTGAATCTTGTCAGTGGTGTGTTTGGAATGAACGTGGCGGTTCCGTTTAAGGACGTTACAAACCTCGCGCCTTTCTTCGGTATTATCAGTTTCATGACTGTCCTGTGTATCCTGATCCTGGCGGTCGCTCGTTGGAAGCGCTACATCTAGAGAGTCATTTGGTTGCAGTCTTCGTCGAAGACATAGTCCATCGTTTGGTTTGCTGTTCCTTTTTCGTGTATAAACTGGGGTATATACGTACTTGAGCATGGTTTGTTTAGACATGGGATATGTACATAATGCCTGGTGTCACACCATCTGCAATTTTAGACCTGTCATAGAGTCATGTTTCTCCAACTCGATCATGGTGACAACTATTGATGCAAATTGCGATACGACTATAGTCAACCACATTTTCTAACTTTCCTAAGAACTCAACACGCACAAGACTCTGATAACCCATGATGTATCACACATCTGCGTGCTGTAGAGCAGCCAAAAGTGGGGCGCCAAAGTCATGATTCTGGGCCATCCCATTGGCCGCCCGTGAACCACTCTACATCTCGGGTCTTCCACCTAAAATCTTGACATCAGCGCAAACCTCGTTTGCATATACAACCAACCCACGTAGTCATCACGCCCACCCCCGAACGCAAACATGAGCTCCTCCCAGATCAACCTCGAGAATGCCGACCTAGAGAAGCTCAACGACAAGGACAAGACCGACCTGCGTCAATTCCTTGCGAACGAGCAGCAGCGCTCCCAGATCCAAGCTCGTACGTCCACGCAACCCCCGTCCAATGCCGAAACCAGCTCCCCCCCCCCCCCCCCCCCCCCTTCCTCTCAGTCGTGTGCGCACATGTCATTTTTCCACAGTTGCTAATGCGGTCCCTGGACAGAAACCCACAGCCTCACCCAGATCTGCTGGACCAAGTGCGTCACCGGCGGCATCAAGAACAACAAGCTTGACAGGAGTGAGGAGGGCTGCCTTGCCAACTGCGTCGACCGCTTTCTCGACATGAACTTCCTGACGATGAAACACCTCAACAACATGCGAAACTAGACGACCCAGGTCCTAAGCCGAGAGTTAGGAATGGGCTGGGACGGGGCCCGACCGAAGACATGTCACGTTACGATATACAACACTGAGTTAAGGAGGAGGCGGTGGCGGCGGACGATCTGTACAATTAGTAAACGGCACCGAGGGCTGGACGGATAGAAAATTGCCCATCGACGTGGAAGAACTTTTGTCGACTGGGCATGGCCGGCCGGCTATGTAGTGTTGGACGGCCGTGTACATTACGGCAACTCTGGTAATTGGAAATCAGACAAGACTACTCTCTTAAATACGGCAATATCAAAAGGACTAGTGTGAACTAATGATGGAAAACTTTTCAACTTTTTACGGTGGCTTTGGTAATGACTATCAAGCGGGAGAGGGTGTGGTGTCTGGGCGGTCTTGAATTCATGATCATTTTGCACTCTAAACGACAAGCTCTTTAATGCGCCTTTTCCGATGCCCAATGCCGTGCATTTCAGCAGACAAAACCAACCCAAAGACATGCCAATTCCCAGCCCAGCACACTTAAACCAGGGAGAGCTTGTTGGCAGCGATGTCGAGAGCATCGACATCGGGGGTAAGGCGGGCGTAGGCCTTCTTGGAGCCGTCAGGGCTGAGGAGTACGTTAGTCTATCTGTATCTCTGCGCCGTTGAGCCTCAAGGGTAATAATGGGTGCATACCGGATCAGGGTGTTGATCTTGACGGTGTCGATGTCGTAGAGCTTCTTGAGGGCAAGCTTGATCTGGGCTTTGTTGGCCTTGATATCGACGATGAAGACGAGAGTGTTGTTCTCCTCCATCTTCTTCATGGCGCTCTCGGTGTTGAGAGGGTGGATGACGATCTTGTGCTCATCAAGACGGGGCAAGTGAGGGATGGCCTTGCGAGGGTACTTGGGGGCACGCGAGACAATCAAGGTCTTAGGTCGGTGGAACGAGGTGCTGTAGCGGACCTTGGTCTTCTTGTGGGAGTTGGACTATTGCAAAGCACACGGATGGTTAGTCGACATGGCACAACGAGGGGTGAGAATGCGAATTTCAACTTACGCCCTTGAGAGCAGCCTTGGCGGCAGCGCTGGCCTGCTTGAGGCCCTTGGCAGGGGCTATATGAGAAGACGCATCAGCAATCGCTCTGATTCAGAACTCGCAAAATCTGCTGCTGCATGATGCGGAAGAAAGAAGACGACTCCGAGATCGAGAAAAATCCTCGTTCGACGATCGTGTTTTTATTTTGCGCGCAGCGAGCGGATCGCGTGTCGGAGTATCATGTTCATCCCGTACCTTTCTTGCCCTTCGAAGCGTCCTTTCCGGCCATTGTGTCGGTTGTCGTGGGCACAAATTGTCGGAAGTGCTGGGTGAGGTTGTCGTCGGCGTGGGTTGGAGAGGTCAAGGCGGAAAAGAAATCCAGTCGCAAAAGGGAATTTTAGCATCTGTGTGGATTTGCGATTAGGGTTGGAGTGACGGCGTACTGTGATTGGCCAAATTGGCGGATCTAGCGACTTCACGTGATCAATCTTTAGAACAAACCCCAATCAACCAGGTTATGTAAGCCGCGCCGGCTGGGGCTTGGTGAGAAATGTTCTCCATGTAGGAGAGAGAGTGAGCCGAAGTACAGGAAGCTCCCTTCAATTGTCACCTTCAAGACGCATTGAGCACAATGAGTATTTACTCGATATAATGCAATTCTTTCCTTTAACGTTTACTCCCCGAGATTAAGTCGTCCGGTTTCGTCACGGTGCCGTAAGACCTGACCCATCATCTTCAACCTAGCTGGACATTCACATTGAAACAAGACGCATCAAATACCGGATGAACGTGTGGAACCAAACTACGTGGATTTGGAAATCAGATAACTTGCCGAGGTCGTCATGGTTTCCAAGAAACCAACAAGGCTAAAGAGCCTTTCCAGTGGCCGCCCACCAACGGTCAAAGCATCTCGGTCCATGTCCCGTAAGGCAAGCCGAACACTCATCAACACTCACCACCAACTTGACAAGCAGCGCCGACAGGCCGCATCCAAGGGAGATAAGGGGACCGAGGCACGCATCACCGCAGAAATCGAAAAGTTAGGCGGAATTGGTCACTATCAAAAGGCGAGCTTACAGGGCCAGAGTCTTGACCGCGGTGGCGACACATCCAAGGTGCTACTCGAGTGGCTTCCCGTCGCTGACCTGAAGAAGCATGGACAACCTCTCAAGATGCTCGAGGTCGGTTCTCTAAGTACCCGGAATGCATGTTCGACCAGCGGTATCTTCGACATGGAGCACATCGATCTGAACAGCCAGGAACCCGGTATCAGGCAGCAAGATTTCATGGATCGACCACTGCCCAAGGGCAATTCTGAGATGTTTGACATCATATCACTCAGCCTGGTCCTCAATTTTGTACCCGAAGCCGATGGGCGCGGTCAGATGCTTTTGCGGACGCTTTCCTTTCTCCGCAAAGAATCAGACACGCCGGTGGGAACCGCCGAGGACCTATTCCCTTCGCTATTTGTGGTTCTTCCTCGGAGCTGCGTGGACAACTCACGGTACTTTACGGATGCCAGGTTTGATGAACTCATGACGATCCTTGGGTATGCCCGATTGCAGACCAAGATGACTCAGAAGCTCGCATACTCACTGTGGAGGAGGGTGGGTTCTACGCGCACCAGGATGCCGAGTTTTACGAAGAAGGAGATCAACCCAGGAAGAACACGAAACAATTTCGTCATGACCATGAAGGGTTCGGCGATTCGGCCGGAATAGAACGTACAGGAACAGGAACAGGATGAACGACACGTGGGCAAATGTCTAGATGCATATGCGCTTCTGCCCAACCAACTTGGTGCCCACTATCGCCAGCTGTATCTGACTGACAGCACATGGACTCCCCTGGATTATTTGGCCAACGTGGGCATCGATATCGAGTTGGCAGAATATGACTACACGATCTTGGCAAACAACAGTACATCTAGTTCGGAAAAGGATTTACGACATGTTGCATGCACCGCTGATACAAGCCATGGCAACCGCCTGCATGGCTGGTGGAACACTTCAGGTCACGAGTGGTCGAGATTAGTTGGATGGCGCGGTCTCGGATTTGGTGACTAGAATCCCTAGTGAGTTGGTACAATGCCAGCTCGGCAACAAGTGTGCCACACCATTTTCGCCCTCCGCTATCCACCTGCAGCTGGTCGTCACAACGCCGAGTCAAGAGTAAACTCGGGCAGGGCAACTTTCGACAAGAGGTGGTCCGGCGGCAAGGGCGCGTTACCAGGACGGGTAACAGGGAAACTGCGCATACCCGACTCAATGGCGGCGTCGACCTCGAGGATATTGTCGCTCAGGAACAGCCACCTCTCCGGACTAATGTCGGGATAGTTGGAGAGGATCGTCGTGTAGCTGGCCACGTCCATCTTGGGTCCCGCATTGACCGTGTCGAACCAGTCGGAGATGAGGGGCTTCAGGTCTGAGGGCTCGGCGTTGGTGTGGCCGAAGAGGAGCTTCTGTGCCGGAACCGAGCCGGACGAGTAGATGATGATCTTCTTTCCGGCGGTATGGGCGGCCTTGATGAAAGGAGCCACGTCGGAGAACAGAGGAGCTCGAATCTCGCCCGATGCATAGCCCTGCTGCCAGAGGTGACCTTGAAGGGATTTTAGGTAAGAGATCTTGACATCGCGGGCGACGAGATCTCGGACGTGGGCCTCCAATTCCGAGCGGGAATCGCGGTACTCCTCCGGGAAGGCATTGCGGTACGGAGCAAAGACCGGACTATCCCAGTCCCGATCAAGGACCTTGGGAAGAGCCTCGAGAGCATATGGGAACTGTCACGATGGGGCACCGAGGTCAGCAACGCAACGACACAGCAACGATGCCAAAGACGATGTCAGGCAGGACTAAGGTAAAGCCAAAGTCGGTGAGACAGGAGGCTGGTGTGCGGGTGCAGGGCGCTGAAAGTCGCATGCATCCGAGGCCTAGCGTGAAAACCAGGATCCGGGAGAACCAACAATACGGCGGCCAGAATTTCGGCCGGAGGAGGTTGGGGAGTGACCTGGGACGGAGGCCCGAGAGAACGGGGGTGGTAAAGGGAACGGAGGACGGAAGGTGGACAACGGACAACGGAGCCAACTTACCAGGACGTCCTTGACAAAGGAAATGGGACAAACGGTGCCCTCTGTGAGACATCGGAACAAGATATAACGTCAGCCATTGAAAAGCAAACATGCAAATATAGAACAGCAACCTGTAATGATAATATAATCAACGTCAAGGCATTCATAGCCACCATATCACCACCACTACAATGTACACCAAATAACCACCAATATAATGAACTAAACAAAAGGAGTGACCACGTGGGAGTAAGCCCAGCACTGGTTTGTCTTACCGATGTCAAAGACGAGCACGTCGGTTTCGGCGATGCTTGGGGCCATGGTGTGTGCTTCGCTGGAAAAGTTGCCGGAAATTATCAGATGGCGGTCAAGATTCTTCGAGGAGAATCGAACAAAGCGGACGAATCCAGATAAGGCGCGAAGGCGAGGGAACGCGAGGGAACGAAAATTCTCCTCCCTGGTTCGATCTCAAATCCCTGCTGCCTTTGCAAGATCGGTTCTTGTTTGATGGATGATGGTCGTCGAACGGTGCAGCGGGTGGCCTATGTGTTCCTGGATCCGGGCTGGGCCGGTTCGAGTCTAGCGAGAAAGGTACGAAATACCTGAAAACGGAAAATATGTACGATCGAGCTTAGCAGGGCTTGCCGACTCGGTTCAGGGAGGCTGGACGAGTACGGGGTGGTGGTGTGTCGGGTGTGTGAGAAAGAGATGGATGGATGGATTCGTCGACATTGGCCAGAAACGGTAACGAGAGAGGAAAGGCGGTCAGCGAAAACTGCGGCCGACAGCTCACCTTGGGCAGCCTCAGCTTCACAGCTTGGATGGATCCTACCTACCTAACCTGGAGGAGCAGACACCCACTCGCAATCAAATCAAGGTTGTTGTGCCTGCGGGCGGTGAGTGGGTCAAAGGTGTGTTCCAGCCTGAACAGGGGAAACGTTTTCAAGACCAAACCCAGGACCACCTTGCAATTTCACATCTGCATGATGGGATTCGAGTACCGACAGGTTGCTAATCATAGCATCGTAAGGCAGAAGGTACATCGGCGGAACCCCAAGAGGATCCTCCCCCCGAGTGGAGATTTCCAGCTGTCAGCCTGAGTCTGTTTGGTGGATGTTTGATGGCACGCTATCCCTTTGACTGTCGTAAGCCTCCATTTCCGTACCGTACGGGGGATCCAGCCAATTAACGAAAGACATCTGAGAGGTACTTGAGCGGCCACCCAACTTTGGTGGCAGCAGAAGTCTAGTCCATCTTAGGCGGTACGAAGATCTACATGAAATAGCGCCAAACCCCGCCGTGATTGCTACTGCCACAGGTTCCTCTGCGTCAATCAACACATCTAAGGGTTCTGTGGGGCTAGGTACGGAGGTGGAGGCTTACGACAGTCAAAGGGATGGTGGCAGTCCCTGAGAAGTCCCCCGGAGAGGGTCGCTGAGGGTGTGCTGGAAACGGCAGCCTATGGGCTGTGGGCTCCCTGGAGATTGGGTGACTGGAGCCTCTCATTCCCCTGTAACCGTACGGAGCAAGCACCCTGAAATTAGCATCGGCTTCCAGGAACTGCGCCGTAATAACAGATGGAAGGCAATGGACACTGCACAGCAATGTGCCTCCACTACGATAGAGGGTCCCGACGCCTGTAACAGCCAGGCTGGCCAGTTCATGCAGGCAGTCCCGATGGAATGCGAAGGGCGAGAGAATGGAATAGAACTGATGCGTTGTTGTCTGCTAAGATTGACCCCATCCGAGATCCGAGAGGATCCCAGTGGAGCTGTTTACATGATGCAATTCGAACTTACAAAGAGCCAGGTGTCAGTTTGCATCCACCTGTCCTCCCTGTGGTGAGGTGCCAAAAATGGTCCAGCGGACGATGATACGGACCTACCTACAAGCCGCCACCGGCGGCTGACAGGCTGTGCAAGGCAACGCAAGCAGCGGGCAGTGCAGGCGGGCGACGGGCGAGGCGTCGACCTGTCTCTCTTAGTGACAGGGTACTCCGTACCTGACGTACATTACAGAAGCACCTTACTGTGCATGCATTGCATAGGCTTCCAGATGCACGCATGGTCTCCACTATGCTGTATGTATCTGTATGCAGGGTGTCATGCCGCCCCAAGTGGCCTGTTCGATAATCCATAGAACGTGATGTATCAATTTCGTGGTGCGAAATCTCATGACTGTGTTACCGGCCGACGATTCCTCAAGATTCCAACCGGTCAGGAGGTGGTGGTTGTTACCCCTCATCCGGCGGCGTCGGATTGATTCATATGGAATTACATTGCATCAAATTTCATAAGGGGATATTGGATTGGTCAAGTATGCCAGCCGCACCGGGAACGGCGGGGACGAGACAGGACCGGGCGCGCCCAGGCACGAGGACACAACATGCAATCCAACACGAGACATGACGGCATCTTCCCCAACATAATTTGCAACATGTTGCCAAGTAACCGCTACGTACCAGATGTACATGCCTCCATACCTGTCAATTGTCATTCGTATCTTGCGTGCCTCCCGTACCTGAATTCGTCACTCCACTGCCGAGATATCTATCTGTTTCTGGCTGACTGACAGGAATGTACCAGTTCAGCAGTTCGTTTCGCCTCCAAAAAGCAAGCTCCTACCCTATGTACAGTACGAAGTTAATCATGGCGTTGGAACAGGCACGTCTTGCGTCAGTGCACCCCGTCCTCCGTCGTACGTACGGAGCGCTCGGTGCAGCATTCGTAACGGTTTCGTTTGCCAGTGGAGCAGTTGAAAAGGTATAGGGATTGCCACAAAGCAGGCGCGCGCGTTCTGCGACGAACGAGCAGGCCTCTCGGACAGACGACGTTGCACGTTCGGTACGGTACTGCTAGAGCCAGAGTCACGGCAATGTTATTTGTCGTTTCCAGCAGGGGTGACATTTCATGGCATGGGATCTTCCTCCGTGCGCAGATGTTTACATAGTACATTGGACCCCGGTTTAGATGATTGTCCGTCCAGTCACGGCAGCGCGCCGATTAGTGACGACGACTCTCGGACCACCTTGCTTGCCGGGCGATGCTTCTGGCGGCTGCTAGACACAGGCGCTGAACGACTTCGCTCTCTTCATGTAAACAACGTGATGACTGGCAGCGGGCGTCCTAGACAATTCGTGGCCTGGACTGGCATGCAGGAGCCAGGAGAGTGCATACATAGTTGTATGGCCCCCAGGCACTTGGGGACACCCTAAACAACAAGCCGAAGCCTACAGAGCACCCAAGATCCTACGCCTCGCCCAATTGGGTCGCAGTCTCGCTCCGCCCCGCATTCAAGGGCGCTAGAGACAAGGGGCGCCGTCGAGGCCGCGAGCGAAAAGCTGGGGCCGCACAAGGCCGGCGCTATCGAACGCAGTCGTGGACCGTAGGGTCCTCGAGGGTCCTCGAGGAACCGAGAATCTGAACCGGGCGTTCTGGGGGGCTGGCTGGTGGAATCGCACAGTGGCAGACGGACCTGGAACGGCCCCAGAGGGCTTTTCCACCTTGCCTCCCACCTTCCCACCGAGGCCCAGTTCTCAGTGGCTGCAGTCCAGGGGGGCTACCGCGAGCTTGATGGACTCTCCAAAAGCCTGTTGTGCTGTGACGGCGGTCCTGGACTGGAGTTTGTTCGTGATGGTAATGCACTCTGCGAAGTGTAGCGCAAGCCCGAATAGGATGGACGAGCCCAGAACATATCCCAACAGGACAGATTGAGGTTTCCAGAAGGCATAGATCGCATTTTCGTTGGGACGCTGCCGTCCTGACTCCCGGTCGCTTGGTCATTCACGCAGTCTGTCACGCAGTCACGTAGCCACCCACTCACCCGCTCTCCCAGTGGCACTGTACTGGAGTCTGGCCGTCCTTGTGGTCTCGCCCATGAGCCATCGAGCGCTCGGAGGACCCATGAGCCCATTGGTGCCACGAGCGCAAGCATCCTCTGCGCAGCTCGCCGTCGCCCCAGGCCACTCACCTTGCTCGCCCGTACACCCTCCCGTGGAGGTTCATTCAAGTCGTGATGGGATCTGCGGTCGAGGGTACGTGGTAGTCAAGTCCTCCAACCACATAATGGAGCACCTATAGCTACTTTGTGCGTGCGTACCGGGCGGTGTGTCTGCTATCAGAACCCCCGTCCCAGCCGGCCACCAGGCCGTCCCGTCTCTCGGTCCCTCGAAGCCAAGCGAGCTATACCGCGTCAAGACTAGCCGCGCCGTGTGGAGCGCTTGGGCCGCACCGTCTGGTCACGATGGCCAAGTTGTCATTTCCCCCGACCACCGAAATGAAGCATGCTGTTTCGTCAGCACGGCGTTCGGCGCTTGACACGACAGTCCTCTCGAAGATACTCGAACCCACGCCTGACTTCTGCCCAAAGGCCACGTACCTGGGGATCCGCTGCGAGGTCTCGTCCAGAAACATTGGCAGACCCACTGGCAGTGCGCGAGGCCGATTGTTCGCACTCACTTCGTGGCTCTGTTTCCACCCATCTGCACAGTGCTGATGGTTGTCTTGTCCATCCTGTTTGGGCAAGACGTCACGTCACGTCACGTCACCCAGCCCAGTTCCCCTTCCTCGCCAGGCTCACCACTCACCATCCACCGCCCGCTGAGACGCCCTGCGAGGGACCAGAGTCTGAGACGCCTGAGACGCCGTGTTTATCTTGGCCATGGCGATGCCTGAGGCCGCACAGCCATTCAACAACAAGGCCACTCACACCCCAGCCGCGATTCTTCATGCCCGTCCGTTGTCCGCCGTCCGTCCTGCCTCTGGCCCCGTCCAAACCACGCCCCATCGTGGCATCGTCCCACTGTAGCGCCATCCAGCCCATCCTGTCGCCGCCTCTGTCTCGCTCGTTGCTTGCCGCCCCAAGCCTCCCTCCAGCCTGAGACCTGGGGTCTCTCGCTGGTTCTCCTGATTGATTGACGAAGTTATTGGGATCCATTATGGACCACGGATACTGTGGGAGGTGACTCTGTTCCGCACTTGTCTCGATGGATATCCGGTGTTGCCATTGCAAGGGAACAAGAGACGTAAACATCGTGTCCTCACGTAGATCTCGTTCTGAGAGTACCTCCTGTCAGGTACAATGGAAGCCAGGTACTGTACCTGAAGTACACGATGGAGCCTTCGTGCCTGCCTCACGTAGCTCGCCATCGTTGTCGGTTGCTGCGTGTCCCCGGCACCCCGGCCCCGTTCCCTGGCACCTTCCCTCGGTGCTCGCTCACTCGCTCCTACCTTGTGTGCGCAGCACTGCACAGTACAGTACTGTACCTTCTCTGCATGGCCTGCACTTTCCCGGATCCACACCCACGCCCACCTACTACGTACCTACAATCATCATATCCACACCTGGTCCTATCGCCGCCCTCAGTTAGTTCGCACCCCCCTAATCCAATCCAATCCAACCCAGTCCACCCCAGTCCACGTCCATCCATCTCCCTCCACTCCGTTCCATCCCCATCATCCACTTCCATCACCGCCATTCCCTCTCTCGTCTTCCTCCTTACCTACTACCCTTTATACATCTCCCTTCCGTCTCGCCATCCTTCCTTCCCGTCCCTTTGTACGCTCCGCATCATCAAGGCCTTCTTTCTTCTCGAGCTTGCCACTTCTCTCACTCTCTCTTATCGCTCGCCCTTGGGATCACTCCAATTCCGCCATTTGCCGCCTCCGCCTCGCCACCCGCCCAAGCAAGCCTACGCTACCGCTGTGACTCAACAACACTCCATCGACAACTACCACAGCGACAGCGATTCCCATCGAGAAGAAGAAGCGTCTTTGACCTGTTGTTTGCCGCTGCATAGCCTCCGACTCCAAAAGTCTTTTCACCTCGGGTCTCTTACGCCACGTTCCGTGCCATTTTGATCATTGCTTCTCGCATCCGACGACTTCGTCGAAACCGTCCGGCATCTCGATAACTCTCGCCGCCGACTTCGGTCATCAAAATACGCGTTTTGCACACCCAGCCGGATATCAGGAGACGTTGTTTTCGCATCGCGTCGTAGAGGTTCTTCCTCACGACATTGCCATCAAGTCTCTCCGATCATCGCTCTTCGGCCTAACCGGTCCGCGTGACTCAACCGACCCGGGTGAGCGTCAACGACTCCACCCCGGTTGAGCTCCGCTCCCCTCTACGCCGGTGCCAGCTTGTCTGGTCCGACACGTCGACTCATCGGCATCGTCGAAGCCGGTTTCCTCCCTTTTGCTACTCATCTCGCCGCAACTCTCATCTGGTCGGCTCCGTCCTCGGTCGCCCACCTCACCCATTCAACTCTACCTGTCAGAGTCATTCTTTTGCAAATCTACAAAAAAACGCACCCATGTCATCATAACGAATCTCTTTCCTTGTTTCAACCTTCCTCGGCCGTTTAGGTCTTGCACCTCGCCGTTACGACCATTCCATAATTCGCTTTCTTTTGTCTGTCCAGCCTATCGCACACATACCCTCCAATGAGCCTCTGATTCCTCCACGACTATCCTCAACCTTCCACCGCTTAACGCCTCGCTTTTCTCTACCTTGTCCTCACTACGACTACTGTACATTCAACAACACTTCAAATATTCGACATCATCAACTCGGTTTCTTGACTCATACCTCTACTGTACACAGAGCTTGAAGTCTAGACTTACACATCCCGTCTCATTTCACCACTGCAGCTATCAATTCAGAACGCAACAAAAACAACCATCTGTACGACTACTATCACCTTTTGTTTCTTTTTTACTTCTCTACTTTCTTAACCCCTTTTTTTCAATCTCCACGCAATGGAGTGCCTTAAGAACAAGTTCACCGGTGGCGTGCTTCTCGGAGGACGCTATCAAACAATCTCCCCCCTCAACCATGGTTCATTCGGTATGGTCTTCATGGCTCAGGATCTCGTCACCAACGAGACCGTTGCCATCAAGTGCATGGCCAAGATGTCCGCTTCTTCTGATGACGACACTTACTATGCCATTGATGAGAAGTCGGAGGAGTCTGTCCTGCATGGCCGCCTCGGATCTCACCCCAACATTGTCAACTTCCTCGACTCGTTTGAGACTGAGTCTCACTTGTATCTGGTTCTCGAGTACTGTGAGCAGGGAGATCTCTATGAGGCTATTCGCCACGGCCATGGACCCCTGGAGACCGAACACGTCCGCCAGTTCATGCTTGAACTTGTGGATGCCGTTGACTACGCTCACTCCAAGGGTGTCTACCATCGCGACATCAAGCCCGAGAACATCTTCCTCACCCAGGATGGTGCCATGAAGCTCGGCGATTGGGGTCTGGCAACTACCGACAAGTGGTCCTACGAGATGACTGTCGGTAGTGACCGCTACATGGCTCCCGAGCAGTTCGACTCAGCCGGTGCCGGCTACTCTCCCTCCTCGGCTGACATCTGGGCCATTGGCATCTGCCTTCTCAACATTCTTTTCTCTCGCAACCCATTCACCACGCCGACCGAGGCCGACCCTTTGTTCCTGGATTACTCCCGGGACAAGCAGTCTCTCTTTGACGTGTTCCCTTCGATGTCTCAGGACACGTACGAGGTGATTGTCCAGTGCATGAATCTCGACCCCAAGAGACGATCACTGGTCGGTGCCCGTGATGCTCTCCTCCGCCTCGTCAGCTTCACTGCTCAGGACGAGACCCTCGATGACTTCTGCAGCGCTGAGAAGACGACGGTGGCTACTGCCAACCGTGAGCCTCTCCGTACCCCCTCGATCCAGTCTCCCCAGGTCGAGACGGGAGCCTTCCCTTGGGCCAAGCATCTCCACACCCCTCATGCCGGTCGCCAGCTTAGCGTGATCCGCGACGACGAGAGCTACACTGAGGAGCTGTTCCCCAAGTCGGAAGCTACCACCACGGATTGGTGCTCTGCGGCTGCCCAGACTCCGATGTCGTCCATGGTTGACTCGCACTGGGGTGCGTCGATGAAGTCGTTCGCCCTGAACCCCATCACCCGACGCACCAAAGTGTCGCCCATGGCCGGTTCTCTTCCCATCACCATGGCCAAACCCATGACGTTGTCTATGTCGACAGTGTTTGGCCGAAAGGATGCCGTGTCCAAGAGCTGGAGCGACATGTGGGATGAGGATGAGGACGAAGAGGAGGAACGCGAGCAGCAGATGAAGATGCTCCAGGAGCTCAACTCTCGCACCTGGAGCCACGAGAGCAAGGAGGAGGTCAAGGAGACGGCCAAGGTCGAGCCTGAGCCGGAGATGGATATGGGAATGGAGCTCGAGATGGAGCTGGAGCACGAGCCGGAACTGGTCTCGCACACACATGACATCAAGGGTGATGTCGATGATGACCTGGTTGCCGATGGGTTCTTCTTCCACGAGGCGCCGGCATTGAAGCAGCACATGACGCTTGCCCCTCGCTACTCGCCTCCGCCAAAGCGGAGCCCGTTGGACAAGTGGGCGGCACTGGGTGAGCGCCGCCGGGGCCAACCCACAACTTTGGATTCTTTTACGTCGCCGGACTCTAAGCCGCGACGACATTTTGGTTTTGGATACAAATCTTACGAAGCGGGCGTTTGGGATCATTCTAATTATAACAACAAACTCGGGGTCAAACAACATCAGCAAGAACGAGTCAAGGACCCTTGGAGCAAGGGAAGAGATTGGAATTGGCGCCGGGACAGGCGTACCGATCTCGGGGATGTGGAGTGGGTTGGAGGTTGGTAGGAGATTGAGTCTCTACTGCAACTTCCAATCGTGGTTGGGCCCGTCTCTCTCTCAGTGTGAGGAGACGTGAGCCTTAACTCGCTTTCTGTGTATTAGATATTTCTAGAAATAATGGCCAAAATACCAGAAGTTACCCACTCAAACAAAGATTTGCTCTTGGTGATTTACAGTGAACGGATAGCTGGACAGGAGGTAATTGAGGGGTAGGTCGTGTGATGCTCCTAACTGTCGCTCTCCGCACGGCGTATTCCTCTTCAGCCGGACTCAGTGCCGTCTGGCTGTCTGGTCCGACACTAACATTGTAGTGTTGTGTCGTCATGGCCATGTTTCACAGTGAGTTCCCTATTCCCTATCTCTCCGTCTTGGTAAGTTAGACGAGGCCGTCCGGGTGTCCCAGATGAGGTGCCCCAGGTGCCGATATGCACCAGAGGGTGCGAGTCAGGGGGTGTGGCAGAAGGCGTCGTGGGACCATGGACATGCACGTCCAGCCATACAGAGGCAGCGAGCGGCGCTGTGGATGAGGAATGTGTGTGTGTGGATGTGGTGCATTGGGTGCATTGGGTGCATCGGATGCATTGGTGGGGTGGCGATCCCCGGACGGAAGGTCGTGCCCCTCTTTTGGAACTTGGTCTTTTGACTTTGGGAAGCGGGATTTGCTTTTGGCATGCGTGGACGGATGCGCAGGACCATGGCGTGGTTCGAGGCAGTGTGCAGGGAGGGGACGTCATAAGCGGGGTGGTTATCAAGTGTGTTTGGGAGTTGTGAGAGATAGAGAGGTCGCTGGAATGGACTGCAGATAACACGGGGGTTGATACGAGATAGTGGTTGATGATGGACACCTCGTTGAGTTTTGGCGGTACAGGGTAAGTAGCCGGGACTTGCACTCGGCACTCACAAGGTGAGCACGCGGGCACGTTCCCTCCACACATCCATCGCCAGGCTCTAGGGTAAGTCTCATCTACCACACCATCACGGGACAAAGACAGGACGCCGGTGCCGGCGCAGCACCCGTCCAGTACCGAGCGGTTTCATTCATACTTCCTCCTTGCATACATGTGTGCGTGCATCGCCCGTTATGATTCCTCGGTGGCGTCATGACAGCCGTCTCCGCGTGATTTCGGATGCACGTCCACTGCTAAACGCACGCGTTGACTTGACTCGTACGCTAGCATTGAACGGGAGGTATAAGCGGGAGTGCGCATGCGATAGTACACATATTCCGGCTCCAATCGCGACGACAGGATATTATGCAATGGAAGACGGTCGAAGGGTGTGACATTGAGGGTTGGATGATCAACGAGGGTAGACGATATGAAGCATATTGTGTGGTGTGTATGTCTTTCGTACTGTACCAACAGCCGTATATGAAGGCATAACGCTGATAGGTTGACGTGCCAACACGTACCTTTGAGGCCCCAAAGTATTCATGATGATCGACATGCTAGATATGACATGTGCCTCGTACTGTGATCCCCTCCCTGTATCTGTACCTCATACACATGGCATCATCTCCCTGGCAACTCTCACATTACATCACCCAGCGCCCACCAATGAATACTTTCCAGACATGATCGATCCAAAAGCAGCAACCCAACTCCCATGTCCATGCAAGTGAAGGCGACCCAAAACACAAACACAAACACCAACCAAAAGCCAGCCAGCCATGTTTAATCAGCGCCAATGAGATGCTTCGGCAAAAACGTCCAGATCGTACCCAGCGTACCCAGAATTCCAAAAACAACCAGGAGAACCCACGAAACCAACCGCTCTCGCACGGAGATGTCCTTCCAGAACAATTTCAAGTGGAATGAGATGGGCAGGATGATGGAGATGAGTGTGCACAGGGCCGCGCCCAGGAACGCGCAGACCGAGTCGAACGACGGGATCACGATGGAGATGCAGAGCAGGAGCACCACCACAAAGACGCGCACAAGGCCTCGAGTGATCTGCGTGGCCATGGTCGAGGCCCCGTCCGAGGGCTGTCCGTGATGGTGGTGATGGTCCTGGTGCACTCCACAGATGACGTCTAGAGTTGTGATGATGGGACGCGAGTTGAGAGGGATTTTGGTCAGGGGGATGATGGCGATGAAAACGCACATCAGAACCGTGAGACCGTCGGGGTATCCCGACGTCTTGAGAATGTTGGATGTGATGGCCTCGCGGATACCGTCTCCAAACATGAGCACGCCAATGACGGCTAGACAAGTGTCTAGGACGTACTAATCACCCGCAAGAGTCAGTCAACAGACCTATCTGAGGGCATGAAGGGAGCATAGAGCTGGCTTACCGAGAAGGAAAATGTGACATTGACTGCCTTCTTCCACTTGTAAGGGTGACGCATATCACGATAGATCTGCCAAGTGTTAGCCGTCTGCGTGTGCAAGACCACGCCTAACAGAAACATACCGAAGGGAAAACGGAGTGAGCGCCCCAGGGGCTAGCAAGAAGTCCATATGCCAGGGGAAGGGCAAGCCAGTTCTCAGGCAACAGGTACGTGACAGCTGGTTCCCTGAGCGAACCCGGCGTATGCGGTTTCACCAGGCCGTCAATGACGACGATGCAAACAACTGTTGCTGGTGAGTAGATGGACGGACAAAGTGAGACACGGAGAAGGACGTACTGCAAAATGTGGAGAAGATGCCAATTACGCTGGTGTAGCTGAGGAAGCGCAGGGGCATGGCATTGAGCATCAGAACTAGGACGGCTGCCGTGCACTTCCAAATGTTGACCGTCGCAAAGCCCGGGAGCAACAGATCCAGGGAGTCGGCAAAGAGGATAACGAGGGCGACATTGGCGCTGATGAGCTCCAGCGTGAACAGGGCTGAGACGACAACTCGCGCCCGAGCTCCAAACGAGACGTAGGCCAAGTCGGAGTAGGTGATGAGGGTCCGGTCGTAATCCATGCACTTGGCCAGCAGCTTTCCGGTGTGGGATGTGACGGCTGCCGTGAGGGTGAGGATGAAGAGGCCTGGAATCCAACCGCTCATCCGGAAAGCCAGAGGCAGACTGAGCAGGCCAACGCCGATGATGGCGTTGATGGAGTTGAATACGGACTGGGGGAGAGTGCTTTGTCCCTCGACTGCCAGCACCACCTTGTCGCCCTCCTTGACCTCCTTGACGAGGATGGGCTGGTGCTCGCCATGCGCAGCGCCCTCGCCGTCCTCCTCGTCTTCGCCAATCCAGCCGGGAGCCTGCCCGACGGAGAGGCGGTGGCGCATCGTGCTGTCGATGGTGCCGTAGTGCGAGCCATAGCTTCCAATAATGGACGGCGTTGCGAGGTGCGGTGGAACGGCAAATATGCTGGACCGACTGGACGGAGATCCGGTAGGCACCGCGCCGGCCGCCATCTCGGGATCAAGCAACGGCTTGCTCTCACGCTCTCGAAAGCTGTCTCGCACGAGAATCGGTGACGAGCCGTAACTGGCGCTGGCCTCATCATCTTGGCTCGAGGCCTCAAGATGTTGCCTCAGCAAGCTCGTCTGAGGCGCCGATGCGGCGTTGTCGACGTGGCTGCGACCATACTGGACGTTCTCGGCGTCTTGATCCGGGGCATAGACGAAGCTCGGGCGTCGGGGAATGACTTCAGGGAAGCCTGCGGCCCTTTGCCAGCTCCGGGCGAAAGATCTGAAGCTATTGACGCCTCCAATGTCGGCAATGGCAGCAAGGTGGTTTGTGACGGAGGACCTGTTTGATTGAGAGCGACGAGTTAGCCTTGTAATTTTATTTAATCGACGAGGGTATAGTACCGTCTGCGACTCATGAATGCGCCGCTGGCGCGGTTGGCAGCGTCGAGTTCACCACCGTTGTCGTTATCATCGTCATCGAGTAGCGCCTGCTCCTCGGCGAGGGCGCTCGACGTCAAACTGCCGGTAGGCGAAGGTCGGCCATCGTACTGGTCCCAATTGGTTGGGTTTCGCGCGGCCGGGGGCATTGTTCCGTAGCCTCAACCCGTGTCGGTTGTGCTTTTGGCGTTTTGCTTCTGAGGCCCGTGGCTGAAAATATATTTTTTGTCTCGACCCTGACGTCCAACTTCTCTGTCGCAAGTGGCTCGTTTGCCCCCCGCACAGAGCACAGACAAGCGAGGTGGCGGGGTGGCGAAACACGGGCCGTTGGTAACAGAACGGGATGGCCTATTGCGAGAGTCGGCGAGTGAGAGAATGCAATAGCCGCGATAGACGAGCGCAAAGTTTTCGTGTCTGGACAGAAGTGGCGGTTGGTGGCGGAAACCGGGAGGTGGAGGATAGGAGATGGAGGTAGTTGTAGGCGGAGCAGATGATCGACTGCGACCTCGCAATGCTGGAATGAAAAGGGTGATCACGTAAACGCAACAGCGCAGCAACAAGACCCAGAGGCAAGAGAACGAGCACGAGTTTTGAGGAGAGAGGGAGGCTGTCCGGAAGAGTAGGTCACGCGTCTTGTCTAGCTGGCGTTCGTTGCGGGCGGACCAAGAAGCGAGACTTGACGGAACGATATGACGCTTATCGCAAGACAGGGAGGCTCGGGCAGATAGATGCACTACCTTGACTGGGCGCTCTCGTTGGTATCCGCCGATGGGAAGGGATAGGAGGGAGCTAGGACAAGGGCACCGCTGCAATGCAACCGTTCGGCGCCCCGGTAGCCGTCGCCGTTGCGTAGTCCGTCGCTCGTAGCTCGTCGCTTGTAGCCCGTGGCCCGTAGCCGCCGCCGCCGGAGTGGATTGATATAAATGGAAGAGTCTGCCTAGGTTAGTAATAAGAGGGCTAGGCGCCGGCTGCCTTTGTGGGTTTGATGCGGAAATACAGCCTCTCCTAGGCAGCGCGGTAATGCCGTTGGCTGTGTAGTGATACTGATGGTATCTGCAGGACGGGCACAGCCATGCACAGTGATGCAAGTCCGCAAGAGATAGGCCAGATACCGGTACTGGATGTAATAACACAGGGCCGAAGGGGGGACCAGGGAGCTCCAACGAACCCCCGGTCCGCGTTAGCCTGCCCGGTGGTGGATGGTGTGGCGTGAACCGCGGGGAAGACAGAGCCCGCCGACATCCAACGACAGACGCGTGATTAGATGAGATATGGAGTCTTTTTCATTCTTCGCTAGGTGTAGTTGGGAAGGTCGCTCTTTGCTCCGTGTTGTGCGCTGCGCTGCTCTTCTCCGTGCTGTGCTGTAGGAGTAATATCTTGCCTCTCTCCGTCTCTGCCTCTGTCGTTTGTGACGGCGAATCCATCATCGTACGGCATCTTCAGTCTTCGTCACAGTCGTTGGTCGCCTTCCAGGATGGCCATCCATCCACCCACAAGGCGCCCACTTACGCCGAGGCATCTCCTGCATGTCTTGCTGCATTCGTTGATTCATCTCCACTGCAATCGGTCAATTCAACTGCTGTGAGCTCAGGGTCGGTTTGATGGTGGTGGAGACAACATAATTAGCGGCGACAGGACCCCAGTCCTGCCCACATCCAGAGGGAGGCAGCGGGCGTTGGTGAGCCGCAATGGCCTGGGCTGTTATGTAATTTGATGGACCCAGGAAGTGGCTAGAGAACGGTCTGGGTCGGCGTCTCTGGCGAAATGGATTTGCTTGATGAAGATGCTGCTCTATCCTCTATCTGTGGGTGTGAGGTAGTTGAGCATGGCATGTGAGGTCGTAATTTGCATTTCTGTGGCGGAGCAAAGATAAGGAATTGGCCCAGGTCTTTGGTTGTCAGATTGCCGCATCTCCCGTGCACGCACTGGCAAACTTAGATGCGATCATGCGACGGACCATCGTATCCTTATCGGGCTCTTATCTTATCAGACCCTGCAACGTCCATCCACCCACCACGCGCCTACGAAAAAGTTCATGCACGTCACCACACCCCTTCACATAGACTTCACCTCCACAGAGCGACCTACGTAGACAGCTCTCTCTTTCACCTTCGATGCCAATCCTGCACCCCAGGCCTTATACCCTCCCCATCTAGCTTGCCCCCCCCACAATGCTCAACGCCCGCCGTCAACAGCACCGACAATGAAGCGCAACGCCAGCTCCAGCTCCAGCTCCAAGCCCCTCCATAAACACCAACCCTCCTCCACCAAGCCGTCGTCCGTTTCCTCAGCTCTCTCTCCCGAGTCCCTCTCCCAAATTCACACCTCCCTCGCCCCTATCCTTTCCATCCTCCACGCCGTCGCCCACCGCCACTGCAATCAGCACTCCGCTTCTCACTGGTGGGCTGCCTTTGCTCTCCTCCGCCGCGCAGCCCGCAACCTCGGTGCTGCCCTGCTCCGCCGCTCGCGCCGCGCCGATCACGACCTTCCCGCGGTAGTCCACGCAAAGTGGATGACATGCCATGTCGTCCCGCGCGCATACATGTAGGCCACGGCGAACCGGAAGTTGACGTTCGAAGCACATGCTAACAACAACCAGCGCCTTCACGCAACTCGCCGCCGATAATCAGCACGCGCCCTTGGGCCTCATGCTCCTTGCTGCCCTCGCGCGCATCAACAGCCTACTATCCCACCTCGTCCCTTCCGACCGTACCTCCGATTCTGCCACCACGCCTGCTACCGCCATAACACCAAACACCGAATCGTCTTCCGCCCGTCCTGGCGAAGAAGTAGACTTGGGCGTCGCCGTCTCCCGTGATGAAGTTGCCATTCCCAAGCCATCAAAGCAAGAACCAGATCGTGGGGCGCCTAAGGAGTCAAGTTCCAAAGGGGCAAAGGCCAAAAAGCATGTGAAGAACATGAGAGACGTTGTCGAGGACACACCCGGGGATCAAAAGGAAAAGAAAAGGAAAAAGAAGAAGAAGGGCGACGATGCCTTGTCCAGTCTCTTCGGCTCCCTCTAAACCTCTAACACCTCATGTTGGTTTCCCGGTATATATCATTTAATAGTTTTGGCGCAAGGAACGATACCCCGAGAGTCAACCAGGTAGTCACGACTTTTTACCTGCAAGCAAAGAAAAAAGTATAATCATTCATTATAAACACAATTCACACAACACAAAATAATGAGCCGGCGAGTATTCCTTACAAAGCCTCCCTCCCACACGTCCAGTCCAAAGAGGGTTGCTTCTCATTCCTTCCCATAGCGCCACCCCGCGGATATCCTCCCCCAGGTTGAGCATTTGGCATGTCCTATCCCAAGAAACAGAAAAGTCGTCGCCGCTCTCGCTTCCAGGCACAATCAAGCTCCCACTTCCCATCACATAGCTCCCAGGTTTCTCACTCCTATCCACATCCTCGGAACTTCTCTCCCGCTAAGTATGGCGTTTCTCTCATCCTCATGGGGTTTGCCTCTGCTTGCTTTTGAAATTTTGACGCCAAACCATAAGACCAAACAACAAAGACAGAGAGGCGTGAACAGACAGACGGATAGGTCAATCAATCCGTCTAGTAGGGGCGGTAGGACCAGATGCGGGCCTTCATATCGCCCGAACCAGTAGCGAAGTAACCGCCTTGGGGGCTGGGAGCCACCGAGATGACCGAGTTCTTGTGACCCTGGAGCATGAGTTGGGTGGTACCGGTGCGAGGGTCCCAGAACTGGACACCGCGATCCTTGGATCCGGACAGTACCCAGTTGGCATCGGGAGTGAGTGCAACCGAGAGCACGAAGTCGCGGTGGCCTTCGAATGTCTTGACGCACTTGCCGCCCTTGGGGCCGGGGTTGGGGCCGTTGCGAGGGGTGCTGAGCTCCCACATCTTGATCGTTCGGTCCAAGCTGCCACTGACGAGATCCTTGCCGTTGGGCGAGAAGGCGACAGAGTAAACGGAGTCCTTGTGGCCGTCGGGGCCCTCAAGACGCTCCACCAAGAAGCCGGAGTGAATGTCCCACACGCGGACGCTCTTGTCCAGGGAACCTGCCGCAACGTACTGGGTGTCGGGCGAGATGGCCACAGTCGTGACACCGTCCTCGATCGTGAGAGTGAGGGTGTTGGTACCCTGCTCGATATCCCACAGGCGGACAGTCCTGTCGCCACTGCCGGAGGCGATCGTTCGTCCGTCACGCGCAAAGTCCAGAGAGTAAATATCCTGCTCGTGGCCAGAGAAGTGGTTGCGAATCGTTCGGCTTTGGATATCCCAGACCTAGATAAATGGTTAGCATACGCGGGCTACAACGTATCAACGTAATTTCAACGTACTCTGATCAGTTTATCCTCGGCACCGGTGGCCAGGTAGCGGCCGTCGGGGCTGAAGCAGACGCTGCGGATGTACAGATCTGCGCTCATGTCGGCAGCGTTGTGGTCCTCGAGAACACAGACCTTCTCACCAGTCTGAACGTCGAAAATCTGGGCGGATCGGTTGCAGCCAGTGGCGACGTACTTACCATCGTGGCTGAACCTCACGCAGCACACAACGCTTTCGTGGCTGAGGGAATGGACCAGGTCGACATCTAGAACGCGCTGCACCTGGGGGTTGAAGATGGCATACCAGTCGTTGCCAGTCTTCTTGTTGTGGGGAGCCACAGCATCGACCTCGAGATCGCCGAGGGCGTTACCAACGGGAGGAGCGCGAGGACCACCCATGCGAGCGTGGTCGGGAGTGGGATGGCTGACCTGCGGCGACTGGGCGTTGCCGGGATAGGGCACAGGAGTGTTGATTTGAGGAGTCGCGGGGCCGACGGCGTTGGGGGGCCGGCCGATGCCTCGCCTGCCCGGGCCGGGAGAAGCAGTGCTCTGCGGCGGCTGGGGACCCATGCCATTGGCGACGGGGCCTTGAGGATAGCCCTGGGAGTAGGGCGGCTGCTGCTGGCTGCTGGGGTGAGGAGGGACGGGGAGGCCGGGAGGGCCTTGAGCCATCTGGTGCTGAGGTCCCAGCTGCTCCTGAGGAGGAGGGTGCTGCTGGGGAGGAGGCTGCTGCTGTTGTTGCGCGGGAGGCTGTTGACCTTGCTGCTGGCCCTGCTGTTGCTGCTGGGGCGGGGCGAGACCTCCCTGGCTGCCGCCAGCCATGATACCGCTAAAGAGACCGTTACCGGGCGCGATAGAAGGAGGCTGCTGCGAAGGGCCGGCGTGCTGAGGCGGGCCGGGGATGCCAGGCTGAGGGGCACCTTTTCGGGCAGCCTCGAGCTGATGTCGGAGCATGCTGATCTCCTCCTCGTACCTAAAAGTCAACCAGTCAGTGCGCAGGTTCCAAAGCGGATTAGTTATCGAGAAGGGAGACTCACTTTTGCTTGAGAGTCATGTGAGTCTGCTCCATGGCGTAGACCTTTTCCCGGACGAGCTGCATCTCACTGACTTGCGCCGAGACTGGGAAAAATGGTTAGCTGAGGCTCCGAGGCTGAGGCAGCGTGGCGCGCCGGAGCGGCAACGACACGAAGCCTTTGGGAGAGGCGCGGGTGAGGGGTGAGACGTACTCTGATGCTCGAAGCCCTCGGTCTGGCGCATCTGCGTCTCGAATTCGGCCCTGATCTGCTCGAGCAGCTCGTTGAGGCGAGCCGAGTTGCCTGGGGGGACGCCCCCCATGCCGCGATGCGGGTACATGGACATTGCGCTCGACGGGACTCAGCGACGACGAGTCCGGGACGCTAGCCGCGAGGGCGAGACTGGATGTCGGGGGGAACGCGTTGTGGTTCGGGGGAGGGAGAGCGGCCGGGCGGTTGGCGATGTGTTTTTTGCACGCGGCGAGACGGAGTGAAGGAGGCTGGCGCGCGCCGGCAAAGTGGACAGAACGGGGCCGGGGGCGTGGCCAAAAGGAGAGGACGCGAACGCGGACGCGGGAGAGGCTGGAATCGAGAGGCCCGAGATGGGCAAGGCGAGAGAGTCGTAGACGATGGGCGACGGGGAGGATTAGGACGGTCGCCGAGGCCGGGTCGGATGATTTTTTCGATGGGGCGTGGACTCGCGACGATGTTGTTGGAAGGGGGAAAGGTGGAAAAAAAGGCAAAAACGGAGAAGGGACGATGGAGGTGTGCCAGTTCAGTCAAGTCACCGTCAGTGCGAGAGCAGCGCCAGGGCCAGGTGCTGGGTGGGTTGGCGCTCACCCGTGGGTATGATGGGATAGTGGAGCAATGCCCCGAAGCAAGGCAAGCCTCTTCCCCCAAAAGCAGCCCCAAGGAGCCCCAAGCCGTGGGAAGCGAGCTGGGCTTGCTGGTCAGGCCGGTGGAGGAGCCACTGGGGGAGCTGCTGGGGGGATCCACTGGGGCCCCGAGGGAGGTAGCCGGGGGCTCGCAGGGTACTTTCAGCAGGGCTGGGGGTACATGAGCCCCAGCCAGGCCTGGGCAGCTGCAGGTGGGGTTCCATGCAGCGGGCCATTTGCAGGACCAGCGAGGAGCAGTGAGAGCTCAGAGGTGACAGTGGCCTAATACTACGCAGCGCAGCGAACACCAGTGGGGGCCTGTCACCACTGAACGACAGTGGAGGTGTGCCGCCCGGGGTGTGGGGGCGGGCTGCAGATGGTAGCGGGCATGGGCAGGCAAGTATCTTTCCGCAGAGGGCCAGGTACCGACAGGGATTCCGGCTACAAGGGAGACGCCACGCCCTGACCCGCATGGTCTGTGCGAATCGGGCGCCATGGCCATGATGGAGGCTGGCGACAGATTGCGGGTCAGCCGTGATGCTGTCTCCATGTGGCTGAGGCCATAGTCTCAGTGCTTCTTCTCTCCACCCCCCTGGTGTGCGTCGTTCTCCCACGCCATCCGCCATCCGCTTCCCCCCTGTTGTGTTGTTTTTTGTCGGCTCTGTTGACAAGAAAAGGGCGAAAGATTGACTCGACACGCACGCCCCTCCGCCTCCAGTAACAGTGCGCACAATAGAAGACGGGTTACCCACCCGCGGCATTTTGATCTCTGGGGGGGGAAGGGGTGTGAGTGTCTCAGTGCTGGCGAGAGAGGCGGAGAGTACTTTGTATGTGTCTGTGTTTCCTCGGACGTGGAACCTGGCGTTCCTGGATGGTGTTGTTGTGCTTCTGTTGCACAAGCGTGGGTGTGGTGGTGATGGAGTGGGTGTGCTTGTAAGTGAGCGTGGGCATGGACGTGGATCCGGAGACCGACCGTAGCCCATGTCGAGCGAGCCGTGTGGGCGAGTACGTACCAGCATCCAGCATCCAGCATCAAGGCACCGAGAAACTGCAGCACAGGGCCTGGGATGTGAGTGAGAACGGTTCAAGGGGGGTGGCAGCCGAGAGGCGATAGATGTGGGAAGTCAGAGACAGGGGATTGATTACCGCTGTTTTGTTTTGGGGCGGTTTCAGTGACAACATCGAGCAGCGCAGAGCTGAGCTGAGCTGTGAGCTTGGACGTCGATGCGGCAGACAGCCAGGGCCCTTTATTAACCACTCAAAGACGCCCCAGACGCCAATGCCTGTCTTACCGAATGCTCAATCAAGGCCTCTGCGGATCTCACCCTTCGCTGCCTGCGAGGCTGGCATGGCACATCCATCTGCAGTAGTTAGCTGCAGGCCGAGATAGACGATGTGCGTGGTGCTTGCGGACCAGCAGCCAACTTGCAGATTGGGGGCGGCAGCCTACAGCCGCTGACCTTCTACGTAGTAGGGTGGCAAAACGGCGCCGACTTCTTTATCTCAAGAGAGGAAGTCTTTATGGTTCACTGCATCCATCTTCACAGTGTCGCCGTGTCCGTTCTTCGCATCGCACGACCGGATGCTACTTCGCCATGCATATATTGCAGACAGGTGCGTAAGCTTGTACGATTACCGTGTTGGAGGTTACTGTACGAGTTGTGGTTGCACAGACATGTTCCCACGGACTGCCCCAAATCGAGAGGCGGACTGTATCAACTAAGTAGCCATGCCATCTTGACCGGTTCGTCGAGGACGGCAAGTTGGACAGGGTGGAGAGGAGCGTGTGTGATGTGTCATTTGGTGTGATGTTGGTGGTATTGAGGGAGTTGGTTTGATCGGCCGCTGGTCTTGATTCGGCAGCTCTCAAACCACATGTACCTCCCGGGGTAAGTGTAATTGCACCTACGGCCGAAGGTTGCAATCGACTAACCTCAACTTCGCGAGTGGTGATGGAAACAAAGTGTATTCCGGAGATTCCCCCGGGACCGGTCCGTCCGGGCTGGCCCTGTCCTTTTCCCCCTACAGCTTCCCTTCTGGCTGGTGGCCCTCTGTATTAAACAGTGTAACGTACTCTACGGGCCTGGTCTGGAGACGGCTAGAGCATCGGAGCTCTTGTGCGTTAGTTAGTCCCCAAGGCCAGAAGGCGCGCATCATTTCACTGACTGAGAGCCCGGCATCCCGTCACGTTTTTTTTTTTAGCCCGCGAACCTTTGAGATTCCATGCGTCCGCACTAACAAGAGCACTCGGGACAGGGGAGCTAGATGGAATTAGCTTCGGTCCACGCACCTGACCTAATTAGCCCATGCAGAAGCCAGTTCTCCATGCAGGGCAGGCTTTCCCTACGGGGGTACGGATACCTGTGCGGGAGTTGGAAACCGCTGTCCTTGTCCTGGGCTGGTGAAACAATGCTGGATACATGCCAGCACGGCTGCCGCAAACAACAGCTCCAGGATACAAAGACGCTGGAGTATATCTCTCAACTGCAGTACAAACGGGCTTACCGTACGATGCACACAGCCAGGTAGGGACAGCAAGCCGAGAACCTGTGGGGACGAAGCAGTGCTACAGAGGACGTGCTTTTGCATGCACCCAAGCAAGTGGTGTAGCAGGCCGCCGGCCCGCAGAGTAGATGGGACAGGGTGGGAATTGGGGTGGGAAGGGATCGCTTGCATAACGACGACACACAGCCTAGCCATAGCCGCCGCCGCTGAGGACGTGGATGTGCCCAGACCAGCCATGGTTGTTGCATCGCGTGCTTGGACCACCCACTCTGCGCGACAACCATGCCTCGGGTCGTCCGATGAATGGCTGTTGCCACACCTACCATCTCAGACAAACACGGAAGATTCCTGTTTCGTGATGTCTTCACAGGAGCAGTGGTTTTGAGACTTGTGAGACAGACCTGCCCTGGGCCTAGAGATCTGCTTACCGGGGAGAAACGGGAGGGATTTGAGACAAGGCTACTGGATGATCTGGCACTTGTCATTGATGCACACAACGACGATCCTCGGCTTCTCTACGAGTTGGTTGATTAATATGCAATACGCATGGAAATGGGTAAGCAAATGATTGGAAAATTGTTCGAGAACTGGGCCCAAAAAAAAAAACCGAGGCCATTCAGAGACAGGTTGAATCGCCCAACCCAGGCAAGCTTTGCACGTGAGTGTTGTTTTGGATTGCGTGCCATCTGAAAAGGGACTTGCCGACGGCCTAGAGAACAACTATTTTCCGATCAATAATCCGGGGGATGCTTGATGATCATACTTTCATTAGAGCGTTCCGAAACCATCCACTTGCGGATAGCCGCTTTTGAGTTTGAGGCTCAACATCCAACCCACCTTAATTGTCTCCCATACTCTGCACTAATGAGCTCTCTTCTTGCCGGGAGAAGAAAGTAAAGCACGACGTCGTACGTAAATTACGTCTTGGATCAGCTTAAACCCGAATCGTCGCCGCGCCCTTGTTAGGCAATTGCCTTCTGCCACCCGAAATGACCTCATGACGGGATGGATGGCGCTCCTGTGTCAAATTTTGATAAAGACCCAGTGCCACATGGCTGACGCACACCAATTCCCCGTCCCACATACCAAGACTGGGCTGGACATAAGAATGTGGACTGCCCCCATCTACTTGAACCTCGAATTTGACCGAAGCCTCTTGTTGTAGTGGGTGGTTGATGTGGACCAACATCGCAAGATGAGTGGCTGCACCTACCATGTCACAATGGATCATGGTGAGAGTGAGACTTTGAAAGACCGGCAGGCCAAGCGGTGATAAGACAACCCCTCTGCAGACGCGTTCAGGGAGACCGAGCTTCATCTCGGCCGGGAGCGCAGCCCAGCTGACGGAGAGAGAGAGAAATGTTGGGGGTGTTACGTATGTGGACAGCCAGCGCATCCTGCGAGAATCAGCTGGCGAAGCACTGGCCAGCGAGTTGCAGAACCAGCCGGCATGACATAACCACCCAGACGCAATAGGCTGGCCAGGTGTGTGTTTTGGCCATGGAGAACGGCGTCTGGCCGGCGGGGAGGGTACCGGTCGGTTGAAGGTTTGTGCCGGTGCTGGGCTTATCACTTGTGCTCTTCTCGGCAGGAGACGAGGGTGTCATGTGTCCCGTCCCAGGTAAGGTGCTGATGTTATCATGGCTCTCACTAGTTTGTCAGATCAGGCCTGTTGACCGCCCGGCATTCCGAAAAAGCCGTTCGATCATGCCCCATTGTCCAGTGGACTCGGCTCGTGGGTAAGGGTTTGATGGAGGGAGAGGCTAAGGGGCCAAGCGTATTCGTATACGTAACTGTGCCGTCTCGCCTTCTCGCATTCTTCTTCGTCATTCCCCTCGTTCACATGCTGCAGTGCCAAATGCATAGACGTCCTTTTCTTGCCGGAAGCTCTTTGACGGGAATCGTATGGTTTTTTATCTTTCGAGGCCGCTTGGCTCCGAGATCCAGGGGGGACCTGCCTCATCTGGGGGGTTTGATTTGACCCGGTTTACTAGAGGGCGCCGGTCGATTTGGAGTTGGCGAATTCCCATGGTGTTAAACCCGGATCCACCATGGCTTACCGCCCACCGCCCATCTTGATTTACAACAGAACAGAGATGGGCTGGATGCGCGATGCGTGGAGGCTTGGCCTCCCGGTGATGGTGGAATTGAGATGGAGGGCATGTCCATTACCTAGGTGGCTGACTATCTCATTCCATCTCTTCTCAACTTTGGTGTATCCCTAGTATACTCGAGGCTAGATGGTCACCATTAGATACTATTGTCCGTTGTCTGTGATGTATATGGAGTACCCCAGTGTACATCTGAAAGACGAAGGATCGACGGCAGTTGACCAGGTCGAAACAGTACCTGTCAGTGTCGTACTACTGCGACGTACATCTTCCAATGTCGATTTCCACCCCATGTCCAACCGCCCTACTCCTGTTCCTGTCTGTCCCGGACAATTGCGCAGAGCCCTGATTTTTCACGGGGCGGAACCACAAACAGGGTGCGGCTCGAAGCTCTCACTGGCTGGGGCGCTCTCGGCGGTTGGCTTTCCGGAGCAGACCACTGTGGAAAAGAGTGCACGACCCCTGGATGGCCTGGGGAACCACTGAAAAGACGCGCACAACTAGGTAACTTAGGCGACGCGCTGGGGGGACGCGCTGGGGGGACGCGCTGGGGAGGAGAATCCACCCGTCGAGGCATGGTGCTCTTTGGCTCTTGGTGACCGGGCTGCATCGGAGCCGTGACTCTGATATCATGCGATTCTTCTCCAAAGACGACCGTTGCGGTATCCGGCACTTGGCGCCCCCGTTCACTAATCCGCCCAGAGGCATTCGCTTCTCTCCTGGCACGGGCGGGCAGGGATTTCGGGTGAAGAATATAAAATAAGAAAGCAATGACGCCCGCTGTGTTTCCTTCCTGTGTTGCGTCAACGGGAATTGCGTCCCTCTACTATAGCCTCTCTCTCGTCTGACTACTGAGCTCGTTCTTACATCCGCCGCCGTTCTATCGATTGCCTCCAATTGGCCCAATTGGCTCGCGTCTTCCCCAATCCGTACCCTCCCTCTCACTATCCGCCCATCAATCGGCCCCTGACCGCACGACATCTCAACGCCCACTATCCCGCCCCGCGCTGCCGCCAATAACCAAGACCAATCCAAAAAACCACCCCGGATCCCGGCCATAGCTGCACAGCGCCTCTTCTCTCAATTTCGGTCTACTACGACTCCCCGACGGGTCTCGGTTTCCCAGTGGCCTGATTTCGCTTTTACCGCTCGTTTCCTGCTCGGTTGATAAGGGAGGCCCTTCCCACCACATCGGTTCTTAACATCCCCGCGGTCCCCATCCGAAGCACCTCCAACTCCCTTGCCAACCGCGATTGGAGAGTCTCACACATCTTCCTTCTTTTACCTTCACCTCTACCCTGTTGTTCCTTTCCACCTCCTCTGGGATCGAACCAACACAACACTCGCCCATCATGGATGTCGTCCTTGAGCTCACCGACACCTTCATCACCGACTATGTCTTTGCCTGGCTGCTCCCCAAGCGCCCCACGCCCTATGACTTTCCGGCCACTGGCGCCAATGCGACGGCTTCCGCGCAAACCTTCTCGACATGGTCATACAAGCCGGCAACCAAGTTCATCGGCTTCGAGCCATCCCAGCACGCCTACATGAGCGCCTTGGACCGCGACCACCCTCTGCGCCAGTTCATCACGCTTTTCCTCATCACTTGGTACGTGATACACTCTCCCGCTCCTTCCAAGAACTCTGTGACTTTGGCTAACCATACCTCTACAGGATCTTCGGGTTGGCCGTCTACTTCATCGTTGCCGCCCTATCGTACCAGTTCATCTTTGACAAGCGCACCTTCAACCACCCCCGTTTCATCAAGAACCAGGTCCGCCTCGAGATGATCTCGGCCAACAAAGCCCTCCCCGTCATGGCCCTCATCACTGCTCCGATTTTCCTCGCTGAGGTCAACGGCTATGGTAAGCTCTACGACACCACCGAGGAGGGCCCTGGCCTCTGGTACAACTACTTCCAGTTCCCTCTGTTCCTCGTCTTTACCGACTTCTGCATCTACTGGGCTCATCGATGGCTCCACCTCCCGTCAGTCTACAAGTACCTTCACAAGCCTCACCACAAGTGGATTATGCCCACTCCCTTCGCAAGCCACGCCTTCCACCCGCTCGACGGATACGTCCAGTCGCTGCCCTACCACATCTTCCCCTTCATCTTTCCTCTCCAGAAGATGGCCTACGTCGCCCTATTCATCTTCGTTAACTTGTGGGCTGTCATGATCCACGATGGCGAGTACATGACCAACAACCCCTTCATCAACGGCGCTGCCTGCCACTCTCTCCACCACTCTCGATTCGAGGTCAATTACGGGCAGTTCTTCACTGCCTTTGATCGAATGGGTGGCACCTATCGCATGCCTGAAGCCTGGATGTTCAAGCGTGAGGAGAACATGTCGCAGAAGCGTTGGAACAGCGAGGCCAAGAAGTTCGATGAGCTGGTGAAGGAAGTTGAGGGCGGCGATGATCGCACATACGATGAGGCCAAGGCGGGATCAAAGAAGACCCAATAGATGATGAGCGGGTCTCTTCGGCTTGCCGCCCCCCGGTCCCAGTGCTCACCCTAGGGTCCTTGAAGGTCCCAGGGAACCGGAAACTGGGGCGCGCATCAGCGGCATCTCAAAGTTGCCATGGGGGCGCTGGCCAAATCCCAGCATCCCATGTGCTCCGTCGTCTAGACGCAAAATTGACAAAAACTAAGAGGGAAGAACTCGGCGTTGGAAGCCATTTTACCCCTGTACATATTTTTGACCTGTACATATTGGTCCACACTCACTACTAACGGCGTTGGAGGGAGCTGACGAGATGTGAATGATTGCTTGTATATTTGATACTCCAGAGACAAAAAGAAAAATCACGGTCCGGCGGGAAAGCTAGACCTCAAAATTTAATAATAATTGGCATCCTAAAACTCCTTACCGTGCAGACAATGACTGCATGGCCATGGACGAACCCTCCTTCCCATTTCCTCCCAGAGACGAAACAAAAAGAAATAGTAGAAAGACAAGCAAGAAAAGTGCAACAGTTGTGCCAAGTAGTTTGATGCGATGGATGGTCCAAAGCATCAAAGGATAGTGATGACGCGCGGTCGGTCGTAGTTTTGGTGGTGTTGGTAGTGGTAGTAGTCGTGGTTAAGGCATTAATTAGGCGTCGCTTGATGTCGACGGGCAGTGTATAAGGGGTCTGAAACAGATCTAAATCGGTTGGGCTCCCTCTCAGGAGAAGCTCACGAATTTGGGATCCCGGGGGATGCCATCCGCGCCGATGCCGTTGGCCTTGAACCGGCTCTCCATGTACACCTTGCGCGCCTTGTCAAATGTCAGGCGGCGCTTCTTCATGATCTTGAGCACCTCGGCCTTGGCCGCATCATCCAGTCCCGCGCGGGAGTCTCCATCCTCGACGTTGCCGCTCAGGTCAAACGTGCTGCTCGTCAGGCCCGCCTCAATGTCGCCTGCGAAACTGTTGGGCAGCCGCGAGTAGATGTAGCCTGCGCCTGGGAGGTCCGGGACGTTCGGGACCCAGCGCGAGCGGGTGAAGAAGAGCGCCGTGGCGACGACGATGAAGAAGACGGAGACGGAGTAGAGAATGTAACCCATGGTGTCGGTTTGTCGCGGGTAGCCGATGAAAGGAGCGGTCGACGGTGTTTCGCGTCAAGAGGGAGAAAAAGGCGAGGTTCGTAATTTCAAGTTTGGGTCAAAGAAGCGGAAGCCGCGGGGGTCGCTGGTGCTGAGAAAGATGGGAGGATGTTGCGTTTATCGGGTTCGCATGATAGGTATCAAGCCCTGCTTAGGAAGCTGGGACGTGGGTCGCGGGGAAGTCGTGGGAGAGAGAGAGAGTCAGCGATTATCTTCCCTCGTCAGAGATCCTCGGATGGACGGTGATGGGATGAGGTTTGTGACAAGTGACCCGTCTCAGGTCCCAGAGGGCAGTGCTGACGTGACCCCGGGACTGCGCGGTGAAGTGGCTCCCTCCCGGCGGCGCCACCCCACAGGCACAGCCACGCGCCGTGAAGCCGAGACGTAAGCTAATACGTTCAATAAGATGAGACTCTTTTACCTCCTTTCGTGCCTACTGGTTGCTGACGTATTGAAATAGCGCCGTCCGTCTAAGATAACACTCGGGTCAAATCTCCCGAGTTCATCAAGGATTCCTGAGTTCATGAACATCGTCGGGCATCAATTGCAGCGTGCCCCTGTAGAATCACGTGACCCATTTCAACGTCATAGCCGGCGCTGGAATGCTGGGGTGTTCAGCCTGTAACTCATCGGCTTTGGTAGTACCCATCTGCCGAGACTTATTTAGGTAGTTCCAGTCTTTAATACTATTTTGGGTCCAATACGCTGTTGCTACTTTTGAATTGTGTCATCGAGTTACATATCCTGAATCTGACGACTACTGCCAGAGCCGAGAGTATTCCATTATCATAGTGAATGACGATACACCTATAGTCCCGATTATCCCGAGCGCCTCAGCTAAATTAAAATTCTGCCTTTCTTATTAAATCAGACATAATAAATAAACTACATAATTATTATGATAAATAATAAACACTAAAAATTAGTCTTCTAAAAACTTTACTTCCTAAACTACTTTATTAGGATAATAGATCATTGTTAGTAGGATTGAGATTGTAGTTATTTATACAAATAGCAATAGGTGTGTCTACGAATGCAATGACTTTAGCTAATCTGCTGCCTAGGACTCCGATACGTCTTCAATGTTGATGACAATGGAATTCTCAACATATGGGACGTTATGTCAAGAGTCATTTCTCCAAACTTGAATGCCTGCTTGATCAGTAGGGTCCTGGAATAGCAGTGTAACAGATTCTCAGTCTCTATGAGCACCGGCTCCAATATCATGTTCTTGCTCGAGTCTATGGCCGTTATGTGCAGCTCTCAAAATAGGTGAGTAACGGAGAATGCGGAACAGATTCTGCTCTCTAGTATAATACTGAGCAGGGAACGTACCTGGCCGCTTTCAGATATTAACACCCTCGGCTGATCAAATTCAAGTTAAGCATACCTTTAGGCCGGTGAAGAGGCCCTCCGAGAGAACCTTTTCCGAGCGTTCGACACTCATCGCTGAAGATCCGTAAGATGCCCCGATTATTGTTGAGAGCCTCGGGCAGATTAACATAGATGGGATAAGAAAAGCTTCAAACATGCTACTACTCTTTTTGATTATCTCAACCAAGAGGTGTTAATCCAGACCCCCCCTGTAGCTTCTTTCCAACCTTGGCTCCATTTTCGTTTCCTACACCGGAGAACCCCTGCTTTATCATGTGGCATATTTCTATTCTGTGAACTGAGGTGTGAAAACGCACAGGCACACCGCTCGCCCTCGCGAATCGAAACATATCTTCGTCAGTAGAGGCTGTGAATAATGATTTAGATATTTATAAAATTTTAGATACAAGACATATCTGGACCATCAAATCAACAGCTGCTTAATTACACTTGGCTGAGAAATAAGAAGGCTCTGCACTCAAGCAACACGAAGGGCAGATTGCCGGATAGTATACTGCCGTTCATTTAGTTCTTTGTATATCCCAAGCCAATTAGCATCCCGACACCTGCATGCTCCTCGTGAGGCACACTTCTATGACGCTATTGCCTGTGCCTTTTCAGCATTCTCAGTGCCGATGCTTGAATTAAAGGATTCAGGCTTCTGGCGCTCTGTCACGCCTTAGCGGCTGAAGACGGCGTTTATGACGAACTCCGCTGGCCTAGCTTAATTTCAAACCGAGAGGTAGAACCCCGTCGGTGGCTTCTCCGGTGCATATGTCGGCCTGAGATCCATACAACATCTGCATTAGGTCACTTGGTTCGTATGCCCCAGTCCCAAGCAGCAGTCGCACATCCTTCGAGAAAATGTTCACTTTAGGGTGGTGAGTTTGACAACAGTTAGATTCACGGGTGGGACCTGACGACCTAATACACCTTCTCGGACATTCGCATACGAACTTGAGGTCGACCAACAAAACGGGTAGCCTATTATCAGCTTGGGTATTATCCTAGCCGCCGCAGGATCTGATGGAGATATTTCTGCATACCATCCGTACGAAATCGACTAGTGAGTTGGATCTAAAACGAACTCTCCTACTCGCTCACAGTTGTTAACCGTCATAATACTTCTGCATTCCCAAGCATCGATCAAGGGGATTACCAAAGAAGTCAGGCATCTCATCAACGAAATTACCTCAGTAGCAGATACACGTTTTGAAATAGTTATAACAATAACATAACTTTCTATTTCGGCCAAGCAGCTTTCCAGCTCCTTAGAAAGATGAACGCTAGCCATGCCATGTGCTGCAGAGTCAGTTAAATGAAAAAGAAAAGGCACTTGAACAATAATTAGGAGAAACCAGAGCTAAACGTATCTGCCACATATACGCCAAGCAGGGGGGATTGTAGGGTTTACAACTGAAAAACACAATCTCCCCTTTGTGTTCCAGATGACCATCTATTATTGGGCATCCAAGAGCTCTCCAGCATTCGCTATTATACTAATCGGCCGAAGCCGCCTGTGCATGGAAGGCGGCTCAAAATGCTCGCAAGGTAGCTGACAGAGGTTGAGACGTGGAGTTGCTAATTTTGTTTGAGTAATCGGCGGTATTGAACATGGCTTGAATGTGACCTTCCAGAATTGCAATACAATGACTATATACGCGAACAATCCAGACAATAACCACGACTTTTTGACGAAGGTTCTTAATTCGAATCATGCTTAGCCACACAGTACCAAGTCAGCTACGCGCACGTTCTCGTTCCGAGTCTTGCGTTAAGGAAGCTCAATTTTAGATGGTGGGTGACCAGTACTTGTTGTGCGTTAAGACAATCCTCGGTTTGTTACAGGGAGAACTGCTCTTCCCTCTACTGAATACAATCACCCTATAGTCACTCAGGATACCGCTAGTAAATTTAGTCACATCCTTGATGCGTTGATCGAAACATGTTGGGACCGAGTGATGCTTAGTTGTCTAAGATGAGAATCTATCATCATTCATTTCTTTACCAGGCTTAAGTCATTCGACGAAGAGTTGTAAGAGTAGCACGGAAGTTTAACAGTCCGGGATGCCTTACAGGCAAATTGAAAGTCGTCGATGACGAAATGTCCAAAATCAGGGCGTGTGATAAAAATTCTGGCTGCTGTACTAGAGGCTTGCGTCGAGAAAAGAAATATAGTACTTAAGAGTCAGAGCGATTTTATCGTATTCATATCATTTACCATCTTGGCTGATAATGTTTACTGCGACATGCACATCAAAATATGCAGCCGATAATTTAGCGTAATTGTGGTCACATAATATCATTCTAGTATCATAAATGTATCTAGCTAGCTCTTCTTATTATATGTGATCTTCATATTTTAGGTAAGCATGTGACTTGCATGAACAACAGATTTCCAGTAGCCCTACTCTTTTCCTCTTTAGCCCGAGCTCAGCATGGCTTGATCTTTGCCGCACAGCCGATACGAAAATCTCTACACTCCGTCCTCAATATGGAGCGGACTACTCTTGACCCCATTGCTAACACGATCGAGCTCTCCAGCCTGCATCTCACGAATACTTGATCGAGGCAGGAGCATAGTACTGCTTTCCTTGACACAATAGCAATGTGACAAGGTCATATTCAAACGACTTCTTTAGTAGTTCAAGGTTGTTCTTTGTCAGTTGGTTCGGACTTGGACTGTAGATCAAGACTAGTGACCTTAATGTTGAATGGGTCTAAGGTAGTCAACCCTCTCGCTATTATAATTCTAAAAGTCTGTCCGAGGTGTAATGAAGAAGGGGTTCCATTGGAACCGATCAATCGCCGCATATAGCTAAGAGAACCTGTACAAGGACTGGTTGAAATGGGCCAAGGAAATCCGCATTGCTATCGTCTGGTCCATCGTATCTGGACAGCTGGAATAGAAGGGCAACCGGCAGATCAAGTCGTCATTGGCTGGCAGAGCGGATGTGATACTTGCCATAATTGCTAATAACACACTGCATTTGAGCGATCTATCCAGCCATGAATTCAATTGGCCCTCCAGTCCAGTGGCCCAAGGCGCGGAATAGCTGTTATCTACAGGACGGATAAGTGGTGGCTGGTTGGGATTTAAATGATCAGATGGAAGGGCTGGGATGAAGTGACAAATACTCGACAAGTATGAGAGAGGATTAGTGAACGTCACTGCCAGGCGCAGTGAGGTTTGTGAGCTCTTGCAATGTTCTCATCCATCACAATCACAACTAAGTTTGGTGTGGAAAAGCCAAAGAAGCTTGGGAAAATTGTGGTTGCTAGGGGAGCCGATAATCATAAACAATCAGTGCTTGAAGGTCAAGTATGCGACTGCGAGACCCTCCCCGTGAGAGATCAGAATGAGCCAGGCTCGGATGAACCCGTCTTCGTGGTAGATCGGTGGTGTGGAGAAATCGATTGCCAGCGCCAATTGATAAGACTTATTTGAGGAGGGGGGCCGAAAGATGGAGGTCACGTGTTGAGTATGTGGGTGTGGGGCTCAACTTAGCCGAACGCACAACGGGATTTTGACACTTGAAGTTGGCAGTTGAAGAAGCTCTGAAGAAACCTCATCGTCGGCGTCGCGAAATCACCTCCCGGGAAAACCAAAAATCACAATGTCTGCTGCTTCGCTTCCTAACGTGTCCTCGGACCTTGTCTGGGAGATCGTCCGTGAGTCCCCGACCCAGAAGCTCGAATGTTTCGAGTTGCGTTGTGCGCGATGATGATGGTACTGAGACTGGGTCTTCCCGATGCGCAGGAAACAACAACTCCTTCTACGCCAAGAGCAAGAAGAACGGTGGTGTCCAGTTCTCCCGCGACCCCCTTAACCTGACCAACAAGGTCAGCCGCAAGGTACGATCACAGAGATGCAAATAATGTTCCCTCATTGTGGGGGAATGGCTCGCGAAGCAATCATGGCTAACATATCGACAGCACGCCGGTTTCGTCAACGAGAAGGTACGCCCGCGATACACATGATGACTATTTGCGCGAACGATCCGAAACTAAACAGATGGAATTGATAGGCCGTCGGTGTTGCCGCCAACGAGAAGGGTGGTGTTGTTGTCATCAGCAAGAAGGCCGGCACCGCCAACAAGCCCGCCCAGAACCTGACCGAGACCACCGTCTCCAAGGCCAGCCGAAAGTGAGTTTTGGAACACATTTACTATTCACCCTCCGTGGGAGCAGGGTTCTCGCGAACGAACAAATGCTGACCAGGTTACTCCGCGAAATAGGACCTACCTTACCGTTGCCAACCAGACCGCCAAGAACGGCTACCGTGGTGACCTCCGCTCCGCTGCCGTCGAGCGTGCTTCCGCCATCCGCCGATCCCAGAAGCCCGTCAAGGCTGACCACGAGGTCAAGCTCCGAGGCAACAGGGCCAAGAAGGCCGCTGCCGCTGAGGAGAACTAAGCGATGGGACGACAGTGATGAGGGATCGCACGGGACGTGGGTTTGGGATATGAGCCAGGAAGGCAGCCTGTGTAGCTCTCGTGATTAAGGGATATCTGGAGGGCGAGGAGCATCAACCGAGGTTCTCTGGGTCTGGGTCATGGCTGGAGTTAGCATTTGAGCTGAAAATGAAAAGAATATATCCGGCCCAAGATCACGCCGGCAACCCAATCCAATCCAATCCAATCCAATCCAACCCAAGCGGCCAAGCCGACATGGTCCCTTTGCAAGCAGACGGACAATCAATTAGACACGAGTGCGTATCAGAAACACCCGGCGCGTGTCCACATGTAAGCGTGTGAGGCCAGCGACAAGTAACAGGGTCGCGGTGAAAGATGTCCGACCCGGCTGATGGATCGGACCGCACGAGATACCGAGGATCTAGCCTAGGGAGTCGGCGGCCGAGGATGGCGATACGATAAATCGACGTCACAGGCACGAGCCCCGGCGAGGTTCGGGGCAGTTAGTCGTAAGAACAAGGTGAGATCCCGGGAGTTAATCATTTCCGAGCAAGGCTGCGACGTGAATGATAGCCGCGGATCGGGAATTAAGCTGAGCCACGGCGGCAACAGGGCGCCACGCCCGCAATTTTGTCCGAGGTGTGCTAAGTAAACGAGAAACATGCCCCTGACGTAGGTCCTGCGATACATTCACCCGCTGCATGAGCCGAGAGAGCATCAAGGGTCGCACTTTGTATTCCGGATTCCCTTTGGCAGTCGTTCGGAAATTGAAGCCCTCACCTGGAAGTACTGGTACAGCCATCTGGGGATGTTGGCGCGGTTGATCTGACCGGCCGACCGACACAGCCAGTGACAGTCAACCAACCAGCCACTACGGCCATTTTTGTTGTGTTTTTGTTTTCCCCCTCACCTCGGCGTGCTGCAGTCATATGCGTGCAAACTGCAAAGAGCCTGAATGACAGCGAGAGAGAGACAGGGCGTGCGCCGTGTCTGGGTGTTACGGGATGGAATTACTTTATACTACACACACTTTATTACTGTACAATGGATACTACTGCACCGACTACAGCTGCACACCAATATTCAAGAAAAGCCGGCGCATGCTCCGGAGCCTTGTCGGGTAATTGGATCTGGGTGGAGCTAGAGGGTATTATTTCACGATGCCCCTCATATGTAATCACATATCGTTGTGTTCTGGACTCGGACTAATCGCCGTCTCAACACTCGGCCTCGACGGCCGTTCAGTGGTGGGAGGTGGTTTTTTTTTTTTTTGCGCGCACCACTGACGTGGGCACTGGGCTGATGGGATGGCGTCAGGGCTAACGCAGTTTTGAGACGAGAGCCTCCATTGCGACAATGGGGTTTGTTTCGTTACGAGTTTTGGCTGCGGTAGCTCAGGAATTAGGTTATAGGGCGCAAACGTACGAGCCGCGTTACCCAGAATGTAGCCATTTCGATTTGATTGATTCGATTGACTACCTTCATCATGGACCTATTCTTAAACGTGCACTGCGACTATTCCTGGGTTTCTGATGGTTTGACAGGGAACGGGGGGACAGAGGACGTGCCCAAAGCTCGTCTTTGCGCGGGGGGATGTACGTGATTCCCCCAGTGACCCAATGCGCGTGGCAGATATGTATTAGCACCATCTGAGGACGTATGGAGCATGTGCTGGCTGGAGAGGAGGTGACAGGGAGGGGCGGAGGGGTCTCACGGTCCAAGTGCCCAAGCAGCAGCCTCCTATTACTGGTAGTCGTAAGGTTGGGCCAGTTGGTGAAGGGGGAACGGGAACGGGCGACCGGGAACCACGGGGGTTGGGCTGGGCCCGTCTGAGGATCATGGATCATGGGGTCAGAGTAGAGAAGAGCAACATTTCAGGAGACAGTCAACATCAGTCATTCGCGTTCCTTGAATTAATTAGCCTCACTTTCACCATTTCCAAGATTTCCCTCTCTCGGTCTCCCGCGCTCTGGGAGTCTAGTCTATACCCGCTCTCACTCGACTGGAGCGGATCGTCGAGGCGGCGCGGGGCAACCAGCCAGCAGCCTCCTCATCCTCCACCTATTTTTTTTCTTTTCCTCACTGCTGCCATCTCTGTTATTTGTCGCACTTGGGCCCCCGTTGATACATATCTGCGTCTATCTTCCATCTGGCAGGGCATGTGGGTGAATGCGATATCAGGTCTTGATGATTGGCCGGGCTATCCAGTAGCAAAACCAGGCTACTGTATAAATTTGCTTAACAATGTTTAGCTGGCCGAGTGATGAGTTTGATGTCCCTCACCTCGCGCCCCTCCACCCTTGATCCCTTGATCGCTGGCGGCAGTGTGGGAATGGGTTGTCCTCTGTGTGGGTGGCGGCGCCTTCCATTGCCCCTCACTCCATGCGGCGGTCTCTCGCCGTCTCGGAGAAGCGACTCGACCATCAGTAGGGGAAAGCACCCCGGTCGCGGTTGCTGTGTGCCCCTCCTTTCTACATTGTAGGTCAGTCTGTCTCCCCCCACCCCGTCCTTACCCCTCCCCACTGGAGCTCTTTTGCGACCAGCAGCTGCCCGCCCGCGTCGCACCCGGAGACACAGCGCGCACATGCCAGCTATGCGCGCGCCAGCAAGGTGTGGAGGAGGTGAGGATGGGTCGAGGTACCTGGACCTTGATTCCCGGGGGATTCGGAGTTGGCGTAGGCGTATGGCTCCACGGGCAGAGCGAGGCCGCGCTGGATTGAGCTGTGCGCGGCCAAGGTGGCCACTGCGGCGTCGGCGTCCTGAGACGAGACACATGGTAATAGGTAACTCAGGTGGATGCAATGTGGATGATGTGGGATAGCATGAAATGCGGACGGGGAAATGGAGTACCTTCATCGCAGAGACAAGTTCCTGACCGCGCCAGAGCAGGCAACAAGCACAAGTAGGGCCTGTGGAGGTACATCCCGCCAAGCTCTCTTCTCTTTACCTCAAGAGGTTTACCTTCCATGGCTACGACCACGGTCAGCATTATTAGCACGACGCGGGAGTACCGGTACCTTGCTGTCTCTCCCCCGTATGTGCGTGCGCCTTCCTGACCTCTCGTCCGTCCCTCCGCATTACTTCCCGCCTCCTGCTTCCTGCCCTGCGCTTGGGCTTGGGTTCCGTTCCCCGTTCCACCTTCCCCGTCATCGCATCTCCCACCTCCCTCCCACCTTCACTTTCAAAACCTCTCCCCTTCGCCCCTTCTTCTTCTCCTCCTCCTTCCTCTTCTCCTCTCTATTCTACATCATCCCAAAACTCACCTTCTCTCCTCCCCATCTCACTCCAACTCCACCTCGTACAACTCACACCCCACACACCCCACACTCACAAACCGCCATCATGGTCAAGGCTGGTACGTACGGGAATCGCATTGCATCATTGCGCTCAACCCCGCGCTCCCTTTGCTGCCATCTACAATATTCGTGCAATCTTTGCGACTAACTCTCCATCACAGTTGTTGCGGGCGCCGCTGGTGGCATTGGGCAGGTACGACAGCTCCCCTCATTTCGCCCACCGCTTGCGGCCTCAAGCTCACATCTTTTCTCTCTCGCTATAGCCTCTCTCTTTGCTTCTCAAGCTCTCCCCTCTCGTCGACGAACTCGCATTGTATGACGTTGTCAATGTCTTGGGAGTGGCAAGTGATCTGTCTCACATCTCATCCGCCGCCGTAAGTTGCTTCTCCATCCCCAAGAGGGGCCATCTCCCGTTCCCCCGAGGTTCGACTAGCTTGCTGATACCTCTCTGCAGAAGACGACTGGCTACCTGCCTGCCAACGACGGCGCTAAGACCGCGTTCAAGGACGCCGACATCATTGTCATCCCCGCTGGCATCCCCCGTATGTCCGCCCATACCCCGGACTCCCGTCCCCCGGACATCTCTCCCGGACGCCCGACCCCAGGCCCTTCTCCGCGTTGTCTGGTGTGCTGACTTCTTCCCCCGCATAGGCAAGCCCGGCATGACTCGCGATGACCTCTTCAAGATCAATGCTGGCATTGTCAAGGGTCTCATCGAGGTCGCCGCCGAGGTCGCCCCCAACGCCTTCATCCTCGTCATCTCCAACCCCGTCAACTCCACTGTCCCTATCGCCGCCGAGGTCCTCAAGGCCAAGAAGGTCTTCAACGCCCAGCGCCTCTTTGGTGTCTCCACCCTCGACATTGTCCGTGCCGAGACCTTCGTCGCTGAGGTTGTCGGCGAGTCTAAGCCGCAGACCCTGACCATCCCCGTCATTGGTGGTCACTCTGGCGAGACCATTGTCCCTCTTTTCAGCAAGGCCAGCCCTGCTGTCTCTATCCCCGATGACAAGTACGACGCTCTCGTGAACCGCGTTCAGTTCGGCGGTGACGAGGTTGTCAAGGCCAAGGATGGTGCTGGTTCCGCCACCTTGTCCATGGCCTATGCTGGCTACCGGTAAGCGATGCCCCACCCCTACCTGGTCCGATCCGTTAGCCCGCAATGACTGACATGCCATGTCCAGATTCGCCGAGAAGGTCCTCCGTGCGGCCAAGGGCGAGAAGGGTCTTGTCGAGCCCAGCTACGTCTACCTGCCCGGTATCTCTGGTGGCGAGGCCATCGCCAAGGAGACTGGCACCGACTTCTTCTCTGTTCCCATTGAGCTTGGCGTAAGTAGAAACTTGGAGATGTGTTTTGGTTGATATGTGCATTTGACTAACTGTGTACAGCCCAACGGTGCTGAGAAGGCCATTAACCCCCTGGAGGGCATCACCGAGAAGGAGAAGGCGCTTCTGACCAAGTGTATTGATGGTCTCAAGGGCAACATCACCAAGGGTGTCGAGTTTGTCCACAACCCTCCCCAAAAGTGAATAACCCTGTTACACAATCCCCAACAACCAACCTAGTAAGCGGCTTCCTGAGGAGGCAAGGGTACTCCCAGGGTCCATAGCTATGGTGCTAGACATAGTAAAATGAATTTTAAAGACCCGGCGGCTGATGATCTCCTTTTCTCACAGGTTGTGAAATGTCTCGACGTTTATTACGTCAGGTTGCATATCATCCGTTTCTCTCCCCGGGTCCTCGTTCAGGCATGGCTGCAGGTATGTATTGGCGGAGGATGGCAGGCTGGACAGGGTGAGCAGGCAGGGTCTCAGGTATTGGACTGGGGTTGGTTAGGTTTCGTGCATATGGTCGGATGGCGCATTGTGGCTGGTGCGCGGTGAGAGTATCATGAGCAAGTAGACCTCTCTCTAGGGCTTATTAGGGATAGTCTTGATTTGAAACACGGCTCCTGGCAATTCATTTATCTCAGCTTGGACGGTTGTCTTGATGCCCAAAGCCGCCAGAGCTCCTCGGACGATACCGCATGGGAACCAGAGGAACTGTAGAATGGCGCCGTCTCAGTCAGCTTGCGAAGTAGGTAGGTTCGGAAGGGGTCGGGAGACGTTACCGGTTGTGCGCGGACTATTGCCTGTCCGCCCGCCTCGGTACTCATGCGCGAGAAGGGCCGGAAGGCGTTATCTGTCAAAACGTAGACGCCCTGGTAGTTGCATGAGCATAAGTGGTCTGGAATAGCACCATGGGGTCCCAATAACAACAACTTACCCTGTGATTCGTCTTGAGATTGTCAATGTTCTTGCCAAACACGAGGGACCATAGGTCCTTGCAGAGGAACTTGATGACATCGAGCGTGTCGTTGAACCGCGGCCGGTCTCTCGAGAACCTACAACATCCACACATTAGAAATCAGGCCACTTACGGGGGCCTTCCCGGGTGTTTCTCTGACCTTTCAACAAGCCCCTGTCCGACTCGGTAACCCAGCATCTCCAGACGGTAATGCACGGCATCCAGATCCTCCTCCTCGTCCATCTTTCTAGTGCCCGGAGCGGAGACAACGCCGGCGGCGTTGGAGCTCACGGCATGGCTGGTGGATGCAACATCTGTCGGGGTACTTGTATGTTCGAGCACGGCGGCATCGCGGTCGTGGGTGACGCGGTAGGCGAGGGGTACGAGCTCGATGAGGAGGAAGTCGAGGCACGAGGAGCTGAGGAAGTTGGCGGAGGGGTCGGAGGAGTTGTAGGGGGGCATGACGGGTTCGAAGGACATATTTGCGGGTTGAAAGAAGGTTCTGGGACTAGGACGTTGGCATTGGGGGTAGAGAATGGGGAATATTAGATCTGAGGTGCTCGTTGATGTTGAGCTGCACTATTATGGTTGACCTCCTGGCGCACCTCCTCCCTTACTGGAGCTCAGCGAGCTCAGCGATACGATGGAGTGGCGGTCCAGGGTAAGATGTGGGCGGCACGTGTTGATAAGGATGCTCAATGGGCTCTTATCAAGGGGAAGGTAAATGTCTTGGCAAACGCGGGGGCACTACGTAAAGAGGGTCGCATATTAGGGAGGAAAAAACACAGCGCGGGGCAGTTGCGATGGCGGCGGGAGTAAAAAAAAATTGGCTGCAGCGCAACTTTTATTCTCGACCAGCCAGCCACACAATCGATTCCCTCCCCCAGAGCTGGTCATCTCTCGCGCGAGCCCGAGCCAATTGCACCCGCTTGCTTTTGCAAATCGCGATCCTCCAAGCGCATGCGCCAGTGAGGGTTTCTGGGAGCAGCACCTACCCACCTGAACACTCGAGTCTCGAGACGTCTTAACCCCGCCAACGACCCACGACGCAGTTCTTGGAACCCCGCGACACCATGGCTGATCTCCGAATCCTCCTCATCGGCAACGGCGGCCGCGAGCACGCCCTCGCCTGGAAGCTGAGCCAGTCTTCCCGCGTCGAGCAAATCTTTGCCGTCCCCGGAAACGGTGGCACGGCCTCGTGCCCCAAGGTCACCAACGTCGGCTCCGTCAAGGCTGATGACTTCGCTGGTCTCGTCAAGTTCGCCCAGGACAACCAGATCAGCCTCGTGGTCCCCGGCCCCGAGGCACCTCTTGTCGATGGCGTTGAAGGCTGGTTCAAGAATGCCGGTATCCCTGTCTTCGGCCCCTCCAAGGAGGCCGCTCGTCTCGAGGGTAGCAAGACCTACTCTAAGGACTTCATGAAGAAGTTCGACATCCCTACCGCCGCCTACGAGAACTTCTCCGACTTCGACAAGGCCGTTGCCTATATCGACAGCATCAGCCACGACATCGTCATCAAGGCCACCGGCCTGGCGGCCGGCAAGGGAGTCATCCTTCCCCAGACTAAGGACGAGGCCAAGGCCGCTCTCAAGCAGATCATGGTGGACAAGGAGTTTGGCGATGCCGGCAGCGAGGTCGTCATCGAGGAACTCCTCATTGGCGACGAGCTCAGCGTTCTCACCTTTTGCGACGGCTACGCCTACCGATCTCTCCCGCTTGCCCAGGACCACAAGCGCATCTTTGACGGTGACCTGGGTCCCAACACTGGTGGCATGGGCTGCTATGCTCCCACCAACATTGCCACCAAGGAGCTCACCGAGCAGATTGACCGCGAGATCCTCGAGCCCACCTTCGCTGGTATGCGTCGGGAGCAACAGCCATTCCGAGGTGTTCTCTTCACTGGCCTCATGATCACCAGCGCCGGCCCCAAGGTGCTAGAGTATAACGTTCGCTTCGGTGATCCTGAGACCCAGACTGTCCTTCCTCTGCTGTCTGCTGATACTGACTTGGCCGATGTCATGCTTGCTTGTGCCAACGGTTACCTCGATAACTGCAACCTGACCATTGAGAACAAGTTCAGCGCCACCGTTGTTCTCGCTTCGCCCGGTTACCCTGGCTCATATCCCAAGGGAGCTGAGATGTCTGTCCAAACTGCCCCTGAGGGGTGCACCATCTTCCACGCTGGCACCACCCTCGATGGCAGCGTGTTGAAGACCTCTGGCGGTCGTGTGATTGCCATCAACGCTGTTGGAGACTCCCTCCGTGCTGCTGTCGATGCTGCCTACGCTGCCCTCGACGCCAAGGTCATTGACTTCGAGGGTGCTTTCTACCGAAAGGACATCGCTTACCGTGCTTTCCGAGACACCAAGCAGGCGAGCATGACCTATGCCCAAGCTGGTGTGGACATCCAGGCCGGCAACGACTTTGTCGACAAGATCAAGAAGGCCGTTGCCAGCACCAAGCGGGCTGGCGCCGATGCCGAGATTGGCGGCTTCGGCGGAGAGGTTGACCTCTCCAAGTGCGGCTTCCCTGATGCCCCTATCATGGTCGGCGCCATTGACGGCGTCGGCACCAAGCTCATGATTGCCCAGGCCATGAACAAGCACGACACCGTCGGCATTGATCTGGTCGCCATGAACGTCAATGACCTGGTTGTCCAGGGCGCCACCCCCCTCATGTTCCTCGACTACTACGGCTGCAGCAAACTCGAGCTGTCCACTGCGGCCGCTTTCGTCGAGGGTGTCGCCACTGGTTGCCGTCAGGCTGGATGTGCCCTTGTCGGCGGTGAGACGGCCGAGATGCCCGGCATGTACCAGAAGGATGACTACGATGCCGCCGGCTGCGCTGTTGGCACCGTCACCAACGCCGGCCGCCTCCCCCGCTTGGACGCCATGGTCGAGGGCGACGTGCTCCTGGGTCTCGGTTCTGCGGGTGTCCACTCCAACGGCTTCTCCCTAGTCCGCCGCATCGTCAAGAGCGCCGGCCTCAGCTACACCACCCCCGCTCCCTGGGACCAGTCCTTGTCCATTGGCGAGTCCCTCCTTACCCCTACCCGCATCTACGTCAAGAGCCTGCTCTCCGTTCTGGGCCAGATCAAGGGTCTCGCCCACATCACCGGCGGCGGTCTCCTCGAGAATGTGCCCCGCATGCTCCCCGAGGCCCTCGCCGCCGAGATCGAGTTTGGCTCCTGGGAGATCCCCCCGGTCTTCAAGTGGCTCAAGACGGCCGGCAACGTCACTCCTACCGAGATGTGCCGCACCTTCAACTCCGGCATTGGCATGGTCATCGCCGTCGAGGCTGCCCAGGCAGAAGCCGTCGCCCAGACCCTCTCCGCCGCTGGAGAGAAGGTCTTCACCATTGGCCGTCTGGCCCGCCGGGACCAGGGCGAAGCTTGCCTGATCCACAACGTGGATTCTTGGAGCTCCGAGGCGGGACTGCCCGTCAAGCGAAAGGCGGATTTGGCGTCGTGATTTAGAATAGGCGATTTCTCTCTGGTTAGGAGATGCTCGGATGGCATGGCGATTTAGATTTTAAAAAGAAAAATGGACACCTTCAAGAGACGGTTTAGATTGATGAGATGTCACGGATGGATGGATTGGATGGGATGGGATGCCATTGGCTTAGTTACTCCCTATGAATGACAACACATTGGTTTTTTTTTGGGGATCATGCTCATATGCTTTCAACATCTTTATCATTTCGTCTCCTCTCTGCGATAATGTGTCTGGAAAACCCATATCCTTCCTCACTCTCCGTCCATGCATCCTGTCCATGCAACCATGCCGTCTTATGCAACAGTCGTTGACTCTTATCCCTATAACTCCCCTTCAGTTATGGTCGTAGTCCCTCCCCATACTCCGCGACACTAGCCGAAGATAGTAAAATCAAAAGAGCCACCTCGAGTTTCGGGCAACAGGGGAATCTTTTCCGTCTCCTCGAACGCCGTACTGGACCAATGCAAAATAGTAAACAAGCAAAAAAGTGAAAAAATAACCAGAGACCCAAAAGCTGCCTAAGACTAGGTGGTCCTCTCTCCAAATCTGTTATGCGCAGCTGCGCCGCCTGTGCACCTTCTTTGGCTTGCGATGTTTCACTCGCCGTCTGCGCGACTGGTCAGAGTCTTCCTAAGACGGGTACCCAAGCGTCTCGTTCAGGAAATCCAGGTTGTCCGGGCTGTGGAAGCCATTGGTGGAAGTGTTCTGCCTCTTGGTGGGTCGCTGGATAGGCTCGTCATCATCATCATCTGATGAGAGAGTGAGGTCTATAACGGCGGCTGCAGGCCGCTTGGCACTGGTTGACGCGACTCCTCGTGGACCAGCTGAGATGGGCGTGCCGGTGCTGGATGCGGCGTTCTTTGGGGTTTCAAGCCGGCGGCCGATAATATTGACCTCTGAAATCTCCAGGTCGTCGTCATCGTCGTAATCATCATTGTCGAATTGAGATTGTTGAGACTGGGATCCATGTTTATCTCGTTCGTCATCACTAGTCTTGATATACCACTTTCCAGAAGGCTCAATAGTCACCGTCTCTAAACTCTTTGGCGTATTGCTGAGAATATCCTTGACATATCTAGCAGGCAGACTTATCAACACTCAAGAACGGGACCGTGGTTTTGCGTGTACGACTTACTCATCAACCGCGAGTTGCTCAAAGGGCGCGGACTTATTGCAGATGGGGCAAAGCCACTGGGGGCCTTGTTCCTGGAGCTGGAGATAGGACGTGGCATCAAAGCATTGGATGTGCGCGCAGCTGAGGCCACGGCAAGGGAGGTCGAGTCGCATATATGAGAGAGGGCACTTGAGGGATAGCACCTGAGAAGTCGCGACGACGTCTGAGTCCTGGGCTTTCTCGGTAACTGCGTGTCATTAGCATCGTAGCCAGCTTCGCTATCGGTTGGCTGATACTTACATTCTTGAAGGACGGATTGTATAGGTATCCTCTTGCCAGAGGAAATACGGGTAACCAATTCCTCGACAGATGTAACCTTACATAGGTTGACAACAAGGAAGAATTTCTGTATCCCTCAAAGAGTTAGCAAAATTTCTAGAGCCACAAGACTTGCGCCAAGATTGACGAGGGCATCCTGACATGACGGCCACCTGCCTTATTTGTCAACGCATAAGTGAATTCGAGATTATTCGTGTAATTGGGCCTGAGGCGAAGAGCGTTGGTGATGTCAACCGGTCTAGTAGAGCCAGGTTTGTTCTTCAGTCCGCGTAGGTTCGCCTTGACCTCGCCAGAGTTGACGCGCAACTCGGACTGGTGAGGAAAAGCAATGTCCTGCATTCCAATGCTGTCGCCCGCGCAAAAGACCATGACTCTGTAGGATTTGTCGTTAACGCACTGCTGCAGAGATGGGTGGTCGTTGAGTTTTAGCGGGACGGTGACGGAGTTGCGGTGCTGGGACATGGCTGGGTTGAAGTTAGTAACGTGAATTTACGAACACGAACCCTCGATCTCGGATTGGTTCCAGCTATGACTTACCGTCGCAAGTATGCACATCGCTAACGGGAGCCTCGATCTTGTAAAAGGGGCTTGCCTTGAAGCTCACGTTTGGTCGGGACCCAGCCATGGTGGTCCGATGGGCAGGGCGAGAGGCGCTGCCGTCACGCGAGAAGTTGGTTGAGAAGGATATGGGTTGTGGCAGATGCGGCGACGCGAGGGCATGACCATGAGCGGGCGAGTGGTTGTGTGAATGGCTTGCTCGGGCGGGCGAGGCTCCAGCAGCAGGCGCATTCGAGATTGCGTTCTGTACGCTCTGGCGGATCTGCTGGAAGCGCAACGGGTCTTGGGTGATAACGGCTTCTTCGATGACTGTGTGACGGATAACAGGGTCAGTGGTGTGATCCAAGAGCGAATGAAGAGCCGAGATAGAGATGATGCTGAAGGGATACTGGCTGAGGCGGGAGGGAGGGGTAAGGTCGATTAAGGTGGTGGCGAGGCAGAAGTGAGGCTGTTTGAGACAAGGCTGGGGTGCAAGAATGGTAAGTAGAAGGCGGAGGCGCGAAGACTCACGAGTAGCGATGCGATTCTGTAGCTCGGCCTTGATGCCGGTGCTCTTAATGCCGTTGACCTGACAAACGGACGAGAGCTGGCGGTTGAGAAGTCGGTTAACCTGCCGCACGAGTTGGCTTGCTTCATGTCGCGAGACCGAAGCTGCGGGTGATGAGCCTGGGGCCGCAGCCGAACCCAGGCTGGAAGACGATGCCATGGCGTGCGTTTGTGTTGGCCGTATCCGTATCCGCTAGTTGCCTAAGGAAGCGGGTGTGTGCAAGTGCAGGTGCGATTGTGGAAGTCGAGCGCAAAGGAAGGAGCGAGGGCAGTCGCGAGGGCAGGCGCAAGGGTGCGCGCGAGGAAAGTGCCGGTGCGAGTGCGGCGTCGAGGCTGGCCGCGCAGCCGCATCCAAGGCAGGCACGAGCAGGCAGGCAGGCTGTGCAGTGGTTGTGAGAGCAAAGTGACAGATACGGAGAAGGAAAGACCGATCAAGGAACTGCAGCTGCGACCGGGCGGGAAAGACGACTCTGCAGTGCAAGGGATCCGGCACAGACGTGCTCTCTCTCTCACTCCTCTTCCTTCGCGGCCGGGGTACTCGGGACTTAGGGTGGTCTCGAGTCTCGACTTTTGATGTCATGCTCGCCCAGGAATCCCAGACACCTGGGCGTCCAGAAAAAGAAGGCGGTCATGGGCGGCAGAAACGGACATTTTCAAGCCCAGTGGCTCATCGCTCCAGGGGTTCGTCCATTGACTACACTAGCCACATATGCCGCCACAGCCTTGCCGCCCCCTCCACCTCCACCACTGCTCAAGCGTCGCCAACTACTTTTTTTTTTCACTTGATCTTATCGGACTCCCCGCCAATCTGCGATACGACCATCCATCTTCTCTCCAACAAAAACCACATCCGCAACAATGGCAAAGAGTGCCCGTGCAAGCTCCAGAAAGGCCAACAACCAGCGCCTGGCCGCCAATGTCTTTGGTCCGGTCGAGGCTGCTCGTGCGGAGCGCCTCCACGCCAAGCTGCTCGAGTTAGCCAAGCAGCCCAAGCCCGAGTCCTCGGATGTCGCCATGGACGGTGAGTGAAGAATGCGATACGGCATCGACGGACCATGTTCACTAACTCATTACTACAGCCGCGGAAGGTTCCGCTGACGCCGACAAGGAGGACAAGGCCGAAGGCGATGAGACCAGTAAGTTACCACTGCCATCCGCATACATCGAATGCTGCTGACATTCTCCTTCTCATAGCCATGGATGTAGATGCGAAGCCTTCCAAGGCGCGCATTGGCAAGAAGCGTGTTGACAAGAGGAGAGTCAAGAAGGCGGGTATTGTCTTCCGAAAGTACAGTGACCGAATCGCGGCCAAGAAGAAGAAGGCTACTCCTTCAACATCAGCAGCGACGGCTTAAGTTTTTATTATTGTTCAAGGTCTCATTGTTTAGCAAATATGAATTTCATCCGTGATACCCTACATCACAATCCCAGATATTTTCACTCTCCAAGATCTCACTGGGACCAGCCTTGTGTGGCGCAGCACCCCGTATTTCGTAGGCCAATCACCGTCATCACCGGCCCGTCGCAACCTCTATGGCCTAGCAAGGCTGGCCAACAATAGCGGCGCATTCATCCACGACACGACACGTCTACCTCTTCCAGTATCGTAGCTTGGCGTGGCATCCCGATGGCGAATTCCTCATAGTTGCGCTTCTCTAAAATTTCCCTTTTCGTACTTTCTCTTCCAAGTCATTCGTTTGCGCCGGCCCCGATTCCCCGGAGATGGTCGCCCCTAATCATGGGTCCTCCCTCTTGTCCAGCCTGCTGCTCGCCGCGGCCAACATCTTAATCCCCGTCTCCATTCTCGTCTTCGCCACCGGCTTCTTCCCATACAAACCATTTCTACCCGGATTGGCCGAGTTTGAGCCTCTCGAGTATGGGCCGCCGCCTCCCGCGCCGTTTGATCGCCTGATCTTTATGGTTGTCGATGCTCTGCGAAGGTAGTGCTAACATGACACGCCTCACCCAACTCCACTAACCTTTGTCCCTCATAGCGACTTTGTATATTCGGAAGATTCGGGTTTCCAATATGTGCAAAGGTAAGACATTGGTTTGTCTGGCTACCATTCGAGCAGTTGCTCACATAAACCCAGCCTTATTCGAGATGGCAGTGCCATCCCCTTCACAGCCAACGCCAGGTCGCCCACCGTAACCATGCCGAGGATCAAGTCTATGACCACTGGCTCTATCCCCTCATTTGTCGATCTAATCTTGAACTTTGACGAGTCCGACACCTCGTCCACGCTCGCTGCCCAGGACACGTGGCTCGCTCAGATCAAGGCCAAGGGCATGGGCAAGCTTCTCATGTATGGCGACGATACCTGGCTCAAGCTCTTTCCAAACACGTTCGACCGCCAGGATGGAACCACTAGCTTCTTCGTTGCGGTTTGTTGCTTCTTAGACATCTCGTCACTGGGCATTCACTGACGCCAAACAAGGACTTTACCGAGGTGGACTACAATGTCACTAGAAACATTGCCGGTGAACTCGACAATAATGATTGGGGCTTAATGGTCCTTCACTACCTCGGCCTCGATCACATCGGGCACAAGGCTGGGCCCCGAAGGTAAGCCTCCAACAAAACTAACTCTCCCTACTTGCTGACCGTTGAAGCTCCAACATGGTCCCTAAGCAACGTGAGATGGATGGTATTGTCCAGGTCCTCTTCGAATCAATGGCGTCCAAAAAGCACCTCGACTCAACCCTACTCGTCCTGTGCGGTGATCACGGCATGAACGATGCTGGAAATCACGGTGCCTCCTCACCCGGCGAGACTTCTCCCGCTCTGGTTTTCGTGGCCCCAAAGCTAAAGACAATCTCAACCAAGCTCCCTGCGCCCGCACAGCCCAAGGGCGAGTTCGAGTATTATTCCATGGTTCAGCAATCGGACATCGCGCCAACAATCGCAGCGCTTCTCGGGTTCCCCGTCTCGAAGAACAACCTTGGGGCCCTCATTCCTGACTTCCTCCCCTTCTGGCCAAAGACTAGCGACAAGATCCAGATTCTGGTTCGCAATGCTCGTCAAATTCTCAACATTGTCACCGCTGCTTTTGGTAGTGAACTCTTTGACGCAGAGAGCGGGTCTGATCCCTGCGCCTTGGAGTCGAATGAGATAAACGACCTGGCCTGCCAGTGGCAGAAGATTAACAGCCAGGCGCGTTCACTCGCAGACGTCAAGGAGATAGACCAGGACTGGCTCGATGCAATGTCAAAGTGGTTGCGCCGAGCACAAGACCTGATGAGCAGCATGGCCTCCAACTACGACATGCCCAGGCTGTTTCTAGGCCAAGGTGCGGCCCTGGTTGCTGCCATCGCTAGCGGAATCGCTGTGATCCGATTCAGCTCGCCTCATCAGGGACCTTTAACTCCGTTGGTTCTCATCACATTGTTGTATGGCATCATGATGTTTGCCAGTAGCTATGTCGAAGAAGAGCAGCATTTCTGGTATTGGTGTTCGTCCGTCTGGATCGCTTTCCTTGGCATTCGCCACGTCCGAAGGTTTGTTCCCTGTGTCAAAAGTTCTACAGAGCTGCAATACTAACTGCACGGCAGATCAACTGGGTTGCCAAACTTCACTTGGTTCATCTTCGCCTTGGCAGCTCTAAGAGCCACCAGGAGCTGGAATCAAACCGGCCAAAAGTTTGCGGGCGAGCCAGACATCGTCAAGACATTCCTCATTCCCAACCCGCAGCTGCTTTGGCTCGTTGTCACTGCGGCCTACATCATGCTCTCGTTCCGCATCCTCTCCCGCCTTGAAGGTCTCCCTTACTTTGCCAGCACGTGCCTCGCCTCCCTCTTCCTCACAGCGGCCTTCAGTTTCAAACTGGATTTTACCAGCGAAGATGCGCCTGAACTCGTCGTCGGGTTCGCGCACAGTCTGAACCAGATCTCTCAGGGACAGTCATTGGTGTGGAGGGCTAGGACTGTCTTTGGTCTCTTTGCCATCCTGTGGGGATATGGAGTGTACCGTACCCTGACAGGTGGTCGCGCTGCCCAGATGCAGTCGGGTAAGTCCTCTTCCATTCTCTCTCATCCCTTTATATGAATCTATCAGTTAACATGACCCGTAAGCAAACCTCTTTCACCTGCTTTATACCGTCCTCGGCATGACTCAGTCCCGCGCAACAAACATCCCTCTCTTCCTCCTTGCAGACATCCTCTTTCATGCCTTGCAGGCCACCAACCTTTCCATCACGGAAATCAGTACCGTCTCTATTCTCCTCCAGCACGCCTCCTTCTTCGCCTTCGGTGGCTCCAACACCATCGCCTCCGTCGACCTCTCCAGCGCCTACAACGGAGTCAGCGACTTCAACGTCGTCGTCGTTGGCATCCTCACCCTCGTCAGCAACTGGGCCGGCTCTATCTTCTGGGTCTCTGCTACCAACCTCCTGTTGCTCCACAAGTATAACGAAGGCCACCGCTATGTCTTCCGCCAACACCTCGCTCTGCTGACGCTCTTTGTCACTGCTAGTGTCGCGTTCGTCATGGCCGCATGCACGGCGCTGCGGACGCACCTCTTCATCTGGACTGTCTTCTCGCCAAAGTACTTGTACAGCATGGCGTGGAGTCTTGGACAGCATTTGCTTGTTAACGCTGGGTTTGGAGGTCTCCTATTTTGGTTGACTGCGCGTTGAGAGGCCCATGGGTTTGAGAGGCAATATCGTCACATATATACTTGAGATTTAAGTTGGTCGACGAGGCAGCAAGAGCTGATTTCTTGCCTGCCTCCGACCAGACTAGACAATACTGGAGTTTTACAACTTATAGCAATGAGTCTAATATCATCCCAATTCGATCGCTAAATCAACGCCCACCCTGCCGAGACCGTCCCACTGTCCCACCCATAATGTGTTCATCATCCAAGGCCCGATTCGTTAAACTCGTGCATACTCATCTCATCTCATTTCATCAGTTTTAAGCATCTGTCATGTCCACGTCGCCGTCCGATAGGAGCTCCTCGACGAGCGATGATGTCTTTTCATCTTTGGGCACGATGGTGCCCTCGGTGTCCTCGTCCTCGTCTTCTTCCTTAATCCGAGGCTCTTCCACAACTGACTTCTCTTCTGACTGCTGTCGCTCGGGGTTCAGCGACATGCTGCGACTAGTACGTCGCTGGCTGGGCTGCTGCTCGTCAAGGACATTGACGATTTTGCCGAGGCTAACATGGATCTTGTAGAGAGCGTTGCGGCTGGTGGCGTCGGAGAGGAATCCTTCCTCTACGGCGGCACTGATCTCGACGTATGTCTCACGGAGCTTTTCCTCAGTTGACCCAGGTGACATGTGGAGTTTACCGAGAAGAGTGGCAATGAGCTTCTTTTCTTCTTCTGAAATGGCATTAGTATTCCGTATGTTGATACTATAGGCGTAAAACTTACTGGTAATGTTGCCTCGAAGTCTCTCCAAGATGTCCATAGCAAAGTCTAGGTGGACATCGCCATTGACGGCCTTCTTCTCGTTATCCAACAGGAGAGTAGTGCTATAGCACTTCCTGGGATCTGTCCAATCAACCAGACAGGCTCCAATTGTAGTCATGCTGACCATGTCCTCCTCTACATCCACATCATCGTCTTCCAAGCCCTCGCGGACATTGTAGAGAGCATGGATAGCCTCGAGCGCAGCGGATCGCATAAGATCCTGGTTCTCAGGCCGTGAGAAACAAAACACAGGTAGGAAGTAGTTGAGTGCCTGTCGAACTGTCTGATTTGATGCAGACGAGGGATCAAAGTAGGCCACGACAAGAGACTTGATGAGCTCCTGGCATGCTTCCTCATCGCTGACAATGCGACCAAGGAGTAGTTTCGAGGCGGCTACAGTAGCAGCTGCTTGGACCTCTGGAGATTTGGCAGCGCCCTTGACGGCCTTGACGTAGACCTTCAAGAGACCTGGCGTTGATGCTAAGAGTTGTGCCCCGTGGACATTGAGAATGTCAGTCAGAATATGGAGCGCAGTGATTTGCAGAGCCGTGTGGCCCTTGCTAAAGAAGTGCATAAATAGACTGAGGTTCTCCTCTGCGAGGGATCGGTCAAGGAGAGCGCACAAGCCGAGACAGACCAATCCTCTCTCGCGAACGGGGGCTTCATGGCTGCGAACTGCGGGAACCACCAGGTTGTTGAGCATAGACACCAGGTTGGTGTTGTCCTGAAGGTTCTCAGCAACATGCGTAAGCATGCACTGAACGATGTGAAGACACTTCATGTTGACAACGATCTCCCTGACCGCCTTCTCGCGAGCCTCTTCCTCGCTTAACTCAGGGCTGCCACCTCGCTTGCCTCCCTTGGTCGGCGTGCTTGGGCCACTGACCTCTGACCTGGCTGAATGGAAGCTGTCTTCAGGATCGTCAGCTGGCTCGTCGACGATCGTGTCGTGTACATCAGCAACGGACTCGAGGACGATGCTGCAGAATTCCCGCTCTCCAGCAACATCCGGTGAGCAGATCCCCCGAAGGGCCTCCACTGTGAGCTTCGTAACCTCATCTGGGAGATCTGAGATGGACAACATCCGCCGAAGCAGTGTGAACATCTTTCGTCGTCCGACCTCATCCGAATAGTCGAGCGTGAGAGCGATCTGGAGCATCTGCTCCACGATGAACTCCTGTTCCACAGTGTCTTCTTCCTCCTCGTCCTCTTCCACCTCCTGTTGAGATACCCTCTTAAGGGCCTCAACTAGGACTTGTAAATAACGTTCAAGGAAGAAGGCAAGCTTTGTGACCTCGGGAGTCTTCTCTTCCAACAAAGCCAAGTACTTTCCATCGCCCTCAAGGCGGCAGAAGTCATTAAAGCTCCTCGCCATGAAGACCGACTCGGCGGAAAGAGTCTCCCAGAACTTATCGTCGAACTCAGCCGCCTCGCGGTAGTCTGGGCGACCCTCCCAGAAGCCCTTCATGGCCTCGAGAGCAACACCATTATCAACACCAGAGTTGACCACATCAATTCGCTCAAGCAGTTCTAAAAGACCTTCAAAGTTTGGTGGTGAAGGCTCCGCCTGCTGACCTTCCTCTGGAGGCGGCGTGCCTGCACAGTCTTCAATCCATCTCTCCCGGAAGAGTCGACCTGCAGCTTTGCGAACATTTTCATCTCGGTCTCGGAGTCCCCATCGCAAGAGCTTTTCTCGCATAGAGAGAGAAAGATGTCTGAAGTCTCCCAGAGCCGGTAGAAGACGGGAATAGACTGCCCGCCGCGTTGCGGAATCCTGGTCTCGAGCGCGCTCAAGGAGGAAGGGTAAGGTGTTGGGGAGGATTGGGAGATTCACGAGAAGAGACCTGCGCACATCGGCACTGGGGTCGTTCTGCAGAACATCCAATAACTTCTCAAGCAAGCCTGTGTCCTCATCATCATCGCTGTCGTCCGAGTTCGTGCAGCCTTCGCCCTGGTTACCAGCGAGACGGCCAAGACCCAACACTGCCTGAGCGCGAACCATAGCCTCCTTATCCCGGATCCGCTTAAGTAATCCGTGCCGGAGCTTCTGGAAGAGATCGTCGTCTATCGCATCAAGAGAGTTGATAATGTGTGAGATGAGCTGGGTCGACCTGAATCGAACAAATTTGTCCTTGGCGGTCAAGAGTGGAAGAACTGATTCGAGAAGCTGCGATGTGAGGCGGGTGCTTGGGGTCTCGGGCATGACACTCGCATCGTCCTCAATATCTCCAAGGAGCTCATTATCTTTTTCACCCACATGTCGCAGGAAGAGGCCGATGAATCGAATTGATTTCTCTCCGACGCTTTCCGACTTCTTGATCGGCATTATTCTGAGGACGCATCTGACGAACTCATGATTGAAGGCCTCTTCGTCGAAGTCATTGGACTGAGAATGTTTGGGGTCGGTTGGTTCGTAGCAGCACGACTCGTGAATCTTTCGCAGATTCACGACGAGCTTTCGATGTGTCGCCGTAGTTCGCTGAGCATCGCGAAAGACACCACAGACCTTGCCTCTCAAGGCGCTGTCAGGGGTGTCGACAATTTCGGGTGAGGAAGATGCACGAGAGGCGCCGGAGGCTCGTGATGCGACGGTTGCGTTTGACTGTCTGGCAGCCGAGGTTCTTGTCGATCGGTTCGACGTTCGAGCAGGCATTTTAGCGACGGGAGACGACCCTATGCACGACAGACTGAGGGGGTTATCAAGCGTCAAATGGGTATGTAGATGCCCGTGTGGTGGTGAAGCTTTGTTTGGAAACGCGGTCGTGTTGTCACACTTGGGTAAATAGTCTTCCATTTACGGCCTAGCGCATCCCGATAAGACAATATCCCCGCCATCACGTGCGATTAGATAGAAGGCCAGAAATTTGTCTTATCGGTTGGCAGCCATATTTTTTTTCTAGAACGAGATTAACATTTTCCCGGCGCAAGCACATTCCAAGGTGCTGCAGCCATTGCCTTTCGTCGTTGTACAACTTCTTTATTAAACCAGATTCTCGATATGGGCGCATCCAACAACGACCGCAAGCGGTCCCGCACCGATGCGGAGGACATCGAACCCGCTGACTTCGAGGATCGAGACAATGGAGCAGTCCAGGCCACCAAGAGGGCAAGAGTCGAGGAACGAAGATCTCTTTTCGTCCGATCTCTACCTACTGGAGCCACCAGCGAAACTCTAACCGACTTCTTCTCCGAGCACTTCCCAGTGAAGCACGCCGTCGTGGTCGTTGACCAAAAGACCAAGGAATCGCGAGGCTACGGTTTCGTTACTTTCGCCGACGCCGACGACGCCAAAGAGGCGAAGGAGAAATTGGACAAGCAAGAGTGGGACGGAAAACGAATCAGACTCGACCTTGCTGAGCGCAGACATCGAAACGAATCCAGCGGTCCTGCCGTAGTCCCTGCTGGCAAGCCCCCTAAGAAGGACGAGTACCAAAAGGCACCGAAGTTGATTGTACGCAACTTGCCTTGGAGCATCAAGACCTCGGAGCAGCTGGAGCGTCTCTTCCGCAGCTTTGGCAAGGTCAAATTCGCCGATCTACCTCAATCAAAGGGCAAACTCAAGGGATTCGGTTTCGTCACCATCCGAGGAAAGAAGAACGCCGAGACTGCCTTGGAGGCCATCAATGGCAAGGAAATCGATGGCAGAACCCTCGCTGTGGATTGGGCTGTGGATAAGGAGACCTGGGACCAGCAGAACCCAGATAAGAAAGAGAAAAAGAGTGCAAAGAAGGATGAGGAGGAGGAGGAGGATGCAGAGGAAGACGCAGAATCTGCCACCAGCGAAGATGAAGATGAAGATGAAGATGTGGATGAGGACGAGGACGAAGACGATGATGAGGATAAGGAAGACGCTGGTGCGAAGCCGACTCGGGATTCGGAGCTCGACGCCGACCTGGAAAACTTCATGAAGAACTACATGCAAAATATGGAGGACGAGGACGATGAGGAAGACGACGAAGACAAGGAGGCGCAGGAGGCAAAGAAAAACGCCCCACCCAAGAGACTGATGACAGACAACTCCGGTACTGTTTTCATTCGCAACCTACCTTTCACGGCAACCGATGCACAGCTCAAGGGCTTTTTTGAGCACTTTGGAGCCGTCAGATATGCTCGTGTTGTTATGAACAAGATGACAGAGAAGCCTGCTGGCACGGCTTTCGTGTGCTTCTACAACGCGGATGACGCCAAGAGCTGTATCAAGGGAGCCCCTCGCCCCAAGGAGCCAGTCTCCATGGGTAAGAACTCGATTCTTCAGGATGAGAGCGCCGATCCCGACGGCAAGTACACTCTGGATGGTCGACTCCTCCAGGTCGCACAGGCCGTCAACAAGGATGAGGCAACCAACCTTGCAGACAACTCGCTCGCCAAGCGAAGGGAGAAGGATAAGCGCAGACTCTTCCTTCTTTCCGAAGGTGCCATCGACCGAAATTCGCCCCTTTTCAACATTCTTTCGCCCGCAGAGCACCATATGAGAGATGCTAGCTCTGCCCAGCGCAAGAAGCTTGTGCAGAAGAACCCCAGCTTGCACTTGAGCTTGACTCGTCTCGCTCTCCGCAACATTCCCCGCAACATGGGCGCAACAGAGCTGAAGGAGCTTGCCAGAAAGGCTGTGGTTGGGTTTGCTACGGACGTCAGGGAGGGTCGTCGACAACCCCTCTCCAAGGAGGAGAATGCTCGAGATGGCAAGGACGCCAAGGAAAAGGATCGTGAGAGGAAGGCCAAGGGCAAGGGTATTGTTCGCCAGGCCAAGATTATCTTCGAGAGCGCAAAGGGAACCAAGGTGGAAGAGACGACTGGTGGAAAGAGCCGTGGCTACGGTTTTATCGAGTACACCTCGCATCATTGGGCTCTAATGGGTCTCCGATACCTGAACGGCCAGCAGCTCGAGAATGAGAACGGAAAGAAGCAGAGGCTCGTGGTTGAATTTGCCATTGAGAACGCCCAGGTTGTCCAGCGACGAAAGGCCAACGAGGAAAAGTCTCGCCAGGGACAAGAGCAGGCGAAGAACGGAGGCCCAACGGTCAAGCCCGATGCTCGGTCTCGAGACGGTCGACGAGAGAGCGGCGGGTTCTCAAAGGACAAGGGCAAGGGGCGTGATGGTAAAGGGCGTGATGGCAAGGGACGCGACGACAAGGGGCGCGATGGCAAGGTGCGCGATGGCAAGGTACGTGACCGCAAGGGCGGCAAACCGGTGGAGGTAGAGGAGAGCGGCAAGCCGAGTGATGCCAAGGAGGATATGCAGCAGAGGTTGATTGCGAGGAAGAGGCTTGTGCGCAAGAAGAAGGCTCAATCGCGTGGCAAAAATTAGTTGCTCCTCTTGACACCTCAAAATGTTTCACTGGCGTTCAATTGTTATCAGTCTCAAAATCGTGTAAATATACGTGGTCAAACGAGATCGATTCCGAGGAAATTTTCTTTGCTTCATATAATTCTCAGAGTTCACGACCTTTGCCACGGCCGTCTCTTTTGTTCCAATTATCCTACACTTAGATACCTAAGTAATACAAGTCATAAAGATCATACATCATTGAGTTGAGAGTCGAGGTGATATCGAGAGTAACACTGCCATGGCTGGCTAGTTTCACTTCCAGAGCCAGCCCGCTTTCGTCTCTACACGGCCATCGGCATGGATACCAGACTTGTCGCCATTCTTGGGTTCGTCAGACTGCTTGTCGGCAGGACGGACGGTGTAGTGGGTTTGGCTCCCAATCTGATTGCCATCCTCGTCGAGTGTCTTGACGGTGACCTTGCTATGCAAATACCCAAAGCGGTCCACGTACTCGTCCTTGGTTACATCCTGGCTCTTGCCGTGAGACTTGTCCTGCTGGGACTTTTCAAGTGAGGTAGATGGGCTATCTGTCATGGACTTTACGAAAGAGTCCCAAGAGGATTGGGAATTGGAGAAGGATGACTGGATGGAGGAAAAGAAGTCATCAAAGTGGTCGGGCCCGTTGCGACGGTGGCGGGGATGCTCGGACTCAGCACTCTCCCGGAACGAGTCGTGGAAACTGTCGTCATCCTCGAGGACATGACGGGAATTTCTGGAGTCTTCACCAGCCACAGCGCGCCAGACATTTGCGGCTCTGCGGTCCAATTCGCGGTGGAAGTAGTCCCAGTTGGAGTCGGCCACCTGCGCCAGGAGCTGGCTGGGGCCAGGCATATCGAGGAGGCCCTGCGACTTCAACCTGCGCAGCCAGAAGTAAGCGGGTTCTCCCTCGGGGAACATGGAGCGCAGGAGCTTGCGCTGCTCATAGCGTACGTCGATGGCTGGCAATGGCTGGCCCTGGGAGACGGCAAGAAGGTCCTCAAAGGCGTCCTCAAAGGTGAAGATGGAGGCGTCGAGGTTCGACGGAGCATCGCTAGGCACAGGCTGGGGCAGAGAGCGGAGGGCGAGGGGAGAGTAGGGCGAGAGGGCGACCGAGGCCATGGAACGGTCGGGCCAAGAGAGCTCCGTATCGAAGAGGTCGAACATTTTGGCGTTTTATGAAGAGCTAGTAGTGCTGATGGAAGCGTCCGAGTCAGGCTGGCTAGTAGGCGACGATTTGGTCGAAGCCGAGATGGAGCCAGAAGTGGAGAATGAAGAGTTGAAGCCGAACCGAGAGGGTTTGGTCTCGGTGGTGTTGGAGTTGCCGAAACGGTCCAGGACAGTGGAAGAGTCGTCGTCTCGCGTCATATCTAGAACGGAGAAGCGAAAGTTGACGTCTGAGAATGGGGGCAAATGCAAGACTCAGCAGTCTTTACTCTGTACTTCGTACTTCGAACTTGCTTCATGTGACATCCCGAAAGATGAGGAAGACGACGGAAGCGGCAAAGCGTGACGGGGCTTGCGGGCCCGTGGGCCAACCAGGGAGTGTGGCGTCAGCTGCAAAAGTGGCTTGCACGCCGGGTTTCCATTGGCCTGCGCCTCGCTCGTCCCGCATCGGTGCCGCAAAGCGATATGCGAAATGACAACATGAGCTCGCACCGGGGCCAGTAGGAAGCGCATAAGGCCCCGAAACCCCGAAGCTCCCGCGCAAAATCCACTAATCCGCTAATCCGCTGGCTGCTGCTCGCTGAGGTCATGCTGCCTGGGGCACCAAAGCAGTTCGTTCGCCTTTCGGCAGCCGGCGAGACAATGGCCAACGCCGCCACCGGAAATCCACCTCCATCTCCATCTCCATCTCCATTTCTATCAAACGTGAGACATCGCCGTTCGCCTTGTCTTCTTCGCTGGGCCAGCTCTCTCATTGTTATGTCTCGTTAGAGCCTTGCAGCCTTGCTTTCCCCGCAGTGCCGCAGCTGCTGTCTCCTCTGGCCGCTGGTCATGTTGTACACCCGAAGCTGCTCCAGAGGTCACTCGTTGCCCCCATGATATTGTTACCGTTACGATATTTCCATCGTCTCGCGCGCTCATAGCCCGCCGCCACCTAATCACACCCTCTTTCGAAGCCACCCCTTCTCCTCCTCCATCTCCTCCGCCTCCGATACTCCCGCCTCCCTCTGAGCCGGCGCCCGACGATGTTGCGAGCCATTGTCGAGCCGCCAGGGCCTACGCTCGCCTCAAACGCCTGGCCAAGTTCCCTCGCCAGTGACGCGCCTAACGGTGGTGACTCCGACGGCGACCCGGGCGACAAGCTACAGGAATGGTCCTCAATAATTGGCATAGTCACTGCTATCGTGGGAAACGTCCTTATTGCTCTAGCCCTCAACGTGCAAAGATATGCGCACATCCAGCTCCACAAAGAACGTCATCGGATACGACGGAGAGCCAAAGATGCATTGAAACGGGCGCAAAGCAAGAACCAGGCCGGCTCATACGGCACCCTCGGTGGTGATCACAATGGCAATGGCTATCAGAATGGTGTAGGAAGCTCTGCAATCCTGCATGACGACCATGACGACGAAGGCGACGACAGCCACGAATCCGACCCGTTGCGAAACTCCTTCCACTCTAGCATATCCAACGAGTCCAGCAGCGACGATGAACAAGATAAGCCTGCTTTGTCGTATCTCAGGTCGCCCTATTGGTGGCTGGGCCAAGTTCTCATTACGCTCGGCGAAATGGGCAACTTCCTAGCCTACGGCTTCGCACCGGCCTCTATCGTCTCGCCCCTCGGTGTTGTCGCCTTGATATCGAACTGCATCATTGCCCCCGCCATGTTCCACGAGAGATTTCGGGCTCGCGATTTCTGGGGTGTCGTCATTGCCGTCGGCGGTGTCGTTACCGTGGTGCTCAGCGCCAAGGGAGAGGAGACGAAGCTGAATCCCCACGACGTCTTGGACGCTATCACAACCCTCGGCTTTGAGATTTATCTAGGCGTCACCATTTTCCTCATTGTCGTCCTCATGTGGGCAAGCCCCAGGTACGGGAGACAGACGATCCTGATCGACTTGGGGCTTGTAGGCTTGTTCGGTATGTTACTCGCACTGGAAGATAGTACATGTGAGCTCGAGAGCTTGATGCTAACCATGAAATAGGCGGTTATACTGCCCTGGCCACCAAGGGCGTGTCCTCAATGCTGTCCTCGACCCTCTGGCGAGCCTTTACCACGCCCGTCACCTACATCCTCATCCTTATCCTCCTCCTGACGGCCATCATGCAGATTCGCTACGTCAACAAGTCTCTGCAGCGCTTCGACTCAACGCAGGTCATCCCGATCCAATTCGTCATGTTCACGCTTTGCGTCATCATCGGCAGCGCCGTCCTATACCGCGACTTCGAGCGAACGACGACTGAGCAGGCCGCCAAGTTTATCGGGGGCTGCTTGCTAACCTTCTTTGGCGTCTTCCTAATCACGAGCGGCCGGGAGCAGAGCCACGACGATGACGACGCGTTATCAGACACCGAAGGCGTTGAGGAGACGATCGGTTTAGCTCGTCAGGACACGAATGGCATTACGTCGGGCCAGAATGGACAAGAGTTCCCAGCTCCCAAATCGCAATCGCGGCGATCAAGTCGGCTGTCACAGGCGAGCTATGTGGAAACGCTCCGCGTCGTCACGCCACATCACGATGGGGGCCTCCCATCTGTGAGGCTTCTGGGATCGAATGGTTTGCATAGCTCCCCTAGTCAGGACGCTCCGATCCACAGCAACCCATGGAAGGACGTGGGGGTCCCGTCTACTCCGCCTGGTCAAGGTATCAGGACATTCTCGGCCGATTCAGTCATGACGGCGCCTCTTGTAGATACAAGTGCAGGACCAACGACGGCAGCTTCGAATCCAACAACGCCGCTGAGAGATGTAGCTGCGCCAGATGGTGCCTTGCCTCCTCGTCCCAACCTCAGTCCGGTCAAATCAGGTGGCACCCATCACCGGTCCAGGACCTTCATCTCGCCGTCGCCGCTCTCCTCGACGGTTACGGCTGTCGTCAAGGACGCCTTCCTGCGCGCTACGGACGACCCCCGGCTTCGCAAGACCTCCATGCGCCGCATCCGCTCGCATATCCGCGCCGGGCTCTTCTTTGGCGACGAGGACGACGCCTCGGCCGCAATGGTACCAGGGCAGGCCGTGGCCAATGCATCCGAGGACGTGCTCGCCAGCGCCTTTGGCGAAACCGACGGCCCCGCCGACGATGGTGATCAGGAGGTACGGCGCCGCTCTCGCAGCGTGAGTGACACCCTGGGCGACTTCTTTGGCGTGCGGCGCAAGCGGCGCAAGGACGACTACTTCTCGAGCGATGTCGAGGATGGCACCGCAGATCCCCGCTACCAAGACGACGCGGCGGTTTCAAGACCTTACGCAAACCACTAGTTATAATCGCCCCGTGCTCATTGCTCTTTTACGTTTCACCGAGACCTTCGTTCCTCGTTTTTAGCATCGCCGTGCATATCTATTTTAGTTTGTTTTTTCTGGCCGGCGCCGGAGTCATTTCGCAGCCAGGGCTTCAAGCGTCGGCGTTTGGGTAGGTAGATCCGGTAGAAAGGGGGACCGACCAGTAAGGGAACAAATGCTTATTAGCAACTTGCTCTCTGGGTAACACTATTTTGGGGATTCGTTTCCGCTTTGGCACTTGACAGGATGACAATCGAGTTGGGCTTCCACAGAGGTATGCTGCTGTGTACGTACATTGAGGGACGAAAAGGGGGATGGGGGATGGACTACGTTACGAGACTGGAGGATTATTTACTACTGCTCTTCAGTTGTTGCAAACGAGCCTTGCTTCTTTTAATATTACAATGCTGGAGATTACCGTTGATTGATATGCACGTGAACAAAGACGAGATGATCCTGAAATGAAGTTGTGGATCGGGTCACGCCGATCACGCTCGAACCGTTGTGTCGAAGAGCGCCCATGAGCCTTGTCATTTCCTGCTCCATCGGTATTAGAACAACTCACATTTGGGTTCTCACCGATGAAGGATGAAAGAAAGGAGGAGAAGAATGAGAAGATCATTCTCCCACGTGCTTCCTCGGGTACAGGAGCGGCCGCGCTCACATGTGTATGTTTATTGAACACGTCCACAACAACGTGATGCAGACCAACTGCGAAGAGCTTGAAGGGGGAAGGATGTGGAGCTGCAGCAGACTCAATCGGGCATCCGTCAATCTCTGGGTCTAATGTCCCTGCAGTTTGGCAGCCTGCGACCGCGAGGCCTTCCTGTATGTTTGCTGACCTGCTTGCTCGCTCGCTTGCTTGCTTGATTGATTGATTGCTTGCGAACCCTCCTCCTCTGTGGACCTTCCTTCGAGCCGGGGTGAGGAGGAGATCGCACCCGAATCGGGCGACGGAAGCGCAACGGCTCCCCTGCGACGCCATCTTGATGGGAAATGGGACGTTTCCTCTTTCGCTCGAGACACCATGCTTTGACGTGTTTGAGCTTGTGAACTTTGTGAGCGTTCTAGCGTCTACTTCTGAAGCTAACCAGCTGGCGCTCAAAGGATCGTCGAAATGACAGCTTCATCCACGGTGCCCAACCTTTGACTCTAAGGTATCATCGTGCGTTTCTAAAAGGACACGTTAGTAACCGGTGATAAACTTTCCCAAAACCGCGTAACGACACTGCCGATCACGGCATCAAGCCAGGTCTTTGAAGCGAGGACCGCCGCTACTCACATTCGTGGTCCTAAACTCCGTCCCGACAGCAAGGTAGCGACGCTAAAAACCAGCCCTCTTTTGCTTTTGCAGGACCCGGGCTGGCGGGAAGCGACTCCATGGTGCAAATGGCATGTTTGTGGTAGCAATAGTGCTTAGGTACAACTGACAGATACTCGGCAGATGGTATGGGATGGGTTCATGCCAGGGTTGAGGTAGCAAAGTCCAAAACCCCGCTGGTCTCAAGTGTACCCTCAGTCAGTCCAGGGAAGCCCAACTCCTCGGGAGCAGGACAACAGACGGATTGGTCAAGGGCCAGATACAGGCCAGCAACGGAACGCTCTCTAGTTCCCCGGCGCTAGCCCTCCGAAAGGCGGAGCTGGCGCAGCAGCAGGGAATGTCGACTTTTTGGGACAGTGGGCATTGAAGGTGGCCGGAACTTGGAAGGCTGGATGGCCGACAAGAAACTGGGTACAGGGTCGGGGCACAGGGATTTCGCATTGTCGAGCATGGAGATCAACCAGGGCCGAACGAGAGAGCCGGGTCGGATTTGGAGCGTCGTCCGGCACGAGGTGAGGCGGAGGAGGAGACGGAAGGCCGACCAGGGTATGCCGACTGTCTAATCGGGAATCTTTGTCAAGCTCTCCCACGTCCCTCCACGTCTCTCCACGGCCCCTCCACTTCTAGCGGGTGTCGTCTGCTCTGGTGGCTTTCTGTCGAGATAGCAAAGACCGAGGGGGGGCGGTGTCAAGCCATGTCCAGCGGGCTCCCGAGGAGGGAATCGTGGCTAAGCGGGAGTTTCACACGCATCGCGACCAGGAACTGTCACACCGACTTGTGCCTCGGGCCCAGGAGCTGCATAAATCGCGACGCCGTACATGGACTCACAGAATTCCCGAGATGAGGGGAAGGATTTGCATATGCAGCAGCAAACATGCGGGCATCAGTTGGTTTGGGTTGGTGTGCGGCGCCTGTTACAGTTGGTGCCTTGCACCTGCGCCTGTGCCTGTGCCGGGCCTCAGTTGGTGCCTCAGTGCCTGCTGCGTCTGTCGTGCCTGCACCTACCTATGGTGCCTGCGCCTGTGCCTGCGGTGACCGTTGGAGTGGCCCAGGGACCCGTGGGCTTGGGAGAGGAGGGCCTTGTGGGGGAGACGAGGGTGAAGGATCATGGGTAAAGGATGTTGCTGCATTTGCCGCACAGTGGCCGCGCCCAGCGCCCAGCGCCCAGCGGCCGGGGTGCGAAGCGGACTGTGGGCAGGCGGGAGACTCGGCTTGGAGCCGAAGCCCTCTTGTAGGTGCGTCCGCACTTGCATTCGAGGGGACAGTTGGCGATTGGAGCGATTGAGGTCGGATTGCAACCCGGAGGATGGAGCTGCTTGCGAGCGCGAGGGTGCGTCAGTGGTCCAGTACGAGACCGAGAGCCACGGCTGGCAGATGGGCATCTAGAACGTGTAAGTGGTGGGTTAGATTGGTGTTAATTATCCTGGGGTCTCCTGGCTGAGGGTTTGCTTTGCGTTTTTGCTGGGGAGGGAGATGGAGATGAAAGGTTAAAATGATCCATGAATGGATGGCGACGAGGCGAAGACTGGATGATTACGAGGACACGGATGACGGTTGCTTCCGCCCTCAAGATCCCGTGCTGCAATAACGCATAATAGCGTGCGGCAGGCACGAGGGCACACAGACGTTCTTTCCGATCCATCCAGATCTCTCGCTCGTATGTACCTATGTAAATTATATTCAGCGCACGTACCTGCAACCCAAGTGTCCTACCCTAAAAGGGGAGTTAAACGTCAAGGAATCCAACAATGGGGTTTCTAATTACGAGCAAAGCGAGGGCAGCTGAACATCTGTCCTACCTAATGATGCCGCAGTTGTTTTTCTGAGCTTTCAGTCCCGGATCTTGGCTTACGAGGCGTCGTGGTGCATGAAAAGCCACCGGCAAGCGCCAACAGCCATTGGTCCCTTGCAAGTCACGGCTTGCATCATCAACTTTAGGTGTAGGCAGCTTGTAGCCTACTCTCCCTAATGCTGCTCACCCCGACAAAATAGGCGACCAAAGACGGAGGTCGAGATACAGGAGGGAGGGAATGTAGTCCCACACAACACGGTTTGCAAGGTAGGCAGCAGCAAGCGAGTATGAGAGAATTCACTCGCTCAGTTTGCGAGCAAGCGGGCGTATGCGCATACGGGCATACGGGCATACACGGACATCTGTTGGTGATGGACGGCTGGACTTGTGCGTTCTTGGCTACTGTCGTCATCCGGCGGCGATGGGCTGGATCCTTCCCGCCCCTCCCCTTCTCCTCCCCGGCCCCTCCTTGCCTCCTCTTGCCTCCTCTTTTCCTCCCGTATTGCTGATGGCCGATGGTTAATGTGGTCCCGGGGGTCTAAACTTACGTCTTGGGCCCTGCAATTGTGCTGACAGTGCTTTTTCCTTGGTGGTCCCGCCCATCCACACCAAATAAGAAAAAAGGTACAGGTCATGCAGACTGCTGCGTAGGGCAGGAACTCAGGGCAAGGGAGGGGCAGGATTTTCTGCATTGGAGAAGGTCAAGGAAAGAGGGCACACGTCACCCATCCAGGGCACTTTCCGTTTGTACAGCAGCACGCGCACGCTCTGGACGTACGACGGTGCGAGCCTAGGCTACAGAAGAAGCAAAACAGCAGGGACGTCCCACCCGACGGGAAAAAGAAAGTCGAAAGAGCGGGCAGATCCTCACTGCCGGTATCCCATAGCTTCAACCTACGCGAGTCTCAGCTCTAATACCTACCTTAGCTCGCCAACCTCCATCCAAGTCCAAACAAATATCGGTCGGCACTTTCGTACCTGCGCGACGCAACGCAACGCGACACGTCCCAGCGCAGCAAGCGCGGCAAACTCAGTAAACGCAGAGAACACCACAGCGGGGGCCGCAAGGTCGTAATAGAAGCTTCCAAGGCTTCTGGCGCCCCTCCTTTGAGCCACGGCCACTCAGAACCGCAAGCCCAGTATCCAGTGCTTGGAGTCTACTGGCTCAGTCACGGGCAACTCCTACGGACCACTGCGCCCACGCTCCACCTGCTTCAGCCAAGAGGCGTTGTGGACCGCGACAGGGCATGAGGCCATCCACATTTCCCCTTGGTTTACCCCCGATGGTACTTCGTGTGTTTGGCTAAGCTCTGACCCTCTGTCCCTCTGGGCCACTTCGTCCCTGGGGTCCCTGAAAGCTCTGTGATGAGCTCTGCAGTCGCCGACTCTCAGTCGCGGTTTCACCTCTCGCCCACATTTGACCCCTTCGTTGCTCGGAGAGTCGGTGCTTCTCCCCTGACCGCTGAATGCGGCCCATATCCTGGCCCCTGTCTTGCTTGCTGACCCTTCGCTTCTACGACTGGCGCAGCAAGCAACTGGAGAACCAACAAGGTCTCCAGCAACAGAAGCACAAGGAAGACCATCCTAGGGCATCGCGTCTGTTGCGATACGCTTCGGGCTTTTACCTCAGCTCGGCCTGTCCTAGCATCCCTCCGCGTCACCACTCCGTACCAACACGACGATCCAAGTCTTGCCAGTTGGGGATTGGGGGGTTCCGCTGCCGACTTGGCCTCAATGAGTCGCGTCTGGTGCCACAATTTCGTTCATCCGTCCCAGCGTGGCGGGTCGTCAAGATGCACATGGCTAAAGACGTTTTGTTGCCATGTGCGCGGAGCACTCCGTACCTCCATGTTAACAATTTGGACCGGAGGGCACCAAGCCGGGTACCGCGCCGTCTGTGCGCTGGGCCGCTGCAGAAGAAACTGCCCAGCAAAGTCGCTTTACTAGTCCCAGGAGCCGTGTTTCTCCTGTCTGCTGGCTTGTTTCCCTCGTGGGGTTGGCCATGGAGGATGCTGCCCCTAGTTCTGGTCCCCTGCCCGCCACCCTTCTGAGACCTCCCGCCTCCCGTCCTCCCACTCTCCCGGTCAAGACTGGACGCCGAGTTTTCTTCTGACCTACCATATTGAGTCGAGTCTTGACGAAGGTTGGATTCATAAGGCAGGAATCGACGACTTTATCCTGGTCCATGTCGAATGCCAACCGCCTCGCCTTATCGGACTTTGACGACCATCCTCTCTGGGCTTGGGCGTGGTTTCCACGCAGCTTGTGCATCACCTGCCCGCCTCAAGACGTACCGGGATGTGCAGATGCAACAGGCGCACAAGATTCTGTCTAGAAACGGTCGTTTGTTGACGACAATCTATATGTCTGGCCTGACACAGGATGGATGCGTTTTTAGCCTTATTCAGCAGGATCTCGACCCTGAACAGCCACGGCCCTCAAATCGACGCTACCATTGAGCCGACAGTTGAGGCGTTGTTGTTTGGGTGACGTGCCCAAGCAACTATCACCTTGAGGCAATATGCGATGTGGCCCCATGTAGTCTCTCGCCCAGTCGCAGTTTGTCTCAACTCGCCCGGGCTGAGGCTAAAAACGCACCACAACTGTTCACGATCCCTAAGCCCTTCGCCCAAGACCCGCCCGAGGATGACGCTCTAGCGCCATCCGGATGGTTGCGTCAACTAGTTCGGTCGAGCTTTGGGAGCTCAAGCACTGTCGTCGCTGGTAGCTTCCTGAGCCACCGGCTTCACCCACTTGGCGCTGACGGCGCAGGCACACAAACTTGGAGACGGCGTGGTAAATCTTATTACCTTTTGGAGCGGCGCAGTACTGCGTACGGCACAGCACATCCAAACATCCTCAAGCGCAAAAAGTCGACCAGCAGCGCGGCTTGTGGGAAAGGGCTCCGAGACTGTGGGTGGGAATGAGGTGGTGGGGTACGACAACCTGGGAATACCCTTGTCATTTCACCGACCATCCTCCCGTACGCTCAGTTGGTGCTTCTGCTTCTGCTTCTCTTCGAAATGTCTTTCTTCTTCCAGTGTCTCTCATCCGCTGCCGCTGCCGCCGTCGCCGCCGCGTCAATATCGCTCCACCGGAACCCAATGCCCATCAGCCTGCGACGTCGATTGTTCTCCAGTGCACCTTCGCCAAAGTCGACTCTGCAGGGCATTGTTTCCATCCCCTCCCTTTCCGTGGTCGGGGTTGGCGGAGCTGTCCTGTGCTTCCGTACGGTTCCTCTGCGTCGATGCAGAGCCTGCACTGTACGGGGACCCTGTCCGCACACGACGCGCATGTACCCACGCGCGACTACGTCAGTTAGTCTTAGACGGTACGGACCCCACCCACTCCGTAGACCGTACCTCGTTGACCCTCAGTGGAGCTGCTGCGGCTTCGTTCCTGCATTGCTCAGGGAGCCGGTCCCTCGCAGGCCAGCCGACTAGGGGAAAACTGGGCTAGAAGTGGTGCCTCGGTGCAAGACGGCAGGGCCTATAGGCCCTGCAAGACGCGGCCGGTATCACTGCATGCTCTGCTGCTCCTGGATGGTGCTTGGTACGGCACCCAACTAACTCGATGAGCCAGCTTCGAAACAAAACCCACTTGCTGATCCTTCCGATGCCCGTTGTTTTGATGGACACTTGCCATGTCCTGCCTCGCCTGTCTTAGCCTGCGGCACACAGCAGCAGAGCTTGGACTCTCTGATGGCATCGCGATTTATGTAGTACATCCCGTACCTGCGCGCTGTGGCCGCCCGATCCTGGTCCTATAGGGAAGCCTCCTAATATGCTCCTCAGCCGTGGTGCTTTGGGATTCCGTCTTCTTCTCTGTCATCCGGTGGTAGAGAGCACGCCAGTCTTAGCGGTCGATCGACGCATATCGAACCGCCCAGCCATCGGCACCGGCTCTCCCTCCTGTTATTGCTTCTGTCGGCTTGACGATTTTTTTCCTTTTTTAACTTTGCCTTTTCCGACTTTGCCTTTTCGTTTCTTGACGTGTGTCGTGTGTGTGGGTGTTTGCGGCATCCACCACCACCGCCTCGGTCTTGTTGAGACGCGGCAGTGCCGCCCTCCAGCAAACTCACCCGTTGGCTTCTCTGAGTTGACGCGCGCAGTCGCGCAGTCGCACCACAACCAACCTCAGGTCGCCTTACCGGGACTCCAACATCGCATGAGACTTCGGAAGCCGTACAGTGCCCCGTTGGCCGTCTGATCGATCCCTTCCTGCTAGGCGGGCCCCTGCTGCGACCTCCCCCCAGATTCCCGGGGTTGTGTCCGTCGGGCTAGGCCAACCCAACCACGACGTTCCGGCGAGGGTTCCCCTGGACCAACACCCTAGTTCTTCCTAGCCCCCAGCTCCAGGCTTGTCTAATCTTGGGAGGGTACCAGTCGCCTTGCCCCCAAGATTGCATCAATCTCTTTGCTCCCAGGCCATCTTATATTATACATAGCTCCGTCACCTTGCCCGTCCTGGTCCCTCCCCCACCTTCTTCTGCAACGGGATCGATCTTGGTCTGCCTCCTCCTACACCTTTCGCCTCTCTCCTGTCGCATCTGCGGCGTCGCAGAACCTCTCGTTTCCTCTCACTGCTCTTCGGATCAACATAACAACACATCATCAACTCTGGATCTGGATAATCGACTATTCCCCAGAGGGCACGCCTCGCCGTCGCCCTCTGCCTCTTAGAGGCCCCCCGAGACGCCGCCATGTGGGCTTCGCATATGCCTTACTACTCAGAGTATCACGCCGGACCTTCAGAACGTGACGCCAACCCCCACGCCCTTTCTAAACCGACCTTCCCTACTATATCTGGAGACGTTCCCAACGATATGAACAACAGCAACAACAACAGCACTGGTGACCTCGTTCTCCCGCAGCAGTCCCCTCGCAACATGTCCGAACTCCTGGAGCCTGCCATTGATGGTCCTCCGTCGCCGGAGAGAATTCGCCAATTGAACGCCCAGATGAAGCGAGCCTCCCATCTCAATCGGGGATACGGTCACCGTGCGGCATCGTCAAGCGCATCATCGCTACTGGTTACGGAACGTGCTGTTTGGGAACAGACAATGGATAACATGCCCCTTTCTCGTCGCTCTTCGAACCGGTCTGCTGCTAGCAGAAGCCCCTCCCAGGATCGACCCGATAGTGTGCAAGTTATGGGCAAGAACATCTTTCACCGCCGCGCTAAATCAAGCAAGTCTGGAAGATCTAAGCGCGAGAGCAGTGCCCACAGCTCGTCCGGAAGCTCACTATACTCTACTGAAACACCCAGCGAAAGCTCTCTAGCTAATCTCAAGGAGGCTTTTATGCCAACCATCTTTGCCCGCCGCAAAACCTCTCGGGATGAGACCGCCATCCAGCGGAAGATTCAGATTTCTGGACCGTTCAACTTCCAACATGTAACACACACTCCTCGTGACCAGATAGCCAACCTCCAGCGTGGCAACCGCCAGGAATTGATGGCAGAGCTTTCGACATTGCGTGTCTCGGGCCCAACCAGCGCACCTGGCGCCATCAAGGGATCTGACGGGCAAGAGGCCTATTTCCCAAACTTCTCATCCGAGAATGTTGGCGGTCAGGATGCTGCAATGCCCCGTCCTCCGGTGCCCCGCCAGTCTGCGCTTGTATCCGGAACTCGCCGATTAATGAAGCATGCCCGGTCACAGGAGCAGCTCCGAGCCAGCCCCCCCCGACCGCCAGTCCGGCCCCCGAGATCCCCCATTGAGCAAATTGCATCTCCTGCCTTTGGCCCAGTACCGCCGCCGCGAGTTTCGAGCCGACAGTCTATGCACCGAAATGGCAGCCCAACGTCGGATCTGGATCGGCCGCAGACCAGTGGTGGCTTCCGCCGACCTCAACCCTTCAGCCCCGAGGAGAGCCCGGACGAGCTCCCGACGACGTCTCATGGTTACATGCCTGAACCTGATTTCATGCCCGTCGACGAGACTCGATTCTCGCATGCCCTGACCACCCCCGACGATGCTGCTTGGCCTTTGACTACCCCTGGTGGTACATCATATGAATCGCCCCTAGCGGATGTGCCAGAGGAAGAGGAGCATTTCGTTTTCACCCACCGTCCGCGGGCCAGCCTTGCCAGCAACACCTCATCCCTTCGAGCTAGCCAGTCTGTTCCGGCTCTTCGCACCATGTCTCATCGAATGAGTGGGGCCTCGGATACCCTGGGACCCTTGGAGACATCTATCACCCACCGCGCGACCAGAAGCGGGCAGCTGGATGGCAATGGGTCGGTATCGCCAATCAGAGAGAGTTGGGAGGATGACATCGACTACTGCTACGAGCATGAGGCTGATGCGAACTTCAACTACGAATGGGAGCGGCCGTCGTTGGATGTCGGACGCGAGAACATGGCGCCCCCTGTTCAGGTGGCTCTGGCTCTGGTGGATGACGAGCTGAGTGAGGCGCCGAGCACTGATCACTCATCGCCCGGTATGCTATCCGCGTCCCGTCACGAGGTCCCGGCTCTAAGCCCTGCCAGTCAAGCATCCCCTTTCGTTGGCCATGAGGCCACGACCCCCCTTTCAACAACGTCAGTCAAGAATAACTTCTCGCTGCCGCGAGGGGAGAGAGTAAGCCGACCGCCGAATCTGAACCACATCCGCTCCGATTCTCGTGCCTCGAGCTTCAAGGAGTGCCACGGCTTCACGCTGTCCCCGTCGCTGCTTATCCCTGGTGACTACCACCACCAGATGCTCCTCACGGAAGCCGAGAAGCTGGAATATCCCAACGACGAAGAGTTCCGTGACAAATTCTTCAAGTCCAATGCTTTCTACGAGGACAGCCTCGAAGTGGCGAACCAGGCGTCGCCTTTCATGCTGCAGCAGCGAGCCAGCGTTTCCACAACGGCCACCAACTCGACAACCATCTCTGACTCCACCGGAGAGCGTCATGTCTCGACAAACTCGACCTGGACAACCCTGACCAGGCTCACTAGCAGCACGTCGCTCAACAAGATGGCAGGGTCCTGGTCGGAGACGACGGGCGACCACGTGCCGGGAACCCACCTCGCCGACCCACACGAGGACAGCGACCAGGAGGCGGAGGAATCAACCCCGCCCGCGTCCCAGGATAAGGATACCGTTCCTGAGCTTACGCCTTTCCCGTCGGTGCCGGTAGGAAAGCGGTCCTTCCACAAGAGCCACGCCAGCGAGTCAATTGTCAGGGACGACGTGCCGCCCATGAAATCCCCGGAGCCTACCAAGACTCGTCGACCTCGTGCCAGGACGACAAGTATGAGCGCCCAGGCGCCGCCTGTCGGACAGTACGCTCTTTTCCCCCGCTCGTATATCAAGGGCAATGGTGACCGAATCTAAAGTCATCCGGTTGGTTCTATGCTGCAATCATGCCATCTTTGCTTTTACTTGTTTTTTTTAGGCGCCCCTGCGCCGCACGCTTGCAACATGCCCTAGTTGCAGCATTTTGACGCATCACAATGCTAGGTTCCCCTGACAATTGGAGTGTACAATTATGCATCTTGGAGCACGAACGCCTCAGCCAGGTTAAAAAAAAAAAAGAACCCTGGTCTGTGTATCGTACTTGTACACCATCACCAACATCCTCTGTGGAGGGTCACATTCATGGATGGAGTTTTTGCGCGCATTCCTTTTTTTTCCCCAGAAGGCGTCGCATCACCGGTCGTTTTGTTGTTTATTTTCTTTGTCTTTTTTATTTTTCTCCATACTAGTGGTACTAGAGGCGTACTCGTGGCGCTGCACATGGCAGCTAGGATATACTGGGGGGAGGGGATCAAAAGATAAAACCCACCATTCATTGGGGGCTTGTGTTTTATTTGTTACACGTTGCCCTGGGAGGGCGGGTAGAGACAGGGCATTGGTTAGGGACGCGAACAAGGAGAAGGCCCTGGCCCAGAGAGATGGGTTGAATCGGATGGATGGATGGGATCTGACGAGTGATGGATTACGAACTTCTAGAGAAACCAGCAGCAAAGCTAGCTATCTGTACCAACGCCCTTGAGGGCGACTAGCTTCAAGTCGAGAGTGCTGGAACTTGCAACTACAATACAAAGAAAGATGAAACCAAATATTGAAGTGCCTCTGCCTGTGTAATTTGTTAATGACAGTGCCCTTGTCGAATGGATGGGTTTGTTGACGAAGCCAAAAGCTGCGATTCCTTTGCTCGCTACGATTGAGGGAGGGTGGCTTCTAATTTTTTATTTTATTTTTTATTTTCACTTTTGCGAGATAAGCCATACATAGTTGGAAAATCAGTTCTGAATTTGGATCTCTGTGTCTATGTATGTCTTTGTTGAGTCTCCTGCAATCAATGAAACGTGTTAATGTAAGCAACGCATCTTGAAACAAAACTCTACGTAGCTCGTTCTCTACCCACCATTTGGCGACCAAGAAACCCAAGAAACGAAACAAAAACCAACACACAAGAGCCATCGACGGAAACAAAAAGGAAGAAACGACACGCAGAAACGTAAACTGAAAAAAGAAAGTTATCTTAGAAGCAAAAGTCCAACCCCCCGTCCATGTCCCCGCCTCAGCGTAGCACTGGATGCCCAGATCCCCATCCCCAGTCTTGTGCAACTCCACCTGTTCGTGAAAACGTGCTATCTGAAGCCTGTTCCTTGCAAAACCTGGACCCTTGCCTAATTTCTTTTTGAAGTAGAAGCCTTGAACATAAACCGGCAAACGAATGAATTTGAATTTGAGAGCTGAAAAGTTTGAAAACGGAGCGAAGGGTAGAGGGGAGTAATTGACGTAACCTTACATCCCAACAGTTCGTGTCATTCTTTTTTTTGGTGTAGATTTTCGTGTCGTGCAAATAGTAGCGATCGAAGTGTACTCATTTTGGCTCGTCGTCATCGTCATCGTCCATGCTGATGTTGAAATCCAGTGGTGTCTCGTGACCTGCAGACATTGTACCTTCACCCTCCGAAACAGAGTTCTTGAGTTGATGCAGACTTCCCTGAAGCTCGTTTTTCTCGCGCTCGAGCATATCGCGCTCTTGCTCGAGTGTCTCGATGTGCCTGCGGGCCATCTCGAGGACCTCGCCCTTGCTCACCCGCCTGTCGCCCCAGTCAACGGGTCCGCCGCCATCGGAGTCCTCGCCGTCACCGCCCGCGCGGATAGTCTCAGGGAGGGCATTGAGGAGGGACTCAAATTGGGCGTTGAGGCGGTTTCGGTACTGCTTCTCGACGAGGTTGTGGGAGGCGCGGGTGCGGCGCTCTTCTGGGGTGTCGGAGGGCTTGGTATAGCTGTTCTTGGAGGTGCGAGAGGCGCTGCGGAGCTTGCTGAGACGGCTGGAGGTGGACGACGAGGAGACATTGGAAGATGCCATGGAAGATGCCATGGAAGTGGCCTTGGATGCGGCACTGGCTCGGCTGTTCTGGGAGGCAGAGCTGGGGCTGCCAGCATCTGGGGACGTCCCGACGCCGGCGTCGCTGGACTTGCGAGCATCCTTCTTCTGTCTTCTCGGGCGGGGAGCCTTCTTGGGACGGGAACCTTGGGCACGCTCGGTTTCTTCCTGAAGTTCATCCGGATCGGTCCAGGGATTGGTTGAGATCTGAGCCGCCGGGGTAGTTACCGTTGGAGTGCTGCCATCACGGTGGCCAAGGCTCTCGTCCCAGGAAGTGCCAAATCCGTATTGGCTCTGGGAGGAATGGATGCTGGAAGGAGAGACCAGCGCATTTCCATATCCCAGAGTGGCATCGGAGACAGTCGGGGAGAGGTGCGCGTGATGGGGCATTGAGGGTATCATGGTCCCGGGCACCTCAAAATCGAACGGAGTCGGGTTCAGCGCCATGGAAGGGTGAGCGACGCCATACAGACTCCAATCCACGGACATGGAAGAGACCGCAGGCGCCATAGTAATGGGAGTTCCATAGGTCGCAGGCGCCAGAGCCGCTGGACTGTGAGGGTGATGGGCGTGTAAGTCGCGGGCGTGTAAGTCGAGCACGCCTGGATGCTGCGAGTGCAGGTGGGGGCGTGATGCCGCACGTGACGGGTCGAGCTGGGGATGGCGAGTGGGGAGGTGCGGCTGGGGCGGCGGCGCCACGTGGGAAGCCACAGAGGCAAGGGAAGGGTGGCGCGGGTCGACCGGGTTCGGCAGGTGCCGCTGTGGCTGGGCGCTGGTGCGATTCGGCGAGGAAATGGGCTGTTGTAGGCGGGCTAGATGTTCGAGATGGGGCCGGCCGGTGGTGTTCGGCGTCGTATCGAGGCGTTCTTCGGAGGACGCTGGGGTCGAAATGGGCATGGCAATCTGTTTTTGCGTCGTCAGTGACCGAAAAGTCCAGTTTCCTCTCGTTTCTTCTCGCGCGGCCCTCGTTCCTCCCTTGAACGCGAGGGGTTTCTCTGGTTCCTTCCCTCTCTCTCTTCCAATCACTGCCTCGATTCCTCCTCCTGACCTCTCGCCTGGCCTCGCTTCGCCTGACATGCGTCTCGCGTATCTTTACCAAACTTTCTCTTTCTCCTTCTTTTCTCCCTTCATATCCCCTTCTGTGTTTTGAGTGGTTGTTGTCTCCCCCGGTTTCGTCATCGTTGCCACTGTTACCACCGCCGCCGCCGCACTATCACCCTTCTCCCCATGACAGAGACAGCTCAAGCCCGGCAAACTAAGCCAGATGGATGACGGACGGCCGTCTCTGCGTCCTAGCGGCCCTCTCCGTCCCGGGACAGCAGCAAGACAAGAGCCCTGACTCGCAAGAGGATCCAAGGACTCTCCTGCCCCGGGTTCGAGATTCAGCCACTGAGCTGATGTTCGTCGAACGACGCCATGTCTCACTATACGCAACCACCCACAGTTGCCAGACAGCCAACCGCTGGGTCGACTGCCATGTAGTCAACGTCCCATGTCCCACGAGGCCCCTCCAAACAAGCTTTCGGGTCTTGGTAACCCCTGGCAGTCACTGGCCTCACGCGACGCAACAAGGAAATATCGGGTGCCGGCGTGCTACGTACCTCGGGCTCGTCGATGAGGAAGTCATAGAATGACGCATCCCCGGCGTGCTCCCCCGCCATGGTAAGGTCCGGGTAAGGTGAGGAGGGGGCCGTGGAGTTGTCGCTTGCGATGAGTCGATGACGCTTGCGATGCTTACTCGGGTCTGGTCTAGAATCGGGCAACCTGCGTGGCCCGAGCCTCGTCTCGTTTCGTGTGCGTGTTCTCGTGTCGAGGTCGTCCTGGTTGGTGTTCCACTGGCTGGTGTTCCACTGGCTGGTGTTCCTTGTGGATGTTGTTGATCCGGACCTTGATGCAAACCCTTACTTCGAGGACGCGGGCTTGGTTTCTTCTTGTATCCCTCTCAGTCAGACCAAAGCCTCGGAGGCGAGACACGGCTTGCAACCCGCAGATGGCGAGAGTTTGCTTTTCGTCGGCCAACGGATATCCGTCCGCCTCAAGTGACAGGTCTCCAGGGAGGGAACCGGTGGTTTTCTTGTTCCACGCGGCTTAGCTTGCGCTTGAGCCCGAGCTTGGAACGCCTTGGTTGACTCTTGGTCAACTAGATTTGCGCGGCCTAAGCCAACGCCGGCGCCGCCTTCCAACTTACGCCCCCGATCCGGGGAGCCGGCAGCTTATACGGTGGGATGCCGTTGATTCGACGTCACCGGAGCTTGCTGGAGTGTTCGAACGCCACCCGCACAGAGCCGCATCGGTATCGGTCCAGCGATCGTGCTCTGGCCCTATTGCCCCCAGCGGGTGGGCTATGCTGGTGTCTCGTGCTGCTAGACACCAGGTCACCCCACTGAAGAGATTTCTCGGCACCACGAGACAGCGTCAAGCGACACAATCGGATGTCTTTCCACCTAGATGAGCGAATGGGTCTACCGATCTGTTGGGTAGTGCCCCCTTGAGCCCTGGTGCCTCTCTGCCGTTTCTCGACCTGTGGTCGATGGGGTGTTTCTGTTGATGTCAGGTTGCATGCTGGGTAGGGTGACTTTTCCATCGTCGGCACTCACGGGATTCACCTAATCTCTCCTTTCGTCTCCGTCTCTCCTTCTCCTATTCTTTCTCCTTCTCTCCAACACGTGCTCCTGTCTGCCCAGACTTTGACGAGTCACCTCTGTTGCTGGTTCTGGGTCGATAGTCCCTTTCTGTCTCCTGTTTCCCCTTCTATTGTCTTCTCCTCTTTTCCGAGAAAGCTGAGTACCGAGGTCGAGTGACTGGTCACGGGGTATACCCAATGGTAACCCAGAGCTTGAGCAGAGTGGCTCGAGCCCCTGATGACAACAATCCTCTGGCCTTCGCCTCGCTTGTCTCGTTTGGGAATCAAATGTCGTGGATTCTCCGGTGTCAAAAAGCTAGGGCTGGGGACTGGGCTTGGGGACTCTTTGGGGTCAAGCGAGACCGACCCTCTATTTCTCCCACGTGAAATAGCAACTTCCAATGAGAATAATCGACATGGACTCAGAGCCTGTGGCCGCGGCCGTTACGGCTGTTACAATTTGATAATACCCAGCGGATGGATAACAGGGGAAGCCACGAGTGGATTCGAGCTGACGCCTCGCCGGACGGAATCCGTCTGTCCAATTGCAATTTGCAAGGAAGTTGGATGTATGAATTGAAGTTGGTGCCGAAAGACCCCGCCCTTACCGCCCAATACCCAAGTCCCAGGACCAAAGGGGCGCTTTGGGACCTCTGCCCGTCCTCCAGCCTAGGTCATGTAGGCGAGGGTGGAAAAAGCTTGGGTATCCAGGCTCATTTGAGGACTGATCGGCAGCCAGAGGGCCCTGCCCATCCAGGCCATTGGATGCCTTCGTCCGAGAAGCCTTACGGCTCACATGTCAAGTGCGGGACGGCGCATGGCGAGCGTGTATAAGTTTCCCTGGCATGGCCCCTCCGCCCCTCCAGCCCCCGTCTCACGCGATATCATCCTGGAACATTCTGACTGCTCAGAATCGTGATCTTCCCTCCCCCGTCCCGGGCACCGGCGGGCGGTGGGGAGATGGGAAGGAAGGGGGAAAGAAGGGGGAGGGGGAGGGGAGTGGAGGGGTGAGAGGAGAGACGACAAGGCGGAGACTGTTATCTTTGTCTTTCTCACTATTCAGGGTCCTTGCCAAGGTGCGTCACAGCCTAGTTGTCCAGCTTCTGGGTACGGCTGGTCTGGTTGGTACGATTGGTACGGTTGGGTACGGCTGGGGGGGAGAAGGGCGGGCCACCTGGCTGGCTGAGGAAAGATGAACCGGGACCATGATTTTAAGTCAGAAAGCTCGGGAAAAGGGGCCGGCTTTTTGGAAATGGCAATCATGACGCCAAATGACACCACTCAGAGCCCGGCCAGCTGGCATCTCCAGAAGATGAGGTGAGTTTCCAAGAGGCCAAGAGGCAGGTGAGAAAAAACAGCAACTACCTGGCTCACTCTTTAATGTGGTGATGAAGGTTTTTTAACCTGTCAACTGCAGCTGCTCTTGTTTCCGGCTGACGATATGCAGGAGACGCATTCGTCCTTGTCCACCACCGTCATTGTCCCTCTTCTAGCCAGTGGCAATGGGAGCTGATGGGTGGTCTGATCCTGCATTTGCAACCGAGGAGCGGGGGCGTGGCTGGCGATACCGGGGGCCCTCCTGGACATCCCTCCCGGGTCTCCTCCCGGGTTACCTACTACGTAGCGGATGGTGCGTCCAACAACAGACCTAATCACGCACACCCCGGGATGTCTTTGGGGGCGCTGGGGCGCATCCCATTCCCGAAGGCCGCTGGCTCTCGTCCATGCCCCCGCCGCGCGGGACGAAAGGGTCTAAAGCGGGTGCTGTCTCTGCGACTAACTCTCTTAGTGCCTTTTCATCTTGTCTTGGGCTGAGTTGGGATGCCGCCGTTGGAAAGAGGGTCGCAACAGGGCAGTCGGTGTATGTTCTCTGGTGTCAAGGGAGCGAAGCGGGATGGGATGCAGGAAACGGTTTTTTGTGGGTTAGTGTGGCACACTCTTGTTTTTTTCTTCTAGGACGAATGAATCGACATCACTGTTACCTCACCGTCATCGTATGGTTCCTCTGCGGCTGATGTCTGCCGTTGGTGTCGTCGTCATCGGACCTGCTGTTGGTACCGAGCTTCTGCTGTAGCGCCATCTGGTGATACTCGCCCCAAGGTGTTTACAGAACTGCCACCCAAAGTTCCACTATAAGAAGAAGCGGGCAATGCAAAGCTAAAAAATATTTGGTATAGAAATTTCACTATCAATTGCTGTATCCGTGTATCGAAGGGATTGCGATCCCTTGCTGGATGAAAGTGGACGCTGAGGTCCCAGGTGCTGCACCTGCGAGGCACAGCAGAAACGGGCACAACAGAAAAAAAAGGCACAGTAAAAAGAGACAGCATAGATGCTCGACCCAACGGGTGGGGGACGCAAATACGAGGCGGAGAATTGAGCAGAGCCGCCTGGGGGCTGGTAAATGCAGCCATTCAGATTGGATTTGCGGCTGGGAGTGCTAGAAGCGGATGTTGATCTGCGAACGCTTTGCTGATACTACAGTGAAACCTATAATAAAGCCAAATATCTTTTTCAGCTGGATCATCGGCCTCAATCGTTCCACTCGGCTCCTCAGTCCAACTGCCGCCAAAGTCGAAAAGTAACCCTTGCGTCGCCCGTGTCACAATGGATCAACGCACTCGAAGCCATAATATCACCCCATATAGCCCCAATCCTGTGCCGTAGACTGACATTCCCGCGAACCTGTCATGTCCACTTCCCCCTGCGCACCTCGGGAATTGCAGAGGCGTTCTCCAGCTGCTCAAGAGTGGATAGCTACCGGGTTTTGACCATCGGATGTACTCCCATGAAGCATCTATCACTTTTTCTTCCGAGGGTGTCTCAATGCGATCAAGGAGCTTCGGTATACCGATAGGGGGCATAGCCGAGGATGTACCAGTGATTTTACAGGCGACTTGAATCCCGTCCGCCCGGCTGGGGGATATAGGCCATTGCTAACATGAGAATACATCGCTTGTCCCCCAACCAAGACGTGAGCAATGTAACTATCACCCATAAAATTATCGAGGGCCTTGGCATCCTTGGTTGAAATCTTGGGAGTACCTGGTTTCCACTAACATCGAGTCGGGTAAAGAATTCTAGAATTCGAGAATTCGAGCTGGAGCTCATCCGAGGGGCGTGCCATCCTGAACGCCAGGATCAACACTCTACAGGGAATGGGTTTCTTGGCGCAGCAGCTCAATTTTGCATTAGGGCCGTTTGAAAGCGAAAAGAAAGTTCATCAAGCGAAGGGGAGAGAATGAAAGGCCGGGCATTGAAAGAGGCCGGGGATGGATGTAAGTGGCGGGGCGAGTCCGTCAAACCTAGGCCGCCCTTCACACTCGAGGATCAACTCGAGGATCATCGGCAATTCCGTCGGCCCCGTCGACATCACCAGCTTTCGGTAGCGGCGTAATGTCTGCCGATAAACGAGTACATGTGTAACCCGTGACTGCACGCTCAGCGGATCAATCGAGTGACATGATGAGCTGCGCGGCGTTGCAGCGAATGGACAGCGGGACGCAGTCGCCACGGCGTGATGCTAGGCCCTCATGGCATGAGACGCTGTTTGGTAGCGAGGGCGTGGACATTTTTTGCAGTGGTCTGTTGCGACATCGAGTTCCGAGAGCGAGATCCAAGCGTATCTGAAGCCAAAATGTGAGCTGTAACAATATGGCATGGCGTGTCTTGACTAACAGCAAATTAAGTTGATTTTACACGGTGCGGGGCGCAATATATGCACGGGTTGGATGTTGGTTGTAGGTGACAGGTAATGTGACAGCAACCAACTCCATGCACTGTGCTCAATCGCATGCACGCTAAGGTAGCTATAGTTGGATAGGTTAGAGACTATGCCAATTGTTTGTCGAGCGGCCCCCAAAACCAAGGACAACTTTTCCACCTTTGCACGCTCCCTAGTCTCCATCCTCAGAGCAACCTCATCGTTCGCTGCACGCCTTTTACCTCAAATAGACGTTGGAACTGTCGATCCGAAAAAGAAAAAAAACACCTGCGGAATAGCGCCGGCCCCTCCAACCCCGCCGGGCTTCATGTGAATCCGGGGCCAGTGGGCGTGCGGGTGTTTAAAAAGCAGGGACCGGCGAGTGTTTGCGAGAGAGTGAGTGACTGCGACTGCGACTGTGACAGTGTGAGTGTGTGCGTGCGCCGCAGATTCGCTTGACGCACGGAAGCGGCCGCTTTTCGTCGGATCATGGGCCATCAAGGGTTTGTGAGGCCTTCTCCATGCGGGTTGCGACGCGGCGACGGGTGAGATCGGCGATTGGGGGGCTCTGGGGGGCTCGGTGGGAACCATTCCGGGGTTACGGCCCTCGCTCAGGACAGAAACAAAACAATAAATTATGTGCCGCGGGATTATGGACCTGGCTTTCGGCCGCCTGCACTCGCATCACATCACACTCGCAGTCGCAGTCGCAGTCGCATGGGAAGGGTCTCGCGCCAAGACCCAAGTCGTGGTCAAGCTGTTGATCTCAAATCGAGATGATGCAGACAGTTGATCAGCACAGGATCCCACTTCTGAGGGAGGGCCTCTGCAACGTCAACACGGTCCAATCGCATCTCGATTCGGAACATCAACCTTCGAGCGAAAAGAGAGAAGGGGAAAGAGGCCTTGTTGAAATCCACGAGTTGCATCTGCTGCTACTGCTACTACTACTACTACTACATGAGCCCATATGTGTGTGTGACCGTCTTTCCAGCCTGAACGCCGTTTCGTCCCTCGTTGTCTCAAACCAAGATTTTTCCTCAACTCGGTTCTCATCTGTCATCCCAACTCTCACCCCCTGCCTACAGTGTTGTGGCTTCCTTGATAAGATACAGCCCCAACCTAGATATTATTCTCAGCCAGTCTTCTTCTTCTTCTTGGGTCTCTCTTCCTGTTCCTGCTCCTCTTCCTCCTCATCACCCTCGTCGTCATCGTTGTTCACACCGCTGTCAGCATCACTGCCAGAGCCAGAACTCTCGTGGTCGCTGTCAAATTCCTCCGCCACGTCGCTGTCGCTGTCGGCCTGGAAGTCTTCGTCGACACTCTCCTCATCCTCGTCGGCAGAGCCTCGGTCAGCCTTGGCCCCGACAACCTCGTCTTCAGAATCGTCCATATCCTGCTGGCGCAGGGCGGCGGCTAGCATGTTGGCATCCTCGTCGATCTCGTTCTTAACCCGCAGGCCCTTGAGCTTGAAGAAGCTCTCGAGAGCCTTAAGATCCTCACGACTAATGTTGCTGAACTGAGACGAACCAGCGCCGTTCTTGAGAAGGACAGTGATGTCAAAGGTGGAGAGGGCGGAAACAGCGCCGCTGACACGGGAGAAGGTGACAGACTGGGTCTGCTCGTAGGCGATGTATGTGGCGGGCTTGGGGACGAACATGAAGGCCTTTTCCAGGCAGTACAGGGAACCCTCGCTGGCCTTGATGGAACACTTGATGCCGTATTGGTTTCGGTGTCTGCACACGAATTAGTATAGGACAAAGGTGGAAAAGGGGCTGACGATGCATACGTGATGAAGTCCTTGGCAGGGGACGAAATCTTCTTGTTGGCCAGGCCACGGAAGATCTTGGCCACGACGTGGTGCAGGGGCTCCTCGTAATGGGGCTCTAGCTTATCCTGGTACTTGCTCTTGAGCTCTTCCTCGTTGAGGTTGAGGTCGATTGTCACCTCCTCATCCTTCTTGAACTGCATCACCACAAAGGGGTAGCGGGTCTGGCCCTGGCGCAGAGGGGGGTCGAGGCCTATGCAGAGCATGCAGTGCGTCTCATCGGGCTTGGGAAGGACCATAAACTTCTTGATAGCCTCGTACTGGATCTTGTAGTCGTACGTCTTGCCACGAAGGCGGAACGAGGCCTCGTACATGTCGATATCGAAACGACCTCTGGGGGTGAGATGCAGGACATCCAGGAAGGTGGCAATGGTATCGCCAGCCGTCTCGCCAATCTCAGCCTTGTCGATGAGCGTCTCGTAGAAGAGGGCAGCCGCATCCTTGACCTCCTCGCCGTTCTCGCTGCCTGCATCCTCACCCTCCGTCTCCTTGCGGGTGGCGGTTCCGGGGATGTAGAAGCGCATCTCGACAAGCTGATCACGGCCAGCGGCGGCCTTGGTGCCCTTTGCGCGAGCGCCACCCAGCTGGGGGTTGGCACCAGTGTCGGCGGCGGCGGTCGGGGGTAGGGTCATCTCGACAGCGACCTCGTTTCGACCGGCAAGGTTGGTGTTGCCAATGTCGGAGTAGGACAGCTCAAAGGCCGGGCGGTTCTGGACGCTAAAAGTGAGCTCCGATTTGGAGAACTCGGCCTTGCCCCAGTTCCAGCCGCGAAGGGCGTGTTCCTTGTTCTCGAGGGCGGTGCTGTACCAGTTCTTGAACACCTTGGCAAGGCGGTCGTAGTCCTCCTGCGAGAAGCCGTCCAGCTGAATGATGCCGGAGCTAGCGCGCTGGAGGATCTTGATCTCGTAACCCTTCGCTGCGCGGCTCCATTGCGCGGCCGCGATGTTGGCGTGGTCGAGGGTGAAGGTGTCGCCGCCGCTGGAGGGCTTCCAGCCGAATCCGGTCTCGGCGAACCTGCACTTGCCGCTCTCCTTGGAGAGGTCCAAGTAGATGTTGTCGAAGCTCTCACTGCGATGGACGGGCCATGGTTAGCTGGGTGCTGACGGCGGACAATCGCCACAGCCTGTCTGGTCTTGCCTGGTCTGGCCATGGTTGCGGTCGCTGTGACGACGGGGAAACAGAAATTGGGCATCGGAGGGTAACTCACATTGCAGTCATGGCGACGGCGGAGCTTCAAGAGCCAGATGTAGACGGGGAGATGGAGGGGGTGGTGAGAGGAGGAAGAGTGGAAGCTCTGTTCTCTCGCCGTTGCGACGAAGATGCGATTAGACCAACTCGAAATTTGAGACGTACGTAGAGAGCTTCGCGGTCGGCGCGCCAAAAACACGCGCCACCAGTGCAGCTGGGCTAGCGCGCGACCCCCGTGAACCACTATAACCCGCCCCGGTACGTACCGCACATGAGCCTGCGGACTGCCGGTCACAGGTGCGAGATACGCCCGTTTGCAGGGGACGCTAGGCGCATGAGCCACTGAGACCGAGATAGACTCCGCTGGAAGAGGTACCTGCGTGCCTGGCGTCCGCCCCAGTAAATTCGCGGAGAACCGCCAGGCCCCAACGTATCTGAACAGTCGGCGGGTCACATGGGCCGCGCTGAGACGTCACGGTATCAGCGGATGCCTGTCTGCAGCCTCTTTAACGAAATGCGTTAGCGCCATGCTCCGACTCTTGTACTTTCAGCGGCAATCTCGTATAGAAGATACCTCCCCAGCAACTCGGGTTCCATCCCAACAGTTAGGCCGCTTCCGTCTCCAGGCACCTGGATACCTCACTTACGAACCCTTTCGGCACTGCTCCACTGGCGATAGCGCCCGCGTGCCAGATATGACAACATCGTTGGCTACCCTCCGCCTCTCTCCGTCGCTCCGACTCCGACTCTAGCCCTCACTCTTCTTTCGCCTCGTCACCACCACGCTCATTCTTCCCCTTCTTCCCCATCACTCCTACTTCTCTCTATACATCTCTTCTGCTGTTCCTGATACATCATCATCTCCTATGGTGCGCCCCGTCATGACATCCCATCTTCCCCGGCCACCCAGCTCGAGGTGCGCCTCAGCCGCCAGAGTTTCCGCGGCGCTGCTCTTATCATTCCTCGCCTTCACCCCGACTCTCGTCTCCGCCGACAACAGCGCCCGACACTTGAGCGACGAAATCCTGCTGCCTCCGGGCCCAGTCCTCCCCCCGAATCCCGAGGCCCCCGTACCCGCCGAACACACCTTCTCACTCCGACACATCTTCCACCACGGCACTTACCGGCATCCGGGGCTCCACCGGAAGAGGGACGTCGTCCATGAAACCTCAAGAGTGTTCTTAGCCGCCGAGGATGGCTACGATGAACAGGAAATCTTCCAGCTCAAGGCCAAGAGCCGCGCCTCGTCGATAGAGCGACTGGTAGACCGGAGGCCTTCCGTCGTAGACCCCATGGTGGCAGAGTCTCGGCGACACGGTTACGCGGCCGTCCTGGATGCATCGGCATGGACCCTCGACCAAGTCTCGTCGCCTGACATCACCGACAAGGAGACCGTCCTGACCCTTGCCAGGATGACCGCCAACGCCTATGTCGGGAATGACACCGACGCCGACTGGGAGGAAGTTGGGCCTCACTTCAACCGCACTGCCGACTTCGGATGGGAGGGCGATGGTCTCCGCGGCCACGTCTATGCCGACGACACCAACTCGACAATTGTCATCGGATTGAAGGGCACATCCATGGCCGTCTTTGATGGCGAAGGCACCACCACCAATGATAAGGTCAACGACAACCTCTTCTTCAGTTGTTGTTGCGCCCAACAGGGACAGTGGACTTGGCATCAAGTCTGCGATTGTGCCACCGACACCTTCACCTGCAACAACACCTGCGTGGTTGACGCGTTGCGAGACGAGAACCGGTACTACACTGCTGCTCGCGAGCTATTTTCCAACGTGACGGAGCTGTACCCCAATGCCATGGTCTGGCTGACCGGCCACTCGCTTGGCGGAGCCGTCACCTCGATGCTTGGATTGACTTACGGCCTACCCGTCGTCACCTTTGAGGCTGTCCCGGAGGCTCTCCCAGCTACGAGACTCGGCCTTCCCAATCCTCCCGGTGCCGACCCAAGGTTCCCTCAAGTGCGCGAGAATACTGGTGCATATCACTTTGGCCACACGGCGGACCCGGTCTACCTCGGCACATGCAACGGAGCCACGGCTTCATGCTCTTTTGCAGGGTATGCTATGGAGTCAAGGTGCCACACGGGCTTCGAGTGCGTCTACGATGTCGTTGCGGACAAGGGATGGCGAGTTGGCATCGGTACCCACAGGATTCGATCTGTCATTGATGATGTCATCACCAAATATGATGATGTCCCAGTGTGCCACCGCACCCCAGAATGTCGAGACTGTGCCCAGTGGAAGATGTATGAGAGCAACGGAACCGACAGCACAACCACGGCGAGCACAACTACAACCAAGACACGGACTCGGACCACTACCTGCAAGACCCCTGGATGGTGGGGATGCCTTGATCAGTCAACTCCCGGTCCGACTACTACAACTACAACGACTTCGACATCTACATCCACTTGCAAGACTCCTGGTTGGTTCGGATGCAAGGATCAGACCACGACGGAAACCACAACTTCTGAGTCCAGCGCCACACCAACCACGACTTGCCACACGCCCGGTAGATTCTGGGGTTGTCGGGATGAAGTCCCTGAGGCAACCAACACCGAGCCTAGCCCTGTTACCCTTCCATCCATGACCGGCTTGCCAACGGCCACGTCTACAGCTCCTTCCAGCGCCTCGCCTCCAGAGCGCAATTGCCTTCGCCGAAGCTGGTTTGGGTTTTGCAAGGAGTGGGATGGAGAAGAGTTGGAATTCTGGCCGGATGAGATGTAGGGATCCCAGGAGCTACTCGGGAAATTGGTATTCAACATATAGACCCTTCGGGGATAGGATGTGAGGGTTTGCGATTTCAATGGCAGTTGCGTCCGGAGCAAGCGAGCTCTGTCGCAGACATGTCTGGCGTTGGACGTTTGGTTAGTTTTTGTCAAGGAAGCGGGATTTCACTTAGGGGATCATATCATATTCCTATTCATACACATACACATATAAGCATAGGACGTGACCAGGTGGTCTCGGTTTGGGTTGGATTGGGTTGGATTGGACAGGGGGCGTTAGATTTGATGAGATGAATGGACCACCAACGAGAGTGTCTGGTACCGAGTACAGATAGAACTCCCACTCTGGGGAAGTAAGAGAATGACGAAGCCTTGATGCTCGTTTCAAAAACTTATTTGTGAATCAGTTCCATATTTTGTAGTATTTGTGATGGTCCCAAGAGTGCCCAGTGTGGTCAAGTAAGCGCCCGAACACACCGACGTCTATCCTGCACTCCCTCGTCCAAGCTTGGCCGAAACAAGATAACATGTTATACCTGTAATCCTTTTTGCATCACTGGGAGACTCCACTCAAATTGGGAATCTTTGACTTGCGTGTTAGGATCCTTGATGGGTATGGGCGTAGGACCTAGACTAAGTATTAGTATCGAATGTTTATGAGCATCAAGTGTATAACTTACGCAAGGATGTTTTATCCTATTCTGTTAAGTAATACCATGTGACTACTCGGTTGTGTCTACCTGAAACCAGGTTAATTACCATACTCGAGTTGTAAATGTGTTGATCCTCAGTACCTCCAGTCGGTGAATGTTAACCGGTTAACGAATGCCTGTTTCCTCTCGGTGTAGAGATGTAAAAGGTAACTGTCTCTGGGACTGCCAGTTCCGATGCACGAACCATTGCGCTAACTTCAGGATCTGGTAAGCTTCAAGTCTAGGTAATGGGTTGAATAAGAGTATTGCTATTTGCACACAGGTACAAGCTTCTTTTCTAAAGCATCAGCTTGGCTAAGGTAGGTACATATCTGCCTTATGTATAAGGTAGTAACGGGTAGTACTAAAGACCTGCCTTTCTTATTAAATTAGGCCTAATGAATAAAATAAAATATTATTACTATAAAAATACTAAATATTAGTCTAGAGAAAAATTATTTTCTAGATTGCTCTAGGAGGATATTGTATAATTATTAGTAGGATTAAGAATATAGTTATATGTGCGAATAGCAATACTCTTGAATAAGATACTCACAGCAGCCACCCAAAAAGTAACACGCCCCTCTGGAAGTCGTCCTGGTCTGTGGTCGGTACAGTTCAGTGTCCGTTGTGTTGATCACATTTAGAGGAATGAAGTTATATATACCTACAATGAGGCTTATTCCTTCAGCTATACCAAGACCTAGTGTCAGTACAATGCGCTTAATACTGTATTGAATCTGGTGGAGGCTTACGGATTGCTCGTACTTTGTCCTTCTAAACAAATATAGAAAGCTTTTTATTCATACAGTGACGTCGGATTTATTCGACTGTTGACCGTTTAGAATTAGTGTATCTAAATACCAAAACGAAATTGCAATGGTGCCGGTACTTACCGAAATCTGAGTCGACTTGGTCTACATTTGAGAAAAATAAAGTCAGTCCATGAGCTCGTTGATAATCAAAACCTAAGATCTCGATAATGCGCTTACTTCGGCGACAGCAAGGAGGTTCTTTAGTCGGTTATTTAGTTCTATAGCCAACATCTTCTATCACATAGGGAATGGAAATGGACATCGAAAAGGGATACATACGTCTCTCTTGTTTCTCCAGAACCACATGAGATTGATATTTAACGAGACTTGTCATGCCTGGACACAAGTTCACAAAGTTCGACAATCTTACTAGTTTCTCCAGTTGCATCCATTGCTCACTTGTATAGTTTCGCCAACGCCTAGTCCCTTCGACTACTAGGGTCCAGTAGCATGTACTACTTCGTCACCACCTCACAAGTCCTCTTCTTTTCCGTCGTCGCCTACTTCTTCTTCATCAGGTGCCTGACTTCCATCACCCAGCTTATCATAGAAAGGCAGTGCGACAGTGGTACCAGGCACTCCTTCAATCCAGTCCAACAAGCATTCTGGAAGAGGTGACGTTCCCGACTTTAACAAACTCCTTTCAAATTTGCAACCAGAAATTCCTAGCTTTTTAAGGAAATCTTGAGTGTATTCCTCGTAAGTGTCGTTGAAAGGGTAGCCAGACCTGACGGTGTTCACAAGTCCCCAAGGATGAGTAACTGACTTGGCATTCCCGTAAGACCAGAAATCGTAATATAATGAAGGCAAACAGGCGTATAACCTCGTCCGACTTCATCTTTAATAATGTCAAGTTTGTTTCTCGGAATGCAAACGAAAGATATTTCACGGTCTTTTTCTAAGCGGCCTTGAAACTGAGAGTACTCGTCATGAAGCCTCTGGCATCTTTCAAGATTACGACGGTTCAGACCAGAAGTGATTCGGCCTCGATGGAAATGATGAGCTTTGTGGATCTCGAAAGGTCTTTCTGGTTTAAGGATTGCCTCAAGGACTTCAACGGAGTTCAGTGGTGCTTCAATCATCCATGGGACCATTTTCTCGTCGCTGGGCCTAGGAATCGATGTGCTAGGTAGCGTATCTTCAATTCCGGAGGGACTCTGGAAAGTGCCATCATAGCGTTGTTGCGCGAACAGCAGACCATAACAGTCAAGTTGGAGCCCTTCGGCGATAATGGGTTGCTAGTAGGGAGGCATGGTAGAAAGAATGATTGAGGCAAGGTTAAGGGCTGGCGGGATGAGAATGGGACCGTGTGGTTTTATATCTTCCCACACTTTATGGGTTGGCTCAGATTGGATTGAGTTGGCACAAACCTTCTCAGACTACCACCAAGGTGCGTCATTAGTCACATGCTGCCATCCCCAAGTTCTTCTCTTGCCTTTGTCCGTTTCTTTGGAACTGAACAATCAAGTATGGAGGTTGCAAACCAAGATAGTTACATCATTTAATGGCGGCGCTTCCATTTCCAGCTCCCCTTCTCTTCTACCGTCTTTACAGATGCTATATTACTCACCCCGTTGTCTTCCCCTACCTTTGTGAGACATTCTCCTGTTCCGGTGCGTCCATTTAGATATGTATCACGCATTCCGTAATGTTAGCGACCAACATGACTGTTAGGACTAACGAGCTTGCTATTCTCGATACATAAGTATACGCTCTAATACTAAAGATAATTAGCAATATACAGCAATTTAAAAAAAAAAAGTAACCCTTAAAGTTCGTATTTATCCCTAAAGGATGATTTTTTATTATAGTTATTAAGTAATACTTTTTAATCAAGATAGACCTAAAGCCTAACAGAACGTACCCTTTGACTCCATCCATATGCCAGGTACATTAATTTGCCTAAGGTTTAGCTGCAGGAACTAGTACCTGTGTGCGAATAGCAATACTCATGCTGTATACCTGGTAAAGTTTCAGCTGAACCAGTGGACCCAGCTTGAGCGCAGCCGAAAGTATTTCCCAGGCTAAAGAAAGGCCTGTGTTTTAATTGCAGGGTACTTATTCCCATATTTCCTGTTATTAAAAATGATCCAATAGACATAAGGAGGGATTCAGTGCTGTGTTGGTGGTTGGTGTTGGCCAGTAGGCTACTGCGTGGCTCTGTGATGTCAGCGACCAAAAATTTACTCCCCACCACAAAACGCGTCTTCCTGCCACCTTCATCTTCGACGCAAAAACCCACCCACGAATCCACCAAAGCCGCAAACTTGCATGCACGCAGGGCCATGTGATTTCCGAGCACTCGCCCTGGTTTCCAAAAAGTGGATGATTTTGCGATGGAGTCGGAAACCAAACCCTCGGAAAGGGACGACTCCCGATCCCCCGACTCGTCGAGCGACAGCGACAGCGACAGCGACGCTGGCATCGCCACCGGTCAAGGCAGCAATTCCGACAGCCAGACGAACACCGAGCCGCAGGTGCAATGGCTGGCTACGACGCGCGAACGCCGGTCCACGGCTGGCAACCGGATGAAGTCGATGCTCGCGAACGAGGAACCCGATTCAGATCTCGAGCTGCTGTTCGCCGAAGACGAAAACGACCAGGGATTCACCGATGTTGATGATGACGGATCTGACGTTCATATGGATTCTTCTTCAGATGAAGAAGACAACAATAACAACAATGCCGATGACGACCTCGAGGGCGAGAAGGAGCTAGAGAAGCAGGCCAAGGAGCGTCGAGCCGCCCAACGCAAACGCAAAGCCCAGGAAGCCATCCCCGTCAAATTTCGCAAGAAGGTCCGCATCGATCCCACGACGCCCGCAGCTCCCGCGCCTGCTCCCATGCCCACGACGCCCGCACCGCGGCCCAAGAAGAAATCCGAGCGCACCTCATGGCTACCGTCACCCGCCGACATGCCGACCCGTGCCTCGTCGCGATCGACGACCCGTTGGTCCAAGGAGCAATTACACAACCAGATGGTGGAGCGCGAGGCGAAGCGGTTGAAGCAGCTGGCGCAGATGCAGAAAAAGGCGGCTCGGCTCGAGGCGCTTAAGAAACCGCCCATGACGCAGGAGGAGCGGCTACGCGAAGCGGCCATCGTCGAGAAGCGTAACAGCAAGAGCCTGAACCGGTGGGAGGTGGCGGAGAAGCAGCGCGAGGAGGACCGGCGCGCACGGCTGGCGGCGCTCAACGAGAGGACGCTCAAGGGTCCCGTGATTACCTTCTGGAGCGGTATTGGCGAGTGGATGGGGAGGAACATGGTGGTGGAGGAGCCGGCCAAGAAGAAGAGGGAGAGGGTCGACAAGAACAAGGACAAGGGGAAGGGAAAGGACAAAGACAAGGAGAAGAGCAAGGACGAAGCTGCAGAGGGCAAAGCAGAGGGCAAGGCAGAGGGCAAGGACAGTATCAAGGAAGTCGGCAAAGAAGTCGGCAAAGAAGATGGCAAAGTAGACACTCCGGCGACAAGCGATGGAACTCTGAAGCCGAAGCCCGAGTCGGGTCAACCACCACAACAGACGTCTCCGCAGCCCCCAGCTGAGACTCCAGCTTCTATTCCGGCTGCTACTCCAGCGGGCCCAACACCCAAAGAGGGCGATGCAGCAGTTCCCGTCAAGGTCGAGGACACTCCAGCGAAGCCTGCAAACACTCCATCAGCGGTTGAAGCGCCTCCTGCGCCAAAGACCGAAGAACCACCCCGGATTATGGCGATGCCGCCTCCACCACCTCCTGTCGCTAGTGGTCTCGCTGCTCCAGCGCCTCTTCCTCTGTCTCTGTCTCCGTCTCCTCCTCCCAATGGACCAACTGCCCCGACTCGCCCGACTCTACCTCCCAATGGCCTCGCTGCTCCAACTCCTCCGAATCCACCTCCCAGTGGCCTAGCTGCTCCCGCTCCTCCTCCGAACGGCCTGGCCGCACCAGCTCCTCTCCCTCCTCCGCCGACCAGTGGTCTGGCTGCTCCAGCTCCAGCCCCTGCTCCTACCTCTGCTCCTCCGGGCTCCCAACGATCCATCATGACTCCTCCGTCAGGGCTGGCGCGGCCCCTGGAATCCAAGCCATCCGGTGTCCTCGCCGCGCCCATTCTTGCTCCCCCGCCAGGCATCGGCGTCAACGGCACTGCTCAATCCATGCTAGGCTTCAGCTCTGGCAATCTCAAGTCCAACGTCCTGGCTCTGCCGAACACCTCTCAGGGATCCGGTCCTCCACCGCTGTCTAGCATGACGGCCCCGGAGAGACTCAGTCCTTCCATCTCTCTCGCCACCCCCGCGCCGCCTAAGCCTATACTTGCACCTACACCGTCTTCCACTTCCACTCCTACCTCGATCCCTGCTCCTCCTAGAGAAACGCACCTCCAGCCCATCTCCAACCCTTCAGCTGCCCCAAACAAATCGGCTACCCCTGACACACCCGCACAACCACCCCAACCTCCACAGCCCTCTACAGGCGCCCGCAACGCCATCGTCTTCCAGAATTTTGATGAGAACGGGATCAAGGACCGCACTGTCCAGACCCAAATCATCTTCGGCCGCAAGATGACCAAGCTCGGCAGTAAGTTTCTCTCTGCCACCAAGAAAATAGCACGCATATACTGACCCGTTCCACGCAGAGCCCTCTCCTGCACCTCTCTGTGTCATTACAAACCACCCCGCTCGTTACCGCGATCCAAAGACAGGGCTGCCGTATTACAATGCCTATGCCTACCGCGAGATTCAGCGCCTGTGTCGTGGTGAACACCGCTGGAGCAAGATCCTCAATGCATGGGTTGGCAGTGGCTCCACTGCCGCCCGCGGAGTGCCCGAGCGATTCTTAAACCCAAACAAGAAAAAGCCTGTTGACGAGAAAGCAAATGGAGAGAAGAAAGATCCAGATGGCAAAGTTATGGTAGAGAAGAAGACGGATGATGGGAAGGCCTCTGAAATGAAGCCCACCGAGGTCAATCCTGCTGCTGGAGTGAAGCCCCAAGCGGTGAAGCCCACGGAGAGTAAACCAACTGAGGTGCAGGCCCTCGAAGTGACGGCCCCTGAAGTGAAGCCGCCAGAGGAGGCAAAGGCTCCGGAGGTGACGATGACGGACGCAGAGATGAAAACCGCAGAGGCGAAAACTCCGGGAGCAGCACTCCTCCCGCCCAAACCAGAGACAATCAACCTAGCAGGTAAAGCACCCGAAGTGCCCAAACTGTCCAATGCGTCTACTGTTGCAGCGGTAACACCAACACCTGTCACGGCCCAGGTCACAGCACCTGAGCAGGCACCAAACCCCCCCTCGACCACGACTACTGCCGTTGTGCCAATGGAGGCAGCAAAATAAGCGGAGCCGTGCTTCATGATTTAAAGCGGCGGCGTGTATGAATAGATGTTGATTATCGGAATAGATGAGAGAGGCAGGCGTATGTACATATAGATACCCACCGGTTTTGCACGTCGCAAGACCCAATGGACAAAAGCGCCCAGAACAGAATAGGAATGTCTGTCTAGTTTGGAAATGATGAGAACCTCTACATTGGCATAAACCAATACGTAAAATATTGCTATTTGCAAACCCCTCTACTTCTATTCGTACGCACACGCTATATGACCTATGTATGGGCACATCACGTTAAATAATGTATACGACACCGACAGATAATAATAGCGTTCAAGTTGTCAATACCTAGGAGGGTTTGAGATATCTACACATCACATCACCTTCGACATTGGGAACATTGAGTTTGTTTGGCTTCATGATTGCTTCGTTCTTCATCTATCTAAATCCTCAAGACTCACCCAGAGTCAGATAAGCAAACCATCCCACATCCTCTCTTGATGCATTCTCAATCGCGTCATTCTCGAAATTGCGTTGCAAAACATGTTTGTCACATCCCGTCTCCTTAGCCATCCACCCTCCAAATTGTCTCCCAAAGTGTATGCCAATTCCCTTTTCCATTGCCCAAATTCCCCATCCATTTTGGAGCCTCCATTATCGGAGAGGGCATAAACATGTAATCGCTTCCCAATACCAGAGATGCTCGCGCCCTCTTTCCTTTTATTCCGCCCTTGAAAACGCCAAAGATGCCACGCCCTGGTTGCTGCTAGAGCCCAGGTCATAGCGATAGTGTTGAAAACCGCTAAATAAAATATCAAATCAAACCAAACGCCGTCTAAATGCTGAAGCTTGTGGGTGGGGAAGGGCATGAGCCCACGCCGGAAGGTTGTTGTTTACATTGTCGGATAAAAGAGTCTGTCAGAGGGAGGTGATGTTTGTTGCCGTTGGGCCAATGTTCAGTCGCGCTTGTTGCCAATCACGTCGACTATCCAACCCAGCTCGTTGACAAAATCATCCAGGCCGTTATCAATGGGCGAGCCCAGGAGGTTGGAGCCGCTGACGGAGAGGTCGACATGGCCACGGGAGAGGAGGGTAGGAGAGTTGATCTTAGCGTACGTAGACTGAGGTCCCACGATCTTGCTTCTCTTCTCCTCCGGCTCGGGGAGGCTGTAGCACTCATAAGACTCCGTCTTAGTTGACGTGCTAGCCGTGGGCTGGAAGGAGATGATATCGCTGTTGTTGCTCGACAACATGTCGTCCTCATCGTCGGTCAAGTCGTAGTAGAAAGCCTGAGCATCTTCGTCGGGGTACTGGGGAGAAACGGGAGAGGCGAAGTAGCTCGATGAGGTAGACAGTGTTAAGCGAGAGGTCTCCAGCTTGGGTCGGGACGGGATGACAGCAGATGCCGGCACCTCCTGGGTCTCGTACACGGTCAAGTTCGAAGGCCTCGTGGGCATGAGAGTGAGGGAATGGGAGTTTAAGACACGACCAACGGATTCGGAAGATGCAGTGCGCCTGAAAGGGGGAGGAGTCAGGCCGGTAATATAGGCCGGATTCTCGGAGACGGCAGACGTCGCAAAGTTGTCATCGTCATCGTTGTCCTCGTCATTGTCGTTCTCCTCGGGTGTCTCATCGGGGATGACCAAGGTCGGTCTCACACTGAGGTTGGAACCAGGTCGTGATGGAATATCATCAGACAGGAAGCGGCGGAGGGACTCAGGGGAGATGTCTCTGGTGCGAGTGCCTTCGGATGGAGTTGTGCATCGGACATCCGAGTCGTCGGGAACGGAGCGAGTATTGTTCTCGCGGACTGGTGATCGGCCACGTTCATCATCGCGACTCGTCACCTTTCGAGAGAAGAATCGTTTCCATGCCGGGGCCGGTGAGAGTGATCGAGACGATGATTTGTGGTTGAGCAATGGCGATGAGCCTAAGCGCAAAGTTGCGTTGTCGACCATCGCTGAGGGAGTGGGTCGAGGAGTGGCGAATTTGGACTCGGGGTCCATAGTCATGAAGTCGGTAGGACGCATGGAGCTGAGAGATGCACTTCGCTTCCGGAGAGCCTGCTCGACAGGAACGATCATGGTGTTGACGGTCTGGCCAGGCATGTATGGGCAGGCAGTTGTTGAAGGGAGAGCAGTGTTGTGAGTCTCGACGGCACCATCCACCTCGTACTGGAGATTCCTTGTCAGAGAATGCATGATTAAGAATTAAATAGGTAGTGAGTGTTGTAAGGAGTGTGGGTTGTTAGTGGGCGAGTGAGGGAGTGTGTTGATGATTGATTGACAGGACGGAAAGAGAATGAATAAGTGGGCAAATGACCCTATTCATACGTACATAGTAATAGTAGGTGTGGCCCATCTTGAGACCACCGTGCCTCTTATACGGGGTGCCCGGTCCAGCTGCGTCGTCGCAGAAAATGTCGCGAAAAGAATGGCATCCTCTCCACTGGCCACGGCCACGCCGGACGTCTCGCTCCATGGGGTAAGATTGGGAGAAATTGTCCCACGACCCAATAAGCAGCACGGACTGGACCGAAGGGTCTGTTTGACTGGGGTTGCTTGTCAGCGCTCAGTGCACGATAAAGTCGGGCAACGGCATGGAGAATGGGACGAAAAGGAAATTGGATGAAACAAGCCACTGGGCCGGGGATTTGCGATGACAGCTGAGATTCGCGGGGAGCCACTATGAGCAGATGTGCAGAGGAGGACTGAGACCCAGGCCACGGCATGAGTTGTCACGACGGCGTCTTGCGTCTGCAACCATCCATGCAATGCAACCACTCAGCATTGCATTGCATTGCCAGCACAGAAAATGCAAATTGCCAGGTCCCGGCCCAACCTGCCACAGCACATGCCAGCACATTCCGAGAGCCAGGCCGCAGCCGCTGCCACGTACTCAAGGAGGCTGGCTGAGTACCGCGTCCCCCAAAAGGAAAAAGCATGAAGTACGATGCGAGGCCCTTGTCTCAGGCACCAGGGGGGGGGGGGGGGGCTAGGAGGCAAGCAAGGGGGTTCAGGGCGAATGCAGTAAAAAATAGAAGCATACCACGGCAGCTAAGGCAGGGCCCAAAACGGTTCCCGGTCGCTTAAGAATGAGGCTGGTCGATAAATCGGACAAAACAAAAGGAATGCTGGGAGATGGGGCCACGGGGATCGATCGAGGGCGCAGAAGCAAGCTCAACCGGGCCAGGGCGGAAGTAAATGAATGGGTGAATCGATGAATGGGGTCTGTGAACACGAGACCAAGACAGGTGCGATCGTATAAGACCGTGGTGTCCCAGAAGTGGGAAATGCGGAGGCAGGGAAAGGTCGGCCAGCGAAAAAGGGTGAGGGAGATGTAAGATTGCAGCGCAGCCAAGACAACAAAGAAAGAAAATGGCTGGCAATGTGAAGGAGAAGCAAAGAGAGAGAGTCCAGACTCACAGATGAAAAGTAACAAGAGTCGTCGAGGGATCCATGATGGCTGGCTGGGCGAATGCCTGTGTAAATATGTAGGAACCCGTTCTTCGTTTTGCGAGGCGCGTCTGGCTTGCAGGGGGACCGGCCCACGACGGCGTCTAGTTGAATGCTATTTTGTGCTGGAAACCTCGCAATTGACAATTATAGCAAGCGATGAAACGCGAGGGCGCTCGTTGCGTGCCCCAACAGACGCAGGAGTTTGCAATCCAGATTGCAGACTCGGTAGTGAGAGTGGTCCCGGCCAATAGCAAGCCAGGGACGGCTCGTGGTAAGCGCCGCGATGAGCTGCAGGTCGAGCTTGGGCGAATGCCGGCTCGAGGATGAGCTGTTTTGTTCTGGGTTTGGATGGGGAATTATGGAGCGCGGCGTGATGCTGGCGCTTAGGTACGGGGCCTTAGACACAGGGCCCAAAGCACAGGGCGTAGGCGACAGACCAGACCGGAGTGAACCGGGGACAAGCGATGGGCAGACAATCCGTAACAGAAGGCCTGGGATCCTAGAGGAAGCACGGAGGGAGCGGCTAGTGAAGCTGCTGCTGTCGGATCGCCGTCGCTGTTCGATGTGGACGTGGATGCAGCCCTGGCCGTGAACCTAGACGTACTGCGAGCACCCGAACGTGCGGTAGAGTACTTCGTATTCCAGGGCGTAGAGGCAGGGCGTCGCAGTCGCCTAGTCGTGGTGTTTCGAGGTCTCGGGAGTGAGGCGTGGGCGGCGTGGTGATTCACTGGTTCGCCCGGGCCCTTGCCGTCCTCGGAATGAGTGTCTCGAAGAGATCCTGTCGCCGGCTGTTGCTTCTCGAAGTGGTTCCTGAGGGTGCCGAAATTCCAGAGGTGCGGGAAATGAGGAATGCAATCCCACACAATGAGATGCAGATGCAAATGCAGGAGGAGAAGGGGATTGGAGAATTGGAGATTGAAGGTTGACGGCGGAGATGAGGAAGCAGTCGCAGTGCGCCGGCGGGGGAAAAGCCACTTGTCCGTGGTTGACGCAACCGGGAAGGAGCAGAGGAGCGAATGAAGTCCAGGCCAGTCCAGCTCGGCCAAGGAAGGAAACGACGGCTGACAGCTCGCGATCCACGCACGAGGTTGGCTCACGAGGGTTCAGGTTGGCTGAACTGGCGGAGGGCCCGGCTCAGGAGGCGTTCAATCTTTTGCTGGTTTAGGAAGCGAGAAGCGGCCTGGCGGGAATTATCCCCCCTAGGCTGCATGGGATTATTGGGGTTCTGCTGTACAGACTAACTTAGTTGCTACGGGGTACATGTACCCATCGATCGAGGCCATCGGCACCACTAGCGACGATGGGGAGAAGGGATATGTTAATCTAGCTGAGGGAATGGTGAGGACGAATGAGGAGGCGAGCTGCCACCAGAGTGTCACAAAAAGCATCGAGCAGCTTGAAGCGTTCAGCTCGCCCACTTATTGGCCCTGGCACTTGAGAATGAGGATGAGAATTAAGCATGGCAATCATAACATGGCATTATTGAAACGCTGCTGTGCCGAGACGAAACAAAAACAATCAATGCGAGACTAAGAGGAAAGACAACACAAGGCGAGACACCCGCCGACTCCCAAACGAAGCCACAATGCGAGACGAGACAGCCAGGAGAAGGGGGATTTGGAGGATAATGAGAGGCTCCAAAGGCGAGACATGACGAGACATGTACTTAACTGGAGACAGGCCCCAGGAGCTGGGAGCAAGGCCCGCGGGAGGGAGCCACCACTCGAGGGCGCTCAGAGTGGTGTCGTTCGTTAACAAGACAACAGCAGAGAGGCGTGATTGGGCAGCAGAGAGTGGGATTGTCAGCCAGCCGCTCGACTACTGAATCAGCTAGCATGCACCAGGCCTAGCCTGAGCCTGAGACTAATTAACTATGACCAGGGGCCGTGTGTTCAACCCAAAAGTCTCCAGACGGTCCCCCCCTCCAGCTGGGAAGGGGAGGGGCGGGTACGATGGAGATTGGACTGTAGGAGAGTTGATGTGTGTGATGGCCTCTGGTGAAATGGGTGCAGTTCCTGGTGTTGCGGACGGGGCAGCCGGAAGTGCGTGCCAGGAGTTTGAGAAATGGTGGTGGAATTGACAGCCAATGGACCGCGAGCCACCCACCGTCACGTCACCACCATAGCCTAGGACCCCGTAGTTAATTTATTGACTGACGGCTGCCGCCATTCCCTTCAGAGCATGAACATTCAGGATCCTGGGGCCTCTGACGAACCACTGTGCGGCCAGTCACAGCGTCTCTCGCCACCGTGAATCCTACCTTCTGAAACGAACGCTCCCTCCGGGCGAAACTTTGCTTCTCAGCCAATTCGTCTCCCATGCCAGCGGTGGGCGTGGTCAGCATGAACCGCCACAGCCACCAGATGATACGGTGCTGTCACGGCGTTGAGACAACCATCAGGGAGCATAACACAACAACAATGCCAACGTCATTGTAGCCCGCAAGTCGCTCGGCAGGCCATCTCTGTCTCGACTGTTTTCTCTTGTCCCAATTCGGTCTCCAACAGAGGCCTGTCCCGAAACAAGCCCTTGCCGCCCTTTTTGCTCATCCCTCCGTCACTGCTGCCAGCCCACATTGGCCTGCGCTGACATCCGTCCATTTGCGGCAATCCAGCAAGGGCAGGGTCTCGACTGATTGGCTCCACTGGGGGACTGCGCGCTTGTCCGTCCACCAGAACGAGTCCACCAGAACATCTGACGACCACCTGAACAGGCCAGCAGCCGCCCTGCTCTGTCGCAGGTTCGGAGGCCTGGATGCGAATGGACCTGTTTCAATGGGGAACCTAGGTTTTGTGAGAATTGCCTCCGGCCCGCGGCAAAGAGGGGCGCGTCATGACGTCGATGATGATGGTTACCGACACAGCTTGCAATGGGTAAATTATCAACAAACCTCAGCAGCCGGAAAGTATGCGGCCACATGTAAAGGCCTCGGCCATCGAAGCTTTGGTTGGTAGTCAGTACGCCCACGTCAATCACCCACAGTCAGCCACAGCATCACGGTTATCTGCGAGGCGCACGCAGCTGCTCAGCTGTGGATGCGTATTCCGCGATGAGGTGCAGCCGTGGCAGACGCCATGCTGCACGCACGCGAAGACACTCCGGACGCACAAGTCCCGTCCCGCGATGCACAATCCTCTCAATCCTACATCCCTCCCTTCAGCTTTGCCACTCCATCATCAGCTCACCGGCGTGATCGAATCACCTCGCCCATCAAACCCTCCCCGCCAAGTTGCGCCCCCACCCCCTGCAGCGACCACCTTTTGACGTGAAGGAGTGGGCTCGGGGGGGCTGAGGCTAAGCGTGGGGCCACGGCTGATTGAAAACCTTCCAGAAGGCCAGCCGACGTCCCATTAATTGGGTATCCAACTGGGGCGCTGCACGGCGATGGAGAAGATCGGGTGTTGACACAGCAGCCATGCAGCTTTGCACGGCTCGGCTGCGACTTTTAGGCTTTGCTTGGTGCGTCATCGATCAACAATGGGTCTTTGGGCTAAGTTTCTGCTTTCTTTTCCTGCTGCGTAGACATTGCCTCGCCGTCCTGTTGCGCCCGTAGCTTGTTGCCTGTGCGAGGCGCGCAGCGGGTGACGCATCCAGACCAAACGTGGCTCGGTATCGCCTTCACCCGTCCACAGGCGGAGGCTTAATAAATGCCAAAATGGCTTGGGCAAAGCAAATCATGCCATTAAGCCCCCGTCCCGCGCGGACGGAACCTTCAGCCGGAAGCAAACAAGCGCAAAAAATATGTCTCCATCGCCAGAAACCGAAGCACAAGGCGAGCGAGCAGAAAGACCAGGCAAAGCACTGACATTGTCCATTGGCCCCAACCTCCACGGCCCACTCCGCTTCTCCCTTCTCCGCCGGCTGTCCCGAGAGCCAGACCCTGGGAAAATCAATCACAGACGCTGTCTAGTTTTACCATGTGATATGTGATGGCTGTAATGACCCCGTCGTGGCTCGGATCTGCAGCATCGTGCGGAATTGCGGGCTGTTCGCTGTGCCTGGCGCTGTTGCTTCTGAGTCCGGGTTAAAGTGCGATAGACGAGAAATCGGAAATTATAATGCCCGATGTAATTACGAGTTGCAGCTCAATGACATGAGATGCCTCCCTGTGGACCTACCCTAGAACTGAGGTTTGAATTTATGAAGTCAGAGAACTGCATCAACAATTCATCCATGGAGCCCAGCTACGAATTGCGTCATGTACTGGTATGATATAGGGTATGCCAACAACTCTGCCGTCTTGTCTTTCATTTCTCTTCACCCCTCGTGCTTGTTTCGGCTCATGTCCGTCATGTAAGGAGTCACTGTAAAATAACCGAGAAACAATAAGTCAGATCAACTTTACCGAACGCCCTGTTTCAGACAGAGAGACACAATCACCACAGATCCGTGAATCCCTTCATATCCCTCCTGGCAACCATGTCAACAGATTAACATCCTCTGTCATCTTCAACCAACACGGCGACTCCCAAGTAAACCCCAGACGCCATGATGCCATTCCCAAAGGCCCGGGCAAGCCACTTCACAAACTCCCTGGTCTCCGCCCAGCCGGATTCATCAATCCTTACCGCAACAACCAACACTCACTCGAGCCAACAACACACGACTCATAAAGTTGCCCTTCGTCGTCTGATTTCCCTGCGCCCATGGCACGACACCATCCCCAGCACCCGGGACGTCCAGTTCATACACGCAATAGCAGCACCCAGTCACCTGCTGACGCGTGCGAGCTCAAGGCCGCAGCGGGTTTGAGTTGGCTTCATACACGTTATATCCATTTCTTGTTTGTCATTTTGGTTGTCTCTTTCCGTACAGTTACCTAGGCAATTAAGTGTTGCGTGGTACATACATTATTAGTCTGAGTCTGGGACACACAAAATTCCCTCTCTTGCTAACCGCCCCTGATGCCGAGATATCAAAGATATCCATTCCGTTTGCCCCCTCCGAGCCCGCCCGCATTACACTAGAAGAAAAAGAATAGATGGGATTCGGCATGCTGTCCGCTTTCCTCATTGGCCGCCCTTCCTCACCGCCGGATTGTTTCGCGCCCCAGAATTCGATCCCTAACAAATATCGTACATGAATGGTGAAAAAATAGGCCTTGGATGGGTAAGGGATTCCACCCGAACCCGTCATCGGAACACTAAACCCAGTTGCAGTCCCAGCCCCAGATCCTATCCGTTGGCTCCCGTCCTTGCAGATAGATGGGGGTCCTAGGGAAGGAGGGGATGAATAGAAGATGAGGGAGAAATAGGAAGAAACAAGAGAAGAGAGAAAGAAAAAAGAATCAATGCACGGCAAGAACCGCTTGCTGCGCTCAACCCTATTAAAATCCATGATGTAAAAATGATATTATTATCGCAAGCTTCAAGCCGTTCGTTGTTGTCCTTGTTGATGTCATTGCTTCGCGATCCAAAAGGAGGAAGTGCCCCTATCAAATGGCAACAGGTGAGCGAAAATGGCACACCTGGGCGATTCCCAAGTAAAGGATTTGTGTTTGGTTTGATTCATGTATCCCGTGTCCGAATGCAAAAACAAGTAGATGTCGTCCATTTCATTCTAGTTGTCCTTCTCAGGGACCTTGGCGGCCTTGAAGGTGTCCTCCTTGTCGCCCTCCTTCCGGTAGGCGGCGGGCTTGTTGCTGCGCGAACCCGTGTACTTGGTGCTAAGCAGGGTGTCCCAGAAGGTGAAGAAGGGCTGGGCAAAGTTGGTCTTGATGCCCCAGTGCTGGTGGTGGATGTCGTGGTAGGCGGCGTTGTTGCTTGTGATGAGCTGGAGGGGGTCCCAGGGGAACTCGTAGCCGCAGTGGTCGTCAACGGTCTTGATGGTGGAGAAGGACCAGAACCAGATGCCCTGGCGCAGGGTCATGAATGTGGCCTTGAAGGCGAGACTGGCGCCGACGGTATCGAGCAGGAAGCCCTCGAAGGGGTGGTTGTACAGGGCGCCGTAGGCATAGGGAACGTAGAGGCGATGGTGTCGCGAGTGGAAGGTAGCTATTGAGAGAAGAGGTTGTATGTCAGCGCATTGATTCAGGGGCCAAGGGAAGTTCCGTCAGCTACGGAAGCACCGGACAAATACTCACCATACAGCCACTTGTTGACATGCATCAGGCGGTGCAAGAAATACTGCCAGGTGTCGAGGATGAAGGTGGCGACGAGGAACTGGACGGCCGGGATGAAGACGTAGTAGATGGCGGCGGCCAGCTTCAGCTCCCAGCCAGCAAATGCGGGCTCGGCGGTCGCGGAGGTGAGGTAGGGGTAGTATCCGCCGGCGACAGCACCGGCGAGCATCGGATATGAGTCAGCCAGGTTCTTGGAGATGGCTGTGGCGTTGAGGCCGAGGGCTCCGAGGATGGTTGGCAGGGCACGCTGGGCGAGGCGGAGGCGGGTGGCCCAGACGGCGATGTCGTAGTCGGTCTTGCCCGTCATCTCGGGGGGCTCGGTCAGGGCGAGCACGGCACCGGTCGCGACCTGGATAATCTGCTGGAGGATGACGTCGCGGGCGACCTCGAAGCGCGAGGCATGGTTGCGCTTGGTGATCTCCTCGGGCGTGTGCAGACGGTACTGGGGGAAGAGGTCGAAGACGTCGACGGCGTGGAACGCCAGGGAGAGGATCCAGTACACGACGACGGGGACGACGAGGGAGAGCCAGAAGTCGGAGACCCACGAGAGCAGGTCGGCCTGCGGCTCGAGGCTGTAGGTCGGGAGCGGCGGGAGGGCCGTCTCGAAGAGCGTGTGGTTTGCGGCCATGGCGGCGGCGGCGGCGATGGACGAGTCGTTGCCCATGACGGGGTGGTGGTGAGTGCGAGCAGACGTCGTCGCGTGCGGTGGTGGTGTTGTAACGGGGCAGGCAGGATGATGAGGAGCGCGGCCGGATAGGCAGAGGCAGTGGCAAAACACCGAAACAAGACGCCAAAAAAGGGCTGGAATTCTGCACAAGGAAGCAGTTGGAGGTGAAGGAAAGGGGAGTTTGCTGGATGATGGCTCCGATATTTGGACTTTGGGGGGGGGGGAAGTGGTGGTTTAGAGTGCCATGGTTTCGGGCCCCAGCGCAGGCCTTGGTGTGGCGCCAAGTCCGAGTTACAGCGGAGCTGCACGCACTCCGCCGGGAGCTTCGGAGCTGCGACGCGCCGCCCTGGGGCGACCTCTGCGCGGGAAAAAAAAATCAATTTCGGTTGCTTAGTCTGTACAGGGCGCGACGGGGCTCGACGCAGCGCCATAGGGCACCTCGGACTGCTATGACGGCACCGAAGTCGCATCATGGAGTGACGGCATCAGCCCACACCCCGTGGCTCACGGGCCTGGCTCAGGCACATGGCAGAGCGATGGCCTGTGGGAGGGCATCTTTCGCCGTGAGGGAGATGATTACGATCCTTCCGTCGCCTGTTTTTTGTTTTGTACCCGATCGCTTTTGGATATGTGATTGTCTTGTCTGCTCTGTTTTCCCGTTCTTCATGAGCGCAGGCAGCTCCCATCGCCCCAAGTCCCCCCCTGACGACGCCACTGCGCCCCTCGAGGAGTCGATGCTCGTTCCATTGAGACGTCACCAACTGGTCATTCTGATTCTACGACTTGCGTTGTTGGCTGAAAGCTTAAACCGTCAACAGGTCTGACATAAGTTCGACCGGAGGCTGATTTGAGGCGCGGTTGCGCCAGCCATTGACATGAATGCATGACCATGACCCGAGCAGGAGTGGCACAGTGGCACAGCTGGAGCTGGCCCTATTCCCTCAAGATAAGACTGCTATTATGCGAGGCTGTCAACCTAGACAAAGAGCAAGTCTGGCATGTGCCTTTCAGACTGGGCAGAAATGCTAAGCTAAATCCATTGTCAGTCCAGATCAGCCTGGTCAGGTACCCGTCCATCCAACATCCATTTCTGGGGCATCAAAACTCCAACGGCCGGCTGGTTCGCTAATCGTACCGCCTTGCTGCCGTGCCCTTATTTGCGGGGCGATTCGCGATTAATGCCGTACTATGTCTTTCTGCATTCGATGCAAATAACACATCTACCTAGATAACCGATAATTTCATTTCCATCTCCCTTCTCTCCCTCCCCTCCCGGAGCGGGAAAAGTAGTTGATGCGATTTTCTCGTTTTCGTGGCCTTTCCTCATATGAATTAGCGCAGGCAACCCCACCACGCCGCCACCCCTCCTCTCTACTTTGATTTTTTGTCGCCGACAGAGTCTGAATTTGCTCCTCTACCAGACTCCTTCCGTCAATCACCCACCATCTTTTTTATTGACATCACCGCCGTCATGCTTATCTTCAAGGTACGAGCTGCTCCCGAACTCGGGAAACACATCGCTCATCGCGGCGCCCCCATGTCCCCGCCTGCTGTCCTTCGGCCATCCTTGCCTGACACTGAACCCCGCATTTTTAGGACCTCATCACCGGCGACGAGATCCTCTCCTCGGCGTACGATCCCGAGCTCGTCGATGACATCGTATACAGGGCCGAATGTGGATACATCACGGAGGGTGGCGTCAGCGTCAGTATGTTCTTCCCCGCGGGCTCTCGAGCACATGTTTGCCCCTCGTGGGTAGATAGGATGAATAACAAACCGGGGTGAAACGCTAACGCAACGTCTGATTAGACACTGGTGCCAACGCTTCCGCCGAGGAGGCGGAGGAAGTCATGGATGATGGCGGCGCTAGAGTGATGGACGTTGTCAATTCTTTCCGTCTCGAGAAGACCGAGTTCGACAAGAAGAGCTACCTCACTTCCCTGAAGGGTACGCCGAGTCTCACGCTACCAGACACTCCGCTTCCTAAGCTGATCACCTCAATCTAGGTTACATGAAGGCTGTCAAGGCCGCTCTTCAGGAGAAGGGTGCTTCCGCTGAGGAAATCACCGCCTTCGAGAAGGGTGCTCAGGCTTACGTCAAGAACACGCTCCTCAAATTGGACTTCAGCAACCTGGATTTCTATACTGGCGAGTCCATGAACCCTGATGGAATGTACGTTCTTATTCTTCCGGGTTTCATTCCTCTTTACTCCTAGTCCAACTGTGCTGACTCTTTTGCTAGGGTTGTCATTATCGAATGGTATGATGACGGTGCCAAATCTCGAGTCATCGTCTGGAAGCACGGTGTCACAGAGATGAAGGTTTAAGCAAGAGGATGTGTTGTCTGGGTCTAGAACCAGGATGATTCACGAGCCAGTTATTTAGAAGGAAGATGAGATGACTAACCACATGACTGCGTTCGAAGCGCTTGCTACATGCTCCCGGTTACATAGCTATGAACAAAACTTAAAAGGCTGTGGAGTCTATACCGTCAAGATATTGCAAACCGCTTTACGAAACACTCGAGATATGCGTGTGCCCAATTGTTCAACGTGAAGAAGAGATAATGGTGGAAAACTCCAAATGCGCCTCACAATGCTACCGGACACCTTAACCTAGCAATCTACTCAAACTGAGGTCTCGTTGACATGGGGACTGGCGGCGGCCCTTGACCAGCGGGAGCACTTGAAACTGCCGAGGCATTTCCCAGGCCTGGCTTCTTCTTGGGAGGTGGAGGAGGAGGCGGCTTCTTCTTCCCTGCCAACCCTGGCACTGGAGATGGCGCGATGGTCCCTTGAACCTGATCATGTTCATTGTGTGACCCAGTGTAGCTCTCGACCTTGTTCATCAGCCCGTACTTCTGGTTTAGGCTGCTGGCCGTCTTGACTCCCGAAGCGACCTGCTCGCCGTGCCGCTGCCGGAAGTTGTTGGCCGTGCCGGCGGCGGCTTTGGCGTCAGAGAACGAAACCGACGACGGGTCTTTTTGGAACGCCGAGGCCGTCTTCATGGCGGCCTGCTTCTGCGCCCACGTCGTGCCCTCGCTGGGCGGGGGACTTGCAGCGGGGGGCGCCGAGGATGCGCCAAGTCTAGAGAAGCGGTTCTGTAGCTCGTTCATGTGTGAGGGCGCGGGCGGTGCGGCGCCGGGACGCGGAGGCTGCGGAGGGCCCGGATCGTTCTGGTTTGCAGGGCTGGAGCGTCCGATGCCGAAGCCAGGAACCGAGACGCCTGCGGCGCCTAGGCGGCTGATGGCTCCCTGGTTCAAGTAGCCGCTGCCCGTGGAGGCCGGATTGGCGGCTGGTGGTGCGCTTGCGGTCGAGCTGCCAGAGTTGGTCCGTGGAGGCAGGCGAGGTGGCAGACTCGGTGGCGGGGACCTGCTTCCAGTAGTAGCGGATTGGTACGACGGCGGAGGTAGTGGAGGCGGCCCTCTCCTATCTGCGCCATCTTTCCTCCCCGGCGGCGGCGGCAGATGGGTTGTAGCGAGACCCGTGGTGTTCACCCGGTATGGCTGCGGGGGGCGGTCCTCCTCTTCCTGGGGCTCCTCTTCCTGCTGCTGAGGTGGACCCTCCAGCTGCTTTTGGAACGTGGGCGGCTCGACAGCGGCGGCTCGCGGGTCCTGGTACTTGGACGGCGCGGTAATGACATGTCGCGGTGTCGCTTTCGTGGGAGGCGGGGCCGGGAGGAGGCCGGAGCCGGTGCGTTTCGGCGGCGGCGCGAACTGGGACGGGTCGCGGAGCTGGGAGATGGGGCGGGCGACATGGTTCGCCGGGTCGTCGTCGGAGGGCTTCCTCTGCATGCCTACCATGCCGGCCTAAGGACGACGGCGTTAGGTTCCGGGTCGTGTGAGGGGAGGATATCTACGCAAGATTGCGCTTACTGCTTTGCCCCTGATAGTGCCCTTGGGCTTCACGTTGCGAATCGCAGTGCCCTTCTCCTTCCCCAGGTCCTTCCCCTTCTGCATCATGTCCTTCATCTTTTGCGACATGATTGCTGGCGGGCGACTGCGGCGGCGAATCGGTGGGAGGAGGTTTTTTCGCGAGATGGGAAGAGGTGTGGTTTCGCGAAAGGAGGCCTCGGAGGTCGCGGCTCAGGCTTAGTCGGCGCCTAAAAGTGGGATCCCGGCCTCTGGAGAGCGGAATCTGGGGTGGGGGTGGGGTGACGTACAGCCACTGGACTCGCTACAGCAGCGCGCGCGCGCTACAGTGCTGGGTCAACTACACGAGAGCATTTTGTAACAGCGTAAGAACACAAGAGAGGCAGTTGGTTTGATGCAGGTCGTTGGAGGACTATTCATCCTAAAATTTAAGTACTGGCCCGTGTTGCTTTGAATGAAGATACATGCGTTCGAGCCTGTGAATTTTGTCCAACTATCCTGACCGTCTATTGTAGCTGTCTAAACATCTCCTCTCCCATGTAAGTCGTGAGGCCTCGCGATATGGAGTCGCCAGGCATCGAGTCCCAATCCAGGGCCACCGAAAACATTGTGCATGCTCTTGAAGAACAAGAGATACAATCATGGTATGGATGGTATCGTCTTGCTCACCCTTTCCTCGCCCACTATCTCGACGTACTCGATTCTGTTGTGACGAAACGTAAGTGAGGACGGAAGCAAATTAATAACGTCGTCCTCGTCCATTTCGACACCGCCCCGTTCTCTCAAAATGGCCGCTATATCGTGTAGCTCCAATTCAATGGTATCGGAGAGGGCTGTCGATCTTGTTATTCTGAGGTAATCGGCGATTTCGGATGATCTGCGTACAAGACAAGAGATTTAGCTTTACCAGTCAATGTTCGGTTTACGTCATACCCGTATATTCTGCATGACTTTATCGCCTTGGTAAATGTTGATAACTGATTGATGTCAAGTTCCTGCTCCAAGAGCAGCCTTACCAACGATTCATGGCCATTCCTGGTCGCCACATGAAGTAACGTCTCCTGGTTGATCGAAATGCCTTTGGGGCTCGATCTTGAACGAATGTAAATATCAAGGGCCGCCCCTTTTTGAAAGAGATTTCGAACTATTGAGACATGCCCAGCAGTTGTTGCTTGACATATTGGTGTTATGCTGCTTCTAGGAACCCTTGCAGTTCTTGCCAATGGATCAGCACCCGATGCGAGTAGCAGGTTAAAGATGCTCTCATGCCCACGAGAAGCCGCGCTCATTAGCGCAGAAAATGAAGCGATTCCGTTCCGACAATTGCCATTAGGGTTAACTCCTGCTTTTAGTAGTAGCTGCACCATGCTCTCCCTGTTTGCGCTCGCTGCCAATACTAGTGGTGACCGTGACTGGTTATCCTCATAATTCGGGTCGGCTCCCGCCTCCAACAACAGTTTGACGATGGCCTCGTGCCCGTTGCTGACGGCAGACAACAATGGTCCAGCGCATGGCCATCCAGGGTATATCTGAAGTCTGGGCCTCTTGAGAAATTTTGTCTTCACTCGCGTATCAGCGACATCTTTCGGATGAGTAACATTGGCTCTTTTCTCGAGCAGTCGCTTGACCATCTCTTGGCCATTTTGTACAGCCTAAGAAAGTGGTGTTTCGCCCACAAAATCTTGTGATTCAAGCAAGTTCTCCGCCCACGGAGCATCTAATGCTTCATGAATTCCGAACCAAGATGCCAGATGTAAACCGTTTTCGTTCTTTGGGCCATCAACATTGAAACGAGGACTGCTCAGGCCATGTAGAAGCTGAACCGATGCCCAAAGCTTTTCAGTGCACTGGAGAAAAGCTAAGACCCCCGGGCAAGACCTCGAGGCACCATGGACATGATATCCCCAGTTACCTGCAGAATATTCGTAGAGTGGATATGACTGGGCTCGCTCAGAGGGAATATCGCAAAAGCTTGATTGGAACTCGTTGAGCGAGAGATAGACGATGCAAGTTGCTGCAATATTGAATTTGGCATCTGAACTTGGGCACTATCGGTCTTGTGTTTTCTGCAGGTATTCTTGAGCCGTGAAGTGTACCAACCGGACGATCTTGCTTTCTTCGTCCAGAGTAACCAGTCCGGCGCAAACAGAGAAGATGGAGTCAATCTGCGGAATGTTTTCTTCGTCGAGTTCAAGCCCTCCAACTTCGACAGCAAGGCGTGCTGAAGCCCAACGGAGGTAATCTGCTACATTAAGACCTGTAGAGCGAGCTCCTTCATACCGGGTTTTTGGCCATTGATGCGCTCCATGGCTTGATCATATGAACGACCCAATACCTGGGCCTTTTCATCATCACTCGAACCCTGACGTTGCTGCTGAATATTCGCCAATGCTCTTCTTATTTTCTTGGGCGTCAACTTGTCCTCTAGCGAATCGAGGCAAATTAGAGCCAGCAAAAACCTGGAAGATGATTAATGCACGGCCTTCATGAGAGTGACAAAACCCACATTCCATCAACGGCCTCCGAAATGGAAGATTTGATCTCTTCTTGTAGTTTTGAATTCGTCTCAACAAAGGCAGGGAGTTCGTTCATGTTATTCTCTAGATACTTCTGCACATCCTCCTTGCTTGCGCGGATCTCAAGCGATGGACTGCTTTTGAAGCGAGCCAAGATATCTGGAATGAACCTCGAAGTCACAAATATGCTTGATGCCGAAATCGCCTGTATCTCGCTGAGCACTTTGCAAAATTCTTTTCGATATTTCTCCTGGCACTCATCGAGGGCATCGATGACAATGAAGGTTTTCGAGGAGAGAATTGTTTTGCCTGCACTGGGAATGCTAGGATAGAATAGCGTTTGACTGGGTGCCTTTAACTATGATCCATACTCCTGTGAATCCAGAAGCTATTTGCCGGTTTTAGGTTGTCGCCTAGAGAGAAAGTCTTGCTGTTGTGAAGCGTAGTTGGTTGGAGTCAACCACTTCAAGATGGCCTCGCGCTTTTCCGCAATTTCTTGAGATTCTATTGCTGCTTCCTGAGAACTTTGGCGAGTGTTTAGCTCACCGGCCAAGTCATGCAATTGTTGGTGCTCTTTTTGGATGTTTTGGATTTCGCGATGCATCCGGGCGCCGAGTGCAAGTGTATCAATTGCTACTGAATTGTTAAGGGCCTGGCATCTGCGATGTAGGTTTTGAACCGCTTCTTGAGTTCTCTTGGAAAGAAAGACTCCTTTGATTCTTCCCTAGCCTGCACGATGCCCCTGAGCTCGTTTTTCTAGGTCTTTCAGCAGAGAGCCTAATTCCGTCTAACAGGTTGTCACCACTTGCTGGGTATCGGTTGGTTGAGGTGTGGCCCCTAGCTGTGAGAGTAGGGTGGAATGACGACCATTAAATGCACCCAGAACGTCTTGATTGTCGATCAAATTGGCGTAAGTTTCGGATAGTGCTGTTTTGAGAGCCTGAAGCTCGTTTATGAAGTGTCGGGCGTCGGCCGGTACGTCTTTCCAGTCCAGCCCTAGCTTAACGAGAAGGTGAGTGATATGTCCCACGACGCTGATCGTGCCTATGATCCCCAAGGGGTCTGCCATGATGCTCTTGGTGTCAATTCAAGATTCGAGCGGAGCTCAGAAAAGGTGATAGGGACCAAAAAAGAAGGAGGAGATTTGGTAAAACAGGCTACACATGCGTATTTAAGGATTGTGTGTGTGTGTTGATTGTACAGCCTAGGCCCCGGCGGCAAAAGAAATGCTTGCCGGCCAATTGAACATGCAGCTTGCTGATAAGCACGGAAGCGACCGAGACCAATTAATGAACCGCGTTGTTTGGTAGTGAAACAGGGAACTTATGTTTTAGCTCAGACAACCACACTCACTCTCCCACACGGAGCTGTTGGGACTACGATCTTCACGACTTGTGCGTGATACGAATTCAGGAAGCTGACCATGAAGATGGATTCTGCGATTTAGGCTGGGAGTCGTGATCTTCCATATGGCTCTAATAGATAGGTTCGCCGCCATTTTTGCCAACAGAATGAGAATGAGCCCTAGTTCTCCATACACTGGCTAAAACAGTAAGATTGTTGTATTAAATCGCTATAGTATGGGGATATTCACAAATGCTGTACTTCACGGATATATGGCTAGTAGTATTATCATCTATGAGTGGCAGTATGAGGTATTCAGACTTGGTAGGATGTATGATGGCGATAACAACACTACGCTGATGGTAAGACGCAGAGATAAATGATTACCAACATAAGCCATATGTTTGCGAAACTCATCGAAGCCAGGGCCCACATCTTGGGATCTTAATCTGGTGACATTCCTCACCTAATGGAATGTAAAACTGAATCCTTGGTAGGTCCAGACCAATGAATTGGTACGCGGGTATTTCGGATGTATGCATAGAGGGCATAGCCATATTGACATTCTGAGGTCTCAGCGTCGAGTATTGGTTAATGGGGTCGAGACAATCACGCCCTAGGCTAATGGCTTGGGCCTTATGCCAACAGAAACGAGCCATGTGGCAGATTGTGCAAGCACATATGATCATAGTTTTTATTCTCTGTCGAATTGGCTAGCATGGATAATCCATGGTCAACCGCCACACAATAGAACGAATATCGAGCCGCTTGGACTGTAGCTGGTTAAAACGACCGCGGGTAGTCTACCGAAATTGTAAATTGACATGCATTCCCCACCCCAAAGATGAACAACCCTACGTCAAGCTTGAAACCGTCGCGCCGTACTTGAGACCGAGGTAAGGATTGTGCGAAGACTAGTGATCTAGTCATGCAGAAACTTGGCGTTGTCTCTCTAGTAGCAAGGGAGCTAAATTTTCGGTTGTTGGAGAATATTCCTGCCCTCCAAGCTCTGGGAGACTGGGAGAAATAGAGGCCTTGGAACCCTGAGCTTTGGTCTTAACGAGTGTTTTAAATTACATTAATTAGTACCCTACTCTATCTTCTTCTGGGTCTGTTTTACTAGAGGGGTGTCCTTTGCTTTTTAGAGCCTTTTTCAAGCGATGTCACCCCTCCCTCCACACTTCCACAGTAAGCATCAGCCTTGGCGCCTCTGATAATACGCGTATTGCTCGGTAGAAAGGTGCACGATTCTCGGTCTAGCTGGGCCGATGCTGCCACGGAAAGTCGTCGAAACCTGACGAGATCAGGGTGTCAATGGGCTTCCCCGCGGGGCAGAGGTCTGGGGTTGAACGAACTAACACGGTCGATGAGTGTGGAGTCTGGGGCCATGAGGAAAACGCCATGACGGCCAAAGACCTATCTGTCAACGCTGCCGCTAAGGGCCAAGGAGTGTCTGGATACGGAACCCTTTCCTTGTGGCAGTCGGCCAAATCATTCAAAGTCAATACAGCCGTATGCTTCGCTGTTGCCTTCAGTGCTGCTACCGATGGTTACCAAATCGGGTCAGTCCAACTCTTTCTGCGAAGATTAAGCCTTGGAGGTTTCACATGACTTTGACTGCGACGGAGCGGATGGTTGAGGCTAGAAGGATGGAAAACGAGCAGTTATGACCTGAGGCCTTTCAGTCTTATTCTTGGAGCCAGCTGTGAATTGAGACATAGGCGAGCCAATGTGATGCCGGAAACGGTCTGACGTAGCAGACACGCATCCTCGTAGTACGTGGTCTGATACCAACCCTCAGTTTCTACACGTCCGAGGTTTCTCCTGGATACCTCTACTAGCGGGTCTCCATTCATTGTCACGAGATGACGGGGTGGGTTAGAAATGCCCTTTAAGGAAAGAGATATATCGCGCAGCGGAGGCGAAGTCAGTGGGGTCACGTATACCTCGTCGGGTTATTGGCGAGCGACGAATCGCGGCCAGCTTAGTTCACGCTGTTAGCGCAATGGTGAAGTGCAGGCTTCAGTTAAGACGAAGCTACATCGAGTTTGGGCACTGCCTTGTCTGTCGGGGAATTTCCCCCGCCTCCAGCTTCTAGCACCTGACGAGCTGTCGAGTCAGTGGCGTCCAGGACCCAATTCTTAGTTACCCCTCAATCCAGCTTCGGGCCTTGTTGACCCGATCCATCCAACTACAAATCCAACTACAAATCATTCAAGGCCGATCCTGTCGCATGGATCAATGGCCTTTTGACAACACAACCTTGTCGAACCAAGCATCGTTAATCGGCGACATGTCGGGCCCTTCTGTGGTAGACGTTCGTTTTGAACATTACCGTCCTGGGAACACCCTTGGCGTCCACGAGACCAACCCACGAGTCTCTTGGCGTTTCGCCAATGTGCCCCCGAATTTCAAGCAAGTCGAGTACGAAATCGAACTAAATGAGGTCAAGGGCTTAGAATATGTCAAATTGTCTTCAACCCAGGTCTCCTCCGAGGAGTCTCATCTTGTTCCCTGGACCGGAACCGAGACTCTCGCTTCTAGAAAGCGATACTCCGTCCGTGTGCGAGCGCGTGGAGACGGGCAGGCCGAATCCCTTCCATGGAGTGAACCTGCTTTTCTGGAACTCGGACTCCTTCGCCGAAAAGACTGGACAAGCAAGCTTATTTCTGCTCCTTGGTCAGACGTCGACACGGACAAGCCCCAGCCTGAGGATTTGATCCGGAAGGAATTCACAGCCGGAGACAACATTCTCTCAGCCCGGCTTTATGTGACTGCGCAAGGAGTTTACGAGGCTGAGATCAACGGCAAGAGGGTAGGCGACTATTTCCTTGCGCCAGGTTGGACCTCATACGCCGGCCAGCTGCATTACCAAACTTACGACGTCGCCGACCTCCTATCATCAAAGACCAACTGCATTGGTTTCCGACTGGCCGAAGGATGGCACAGGGGAAGACTCAGCTTTGGAGGTGGCCTTCGCAACATTTGGGGATCTCGGACCACTGTTTTGGCCCAGCTTGAAATCAAATATCGTGATGGGACAAGCCATACCATCGGTACTGATAACACTTGGACCGCGATACAGGGACCCATCCGTCTCGCCGAGCTATACGATGGTGAGACGTACGATGCTACCGCCGAAGTCGATGGCTGGTCTAGTGCAGGTGCCAGGTCAGAGGACTGGAAGAATGTCGACGAATTGCCTTCTCTTCCCGAGAGCCAAGACCTAATTGCCGGTTTTAAGGAGCCTGCAAGACGTCTTGATGTCGTGCAGCCTATTGAGAAAATCACAACACCTTCAGGGAAGATCATCCTCGACTTTGGGCAGAACCTCGTGGGTTATTTACGAGTCAAGAAGGTGAAGGGCCCCCGAGGCCATCGACTAAGTCTGTTGCATGCCGAGGTCCTCGAGAATGGCGAACTGGGCGTCCGACCCCTGCGAGACTGCAAGGCCCGCGATACCTACGTTTTGAGAGGTTACGAATCTGGAGAATCGTACGAGCCGCGATTCACATTCCATGGTTTCCGTTTTGCACAAATCGAGGACTGGCCCTCAGAGGATATCGACATCCTTGACGCTTTTGAAGCCGTCGTTTGCAACACCGACATGGAGGAGACCGGATCTTTCTCCTGCTCTGACCCGAAGGTCAACAAGCTGTTCTCAAACACCAAATGGAGTATGAGGGGCAATTTCTTGTCGCTCCCGACAGATTGTCCTCAGCGTGATGAACGCCTGGGTTGGACAGGAGATCTTGCTCTCTTTGCCCCAACAGCCACGTTCTTGTACGGCTGCTTTGGTGTTCTAAGGGATTGGCTTAGGGATGTGGCATATGATCAGAAGCAACAGAATGGTGTCCCTCCCATGGTCTGCCCCAATGTGCTTCAAAAGGACTTCTTCTGGGGCAAGGTTTGGCCTGGAGCAATCTGGCATGACGTGACAGTCCTCGCTCCTTGGGCTCTTTGGGAAGAAACTGGTGATACCGGGATCCTTTCACAGCAGTACCAATCCATGGTAGACTGGCTGGGTGTGATTCCCCGCAACGAGACCGGCTGCACACATCTGTGGGACTTCAAGGCTTTCCAGCTGGCGGTAAGTTCACTGGAGAGACTGGAGATGATATCAGCTAACGAGAAAACAGGATTGGCTCGACCCGAATGCACCTCCCGATGAGCCATTCAAGGCCGTGACTGACCCACCTCTGGTTGCCAATGCCTTCCTTATTAAGTCCCTCGACTTGGTGGCCCACGTTGCGAAGTTGCTTGGCCAAACAGACGACGCGACCAAGTACCAAACTGAAGCTGAAAATGCCCGAAAGGAGTTTGCAGAGGAGTACGTCAGCGGAAATGGGCGCATCATCTCAGATTCGCAGACGGCCTACGCGCTCGCCATTTGCTTCAACCTCCTCTCGCCGCTACAAACGACGAGAGCTGGTGACCGACTCGCAGATGTTGTCCGCCACAATTCCTTCAAGATTGGTACTGGATTTGCAGGCACGCCTTTCGTCTGCGAGGCCCTAGCCAGCACAGGACATATCGATGTCGCATATAAAATGTTGTTAAATGAGAAGTGTCCTTCGTGGCTCTACCCAATTTCCATGGGGGCGACCACGATCTGGGAGCGCTGGAACAGCATGATGCCGGACGGATCCATCAACCCCGGCGAGATGACCTCTTTCAACCACTACGCCTTTGGCGCTGTGGCAAAGTTCTTGGTAGAACGCCTTGCTGGCCTGCAGCGTCTGAGCCCAGGCTGGAAGACGTCCAGAGTCGAGCCTGTGCTTGGCGGAGGGTTCAAATCTGCGGAGGCATCACACGTTACTCCGTATGGAACAGTATCAAGCAGCTGGTCGACTGCGGAAGACAAGGATGGCATGTTCAAACTTAGCCTTGCCGTTACAGTCCCGCCAACAACGACAATGGAGGTCGTGCTGCCAGGTCCGGAGGGACCCAAGACTGAGGTAGTAGGCTCAGGAGAATGGTCATTTTCGACTTTGGTTAAAGAAAGCGACCTTGGGCCGGAAAAAGAGGCTAAGCGGGGCTTCCCTTACGATCTCATAGAAGAGATTGAGGCTAAGCGGGACGCGACTGAGTAATTTAGAACCCTCATGTGGTTGTGAGATATAAAGAGATATAGTGGTCGTCGATGAGTAGATTGGACTTCAAAACGGCCAAAGATGACAAGCATAAAAGTGAAAAGTACTCTGGGTTGAGACATCCGTGCCGTTGTTCAGGGGAATGGATCGTGAAAGATGAAACTCCTTGTTGCACACCATGTTTCGACATACCGTATCGACTCAGTAAATTGGCCCTGAATCCTTCCCTCACTTATTGCTATACCTAATAATTTAGGAAATCTAAGTCTTATAACTTATAGCTTAGCTTTAGTCCATAAAAACAGGGCCAATTTATCGAGTCGATGCGGTACATGAAAAGTAACGATACGCAAAGTCTCCGCACAACAAATCGTCGTCCCCGAATCGGGTATTTTTCCCGACAGTCGATCCTCCTCCTCGGGCAGTTCATAAAGATACCGACATCGGGGTTTCAACTCCGATTTCCAATAAAGCCCCACAACTGTTCAGCGTCACGAACAGGGTTTGAGATAAAGATGGTTCTAGTGAGAACGCTTCACCCCGCACTCTCACCGACTGATTAGGCTTCCCCGATCACCACGATTACGTTGCGCCTCTGGGGTAGCAGGTGTTATCAGTGGTAATATTTTAGGTAACTTTATGTTCTCTTGTACGGCTATCAGTGACATGATATGCACAGCCCGGCCAGCAGTCTTGGCTCTGCTATTCCTCTCCGGGACTCCGGATGACAGAATTGGGATGATCCTAGCAGTTCGCCAACTAGAGGGGTAGATAAGAAAGTGGAAACCACGGATTTTATCCCGCTGTGACGTCGTCATTGAGAACATGCGTCTGCAATTCGGAGTTAATTTGAGTGCGAGAAGCGGAGGGACGGAGAAAGGCAGCTTATAAAATGAAACCATATTGCCATCATAGATCTTCGCAGCATACCGGATGAGCCTAATACATCGAGTTTTGTACTGTGATTGTTGCTCTATTTAGTTGATATTTATTGTCATGTTGCCCCAATTCCTCACTACCGCTGCCAGGGCGATGGCCCTCGGCGCTGTTGTATTGCCATTGGCACAAGCGCGATTTGATTCGGATTTAGACTGGATCTCTACCAATGCATCTTTGCCCAAAGTCGTGTAAGTGACGCTGAGGTTCTCAAAACTCAAAACTAACTCGTGTCTATAGCATCTATAGCGCAAGGGGAACTATTCTGTCCGCTTCGAATTATAGTCGACTGGATAATGTCAACTATGGCGCCGGAGTTGGGCCTACACCTCAAGAGTTAATTGGGAATGTGTCTGAAGTGCTGGATGTCGCCCAAATTGCCGTGGTGAACTTCGATGTTACTGGCGGTAGCTCTGGTCTGAACTCATCGCTCTACCTCAACATCAGCCAGCATGCCAATCAGCAACTTTGCTCTCATGGCTCTGATATTGTTGGTGCAATCATGTTCCACGGCACCAATACTTTGGAAGAAACTGTGAGTGCTTTGTGACTGTACAATGCGTGTTGCTGACACTTTGCAGGCGTTTGGCGTCGACCTGACTTTCAACTGCTCTAAGCCATTTATTGCAACGGGCGCTATGCGTCCGGATAGCTATATTTCTCCAGACGGTCGATCGAACTTTTATCAAGCTGTCGCAGCTGCAGTGTCACCGTCTTCACGCAACCGTGGCGGCCTCATCGCTTTCAATGATAGGTGAGCGAGTCAGACGATGCACATGAACTAAATCTAATATTCTTAGAATCACATCGATTTTCTACTCCACCAAGTTAAACGCCAACACCCCTGACACCTTTAAATCACTTGAACAAGGAAACCTCGGCGTTTTCCTTGGAGGACAACCCTTTTACTACTTTGACGCCGGGTACCCAACTGGCCGGCCTCATTTTGATATCACTAATACCACAGAGGTTCCCTCCGTCATTATTCTTTATGGTCACCGTGAGTAACTGAAGAAGAGAAAATGACAAGATCTTGCATGCTAACCAGATTCCAGAGGGCTTTGACGCATCCCTGATGTATGCTGCGGTTGCCAATGGGGCCAAGTATGTATTGTTAAGAATATTTAAGTTAAAGTTCAAGTTTACTGACGACTGCTTTAGGGGATTGGTAGTCCTAGGCCCCGGTGCAGCTCAACTTAGCCCGAGTGCTCAAGCGGTTGCTGCAGATCTTTTCAGCAAGGGTATCCCAACTGTGGCTGTTGCTCGTCCTGTGACGGGTACAGGAGTCCCTGGCCGATTCCCTGGTCCCATGTATGTTTTGATTGGCCCCGTGCTAAAACTAATTGGAACCCATTATAACATTTTATCCAGTTTTTACTCATCATATGTCGGAGCAGAGCAGGCAAGGATTATGCTTCAGCTAGCAATCAATGCCGGTCTTGGCCTTGACGAGATTCGTGACGCATTTGAGACCCCTCTTAGAAAGGCAGTGTATGGCTCTTGGGCTAGCCAGAAAGCGTATTACCAATAAGCGTCGAATCACTAGGATGCGGGACTGAATCAGACCCTATAGAATGAGAAATGAATTCTTAAATCGGTGCGACTGGAGTGTAATGTGATTCCTTTTAAAAGAATGATAGTAGTTTAATTAAATACCAGATTTATAATATAGAAAAGATACATCTCAAAACCCTGCTCGGTTTGGTCCCAACCTTTCGTCCCCTCTCCGTTGGTCAGTGTCATGCAGTTGACCGTTTAGCAAGAAGCGCCGCTGGGGACACCCTTGCAGCCGCTGGAGGTCTTTCCACCAGTGACCTTGTTTCCAGTCCAGGTCCAGTTCTTGCAAGAAGCGCAAAGGATGTAGACGTCAGTGCCGCTGGACTTGACGGAGCCAGTGACCTTGTTGATAGTCACGTCGGTGATGGGGACACCGGAGGTGGGAGTACCAGTGGGCGAGCCGTTCTGGTAGTCCTGCTCGATGACGATACCGTACTTGGCAATGTTGGACAGAGTGATGGTGTCGTACTTGATGTCGGAAACGGAGCCAGTGGCGCCGTAAACAGTCTTGATGCGGACACCGTTGTCAGAGTTGGAAATCTTGGAGTTCAGGATTCGGACAGTCTTGACGACGTTGTCGCTTCGGCCACCGACAGAGCCGATGGACAGACCGTGGCCACCGCTGCAGTTTCCACCGGTGAAGGTGATGTTAGTTCCAGAGTTGATGGCGAGGCAGTCGTCCTGGTTCTTAACAATAGCTCCGGAGATGTAGACGCCCGTGGAGGAGCCGACATCGAAAGCATCGGTGTTGTGTCCTCCCTTGGTGTCTCCCAGAGAGTTATCCATGGTGACATCGTACACTCCCAAGTTGGTGACGCCGTTGATGCTGAAAGCCTGGACGGGGGTGTTCAGGACGTTGAGGCTCTTGATGTTGGAGTTCTTGAGCGAGTGAGCGCTGAAGAACTTGGGCTTGGTCTTGCCGCCGTTGCTTCCCTTGGTGTCCCACCATCGCTGACCCTGGCAGTCGATGGAGTGGCCGGAGGCACCCTCGATGAGGAGGTTGCTACCAGTGAAGGAGATCAGAGGACCTTCCCACTCCTTGTAGCCGAAGGTAGTCTTTCCCTGGAAAATGACCTATATCCAAAGTTAAACCGGGAACAGTAAGAAGCTGAACTTTAAAGTTACTTACATGAGTGCCAGTGGCAAGCTTGGTCAAGTCCAGAGTAGTACCGGCGGGTACGGCAATGTTGTTGAGGATAATGGTAGAGCAGCTGGCCTTGTTCTTGATGGCAGAAGCGGCATCAGTGAAAGTGCAGCTAGCGCGGGGGCCCACGATGGGGCTAGCAAAGGCAGCTGAGGCCAAAGCTCCGAGAAAGAGGAATGAAGAGTGCATGATTGTTGATTTGTAAATGTTACTATGTCAAATAGTAAAAGAATGTGCTTAAGAAGTCAAGAATAAAAGTGAGCGAATGAAGGAATGAGTGAATGAATGTCTTGGTTGATGGTTCAGAAACCACGGTGCCTGACAGACATGCTATATACTGATTTTTCAGGATGTCAAAACGAACCCCGCATGATCGTGGAGCTGTTGTTCGTATCCCCCCTAGCACAAGTTCAAATGACACCGGACCCCTATGTGGTTGACCGTATCTCTTCGAAGCTCCTTGAAGCTATAACGGGGAATCTCGGTCCGTTCGGCACCAAGCGACCATATCAATTTGGGTCGGCTTGGATCCACTGTATTCCTGAATTTCGGCCGCATCCGCGGGGAGTTAGCCTACGAGGACCCCGATTCCTAGCTTGTTAGCCTAGCCTCGCGTGGGAGCCAGGGGACGGGTCGAGACTCATGAGGCGCACCCCTGCAACGGCTAAGACGGCAACCAAAAGCTCATTTGAGGTTTCACTAAGATTTTGGAAACACCCCATCCTGCCACACTAACTACGGTTATTCTTAAAGCTTCTTCAAACAACCAAGCCAAAATTCGTGCCAAATGTTCCACCAAGGCCATCGCGAGGAAGAGATTGGTGGCTTTCAATTCGCCGCATCACCACCACATCTCGGCCTCATCGCCAAGACCGAGAATGCCGATTACGGTGGAACCACATCCCGGGCCCCCGGGTCCGTAGAATACGAACAGTGGGCTAGAATGATTGGATTGTTTGGGCAAACAGTGGAAGAAGACAAACAGTGGAAGGGATATCTAAGGCCACAAACCCCGGATCTAAAACGATTACACCGATGAGGAAGAGCCAGAGTGACGATGCACCACGTGCCTCAGGTGGCGGGACCAATGGAGCAGAAAGCTCCGTGCTGGGAGAGGACTACACCGACTCAATGATCAAGGGAAACCCTTGAATGCAGTGTCAATCACTGCCGAACTCCGATTACGAGGACGACTTTCTGGTTCATTGGTCTCGCTCAGGCCCGCAAACATGATGAACTTGTGGAAAAATTATCTGCTCATTCCTCATGTGTCGGAAGAATCGATGTCGGATCCGCTCATGAGCAGATTTACTACTTGCAACTTGCTGAGTGATGCCCTTGGTTTAAGGGATTGGGCGCTCTGGATTTCTTCCGTCTAATCGGGAAACAAGACGAAACGTCATAAGTAAGCCTTTGTTCTGCATAATCTAGCCCCTTCCGGTCGTCTCGCAAAGAGCATCTCGCTTCTCTAATTGATGAGCGCTTCACAGTTTGGCATGTTGCTCGTCGTACTGGGAAGAAGCCTACCAAGATGTCTCCACGAGTCTGTCAACGCTACCCCATCACACCGCTTGAAATAACTTACACGAGAGAGCACATGAATTTGAAATTTGGGATTGGGAATCAAACTTTCCCAATCTGCCCTGATCACTGTGTGGCAGTCTCAAACATGACATCCCAGTCGGTCTGTTTTGTTTTGAGGCAAGAGTTAGACTGCGGGTAAACTAAAAAGACAGTAACATGATGGACCGTCCTGGAATCATAATTCTGATTATCGAGTTATGTTGGAGTGCCGATGTACCGAAATCAAGACTGAATGATGGATCGTAGCGCCCTTCATCGACAAGACAATTATCATTAGCATCAATGGTCACTAAGTAGAAGCGATCCTTGCGTTGATACTCCTCGTCTTTGATTTTATACGTGCCATGCTCTATAGAATACTGAGCGTTGCCAACATCTGCAACTACCCTAGATGATCCCTCATGAAGTCTTTCGATGTTTAAACGACCTTGCCTAATTCATAACCCTGCTGGTTTTCTCTCCTCAATCTCAAATAGCTGCGGCATCAGCTCTACCAGCATATCCGATAGCCCTTGCCACCTAATACCAAGTGCTTTCTCGGTGACGCTGGCATCAACGCCGAAATGTTGATCTGCCTCCCTTGCTCCCGGAACGCCAATTGGGATCCTATGTCCGTACTTGTCCGCCACCTTTCGGGCCACATCTGCGATTTCCTGATTGCAGTAGACTCCCGCCGCAAGGAGATACCTCTCACCGGAAGCTTCGGGAACCTGGAGGGCCATTACGTGCGCAAGGGCCGTATCCTTGACGCTCACCCATACTGGAGCCCTTGTAGGCGGAACCTCATTATCTCGCCCCGCGGAAACTACTTTCCAGACAATATCATTGGACGTATTGAGTTGTGCAGTAGAAACTGGCAGGGCACCAGGGAGAAATGCTCCAAAGACCATGCCTGGGTTGAGGCTCACTAGATCAAAGCCAACCTCCAGGTTCTCGTCCATCCACTTCCATGCGGCGCGCTCACCGACCGCCTTGCTAGCTCGGTATGCCGTTGGCGCATTCGGTGCATTTACTCCATCGTCATACGTCAGAGGTGACCAATCTTTTGCGGTGTAGATTTTCCCAGGCTGGGGACCTTTTTCAGCATCGTAGATACACACGAAAGAATTGGTGTGTACGATGCGTTTAACACCCCCGAGTAGCTTTGCCGCCTCGAGAATGGCGGTCGAGCCCTTTACGGCGGGGATAATGAGGTCCTGCTCAAAATTCGTGGTGTTGTAGTGGAATGGTGCGGCGAGGTGAAAAATGGCAACAGGGGGACTTGGCTGCAAGGCAGAGAGGTAAGAGTCTGTCGAGGTGATATCCTCCACGACGACGACGGAAAGATCCGAGTTCTGGGCGTGGGTATTCACGACTTGCTGGACCTTGGATTGAGAACGAACGGTCCCAACAACTTTGTAGCCTTGAGAGAGCAAGGTCGCAATACAATGTTGCGCGATAAAGCCGTTGGCGCCTGTGACAGCCACCAGAGAAGGGGGGAGAATCGGGGCGATAACTGAGGAAGGCATGTCGATTGTAATAGGTATTTCAGATTACCAGATGGCGATGAAAATCAGAAGAAGTAGGAAACGTGAGAAAGAGTAAAGGGAAATCCAGATAAAGCTCAGCGAGTCTAACAAATTAAAGCCTAGAAGTCGACTACTCACATCTAGAGAGGAGCGAGGTCGGACAATCCGTGGATCCAAGTTCGGCGGCGGCAACGTGTGTCGCTCAAGTTTGGGTGAATGGGTGATCGTAGCGGGTCCCCCTAGAATATCCTAGATAAGTGAACTATAGGTTCGCAGCAATCCGTTCTCCTCCCCGCGCAAAGGTGTGCTCCGTAGCAGCGATGACAGGGGTCTTCCGTCGCAAAGCTGCTTGCGACGGAACACTGCGAGTGAAGCCCACGGAACCCACGGGTGGGGACCTGGAAACGGGACAGGGGGGGCTTCTAGAAGAGGGAAGGTGGGAAGCAGTAGCAAGTCCTCTAAGACACTGAGATACCTCCAAAGTGTGGTAGCCAGAGACAAAGTAGACATGGGCTGGTGAGGGGATGTTGTGGCCTCATGGAGCCTGCCCCAGAGTGGCTGATATTCTACATTGCAGTACAGTATTTTATAATTGGAGTTTTGTATAGGCTGAAGCTAAATAACCGCACATTTCAAGTTGGCAAAACCCAGCGCCAAGTAATTCTCAGATATGTTAGATCTACTAGGTCTTGGAACCTTTTGATAGACACGAATCGTGTTGTTAAGAGTAAGTGACTAAAATATGCCAACAACGACTGCCCTCTGCTGCATACATTTTCCACCTCGTTACGCTATTAATAGACGTAGTAAAATGTCGGGTTCGTTCTGTCCGTAAGGTCTTCGCCCTCTTGTCCACCGGCATCTCCTGCAACAGTCCCCTCGACATCCGGTCTTGCTACTGCCGTCTTCCCCCTATTCCTCACTCCATACAAGATTCTTGTGGCAATGCTCACCAGGATAGATCCACCACAGACGCCAAATACTGTAATCTTGGCGGGGATGTAATCTGGCGCGTCTTTGGCCTGGAAGGTCTGCGGTCCAATGATGTTGGCAATAGAGAAGCCAATCGCGATGATGGCGTTGGTTGTGACCTTCTTCGTGTAGCCCTGCGTGTTTGCACCCACAAGCGCGTAGATGAGGGCAAGAGGCGCGACGTCGAAGTTGATGAGATAGATTCCCGCCAGGGAGCCAGCCTGACTCGTGTTATAGAATGACATGAGCCCGGCTCCGATGAGAGTAGGCACCATCAGGATGCAGATACCCAGCCAACGCGGGAAGTCATACAAGATGGCGAATGTGCCCATTAAGGTAGCCATTACTGATACAACGCCCGAAGGCATGTTTAGCAAGGCAGCTTGCTTGGTGGTGTATCCAAAGCCGCGGATAAGTGTTGCAGAAAAGGTCGTGATGATGCCCGAGGGGATCACGATGAGGATGGTGTTGAGAAAGAGAAGCCACACTTGCAGGTCCATGAGTGCTTCTCGGAGGCCGGCCATTTGGAAGACCTTCTTGCCATTGCCTCCTTGGTCCTTTGCGAGGGCGTTTTGGAGCACGACCTTTTCCTCCTCTGTCAGGAATTTGGCCTCCTGAATGCCGGAGGGCATCCAGAAGGTGACTACCGCACCGACGAGGAGGTTGAACACCCCCACAGCCAAAAACATAATCCGCCAGCCTTCGAAGTTGCCTGTCGCGCTGCCATGCTGTGCAGCGAAGGAGATCAAGCCACCGAAGGCCTGTCCCATCCCGAGACCGCAGTACCATATACCCGTCCTCGGGGTCGCCTGACGCCTGATGTACCACTGCGACGTGATCATGATCAAGGCCGGCGTAATGACGGCCTCAAACATGCCCAACAGGACCCTGATTGCGGTGATGCCTGGGAAGTTCTGCGCCGCGGCCGTGCAGCAGATGGTGACGCCCCACAGGACGACATTGACGCCGAGGACCTTGCTCACGGGGAATTTCTGGATGAGGTAGCCCTGGGGAAACTCGGCGACGGCGTAGCCGATGAAGAAGGCCGTGGCCATCCAGGAAAAGTCGTTGCCGTGGATGCCGATTGATTCGGAAAGACCCATGATGTTGGCGTAATTGATGAGGACCTTGTCGAGAAATTGGAGAAAGTAGCACAGCAGCATCAGCGGCACGATGTGGTAGTCGACTTTGCGTGTAATTGGCTTGAGAGGCCGAGTTGACGTGACATCTTCGCCCAGTGCAGAAACAGAGAGCGAGTCGGCCACGCGGGTAGACGACTTTTCCATGACGTCCGTAGTCATCTTGAGCTTGACAACTGTGGTGTTGAAAGCTTTGCACGCCAACGCTCTTCCTCGGTGGGAGGTTCGAATAGAGTGAGGTAATGGATTGAGTTCAGACCAGCCACACTGAATGTAATAGACTGTCACAACGATAGAAGAATGCCTCGCTCGTACGAGGACACAAATTGATACGACCAAACGGAGGTATATAAGCCGTCGTCGTAAGTGGCGGGCATTTCATTGCTGGATCGACTCTACATGTGGTACACGCATGAGTAGTCCAGGATGTTGTGAGAGGAGAGATACGCCGGAAAAGGGAGTGATGGGCATGGATACTGCTAGCGTCTGCGTAGCGATAGAGCAAATCAAGATAGATTTGGGCTTATCAGCCAGCATTCGGCGCATCTCAGGACTGGCTACAGGCTGAAAGGTGTGGGCGATGCTATGCCTCCAGCAGCAGAGAAATCAAGGATGTCCAAGTCAGGCGTCACAACCGACCTTCAGCCACAAGCAACCAAGCGACGGAAGACAAACTAACAAAGCCATCACTAGAAGCCGAGCGTGATGTGATAACGAATCTCCACCCGACGGAGAGAGACTAATGCAACCGTCGGAACTGGCGCTCTGGCGGTCCGCGGCGCGCATTTTGGGCTCCGCACTCGCTCCCCGCAGCGTTTGTTCTGCCGCCGTCAACCGCTGTAAGCTGGAGCCGGGTTGAGATTGGTTCATCGCTTCGCAACTCGACGGCTTCACTTGGGAATGGGCCATTGGTGGCTTCTAGGAACAAAAATGATGTCGAAATGGGCCGACATGATTGTTCGTTCACCTTTCGATTCGACATCGGATGCGATTCCATCTTCCGCCGGCGCAATTCTGGCTGCTCTCACTGGAGGACTTAAAGTCGAAGCAGTCTCGTTCACCCTTTGAAGACACTCGAAACGAAGTCGTATCAGACTGTCTTATACATCCATTTTCTTCATCTTTTACACCCCAAACTTTACTCAATTCAACCGTTCGCAACCGTCTTGCAAAGCCGCCTGCCATCTCCAACCTAGGCCTTTACAAGTCACCATGCCCGGGACTCTCGACCCTTCCGCGCCTCTCTCTGTCGCCATTATCGGCTCTGGATTGGGCGGTCTCTCTGCAGCCATCTCTCTCCGTCGCGCCGGCCACAGCGTGACCCTGTATGAGCGCTACGACTTTGGCGGCGAAGTTGGCGCGTCTCTGTCCGTAGCCTCCAATGGCTCGCGCTTCCTGGAGGAGTGGGAGATCGATATCCCCGCTGCAAAGCCCGTCATTCTCAAGAATCTGATCCGTCACGACTGGAAGACTGGCGAGGTGTTTGGAACATACCCGCTGGGAGACTACCGCGCGCGCTTCGGCACCGACTACAACAACTTCCATCGGATTGACCTGCACAACCACCTGAAACAAGTCGCCATGTCGGAGAGCGGCAAAGGACAACCTGCAGAGCTAAAGACGTGGCACAAGGCCGTGGAGGTAGACTCCGAAACCGGCTATATCAAGTTCGAGAACGGCAACGAAGCGACCCACGATGTCATTATCTGTGCTGACGGGATCCGGAGTGTGATGCGTGAGCAGTTGGGTGTCATCCCACAGTTTGTTCCCAGCACATCATGCTGCTACCGCTGCATCATCCACGCAGACAAACTCCGCGAACTTGGCCTCGAGGAATTCCTGAACAACGAAGCCATTGAGTTCTGGGGTGGCTTCGGGATCGACAAGATCGTCCTGTCATCATGCAGCGACAACAACGTCGTGTCATGCTATTGCTTCTACCCAGCGTCAAAGAACGACCTGAAGGATGACGGGTGGAACATCGCCACCACCGGAGAGAACCTGGTCGCGACCTTTCCCGACCTCGACGAAAAGCTCAAGACGCTCTTCCTCAACGCCGACGACATCAAGATGTGGCGGCTGTACAACCACGAGCCATACTCGTACTGGGTTAAGGGCCGATGCGCCCTCCTGGGAGACGCCGCCCACCCGATGATGCCCGACCAGAGCCAAGGCGCGTGTATGGCCATCGAGGACGCTGGCGCATTGGGTATCCTCTTCTCTGAAAAGTACGGCGGCTTGGACATTGAGCAACGCCTGAAGCTGTACGAGATGGAGCGGAAGCCACGCGCGACGAGGCTGCAGGAGTCAAGCAAACGGGCGCGTGAAGATCTTGACGAGCGGATTGGCTGGTCTAGTAAGAAAGATAGCCCGGGGAAGTTGACAATTGAGGAGGTGTGCGGTTATGACATGCATGCACATGTGGCGGAGTTGGTCAACGAGCTCAAGCAACAAGCTCAAGTTCCTAGCCAGTCTTCTGTATAAATAGATGCCATGTCCCAGTAGTACAGACATTACAAACATCACCCCATGAACTTGAAGGCTATGCAAGCAGCGAGCGACTCGACGTCTATGGATCAAAACACGACCAGCCCGCTCATCTCTTCGAATCTGAGCCTAGCCCAGTTAATTATGGCTCCGGTTCCCTCCATCTTATCCCTCCTATCCCACACCCTCTCGACGAGCTCTCGTGAGTGGTAGATGTACCCGAATCCGTAGGTCCGCTCCATGACCATCAATCTGTCCTGAATGATGACCCGGTGTTCAAGGTGGTCGCACGCGCCGCCCGCCATGACGAGCGGGAAGAGCAGACATCCCTCCAGCGCGCTGCCGTAGCGGATTTTCTGGACCGAGGCGAGGATCCCTTCCACCGCTTGAGATACCTTTGGGTCGGTGAGCGTGTATCCGTCGGTAATCTGATGCAGCCGCAGTCGCAGCGCCCACTCGTACGCGGTCGTGGCATGGAGGACGTCGTCGTTCAAGGGGAACCGGGTCGAGACCGCGCGGGACAGCCCGCCGTACTCAAAACTCCAACGGTCGAGGTGTTCCTCGACGATGGAAGCCTCGTTGCGGAACTCCGCCTCTGACTGATCGTCCACTCGGTTCTTCCGCTTGTTTGCCAGGCTATTGACTCGGTCGACCAGGTGGAATAGTTCCTTGGGTATGCCGTACACGGCGGTGTCTTCGTCGTCGGGCGTGGCGGCTAGACGGTCGAGCGCGGCTCCTTCGCCTTCCTCCTCCTCGATAAGAGGCGGCATGCACGTGCTGGTTGTGGTTGCGCTGTCGAGGAATCGAGAGAGTCGAACTAAGAACTTGTAGTTTCCAGTGAGAGCATCGCCGTGCTCGGATATCAGAGTCCCGAGGAGCCGTTTGGCGCCCTTGAGGTGGAGCTTCCAACCCGTCGACTTGCCGTCAAACAGCTCCGTCATGCACAGCAGCAGGGACGACACGAGGGCAATATCTGCCGACGCTTTATTTACATGGGGCAGTAGACCGGCCAGTGACTGTGTCGCCTTGCTCTGATGGAGGAGACCTCGATTTCCCATCCGCGGCTGGAGCTTGTGCCAGTGCTTGGCGCTCAGTGCCAGCACGCAGTGAAGGACTAAATCGTTGGATAGGGCCATGGGAAGGAGGTAGCTTGTATACGGGTTGGCTTTTACGTCTGCCCGTCTCGAGAGAATTGTTGCCACAATGGTGGAGTAGTGGTTCAGCAAGGCCTTGTCGTCCGGTGAGGTTAAGTCTGGCGTCAGGCTTGGAACGTACAGGCTCAGCGATTTAGACGCCATGCTATCGGAAGGGCTCGTGGAAAACGCTGGCGTTTCTGAAAGTAAGTCCAGCCATCCAGGACTCGCGGGGAAATCCCAGGATATGTCGTCCACGGAGGCTCTGAAACCCATCTCTGAGCCGTTGAGGGTGAAGCCCGTCTGGAGTTGACCTCCCGAACCTGGCATCTCGCGTTCGCCACTCGATCCAAACAGAGCATTCATTTCAGTCGAACTTGGCAAGCTTTGCGACCCATCTGGATTCATGCCAATCCCCATCCCCAGAGCAGCCCACATCTCCATCCCAGGGCTTGTACTCCTTCGCCTCCTCGTTCTATGCTCTCGCTCGGGCGGCCACGAGCAGTCCAGGCACAGCCTCCCACAGTCGCCGCACCGAGGCTTCCTCTCGTCGCACTTCTTTTTGCGCTTCTTGCACATCAGACACCCGGTCTGAACTCTGCGTATGCGGGCCTTGGGTTCATTGAGCGGCATCCAGCCTTCGGCGCTGGGGTCGTAGAACGTGTTGTGCTGGGCGGCGGCGGTCGAGTCCTTGGGACGGCATGGGAGACTCAGACGCGCACATCGCGCACATGGCGACTTGCCATCGCAGGCCTGTTTGATCTCTGCGCATCGGAGGCAGACGTTTGAGCGCGGGCGGTCGGCGGATGCCATTCTCGGCGTCCGTCTCCTCGGATATTGCGCTGCGTCTGGGTTGTCTTTGGGTTGTTCTTGAGGCTCTCGTCCTGGGTCAATTGGTACGGAAAGGAGACGGTAGAAGATAAGTAAAGATCACTACAGGATGCAGAGCATACTTTCCCTGGGACTGGGCGATGATAAAGCTGCCCGTTTGGAGCACCAGTTATCATTGAAAGTGCGGAGACAGTCCAGGTCCATTTGCCAGATTGGCGGGCACACACTTCCTTATCTACTAACTGGCGACTACTCCAACCCCTCCCGGTACCGGGAACTTGGTCTAACTTGGATGACGAAACCTGTCGTGGAAATCCGGGGTGGTGGTTTTCCTCTTGATTTTATTTCCGTCTCCGAGTTCGATTGCCGCGGTTCGTCCGGCGGACAGCATCATCCAAGCGCTCCATGTTAAAAACATCACGAGGAAGACTCCTTTCTTGAGCGACGCATGTATGACGATGACGATCAATGGTACTTAATTCCGCATCAATTCATTTCAACTACACATCTATTTATCATGCAAAACCACCCGAATCTCCCTTGCAATCTGATCGATAAACTCGCTCGCCTGCCACAGGTCCTTATCCATGTGCATAAACGGGTGCGGTACGCCCGGGAATCGCTTCATCGTCACCTCAATCCCATTTTCAATCAGCTTCCTTCCGTACGCCTCGCCCTCGTCCCTCAGAGGATCTGCGCCCGCTGTATAGATGACCGTCTTGGGGAGACCATCGAACCTGTCCGCTTTGAACAGGTTTCCGTAGAATTCGGGAACTTGCTTGCGCTTCTCTGCGATCTCTTCCGCCGTCGAGCCGAGAGAACTCCACTTTAGCTTCTCGAACCAGGCGAGTCTCCCCCAATTGAGCGTCGGCGCGTGCTCGTTCTCCTGCATGGATGGGAATGGTGAATCGGCCGCGCTGGAATATTGGCTTATATTGTCAATCACCGGAGTTCCCACTGCGATGAGCTTGAGCGGGATGCCCGCATCGCGAGCCATATGACCCAGCGCAAGACCAATGAATCCACCAGCGGACACGCCGCCTACGGAGATGCTTCTCGGGATAATGTTGAACTCCTGGGCGCCCTTCTCGTAGATGTATTTCAACGCTGCGAAACTGTCCGTCACTCCGCAAGGGAACGCATGCTCTGGAACGAGGCGATAGGCGACGTCAATGACCACGACACCAGCCTTGTTGCAAATGTGCTTGCAGATATGGCTTTCTGTATCTAAATCGCCGAGACCCCAGCCGCCGCCGTGGTAGTCGATATGCACAGGCCAAGGACCAGACCCCTCCGGCTGGTAGACGCGCACTTTGAGCGGGATGCCCTCATGGGTGGTGATCTCGGCGTCGAACGTCTTGGCAACATCGGGCGCGGGACCGGTGCCGTAGGAGTAGAGAACAGAGTATTTCGATCGAAGGACCGAGAGGTCAATTGGACGTAGTGGCGTGCTGGCGACATTGTCGTTGTACAGCTTCTCGAAGACGGGGTCCAACTTCCCAACCATTGATGGGTGGATAGGCTGGAGCGCCTCGTGTTTTGCGTTCGACGACATGATGAGTGTAGCTCTGTTGCGATCTCAGGGTCCGTAATAGTCGGGAGTCAAGAAAATAAATGTTGCTGGTACCCTAGAGTGGTGCTTTTTGCCGGAGGTGATGACGAATTGGACTGGAATCTAGTGGCGATCAAGGTGACAAGAACCCAAGGCAAAGGACGTAACAAGTTATTATCTCTGCTTCGAGCTTCCGATATCGATGCCCTTGATGCACTCCACAGCACGCTAGCTGGCAGGTTCCGAACGCCTTCCTACGTCAACCGGCCGAGGCTCGACACCCTCTCGGAGCGGGCGGATCTAACCCCCCAGCGGCGATCCGACGGCTGCATATAACCAACCGATAGAGACACCGTCGGCTGGCGCTGCGCTGGTAGCTTCGATGCGGGGACCCACTGGGAAGCCGCTGAATCCATGCAATCCGACGTATCTACTATCAAGATAGGATTGAACTTCGATATCGATAGCAGACAGGGCGGTTTTCACGTTGAGGCTCCAAGGCGGGGTTGAACCGGTTTTGGCCATCGCCTCCAGGCGGGTAAGCTACAGAGAGCTTACGAGCTATAGAAAGATGAGGGGCGACTTGGATGTAACAGAGGGAATGTCCTTCAAACAATCGCATGAGACGAGGTTTCCCTGTCCAAGACAACAATCCTAGTTTTAAGGAGCATCACCTTTGAACGAGGGAAGAATCTACGTCACATTGTGCATATACGGGTCTCGCCGCCAAAGCCATCATGCCGACTAAGCCCGTCGTCATCATCGGCGCTGGAGTCGTCGGCCTGACTCTCGCTCACGGTCTCAAAAAGGTACTCAAGATTGCTTCTGTCTCACCTACACTGCAAACCTCTGCACTTTCGCTGTATTAATACCCACATGCGAAGGCTGGCATCCCATTCGAGGTTTACGAGCGCGACGAGCACATAACCGCCCGCGGCCAGGGCTGGGCCATCACTCTCCACTGGGTTCTGCCCTTCCTGAAGAAGCTCCTGTCGCAAGACGCCTTGCAAGGTGTCGATTCCGTGCAGGTGGACCCTGACGTCGACCACCACGGTGACGGAAACTTCATCTTCATCAACCTCGAGACACTCGAGCCCAAGTTCCGCATCCCGCCCAACGAGCGCCGGCGCGTCAACCGCGAGAAGCTGAGGAACGTCCTCCTGCAAGAGGTGGGTGATCGAGTGCGCTGGGGCAAGCGCCTTACGGCAATCGAGGAGGATGATGATGGTGTCGTCGCCGTGTTCGCCGATGGTACGAGGGCAGAGGGTGCCGTGCTCGTCGGCGCAGAGGGAAGCAACTCACGAACGCGGAAATTCCTCGCTCCCGAGACGTATCGTAACACACAATTACCTGTGCGCTTCGTCGGTTCAGCCGTAGATTTTACGCCAGACGAGGTCAAGCCCCTGAGACAAGTCGATCCCCTGCTGTTCCAAGGGTGCCACCCTGTGAGCGGCAACTTCCTCTGGGTCAGCATGCTCGACACCCCGGCAGCCAACGGCACCAAGGGGACCGATGACGAGCGATATCGCGTGCAGATCAACGTCTCTTGGCCTGTCAAGACACCCGATGATGAGGTGAAGCCCACCGATGCAGAGCGACTGGCGGATATGAAGCGGCGCGCTGAAGAGTTCCACCCCGTGCTGCGCGATGCCGTCCATGCGATCCCAGAAGGGTCTGAGATCCTGGAGATTGTGTTGCAAGACTGGCCTTGTCTCGACTGGGATAATCACGGTGGGAGGATTACCCTCATGGGTGACGCAGCGCACGCCATGACCATGTATCGAGGCGAAGCTGCGAACCATGGTATTCTGGATGCGTATCGGCTATGGGAGAAACTAGATGGGATATACAACAAAGAGGTGGAGCTCAAAGTAGGAATCGATGAGTATGAGGCCGAGTTGAGAGAGAGGACGAGCACGGCGGTGCTGTTGAGCCGACAGGCGTGTCTGGATGCGCATGACTGGGCCGGCCTGAACGAGAATTCGGCGGTGTTGAAGCGACGGGCAATTACTGGTGTTTGAGAAATTGCGGAGAGCAATGTTGGAGGATCTCACAGGTTGAATATATCCCTTGCATGTTTTCTGGCGGTTGCCGTCATAGTCTCACCTCAAATAACGGTGTCTCACGGTGTCTCACTGGTATAACAACAGAAGTCAACAAACATGACATCCAGTTCTTGCAGCAATGCCATACCGCCTCCCGCCTCTCCCGGCCGTGTCTTCGAAAACGCTGGGCTAATTTAGGAAGCTGGTTCGTGATGCATACCGTGATGCATACGGGACCGGGTTCCCCTCAATCGCGAAAGTCGCTAGACGCCGGGTGGAAACTGCCAGTTGCTGGGTGGCAACCCTCATACGAGAGAGCGCTGCTGACTCAACCCTCAAAGGAGTCTGTTATTCCCCGATCGGCCGCTTATGTGGGGAGATTGGGCTCGGTCTGGTGCTGACTCGGTGCCTGGGTCTAGCCCAAGACGATTTGGAGCAATGTCACGATGTGAGCCCCGTGCTAAGCGTGGGAGGCATGCAGAGACCTATTGGACGGCTCGCGGCGAGTGTGATAGAGGCTGCGGTAGTCGTTCGCACGGCACAGGGCCTATCCCGTAGGGCTGCCACTGGGGCGCCCAATATCTAATGTCTCAGTGCCTCTTTGGCTTGCGGCTGTTCTTTCTTAACTAGATTCGGAAGCCAGGCCTGAAAACTGGCGTCACCGCATCCTGGGGCGTCCAAGGCGGACCGGACGGGGATGTGATCACCACCAAAACACGCCGGTTCTGTCGGCTTGCGGAGAGATCAAACGACATCCTTGCAGCCAAGCGCCTGCGCCTGAAAACTCGCTGACTTGACCAGCGCCAACCAGCCTATCACGGCTCCTCTGGGCGCAATACTATGGGCCGAGGCTTCCGCCCTGTCGGGCTTGGCCCATGAGCTGACATTGCGAAGGGGTCCGTTAAGCGGTTTGCGGTTAGGATGCTCGACGGGATGAGCACGGAGTAAGACGGATCTTGGCTCCTTTGGGACGTCTTCTGGGGTCTTATTTGCAGAATACGAACTAGACGGCGCGCTAGCGGAACACGAGCCCGTAATAATCTTCTGTCATTCAGGTTACAAGAAGGCTGAGTCCCTCTCAGCCTTAAGCTTGACGAGCGAAGAAGGTCTTCGTGTAGAATCCTCGCCTCACGCAATAGGGGCAGCCTGAGACGGCCTTGGTTTCGTATCGTGCAGTCTGCTGAGAAGCCCGGATGAGGCAAAACCAGCGCTAGCGACTTGGCTACTCGGCCGTATCTGCTTTTAGCCACTCGTTCATCTCGTCTTGCCGCCATTCGACTCGCCGCCGCCAGCGCCTGCTGACCAAAGGAGAGGGTCTTGATTTCCCTCGCTGCTCGCACATTGCCGCAATTCTTTTTTCCTTTTCTTGCTCGCATTTGTTCCAGAAAAGCCCGCTGTGTGCGCACTGTCACTCGTTCCAGTCGTTCCAGCCGTTCCCAATCATGCATACCCGCGCAAGTCTTTTCGCCGGCCTGGCTCTTGTGTCCAGCGCCTTGGGCAGAGTGAAATACGTGGTGTGTAGATGCCATCATCCATGCCGTCCCGGACAAGATGACTAACCCACCGCTGTGAAAGGGCGTCGCCATTCCTGGCTTTGACTTTGGCTGTGACATTGATGTACGATATTCCCCTGTTCCTTGCGCAGATCTAGTCGCTGACCTGAACAACAGGGCAGCTGTCCGCTGAATGACATCGTCAACCCCCCTTTGCCTGAGCTTGGGGGAGGCGACGGCCCGGCACAGATGACGCATTTTGTCGAGAATGACGGCTTCAATGTTTTCCGTCTTCGTGAGTCTCCCGTTTGACCACTGCAGGCGTCCCTTCTCTGACTCGATGCAAAGCCACTTCGTGGCAGTACATCGTCAACAGCGTCCTCGGCGACCTGGATACGAACAACTTTGGCTATTACGACAAACTCATGCAAGCCTGTCTCGGCACGGGCGCCTACTGCATGATTGATCTGCACAACTTCGCACGATTTGACGACGGCATCATCGGTCAGGGAGGACCTTCAAACGAGGTCTACGCCGATCTCTGGACCCAACTCGCCCACAAGTATGCCAAGGAGGACAGGGTCATCTTCGGCCTCATGAACGAGCCCCACGACCTGGACATCAACCTCTGGGCAGACTCCTGCCAGGCGGCCGTCACCGCCATCCGAAAGGCCGGCGCCAAGGACCAGATGATTCTCCTCCCCGGCACCAACTTTGCGAGTGCCGAGACCTTCGTGTCGACTGGCAGTGCCGATGCCCTCGGCGCTGTTTCGAACCCTGACGGTAGCAAGGACGGCCTTTACCTGGATCTCCACAAGTACTTGGATGAGAACAACTCGGGAACCTTTTCCGAATGCACTACGGACAACGTGGCGGGTTTCACAACCATTGCTACGTGGTTGAGGAAGAACAAGCGCAAGGCCATGATCTCGGAATCGGGAGCATCCATGGACCCTTCGGTAAGTGATTTGCACCTGTCCCTGTAGACAATCAGACTAACGACTCGAAGTGTATGGAGAAGTTCTGCACCCAGAACAAGTTCATCGCCGACAACTCCGACGTGTTCGAGGGCTTCGTTGCTTGGGGAGCCGGCAGCTTCGGCTTCGACTACGTCTTGACCCTCACGCCATCGGGCTCACCTGGCGATTACACCGACAACAAGCTGATGAAGCAGTGCGTCATCGCTCCGTTCCTCAAGGACGCGCCCGAGGAGACTTCGACCTCGACCAAGGCGACTCGCACCAAGACCTCGCAATCCAAGACATCGGAAGCGACCTCGACGGGCACTCATAAATCGGCCGAGTCTACCCAGCGGGTATTCAAGGAGGAGACGACCGCTGCGGCGCCGTCCTCAACCGCAACTGAGCCCCCGACGAGCAATGCAGCAACGTCGGACGACAGTTCAGACGACAAGTCGGCTGGTGCTCGAACCCAGGTTGTCACGGGAGGCCTACTGTTCGCAGCCATTACGCTATTTCACACCGGGCTGCGCTTCTTTTAATTGACTTGAACATACTTCTAGAAGCTGGACGGAGCATATTACACTAATTTACGTAGACAAATTATAGAATAATACATACATGACGCATCAGGCCAGCATTTGTATTACGGTCAAATAGTATCTCTTTCTATCGGGGCTGCGAGCCGCTAACTCGTTGAATGTACACAGACGGAGTTAGCAGCTTCGTTGACGGTTTAAGCATGCAGTGTTGTCGCTTCCGCTACTATTTTACTCAGCGTGGCGACTGGCTACCACCGGGGTAAATCTGGATAATATCCACCGTGTTTCATTGACAAAGCCAGACATCTGCATCTAGTGCTCACAAAAACTATACTCTACTGCTTCCCACTGACCTCTCGCGTCGTCCTGGAAGGCACTTCGAGCATCCATCAACTTCAAACGATGTTCTTTGGCTTCTTCGAGGCTCATCGGCACCGCATCGCTAAACTCCTTCCGCACAATATTCATGAGCTCTGCCGGAAGACCGGGCTTTCCCTTGCCGGCTTCTTCCAAGCCAGGGTGACCCGGAGCTTTCTCAAGGACGAGCTGGGCAATGGCCGGAGGGACCTTTTCGGAGTCGTCATTGCTAAGCTTGTCGAATGTGTGCTCCATCCACCAGCTTTGCTGCTGAGGGGGCACATTTGCGGTGCTGATGATCCGAGTGAGAGGGTCCACCAGCCACAGGGCAATGAAACGGCGGTGGCCGGGTTTCGTTTCGTCCTTGAGTCCGAAATGGGATACTCGGTGCTGGAACACGTTTGGAAAGGCCAGAAGCCTCCCCTCCTTCGTCTCAACGCTGCCGTAGCTCTGGAGGCAAGAGCCGCCTCGGAGCGTGGCGCCGTATACCTGTTCCATCCAACCGAAAGAGTCTTGCCCAACTTCCCAGTCGTCCTGGTAGCTGCTGGTTTGCATCCGGAATTGCAGATGGCTGGGCGTGACGTTCTCCGAGTCCAGGTAGTACAGAGCGGTACCGACGATGTGCTCATTCATCTGGCCCTCCACGTGCCAACCGCCAGGAGGAAACTCGGGCTTCCCAGGCCCGATCTCGATGGAAGCCATTTTCACAATGACTTGGAGGCCGTCAAACTGCTCGCGAAGAGAAGCGCCGGGTTTGACCCCATACTCCCAGGCTTTGAACTTGGGAGCCTTGGGCTGGACTGGCTCTCGGGTCTTGTACCAGTGGACTTGCTTGGGTGTTCCGGAGTAATACTGGCCATATTCATCCCGCGCTTCAACGTGCTCCTCATCGGACTCGTCTTCGGACACGTCGGATCCAGACACTGACACGGATCCCTCTGAACCCTCCTTCTCTTTCGGTGGCATTTCCACCTCATCAAACCGTGGGGTCCAGTTTGCCTCGTTTTCGTCGCTAAATCCTCGGGGTCAGCAATCGCCTCACACTCAGAAAAGATTATATGCCTACTCTGGGTTGTCTGGCCGTGGGAAACGCGGCTCTGTTCTACCACCGCCCTCCAGCTCATAATTACGGTACTGTGCCAAGCAGAGGTCCCAAGCAGGCAGGGATTTCTCAATCAGCTTCTCGATGGTACCGTATATGTCCTGGTACTTGACGGGGTGGAGGTTATTGATGTAGCTCGTGAATTTGACACTGCCGTCGTCCTGGAACTTGACATTGGCAGGGAGCCATTGATACTTGGGCGACCAGAACGTGGGGTCGACTTCGCTACCACCAATATTGCCGCCGTAGCGGGGACGATACTTCTTGATCTCGGGTTCGGGCTCGAGCTGAGGAATGACATCTCCCTTGCCAGCCCATTTGTCAATAGCATCCTCAACGCCGACAACTTCATCGGCAAATACTCGTGTCCTGCCATAGACGAGCGGGTACATAGAAGGATGAACGAGGTCTTGGACAATCTCATTGGTACGGGGATGCCAGTCTGGATTGTCCTTTTGGTCCTCCTCCAACCTGCAAAAAGCAGCACGGAGGGCATTGTGCAGCGATTCGTCCACCACGGTGTCCGATTTGGCCATCGACGCGCAAGCATCCAGTGTTGGAATCAAGCCTGTCTTCTTGAAATATTCCGCTTTGGCACGTAGCTCCTTGATGCACTGTGACGATATTAGCTAATGGGTCGGCTTCACGCAAGGGAGTAGAGCTTTTACGTAGTCGAGGCACCCTCTGTCTAGAATGGACTTGAGGGGTTTCCGGCCATCCCAACCGGTTTGCCCATGAGCGTCAGATCCTTTGATAATCTCTTCGTGCATCTTTGTGGCTGAAAAACTAAGGGCTTCCTCGATCCACTTTTCGGCAATGGCATCGTCAAAAACCTTGACGTGGAAGTCGGGTTTGTCAGAGAGGCGATCCATGATGGTCATCATTGCAACCTCTCGGATGAGAAGCATTTCAGAATCGGAGCCAAAGCAATTTCCATGGATTCCCATGGGATAGATGTTCAGGCGATTACCTCTAGCCTCGTTTTGGCCATGATAGCGGAGGTCAAGGCCGAGTCCCGGATATGCGGGCATGTTGATGGGTTTGGTGGAGTGAAATTGAAAGTGCTGAGCGCAGGTCCTTCTGAAAAGGACGTTCTTGAATCGAGCAATGCGTCTACACGTTGAGCCTGCATCGGAACCAAATTGACGAGAAAACATCGCTTTAAGTACTCCTCGTCAAGGAGGTGTTGGGTCTACACGCTGCGATCCAACGTGATTTGGCGTGACGGGAGATATCGCGAAGTCACATGACAGCACGTATCAAGCCTAGGCAGCACAGGGCAAGCAAAGCGTTCAACTCCAGGCAGAGGCGAACGGTCCAGATTCATTGGGAAATGGCCGATCAATCCTTGCATGTTTAAGCCAACGCTCGTTTTCATTGGAAACGTCTGCCTAGCAGGATCCATCTGCCCCAGGCATAACCACCCCACATTTGTCACTTGGAGTCATGGTCAGTCTTCAATCACAAATTAATTCATTATCGCGAATCTAACTTCACATCGTCCTTTGAATTTGTAGTTTTACAACGTTTCTTTCTTCTCTTATCGTAGAGATTCCCGCCGGTGGGTGAGGAAACTTGATTTGTGGTATTTGGTGAAGTCATTGCACACATCTCCCTGGCTCGAGCCGTGGTCCAGAGACGGATTCATACGATTGCAAAGAGGAACTCAAGCGAAAGAACAAATGTAGACCAAGGTATCTGGCCATACTATTGGTTCCGGCTTATTAAGTGCTCTTGGTGTGGTGCTTGATTGTGTGCTATTTCCTGTTTATGCTCTATTGCGTTGCTTCAATCTATCCGATAGCATATGAATGAGACCAAGTTATCTTATGACAGAGAGAACACACGACACAATTTCCCCACGCCCATCGCATCGATCTTCGAAGGCATCGCGCTGTTTAGAAGCCTACACGCCAGTGAGTACCTTGCTTCCGTGCTTCAGCATAAAGATTATGCTTACCTTCAACTTGTCCCGCAAACTGCGTACAAGCGCCTTAATTGCAAAGTCGGCCTCTGCAGATCCATTCATCCCCAACCTTGGTGCAGGAGCACTGTCTCGCCTCAATCTTATCCCTCTTCACAACTGTGGCCTCGGGGATAACGTCCCTGGCGCACAATCGGCCCCTGCAGATCCACTCGTCGCCGACCTTGGTACACGAGCATTGTCTGGCCACAAGGTCGTTGTTTGGGGATGGCGCTGCCACAGCAAAGGCGGCAAACAAGGTGGCGGTAATCAGAGTGAACTTCATTGTTGAGTAATTCGAGGATTGTAGTGAAGTTGTTGTTAAGGTGTAATGAACTGGTTGGGATGTGAATAACAAGACGAAGGTGAGACGACGCCCTATATTTATGTTAATATGCATTGGTTCCTTACGATATCTGCATTTCTATCATAGTGGACCAACTACACATTTGGTCTATTTGTCCGTATGACCGACAGTCCGTCCAAAAGAACCTAGGGATTCCTCATGTAGCCAATGCCAGGGGCCGGATCTCGGTCGATAGTTGGCACTTTTGAGTGAGCGGCTGGGCGGCCGTGCCACCGAAGTGCAGGGCTATGCCACATACAGCAGGTCCAAGAACAGCAATCTACCAATAACACCATGCCATGGCTTCCCACTATGATTTCCCATGCAGATATTCATCCCAGCCAAGACTTTTCAACGATTTTGGGACTTCCGTACGATTTTGGTCTTACGAAAGATGCATCAAGCGGTCACTAAGATAAAATAAGAAGGTTGCTTCTAGTAGCTAAGGATGGCCAGATTCTTCTGTATTCCAACTCTGGTGCACTTTCCTCTTCCGGATGATTCGTAAAATGTGACTAATGGGTCATTATATGCAAACCATCCCTGTGGAAAGATAAAACAAGGTTAAAAATAGAGTATCGGAAAGGATCATTGACAAATGGCCCCAGGATAAAGCAAACCATGTACTGAGATGCTGCAGTTTGGGGGTTCTTGGGGATTCTAGTAAAAGCTCGTATTTGAACACCCGCCGGGTGTGCATCCCCAAATATCACAGACGACCTGACCAGAGTTGTCAGCCACCTGCCGAGGAGTCAACCCAACTCTCTGGAGCATTCGTCCTTCTCAACCTTCAGTCAGAAAAGTTACCTAGCATCAAGGCTGAGGAGATCGTTATGTTGGCGAAGATGAGGGGAATTCATGGTATGGCGTCAAATGCCCAAAATACGAATGAAAAAACTATCTATGACTCCATCAAGAGATATTTCTGACGCAAACCCACTCACCTACGGCGCTATGACTATGCGTGCACACCGACACAAATTACAATTTGCTAGAGACCCTCTCCTCCTTCTCCCCAGTTTCACGAGCAAATGTTGGCGGGTTGTAATCAACCGGCTGTTCCAGCCGCCGAATCATCCTTCTAGTCGCTTTCTTCGGATTCATTCCATCGGCTGTCCACGCATTAGCAAGGGGAATATATTCACAATTTGTTAGCACTTACCATAGCCGATGAAGGGGAAAGCGCTTCGGTACCCCATCATGTCCACAATTTTCTTCGGAATCTCCCCCGATAGGGCTCGTCTGGGATCGACAGCTACCATCAAGTTGTCCAATGGGCGGATGTATGGCTGACAATACTGAATCGTTGCTGCATATCTGGGCATCGAGCTGCGGTTTGCGCCGCCAGAGTGCCACGTAGTCCCCAAGAAGTACACGATGCTGCCGCGTGGGCATACAGCTGATACAGCCTCTTCTTCTTCTGGGATTCGATCGCTTCCCCACTTGTGGCTCCCTGGGATGATTCGCGTTGCGCCATTCAACTCCGTGTAGTTGTCCAGCACAACCATTATGGCTGCCGTGACCGGAGGTCTTGGTCTTGGTAGGCGCGTGACGGCATCGTCGTGATGCAGCCTCTGGTTTCTTTCGCCAGGATTAATCACAATGGTCTCCATGATGTATATAAGATAGTCGTCATCCAGGAAGTACTCATTCATGGCCAGCACTTGAGGGAGAACACAAAACTTGTCAAAGACCCGGGTCTTTCCAAGAAGGGAGAAGATGCGATTCGTTTTGAAGCCATCAAACGCGTCGCGCCCCTTCTTGGGTGCGTTGCCGTGGAGCCTATCGATCTCAGCGATTGCCTCTAGCGCCTGTGCGTCCGTGAAGGCATTCGGGATCACCACGTAGCCATCCTTCAGAACCTGCTCGACGTGGGCTCGGTGTGTTGGGTCCGATGGCAAGGGCTTGGGTTTTCGCTGGTAGTATTCGCGAACCACAGGTTCCGCTGCTTGAGCATCTTCTTTTGCCTGGGCGGTTTTCATTGCGATAGATCCTGAGACGAGATCCTTGCTGTTGTGGAAATGTCAAGGAATTTTTATTTGGCGGTCGGTCTGAAGAGAGATATGGGAATAAAATACGCCCCTGAACACCCCGTGATACGTAAGCTGAGATAAGCCCCCGCGTTTTGAATGAGACGTAAGTTAAGTCGTCAGCGCTATTAGCCGAAGGGGCCGGATGGCTTTCACCAACTCTCGTTATTTACATACAGTCTGAGATGCACCAAAACAGATTGGTTGTTGCACAAAATTGGCTGGTAGCTGACCGGATTTCAGTCATCACAGATCAATTGAATACAATAATCTTGTAGACCTTGGTCGCCACCAGGAATACTGAAAAACTTCAGGTTGTTCCAACTGCCGGGCTCGAGATGCTGACCGGGTGGGGTTTAGACTTTCAAGTTTCCTGGGATGCCACAGCACGTGCAGTGCCGATCTCTTTCAACAGCCTGACGAGATATGAGAGAAGTTTCAATATATATTGCTCGATGTGATTTAATGACAATAAATTACCTAGTATGGTTAGGTTCGGTTCGCCTCATTGGGGAATCTAAAACATCTCTATTGAGCATGAATCTACTTTCTATACGGTTTTCTCCGCAATGGCACACAATGTTATGGAACTGTAACCGCTATTCCCGCCTTCTAGATGCCAAAACTGCCGGCCGGTCTAGAGACACAAGTTGGCGATTTGCCATGTCGACGAGTCGTCTTCTTCAACAGAGTCATCCATATCCAGAACGTGCCCCGTAAAGTACTGAACGATATCCACAGCTCGACCACGACAAGTAACCAGCAGTTTGAAAATGATCTCTTTCCGCCGCCTTGTTAACCGCGTCAGCCGCCGTAGCACGGCATCGGTGTCTTGTCGTAGAAGGCCCGTCTCATATAGACTGATCTCGTCTAGTATGCAAAACAAGACATTGCCCTGTGGAATCTGTCTTGTTAGTTCTTCAAATACAGCGCAAAGTGATTTGAGCTTCATTTTCTCCAAGTTGTTCCAACTGAGCTCATCCAGGAAAGACAGATCAAGTATTGCCCCGTTGCCTAGCAGTTGAGTAATGAGCTGACCCACAAGACTGGCCATCATACCAACGAGTACCGGTACCGTGGAATCGTTGCCATAGGGTCTGTGTTCGCTGCAAAAGTAGGCGATGCCAAAGGTAGACTCGGCTTGCTCGGACACTTGGGTGAGTCTTGCAACTACGAGGCTATATGGCGACAGGCCTTCTGCACATGACATATCTTCGTTCCCGTTAACCAATAATGGTGTCGAGAACAGGTCCGTAGTCATGAAAGCTTTGAAGACTTGGTTTTGAATAAGCTTGGCAGCTTTTGCTTTGGAGGTTTCATCCATTGCGTCACCAAGTCGTAGACATGTTTCGATATCCTTCGAAACTTGATTGAGATCAAACTGTATCAATTTGAGCAATTTCCTGACATCATCCGTGTTGTCAGATGAGACTTCTAATCTATTCGTCAGTGATTTGATTGTGCTCGGAGTGAAAAACATACGCTGGCTTTCTTTCTGACCAGGTCTGAGCAGGCTTGATTGCCTAGATGATACGGCCGTCGCAAACGTCTCTAATGAGAAATAAGTTAAAAAGTGCAATCCAAAGAGTTCGTGACACTATACCTTCGCTGAAAGAGTGCGATTCCATTGTGCTAGCAAGCAATTTGTACACGTTTTGCAGGATACGAAGTGACTGGGTTGAAGTCTGGTTTGTGTCGAGGAGAACATCGTCGGAGATGAGACGAGACTGGTCCATATTCATTAATCGTCGCTGCATGCATTGGTTTGCTTCTTCTTTCACTCGTGCGGCCTGGGTCTTGACGGCTTCCAAGCTAGCGAGGAGTTCGCGCTGGTAGGAGGACTGCTTGAGGAACGGCTGATAGACCTTGCCTATTTGAGTATCAGTAAAGTGTGAGTCTTAAGAAGTCCAGCATCAAAGAACTTACGAAACGAACTATCGGCAAAAAATTGCATTATATGCGTCAGAGCCTTCAGAATAGACAAATAGAGATCGAATGTGCGGGCTTCAAGGTGTTGATCCCGCAATTCGGAATAAATCTCAATATACCGCCGAGTATTTTCGATGACCTCGGGAATCTGAGCTAGAGAATCAAGTATGGACTCCTCTACCTTTGCGTAGTTGCCGACTGCCTGCAAACACGTCAACTTCGACCGTAGCCTTTCTAAGTAGGGGCCTTACTCCAACAGCGAGGGCGAAGACACCACAGATACTAAAGAGAATGTAAGAAAAGCATCGAAACGATATGGGATACGTGCCTTGAACCATAATCACCCCCTGGAAGGACCTGGATCCAACTCTGAAACGCGTCAGAATTGCGTCCTAGTCTATCAAGACACATCATCATTTTCGATGTCTTCTTTGGTGTAGTTGACCACCTTGAAGCTGTCGTTTGTACTTCCTCCATAACTCGATCCCATGTGCAACATCGCAAATCCAGATGCTCAGGCTGAATACTGCTGGTGTGCTTCTTATCTAGTCGCGCTCGCACCTGTTCCATCAGAGCGAACAGCCGATCTTTCTCATCATTGGCTTGCTTCCATAATTCATTGCTAGTAAGAATTAGTTGGGGAATTTTCCCTTAAATGAGGGATATTGTTGTGTTGGATTACCTAATTGTCTCTTGGTTCAATGCTTCTTCAAGAGTCTCTACCCGATCGAGTCGATCTACAAACACCGGCGCTCGCTGACCTGAAATACTGACTCGGTTTTCCAAGAAAACTGCAACATCGCTTGATGGAAGGCGCGCTCTATTTACCAGGAAGTCTTGTCTTTCGGTTCCATCCATCCTTGGGTTCGTCGTACCGTGCGCGCTGCTAATTAGTTTCTACTAGTTGTTGTCATAGTGCGGAGAAGTGGCATATCTTCAAGTGAACAAAATACCAGCCGAGGCAGATTTTAAAGGACGTAAGCTCAGCTGACGTGGGGGCTGAAAAGAATCCTCAGCGGTTGGAGCCACGTCATTCGCTGCCCTCGCGGGGTTGCATCAGGCGACAAGGCAATCTCGTCGTACAGCAGGCTAGTGAGCATATCAGAAAGCTCGAGGAAATTGCTGAACGCACAGCTTTTATTCCCTCAACTCTCCAGGTTTTGCAGATGCGCGACGCTACTATACTATACTCTGCTCTACTCTACCGGTCATCTGCTAGATGCTAGTTGTTGGACCACTATGCCGGCTGTTTGACCCGTACATTCCTAATCTACGCCCATTCATCCCTCGAAACGGACTAAAATGAGTGACGATGATCCCACTTCTACACTCGCCACTCCCCCCTCGCCTGGGGTGGGAGTCGAAGGGGCAGCGGAAATGGTTGAAGAAAGTCGGTTTGGGGTCTTCCCATCAGACTCGGAACGGACGCGCGACGGAGAAAATGAGAAAGACGCTGAAAAAATATCGAATGCCGCGACGAAGGATGACAAGCCCGAAAATTCAGCTGAAATTTCGGGGAAGATTAGACTGTCAGAATATGACAGCTTCGGGAAGAATATATTGACCAAGGAGAGACTCAGCGGGAATCTAAGACTACGAGCACGGCAGGCAGTCTTACACACTACCTTCTCCGAGATGAGAATTACTGACCTTGAGAACGAACTCCAAACCCTCAAGGAGAAAATATTCAACCTCCCCAAGAAAGAGAAGGATAGATTCCCTGTCTGCAAACCTATTCTGAAGCGATCCGTGGGGGATGAGTTTCGCATCACACATAATTCCAAAAAGGTACCTATTGAAGAGCGACCCTCGATCGAGGTTCTCTACTCGCACCGTGTTCCAACATTCGGAGGCGTAAATGTGGATCCGCCAAAGACGCTGACTCGACGCACTACTGCATCCCATGAGATGGAAGAGGTGGATTTTGCGACTTTCAATTCCCCGGAGAGACTTCGAATCAGGTCTTGGGCGCTGATATACCACCTGAAAAATGTTTGCAGAGAGGGTATGCCCACCTCCAATTCTATTTTCGAGCGCATTGATGAGTCGCCATCTGTTGTGATCCTGCGACCTTTCAAACTACTCGTCATGTACGACCAAGAGATCAGAGAAAGTGTGAAGGAGATTGAAGCTATCGTTGAGTCACCTGAGGAGACCGAAGAGATGAAGAAAGACAAGGCAGGAGCCTTCAGCAACATCATATTCGAATACGAAGACTTGCTCAAAGATCTCCGACTACTAATCGAGTTCCTTGACACGGATCTAACATCAACATTCAATGTGCGAAAATCTCTCAAGGATGGCACTGCTACCGATATCGAGTATGCAGATTTGTGGCACTTGTTCGAACTCGGGGATATCGCCATTTCTTGTTTCAGCAAAGACCAAGCGTTCAAGGTTGTGAATTTTACAGGCGGTCGAAATCCACTCACAAATAGAATGGCAGACGAGGAGGACAGAACACCTCCGGTGGACGGATTTGCAGTTGACTGCTGCAGTATTCAGTTTGATGGCACAGATTACGTCCCTAAACTGCATAAGTTGTCGATTGGCAAGTTTACAGGACGCCGACCAATCTGCTCTCTTGAGATTTTCCCTCTGAGATTCTTTCCGAATTCGAGTGCTATACACAACGAGTTGCTATCACAGGGTCAACGCTATCTTGCCCTGACAAGCGCATCATTTTCCCATAGAATGCTTCGCGGCCGCACACTGGATGAGCCCCCTCAAGACCTCGAGGCCCAAGTCATCGTTGATATGGTCACGGCAGTGAAAGCCGAGCCGATCTGGCGTCCGAGCAAACGGATTGAAGAAGAGAACCTGACCAAGAACGACTTAAGGGAGACCACGATGCAACCATTTTGCAACCATAGTACCTCTGAGGGGTGTTGTGGGTCTGATATCATCTTCAACGATCAACAGATGAATTGCTTCGCAAATGCTCCCTTTCTGCGGGACTATGGGGGACTGTTCTCGCCACGCCCTGCAACTGAGTTGAAAGAAGACATCATTCTACTACCTAATTGGGTTTATGGGTTTGTTCTCAGACTTCGCCAATGGGCAACTTTGAGAGTTTCCGACCTATCCGAAGTGCTTTTTGAGAACGATTTCAACCAGCTTATGATCTCGGAAATTCATAAGCAAACGGTCCTGGCACTTGTTCAGACACATGAAAAGGGGAAAACTAAAGAATCACTCCCTTCTCAATCCATCGGAGCCTCACTGGATCTAGTCAAAGGAAAAGGAACTGGTCTTATTCTGTTATTGCATGGCGAGCCGGGTGAGCTGCTTTATTTAACTCCTTGGTCATACTCGAATTCGCTAACACATTTTAGGAGTTGGGAAAACATCGACGGCTGAGTGCGTCGCTGACAAGACAAAACGACCCCTGTTTCCTATTACATGTGGAGATATTGGCGAGACAGCCATGGAGGTTGAAACAAAACTCCATCTCAATTTTCGACTTGCGCACAGATGGGGGTGTGTGTTGCTACTTGACGAAGCAGATGTGTTCCTCGCCAAGCGAAACAAGACTGATCTGAGGCGGAATGCAGTCACCAGTGTCTTCTTGCGCAGCCTCGAGTACTATGCAGGGATTCTATTCCTTACCACCAATCGTGTTGGTGGAATTGATCCTGCCTTCAAGTCGAGGATTCACCTCAGCGTCTATTATCCTCGACTGGACCTCAATACAACCCTGAAATTGTACGAGAATTTGCTTCTCAGAACCAAAGAAGAGCAACGAAAATCTGGGGTTGTCCAGTTTCAGATCAAGAACAAAGAGATTCTCAGTTTTGCTAAGCGTCACTACCGCGGGCTTCAGAAAGAAGGGTTTAATACTTGGAACGGCAGGTACGTGCTTGCAAGCCCCTCTCGGAATCGCTGGATTTCTAACTGACCGATAAAAAGACAAATTCGCAATGCATTCCAGACGACAATTGCACTTGTAGAGAACCAAGTTGCACACCTTGGCCCTGGTCAGCCCAAGCCAGCCCTCGGGAAAGAGCAGTTCAAAGTGGTGGCTCAGGGCTCAAAGGAGTTCGACAGCTACCTCATGAGGACGCTTCAGGGCGCCGATGACGAGATAGCGATCAGGGATCAGTGGCGGGACGACCGCTTTGACGCTGAAGTGGCCCTTACTACATTGTCTGCATCCAAGTCGGGGCCGAAGCTATCCCGGGCTGCTATGTCACGGGGAAAGGCCCTAAGAACTGACGAAAATTCGAGCGAGACAGAAAGCGAGAGTGAGAGTGAGAGCGACAGTGAAGGTGAGGATGAAGATGAGGACGATGATGACGGCAAGACTGCTGGGGGGAAAGCGGGCCCTTCGATGGAAAAGGGCGAGCCGAAGGGAAGCTCTGAGAAGGCTTTCGATGTTGACGAGTACGAAGAGTTCCTAAAGTTCAAGGCGATGCTCAAGGCAAGAGGGAAGTAAGTTATTTCGGTAATGGATATTGGTTGGAGGTGGAAGGTTTCCCATTCCGTGTCTTCCGTAGACTTTATATCATTTGGCCTGGACTTGGAAATGCGACACGGTAATTATGCATCTCCTCGTGTTGCAAATTTTGAACGCAAGCGAGCAGTGCCATACAGTCAGTAGAGAAATACATTTTTGGACAAGGAAAAGCGAATTCCAAATCATTCCTTTACCCACAAAACTTGGCTAGTCGGTGTAAAGCCAAGAGTTACTTACCGACAACCGGGTGGAGTTACTCAGCCCCGTCTGGAAGCCGCCGACACTATGGATACAAAAGTGCAAGCGATTAAGAAGACAAAGTTTATTATACCTTGCTTCACAGTCTGGCGCCTAGGTCTATTTAGGTTACTTCTTGTCAAAAGCAATCGCATCTACGAGCTCGCCAATGAAGTCCAACTTGTTCCTGGACAGGCTGCCAAGACGGAGTGGCCGGACAAATTAAGACTCCAGCCTTAGCAAATCCAAAGTAGATACTGGAAAGCAGAATTTACTGTCGTGTCATGTTAGACAGTGACGACGAGATTGGAGCAGCGAACCGAGCGAAAATGACCATCTATCAAGTATCGCGTGGCAATCATGACAAGGTTTTAAGCTTCGACGCCCATTCGTATTCGTGCCCCGATGCAGTAATTGTCGTTTTCTCATCAGCCCGACAGGGACGTTTGAATGACAAATTTGGGTAGCAGAGATCAAACAGCTTCCATAATCATCCCAACTTGTTGTTTCTATCCCACTCGGGCCAACTAATGCACCGGCTACGATGGAGGCATTGGACCGCCTCTCAATTAGCTTTGATTGCCATGTTTTGTTGTCCCGCGCCGGGTTAGGGTCACAGTGGAGCGAGGCTGAGCACCCACATTGCGGAACCGACTTCACCCAATTCGATGGGTGAACCCGCCTCGGTAAGTAACTTTAATCCGACCGTTATTCCATGGAGAATGGGGTATGGATGATTGGATCCGTTCCAGGACCGCTGCTTCGGATCGCTGAGATGCCGCTAGCTCTGGGCCGGCGCGTGCGGAGGCCTCACGGGCCGAGCAATGTTTGAGAGTCGAGACCACGGCGTCTGCTGCGACAATCTCCCTGTCGGCCTGTATTATGTACATGTACCGTGCGTGCACCGCATTCAATGCACCGCTGGGCGCGTAGGAGTACTCCTAGCCCGTCAGCGCTGTCTCAAAAGGGCCAGCTCAGACATGTAGGCTCGGCATTTCTCTGCCGCGTTGGCGTTGGTCGGTTGCACGGCAAGCCTAAACGAAACGCCAACCGAATAAGATTGACCGTAAGCGTCGAGGGGCGGCCGCCGTCTCGCGGGGTACGACAGGGTGGCTGTGTCAACAGTGTTTGGGGATCTCAACGCTATGGCAATTTGCGGCACCCCTGTTTGGGATGTGAGTAAGGCCAAGGATTGTTTTGGCTGAGTCTGGCTGGGCTGTATGGGCTCCCGTTGAAACCGGGCGGTTGTATGATGCGCGCTTCAATTGAAGCTGAAGTATAAAGAGGGAGGGTGTGAGCTTCAATGTCGGTAATAATTATCATCTCAAGCCACCACTCCTCTTTCATTCACAAGCAATTATACCCGAGCATCCAGCCAATCAGTTCCAAATTACACCAATTCCCCTCCCAGAAATCAACCAAAATGCACACTACTTCACTCATCACTCTGTCCGCCCTGGTGTCAGCCGCCGCGGCTGCTAAGCACGTCGTCAAGGTCGGCGATGGCGGACTCACTTTCTCCCCCGAATCGACGACTGCTGCTGTTGGCGACACCGTCGAGTTCCATTTCTACCCCATGGCGCACTCCGTCGCTCAGAGCAGCTTCGCCAAGCCTTGCGAACCTCTCAACTCCACAAGCTTCTTCAGCGGTCCCGTTGCAGTGTCGAGCGGAGTCAGCGACAAGGTCTTCACTGTGACGGTTGAGAACGAGACCCCCATCTGGTTTTACTGCGCTACCGGAGACCATTGCCAAGAGGGAATGGTTGGCGCCATCAACGCGGCGTAAGTTTTACAAGAATCTCCCCAACACTGGATGACATCACTAACATTCCGGCGATAGTACGAGTGGAGATAAAACCGTCGAGAAGTTTGCCGCAGCCGCTGCCAAGGCATCCGACAATGTCGCCCCTAGCTCGACTGGCGGCGGCACGCTCGGTGAAGCTTCTACGGCCACCGCCTCTGGCTCCAGCTCTGCGACCAGCGGTGCTGCCAGCTCAACAGCGAGCGCCGGTTCCAATGCCGGCCTTGAGGCGCGGGGAGAGATCCGATGGGGATTGATGAGCGCCGGTCTTGCCATGGCCGGGTTTGTCGCTGGGTTCATGATTTAAGCAAAAGCCAATCACCTGCGGACATAATACGAGGGAATGTAACGGAAATTGTACACAAGGGCCTAGGAATATGGAGCACAATGTGACAACACTTAGAAGCAAGCAATGACAGGACAAAACCACGAATTCGTGCATAATTATCTCTGTTCAATCTCACCTGCGTCATAGTGATCATTGGTGTAGCAATCTAACCTTACAGAGATTGGGCTCAACAATTTATTAATAGCCCTACCGCCGAAAGATAATGGGCGTTTTCCTGCACTTCTATTTTTGTTACACGAATCTCATGAGCATAACAGCAATGGGTTGTTGGGGCAAAAGATCCTTGCAGCATACTGCATTTGCACAGCCACGGCGCCCGATAAAGAAATGTCGCGCATTCGTCGACTGTTGCTACCTAATCTCACCTCTGCAGTCTCACGCAAGTTGTCAGAGCAGCCAGCAAAATGGATCCCCTTAGTGTGGCCGGGCTTGGAATAGGCGTGGTGTCTTTGACTTTTGAGCTCTTCTCGATATGTGTCAAAGGTGAGTGCTCTGTCTCCGCCCCACATGTCGTCCGGGACTATACTCAATCTAGGCAGGCTACAATCTCCTCCTCGAGGCTGAGGGAATGCCCAAGTCATGCCAGTATCTTCATGTGCGGCTTGCAATGGAGAAGGAGAAGCTTCTTGGATGGGCACTTCTCACCAAAATCTCGGAGGGCGACGCGGCAGCTGGGCCTGCACTGAGGTTAAACAGGCATACCGTGATTGACGCACTACGCGAGACCCAGATCCTGTTGTTTGACGCATCACAACTTGATAGGCGCTACAAACTGAAACTTAAAGTATCGACTGATAAGTCGACGCCTGAAACGGAGGTCATTCAGGTTGTGGGAGACAAGGTTTGTTTAGACGAGTGACTCCTGAGCCTACGTGCCATTCTGAACAATTCTTTAGACTCTTCGAAACGAGTACTTGATACTTCAGCAAAAGGCTCTAGAATTTGTCTCAAAGACTCGAAAATACCCAAAGAAGCTTCAATGGGCGTCTTTTGACAAGGCAAATTTCGAAGACCTTCTCTCCAACTTGAGGATTCTCAATGATGACATGATGGGCTTTCTCGAGGCATATGAGCGGAAGCGCCATTTCCAGATGCAGGAGGCTACCTTTATGCAGATCCTCCAAGTCAATAACCGAATGGACAACCTCGTCGAGTTACTCCATTCATTGAAGGATACGGCGGCCGAGGACGCGAAAGATGGCCAGGGCAGCAACCTCGACCAACGCACCTACGAGAACCGGCTTATTCGTCTTACCCGATTTAAGGCAGTAAGCATCGCGATAGAGAATCAAGCCACCCACATCACCGAGCCTGAGGCCCGTTCGATCCTTGACAACGCGATGACTGGTGCCGAATTGTCGCTCGGAAAGCTGACACAAATTGCTCCTGATGACGATGACGGGCAGGGCCAGCGCTCTCATGGATTATACGATAAAACTCCGGTGTGGGTAGAGTGGAGGTACTACGAGGGCGAGGGTGACGACGAACAGCCTCCTGCGTTCATCGTGCAAAGAATATCCAAGTTGGCAAAACTTCTTCGCGACGGAATGAAGCCCGCCGAGTTCCTCGTCCCCGAATGTCTCGGATATATCCATCAACAGTCTCATTGCCGATTTGGCTTTGTCTACAGAAGCATGGAGTCACTTGGCAGAAATCTACCTATTTCCTTGTTTGAACTGCTGTCGACCGTCAAGAAGCCGTCACTCACAACTCGAGTCCGGATCGCTCACGCGGTAGCGAACTCTATTTGGTATCTGCATGCCACCAACTGGCTTCACAAAGGTTTGAGGAGTGAAAACATAGCATTCCAGGATCGGCAGCAGATTCGCAAAGCGACGCCATTCCTATGCGGCTTCGACTACTCGCGGCCATCCGTTGTCGGCGAGGAAACGGAGCAACCGTCTCATGATCCCCTACACGAAATGTATCGCCACCCTGAAATTCAGTTCGACGTTCCCAGAGATGGCCGCGCCGGTTTCCAGAAGGTGCATGACATTTATAGTCTTGGCGTGGTGATGTTTGAGATCGGAGTCTGGATGCCAGTTTACGGTATCCTTGGCATCGATATTGCGAAGCCAATCAAAACTTCCATGGTCAAAAGCGTCCAGTCAAATCTTCTGCAAAAAGATAACTTGGATCTACTTGAGTCAGAGGCTGGAGATGTGTTTGCTGATGCGGTTAAGGTGTGTCTGGATGGAACACTGGCGCCTAGCAAGACACTTCAAAGCTTTGAAGCCGACAGCCAATTGCAACTAGGTTTCGGGGAGCACATCATTAAAAACCTTGAAAGAATTTGTATTTAGTCATATGCGAATGATTATAGTATTGCTTTGATAAACAGCTTGAGAGACGTGTGAAGCCTAGTGGAATATACCTACTCTACCAGAAGAAGTAAGTGATACATCTACAATTTTAACCCATCGCGTTGGATAAAAAGACCTATGCGGTGATTGGAAGATGAGCCAAGGCAGAAATCGGGCCACATAAACCCCGGTTCTGGGGCGGCTGCACCAAATCAGCCTCAGACTCAGCCCCGCCAGAAATCCTCTCAACTCCCTCAAAACCCGAGCGGCCTCACTCACTCATGGGCATGCGCGACCGCGCGGCTTAGAACCGGGATACTCTCAACTCAAAGTCACATGGGAAAGGTCTCTCCTGAACCAAGGGCCTACTTGCTCAGTGCGAGATACTGCCCAACCCTCCCGTCCGTTAAATCGGTCACTTGCGAGGACCCAGATACCTCCCCTCCCAGCGAGGAGTGCCTTGAGTCAAATAATCGACATTTGAGTCTACCATAACTCATCTTAGTGCTCGAGGATCACAGAATCGGTCTGGCATATATATCCTTCTAGCTGCATTTCTTTCAATTTCTGACACCGATATCGACGGTAGTCTCGACAACAGCCTCGGCTTGGTTGGCAGCAACCCACTCAAAGATATTCCAAGCAAACCAGACAGAAATGCCAACAGACCAGGAAAGGGGATATGCCATCGGCATCGACCTTGGAACGGAAAACACACGTGTCGCTGTCTTCCGTGATGACAGAGTTGAGATCATCCCCGACGAAGAAGGCTGTCGAAGCATGCCATCTTACGTCGCATTCACCGAAAGAGAGCGCCTGATCGGCTCACCTGCGAAATCAAGGATTACTCTGAACCCAGAAAACACCATTCATGGAATGACCCGTTTCCTGCCGCTTGGCTTCCGCGCTCTGCAACATGGTTTCAATGGCCAGCCTCTGGCTGGTGATAAGCTGCCTCTTCCTTTCCATGTATCTGAAAAGGCCAGAGGAGTTGTCATCGAGGTAGACTACTTGAACGACAGAAGGAGCTTCACGCCGATGGAAATCTTGGCCATGATTCTTTCCAAAGCCAAGCGGAATGCCGAGGCATACCTAGGATGCGAGGTGCGAGGTGCTGTCTTAAGTGTACCGGTCTTTTTTTCCATGCACCAACGCTACATGATGGTTGAAGCTGGGATGATCGCTGGTCTGGAGGTCATGAAAGTCGTGCTTGCACCTTGTGCAGTTGCCAATACGTGGGCGTTGCACAGTTTGACGTCTCGGAAAGAGGAACACAACATTGTCATCTTCGATTTGGGTGCCAGGTCTCTCGGTATCGCCGTTGCGACGATAGAAGAGGGCATTGTGCAAAACAAAGCAGTTTCAAGCAACTGGTGGATTGGGGGAGACCATTTACTTAACATCCTTGTTCTTGAGATGGTCAACGAAATCAGACAAGCTTGGGGAGAAGACGTCACGAAAAATAAGCGAGCCTTCCAGCGACTTCGAAAGGCTTGCGAGGGTGTCATCTGCGCACTCTCATCGGCCACATTCGCATCCGTGGATATCGATTCCCTGTTAGATGGGCGCGACTTCTCCCATGGAATTTCAAGGGATAAATTCGCGTCTCTTTGTGAGCCCGTCCTAGAAGGCATGGAAGAGTCACTTGATGATGCACTCAGAAATGCACGGGTGGATAAACACGATGTTCATAATGTCATCCTTGCCGGTGGCTCGTCTCGTATTCCCCATGTCCAAAGAAAGCTAATAGATTTCTTTCAAGGCAAAGATCTAACCAAGTCCCTCAATCCCGACGAGGCCGGAGTTTCTGGCCTTGCTATCCGTGCTGCTATGTTTTACGGGGATGCAACCAACAAGTCCATCCTTGAGATGCTCCCCTTGCCAGTGCTTCCTACGAGCATTGGGCTCGAGCTTTTCGATGGCTCTGTCGAGGAAATTGTGTCACACAATACCACTATTCCCACCAAAAAGCAGGTGTGTGTTCAAGTGCCAAGACATGTCAAAGCAGTACGCGTGGTCGAAAGACTGCAGCAAGTCTCCAAGGACACCAGAGTTCTTGCTACGATCGACATTGCAATTTGGGAGCCATACTTCGGCGACTTGTGGATCAACCTAGAATGTACCATCGATCTCGATGTACAGATGTTTCGTGGATCATGCACCGTCAGGAACAAAATCTACAATTCGACTATCAAAGCACAGCTGGGCCTCGACGACCGTCTCCCATTGAGGGAATTGGAAAGGCTGAAAAGCGTCGCAGATATTGCTCATAAAGCGGATGAATTGGAGGCCAGAAGAGTCATCGATCGGAATTTACTTGATACGCGGATAGCATCACTTCTTGAGGCCATTGGCGAATTGGAATTGAGCGAGAAATCGAAGAAACTTCTAATTTCGACGGAGCAAATCAGATTACACACCGACGAAACCCCATTTACAGCAGTCGATGAGATGCTGCAAACGACCCACAAGCTTGATGAAGTGGAGGACCAGCTGGCAGTCCTGCGATGGAATGATCCGGAGGCCACAAGACTTACGTTCCGCAACCTGTTGGAATCAAAGATTGAGTCGCTTCTTGAGTCTGCCGTCAAATTGGAGCCAAGTCAGAAAATTGAATCCTTTGTGGTGAAGCTTGGAAACATACGACGATGGCTAGATGAGAGTCAACTTACTACAATCACCGATCGGCGGCGTGTAAAACCCACGTTTGACGCAGCCGACCGCGAACTGGCAGTCCTCCAGCAATCACAGTTATTGCGCAACGCAGTTATAGAGAGGCTTCGTCACGTTCAAGGGACTTTACTAGCGACCACGCAAAATCCCAAGGTCATGTCGTTTCTTGGTGAAATCGAGGACATGTCGGTTGAACTCAGCCAGTTCGCCTTTGATGAGCCAGATGCATATAATCAGCAAATGACAAGATTGGACAAAATCTCCCAGTCCATTTGTGTTGATATGGATGGTCCAGACAACGGTGGTAAATACAAGCAATCGGAGCCCAGGCCGGTCTCTGATACTCCGTCTCCTCGGCTACAAGTTCGCCTTCAGGGAACCCAAGAGGCTGGAAGGGAAGACGATGGACAAGAGGACATTACTATTATTGCAAGCAAAGCGAATCATACACCAGCCCCGCCTGCCTCCACGGGACCAACAGAGGACTTGTCCACTTCAGCGGAGGCTTCAGCCCAGTTAGTCCCGGAGGATGAACATCAAGGAATAGACAGTTTATTCTCCACGTCGACCGTGCCAGCCGAGCTTGTATTCAAGGATGCCGATTTCGAGCGGGTTTCGGTATTTTTACGCAACACTGGTCAAGCCACGGAAAGTAACGCCCCAAGACTCTACACAGTATTGCGCTTGATTGATCAACTCGATACCTTTGATGCTTTCATGAAAAAGGGAATTACCGACATGTGGTTCCCATTTACTGCGACGACGTTCCCGTCAAGTTTCAAACCATCGGCTCGGTCTCAGTTTCTTGACATTCAATCGGTCGTCTTCTCGAAGGGTTTCAAGCTGGAGAAGGGCTCCAATCGCAAGCATGCCCACTTCTCCCAAGACGACGTGGTGCCGTTCAAATCCATCGCAAAGCTCGGCATCGGAGCGCACGGTGTTGTAGATAAAGTCATGAGCACGACCACGCATCGGGAATACGCGAGGAAACTGTTTCGGAGAGTCAAGGGCCTGAGACAGCAGGATGTGAAAACATTCATCACCGAGTTAACCGTTCTCAAGCGGGTAGATCATAAACACTGCGTGGAACTAGTAAGTCGCATCCTCACCTCGCATCTAGATGGAGACGGATGTTGATAAGAAGTAGGTGGCGAGTTATTCTGACCCGAAGTTCTTCGCCCTCCTTATGGAGCCAGTGGGAGATTATAACCTTGCCAAATACTACGACGAGGCAAAAAACAACGCCGACAAGTTGTCGCTGCTTCGAAGTTTCTTTGGCTGCCTCACAAACGCCGTACAGTACCTACACAACGAGAGGATCCGCCACCGAGATATAAAGCCGCAGAATATCATTGTAAAAGGCGACTGTGTGCTCCTCACTGACTTCGGCATCGCCTTCAATTGGGAGAATCTTACACGCGGAACAACAACGGCAGACTCAGGCAAGACACTGGCATATGCGGCACCGGAGGTTGTGCGAGTTGAGTCACGGAACGAGTCAGCTGATACTTGGTCTCTCGGTTGTGTCTTTCTAGAGATGGTCACAGTTCTCAAAGGCAAGACCGTCGAGGATATGCGGCGCCTTTTCCGAGCACGTAGCGAAAACCACTACTTTCACGCAAATCACGAGGGGATACTGAAGTGGATGGAGCAGTTGCAGGGTTGTGCTCCAACAACTGACAATCCCGTGCTAGGGTGGGTCAAGAGCATGCTCCAGCCCGATCAAGCAGCTCGCCCCACGGCAGCAGAGTTGACTGAGGACATCGTGGAAACATCAACGCGGTGTAGGGTCTTGTTTTGTGGGTCGTGTTGTCATCAGGGCGTTGATTCTTCGACGGAGAATGAGGATGACGGACATCTGTGGGAAGACAGCGATGATTGAGAAGTAATGTAAGAAAAAGGCGCTCGAGCGTTCCGCTTATGGCCGATTGAGTTGTAAACCACGCCGCTACTAGGCCGCGTATAGAGAGTATGACATTAAGCCAAGGTGTAGTGTTTGTGAATGCAGTCCTTTTGCGGTGTCGTCCGAATGATAAGTTATTTAGTAGTCACTTCGACTTATCGCCATAGGCCTCTCAACGGTGTATTTTCACCATCACTAATCGAGCCAGCGAATGTTGTAGCGCTAACCTCGCGATTCGGTCTTCACTGATGGGTACGCGAGCTCCACGGCATCGATCACATACTCCGCCAACACTGCAAGGGTGGGTAAGTAGAATGAGCCTGTAAGTTGCTGCATGCCTGTTGCAAACAGGAATGATGTAAGGCGTCCAGAATGGTCGAGAGCCTGAGGATTGGAGTATGTAGATCTTCAGTAGCCCGCAACAAGTCAGTGGATAAGGTAGTGGAGGCTGCTCTTGAAGCTGTTAAGAGCTAGTAATACGAGAAAAGATGTCTGAGTAATTGGCAGATAATGCTGGATATCATGCAAGGCTTTTATTTTAATATGGAGAAGTAATTATTGGCCGGCCTAGATTTTGACAACTTTGTATTTCGTCGACACAGCGGAAAGCCCATTAGTAGTAGCTTTCATAACTACAGCAAAATTCGGATTCAAACATTCTTCCTTACTGGACAAACAAACAATTATCCATCATGGCCAAGGACCTCAGATTAGGCATCGACTACCCCGCATTGTTGTCAGGTGGCACCGTACCATTCTTATCTCCGAATGCCAAGGTTTCCCAAGTGGCCTCGCCTCAACAAAGGAATCTTGCCCTCAGCAATATTTGCACATTCATCATAACACTGTTTGTCATGGTAGACTTCAAAACTCCCAAAGGTAAATGCGAGCCATCGCCAGTGCCGAGCAGTGAGCCTCAGGCTGGGTTGGCTTATTCCATCTTCACGACAACCCAGAAAAAGTGGATTGTGGTCATAGCAGCCTCGGCCAGTTGGTTCTCGACTGCCAGCAGCTTCATTTACTTTCCTGCGATCCCCTTCATGTCGCAAGATCTCGAGGTTTCTACTGAAAAGATAAACCTGACTGTGACGTCCTACCTCATAGCTTCAGGAATTTTCCCTGCTATAACCGGAAGCGCAGCTGACAGATACGGCCGTCGGCCGGTCTTCATCGTATCTTTGGGTACCTATGTTGCCGTCAATATCGGCCTCGCGGTGCAAAGGTCGTTTCCTGTTTTATTCGTCTTAAGAATGCTTCAAAGTATCGCCATGTCTGGTGTGGTGCACGTCCTATACCCATCATTTGAAACTCTCGCTCATCCACATAGGAACCGTTTCCTTCGCCTATGGTGTTGTAGGTGACCTTGTCACTCCAGCAGAGCGAGGAGGGTACGTAGGCGTACTTTAAATATTGTAAGAACTTTATTGCATCTAACTGGAAGGCCAAGACTACTGACATGAGAATGTAGTCTGAATACTCCCCCAAGCATCGCACCTTTAATTACTGGGCTTCTGCTTCTCAAATGGACCTGGCCTTCTATCTTCTGGTTTCTATCTATCATATCACCATGCATCTTCTTCTCCATTATTTTGCTCTTGCCTGAAACATGCAGAAACATTGTCGGTAACGGAAGCTACACAGCATCCCGGACGGGTACGCCTTTGCTATCGTTTCTACGTCCCTCAAAATTTAAACAGGTCCAGAATGCAAATGGAACCATGAACAAACAATCAGGGTTACCGAATCCTTTTTCCGTCCTTAAACTGCTCAATCGCCCCGGAAATCTGATTGCAGTCCTCTGTTTTGGCGCCTACTATACCATCTATTCATGTCTCCAAGCCTCCCTCTCGACTATATTTGTCGAAATTTATGATATATCTGGCCTGGTTTCCGGTCTGATATATATACCTTTCGGCCTTGCTTGCGCATTTGCCGCATTTTTGGCTGGTATTCATTTATCTCCACACTGCAGCTTGGAAAGTTGCTGAAATCATTGCAGGCAGAGTATTGGATTCAGACTATCGCAAGATTGCTAAAATCCAAAGATTTGAGATTGACCGTTATCACGGTGATGATTTATCAACCTTTCCAATTGAACACGCCCGTCTTCGGACAAGCAAGTACTTTATCGCCGCTTGCGCGCCACTCATCGCAGGATATGGATGGGCCCTATGGGCTAAGACTGTAAGAATAATCTCAGAAGAGATGAAAACTTGCATTAAACTTTTCTAGCACATGGCGGTACCTTTGGTCCTTCAATTTTTTATTGGCTTCACTAACCAGCTTCTCTTCACTGTCCGTACCAAAATACCACTCGCAAGATTCTAGAGCACTAAACCTAAAAGTCCTAGTCAATTAACACCCTGTTGGTGGACTTCAACCCAAATCAACCATCCTCGATCCAAGCAGCGAATAATTTGATAAGATGTGAGTTTGCTGCAGCTGGCTTAGCGGCATTGGATGTAATGCTCAGAAAATTGGGCCCTGGGTGGTGCTTTCTTGTGTTTGCAGCACTGCACTTACTGACGCTCCCTACTCTATGGATTTTGGAGCGGTATGGTTTGAAATGGCGTCAAACAAGGACAGCGGCTTAGTTTAGGGGTGCTATATTTCATTCGAATGTATGATGAACTTCACATTCACTCTCATACTTTGGAATCAGAGCAACTCCCAAGCAGCTAAGTTGGCGTCAGAAAACTAAGTCAGGCGATTGGTGAGGAAACCATTCACTCCAACAACTACAGCTGGACTTTAAACGAAGAAATATTGGAAACTACAGTTGTTGCATGTCACTTCGTAAAAGTTAGGGGCTTAAGATGGTCAGCGCATCAATCTTCAGAGGTTACCAGGGACAGAATATGGGCTATGTATAAACCGAATCTCCTAAAGTTAATAAGTTACGACCTAGGAATTCATCGGTTAATCAATCCTCGTAGACTCGACTTCACGGAGTCACCGCCACCCTCGTCCTTCATTAAAACAGATATGTCTCCGTTTTCCTCCTTGGCTTGCTGGTTCTAATCTTTGTAAAAGTCCGCAAGGCCATTGGGATATTTTTCTAGAAGCCGAAGCATCTCTTCTCGAACTCTGCACCTACGTCAATAACAAGGATTAGGCTGTTAGGGTGAGAGATTTACCTGTGAAGCAACGATGCCCATTGCGGCCACATTCCTGCGGTAAGGAGGTCGTTGCGCCTGAACAGATAAGCCAAGGATCGGAGACACTATTTCTGAGACATACATAGAATACAGTGCGTTACGATCATCAAAATCCTCCTGAGGCTCAGAAGCGCCAACCTCTTTCTTATAGAGATCCAAGAACTCCAAACCAATGGCGTATCGCGGGTCCCTCATGCATTGCAAATCCACTAGAGTGAATATTAGTAAAAAAGTGGACCGGCTAGGTGAAAGTCACTGCACCAACTTTCATTGTGCCCATAGAAACAGCAAGCGTCAAAGATGATCGGCTGCTTGCTGTCAACATCTATTTGGATATTCCCATCCCAAAGATCGCCATGACACAAAGTAGGCTTGATGCTCCTACCATCGGTTTGCAACGGTCGCAGCAGTCTCGGAATGGTCGTTGAGATGAATTCATCAGCAACCTTGGCAAGCTCAGCGTCTTCACCCCGATTGCGTTGCGCGTATGCCAGGTTGGAGCGGAACTCTCTCGTAAAGAATTCCTCCCAGCTCTCGCACCAGTTGTTGATCATGGGTGGAACACCGTAGAAGGTTGTGACATGGAATCCGAAATTACCAGTCGGTGAAGTCGAAGACTGATGCAGTTTCTTCAAAATAGATAAAAACTGAACGAGGGGAGGCGAGCATGCCCGAAGATTACGAAACTTTGTGAGGAAGAAGGCTTTGGACTGGTCCTGTTCGAAAGTCCCCCAGGCGAGTGGATGCACGACGTTGTCAGGGATATATGACGCTAGAGCTTTCTGTCCCTCATACTCGCCCTCAGCCATTTCGGCGGCTTGCTCTCGTTCAATGATCTGTTGCTTTGGTGTGAGCTAGTCTTATTTATCCATCATAAAATACATATGTAAACAGGGTACTTACTTTAACGAAATATGTGCTCTCCTCTCCGTTAACCTCTGTGTCTATTCGTAGACCCGTGGACCACTGGATACAGCCTAGTCATTAGTATATAGCAACGCCTTTGTAGTTTAAAACTCGAAAGCTCGTGGTATTTCAGCTGTGTTTAATTATCCTACATTCTTTTTGCCATGTTGGGCAATGGAAACGATTTTACTGTCGGGAGGAAGAGCTGAAGGCGTCGAATAGTATCCCTCAGGTCCCGTTAATCCATTAGACAGGTCAAGGATTTTGGCTCACCAGCGATAATTGCGGGGTCCAAAACTTCAGTGCTCATTTTTCGACAGCTTGTGAAGCGAGGAGACTCTCACTTTCGTTGTTTTGCGGCAATCTGAGGGATCTCTAGAACCTGATGTCGATTGAAACCAGAATGCGGAGAATCAGGCTTTGTTACGAGCCGTTATCCAGCGGAATCCTTTTATCCGTGCCTGAGGCGCGTCTCGCCAGCTTACCGATGCCCGATTGGGCCATCTTGTGTGGCCGACCAACACGTAACTAGGGTGAGGCTACGGCTACCGCTACGGCTAGCTAGAAATTCTAACTTGAATCCAAATTATGTCACCGCACCCGCGATGCCGGTATACTCTAATTCCCCCATGAATGATCGTACTCAGACTGATTCTCACACATTTGCAGGTTTTCCACCGCGACCACGACCGGCGAAAGCCCAGTGTCGCCAGCGACATTCCGTCGAACCTAGGCCGGAGCGGGGGTGCTTCCATCGAACCGACATCCCCCTCTCCCGGTTGCAGGCTGAGCTCTGCTGCACTGCCCTCAGACACTGGTGCGGGCAAAAAAGATGTTACATTGCGGCCAAGCCCCTTCACCAAGAAGCCCTTTACCAGCCCGTGGGCTCAGAAGAGACGAAGCAGCGACGACGAAAACGGCACGAAGTCCCGGGGGCCACTAGGACTGCGTCTTTTGCATTCGTCCCCCGAGCCATTGATAGATATTATATTTGTCCATGGATTGCGTGGCGGGTCTGTAAAAACATGGCAGAAAGGAAAGGACCCTCGTTTCTTCTGGCCCCAGTTCTGGTTGCCGATGGAGCCGGAGTTCCACAACGTGAACATCCACAGCTTTGGGTACGATGCAGACTGGGCAAGCAGCAACGCTAGCATCCTCGATGTGCATGACTTCGGCCAGTCTCTTTTGGAAGAGATGAGAAACTCCCCTTCTTTGAGAAACAACTCCGGTGTGGGTTCGAAGATATTTGCGCCTCGCAATAAGAGTCTGTGGCTTACTGGTTTCTAAAGGCACCAATTGTCCTACTTGGACACTCCATGGGGGGTCTTGTAATCAAGAAGGTACGTAAATTGACGGGAATCAGCTGCTGGTCAATTAAGGTTCTAACAACAAGATGCATTGCCATAGGCCTTCGTTCTATCTAAAGAGGTCTCAGAGTTCCGAGATCGCATCCGGTGTATCTTCTTCCTCGCCACACCACATCGAGGTTCCAATTACGCCGCAATGTTAAACAACATTCTAACTGTCTCCGGGGTCATGTCCTCACGGCCCTACATATCCGATCTGACGATTGGCTCAACCTCCGCTCAGCGTATCAACGATGACTTTGTAAAGTACGCGAACGATTTGACTATATTCTCATTTTATGAAACGCTTGCTATGAACATCCGCATTTCATCGCGCATAATAGTTGAGAAGGACTCGGCAATTTTAGGTAAGATTATTCAAGCTCGTCACCAAATCGTGTCAGTACAGAGTTAAACAGTTACTTCACAGGGCCAGGATGCAGGAATGAAAGAGTTCAGTATCTCAACGCGAATCACAAGGATATTTGCAAATTCGACAGCCGAGAGGATCCAAACTACGTCACTTTAAGAAACGCCCTGGCTGGCGCATTGCAAATCTTACTTCAGGATGGTATGCATATTCTAGACCTAGGTTTGAATACTACTAATATAACATGCAGTCTCAATGACCGAGAAGGAAAAGGCAGGGGAGCAAATGAAGCTTCTCAAGCCATATCTTGGCATATCAGATCTACCCGACGAGAAGTACCACAAAGTCGAGGGCTCTTGTCGATGGATCGACTCTCGAGATGACTTCCAAGACTGGAGAGATTCCGCCGCCGACTTTATCACTGTAGAGAAAGAAGAGGCAGAGGCAAACAAGAACAACCCCTCAATATATTGGGTCCGCGCCAACCCAGGTACAGGCAAAACCTATCTCGCCTCTCATGTCATCGCAGAACTCCAAAACTTTCGGCTGGGGTGTGCCTATCATTACTTCCACGTCGGAAACGAGAACGCGCGCTCGCTTGGGGGTTGCTTCCGGTCCATAGCCTACCAGATGGCCATATCCAATGCGGCAGTTAGAGAGAAGCTAGTAAGGTTACGTGAGGATGGGTCCACCTTTGACAAGGACGACTCTCTCACCATCTGGAATATAATCTTCAAAAGGGGCATCTTCCAGGTACGTTTATGGTTCAATCAATATCAATATAGCTCCAGTGGCTAATTTCTCAGGCTTGCATCAAATCGACTCAGTACTGGGTAGTTGACGCCCTTGACGAGTGTTTCAAGTATCAGGAGTTCTTCACCATGCTGAAGGGGGCGAACCCAAGCTTTCCGTTGCGAATATTCATCACGAGTCGCAAAGTCTCTGACTTTCAGCGGCTCTATCGTCCTCTAGAAGCATCTGCATCTCTTACATGCATCGAGATACCCGAGAAAGATAGCATGAGCGATATTGAGTGCTACATTGAGAGTCGAATCGAGAACCTACCGATCGACACCATTGCGGACAAAAAGGAGCTGGAAAGCAAAGTGCTCCGGCGTTCGAATGCTTCATTCCTGTGGGTGCGACTTGTTCTAGACGAACTCGAACAGGTGTACTCCAAGGAGAGCATTCTACAAGTCCTTGAAGGAATCCCGGAAGGGATGGTACCATACTATGAGAGAACAACAAGAGTAATGGCAGAAAACAAATTAGAGAAGCACATCGCCAAGGCCGTGCTTGTAACGGGTCAGGCCCACTTGGCTGGCGGCTCTGCCGCCAAGCCCGAATTCTTCTCCACAGCGCCATCGAGTTGATTCTCGAATCTTCTATATTAAAGAAGATATAACGCGTCTTCACGCACCCAGTTTGTATTTAGATTCTTTCCTTTCTTCATCTTGAAAGTAAACAGCATAGGGACTAGTTAGTTGAATCAACTCACTAGAGGCCTTTCACATACTTTCAAGATCACTTCAGAAATCTGCTGAAGTCCAGAAGTCAACGACTCATCCCGAGTCCAGAAGTCAAAAAGTCAGCCGAAGCACCCGAAGCACCCAAAGCACCCGAAGCACCCGAAGCACCCGGAGTTAAGAAGTTAGAAGCACCAGAAGCCACAAGCGAAGAAGAATAATGGACCACTCAGACGGCATGACTCAGGGGGAAACCACTAGCCAGTCGGCTAGCGTACTCGAGCAACTCTTGAGCGAAGTCAGGCTTATGCGGTCCGAGAATATGGCCCTAAGAGAGGCAAATGAGGAAACGAAATTGAAGCTGTTAGCACTGGAAACGTCCATCCAGTCTATACAGCCCACACCAGCGCCCACGCTGGCGCCAGAAGACAATAAGACAACCGCTGTTCCTGTCACTCCCAACACTACTACCAACCCTTCTATCACCGCCGATCCCGCCAATACGGTTATCACTTACAGTCCTCACCCGACCAAGCGCCCCAAGCTGCGAGATGTCCCGAAGTACAGTGGTGACAAGTCCCAGTGGCGTAGCTGGAAGTTGGAGACCGAAGGGAAGCTACGAGTCGACGGCGAAGCCCTCGGAGACGCAGAGGGCCACTTTATGTATGTCTTTATGAGCCTGGAAGGCAAGGCTAAAGACAATGTGACCACCTTTGTGGAGATGCAAATTGAGAAGAGGACGTTTAATGTGGCTGAACTGCTCAACCGCCTTGAACTGTTGTACGGAGAGAAGGATCGTAAACAGAGAGCTACTCGCAACCTGCACTCGATTAAGCAAGGAGAAAACGAACCCTTTACTTCGTTCTACCCTCGTTTCGAGAAAGAGATCGCCAACGCCAATGCCGAATATTGGCCAGATGACAGCAAGATTTCTTACCTCCAGGAGGCACTAAACGACAGAATGAAGGCCGCTCTTATAGGCTCTGATTCCGTCGCGATTAGCACCTACGTTGGGCTGGCAAAGAGGTGCGACTCGCTTAGCAGCCAGATGGAACTGTTAGGCCAGTGGAAGAAACCTCGCGGCAACACGAGGGGCTTGGACAACCACGGTAGTCAGAGCAGCCAGAGATCTCAGCAACAGCATGTCCAGCAGGCTGAGGTCAGAAGAGAGGACATGATGGAATGGGAGCCAACCCCACAAGCATCCACTCAAGTAAACGCTGGGCGCACCCGCGGCGGCAAGAACACGAATGGCTACCAGTCCAGGCGACCAGAGGATCAGGCTTTGCTCGGTAAGCGTGCCAAGTGGGTCGATCAGGATGAAATGGATGCACGCTACCGCGAAGGACGTTGTCTCCGTTGCGGAAGAGATAACTGCAGAATCGAACGCTGTCCATTAGCCGCACCTATTCGGCCCGGGAGCGTAACCAGACGCACTCAAGTCAACGCCGCAGCCCCCTCGCGCCCCTCGGTTACCAACGCCGCGATCGTTGAAGAAGGCGAAGATGCCACTCTCCAGAGCGACGGAGATTCAGACTAGGAACACGCGGCGGCTGTGAGAGAATGGGAGACAACCGGTAAAAAGAGAACGGATGGAGATCCATTCATAGCAGACGTTAGGGTGAATGGAACGGACTTCGTACCATCCCTCGTCGACTATGGTTGCCTCTGCTACGGCGCGGTTAGCAAACGGACCTTCCAATCTCTTCAGCTGCCACATATACCTGTTCAACCTCGCATCCTCGAGAATGCAGCAGGAGACGGCAAGGAGGTTAAGATCGACAAGATCACTTACTTATCGATCGACCTAGACGGACACCAACAGCGCCGTGTATTTATGTACGTCATTGACGACCTTAACTGGGATATGATTCTAGGCAAACGATGGATGGAAGATCAAGATGTTCACATTCATGCGAAGGAAGGATACTTGGAGATCGGAACCAGTGGAGCTCAAGTACAAGACCGACAACGCTATCGGCCCCCTCGACTAGAGGTCTCGAAGGTGATGGCCGCTGCCTTTCTAGGCGACGTGCGCCGCAACAGACGTACAGGCGGCGTTGGAGTTTATGCCGTCACGATGGCGGACATCGACAAAGCCTTGAGACCGAAACCAAAGATCGACCCAGTGGAGAAGTTGCCACCACACTACCACAAGTGGTTACAAGCCTTCTCTCGACAACTGGCCAACCAGTTACCTCCCCACAGGCCAGGCGTTGACCTGAAGATCGAAGTCCTACGAGACGAACACGGCCGCGAGAAACCCCTACCCTGGGGTCCGCTTTATGGCATGTCTCGCGAAGAGCTATTGGTACTGCGGAAGACACTTACAGAGCTTCTCGACAAGGAGTTTATCAGAGTTAGCAGTTCACCCGCGGCGGCACCGGTTCTCATGGTGAAAAAGCCTGGTGGAGGCGTTCGCTTTTGTGTGGATTACCGAGGACTGAACAACATCACCAAGAAGGACCGCTATCCGCTGCCCTTACTCAACGAAACGCTACGCACTGTGGCAAAGGCAAAGTGGTTCACGAAGCTAGATGTTATAGCAGCATTCCACAAGATCAGGGTCGCCCCCGGAGACGAAGAAAAGACGGCCTTCAGAACACGCTACGGATCTTTTGAATGGCTGGTAGTCCCATTTGGACTGACAGGTGCACCCGCAGCCTTTCAACGGTATATCAACAGCGTGCTCCAAGACTACCTAGACGATTTCGTGTCAGCATACATCGACGACGTGTTGATCTTCTCTTCTGGAAGCATTCAAGACCACCGCGACAAAGTCGGCAGGGTCCTCCAACGCCTAATGGATGCTGGGCTACAGCTAGACATCAGCAAGAGCGAATTCGAAGTCAAGACGGTGAAATATCTCGGGTTCATTATCGAGGCGGAGAACGGGATCCGAGTCGATCCTGAGAAGGTCAAGGCTGTCAAGGAATGGACTACGCCAACGAACGTAAAAGCCGTTAGAGCCTTTATCGGTTTCGCGAACTTCTATAGGATTTTCATGCCTGAGTTCTCAGAGATAGCAGAGCCGCTGATACGGCTAACGAAAAAGGACGTACCCTTCCGTTGGGACGACCTATGCGAAGAAGCCTTTGAGAAGCTTAAGGACCTGTTGATCACGGCCCCTATTCTAGCTCATTTCCACCCGGAGAGAGAGACTATCGTGGAGGCAGATTCTTCAGGATTTGTCACTGGGGGTGTCCTCTCCCAGCGAGACGACGAAGACGGACTATTACGGCCTGTCGCCTATTTCTCGAAGAAACACTCGCCAGCAGAGGTCAACTACGCTATTCACGACAAGGAACTGCTTGCTATTGTAAGGTGTCTGGAGCAATGGGAACCAGAGCTGCGAGCTGTGAAGAATTTCAGGATCCTCACGGACCATCAGAATCTGAAATACTTCTATTCGGAGAGAAGATTAACGGAAAGACAAGTACGATGGTCGGAGTTCTTATCCAGGTTCCATTTCACACTCGAATGGAGACCCGGAAAGAAGGCTGGACTGCCAGACGCGCTCTCTCGACGAGACCAAGATATGCCAGCCGACTACTCGGACGAGCGGCTCAAGGCACGCATTATGAGGCTCTTTCAGGACGACCATCTTAGAAGGGTACGCATCTCGACAGTTTCCACCAACACTGAGGGCGCCCTGGAGTTTGATTTCGAAAAGGATATCAGGCTATTCGAGGACCAGGAATTGCAGCAACTTTGGGACGCCGCACGCCGAGAGGACAAGCTCTACCAGGAACTCACGAAGCTAGTAGCGAATGGAGAGAAGAACTTACCGACACAGTTGCAAAAGGAGAAGGTTGTGAGTATCTCAGAATGCTCACTGGATGACAAAGGTCTCCTATGCTTCCGGAATCGTGTCTGGATACCCAACTCTGAGCCGCTGCGCACGAAGATTATTCAAGCAACACACGACTCCCACATTACCGGGCACCCGGGGAGAGACCTTACGTACTCTATTCTGTCGAGACGCTTCTTTTGGCCGGGCGCAGCTAGCGAAGTACGCCAATTCGTGCGTAACTGTGAGGTCTGCGGAAGGAACACCATTTGGAGAGACACGAAGAGAGGGCTCCTGAAGCCATTACCCATTCCGCAACGAATATGGAGCGAGGTCACTATCGACTTCATTACGGACCTCCCACCATCGGGACGGGATGGCGCGACGAACTGCATGGTAGTCACAGACCGGCTTACCAAAGGCGTCGAACTCGAAGGCATGAGCGATATCTCCTCGGAAGCGGTTGCTAAGAGACTCTTCGAACGGCACTACCCGGTCCATGGTATTCCAACAGCCATAACCAGTGACCGTGGGCCCCAGTTTGTCAGCGACATGTGGAAGCACTTCTGCAAACTGCTGCAGATCGAGCAGCGGCTATCGACGGCGTACCACCCACAGACGGATGGAGCGACGGAGCGAATGAACCAAGAGGTTGAGAAGATCCTACGAATATGGACAAACTATCTCCAAGAGAATTGGCTAGACCTGCTACCAATAGCCATGGCAACAATCAACGAGAGGGACGCGGCCTCTACCGGCCTAAGCCCGTTCTTCTTCATGCACGGCTACCACAACGAGCCAATTCAGCTAGTCGAGGATCGAAGAGCAGAAGATGCGAGGGAGGGCGAGGTTATGGCAGAAGACTTCATCCAGAGACTTCAGGACGCCACAGAGTTTGCGCAAGCTGCAATAGCTATGGCCCAAGAGATACAGCAAGCCCAAGCCAACAGGCACAGAACTGCCTCGCCCCGCTACAAGCCTGGAGACTGGGTATACCTTAATCTGAAGAACGTCAAGACGTCACGGCCTTGTAAGAAGCTGGACTGGCTACATGCAAAATACCAAGTGGTCGAGGAGATTAACCCACACGCCTACAAGTTAGACGTGCCCGGACGCATACACCCAGTATTCCATGTGGATTTGCTCCGGCCCGTCCCTGACGACCCGCTACCATCACAGCAGGTCGATCACGAGAGCGCCCCACCAGTGCTGGTGGACGGTCAAGAGATGTACCTCGTTGAACGCATCCTCGATGAAAAGAAGGAAGGCACGCACAAGAAGGTGCTCGTGAAGTGGGTGGACTATTCGAGACCCACGTGGGAGCATCTCAGTGCTGTACGGCATACGGATGCATGGAAACAATGGACAAAGCGGAAGAAGAAGAGAGTCAACTTCGAAAATCATCGTGAGATACACGCCAACTCTGGAGGAGGGGGGTAATGTAACGGGTCAGGCCCACTTGGCTGGCGGCTCTGCCGCCAAGCCCGAATTCTTCTCCACAGCGCCATCGAGTTGATTCTCGAATCTTCTATATTAAAGAAGATATAACGCGTCTTCACGCACCCAGTTTGTATTTAGATTCTTTCCTTTCTTCATCTTGAAAGTAAACAGCATAGGGACTAGTTAGTTGAATCAACTCACTAGAGGCCTTTCACAGTGCTCGTCTGGGTCGTGGCGGCTTATCGAAAAATTACGATATCGGAGCTATCGAATGCATTGAAGCTAGACATCAACACCATCCTGCCAAGCGCCAAAAGCGCCGTCACAGGACTCTGCGGTCAGCTCGTATCCATCGACAAGGTCTCCGATGTGGTCGATGTCATTCACCCTACGGCTCGCGAGTTCCTCCTATCTCCAGACGCTGGAGAATTCACCGTTTCGAAACCGAAAACACATGAAAGGATTGCATTGACATGCTTGCAACTTCTGTCCTCCCACGAGCTGCAACCGCCAAGGAATAGGAGGTTTCCATCGCCCCAGCAGAGGCAGGCTGAGCCATCGCCGTTCCTTGATTACGCACTCATGCAGTTCTCGGAACATGTCAATAGCGCATCAGCCGAGACTGATGAACTACTCCTTGCGTTGGATCGATTCTTTAGGACGACTGCATTGTCCTGGATAGACAGAGTCGCTCGAAAAGGTGATTTGCACTGCCTTATCCGAGCATCCAAAAACCTGAAGGCTTACTTAGATCGGAGAGTTAAGTACCACTCCCCACTCAGCGGTCACATCAAGAACATATATGGCTGGTCAGTAGATTTGAGCAGGTTGGTGACCAAATTTGGAGCTGCTCTTATTGAAAATCCTTCGTCAATCTACTTTCTCATCCCTCCTCTTTGCCCATCACAGTCTGCCATATACCAACAGTTTAGAAGAAAGCCAGATGGTCTGACGGTAGTTGGGTTCAAGAGCGAGATATGGGATGACTGTGTTGCATCTGTCAGCTTTGGGGACGATGTCGCTGTAGCTGTTTCTTGTGGCGAGAACCTCATCGCTGTGGGTATGGAATCCAGCGACGTTGGGTTGTACAACCAGAGAAGTTGTCAAAAAGAGGGCGTCCTCCATATGAAGCATCCAGTTGACCTGGTCCATTTCGCCGACGGCTCTCTCGCGGCTTGCACAACCAGGACAATAACTCTCCAGGACCTCAATGGAAACACCATTTGGGAGACTCGGTTGAGATTCCGCTGCATACTTCTTACATCTTCTACAGACGCTATCATCGCAGTGTCTCAACATGGCCATATTCTGAAATGGGATATGAAGAGTGGCCAGCTCTTGGATGACCAGACCATTGCGTATAGACACTTTGACAGCGATACTGAGCAGAATGTGCCTGCCGCCAGGGCGCCATCACTAGCTTCCATCTCACCGGATATGGAAACTCTAGCCCTCGGGTACAGAGGTGGTGCGGTATGTCTTTGGGATCTCGGTAGTGGCGATCTTGTCGGTTGGGCGCGAGACGAGGAAGACAGACTCGCTGCTAAGCTATTGTTCAATCCGAACCCGGATGCCAATCTCCTACTCGTCATCTATACTAACCACGACCTCTCACTTTACGATACGTGGTCGGGAAGCCTAGTCAGCACTCACAAGACTTCCAACGATGTCGGCCTGCTATCGGCGTCCTGTTCCCCAGATGGCCGAACCCTCGCCACAACCGATATGCAGGGCAATATGCAGATCTGGGACTTTAGCTCACTCAGCCTCCTCTATCACGTTTTATCTCCGTTTCCCTCCTTCCGGATCCTCAATTTCACCTCTGACGGGTCAAGCATAGTGGATGTGATGGATTCAGGCATGCGCATCTGGTCTCCGGCAGCGCTCGTCCGCAAAAACTTCGAGGAGGATAACAGCGTCAGCGACGACGCGCCGAATCTTCCAGTAATTGAGGGCCAGTACGAATCTCTGCGGACGTCGCGCATAACTGCTCTTTGTTCTCATCCCTCCCTACCGGCCGTCTTTGCCGGGAAGTACAATGGCGAAGTCCTAGCCTTCAACACGCGCACAGGGCAACGAACATCGGTGCTCTATTCGCACTCTTCAGCATCCTTCATCACGGAATTGGCCATCAGCAAAGACAATATTATAGCGTCAAGCGATGTTAGCAGCGCTTTGCAGGTCTGGAAGCTTGTACCAGGTCCATCATCGTCCCTAAAACTCGGCAGCCTCTTACTTCGACGGCCACCGACGACGCAAATAAGGCAGCTGTGCTTCAGCGCAAATGGAAACTTCTTGCTCGTGGCAACAACTCTCTCAGATCATGTCTATAATATGAAAGATGGATCTTACATTGGATCCCTTCACTTTGAAGTTCACGAAAGAGGGATCTGGCGATGGTTATCAGTGCCTGAGCAAGAAACTACTGAGCAGTTCTCCTTGATAAATGATCGCACACTGAGGAGATATGACGCCCAAAAGTTCCCTAACCAGAGCGAAAGTTCCGATATATTGCTGGATTACAGACTACCCGAGGATAGCAAAGGGACGAATATCGACATGGCGGTCATGCACCCGGGCAGTCGTACTCTGGTCCTCGAAATGAGGTATGACTTGGGCAATGCCTCATGCTCGATTTCCTTCCTGTTCAATCTGAGCCTTGCAACATCCGAGTCGAACGTCAAAACATTGTTGGCGTCCCATAGTGTCTTTTCCAGCTATTGCAAGCATTTCATGGGATTCAGTCACCAGGCGCCCCACTTTATCTTTCTGCATCGAAATTCGTGGCTATCCAGCTGCAGCCTCGAGGATTTCGCACAAAACCGGCATTCGCTGCACTTTTTTGTGCCGGACGAGTACATCTCAACTAGTCACGAAGTTCTCCCGGTAAAGACAGCCGAGGACGATTTCGTCTTTTGTTTGCATGGTGAACTGGCTATTGTTAAGAACGGGCGTAAATTTCAAGATATAAAGGTATTAAAGTAACGAGGTAGATTAATGACTAAGAAACAATGACCAGTCGGGACACAACTAGACAATTATGATAGAAAAAATACCTCCTTGTAGTCGCCCTTTTGTAACGTTGTCCTATTTGGACAACAGTGGTACTCAAACCGAGCCTCAAAACCCCAGCACAGTATCAACGACAGGGATCGTCCGAGCATGGCGATGAGCATGACAACGGGGAGGCCCATGGTGAAATAAACAACCCAGCCAGTCGTGCCCACGCCCTTGAACATGCACATCCGGATAAGAAGCCACATAAATGCGCACCAGCCAACTGCCTCGCTAACCATTCCCGTGCTGGGATATTCGACATATCCAGACGAATCCAATGGGGCGATGGGATCTGGGTTGGCAATGACATCTTCCATGTAAACTCTCTGCCTCTGTCTTTCTACTGGAGTGAGCTCGCGAAAGAGGTACGGAAGTAGTGGATGATTCAAGCGAGAATGGGGACGTAGTATGTTGCAATAATGTAACCGGTCATGACAGCGGCCAGGCCTACACCTTTGGCGTGCTTGTTGATTCCGTGGAAGGCAACAACCACGCTGCCGCGGTAGGCTTGGCCGATGCAGATTTCCAGGATAAGTGTCGGGATTCCGAGGAAGAAGAGGGCGATGAAGCAAGGAATGAACCACTGTAGGTATATCAAAACGAGGAACGATATTCAGAGGTGCCTCGCCTTAGCCGGGCATTATATGACAAAAACAGGACTGATAAGAGGGGCGCATAGTGAGACTGATATAAACTACTGCAGTTCCGAGTCTTGTCTGGGCGGGCTTGGCTCTTGCCCTTGCGTCAGCTCCCTACCCTCCCGTTGGGTTGAGTAATAATACCCTCTTTAAGCCAAGTTCAGTTGCTGCTCTCGTGTTAGTAGAACAGACGAGACGGTAACTAAATAAGCAGGGCGCTTCACACACCAATTGCTACTCTCCCTTAAGCTTAATCCAGACACCCACAGCTCATCTTCGGAAAATCATTGCCGTTGTCATTGTACAACTTGCAATAGTGCATGTGATAAAATGAACCACGTCAGAGAAAACAAGTTCAGCGCCTTCAGCTCTCGCTTTCTAGCCAAGCCCCTATTGAGCAGCAACGACAACTGGACTCGAGACTACTTCCGTATTCCGTCGCAGCCTCGCACCTAGGAGAACCGTGTTCGCACGGAGAAAAATATTATCTCGTATATATAGCTAAAGGTCTTAGGTCTGCAAGTCTATATCAAATCTAGCGCCGCCGACGAGTCATAAATTGGAACTACACCTGACGATGGCTGTGAAACAACTACTGTGTTTGTTGCGGACTCAGTGATGATTGTCTCGACCGCCGCCTGCTCTAACACCGCCTGCTCCAAAATCGCCTGCTCCAACACCTCCTGTTCGAACACTGGCTGCTCTACCACCGGTTCGACAAATGCTAAAGGGTCATATGGTTCCGACGAGTCGTATACGGGTTGCTCCCACTCCAACGGTTCGTACGCGAATGCCGAGTGAACTGGGTGTTCAGCTACTGGATGTTCAGATACTGGGTGTTCAGATACTGGATGTTCAGATACTGGGTGTTCAGATACTGGGTGTTCAGATGCTGGGTGTTCAGAGGCTGGCGGTTCAGAGGCTGGTGGTTCGCAGACTTGCTGTTCAGACACGGTTTGTTCGGATACCGGTTGGTCGGATACAGTCTGGTCAGTTGCGGGTTGGTCAGATGCGGGTTGGTCAGATGCGGGCTGGTCAGATGCGGGCTGGTCAAATGCGGGCTGGTCAGATGCGGGCTGGTCAGATGCTGGTTCTTCATATGCCGGCTGTTCGTATGCCGGCTGTTCAAATGCAGGTTGTTCGTATGTTTGTTGCTCATATACCGGTTGTTCATATGCTTGTTGTTCGTATGCGGGTTGTTCGTATGCGGGTTGTTCGTATGTTTGTTGCTCATATACCGGTTGTTCGTATGACTGTTGTTCGTATGCTGGTTGTTCGTATGCGGGTTGTTCGTATGTTTGTTGCTCATATACCGGTTGTTCGTATGATTGTTGTTCATATGCTGGTTGTTGCTCATATGCAGGCTGCTGACTGTCACCTGCACTCTCTCCTCCACCACCGCCATCTCCACCATCTCCTCCAGCAAAGTCTCCTCCGCCAAGGTCTCCTCCGCCAAAGTCTCCTCCGCCAAAGTCTCCTCCGCTAAAGTCTCCTCCGGCATCTCCGAGGTCTCCAATCTCGCCCACAAGCTCACCGCCGCCGACCAAAAGAGCAGCTCCGCCAACAAGGAGTCCCATCTTTTTCAAATTGCCCTTTGTCCCAAACTTGCCCATTTTCTTGCTAGCGGTCTTATAGCCCTGGCTCGTATACTTGGCTGCTGCCTTTGTTGCAGACATGAGCCCTGCCCCTGCCATATTCACAGCTCCAGACTTGCCAGCTGCCATACCAGTTACCGGTTGCTCGCCTTGTACTGCCTTCTGGGTTGACTGCAGGCTTGACTTCAGCCCGGGGTGGCTCCACGTAGATAATCCCAATGCCTCGTGCAAGTAGAGGGGCGCTGACTCTGGAGTTCGCACCTCCTTCCATCCACTCGGAAGTGAAATGACCGGTTTCTGCCATACGCTGGTATTTTTGCTGCGGTTGAAGTAGTATGGACGGCCATCTGGAGCCTTGCTTTCTTCCCATCCAGGGAGCAATGCAGAATCCCCTGGCATAGTCACTGGCTTGATGTGAGTTCTGAGCCCTGTGGAATTATGCGCGTACCATGTTCTTCCCGCAAAGTTCCTACGGAGAGTCCAGAGGTTTGCCGGGATGGTCTTGTCAGAGATCTGGATACATTGATCCGAGTCTCCTGCAAAGTAGGACTTCTCATGCGCGTGTGAGGTAGCCGGGCTGGTCATGAAGCATGGAGCGCAGGAAATGGTTACAATTTCGCCAGTGCTGCAAATGAGACAGGTATGAGCAGGGACCATTGCCAAAATACCTATCCGAGCCATTAGCATGTTATTTTGTTCATTTTATCACCATGCTTACCCTGCTTGCACCAGGTACATTGCCGCAAGGGTGAACCGCCGGGATTGGGGATGACGGGAGACTGCCACGCCGGATTCGCCATCGTGCTGGGCGTACTAATGGTTGTAGCAGGAGTTGGGGAACCAATGCTACTGTTGATAGTCGCAGGGCTACTTTGCACGGACGAAACTGGTAGCGGACTGTTGGCATAAAGCGTTGCGCTCTGTGGTTGAGACATAAGGCCAGGATGTTGTGTTTGCTGCCCGGGCACTGACACGGCTGGTTGGACGGCTCTCCGTCGTATTGGCATGTTGGAAGTATTCCCTAGTGCGGGCTGTAGCGATTGCTGGTTGACATACTGGATCTGCTGGGCTTGCTGGATATTTTGGTTCTGCTGGACATGCTGCTGAGTGTTTTGGGGCTGTTGTGCTTGGTGAGTCTGCTGTTGGTGCTGTTGCGTGTATTGAGGCTGATACTGGAGATGTTGGGTCTGTTGAGGATTCTGGTTTGGTTGTGCTTGCTGCGTTTGCTGAACCTGCTGTTGTTGGGGACGTTGATTTTGCTGTGCTTGCTGTGCTTGTTGGCTCTGCTGCTGAGTATACTGGACTTGCTGCTGGAGATTTTGGGCCTGCTGAGGAAGCTGGTTCTGTTGTGCGAGCGGGGAATGTTGGGTTTGCTGTTGTTGAGGATGCTGGATTTGCTGCTGCTGAGGACGTTGATTTTGCTGTGCTTGCTGTTGCTGCTGGACCTGTTGCTGTTGTGTGTACTGGGTCTGCTGCTGCTGTTGCTGCTGCTGTTGCTGCTGCTGAGTGTACTGGGCCTGCTGCTGGAGATGTTGGGTCTGCTGAGGATGCTGGTTCTGCTGTGCTAGTTGAGGATGCTGAATTTGTTGCTGCTGAGGACGTTGATTTTGCTGGACTTGCTGAACCTGCTGAACCTGCTGAACTTGCTGGACCTGCTGGACCTGCTGCTGTTGTATGTACTGGGTCTGCTGCTGAGGGGATTGAAGGGTCGACGCGGCATAGACTGGTGACTGCTGCTGAGTAAAATGATTCGTCTGGACTTGCTGCTGCTGGGGAGTATGAGGCTGTTGCTGATGGGCTGAGCTAGCATAGACCGACGATTGTTGGTGGTGCAACTGCTGAGCATATTGGGTATGCTGGATCTGAGGCGACTGCTGGGGCTGCTGAGATAACTGCTGGGTCTGCTGGTGTTGGTTGAACTGAGCCTGTTGCTGGAGAGGTTGAGGACTCGACGCAGCATAGAAATTCTGCTGCGGCATCTGCGAAACAGGGCGTGAATGAGGTGGTTGTGCTCCAGGCGTTGAGACAGGGATCGGCTGGTGCATTTGGGTCTGCGCCTGCGGGGATTGAGCTGGCTGGTATTGAGCCGGCTGGTAAGACATTGTTTTCAATTGGCACTGGCCAGTTGATGATCTCGTAAGGGCCGGGGAAAGCGGCGGGTCGTTGTAGAGCAGAGAGCTCGCGTCTTTACCACCTAAGTTCTCGTAGAGGCAGCCAAGACAAAGTTGTGACGGAGGAGAACAAGCATCTCGGCGCGGCGCGAGGCAGAAGAAGCTTGTTTTAAGGACGTGTCAACCTGGTCACGCCTACCGAGGGTGGGAGCGCCGCAATCACCGCTTGTTCCGCTGCTGGCTAGCTGGTCTAGGCTAGGTATCAGGATTGGTGCCCGATTTATGGGCCTTTGCAGTGCTTTTCAGCTTTCCTACAGGTTGTGTTTCTGCATGCACCACACCACTGTGGTCCAGTCTTAGATGGGTGGCGCACTATCGATTTTAATGCGGTTAGCCAAGGCAGACTTCAATCTAGCCCATTGCGGAGCCAGCTGCGTTGAAGTGACCATTAAATGTCGGTGGAGATAGAATTAGGGCGCATACTTAGGTAAGAATGGCGATACTCTCTTGAATACTCTATCAAAAAGGTTTAATAAAAGTTATATGAAACTATAACCTTGTGCCATATTTCCCCTCGGATTGCAGTTGGTGAAATGTGCGAAGGTCAAAGACTAGCCTCTTCAACTCCAAGTGGCAAAGAAAGCACCTACCTCTGGAAAGCCGGAACTCTTCTGTGTTAAAGGAGAGACGGCCTCTATTGACAACAAGGTCTCTGTGCCCACGAATCCTCGCCGTTTCCTGCCAGCTTTTGATTACAGCCGCTCCGAGTTGTAAGCTGGCACCGAATGTCCCGTTGTCGAGCAAAGTAATGCTCGGACTGTTGCTGTCTTTGATCGAGTAGCGGAATATGACTGCCGACCCTGCTTGAATATCCCACAACTCCATAGTCTTGAGCTCGGGCATGTGCGATGCTGTCTGGCTCACGTTACAGAGGAAGCTATCGTTGATTCGTGCCTGATTAGGGCATTGTATGGTGGCCTTTAGTACTATGTACTGAAGTCTAGGCCATGTATATGGCTCCGAGATTTTACTAGAGGATAGACTACCTTCGCAGGGCGGCCGATATAGAAGGCCATGTGCAAGCCCAGCTTCTGTTGAGGCCAGCTCCGTTAGCTGCTGGCAAAGTGATCTTGCGAGTACCACCCCTCCCACATAATCATGGTGTTTCGCTTCACGAATGCCGAGATAACAATCGGCTTCAGGGGAGATGTACAGTTGTCTTAGTGTAGATGGAAGGTGTGGTAAGAGATGGTCTCGATAATCTGGATAAGGAAAGATGGCATTAGTTTCAGTACCCTATGACGCGAGGCCAAATAAAAGGCTCAATTGACAACAGGAGAGTGAAGGCTTGAATCAAAACCTACCTTCTCGGCTCGATTCTTGAAGCGACGCGGTAGCATGCTTCACCCACTCATGTCGAAACATTTTGAGGCTTCGAAAGCTCTCCCGAAACATCTGGGTGAGGCTTTTGATCGAGATGGTCCGAAAGCATTGCCGACGAATTACAAATGCCTTGATAATGTCAACCTGTGGAAGCACCTTCTCTGGTTCTCCAAAGTCGAGTGAGAGAGGCAATGTTCCCCGCAGCCTCATCTTGTCCTCGAGTGTTGGGCGGCGCCGACCCCAGTGCCATCTCCGTCGCCCAGGTAATCCATGTGGTAAGTCTTTTGTCTTACTCGTTGCTTCCATTCTTGCGACATGATAATCGATATACCATTGCTCGTCGTCCAGATCGGCTTCGGTGATGAATGGGCATTCATCTTCTAAACGAAAGTCTCGATAAAGGTGCTGGTAGTCACTAGGAGAGTGAACACTCAACTCCAAGGTCAGACATTTTCGCCACGCGCTGCCGTTTGCATTCGATAAGATGTTCAAGAGATCAAATATGGCGCTGGTGAAAACAGAATTATTCCTTTATAAGGTTAGAAAGAGCGCAAATCTGAATAAATGGCGGGAATACACGTACCTAGCGACCGTGACATCATCTTCTGCCGTTCGACAAACCGAACAGTCATAAGTGTCGAGCTTAATTCGAAGCCAGAGACGGTGAATATGCCCGAGCCTCCTTGCATTTTCCCCGTCGAATATACCTTTGAAGAAGGGCAAGTGAGAAGGATCAATAACGAAGGTACGAAAGGTGATGTCTTCAAAAAACGCTTGCCATTCGCGAGATACGGCGGTATACTGGGCCAATTTGGAGTAATTATAGCGCTTTTTTGCCGCATATCCAGCTGGATACCCAGCGGCAATTTCCTCAAGGATAATAAGCCGTACCTCTGAGGGGATCTTTCCCCAAGTCGTCCTCATGATTAATAAAGAGTAGTTGAAGGGTATAAATTTAGTGTGGCAAGCCCAAGATTACCGTCGTGTTGGGATGACTTTGTGGAGATTTTCTAGGGTCGAGGGTTAGCTTCTCAACTTAACAGGAGACAGATAGATATACCTCATCGTCAGGATAAAGTTTGCAAGAATGAGCTGTGAAGTTAGGGATAGGGACTCACAAGGGTTGCAAATGGTAAAAGTAAAATACAAATCAACCCTATTGCGCTCTTGCTAAACCTTGTAGAGGTTTTTATTATTCTAAGTCAATCTGTATGGCACAGTGTTACAATATCAGCAGGTTATGCAGCCTTCAAGTGGTCTTGGTCTTGGTTTGTTGCTTGGCAGTCTTATTGTGGAAATGGGGAGAGCAATGCATTTCATTCTTATAGCTGTAGTCCCCGAGTCTCTGTCCGTTTTATCCACCCCTGCAACCTCCACTTCGGAGTCCTTGCCTATCAACTCCCTTGCTGTAAATTTTGGGTTTTTTTTTTCTTTTTTCACCCCGCCATTATTTACCTTCTTCACCTCCTCGTTGCCTTTAGACCATTGTGGATAGCCCTCACCTTCAAAAGGCCTGACACTAACTCCAAACTCAATCTCTCAACTCCGGTGACGATATCGTGGGAAACCCTTGAATGGGGCATCCTTGACCTCTAGTGGAAAAACAATTTAACGGCGTCAAGTGAAGAATACACGTGGGATCCAATGAACGTGACTGAAGGGTTTGCCACAGGGAGCAACCGCCTCTCCACACGAAGATCTTTTATTTTAGAGGCATTCAATATGGCAAAACGGCGCCGGCGTCATGGGAGGACCAACGAGTGACATATATGCCAAAGTCAGATACTGTGCCTTTGTTCTAGAAAAATAGCCAATCGCCGTGCCCCTCTGGGCATTATCGGTCTTCCAATTTCGCATTAACGCTGAAACTTCACGTTGCATAGTTTGAAATGGTATCGACGGACAAGATTGCACAATCAGATGTTCAAATATCCAACCCTCTTACTTCTATTGTATAAGACTATCGCCTTCGGGGAGATTACGCCTCTCATCAAACAAGGCTGTCGACTCTTGCTTTCGTTGAATGTCGCCTAGCGTTACCCGCCTCCTAGCATCAATATATATCATATGCTCTTCATACGTGTGCGGCAGAACTTTCAGATCCTTTGGCACGGAGAAGGTGTAATTGAATTGGCCCGTTGATTTTGCAACACCATGCTCAACGTCCCTAACTTTGCTGTCGACACGAACATGCACTCGCGTCATAGGCTTATCGGGGTCCGTATGGCTGGGTTCAGTACCGTCCTCTTCTAGTAAGGGAGGGTCGGTGTATGCAACCGTCGCGGTCAAGTACAAGACGCTCCCGACGGGGACAGGGTTTCGGAACGTGCAAGGGTCGGCACTGATGAAGGTTGGTCGTGCATGGGCAAAACTGGCTGCGCAGCAGAATGCTAGCTCAAAAGTCTGCTTCAGGTGAAATCCACCAAAGATCATCGTTTGGTGCCGGTTACGATATTGAGGTTGCATGATGGCAGCCGTTGACAATTGCGTTTTGGCCATTGATACAACGTTTTTGGGTTGGCGCAGGCTGTTGTTTGGGTCGTGATATGCGAGTTGTCTGAGCCAGATGCGATGAATCAATGCTGACTCGGGATCATTCGGTTCGGATTGGAGCAGCGAAGCCTTCAACGTTTCCTTTTTCGATAGCGATTTTGCCTCTCCGGCCTTGAATATTTTTTCTTCCTCTGGCGTGGTGTATACCAGTTTCGGGATGTTGACAGGCTTTCTAGTCGCCGGATCCAGGGCTACCATGGTGAAGGTGCAGGTAAGGAGGACATCCTCAGGTTTGCTTGGCTCACCTTCGGCCCTGGCCCTGGCAACCTTGCACGTAATCTCCACACTGCTCCTCCCAGAAGCATACGTAACTTGGCCGCTGTATTCAAGATCGCAGATCTCAGTAAGAGGGTGTGCTATCGTGATTCGGTCCAAAGCGGCCGTCACCGTAGTAACGCCAGGGCCGGTGTGTTTGTAAACAATGATACCGGAAAGGGCATCGAGATCCATGAATAATGTGCCGAGCCTGAGTTCAACACATCAGTGAGCTTGATCGATGAAATAGCACCAATTGATCAAGTTGTCTACCTTATGTGGCCAGAAGCGTTGATGTACGTATCGGATAACCAAGGATCCTGCCCGAGGGGGAGCACGACACGATGATAACTGTCACTCATCTTCTTTGGGGTAAGGTCACGTTCTTCTGCACAGGCATCGGGGCTCTGAGATGCTTTATCCTGCTGCTGAAGGCGGAAGGCCTCTATCCAAGGCATGGAGCGTCTGGCGTCCGCCAGCCCATGGAATACGCCATCAGTTCGTGCCGAGGTTGTAGCATGGAAACAGTTTCTTCCGTAGCGGGTCAGTCCAGTGCTTGGCAACCGCTGGGTAGTGATTCGATGCAGTGAAGCAACAGTGCTTCTGGCATCCCTGATCCTGGACATGATCGTACGTTGTTGCATTGGGATGTGACGCATTGGGATGTGACTGACGCATCTTCCAGGTTGGCTGGCGCGACGCGGGGGAAGCGTGGGGTTGCAATCTGGTGAGTCTTGGATGCCTCAGGCACTATTCATCTGCCGCCTCAGGCATTCGGTCACCACCGCTCCACCATACTTAGCTTGATACATCTTCATTCCCTCATTCCATGCCCGACGCAATCGAAATACAAGGTATCCGGTAATCGAAACATATGCAGAACAGCACTTAAATCGCAAGAATAAATTGGGGACCTTCAATGACATACCTTTCCCTCCTGCTTCCTCACTTCCGTCATTTTCCAAGGCCAATGTTCGTAGCTTCATCATCCGTGTAGGTGACGTCCTGTCTGGGATTTCAACCCAGCTCTCTTGGAAAAAAGATCGAACTTTGCGAAACTGATCGCCGTCATAATTTTCATCCTTCATAATTCTCTTTAAGAGATCCTATCACGTCAATTAGTGACGCCAATCCCATGTATCTAACTTCACTCTTCACAGAGGAAATTTCTCACATTCATCCAGACCATCTATTTTCTGTTAGCCTGTCGCTTCTAAAGGGTCATATAGCCGAACTCACGTTGTTTGCTGGTAAGTGAACCCATGTAAAACTGGGCTCATTGTCGGTGTACTCCATCTGTGAGCCAAATTTAACCTTCCCTGCGATCTGCTTCAAGCTTTTTATCGCCTCCTTCATACCTTTTGCTGGTCCCGAATCATAGATAACATCTTTTACGGTGCGAAATTGCTGAATCGGCCTCGAGATTTTCTCATCCTTGTAGAATTGGATCACAGAGGCTTGGAAGCTCGTCAGGATCGTCTCCAACTCCTTCTGGAACTGTGGTGCCTCGTAAGTTTCGCTGGCCCTCCATATAAGTTCAACGGGAGGATTTAGCAAAACATCCATCATTTCGTGGTCTTGGGTGTGTTGAGAGTGGTCCTCTTTTTGTTCTGTCTTCTCGGTTATCTCAGCGTTCTCAATCTCATCATCATCATCGTCTTCATCGTCATCCTTTGATGTGGCAAGGCCATTGGCGTTGTCCGTAAGCCGTCGCGTCGTCCACTCCTCTACCGGACTTGTTGATTTTTGGATCATGGCCTTTGCTGATTCCAGCATCTTGTCGATTTCCGCAGATCTGGGTAGGCTAGCAATGAGCAGCCACAGGATTCTGGGAAGCTTCTTGAAGACCGCCCATTCGATAACGCTCTAGGTTTCGGATCCCGGGGGTGCAGATTTCTCCTCCTTTCTCGTAGGTCTCTTCTCGATGAGAAGCTTCGCAATATCGTGCCTTTCCCGGTTCTTTGACGCCCATATCAATGCCTCGTCCTGATTTTCATCTGAGCTGAAGTGGGCAGTCTTGAGCTTTGTTGATCTCAAGAGTTCTCTCATGGCCTTCTCCCGCGCTTTCGAAGCCTCCTTTTTGAATCCGACGCAGGGAGCCGTCTGGCTCTCGTCATTTCGTGCCGAAATATCCTCGTCACTCATATGCTCGAGAATTGTCTGGATTCTCTGAGGGTCTCCATGTCAAACTGCAAAGTGAAGTGCCGTTTCTTGCTTGGTGGTTCTGGCTCCTGGCTTAGCTCCCATTTTCAGCAAATACTTAAGCACAGCATGATGACGACCAGACTCGAATTCTGGCCTCCGTCTTTCGTCATTGCTTAGGCCATCCGGGCCCAAATCCTCTGGCTTTTGCTTTGTCACATTCTCGGGAGACGCGAAGCTAACTAGGTGCAGCCCCATCTGACCGTCTTCATCCTTTGCGTCAACTGGCACGTTTCCCCTTGGTCCTAGTAACAGCTTGACCACGCTTTCATAGCCCTGACTGCTCGCTCCATGAAGTGCCTTGAGTTTCTGATCATCGCCCAGTTTGATTTCTGCATGGTGCTCCAGCAGGAGTTCCACAAGCTTGACGTGACCATTGAAGCTCACCGAGTGGAAAGCGGCCCATCCGTCGTTGTCTAACACGTTGACATCTCGTATCTTAAGCTGACTGTCTTGCCCTTCTGGCCCAGAACGAAGCAAACTTCTCATGATGCCCTCACGTCGCAATGTCGTTGCTGCCATCAATGGAGTCTTTCCATCGCTGTCACGAATGTCAACTCTTGATCCTGCTTCGAGAAGGCTGCTGGCAGCTTCATCGTGGCCCAACTTAACGGCTTCATGTAGCGCAGTCCGCCCGGTACGAGACTCCACGATGTCGAGAAGTGAGTTGTCGTTGCGGAGAAGAAGTTGGATGGCTTGCACATGCCCGTACTTGCTCGCAAAATGTAGGGGAGACCGACCCGCCGAATCAAGGACTCTTGTCTCAGCCTTTTTCTCGAGAAGGAGCTCAATGATCTTTGTTCTCCCTTTCCAACAGGCCTTGTGGAGAGGAGTCCGTCCACGATGGTTTCGCATGTTGACATCAGCTCCCTGCTTGAGAAATTCATTTGCAAGATCCCAGGTTTCAAGAGAGCATGCTAAGTACAACGGCTGCTTTTTCTGGTTGTCCTCGAGGGAGAGTTGTGCTCCGGCTTCTAATAATTTGGTGCTGGCCTTAATGAGCCCCCGACTGGCTGCAATGTGGAGAGCGCTCTGCCCTTTGTCGTCTCGATCGTTGATTTGCGTCTTGTCCATTCTTTCCAAGATATTTTGAAGTTTCTTAATCTCCTCGTCGCTCAAATCGTCAATTTTGCCTTTTTCCACTTCGCGTAGAAACTTGCGTAAGGATGCCGAGTAAATCATGATAGACTCATCTTTGTTTTCGGTGTGATTGGTCGCCGCAGGGTTCTCGACAGGCTCATCGACGATGGCCTCGTCGGCGTTCGACGGGCTTGAAGCCAGAATTGCCTCGTTCTTGGGGTCGGACGACTCTCCCGTACGCCCTGTAGAGTATTTATCGGTGGTTGCTTCAGGCTTCATGACGCTGATGGTCCAGAGATGGCTGGTGCCTGGAATAGTACGAGAGTAGGGGGCACAGATAGCTAGAACTGAGTGAATTCAGCGTCAGGGCAGCAAGGCTGGAGAGAAGAGAAGGAAGAAAAACTGAAGAGCGGGTTGGCAGAGTTATCTCTTCCCCGAGCCTTGTTTCTAAAAGTGTAACTGGGCTGCTGAGAGGCTTCATTCTTTCTTGTCGTTAATTGGCCCGATGCTTGTGAACTCCCGCCCTTATGCAACAGCTGAACCGCAGTCATCAGCCAAGAGAATGAATGATTGGTGATCTAAATTACCGCGCTTGAAATGGAATAAGTAAAACTGTCATGTTAAAAGAGACTAGCAATCTTAGCATACATAATGGGAAACGTCTTGGGATATTCAATCAAATGAGAATTAGTTTATAGTTATGTAAATGTACAGCGAGCACCAGCATCTTACGAATAAGCAAGCCAGCCGTGCCAAGCATTCCTCAAACGCTCTGCCCTCGACATCGACATGTACGCTGTGTTAGCCAGCCTCTCCTGCAGTTCTTTGAACTTGGCCGTCTCAGCTCCCTTGTCAAAAAGAATATCCAACTCAAGATACGATAGCTTCTTTGTTTCGGGCAGGCGAAAGTAGCACCAGGTTAGACATAGGAAAGCCGTTGCAGCATAGATAAAACAAGACCTACCCGCTAGATTCCAAGCGGTGGGGTTCAAAAGCTGCGGCATGACAACGTTGTTGACAATGGTGAAGATATTGTACACTACCCTTGCGAGGGCGACTGTCTTGACTCTGAGACGCGTTGAAGGGATCTCGGCGACGATAACGTAGCAAGTTGGACCGATGGTCATGTTGTAGGTAAAAGTCATAAAGATGATGAGAGACCCAAGGGCCCAGTTCATGGCAGGGTGGCCTTCCAGGTAAACGGCAATAAAGCCGCCGGTAGTGAGCATAATGACTGCTGCTGCCAGCCCGGCAAGGTACAGCCTGCGCCGGCCAACAACCGATAGTAAAAGCCAGGATATCATCCCCCCGAAGATGCCGAGACCATACATTCCGGTGGCAAGACTGAATGATTTAGATGATTCGAAGCCGGCCTGTTCCAAAAAATAAGGGGCGTATCCGGTCAATGTGGCGCCACACAAAGCTTGACAGGACCAGGCCATGCAGGAGATCTCGGTCCTGCGAAGGTTCGAGCCTCTAAACAGATCTGCAAAGCTTGCACCTCCATATCCGAGTTTCTTCTCGACCGAATTGACATGTTGCATGACGGCGATCGTGTCGTCAATGTTTAAATATTTGTCGCTCGTGAGTCGTTGGAGGGATTGTCGAGCTTCTGGCAGTCTCTCGTGGCGAACAAGCCACCCTATCGAAAGCTGGTCAGTAAATAGCTAAACAATACGACCAATTGACGTCTCTCTTACAAGGACTTTCTGGGGCAAATTGGATGGCAAACAACAATGGAGCCGCCCACGCCCATTGCAGCGCAAATGGTAGACGGTATGACCATTGAGATGTATCGTGAACAAGAGATCGGAGAATTCCAGTGCCCAGAAGCTGACCGATAAGCCAGCACATATTGACGTTGCTGAGGAGACAAGCCCGCACGACCGAGGGAACTACTTCAGCGGCATATGTTGCTGCTAGGGTTTGGATAATGCCCCATGATAGACCTGGTGTTGGAAATGTTAGCTGCGATGCTAAACTGTATCAACTGTAGGAAGAGTATGGGTTCAGGCGGTAAACTCACCACAGAGAGCTTGGGAAGCCAACAACATGGCGATGTTGTGAGCGAAGAAGGCGGGGAATACCGCAAGACACATCCAAATGAGACTGGCGATCATGACCTTCCGGTACCCAATGATATAGGTGATGTATCCATGGGCTAAAAGACCAATGATCTCACAAGCGACAGCTGCGTTTTGTAAGCCCATCTGCCACAGCGGTGAGATCTCGTAGGCTTGATCTTCTGGAGAATCGGCAAGTGGCAGTCTTGGCTCTCCATACCTGCGTCTAAAGGACGGAAAGGCGATGAATCCAGAGATGAGTGATTTATCGTACGCCTCCATCACAACCGTAAGGAACAGAAGTAGTGACCATGAGATGGCCTTGGGGTATTTTCTGCAGCACTCAAAGAGGGTCATGTCTTTTTCAGCGGCGAGGCCACGCCGGACGCGTGCGCCCGTCTCGTCCGAGCTTGTCGATGCGCGCGGAAGCCATAACACGTTTCTCACAGCTTCGGCGTGTACATGGGAAGTATGACGCCCGAGCTCTTCTCCGTCTGGAGGCTGGATCTCCGACACAGACGACTCATTATGCGAGAAGGCAGGTTTTGGGGTAATAGGTATCAGGACAATCTCATCTCTGCTAGTATTGTTGGGGTTGTTATTTGAACCGAACAACATTTCAAGAAGATGAAAGGTTCGGGATCAAAAGATAAGGAAAAGGAGAGACGTTGGAAGCCGATAAGATGAACGCTTCTTGGTGTCAAGAGCTCCACAATATTCTGCGGGCAACACAAGGTTATATACGAAACGGCCTCATCCATACTTCCTTAATGCGAGACACGGGGAAACGAACTTTGGGTCTTATGCACCCCAGCTCAGCCCCGTCGTGGGTCATTTCCCCAGGTTTTCCCCTGCTTTTCCCCTGATTTTCGTGAAAGCAAGTTACGGGCCGAGAGAAAACGCCATGTTTGACTCGTGATTTCGAGGCTGAGAGATATCGGTCCTATCTGCTCGGCACGTTGAGTAGCTAACGGCGAGGTGGTGTGTGAGGTGGTGTGATGCCCTCGTGTCGGCCCGACAAGACGCAGCTAACGAAAGCCTCAAAGTCTAAGTCGCTGCCACATCTCTTTAAGCGCCTTTCTGTTCTCCGTACTGTATCCACAATTGCCGTTGAGCTCACAGGAATGGGGATTTTGGTGAAGATCTCTCCTCTTTTCGTGTACACAAAATGGATTAGCAAGATCAGTGATACCTTTGCATTGCGTAAAGATGGGTGGGAACGGATGTACCGCCGTGCGATCTCTTCGCCGATCTCCTTTACTGGCTCTAATCCATGTCCAATACGAAAAAAGCGCTTCATCGCGCCAAATGGATGGGGCGAGCAGGGCCAGAGCTAGTGGTAGATGAGGGGCCTCTTCGATCGCAGTCGCTGACAAGATGTCCGGAGTCGTAGTCCAAGACCGTCTCAGAAGCCCCCTTTTCCTTCTCTCTATTGAATGCCTTGGTATCGACCTGTCCTGAACTCGGCGGAAGAGGAGTCTAGAAGCTAAATAAGCCACTCGCTTACGCGGAAAGGCTTGACTGGCGCTACCTTGAGGGGAACTGACCCCGGTCGTCTAGTTCCAGTCGTTTGGTCCTAGCCCTGTCGGTTGTAACTAGAGGTGACGAGTCCCAGGATCAGATGCAGGTGAACATGGCACCAGTGAGTACCTATGATCAAGACTGCGGGCTCTACGTTTACTAATCGACGTCCACGTTCGTGACCCGCAGGTGTACAGGGACGGACATGAAGTTCTCGGGGTTTTTGCAGATGATATAAAACGCTGAGCGTGGCTCATGCGTACTGACGCCACGATGACAGGACTGACAGCCCCGGATGGGCCATGTCAACCTGGGTTGACAGGATGCAATACGACACGGATGATCTACAACGGTTCCAAGTTGGACGGGGAAGCAAGACGATGTACTACTACATAGACGAATGCATGTCTGCGCTAAATCATGGATGGAATACAAGGATAAGATCCGAACGCTTCTCCGCGCTCTCCGAATGCAGCCAACCACGATCCCTGTATGATCTTTCTCCTTGCGCTCGACCTTTGTGCCACCAATGCAGTATGGTCGAACGCGACATCTGACCCTCCTGTCAGGCCCCAAGGTCGTTTATCGTGTCCGAGCGAAGCTTTGGTCAGACGTCACATTTAGCCATCTCTATATACGCTACTATCAGCTCCCTCTGATGGAGTGTGCACTTCATTTTCGGACTGAACCGTTAACCACATGTCAGAATGCAACATCAGACCTGGAACGGATCGTAGCTAGTGTGAGGGCCAGTGCCACAGTGACATCCATGTCAACCTGTGGCCCGATGAATGATCGACCTGAGTCGGCTAGTCCCAGCTAAATTGCCTACACTGATGACAAGTCACTTGTTCTGCGTGTGGGAAGGATATCGCGAACTAAATCAGGTAGGTTCTGCAAAAGAGTCACGAGTACTCGCGTAACGATGGCGGACTTGAAGTAGTATTGAGACAGTACTGCTTGACGACTCTACCCCCGACGCCATCCTTTGCAATGAAACTGCCTCGGATGAAGAGTTGCATGCCCTATGATGAGGTCCATCTTGGGGTGCAGACGCGCCAGGTATGGAGGAGGTACTGCGGAGAATCTTCAGGCTAAACAAGGGCCTCAGGTCCGGGCCCAATGGAAGACATACTTATTACGAGCAGGACGGGATGTCGCATTGGCGGCCATAGCAAAAGTAGAATGAACACTCCGATAATACATAGTGTAATGATAGCCTATATGTTGTGCAACACAGGACCCTGTCATGTTGAGAAAACAGAGGGTTCATTCGAAATCCAATATATTGTCGGCTCCACTCTTGCTTAAATCTCAGGAGCAAATCCCAATTTCTTTCCATAGATGCGTTGCAAAATTAGACCCTTGTTAGCTGTTGCAGCTTTGATGTGCTAGGTACGTTTTCATCACTTCAATATGCCCCTGTGTTTGATCCCTTGGCCTACCCCCAATAGAATTGTGACAAGTCCACCCAACTGCACAATGAGCTGATGGCTTTTTGTCATTATGGCGTTTCTCTCTTCTTCTTCTGTTGCAGCATGAACATAGCCCTAAGTTCCCGACTGTCGAAAAATGGCCTGCGACATGATTGACTGACACCCTTCTATGACTGAGGCAACTCCGATCAGCCAGTTCGTTGCTTAGAAAATGCTTCTTCCTCGGGAACACAGCAGCACGATGTATGGACCGCAAAGAGAGCTTTATGGGGCATTCGGTCACAACTTCCATCTCATATTTATGATATCAACATGAAAGTCATCAATCCTTTCCCCATAAGATTTTCGATCGAGTATTGCTATTCTCACACAAGTGCATGCCGCAATTCTAAAGATAATTATCAACAATGAACCTGAAAAGTATAGCAGTTGTGGAAAGGTCATTTAATAAGACTAATATTGTATGTTTATCTCTCCTAATAATACATTCAATCTCATTTATTCGTTAGATTTAATAAGAACGGTAGGCTTCTAGACTAAGAACGTACCTCTCGGATGCATGGATGCTAGGTACATCGATACATAAGGCTTAGGTGAAATGGTGTGTGCCTCTGTGCGAATCGTAAACTCATGTTCAATTATAACCAATCCATATCATGTTTATCCCTCTCCCACCGCTCTCACTCATCATCCCCGCTCCTCTCCCCCTTGACCAAAATCGCAATCGACGTGCCCTCTCTCGTCCGACACGTCTTCCCGCCACACGCCGCCTGAATGGCGCGGATCGCATACGAATGCACCGTCAACGACACCACATCGCCGCACTCGCGGCTCCAGATGTCCTCCAACGCCGTCTGCTTCCGCGCGACGTGCTCGTCGTCCGTCTCGGCGTGCCCGTCCCGCCCGAAGCTGTCCTCCTCGGCGAACCCGTCCTCCAGCTCGTACGCCGGGTAGTTCTCGCGGATCCACGACGCCGGGCGGCGCAGGTCGCACGTGTGCAGCGTGATGCGCTCGCGAAGAAGTTCCTTGACGATGGGCTGGAAGGGCTGGCTGTGGGCGACCATCAGCGGACCGAAGATGTACTCGGTTGTCTGCAGGCAGCGCGCGAGCGGGCTGGTGAAGAGGGTTTGCGGGAGCGGCGCGCCGTCGGTGGTGATGAGGTCGGTCCAGAAGGTGTTGAGGTCGCGGGCTTGTTGGATGCCGACGTCTGTGAGATGGGCGTCGAACCAAGTCTCCTTGTCGTCGCCGTTTAAAAACGACACTTTAGTCTAGCTAATGTTAGATTACCAGTCTGTTCAACAGATATCGCCAATCACACTCACATCCCACTCAACCGTGCCCACCTCGGCATGCTTCTTATTATGATACCCATACCCGTGGCGCGTCAGGTACAGCACCTTGTACACCACATTGTCCGGCGTCGTCTCGTTGAGCCACTTGACATAGGCCGCGAACCGCACCCAGTCCCGCTGGTCAGGCGAGCTCGCGTCGTCGGAGGGATACTTCTCGCCCGGGACCAGCCCGAGATGCGGCTGCGTGGTGACCTTGTGGCCAGCGTATTGATGCCTCAGGTCGAAGAGGTCGGAAAAGACGCCGCTCTCGGTGGAAAAGACCCAGCGGGGAGTCATGACTGCTGGCTAGGTGACCGAAGTGAGGTTGAGGAGTCGCCGTCAACTCTCTCTCGATGCTTGTTGATACTGAGGGGTTTGGTCGTGTGACCCGGAAGCATGCGATTCCAATTCCACCACTTACGGCCCGAGCAGACCCGTCGATATGCGCCTGCGGGCTCTTGGTCATTTACTACGTGGGCGAGAGATACGCGAGGTTCGATTTGATATGCCAATTCACGACGTGTCTCACCTTGGCCGTTTAGATAACGTCACCTTAGGTGTGAGTCAGCTTGGTGGTTCATGAGATTCCTGCCCTGATGGAGGCCGCTAACATTCCGTCTTCGAGTCCACTGCGGGGGCGCACTGACGAAAGAGACCCGCTAAATAAAGCTGTCTGAACCAAAATGGCATGCGACCAGAAATGCGGCCTACAAAAGAACTCAAGAGTCTGTTCTGGCTTCGTTTCTCATCATGTAAGCAATTCAAGAACTCATACCACACTGCGTCTCAAGGTAGATTCATGACATGTCAAAGTGCAATGAGATAAGATGCAACGGGGCAAGATGCAATGGAAAATATGAGCAACATATCCTCTCTCATGTACGTCAATCATTTAGATGCATCAACTACCCAATGCACAATTCCAACCCCCGTCCCTAATGCTCGCAGAAACTCCACTCGACAGTCTTGAGATTTTGATTCGTAGTCTCCTGAAGCACCGTCCGCTCCGCCATCAGATCCTCCCGCAGATCCTTGGCATCCTTCTCACTGATGGGGAAGTCCATGTTGTTCACCACCATGGCCGTCACCTCCGGAGGCAGCTTTCCCACCCGGTCCGAGGGCAGCGCGCTCTTGGCCCACCAGTGCAGCTGCTGCGGAGGCACGTTTGCAGTCGACGGGATAGGTATGGCTGGGTCGACCAGGAACAGCGCCAGGATCTTGCGGTGGCCCGGTCGCGTCTTGTCGGCCAGCTCAAAGGGGCTGACGTGGTGCTGGTAGACGTTGGGGAAGAAGAGCATGCGGTCCGCCCGCGTGACAACGCTGCCAATGTCCTGAAGCGTATCCCCATTACTCTTAATGGCAAATGTGCGGTCAATGGAGTCATGGTCGCCCTGCTCATACCCGAGGTCTGACGCCAGCTCCTCCCGGTTGGCAGCCGTCCGGAAGTCCAGGCGGCACTCGGTGATATTGTCGCAGTCATAGTAGTAGAGAGCTGTTGCGCAAATGTGTTCGTTGAGCTGGCCCTCAATATGCCAAGATCCGCCGTCGTAGGTGGGCTTCTCGGGTGTAAGATGGATGTTGGCCAGCTTGACAATCACCTGGACCCGGGTTGCGTCGTCAAAGAAACCAGACGTCTTGATGTCACTGGCCTTCAGCTGGATCAGGCTGTCAATGTCTCCCTTGACATCCGGCTGGAACGTGCTGTGTGTTTCCTGAAACCACGCCTTATCAAGCCGCTCACGCTCAGAACCTTCGTATCCATCCTCCCAGGGCTCGTCCTCGTCTCTGGGATCTTCGTCCTCGTTGACAGGCCGGTTATATGGGCGGCACTCACTTCCATCGCAGATGTCCTCGGCCGTGCAGTCGGTGCCAACGCTCTTTACGACAAAGCGCTCAACCTCAAACTCGTCAGGCCATCGGAGGACGATGTCCCAGGCGGGCAGGGCCTTTTCAATGAACTTTTCAATGATGGGATAGAGCTCTGCATGTTCCACGGGGTGCAAATTGTTGATGTAGCTTTCGATCCGAGGATGCTCGCCCGTCAGATCCACGTCGCAGGGAAGCCACTGGAAACGCGATGATAAAACGTCGATCGGCACGCTCCTTATCCAAGTGGCACGGGCAGATTCTCGGACCATGGGCTGTTCAGGGACCACAGTACCCATGCCGCAGTTTTCAAGGCAGTTCTGAACGGTAATTCGCCGATCCGGGAGGATCAGGGTCCGGCCGTACAGGAGAGGCCAAAGCGATGGGTGGACGAGATCGAGGACCTTGCCGTCGCTGCCCGGGTGCTAATCCAGATGGTCGGCAGGGACATTCTCCAGAGGCGCCACGGCGGACTTGAGGGCCTCGCGAAGGTCATCTGGGACGAGCTTGTCCGACTTGATGGCACACGCACTGTAGTCCATGACAGGGATCAGACCTGTCTTTTCGTAAATCTCTGCCTTTTTGCAGAGTTCCTTGATACACTGGGGAAATGTGAGCAACTGAGTTGTGGCAATCAAGACCGGACGGGAACACATACAGCATCTGCCATGTCTTCGTTGAAGGATCCGAATTCGACATATTCAGACCAGGGCATCTCGAGAGCTTCCTTTTTCCACTTGACCACGATCTCGGGATCATTGACCTTTCGCCACCAATCGGGCTTGTTGGTAATGTCTTCCATCAGCCTGAGCATGCACACCTCACGGATGGTAAGAGTATTGGCACTCCAGTCCCGGTCATGAATGCCAATGAGGGTATGGAAGGCACCCGCAGGATAGTAGGTTAGGGGGAGGCCAAAGCCTGGGAGGCGGAGGGTTCCATCAACGCTCGTTTTGATTTGCTGGGACATGATGACGAGGTTGCGGGCTTGCCAATTGACTGGTCGCTGTGCAAATGTCGACCAGCGAGCGCACAGGAGACGAATAAATACTCGAATATATCGTACGCGGTGCAGCGGATTCAGCAGGCAGAGGGTGCGTGGGTGAGGATGAAGCCAGCAGGCACCCAGCATCCACCGCCCTTCTCCATCAGTCCAGACTCCAAATTCCGCCTTGGGTGATTCAGCTGCATGAGCTACTTAAGTTATGGCAGATGACCCACTTGGAGTGCCTGTGGCTGAGACTTGTCGGCTAAAATATCGTAGAAACCGAGTCAAATAGTGGCCCAGTGTTGCAAGGTGCTAGGAGTGATTGGTCAAAGCAGCCCCACTATAGGGGCTCTGCTCCAACGTATATTACGGCGGCAGACTGCTCTTTACTCTATTAGAATTTAAGGCTTATTTATACTATTATTAGTATATACTTATTAGGATAATTGTATAGCTTATAACAGTTATAAGCCTAAGTAGTACTATATACTAGTAACTTTTATTTAAGACCTAATAAGTAAATCTCTCTTTCTCTCTCTCTCTTTTAACCCTAATAAATTCTTCCTCTCTAATTAAATAAATACCTTAAGCTTAGCTCTTCTAAGTATATAATAATATAAGTAATACTTAGTACTGTAGGGAGTATATATAAGTTCCCTAAGGTATTTATAATAATTACCTCAGATTAGTAGATTAAATAGATTATAATATTTTAAATAAATATCTATTCTATAGAAAGATAGAAAGCAGTTAACTCTAATAGAGAAGATCTACCTACTGATATAATAAAGATAGTAGTATTCTCTATTTTTAAAGACCTTAAGGAGATAATAATTATATATTTAGGTAATAGTAAGCTAAAGCTAATTTAAATAGAAGTCTACTAGATATATTAGATTAAGAAAAAGAAAGCTGAATATATAGACTGTACCTATAATTATATTAATAAGTAGGATATAGCTCTATATAATTAAATAATAGCTACTATAGACTGAATATCTTTAGAAGGTATTATAAGCAGCCTAACTAATAACTTACTATACTATATAATTAGATAACTTATTAGAGCCCTAAAGAAGATTTTTACTTTAAGTAAGCTTAGAATAATAGAAGAGATTAAGTAATAATATTATATTATATTTAATAAAGCTAAAAACCTCTATATAAAGGCTATAGCTTAATATAAGAAATAGTATTAAACTTATTAATAAGGTATCTACTATAAGATTTATAAGGTTTAAGGTATAATAGTAATTTCTAACTTTCTTAAAGCTATTAGCTACTAATATATTATATAGTAGTTAGAGATTAAGCTAGATAAGCTTATTAAAGCTAAATATAAAGAAAGGGATATTAATAATCTAAAGGAATATATCTTAATCTTTCTAAATATTATCCAGTAGTAGCTACAGTATAGAAAGGGATTTACAGTCTATATAATACTGAATAACTACTCTAATAATATAGAAAGCTTAACTTTAAAATTAAAAGAAGAAAAGGAATATTCCTACTATTAAGTAGGTAAATATAAGTAACTATTAGTAAAGTATAATACCCTAGAGTATACTATTATAAAGAAGGTATTATAGGCTAGCTATAAGCTTTTACTATTAGATTAATATATAAATATCAGAAAGTAGCTTACTATAAATAAATAGAAGTCTCTTTATAAGCAGTTAGTAAAGAAGAATTAAATACTAAGTACTAATATAATAGTTATACTAGGAAATAGCAGTTTCCCTAAGTTAATTTAATATACTATTTTTAATCTTAAATTTATCTATAAGGTCTAAAAGCTTATAAATATCTTTACTATAATATAAATACCTACTTATCTACTCTTAAAGAGTATTCTACTTAATAATTACAGTACTATTTATCTTATTAATACTCTTAAGTAATTAGTATCTAGCTTTTTTATTTCTATAGAGGGTAATTTTATAGAGGTCAGTATAATTAATTTTATAATAAAAAGAATTAGAAAGTATCTAATAACTAATCTACTTTATAGTATAAAGAGACTGAATTCAGTAGATTTAGATCTTATTAATATTATAGTTATAGAAGGATTTTATATAAATATTATCTTAAAAGTACTTTTTAAGAAGTTAGATATAGTATTTAGGCTATAACTGCTCTTTATACTTTAAACTAATAGAGAAAAGTATAGTACTTATATAGTTAATTAGAAAGTAGAATATTACTATTCTTTAATATATTTTAATCTCTTTTTATCTTAATATAGATAGCTAAATAATTAATTTTATAATATTAAGTAGCCTAGTAGGTATATAAATAAGTATTTATATAGACTGACTATTTAACTAATACTCTAATTAATAATAGAGACTATTATTTAATTTACTGCTATTAAGATCTAATTTAGAGGAGCTTTAGTATCTTTAAGTAGGATATCTATTAAAAGATACACTCTAAGAGCTTATTAGGTATACTTATAATATACAGATTAAGAGAATAATATAGATCGACTATAAGATATATATTATAATATACACCCAGTAAGTAATATTATACTGTAAGTTAGAGTATTAATCTTTAAGACTATTTTAGCATATTAATTAGAATCTTTAAGACCTTCTAGAAGGATATAATAGCTTAAACTGGCTTCTAGTTATAAAGGATAAGTTTAGCAGCTAGCTATATATACTACTGATTACTAGAAAAGACTATATAACTCTATTTAATATTCTATTTTACTTTAAGTACTAGATAAAAAGGTAATTCTAGCTTTTAATTTATATTATATAGTAAGATAATAATATAGATATTATAGTAATATAAGGAATTATATAATATTAAATTTAGATTTAATTTAAAGGTATTATTCTTAAGCTTACTCTATCTTATATCTATAAGCCTAATAGTAAGTTAAAATATACAGATTAAGAGATAGTTATTAAGTTAAATATAATACTTAATAGAGTAAACCTCTTTAGGGAATTATAGCTATAGAGTATAGTAGTTACTACTTATTTAATTAATTAGAGCTTAATAGAAAGAAATAAGTAGAAATCCCCAGTTAAGGTTTTAAATATATAGTTTAGATATTATACTCTATTATAAATAAGAAAGCCTAATATTAACCTTCAGCTTAATTAGAATGCAGTCTATATCTATAGGTATTATATTTATTCTTTAATAAGAGATAGAGAGGCTATAAGAAATAAGAGAGAGATAAAAGTTAGCTCTAGAGGATATATAGAATACCTTATTAGCTATATAGCAAGTAATATATATTATATATAGATTCCTCAGCTAGAAAAAGTTATTATAATAAGAAATATATATTTTAATAAGAATATCTTCTATAATAGTAGGATAGAAGCTACTATTAAATAGCTAATCTATAAGTTAATTAATTAGATATTAGAAATTAAAGAAGATAATATTTAGAATACTATTTTAAGTAACTTAATATTAGCTTCTTTATTAATAGATTTAAACTTAAAGGTAAAAGTATCTATAAGCAGTAAAACTATATTACTAAATATAGAAAAGGAATCTGAATATATATTAAATTAGATACTATTAATTAGACTTTAAATACTAGAATATATCTTAAAATCTATAAGTATATAGATTAAAAATCTAATAAGTACTTAAGAGAGTATTAATCTGCTACTAGAAGTACTTAAATTACTATAAGAGAGTATTATAGATAGAGATAATAGAGTAAGTATATTAAGCTTAAGGGTATTAACCTTAGAGGAAGAACTATAATCTATATCGCTAGAGTTACTCTAGCAGTAAATTAAAGCTTAAGAAGTAGAAAAGCTATTAGCTAAAGTAGCCTCTAATCTAATTAAGCTATAAATAGAGGAATCTATTAAGAAGCCTTATTAAGCTGAGTCTGCCTTAAGAAGGGGAAGAGGGAGACTAAGAGGCAGAATATAAGTCTAACTAATTAGTCTAATATATATAAATATATAAATTAATAACTAGAGAGCTTATAGATATATAATTATATTTAACCCTAGGACTTATATACTAAATAAATAGAATAAAGATTAAAGAATTAACTTCTTCTTTCTAATTAATTACTAGAGACTAAAATAATTCAATTTATAGAGTATTTAGATAGTTTTTTTAGTAATTATAGAAGCAGTAAACTAGAAATAAGTAATAAGAAAAGGAGTAGTATCTAATAAATTGGCTTTTTACTGAAATAACTTAATTAAATCTTTTTAAAACTAAAAGAAGCTTTTAACCTATCTAATATATAAGTAGTTTGAAGAAGCTATATATATAGAGATAGAAGCTCTATATAATAAGGGTATATAGAGAGAAATTAAATAGTTAGAGATATAGATAAAACCTCTACTATTAAAATAGATATTTATATATAAGTTTAATTAGAATAGCTTTCTTAAATACTATAAAGTACGCCTATATATTTATAGTAATCTATAGAAAAGCTTAATAATTAAGAATATCTATATAGTAATACTTATAGTATAGTTATTCTATATAGTTATAGCTCTTACTGCTTAATTTAATCTTAAAATTAAGCAGCTAGATATTATTAATATCTTTATTAATATAACTTAAAGTAATTAGAATAAGCTAGTAATATATAAGCTACCTAATAGATATAAGCAGTTAGATATATATATTAAGTTTAATAGAGTACTATATAGACTTTAAAACTTACTGTAACTATAATTTAAGAAATTCTTATTAATCTTTATAGAGCTAGAAATAGAGGCTAGTAAAAAAGAGTCCTACTTATTTTATATATAAGCTAGAGATACTTTTTTAATATTCTTTATAGATAATATTCTAATACTATATTATAGGGATAATCTAATAGCCACTCAGACTATTATTAATAGAATTAAGGCTAAATATAAGCTTACTGATAAGGATAATATATAATAGTTTCTTAGTATTAAGATTATCTAGAATTATATTAAGTATAAGATATACTTAAGCTATAATATATATATTAAGAAGGTAGCAGCCTACTTTAAAATAGATACTTAGAATATCTATCTAATTATTCTAATTCTAATTATAGAATATAAGAAATAATTAGACTAGATAATTATATTTAAAATTAAGATCTATTAAGAAAAGGTTAATTCTCTACTCTATATAGTAATTATAATATAACTAGATATTACCTTTATAGTATTAATATTATTACAATTTCTAACTAACTTAAATAAGAAATACTAGAGAGCTATAGATTAAGCAATTTACTATCTATATCTTATTTATAATCTTATTATTCAGTATAGTATAAACTCTAAATTGCAGGTTATAATAATTACTAGTAATACTTCTTTTACTGATAATACTAATATATAAAGATCCTCTTAAGGATATCTTATTAGTCTATTTAGCAGTCTGATTATCTAGAAGGGTATAAGATAAGTAACTATAACTATATTTATAACTGAAGCTAAACTGCTTACTTTAGAGTAAATAGTAAGAGAGATTATAGATTTAAAGTAACTATTTATAGAAATATACTTTAAATTTAATATTCTATAGAATATCCTCTATAATAATTAATAGACTATTTATCTAGTTATTAAAGAGAGTATACAGATTAATATTTATCTATACTATATAGATATTATAAATATATAGTTATAAGAAAAATACTAAGAGGGATTATTTAAAATAATCTATCTTCTAATTAGGTAGATACTTACAGATAGACTTATTAAGGCTTTATTCTAATAGTATTTTAAGTATTTTAGAGTATTACTTAATCTAATTAATCTTTATAAATTAGAGTATTTAAAAGGTATAAGTAAAAAGATATTATTTTAAGCTAGTAAGGCTAAAAGAGCTATATCTAGCTCTAATCTTATTTATACTACTAAAATACTACTCCCCTAAATAATTAAAATATCTACTACCTAAGAGAGTAAAGTATAGGCCTATTTATAATAAGCAGCTAGACTCCTACTACTAATAGACTTATTATTAGTACTAGTAGCTCCCTAAGTAATTAATTTATCAGTATCCTACTTAAAGAGCTTAGGCTCTTCAGTTAATAGCTCTATCTGAATATAGAAGGTAGTCTTAAGGCAGTTAGCTAACTGCTTATATAGTCAGTATAGTATAGTAAACTAACTTAAAATATACTTATCTTCTTCTTACTTAAGCTCTTAATAAGAATATATACTAAACGATAAGTAAATAGTAGGAGGACTTAGTAGCTAGCAATTTAAGTTAATATCTAGACTATACTAAAGAAAGAAATAAAGCTTACTACAGTATATAAATATAATTATTAAGCTAGTAAGTAGAATAATACTTAAAGTGCTCTTTAGATTCAATATATTATAAAAAATCACTCTTTCTTAAGATAGCTAAATATAGGTAATTCTTATAGAGAGAATTAAAAACTATAGAGGCAGTATCTAACTTAAGGGATATAGAGTAAGTAATAATTTTTTACTTACTTATTAGTAAAGATACAGATAGTAGCTAGAGGAGTAATTAGTTTATATACTTTAGGCTTTTTAGTTTTCTTTTTCTACTTCTTCTTAGGAGGCTTAAAAGTAGGCTTAGAAGCTTTCTTAGTAGCAGCTAAATATATAGAATTAATAAAAGGAGTAGGGCTATAGAGGTAAGAAGGTAGAGAAAGTAAATCTAGTATATCTTAGTTAAAAGGTATAAGCTTAATAATAGGCTTAATAGTAAGCTTAATATTAGGTTTAGCAGTAAGGTTAGTAGTAGGTAAGAGTGTAAAAAGAATAATAGAAGTATTAAAGAGAGGGGTTTAAGACTTATCTAAAAGTTAAGTAAACTTCTATATTACTTTCTTAGTAGTAAGTAGTACTATAGTAATTATAGCAGTAAAGATAGAGTAGATTTAAGTACTAGAAGATTATTCTAAATATCAGTAAAGCACTCTATATAGTAAAGAAAAGCTTAAAGTAAGTAAAAAGAAACAGTTATATTATAATTAATAATAAAATTAAAAGGAAAAAAAAAAGAAAAATTAAAATACTAAGCCTAAAGCTTTTATTTATAGTAATATAATTTACTAGGAGTATAATATTAATTAATTCAGTATTATTATTTTATACTAATTAAGTAGTATTTTCTTTTATTATCTAATCTATTCTATTATTCTGATTTTAAAGCTATTATAAGTATTTAAATACTATATTAAATACAGCACTTAAATAGAGGGTATATTATAAGATACTAAAAGTAATTAGTTAAAGTAGCCTTACTATAGGGGCTCTGCTCTAATATATATTACGGCAGCAGACCGCCCTTTGCTCTGTTAGAATTTAAGGCTTATTCATACTATTGTTAGTATACGCTTATTAGGACAATCGCGCAGCTCGTGACACCCAGCATGCAAAACGAGTATGTCGATAGAGTCAATTCACGGAGATGGTGCAGAACGCGCCGCGGTTGCCTGAAGGCTGAAGGCAGATGCAGGGGCCCTGGCGTAACGCGGGCCTCACACGAAGTCACGTTACTGATACTAGCCCCTATCCTCCACCGGGTGTAGGCCGGTGCTCACGGGATCCTCCTTCGGTACTGTGCAATGGCTCATTTCACATCTTAGGACCGAGGGGCCGACGACAGACGAAAGGCGGAATAATAGCCTGAGGAAATGCAACTCCGCTTTTTGCTCTGCTGGGCCCGAGCTCCCTGGGAAAAGGTGGGATAAAGTTAGGGGCCCTGGGGACTCTTCCAGCTCTCACTCTCGCATCGGCAACAGAACAGGCAATGTCACAGGCCGCCAGCGCAGCACCAGCCACTGGGGTAATTATCCAGGGGCCCAAGTCGCAAATCTGGCCATATCTCTCTCTCGCTCGTTTTCTGCGCCGGGACACGACGAACGCGAGAGCAGGAGGGAACGACGTCCGGGGTTTATTGCGCGTTTTCGCTCCTCGCCCGCCCCTCTTGGTGGACTCGCAGTGGGCTCGTAGTGGAACTCAGCTGTCCCGAAAGTCGGCGGGAAAATCCTCACCATCTGATAAGGATTTGGTGTGGAAAAAGAAAAGTACACTAGCAACCCACGCATGAGCCACGGCACATTGTCTGCTCTGGCCCCAATGCACGCTCAACAGAGAACGGCCTAGGTGCGCCATGGGAGCAGCATCCATACCTACGGGTGCTTACTACCTACGTAGTAGCCAACTCATGTACCCAAGTACCGGTATGTAATGTACCGAGGCTTCGGGTACGGAATGGCGGCAAGGCAGTTACAGTGCATCCGTGGGGGGAGCCAGCGCATCTACAGCCTTTCCAGCGCTGTGCTGCACTGGCCCCTGCGCTATCCCCGGCGCTCTCTGCGAATCACAGGCCCTGGCCTGCCGAGGCACGGGCGGGCTTCGGTCCACTGACGTTGCTACCGGGGGTGGTCCCGCCCTTTGCGCGTCCAACGGTCCGCCCTCGGCCACCACTGCGATGATTTAGCTTAGAATAACTAATACCACACGCTTGAATTGTATGAGGCCATTGCGAGTAGTAGCAAACACCGCAACCCTCCTTTTCTTCTTTTCTTCCCCGGTCTATTCTTCCATGCTCCTTTTTCCTCCCGTGATACCCTCGCATCCTGAATCCTCCCGCCGCAATGACCGAAACTGCCACCGAAGCCCCCGCCTTCGAGGTCCAGGTGCCGCTCTCTGAGCCCGCCGTCTCCGACGCTCCCCCGGCCGTCAAGAAGAACGCGCCGTTCCAGCTCACGGCCGCGCTCGCTGCCACGCCGTCGTCGATCGATGCCTTCGTCCACCACCTGCACCGCTGCCTGCGCACGCGCGGCGGCACCGACACCGTGCTCCTCTTCTCGGCCTACTCCGCCCGCCTCGCCGGCGCCATCCTCAGCATCCTCGGCCGCACCGCCGTGCACCAGAACGCCCGCAAGCTGGTCGAGCTCGCCTTCAAGCTGCCACCGTCGGCGTCCGTCAGCCTGACCACGGCGTCGGCTCCCCCGCTGGCCGCCCTCGCCATCGTCCTCTCCAAGCGCCTCGAGGCCTTCGTCGGCATGCTGGGCGAGTGGCGCACCATGAACCGCCTTTGGGGGCTCATGGCCATGTGGCTCGCCGCAAAGGACCTGCTACTGCGCCTGCGCAAGCCGGCCGCCTCTGAGACGGACGAGAAGGCGCCCAAGTCGAGCAAGTTCAACACCACTGTCGAGGTGCTCCAGGTCGTCTCCCTGACCACCTACCACATCGGCGAGGCCGCCGCCTGGTTCAGCGGAAAGGGCGTCTTCAAGCTGTCGCCCGAGACCCGCGGCCGCTTCTCCACCGTCAGCGTCCGCTCCTGGGGAGCCTACGTTTTCATGGAGCTCGCCCGTCTGCTCATCGAGCGCCAGCGCCGAACCGTCTCCGAGGACGTGACGGCCGAGAAGGAGTACAAGGACAACTGGTTCACCAAGTTCACCCACACCCTGGCCTGGGCGCCGCTGACCATCCACTGGGGCTACGGCAATGGCTTCCTGCCCGAGATTGCCGTCGCAGCCCTGGCGACCTACCCGTCGGCTGCTCTCATGAAGGACTTGTGGCGATCCACCGCCTAGAGGGGATATTGATGGACAACGGAGAGTATACCGATGGCGTGGCCAGTGAAGAGCATTGACAGCCAGAGACGAGAATGACATTGGAGCTAGAGAAGGATAGCCTTGTAGAGCTAGATACCACATTGTATATCGAAAGAGGAGGATAAAGACGGCAAGACGAAGGAACCAAGCACGGGATGGCAATCGACAAGATGCAAGACTGGGCGGTTGGGACACAAAAGGACGGAGAGAACACGGGGCACACCATATTTCGGGGCGACGAGAGCGACTTCATTTCGCAATAATGAGACTATGCTGTGGCGCATCATTAAAGCGTATATATATATATCCCTTTATAGATAGAGCTGGATGTATGGTCCTTGGACGTACACGGAAGATAGATAGACGAGAAGCAAGCAACTGGAGAATCCAACACGCACGCACAAGCACCGTTTACCCACACAAATTCGCCTGTATACCGAGACCGCTGATGATGCTGATTCCGCTCGCAACCTGCGCTTGAAGGCATCCTCACATGGGCAACCGCCTCATCTCCTCCACGGTCCAATACCGGCGCATATTCTCCGCGCCCAGCGTCTTGACCTCCTGGTCCAGATGCGTCCACAGCACCTCGCCCCAGCTCTCCATCTTGGCGCGCAGCGTGTCCAGCGAAAAGTCGGCCTCGCCCGTGCGGCACTGGCGCAGGTACTCCTCGAAGCCGTCGAGCCCGGCGTGGATCTCGCGGTGCTGGCGCAGCAGCTCGGCGGCGCCGTTGCCGCGGCCGCTCTTGAACTCGGGCATCTTCTTGGCCAGGTGCGGGAACACGTAGTTCTCCTCGATGCCGTGGTGCGCCGTCAGGTGCTCCGCGAACTGCACGCCCTCGCCGATGAACTGCTTGAGCGACATGCCCTGTGGCCGCCGACCCGATGTGCATGCGCCCCAGAGGAGGTTCCACGAGCGGCGGAAGTGGTCGTGCTAGGAGGCCCTGTTAGTCGTGGATCTTGTGAGGGTTGTCGCATGTCGAGTACACTCGGCGCCGTCGAGTCCGGGTGTCTGATTGCGCAACCAAATTGAACCCGGGGGCCTTACAAAGTATTCCATCTTGTCAGCCAGGCTGTTGTACACCCTGAACTCATGATCCGACAGCGGCGGCAGCTGCTCCTGTTCCGGCTTGGAAGTCTCTGCCTTGGGAGCCTCGGCCGGCTGGCTGGCGACGCCTTCGGGGTTCTCCTCTGTCGTCGACATGGTCGCCTGCTGGTTCAGTGCCCACGCCGTCGTCGCAAACCCCGCGGTTCTCGTCGCAACAGGTCTCACCGGCTTCGCAAAGACTGCGACAGGGCTCGGTGTAAGGCGCGGTCGTCCAGTGAAAACAAAGCTGTTGTAAACGGCGGCGCGCAAGCGGGAGTGGCCTCGGTAAAGCGTCAGTCTCATGGCACTCGCTCTCCACAACCCGGAAAGCCCTCTGTATTATACCGAAAACACAAAGCAGAATCACAATGTCTCCCGTCAGTCTCAGTCGAGTAAAAAATATCCCGTGAGACTCCTCCCCCCTCCAGAATGGCCCCAGTGGCTAAACCCAGACCAGCCATACAGACGTTGCCCTTTAACAAGCCGCGCGCCCAACCCGCTTTGCAAGCCGTGACTGAGATCAGACCCTAGGCCGCCCGCGCGCCAACTTAGTCATCGCCGGCCAGTCGCTGCAACACCGCCCCGAGTTCCGATGCTGACTCGTCTCGGTGAAGCATCGCTGTCCGAGCGGTCCGTTCTTCACCGAGGGGACGAAACAGACACAGCAACTACAATAGCCTCAACACATGGTGTGGATTGTTGCAGACAGCCGGTACTAGTTTATGGTTCATCTGTCGGGACATCGCGCCATGACCTCGCGTGTATCGGTAACGCGGACCGTAGTTCTTTCGGCAAGAAACCCGACCGATAGGTCTCCAGTCCGAGACAGTCAATCACCGCCCTGGTCATTCCCCGCAAGCGGATGATCATCAAAGGTTTACTTATGTCTATTCTTTGCCTAGTGCATGCACAGGCAGTTCCTGCCAAGTTGTCAAAATTGCTTTATGCGAGCGTTGATATGCCGGCTAACAAACTCAGAAGAGAGACCGCTCCAAGTACGATTGTAGACGTTCAAGACTCACACAAGCTCACAGACCGTGTCCACGAAAATGTGACGCGATTGACTTTCTTTGATCCGTCAGTGTCATGATTGTTATCTGCGCATCTGAGTTTTTGACTCTCCGTCGAAAGTCGGTCTAAAGCCACAATATTCGTAGCTAGGCCCTCCGCGCCTTCATGTCCAGTGGGAACGGCATCGTATCCGAAGACAATTCATAATTAACCGTCTCCAGCACAAAAGGCCATTCCGGCATACGTCTCATCACCATCACTGTCATATATCTTTCGTCATTTGATGCCATATCTCCAAGTCAAGCCGGCACCTACAAGATCAAGCACAAACTCAACTTCTCAACACAATCCGCGAACAAGCCCCCAGGACAGCTGGCTCTCAATTCAAGCCTCGCCACCGGCACTTTCGATCTTTAAAGTACCTTTCAATTGTATCAAACAGGCGCGGAGGAGCCACTTCTATAATAGCTACCAACCGGCAAACACATATGCAATGAGACGTTCCTTTTTCACCACACACCACCACATCGCACGCATGTGGAAGACTGACGAGTTCTATGTATCCTTATTCCGTTTCAACCTAGTGACACGTAGCGAGCTGCCTCCGCATCCTCGCCCTTTTCATTAAAAGCAACCATCCCATGCAAAATGCAAGCAACTTTAGACGCCTTCAACTCGGTTCATTCCCTTCCCCTTAACCCCGGACAGCAGCACCCAGCGCTCCGCCCGTGAACTGTGTTCCACCGGCCTGTCGCTGCGTGTTGCCGCCTCCTCGCGGGCCTCCTCGGCCACCGCCCCGGCCCCTGTGGCCACCCCGACCACGGCCACCTTGTCGCTCGAAAGCGTTAGAGGTGCCCTGGGTTCGCTGCTCCAGTGTTCGCTCGTTGGTCTCAATGAGCGCGCTGGCCTTGTCGGACAGCGCCAAGGCAAGGGACTGGAGACGGCTGAGCTCGACGCCCTTGCGGAAGATGACGGTCAAGGTGACCTGGTCCAGGGAGGCGGCCAGCTCCTCGTGGCTGATCATCTTGCTGACAACGGCTGACACCTTGGTGATGTCAAGCTCGAACATGCCGCTGAGGGTCTCGATGGCGAGAGTGTCGTAGAAGGGAGCGTATGTAAAGAGATATGTTCGGAGACCCTCCTCCTGGATCTGCTTGGAGAGCATGGTCTTGATCTCCTCAGCATTCGGCATGAGGTCCCAGATCTTGATGCTGTGGATAAAGGTGGTGGACTTCTTCCACTCGCCAGCCGCCAGAGCCTTGGAAGCCTGCATCACGTGGTCGCGAGTGTTCTCAGGGGGACCAGTGAAGATTTGCCTCTCGTGGTACTCGAGCATGCGGCGGTAGGTCTTGCTAATGACACGCTTCTTAACGTCGGGCGAAGAGCCGGTCTGGGCCAGCAGGGGAATCTCCAGGAGCATGCTGCAAGTGAGGTACACACACTCGAGCAGCTCCAGGTTGATGTGCATGTGGAAGGGGAGTTGACGCTGCTTCTCCAGGCGCTCCTGCTCGGGAGAGACCTGGTTGTATCGCTGCATCATGACACCCTGGGCGAGAAGCTCCTTCTGGCGACCGCTGCCGCAGATCTCCTGAAGGGTGTTCTGGGCATCGTAGACGAGGCCCTTGCGGAAGGCACAGAGACCAACTTGAACCAGTGTTCGGTTATACAGAATTTGACTCTGGACATCGAAGTTGGGGATGTTCTCCTGAAGATGGGACATCAACATCATGTCACGGGCCTTGTAGTACTCTCCGTGGAGAGCAAGGAAGTAGACCTGGCACAGCATAGCTCGGGCGCGGATAATGCCCTCGCTGTTGCTGAAGAGGTAGTTGCACAGAACGTTGACAAGGTTTCCAGCATCCTGGGCCTCGCTTCGGGGGGTGATGACCGACTCAACGGACGGGCCAACGCCGTTCCAGCAGTTCTCCTCGAAAGTCTTGACGACCTGAGCGGGCTAGTAGGAAATGTTAGCAAAAGGGGTATCAGATGAAGCGGAATTGCGGGGATTTACCTTGAAGTAGACATGCTCCAGACGGCGCATGACAACTCGGTTGACGCTGTCCTGGGGGGTTTCAAGGGCCTCGTCTTTTCGGAGGGTCTCGTAGTAGAGGAGACCACGGAAGATGATGTTGTAGAGAGCACCCTCATCTTGCAACCGCTCGATGTACTCAGAGGTGTGAGGGTCGATGCTCTGCAGGGAGCGAACGAGCTCGTCGTCCAGTCGCTCAACGTATGAGACGATGCTGCCGGAGACCTTGATATACTTCTCTCCCTCCTGCAGGGTCGGGGGCTTCTCATCGTCATCCCACTCCTCAGCATGCTCAACAACGATGTACTCTCGGCTCTCCTGGAGGACCTCAAGAAGGGCTGAGAGCTCCCTCTCGGCGGCCTTCCAGTGCTCAAGGGGCATAACATTGCCAGTACCAGCTCCGAGGTCGAACCGGGCAGAGACGATGGTGAGGAGGACGCGGATCTTCTGGTAGGGGGTGGTGGCAATCTCGTACAGCTTCTCCATGACCTTGATCTGCTCTGTGCGGTCGGTGTTCTTCTTTCCACGAGACTCCATGATGCCTCGCAGGTGCTTGAAGATGCTCTCGGGGGTGTACTGGAGAGCCTTTCCGCCCTTTCCAACAGTGGCGAAGCCCTCATCGTCATCCTCTTGGGCGGGAGCAGCCTCGACCTCGAACCGGGCAGTCTTCTTGGGCTTGGGAGCAGCCGCAAGGGGCTCGTCGTCAGAGGACTCCATGTAGGCATCCTTGTCGGCGCGGTAAGAATCGATCTGGGTCTGGTACTCCTTGTTGGTCTTCTTGATTTTTTGCTTGACGGCGTTCAAGGCTCGGGCTTGGGTAGCGTTCATCTTCTTGGGGGTGACCTTGGCCTTGGCGAGGGCCTCGTTCATGAAGTCCTCGAGTTCGGCAAGGATTCGGATGTACGGCTTGGGGGTCTTGCCGCTGGTCAGCTTGGCGACCTGGCGGTTGAGTTTATCGGACTCTGCATATCCCTGTTAGTATTTTTTTCTTCTTCTTGTTTCGGTTCGAGGTTTTTGATCTCGTAGTCCTGGGAGGGGTCGTACCGGACGAGATGAGGGTCCAGTCGCCGTTCTTCTGGCCATTCTCAATCTGCTTAATGGTGGCCTCCAGCTCGTCGAGTCGCTTGTCCTTGGCACTCTTGACTTTGCCTCGAACCTCCTCGTCACTTTCCTCGTCTGACGACGCATCCTTCAAGAACTTATTGGCACCGGCCTTTCCATCATCGGAGTCGCTGGAGTCGCTGTCGGAGTCGTTCTGGGAATCATCGTCGGAATCGTCCTGGTTGTCCTGCTGCTGCTGCTCCTCCTCCTCCTCGGAGTAAAGGTCCTCCTCATCGCTGGAGGAGTCGCTGGAGCTCTCGTCGCCACCGCGGAAGAATCGAGACATGATGGGCGAGTTTGTGACGCTGGGTCTTGTCCTGTGAGGTCAATCTCGCGAAGCGTGCGCGGGGTTGTTTCGACACAAGGCAAAATTGAGGATTTTTGGTGGGAGGTGGGGCGTGCACCTTGGGGCTTAGCGATACGGCGACTCACGAGTCACAGGCCACAACGCGATAGCGATAAGCGGGGCAAACCGGCAAGGGGGTTACATTACCTAAGCCGCCTGTTTTCGCCCACACGGAGAGGAACATAGCACTCTTCAGTGCCCCTCCAGCGCCCTCCAGCGGAAACCGACGGCTACTCCAGGGCAACTGGTATCCTGTACGCAAGTAATAGGCGGGGTGGTACCTCGGACTCCGGTTCGCCGTTACTCGGACCCCGGTCCGATGCGCAAACTTACCGCGCAGAACAATTTCAAGATCCAGCAAGCCAGTCAGTGACTCGGATTCTTGCATTTCTCAGCAGGCCGTCCTTTACCGCAACGGCACCGACAACCTCCTCGACCTCCACCAACGAGACACCTCCCACTCCCGTCTACACCTTTACCCTCCCGTATCCATTATTATAACTACAGTCATGGCCCGAATACGCTGCTCGAACGCGCCCTCGGCAGCACGATCTTTTCTACAGCTCGCGCATCGGAGCTACTCCTCCACCGCTACGCAGTCCTCTACGCCCCTCGAGTTCCTCTTCCCACGATGCGCACCCTCTGCTAGTCGAAGCACCAAGGTCTCCGCTACCTCGTCGAGAGCCCACGTCCATGCACGAAACATCAATCTTGGACGGACAAGGGAATTCCCCATCCAGCTTCCCTCGAGGAGACATTTCTCGTCCTCCCCCGCCTGGCAGCAGACCCGAAGCATATTGAATACCCAGAAGGATGAGGATGGAAACGAGATGATGCTGGAGATTACTCCCCGTGCAGCAAAGGTATGCCCTCCCAGACTTGTCCCCGAATACACAATTGACAATTAGAAGCGCCTCACCCAGATCATGGACAAGGACGCCAACCCCAACCTTGCCCTGCGCATTCAAGTCGAGAGTGGCGGTTGTCACGGATTCCAGTACCTCATGAGTCTTATTACTCTGCCGGCAAAGGACACTCCCGAATGGACCGACGCCATCAACGAAGACGACACCATCTTCCAGCACCTGCCCGACGACGCAGACCTGTCCTCCGCCTCGGAGGAGGGACCGAAGATTATCCTCGACGAGCCATCTCTCGACCTCCTCAAGGGAAGCAAGGTGGATTTTACAATGGAGTTGATCGGGTCGCAGTTCAAGATTGTGGACAACCCCTTGGCTACCAGCAGTTGTGGATGCGGCACCAGTTTCGACATCAAGATGTAAACTCATCGGCTTCAAGTTCCGAATTGTAGACTTAGCCTCCCACTCGAGGCCCACATGTACATAGGATTATTAATACCCCTCCACCGATTATATTTCAACATGGGCTTTACGACGTGACCGAAGAGTCTTTATTCATTTCACAAGGGACGGAGGCTTCACAGAAAAGAATTTGGAAACTCGAGTGTCATTCATCATGGTATCAATTCCACAAGTCCCTGTCATGACATCGAACGCCGAGCAACCATGCAATATTTTAGTCCTAATGACCAACCCATTAACCTTTTTTGGAAACCATTTTAGTTCATCTGGCGGATGAGACCGTTGATGGCCTCCTCGCGGTTACCAAGATCACCACCCTCGATGAAGTGCTTGAACTTGCGGGGGCGGAAGCCACCGTTGGGGTTGGACAGCTTGAAGGGCCAGAGGAAGTTGGCCGCCTGCTTGAAGTTGGGGCCGACGGTGTAGATCTCGTGGATGAGATCCTCCATGCAGACAATGCCGTACTTGCCGAGGTTCTCCTCAATGATGGAGTTATCGGTAAGAGCGACACGCTGCTTGTTGACCTTTCCGTATCCACGCTTGTAGATGAGCTCCTTGATGGACTTCAGGTTGGGGTAACCGTAAGCGATCCAGGGCTCGACAACCTTGAGCATCTCAGTGGTAGCCTTGGTGACCTTGATGAAGACACCGTTGTTGATCTGGAGAAGACGGAGAAGCTGGAGGATCTTGCGGGGCTTGGGGGGCATCTTGTTGATACTGGAGAAAAGTCAGTTGGTGCTCACGGAACTTGTCAGATGGAAGTCCACATACCCCTTGATACGGACGACGAAGATCAGGTTGGCCTCAGCGGGGATGTAGGCAGAGTCCTCCTTCTTGGCAACGCGGTTGAGACGGATCTTCTCACGCTCGGCATCGCGGTACTCCTTGACGTACTTCTCAGCACGCTGGAAGATGACACCACGCTTCTCCTTGTTGGCCTGGAAGACTATTAGTTGTGGTCTTCAAATGCAGTTCAAGCAAAGTAGTTTATCAGGCAGTTGTCAGACCCGAAAGAAGGTTAATTATCAACAGCATTGACGTTGTCTAGTTGATTGATATGTTGTGCATCATTGTGCCGAGAAAGAAATGGGGTAGTACTCACAGCCTTCTTCTTCTGGATGGCATCGGTGCGCTCAGCGCGGGCCTTCTCCTGAGACTTGCGCTTCTTGAGAAGGGTCTCAGGGACCAGGATCTGGTCGTTGGTAGGGACACTACATTCATCAGATTAGTTCGCAGTCCAGTACCACAAGTGGTATGGAACAGAGCGCCGGGGAGAGAACTGTTGCAAAGCGACATTCTCTGCTTGGCTAACTCGAAGAGATGAATTTGATCGGTGAGACAGGAGACGCCGACAGAGACCTGTTGATGGCGTCTCCCAGGATGCTCATCCGACAACACCCTGAACAAATAAATGTCCAGGAAAATTCGGTCGAAGGCGGTGTGCGCAAGGCATTCTCAGCCCGTTGCAAGTACCTTAACGACCATGAATTTAAGAGAGAAGACAGTAGTCTTCATCCCCAACACCCCAGGCGACATCTCTCAACACGCAAGCTGTGTTCCAAGCCTGGGCAATTGAGGGAGCCGCCCAAGAAAGATCGAGCTGGCAGGTCAGCGCCTCACGGGGAGGACGCGACTTATCCAGCGAGAGGACCACGACAATCTGCAAAAGAACTCGAGACCGGGCGCCTGCCCATATCGCGGGATTCAGGGAGGAAGCACATACGTGGCACCCATTTTGTCGGCGACGGCTGTTGTGAGGTCGGTTAGTCGGTCGGTGAAGCTGGAGGGAAGAAAGGAAGGAGGTCGGCTTTTTCTCCGCAAGCTTGGGGGAATTGGATGGACCCGCCCGCGTAAAAAAACTTTTGGCTAGGGCAGGGCTTTGCGGGTCTCCCACCAAAATTTGCTGAAACGTTCTGCCGCACCCCACCGCTCTACAGCCCACCTCCTCCGCCACCAAACCGGCGGCATCGCGGAAATCCATTTTGGTGAACCTCATTCTCAACCGCCAATTGACTCAGTAACCCGAAGTCGCCAAATTCAAAATGCCCCCCAAGAAGGTCGTCCGTGCTCCCCAGGAGAACATCTCCCTGGGCCCCTCCGTCCGCGATGGTATGCGCAACCCCGAATTTCACGATTTCCCAGCGAAATGGCAAAGTGACTGACTTTTGTTTTGCACAGGCGAGCTCGTCTTCGGCGTTGCCCGTATCTTCGCCTCCTTCAACGACACCTTCGTCCACGTCACCGATCTCAGGTTCGTCAGCCCGTGAATAAGGAAGAGCTGGTCTGCTCAAAGATTTGGTGGTTCATGGGGCTAACTTGGGTGATTCCAGTGGCCGTGAGACCATCTGCCGTGTTACCGGTGGAATGAAGGTCAAGGCCGATCGCGACGAGTCCTCCCCCTACGCCGCCATGTTGGCTGCCCAGGACGTCGCTGCCCGCTGCAAGGAGCTTGGCATCAACGCCCTCCACATCAAGATCCGTGCCACTGGTGGTATGTTCTACCCCTCAACTTGTTCAACCTCGAACTAGACTCTAACTCGCAACTAGGTAACGGTACCAAGACCCCCGGCCCTGGTGCCCAGTCTGCTCTCCGTGCTCTTGCCCGTGCTGGCATGAAGATCGGCCGCATTGAGGACGTTACCCCTACCCCCTCCGACTCTACCCGCAGAAAGGGTGGTCGCCGTGGTCGTCGTCTCTAAGCTACTCGCTTATTGGGTGGCCTGGCATGGACAGGAGTTTCGCTATCTGGTTTCTATGTGGCGTTGAGAATCACGAGGAGAACGGCCATTGCGCCTGGTCTCCAGTCTCCCTGCTTTACCAGGTCTTATAATGACTTAGGAAGCAGTGGACAGTCATGAATTCGCCCGAAGAAGGCCCATGAATCATCCTCCTTGTCAAATCATTTCTCCTCTGTGAGAGCCTACTCGTGATACCGCTTAGATGTAGTTCGCGAAAAAAATGATTATATGATGACCAATACTTGATCTTCCCCGTCTTGCTACCGACCTATATGTTCCGCTTTAATGTGAGGGTATCCGAACTCCATGCTCCTGTTGCGTCAATGCCGATGCCACATCCCCCCACTCTATTTAATTCCTGGTTTCAGCGTCCAGATCCCCCTCCCAGTTCCGCCTGTCTTGGACAACACAGCAACTCTATCCAGAGCAGTCTTGAACTCGTCACTTTGCTTCTTTCCTGGGCAATACGGGTTGAAGTGGTCTACGAGCATCTTGCTGGGCACACGTCCTCCATGTCGGTTTATGAACGTCTTGATCATGGCAATGAAGTCCTTTGCCTTCAAGTTCCTGTCCGAGCCCGGCGTGCCAGAACGAGAGCTGCTCGCACTGCCGCCATCGAGACCTTGACGGTCAGCAAGATTGCTCATGATTCCTGCCGAACTAGGTCCTCCGCGACGTCGGTTGGCTCCAGGGCGGCCTGCTTGTCCCACTTCGCCTGTCCAGGTAACAGTGCCAATGGGAACTCGCCGGGCCTCAACAGCCGACTGGCGGAGGTGTGCTGCTGCTTGACGAGCGACTTGGTTGGCTTCATGTCGAAGAACGCTGACATCTGCCTTGGCCTTCTGTGGGCCATTGACAATTTGCTCGTGATCATAGGCGCTGTTGACAGACTTGGCGAAGATGCCCTCTAGCATGCGCCTCTCGTCTTGGACGGATTTGTCCTCTGTGTATTCTTCCATTGCAGCAACCAAGTCCATTTTTTGAAGCTCCTTTCCTTCACTGTCTTCTGTGTTGCGTCCCACGCTACCAATGAGCTTTGGAGCCTGTGTCTCTCCCCCTTCCGTAGTGTTGTTGCCCAAGTCGACCTCTGCGCCTTTGAACACTTCGCTTCTTTGAGCCCCTGCCTCTCCAGTTGGGTTGAAACTGAAAAGATCGTAAAGGTCTGAGAGGTCATAGGAGCTCCGCTGCTTCGGGTCTTTCAAAACTTTGTTCGTCATGAACTGCTTGAAAATCTGACGGTGATAAATTTTCTCTTCAATAGTCCCCTCTGTCATGAGGCGGTAAATTTTGACCGGTCTCTTCTGCCCCAGTCGCCATGCTCTTTCTCTTGCCTGAAGATCAGTTGACGGGTTCCAATCAGGGTCAAAGATGATGATTCGATCCGCTCCAGTGAGGTTAGTTCCCAGGCCACCTGTCCGGGTAGTCATGAGAAAGACATGAATGTCAGGGTCTTCATTGAACCTGTCAATCATGGGCTGTCGTTGGTCCACCGGAGTCTCACCGTCCATTCGGAGATGAGAGATGCCACATTCCCGGATGCACTTCTGGATGATGTTGAGCATCTGCTTGCCTTGAGAAAACAGGAGGGCCTTGTGACCGTTGGGAATCATGACCTTTTGCAAAAGATCCTTGGTGAGTTGCAACTTGGCCGAAAGCTTTGGGCTACCAAAATCGTATCCAACTTTCTGCCCAAGACTTTTGTCCAGTAGATCGGGGTGGTTACAGATCTTGCGGAGGATGTCGATGCCGTAGAGTGATTGCCGTCTCCGATTCAGAATGGCCGAAACCTCGTCCGACTTGATGAACGTCTCGTAGGCTCCACGTTGCCCATCAGTCAGCTTACAGAAGAGCACTTGTTCGGTCTTTTCGGGAAGGTCGGCGGCAACATCGACCTTCAAACGCTGGAGCAAGTACTCGCTGATGGTCTCTTTTAATGCTTCTGCGCACTTTTCTGCCGTCATGACTTGTAAATTAGAGGCATTGGCGTAACCACCTTGTCGGATAGGAATCTCAAACTGCGACCTGAAGTTGACCAGTGTTCCCAGTCGCATAGGGTAGATAAAGTCGAACAGAGACCAGAGCTCGGTGAGGTTGTTCTGAACCGGAGTTCCAGAGAGAATGACACGATTTGGGGTGTTTAGTTCCTTGCAGGTGACCGTAATCTCTGCATTGGGATTCCGGATCTTGTGTCCCTCATCTAGCACGGCGTAATCCCACTGAACGGGTAGCAACTCTTCGGCATATGTTTGAAGGCCAGTGTACGTCGTGACTAGAACGTGTCCGTTCTTCACAGCGCCGTTGACGATCCTCCTCGCAGCTTTCCCTGACTTGCTTGCGATCGGGCGATAATGATCCAGGTCGTAGTCGTCCTCGAATTTCGGATTCATCATCCCACTGCCAGAAGCATGCAAAATTGAGACACGAAGGGGAGGCCACCAGCGATGAAACTCGCTCACCCATTGTCGCAGGAGGGTCGCAGGGGCAACCACGACGACTGGGCGCTTCAGCTTCTTGCTGTAATGAAGTGCAGCAATGAATGCAATCAGTTGCACGGTTTTTCCCAGACCCATCTCATCGCCGACAATGCCTCCGACGCTTTGCTTGTGCAGCTCAGCTAGCCACTGGACGCCGGTTTTCTGGTACCCAAAAAGGGACGGATGGATATCTCCAGGTAACTTGAGGCCATCGCCAAATTCATGATCGGGGAAATCCGGCGCAGGCTTAAACCATTCGTCCTCTTCTTCGTCGCTTTCCTCAGCCTCGACAGATGAGTCGGCATTCTGTCGACGAGCCCGTCTCGCACGACTTCTTCGGGTGACCCAGTCGTTCAATCTTCTTTTGAAATGGGCTTCATTCCCATCATCGATCTTGCTGAGATCAATCGTCTCTTCATCTTCGGCCTTGACCTTGGCCTTCGTCTTACGGCGTTCGTCTCGAATGAGATCATCGTCCGTTCCTTGCTGCCAGACATCATGGTCTGAACCAGATGAGCCCTCAGGTTCAGGTTCGAAATCTGCAGATGGGCTACGCTCTGCTTGAACACGCCGTTTTTTCCTTGGCCGGAGAGAAAATTCGCTCTGGACAACAACAGGCTCTGGCTCCGACTCGGCAGCCTCATCGGCGAAGCCGGGTCGTCGGAGCAGTTGGTGGGATGTAGGGCCTTGGTCGTTGTCACCTAGTTGTTCCGCAGCAGCTGCCTCCTCAGCATCCAGGATGGCATCTGCAAGTTGTCCCTCAATACCCGCTGGTCGTGGGCCTCCAACCTTGGCAAAGGGTGTAATTTTTCCGGTTCGAATAAGATATTCACGATGACCCTCGCCAGGGAGTCTCTTAGACTTGGCCTGCGTGGCATCCTCGACAGGATTCTCCTGATGACGCCTGTTTATGCGCGCTTGGAAATCCGAGATGTCGTTACTAACTTGTTGGATCTCAACTTCCAACTTGGCGATTTCTTTCTGGACATTTCGAGACTGGTAAGGGTTCCCGGAAACCTTCTCGAGTCGCTTCTCCTCCTTGTCCAACTGAAGTTGAAGCCGATGCTTGGTCGCCTGCAATTTCTCGATCCGGTTCTGGTCCTTCTTGTCCTCGGCCTCCATCAGCGCAGCGTTGGCCTGGATGGTGATGTCCCGTTCAAGGTCATTTTGGTCTCTGACCGTTCCGGTCAGATTTCTTAACGCGTCTTCTTCATCCATGCCTTCCATATCAGGAACGGCCTCGTTGTCGTTCTGAGATGATCCCTCTTGCGCCGCGGCAACCATTCTGCCCAGCAATACGGCGCGGCTTTCCGCCTTGTCCTCCGGGGGTGCGTCTTCTGAAGTCATGGTAAAGGTCTGAAGAAATGACTTGATTGGTGTAGCCGGTGAAATGTCATGAACTGATGACCCTTCACAAGTCGAACAGACGGACAGGAACAGGGTAGGGAGGTTTCCCAAAAGTGTAGATACTAGCCGACAGATCACGGACCGTATATAGTAATGGCTTTCAGCCGAATGGGGTTTAAAAATGGGCAGGAAAAAAAGAGATGGCCTTGGTTCCGTGAGCGTGAACTCAACCGCGAGAACGGAGCGTTAACGGCAGGCTTTGCCGAGGCGCTGTCGCTTCCCCTTTCTCTCGAGACACGAGTCAACGGCTCGAGATCTTTAATGTGTGGACAAAGGGCATCATAAACACAGTCTCTGCCCCGGGGAGTGCCTGTGATGGATGCGCAAAGATGATGTTGAAGTTCTGCTCGTCTCAAGATGACGCACGGGAAGTGACAGAGTCTAGTATCCCAGGGGCGCAGAGGCGCAGAGGCACGTGCTCTGATTGGTGTGCGCAGGGATTTTCTAGGCACCCGAGGGAGCGGCGGCGCCACAGGTTCTTCACTGAACGCCCCACTGTGGTGGCCGGTGTCAATTCCACAGCCACACTCAATATCGCCTGGATCAACCTCGCTTCAACCTCAGTCGACAACGCATCAGGGACGACTCTGTCAAGTATTGGCGCTTCATCCGCTCTCTCTTCTGCATGTCACGTCATTGGTCCAACCCTCACTCGGCTTTTCACTGGTCTAACCCCATACTTCAATCATCCCGCTTGAAGCTACTGCGTAGTTCCTCAACAGTTCCCCAACTCCTGGTCATATCATGACTATATCCAAAACATTCTCCTGAGAACTGCATCCCCGCGCCAAAAGGTGGGGTTACAAGAAAACGAAACCCTTTTAATCGGCCACGCCAATTATGACATCAGGTTTCCTAATCATCAACCGTACCCGGATGCTCCGTCCAACAGCCGCCCGCTTCAGATCCTCGATTCCATTTGCATCGACAAGAATGTACGCACAACGGCCTCGGTGGCTCGAATCCGTTTTTGAAGAGAGTAGTCCTCCACCAAAACTATTTGCTTGGAGTCCTTCAAACCTTGGTCTCCAGAGCGGGCGTGCGGCCATTTCCACCAACGACCTGGATCGTCGTATCTTTGTCCTGGGAGTCGGGAATCTGGGCCGACTTTTTGCATCCTGCCTAGTTCAGGCCCCTGAATCCCCGCCGGTTACTCTCGTGGTCCATCGCAAGGAGCTTTTGACGGAATGGGATGCTGGCCAAGGTATCGAGATCTTACGTTCTGGGGTCCTCGAGAAGAACAAGAACTTCGACATCGAGTGGTGGACGGAGGCTCAACCAGACCACGGTCCTGTGCGTGAGGTTTCGGATGGTATGAAGCTGATGAACCTCATCATAACTACCAAAGCCACCGCGGCACTACCGCAGGTTGATCGGCTCCGAGGATATCTCAACCAAAACAGCACCGTCGTGTTTGCCCAGAACGGCATGTCCAAACTCTGGCCGCCTCATGGACCTGCCTATACCTCCCATCGGTACGCAGCTGGCGAGGCCCCCAACTTCCTTGCCTGCGTCACGACACATGGTGTCACCTCTCAAGGCCCATTCAAAAGCCTTCACGCCTCACAGGCGGATGTTGCCATCGGGTCGGTCCTCCCGAACCAATCTTCGAGTGAGGTGGCCAACTATTTGGTGAGGCAGATTCTCGAAGCACCTCATCTTGACGGAAAGTCGGTTTCGCGGGCTGAGTTCTGGATACTTCAACTCGAGAAGTTGGTTGTAAACGCCGTCATCAATCCGTTGACGGCCGTCCTAGGATGCAAAAACGGTGCTCTGTTCACGGAATTAGATGGAGTTCTTGCGGGTGTAATTGACCAACTCTTGTTCGAGGCCAGCCAAGTCCTTCAACTTCTCGTCAGCCATGAAAGCAGCGCAGACATCATCAGAGATACTCCTACAGCCCAAGATACCGCAACGTCCCTCGACGTATCTCCACAGAGCCTGCATGACAGATTCTCGCAGCCGCGCCTGAAAGAGATGGTGTACCGGGTGGGCCATAAAGTCCGAGACAACACCAGCTCGATGCTGCAAGACTTCCGCGCCGGCCGATCAACCGAGATCCGGGACTTCAACGGCTGGCTAGTCGAGACTGCAGCTTCCCTTGATCCAAGCTTGGATCTCGCGGGCCATGGGACGCTGGTCGAGCTTGTTGAAGCGGGCAGGACCCTGCGTGTCGATCAACTCGGAAGTCATTTCGACAAGTGCGGTGCACCGTTGTCCTGATGCGGACCGCGAGCAGGGCCTTATTTCGCCGAGACCAGAAGTTCTTCTGGGCATCGCCATGCATGGATCACCCCGTCACCCCTCCCCCGAGGTAATCTGGCTTTGCTGAACCGAGGCCGGGCCAAGGTTCCGGAACTCACACGACTGGCAACACCAGCCTCACCCACCCAAGTCCACAGGGCTCTGTCCGTATCAGGGATTCTCCTCCACACCCCAGAATTTAACCTATATCATACCCCCAAGGATTATTTGCCGTAAGTGGCGTGTTTTGTTTTCTTTGTCGATATGGGCCAGGATTACCAGCGGTATTAACACTTCAGATATAGGTCCATAAAACGGCAATTATCACGGCGCTAGCCCCCCTTCCCAGGCCTCTACCAACCAAGTGGCATGTTTGTTTCGGTCGTGTACTGGCCCTTACCCGTGAAGGATAGGCAGTGGCGTCCTTGTTCCCAAGCCAGCGTCGCATTGCAGCAACAACTAAGCCCAGGCTCTGGCCGGGTCGTCAAGGCTGCTCCATCCAGGAATCAACCCGATGCTACCCCAAGCCACCAACCGTTATAGCCCCCGGTGTAATCCTCGTTAGGGTTACAAAGCCATGACGAAGCAGCGTTCTCCTGGCCGGGCTCCGTCGAGGTTGCAGCGGAAACATTCTGGGGTGTCGCAACACAGATCAAGGCCCGGACAGATCGGGGCCATGGGGCACGAGGTACGAGATGCGGCCACGAGAGCGAGGCCACGGCCTTCGCTTAGCAAATGCGGCTCGGAGATTTCACAGAACATGTTTTGGGAATCCCGTTTCTGGGCCTAGCATGTTTCCCAAACGGCCCTGTCAAGTGTCAACTCCAAAACCCCGTACTTTGGGATGTGCTCCCGAGACCGGTTCAGGAGACAGGGTCAGTCAAACAACCGCCCGCAACGGCACATTGTCGACAGATGTCCCGCCAGCAGGGACCAGGGCGTGACGAGGACCCCCTCAAGGAGCCCCCATCTGAGCATCGAGTGGCCTAGTCGGGACAACCGCCCTCGTCCTCCCATCGTGCGCTTCCATCGCGTGCGCTTAACCGCCGCCAGCGGTGCCGTTTCAGCCATTTAGTCCCTCACCGCATCCACGTCACCATGAAACACAGAAGCACACGGCTGGCCGGCGAATCGCCTTCTTTCCATTCCTTCCGGCTCCTCTAGATGCTGTATCCCCGCCGCCTTGGCGCCCAACGGCTGCCGACGGTTGCGAAGTGTGACGAGAGCGCTGCTGCTGCTGCTACTGTTGCTACTACTGCTGCTGCTGCGTGAAGGGGGATACTGGGCACGTGGGGCCGCCTCTTCGTCCCAACCCAGACCGGCCGATGAGTGCTCCGACCCGCCCCCCCCGTGCTCCTTGGGGCGCCATGTACTACCTACTGGAGTATAATGCCATCGGGACATGCTCGTGAGGTTGCGGTTGTGGCTGGTGCGCTCTCCCACCATACCATCCCAGCACCCCCTCGGCTCCGTCTGGCCGTCGACGTTCCATAGCGAGGACGCACTTGGCAACCGAGACCAGGCGAGATCTACCCAACCCGGGTGGCTTGCCCGCGCCGAGGGGCCTAGCGATCCGGGCCCCGATAGGATGTGACAGCTCTCCGGTCAAGCCTCATGATGCTCCACGGTCACCCTCACCGGAACTTTGCTTTGGTACAGGCCCCAGTAGTAGCACACCACTACCGGTCAGTCACTATGGCCAGACCTACGGCTTGCTACGTGGCAAGGGGCCCGCCCGCTGGCCCTATATTATCGCCCGTCTATGACACCTATATCCCACGGCGTATGGCCATCGCGTGCCGGCAGGGGGTGTCGAACGCGTCGAGAGAGGCTGGGACGCGACACACTTTTCGCCGTCAGCAAAGATGACATGAGTGGAAGGATTCCTCGATGCTTTTGGGGGCCCAGGATGCTCAGGGGCCGGTCAGAATGTGCGGGTTTTCAAAAAGAAGGATTTCAAATACACCATAGGCAGAGTGGCGAGGGCATCGTAGGAGTAGCATGGTATGATTTTCATTAACTATCAAACAAAGAGAGCCCTAATAGGCACCCCCACAAGTATCGTGTTCCCCATAATCTAGCGCTTCCTTCTGTCCAGGTCCATCCGTCATGGTATCCCTAGAAACGCCGGCCATTGCTCGCGCATCACACGCATCACGCACATCGCGCACACCCCCCTTTCCAGCCTCCTCTTCTCTTCTCCCTCCTCTCCCTCCTCCTCCTGCTCAGGCTGGCCTATTCCCCACCGCCTCGCTCGCCCAGAATCCCGAAAGTGCAAAGTCGTTCACCAATCTGCCACATCACCCCTAACCAGAAGTACGCCCACCGCCCGCCGAGTCATCCCCAGGCATTATGGCCCGCGTCATCCCTGGTCTCTCACCTCCCAAGGGCCAGAAACCAAAAGGTGGCACCAGCAACGATCAAAAACAAAATGAAACACAACTTCCCGGTTTTGCCACCCCGGTCCATCGACGGGGGTTCCATTAAGTGCATGCATTTGTCTCCTCCCAAGCTATCCCCAGTCTATAGATTTTCGTAACGCAAAGAACAAAGGAGATCGTGGACGTGTGTAGTCGATGAAAATAACAGGGGCTGTTTTTTGAAAGAAAGAAAAAAAGAAGACAGAAAATGGAGGAGCAATCCGTCAGGCTCTAAAATTGAGGAGTACAAGAGAAGAAAAAGAGCGTAGGGAGGTCAGAATCAACAACGAAGGATAACGATGCCGACCTGCAAATAGAGTAGTCGAAGAAGATGGTACAGAATAGGAAATCAAATCGTTCAACGGGGCAGCGGTTTTCTAGATCCGTGTCATCCGCATACCCCGGGTGTCGTGCATTTTCAGAAGGGGGGTGTATTATAGGTTGGTAATGGTGATGTGGTCTCGTTTGCGCTCGAGCGCTAGCAACGTTGCCTTGGGATGCGAAGGATAACGGGAAATTGTTGATTCCAAGGCGAGAGGTCTTGAAAAGGAAACATCGTCAACCTCCATGATTCGAGAATGGAGCCGGTTGCGGATCCCCGTGTTTGGTGGTAATGGTATTGGACCTGGGGCCGTGGACAAACACTGCCACGTCGGACTGACTTCGTTTTTGGGCTACCTCCCAGCATTCGTCACCTTCCGTGGAGAGAACGCACCGTCTGCTAGCAGGCTCCAGGCATCCAAGGAGCGCTTCCATGTCGTTTGCGCTATAGGAGTCTTGCTAAGGCGAGCTCCCAGCCAGGCCAGTATTGAGGTGTCGGCGCCAACACTCTCCGTGGGCCCGTCGTTGGCCTCTCCATCACTGCAGTTGCTGTGGGTAAACCACATCCCCAGATTCAGCCGCCGAGACAGCAACTGGGGACATTGATTGTGACATAGTCGTAAGATCCCCACTCGCCATTTGGTCAGCCCGATCCCGACACGCCGCGGGAGTGAAGCCGGTGCCGACTTTGTTGGCCACGATCCGCCACTTTTCGTTTTCGTAGTCTTGGAGGGCGTTGCGGAGTTTCTGGTCCTACAGCGGTCAATGTTAGTATGCGAGCGCTTGTCTGGTTTGGTTATTTCTGCGGCTAGGGGAAGCAACTCAACCGAGCTGAGGCCAGCCAAGGCAGTGAAGGAAGACAGGAGTGTAGAAAGAGAAAAGGAGTTTGACTTACCGTCTCTTCAGTCCAGTGCGTAGTCTTCGCCTTTAACTTGGTGCAGTATCGCACCTGCAGTGTTCCTGAAGACCGTCCCGGGAAGAAATCCGCTATTTGCTTCCAAGTCAAGTTCTTGTGCTCCTTCAGATCGATCAGGAGCTGGTCATCCTCCGGAGTGAACTTCAGCTTGGGCCCTCGCGGCCGAGGCGCTGGAGAGGGCATCCCAGCCTGGCCCACCACGCTCGGTGCACCTCCGCCTCCGTCATCACGGCGCATCATCTTTGACGGTGGTCCTGATTCGGGAAGATGATGGTGATGGTGCGTGGGCGCCGACTGGGGTTGATTCACGGCAGCCGCAGCGGCTTGGGCGTAGGCGGCTCCCAGAGGAGTGTGCTGCATGCTCTGTAGGTCCGCATGGTCCAAGTCAGACAGTCCCGCGACGGAGAGGTCGAGGTCGCTTGGGCGTGGCCGCTTGGAGCCGGCCCCGGGATGCCGCGAGTGCGTTGGTTGAGTCGGGGTCGACATGGCCTGGTACAGCGGCGCCACTACCTGTCCCGGAGCCCCAAAGTGCGCCGGTCCCATCCGGTGATGGCCCAGCTGCGACGGGTCCATCACCATCTGAGGCTGCGCATGCTGGTGGTGCTGGGCCATGGCCGGGTGCGGCTGGGCGTGCGGGTTGCCTTGGTGCGGATCTGCAGCTTCGTGAAGACCCGCGGCCGGTGCTCCCGAGTGATGGATCGAGCCTCGGTGTTGCTGATGACGGGAGCGTTGATGGGCGGGCGAGTCATATGCGTGCTGATGCTGGCCCTGCTCGCCCGAATGCGACTCCTGGCCAGAGTAGTCCACATTGTAGTCCCCTACTCGATAAGTGCCCGCCAGCGTGCCTCCGAAACATGGGTTCCGCCAGAGCGAACCGCTCTGAACGGTCGCCGGACTCTGGATGGAAAGAATTTGATTAGAGGGAGCCCTTTCGGGCTGCGTTGTGGAGGGAAGGGACTGGTTTTGCTGCGAGAAAGACGTTGCGGGGTCGCGGGCGCCGCCTAGGCGTCTCGTCTTTGTGGTTGTTCGTCAAGCTATAAGTTAACTCCGTTATTAGCTGCCGAGAAGCCGGGCACATGTGTCGTATGTATCGTCCGAGTCGAGATGATTGGTACGGTCCAGAAGCTTTCCCGCTTCCGTCGCTGGATGAGACTGTAGTGGCTCGTGGTGGAGGGTTGTGTGGTGGGGGAAGTCCTGGCTCGAGTTGGGAATATCGTCGTCGTTATGGGGGAGTCGAAACGAGTGTGTTTGACGCGCGTGTGATCCAAACCAGGGGGGCAAGGCTGAACAGTCAAGGGAAGAGGGTGATTATATGGGTGCTGTGAGTCGAGGAAAGACCAGGAAACAATTATGGTAAAAGGAGCGAGGCGTAGTGACGGAGCTATCTTTGAATGAGTCCCGCCACTTCGTAGGGCAGATGTCGGAAAGGCTCCCCCCTCAAGATCTCTCTAGTTCCCGGCCAGGGTCCGTATTTAAGACATATGTGCTAGGAACCTAACCGGGCCAGCCAGGGTAAGGGACGCATTACATCGTCTGATGATCGAGGGCCAAAGCAGGGTCACAGAGAGTGTGGATCTACTGCTGCCACTCTTTCATGCTGCAGGCTAAAGGCCATCAAGATTCGCCTTTCCCTGCGAGAGGTACCCCGTCTTGTGCTAGGCTGCGGAGACTGGCTGCCAACCTTGGCCAGGGAGGGGGGGGTAGTCAATTAGAGCGTATTATGCCATGGCTCCTGGGGGTGTTGTATATAGAAACAAGCGCCACCCCTCCCCTGATGCCAGCCGGCACCCGCAAGGGCAATAATGCCCTAGAAGGGTGGGAGAGCAGCTCGCTCAATGCACGGTTGTTCTGTCAAGACGGCAATTTGCTGCTGTTGAATCCCTGCGTACCCAGCGATTGAGGAGGTTACTGTCTCGAAGCAGACATGGAAGCTCGCAGAATGTCACCGCCTATTGGGGGACCCGCGAGGATGAAACGCGCCTCGCCCGAGCGTTGCTTGGCCAGGCTGGACTGAGCTGGCAGTGGACAACGACAGCAGCATGACAACGGACAGCACGCATCCCGCAGCTCTGCTGGGTCGAAGGAAGGCCGTCAGGACCCGACGCCGGGTTAATTGCGTGGCAGGCAGGCTGAGAAAAAATTGTTCCGGTGCTTGCAGGACTGCAGGACAGGGAATGGGCCACCAAAGTCGATGGGGGACAGGGGTGGTATAATGCAACAGGGTCTTCTATATTAGATTGATGCACCCAGGTATCACGGACACCGACTGAACTAGATCGTGACCAAATGTATCTCCACCAGCCAGGATCTGCCACTCGACAAGTCTGGTCCATAAACAAGGAAATACCATGGCTAGTGGCGAGGACGACAAGAACCGGGGATCCGGCGTGGATCCAGATTGGTAAAGGGGGCACGCACGTCATGATGGCACTCTGCATCTGGATCGACAGCTCAGCCAACTGTGGCTTGGGCAACGAATGTCCCCCACCAACGGCGAATTGAGGCGGATGACGCGCCCACATGGACCAGACTTGGAGGTCGGGACAGGGCCCGGACGGAGATGGGAACGATAGAGGGTGCAAACCGACCTTCCGGAGCCGAGTCAAAGGGGATCAGGGGCTGAGGATTGCGGAAGCCACTGCTATGGAAGAGAGACCGAGATGAGGACGCTGACGCTCGGCTTGGCGGAAGCCGTGGGGTGAGGTTGAGCTGGGCTGTCGACGACGGCCGTTGAGCAGCACATACACATGCGGCTGGTACGCGATGCGGCGATGCGCGCCCCCAGAAAGAAACGCCCGGACGGGACCGAGATCTTGGGCCCATGGACGCCATGAACCCTATGGACGCCCTAGATGACTTCCAGCGGCTGGTCGGCCGATCAGCTGCCAATCCAGTGCCGTGACGGTTGGAATCAGCAGGACACGGGCCACTGAAGGCTGATCAACGGCTGGCGCTTGGGAGGCAGCCCTAGGCGCGTTCGGGGACTCCAAAATTGCACACATCAATGCTTAATGCCCCTTAAGGCGTCCCCCGCGGATGTGCAGCACGCGTCGCCAGGGCACCAGTCAGCTGTCAGGCAGGAGCACGCATTCGAGCAGGTCGACCCGGGAGAGAAGGATATGACCGCCCAGGGGAGATGCGCATGAGGGAGCCGAGGGTGTCACGGAGCCTCGCGTCCCCGAGCCGGCCCAGAAAACGAAGACGCCATCAGCCACACCACAGTGCCGTCTCAGGGACCTGGTCTGCATCATGGCATATTGGCATCGAGGGGGATCCGATTCCAGGGACCCGGCACAGGAGTCGGGATGAGCTTCTAGAAGCCCCTTCTAGCGTGTCCAGGGCGTGTCCAGGGCATGCCCAGCTAGCGTAATGACCCTGGCTATGGGGTGGAGAGGGCGAGGGGGAGGAGAATAGATGTCATTGCGATTGGGAGGGGGCGTGAACGGACGGTCGGTCGTCTTGCAAGATTCGGGCAGGTTGAGCGATGACAGGTGGGTCGAGAGCTTGCATGCGTGACGTTGCTGCCGATAAATGGAATGAGTGTTTGGTGAGAGTGGAAAAGGAGGAAAATGAGAAACGGCCGGGGATGATAACGATGCGGTGGGTAAGTGGGCAAGCGGGCAGGTGGCAGGGAAGGAAGGGGGATGATGCGAGGAGGCTCAATGGAAGCCGGGAAGGAAGGCGTGATGGAGCTAAAGGAAGGAAAGAACAATATAGAAGAAGAAGAGGAAAGACGGAAAGCGCCTACAATACGAGAAACAAGACATGAGAAAGTGGATTCTAGCATCCAACCAACCCAACGACATACGCCAAACCAACAGCAAACCACCAACCAACACCATCACCAACGAATGAAGATACACGCAACCCAAGACTCACTTTTCACCTTCCCCTCTCCCCTCTCCCCTCTCCTCTCTCCTCTCTCCATCGCCGCCCATCGGCCTCCAGCTCGCACCACGCGTACATGATGGAGCAGTTGATACGCCGGCCCGAAGATTCCGGCGAACTTAAATCGCCTGGCATCCATCTTCAGCTGGCCGCATGAGGGCCGCATCCACCTTTGCCCGTGGTGCTGCTTATCCGCAGCGCCATTGCGTTGCAGCCGCGTCTGCATCGCATCGCCTCGCATCGCATCGCATCGCATTTGCAATCCACCACGGACTAGTCCACCGAGACGCCACGACCACGCCGCACGTCCGCGGCGCGGCCCAGTGCAGATGCAAATCTCATTCATCCGAAGCCTAATTGATGATGGGGATTACTAGTGGCACACACGCACTTTGGTATTCGCACAGGGGTGCAAGTGATTTAATCAATTTTATTTAAGCCTCAGTTGAATCAACGTAGTTAGGCCATGGGCGCAGTCAAAGAGGCGTTCTTAGGCTGATAAGGCCTACGTGCGTTGGTTTATTTAATAAAATAAATAAAATAAGAATAAGAATTATCACGATGAAAATGAATTCTATGAATCAACCGTATTAACTCTACTAAAATGCTATATCATGTGTGTTATTAGGAACTATATTTGGGCTCGTGGTCTTCAACTCATCGTCATCCAGGAACCGACTGCCCAGCTGTGGCCACGAACCAAGCCCTCATCCACGATGGCCCCCTCCAAGTATGGGGCATGATCGGCATCGTACCGAGCTCAACCAACCGCGGGATGGATCAAGGGCGTGGGATCGCCCATCCCCTAAACGGGCGCCCGCCCAACGGTCAACGGGACACTCGTACCACCGCTTGCGCAGGTACGGATGCCGGGCTGACCAGAGCGCAGCACACTATCGATTAGGGTGCGGGCCCCCTTGCGCCTTGAGCCTTGTCGCCCGGCAGGGTAGATACGAATAGTAACAAAGAGCGGAGAGTAAGGTAGTAGGGTAGTAGGGGACGTAGCGGATCGACGTCAGCAGGAATCGACCACGGTCTATACGAACCTCGGGGGTCCAAGAATGGGGAACGATGACGGAATCGATGACACCTCAGTCCATCGCCGCTACACCTTCGCCGGGCCACACTCAACGACACTCGACAACACCATCACGAACGGCTTCAGATCTACGGCTCCGAATATCTCGGTCAAGCTCCTTCTCAATGCAGTCTGCGTGCCCCCGGCTGCCCCGTTCGCTCCGACTCCGGACCCGCCGTCTCAACGCGTCGGTGCTCTTTTGGCCGCCTCCCGCATGCGTGCGGATGCATGAACGCATAAACAGCAATTTCAGTCCCCCACAAGACCAGCTCACGGCGCGGTTCCACGCCCACGCCCTCGGTGAAGCCGCGGCCCGGCAGCATCCCAGCTCTCTCCCAGCTGTCCAAATTATCCCAGCTCTTCCAGCTCTTCCAGCTAGTATTCCAATTATCCTAGCTCTTCCAGCTTTACACTCTCCCCCTCCTCATCCCGTCCCAGCAAGTCGGTCGGGAGCCTCGCCCTTGACTTGGGTCACCCATGCACTCCTTGTCCCTCTCCCTTTCCCTTTCCGGCCTCGCCTTCTTCCAAGCTTCTTTTCGGCTTCTTCCCGCCCATCACTCAATTAATTACTACCGAATCTGGAAGCCCGCCCGCCCACTAACCCCAACGTCATCAATGATAATTAACACAAATTTCGGTCTCGTGATTGATCATTTTGGACCCCAATTGTTCGGTAAGTGCCTTTTTTTTTCCTATCTCTACAATATCGACCCGTATACCATGTATCTCAGGTAGCTTAATCAATTACAACAGTTGGCTCCCAGCTTCTACAACAAAAGGAAGAACGCCTCCCCCCCGCATGAACCACGCGCACACCTCCGACGCTTCGCTTGCGGGTGCTGACCCCTCCGACAAGCCAAGCCTCAACCACACCCCTGTACGGCCCAGTCAAAACATGTCGCATCTTGTCGCATCCCGTCCCGCCGTCAGCCCAGATCAGATTGCCGCAGCTTCGAGTCTTGGTCTGATCCGTCGTTTCCTTTCCTCCTGTCTGTGCTTTTCGCATGATGCTCATCCATCCATGTCCTCCTTCGTATCGCGCCCGCCGTATCCGATGTCCGGTCCAATGTCCCTTGCCGGTGCCATCCTCCATCATGCTCATGCTCATCTCTTGCCCGATGCATCTGTTTCCGAAAGACGTTTAGGCAAAATTGTCCGATCGATCCACCCAGATGTCTTCCAGCTCAGCGAAGCTGTGGAAGTGGACCGGCCGATGCTGGTCGCTGTAAAAGGGTAGCGGTGTGTCCAGTTTGACAGGTACCGATTTCTTCTCCATACCGGCGAAGGCGGTTCCCATGAAACTGTAGTTCCACTTGCCATCAGCCGGGACCAGGAAGAAACCCCTGAATCTGGGGCTCAGCAGAAGTTTGCGCTTCTCGCCCATCGTCGTCGTAAACCCCTGCGGCTGGTCGCTTTGCGTGTCCTTGTTCTCGGCTCCCCACTTGTAGCCCACAGGCGTGAGACCCCAGGCGGACAGCGACACACTACCGGGAGTGAACGAGACGGACAGAGTTGCCGTGTTGGTCTTGTCCCACTCGGGGTGTGAATCCAGAAGCTTCGAGTGTTCCGTGACGTCCATGGCTGACATGTACGGCAGCTCGTTTCCAGACATGGTGTGGATCACACCAAGGGGTTCCATACCCTCGAGGTACTCGCTCTGCGGGAGCTGCTGCTGAAGCTGCACGTTACGTAGACCACCGATCTGTGGGACCATGACGATACACTTGATCTCCTTGACTTGGTCGTTGTCAGGCGCCGAAGAGCCATACAGGTAGCCAGCCACTTGCACCCTCAGATCCGCAATGGTGATGAAGCGCTTGAGGATGTTGTTGGGCATGACATAGGTAATGTCGTCGAGGTCGTTGTCGACGGACGAGACGTAGATGTTCTTGGCCCTGGTCCGCAGGTTCGATGTGGCAATAGCTCGTGTCCGCCATTCCGTCTTGGACGCAAACGTCTGCTGCTCAAACTGCGAGGTCGTAGTCACGATAATCTCCTCGCCGTGAACATTCTGAGTCTTAGTGGTCACGGCAGTCAATTGCTGCTGCTCTTGCTGCTGCTTCTCGATCTCTGCGGCCTGCTGTCGCTGCATGGACGGTGCCGAGATCTCCATACCCAAGATGATATCTCGTACTTCACTGCTCGTCAGACTAGACACGTTGACGTTGTTCTTCTTTCCATAGTCATTCAGGATGAGATCTCGGAGCTGGGTTTCAACCTTGATCCACTCCTCATCGGACAGCGAAGGCCAGATGTGATGGTCGTGGGTGATGACAGTCTTGTCGGGTCGCAGGATCAACTTGGTCTTGTCGGGGTTGACATGCAAAGCACGGAGGATCAGAACGAGACGAGAGAAGGCAGTGTAGGATGAGATGCTCTTGAGCCACTCATCATACAGGTTGAAGAGCACCATCTGAGGCTCAGTTGCACGCAGAATCATGTCTCCCAGCTTCTCAACCTTCATGGCAGCCTGGAAAGGAAGCTGCAACTCGGAGGCACGGATGGAGATGTTGGGGAAATCCAGCAAATGGACCTCAAGGGGGTCCAAAAGACCCTTTCGAGTAACGATAAGCTGCTTCGGCTGCTCTTCGACGGGAAGTGAACGAATCAGGGCGGCGACTTCTTCGGCAGTCTTCCACTTGGCCAACTGACCAAGACGCTTCTGTCCGGCCCAGACACTGGTGTGGATGATCTTCAAGAAGAGCTGGCCAGTACGAGGGTTGAAGATAAAGATGGCACCGTTGATGGGCTTGGTCGTCAAGTTACCCTCGAACGTCTTGTGAATGGTGACACGGTAGACGTTGGTGTCATCGATGAACAGCTGAGTCTGGTTGCTGAACAGTTCAGAGTAGTTCTGGGAGTTCAGGAACTCCTGGTTGCTCTCTGAAGCGTAGAGCTGCAGACCCTTGCGGATACGCTCACGCAGAACGTACAGAGCCGGGTTGGCCTTCATGACCTTGGCCATGGCCTGCTGAACCAGCACCTTCAAGCCAGGGAAGTACATGCCGTAGGCAGAGTAAAGGTTGTACGCAAGATCGATTCCAATCATGAGACCTGTAGCAGAGGGATAGATACTGGCGCTGTCGGTAGTGTAATCGAGGTACTTGGCACGAGTGTATCGCTCGATGTCGTGAGAGTCGTAGTCGCCATATCGGAGTTGCACGTCAACCCAGAACTTGTTGGTCGTGGTGGGCTCAATGACGTCCTTGGTATCGTAGAGGAGTGACGGTCGGGTGACGTTCCACTTATGACTAGCAAAGAGCAGAATATCGGCGCAGGAGCTGTTCATCTTGTAAGACTTTCGCGGGTGGATGGTTTCCTTCTGGACAGTCTCGATACCGAGCGACTCCAGTTCCTGGTCGAAAACCTGGCAAAGATCCATCACAACAGACTCGTGAATCTTTTGCCACAAATGCGCTCGGAAGATCTGAATGAGCGAGATTTTAAGAGTAGGAATCTTTCCGTGCAAGAAAATGCCTGTAAGATCCAGTTGAACCTGGAAACCCACATAAACGTTGGCTCGGTTGATGGTTGGTGACCACCACAAAGTGAACCGACGATTCGGGATTTGATTCAAACCGGACCTCTGCGCATTCGTAAGCTTCTTAAATTTCATCGATTCCTCGAAACCGCTAGCTTTTTCCCAAAACAAACCCTCCCAGGATGGAAAACCGGTTGCTTTGAAGAGGGTGTGTTCAAGAATTGTCTCCACGCCGCCAAGGGCCTGAATAACATCGGTTCGGTAAGCGTTCAGGTTCCACAATTTTCCGTCATGGCGCTGACTAGTCCACCAAAAAGGGTTGCTCTTCATCAGCTGATAAATTTTGAACTCAGCTCGAGCACGGAATCCCTTGTCGAAGCTCAGGGTGCTTCGGTCCTTTTGGAACAGGGTGTTGATGCGGGGCAAACCACGGTCCCAACTGTCCTCAAGATCCTCGAGAGTCAAACGACGGTTCTGCTGATTGGCCTCAAGACGCTTCTGCGAGTACTCGGTCCAGACTCGCTGAGAGTCAATAAACTCTGCCTCCCAGGGGATGATGTAACGGAAGATGTTGGGAATCAAAGTCTCCTCGTCATGAGTCATACCAGCACGGTAGTGAGTAACGCCAGTGTCGGTTTGCTTCGACCAGCGCTTGTCACTGGCAGGGATCAAGATGTGAGAGCCAGAAATCATACCAAGGCCACCAAGCTCCTTCGGGGTGTAGAAGACAGCAGGGGGGAAACGCGAAGGCATTTTGGAGTTCAGTCCAATCTTGACTCGGGTCTGAATCTTCGTCTCACACTTGACGATCGTGTCAAGCAGGTCAACGGTAGACACAGCAGCTTCTCGGTAGTAGGTGAAGAGAGCGATCAAAGCGGTGTTCCACTTGTTGGCGATCTTAGTAAATGTGGTGGAGCCTGAAGACATGAGAATTTGTCGGATTCGGTTGTTAAACTTCTGAATATCCTCCTCAGTAACTTGCAAAAAGGCGTGTGCTGTTCGCTCCTTGGAAGTGTTGTCGACGAGCGACCAGACGCTGTCCTTGACTGGGAACTCCTCGTTCTGGTTTCGACTCTTGGGCAGGATGCGGACCTCAAAGCCAGCCATCGAGAACAGCAGGTTGGGGTTGTCACGGCTGTAAACACTAACAAAACTGTCATCCCAGTCAATTGTAGTGACTGATCGAGGAAGGCGGTTCTTGATGTCCCAGAAAACAGCTCGGCCCAGGTTGACATCATGTCGCATCAAGCGCATGCGAGAATCTCTGGGCCAGCACTTCTTGCTCTTATATCCAATGACATTCTCAAAGTTGGGATCAGGTTGCTCCGTGAGGAAGCGTTGAATGAGGTCTCTCGACTCTTCAGCGGTGAATCGAAGGAAGATCCAGATCTTGTCAATGTATCGAGTGTACAGACGAATCGGGTGTCTAGTCTCCGTTTCGCGGTCGCGGAACTGCAAGAAATCGTTGGGGCTCTGGGGAGGTCCAGCAATCTCACTGGCTCGCTGGGGACCAAGGAGCAAAAGATCCAGAACAAGGCCGTAGTACTGGAACACGAATGCCGAGAACTGGAGACCTCGGATCATGCCATAACTGTTGACGTGGTTCATGTCCTTGTAGGTGAGCTGGACATTGTTCTTGGCAGTGATATAATCAGCCAAGTTATGATCCATAATCAACCGGAGGAGAGAGTTGAGTAGGGTGAGCTCCATCTTCTCGTAGACCTTGGAGAGCTCCGTCTCAATCATGACGTTGCACTCTCCGTTCTCTGACTCCCACACACCGCCCAGGTTGTTAATGCCCTGTGCCCACTTGTAAACCAACAATGGCGGAACCTCGGAATCGGATGGCTTGATCCATGCGGGGAAGAGATGTCGCTGGTCAGCCTGGTACCAGAGGTACTGGTCCAAGTAAGCATCACTGATCTTCTCGATGGGCTCGATGTCGTAAACAGGGTTGATGGTGCTGTAGTTATCGTTCATGTCGATGTTGACCTCCTTGAAAGCTCGCTGAGTGAGCAAAAAGCGCTTGATTCGCTCCAGAGTAGTACCGGGACTATCATATGCCTGCTCAATCAAAGCCAACTCTTCTCGCTGGCTCTGGTTGAGACGGCCCTTGACTGAGTAGGCCTCTCTGAGCCGCTCCAGGGCAAGGATCAGGATCTTGGTGTCGTGCTTGTACGACACACTGGGGAAAGGAATGGGAGAAAACTTGCGCGACTCCAGCCAGTGAACGGTGGTGGTGTAGATGGCAACAGCCTCCTCAGATGAGACATAGGGACCATCCTTCATGTGGTTGTGCTGTCGTTCCTGCTCCGCCTTCAACCAAAGTCGAGTCAAACGGCCTACATTCTTCTTTGCCACGGTCTTATCGACCGTAGCTCCTCGGCGAATACGTTCACGGTTGTAGTGAGCGACAGAGACCCACCAATCAGCCTTTGACTTGACATATCGAAGAATGATATTCTCGATAGGTGCGGGCAGGCCAGGAACCTTCCAGGGGATGTTACTCTTCCAGCATCTCCATGCCTCAGAAAGATGCTGGAGAACGGTGTTGACCTTGTTTTGCTTGATACCCTCGGGCATCATGTCCATCAAGTCAGCCATGACGGACGCGCGGAGTTCCAGATCGAAGTGGGACTCCACACGCTGCTTGGTAACAGTCTTTGCAACGCCCTTGCTGTGTCGACCCTCAAATTGACGGGACAGGAGGTTTCCCAACCATCTCTCAAGGAGGGGAATGATACCTCGCATGAAGAACAGCCACACTCTCCACGCAGGGGCCCAGAAACCACAACCGGGTCCCTTTCCAACAGGCCCAGAGTTAAATCGGTAGTAGATGAGATGCTTGAGATCTTTGCATGTTCGGATCTGGTGCATCAACTTGTACTTGTATCGGTACATACCGGTGAGCTGACCGACGTGGTTGAAGGCATACAGGATACCGTCAGCAAGCTGGAAAGCATCGATGTTACCCAATCTATATTGAACTTGAGCATCAACAATCAGCTTCGTCAACCTCAGGATTTCACGCATCAGATGGAACGCATTTCCGAATCGAGACTTCTTTCGCTCCTTGGTGGTAAGGGTCTTGACAGGCTTCAAGTTGAAGTTGTAATCAAGATGAAGGTACGTAAGGTTCTTGCGATGGATCAGGAGGTTCAGCATGTTGAAACCCTGTCGACACACTTGCAGACCAGCCTCCACCCAGTCAATGGTGGTTTGCTGGAAAAACTTGGTCTGCTTCAAAGACTTCAGCAGGTTCTGCTTGTTCTGGGCTTTGGGCGTCTTCTTGTGGAGCTCGTTGAGAACGTAGTTCTTCAACAACTTCTGGTATGAAACTCGGACCTTGACTGGGGGCCGATCAGAAGGAGCATGCTCCAGGTACCACTGCTTAACCAGAGGAACATCCTGAGCTCGAACCATTTGTCCTGATCGTCGATCGAAGGGGAATGGAGCCCACCACAGTTCGACTGCTGAAGATGTGAGCTCGTTCTCCAGCTCCTCCTCGTCGAGGAATGGTTGGACACCCGCGGGGAGCTCGAAAGCATCCTCCTCAGGCTCCTCATTATTTCCAGGGCCGAACAATTCATCCTCGTGTGACACCTCGACGTTCTTGGATGCAACCGTTCGGGACGAGATAGGGTTGATACGGCGGTCAAAGTGGAAGGTTGGGAGATCGGGGTCATCGGCTCGGTTGAAGACAACCTGAGGGTGGGAGTGCCACGACTGGTGCACGCTTCTCGGTAGGGAGTTGTAGAGGTATGGGAATGCGACCCGGAATTCCGTCCGGATGGGGTTTCGGAAGATAATGCGGTCGATCGCATTGAACTCGCCAAAGTCCTCGTCGTTAGGGTCGATATCCTTGTACAGGGGCTCGAATCGGGGGCCACCAGGCAGGGCCACGTTGAGCGCCTTGGCTGACAATAAACTCTTGAGTTCGAAGAGATAAAAGTAGTTCTTATCCACAACATCGGAGACGAGAGGTCGGCTGAGACGGAAGAGCGTAGCCATCTGAGGCAAGGTGAGGTTCCAAGACTTGTAGCTGGGTCCATTGATGTGAGGGGTGTCCATCAAAGGTCGGTGGTCATAGAACCACTCGTATACGGCCTCATCGTCATCTTCGTCCAGCTCCATCTGGATAGGTTCAAGGGGCTCCACGTCCTCAATGTTCTCGGACCACGACAGTGGAGGTTCTTCGTCGTCAAAGGGTGGGAATCGCATGCGCTTGAACAACCTTCGATCAGCCTTCTCCTTTCGCATGAAAGTCCACATCATTGCCCACTGCGCAAAGAATACTGGTTCGATGACTCGAGGAATTTCGTTAACCAGGGTCAGGCAGCCGTTCACGTGGTAGAGAACCTTCACTTCGCGTGCAGATTCCCACGGCATGGGCATGTTCTCGAGAAGCTTCAAGACCGCATGGGGCATGAACTTGAGGGCTCCCAGGTAGCTTCGCTTGTCGTTTGTGTACTTCTTCTGCGACACATCACCAATGTCCTTGACGATCTTTCGCAAATGCTCAGGTGGCATATCCGCCTTTTGCGACTGAACGAAGCCTCCCTTGCGCTTCTCGCCGAAGCGGTTGCGCTGGGTCCGAAGCCATTCCTTCTTCTTCTGTGCGAACTTTGCGATCTGGGGGTCGGTCGGGGGGCGATAGCCTGGAGGAGGAGGCGCCGGCGTCGATGGGGGTGGCGGCAGCGAGGACGAAGGAGGTGGAGGAGGGGGGGGACCCCAGCCCGGAGGAGGCGGCGGAGGGAGCTGCGACATGATGGCTTCGCGATGCGCTCAAATGTCGATGATCGTGGAGCTGCCTGTCGAAGGCTTCACGCCGTCGCGCCTGTTTCGACGCGCTTCCACTTCTGACTCCTTTTGTATAGGGTCAGGGCGGTGGATAGGTTTTTGTCGCGGGATTCAGGTGATGAAATAGATGCCGGTCGCGCAGAATTTTGCGCAGCGACGACCAAGGCGAGGTTTGATGCAAAGCTCTTGATTTACAGTCGCCCCCATCACGACAATTTTCCTGACGGATCAGAGACGCGCTAGGGAGGTGTGGGTCTGTCACGTGATAATGCTTGGCATTCATGATATCTCTAGGTTAATGCACCTTGAAAAGCACCACCAAATGCGTTTAATATTGAGTGGTAGGTATGTAGTAGGTATCATAAAGATTTAGTGTTATTTCCCTGTTTCTGTTGCCCCGCTAAATCTGGGTTTGTTTCTATTCCAAAGCTTCGCAGGTGTGCTTGTAATACAACTGAACATACAACATTGCTCCGTACTTCAGAGTTGAATAATTTTCAAAAGACACGCGTTGTAACGCATTTCAAGACGGAAAAATGAAATAACGATAAAACCGGAATGCTTAATACGACTGGCGCACATAACCCGTTCAAAAAGACTTAGAAGACGTTTAAAAAGTTGATGGCCAGGCGTGCAAGTGAGAGGTATAGGGTATGTCGGAAGAGTTGGACAACGCCTGGCCAATAACATGCATTGGAATTTAGTTACCTAAGCCTTAAACTTCAACTCCCGCGCATCGTCGGTCCAAGGTGAACGACCTCAAGCTCGACTACCAAGCCGGCCAATTCGCCTCCCACCCGCTCCAGCCAGACACCCGCTGCCGTCGAGTCAAAATGGCGCACCTTAGTATGCCCTGAACATTCCCCATTGACCACCTCCTGCTAACCGCCCTGCGCCAGACGTCAAGCCCGACCCGGCTTACCAGAAGTTTCAGGGTGCGTGACTTCCCCCGTCCTCCGGCATTCGAACCGACCACATCCTCGAGCTGCCCCTCTAACGCGATGGAATACAGCTATGCAGAAGGCCCGTCACAAGTTCTTCCGCTGGACGCCCCGAACCGCCAGAATCACCGTCATGTACGTCGCCGTGATCCCCACCATCATGGGAATCATTGCCTACAAGACTGACGTGAGTTAGCCGAGGATTGTTGAGAGTGCAGTACACTGACGATCTATAGGGACTCTGGGACTTCCGAGGGAAGCGAAGGGGAGATCTCATCGTCGAGCGATAAATCCAGTTCGGGATGTAGTGGCGTGGGACTTGTGTACATATATTGGGTTCACTCCGGGATAGAGACTGCATCGGAATCCAGTCGAGAGAAAGAGACTACAACAACAACGTGTACGGCTTGATCGATGTGAAAACCTCAGATGAATTGCTCTTGAAAATTGGGTATAATCTAACGTGACGCCGCCCTCCTGGCCCTCGACCTGCTCCGGGTATATGCCATCACCGCCATCCCCTGCCTCTTGCTCTTGGTCCAGAACCAGGGCCATCAGGTAACCTTTCACCTCTCCTCCATTCTCCCATAGGAAATCCGCCTCCGATATCATCTCTCCATCCACCCCTTCCTCCCCGGGGGCCACCACGACCATTCCCATTCTCCCGGCCCTGGAACCCTCCCCGGAAGCCGCCACGACCTTCCCGCGGAGGCATGGCTGGCTCTCTCCGGCCGATCGGCGCTGGAGCCACGGAGCCATCCGACAGAGGCGGTATCACAGCGCAGGATATATAGTCCCCAACCACGAACCGAGCGTCGTTCAGTGTTTTGTCCTTATCCTTCACTCCCTTTACTGGTCCGTCCATCTCGACATCGTCCGATAATTCCACACTCGGTTCTCCCTCGCCAATGACGATGCTGCCTAGATCCTTGACACTGAACCGAGGTTGTGCATTGCTGACCGTACTGGTGTTGCGAAGATCTGGGAAGACGAGCTGGAATGCGAGGCGGGCACCGATGGCGGGGGAGGGGAGGGCGGACGGTTTGGCAGCTGCTAGCTCGAGGGCGAGCTCCTTGAGGGTACAGTCGGACCATGTGTATACCGGGACATGCGGTGGCAAAGAGGGCGATCCAAACTCCTCTGGTCTGAGAGTGAGTTGAGTTAGCACGGGCTGGGATCGCAAAGATTGAAGCTGCAGAGGTGCTGCGGCTCCATCATACCTGTGGAAAGTTCCTTGGCGATAGAACAGCTGGACCAGAAAGGGAGCCGCGTCTTCGCGGGCCGGCTTTGGCGGAGGCGATGACATATTGAAGTTATGGTACCGTATTAAATATCGAAGAGTCCTGTTTTCGTCGAGTCATTATTTAGTTGGCATATTGTTCTGGTCGTATGAAGGATACATGATGGCCGAGGCGCTGCGCACATCACTAGGCTCACCTCCGAATTAGCCGGGATATTTCCGCAATCGATAGCCAGCATGCGATGGTCCTCATGGGTCCAGTAACTTACACTTTGCGACATCTTCGTCAATCCAGTCAACATTAAGAACCACCTGTTTGGTTTCATTCATTTACACTACAAATACTACACTCTACTGATTAAGCCTACGAATAGCATCCCCGACCTCCCGAGCGTCACACCCGCAAAGATGGATTTCGCTGCGTTGATGAACAAGGAGATGTCGAAGTCCAAGAAGAGCAGCAGCGACAACAAAAAGTTCCTAAAGCGCTCCGAAGTCGAATCCCAGCGCAAAGAAGCCTATATTGCCGAACAAAAAGCCCTCGAGACGGAGCGCGAAGCCAAGGCTGCGGCCAAGCGCAAGCGCGAGGAGGACATCGCCGCCGAGACCGTCATCCGCGAAGACAAGCGCCGTAAGCTTGCCGAAGAGTCGCGCAAGCGCCGAGAGGACAAAGAATTTGAGGAGGAGCGCGTGCGACGTAAGCGTCTAGGCCTGCCGGAGCTGGTGCGGAAGACGGGCGAGGAAGAGGAGGAAGATACTGTCGCTGGAGGCGAGGATATACCCGAAGAGGAGCTGGTGGCCAAGTTGCGGACCCTGGGCGAGCCAGTGGCACTGTTTGGAGAGGGCCATGCATCGCGGTTGAGGCGATATAGGAAGTTGACGACGGTGATGACCAAGGGGCCGATCCCGACGACCTTGGAGCTGGTGGAAGAAAAGGACATGAAGGTCGATACCAAGGTGCCCCAGGATCAAGAGGGCCGGAAGTGGCTGTTCAGGCAGCTGGCGAGCTACTTTACAATGGTTCTCACAGAGTACGAGAGGGCCATGGAGGCCGAGAAACGGGAGACGAGCGCCAGCAAGACGGCATACAACGCCATGGTGCAAACTCGCGAAAACATGAAGCCAGTAAGTCTCTCTTCCACGACGCTACAAACTCACCAAGACTGACACCATGAAACAGCTCTTCCGCAAATTCGAACAAGGCGACCTCGAAGACTCCATCATCGAGCCCGTCATCGAGATCGTCCAGGCGCTGCAGGAGCGCCGCTACGTCGACGCCAACGATGGGTACCTACGTCTCAGTATTGGCAAGGCAGCATGGCCCATCGGAGTCACCATGGTTGGTATCCACGAGCGTAGCGCTCGCGAGAAGCTGCACAACGGCGAGAAGGGCCACGTTATGGGAGACGAGGTCACCCGTAAATACTTGCAGAGCATCAAGCGCTGCCTCACCTTCGCGCAGGTGCGGTGGCCGCCGACGGATCTCCGGCAGTTGATGGGCTAAGGACCGGACGCAGGGGACCAAAACATGGGGATGGTCCGCGCGGAGGAGACCAGGCTAGGCTACAAACTATTAATGATACCCCCGCAAGTTAGACAAAACGGAGCAAGACAAGAAGGATTAAGGACACCTCATCTGGCTCTCTCCCCGGGAATAACAGGTTCGTGATTGGTCTTTGTAAACTATGCCCCTTTGCGCCTGATATAATCTTGCAAGGTACGTCATTTGACGTGCCGTAGTAACCGGGACCCTGAACGCCTGGGCCGTGATGTATGCATTCTCAACTCTGATTCGGTACCGTCGTTAAATGGCCTCTTCTCGTTCCATTCTCCCCAAAATAATCCGCCAAACAACGGTGGTTGTTGTCAAATAGGCAGGGCTCCGCGGATAATTCATCCTCCACTCGATTTAGTCAAAGAGGAGACGGTCAGTCTTGAGCCTTAACTCCACTGGGGAGAGACTTGTCGTCGTACCACACGTCAGATCCACTGGGGAGAGACTTGTCTTCGTACCACACCTCGTCAATTACCCTGGCACCCTGCTTTTTGTGTCCGGCCACTTCGAGGCCGGCCGCCATGAGACTCATACGGCGGAGTCTCTCTTTGGCTTCCTGCTCGTACTGACGCGCAACCTCCAGAGCCTTCTTCTGCATCTCAAGACGAGGGTCTGGAACGACGGCAATAAGCAACTACACCATCATGTTAGTAACGTGCTTATTTTGGATCAAGCGAAGACTCGTACCTTGTTCTTGTCGTCCAATCGAGCCTTAAGAGTGCCCTCGCGAATCATGTCGACGAGCTCCTGTTCGATAGTCTCTTCCTTCTGGGCAAAAGCCTCGTTCATGCTGTCAATGGTGACACATGAGAAGGGTACGAAATACTGGACAATAGACTTGCTGCGGATCTGCGCGTATATGGCGGAGACGTGTCGCTGCAGGTAGATATCCAGCATATAATCGGTGCGGACTGACTCAAGGATCGACAAGCAACTCGAGTATCGGCCGTTAACGAAGAGGCTAATGGCCTTTCGGATATGGGGCTCATGCTCCAAGAATGTCCGGAAAGACTGGTTGTCTAGCACGCGAGTCTGTAGATCCTTTCGCTCCATGGTGGCCAGGGCTAGCAGCCCTCCGTAGACGGCGATGTCGTTGGGGCTTGCGATGTGGCTGTACGTTGTCGAGGGCACGCTGAAGTCGGTCTGGAGGAAGCTCTTTGCGGCATCTTGGTAGTGGCCGAGACCCAGGAGGGCAATTCCCGAAACGATCTTGGTGTAGACCTGAAGGGACTTATCCTCCTCGTTGATCTGGACGCCGGTGATCTTTCCGAGGTTGGCAAGGACCATAGACCAGTCGCGACGCTGGAGGGAGACGCTGACGAGATGCATCCCGCAATCGACGATGTGCTTGGCGGTGCTCACGTCTTGACGCATCCTGCTGTATGCTTCCGCAGCATCGTTAAGGGAACCGATCTTCTCGAAATGACGACCGAGGTCTTCATGACCCATCTAGGCGGGGAATGCTGTCAGCTGACTGCAATGTGAACACTTAGCCGGTGTTGACTTACCCGAATGCTTTCCTTGATTAGATTGTTCTTGTATCCTTTCAGCTCAGTCTCGAGGCGTGCGGTTTCTGCCTTGTTTGCCCGCTCGGTGTTTTCCATCCACCCGTTATCTTTCTGGGCCTCGGGCTCGTTTGGCGCCGCCACACGAATGCAGTCCCATGCTTCTGAATATCGTGACACGTCCGATCCGGCCTTTGCCTCCATCACGGCGGTCTTGAGGGCATCGACACATAGCGGTACCGAGCACTTTCCGATGAAGATGAGGCGATCGTATCTCGTCCGACCTGGAAGCAACGCAAGCTCGGCGTTAGCGGGAGTATGGGCAGGATGCTCCGGCGAGGGGCGGGGGATAACACACCGGTGTAGTTCTGGAGGTATAGATCGAGGTCGAGCTTAGGCTGATCTGGGAGCGAAACATGGTCAACATTCGGCATTCACAGCGCAGTAGAGCAGCAGAGCAGCGGGTAAACAGCTTCGGGGCTGGCCAACCTTTGACGATGACGCCGTTCATGTTGTTCATATGGGTAAAGAAACCCAACAACGCGCCGGAAGCGGCCATGGCGTAAGCGGATTCGAAGGGCAGAACACACTGAGCTCAGCGTTCTCGATGCGGAGGAGCTTCCAGAGCTGGTCGTTTGGGGCCGGAGCAGGTGGAGGTGCGGGCGGCGGGCAGGCTGTGGTGGGGCAGTTGGCGGTTACCTGAAGGTGGGGAACAAGCGCCGCAGCGCTCTAGGGTAAGGCGCTTCTAGGCTCGAGGCGCTCTCTCACGCACAATGAGACAATGAGATAGGAATAGAACAGTTCTGCCACCAAACCCCGGTGGCAAGTTCTCGGATCCGGCGACCCCGGATTACGTCTGCTAGACTACATCCTCCGATGCCGGTATTGGGAATAAGCAACTGGCAGCGCCGTATTGTCTATTACCGAGCACATTGCATCACATCGTTGTTGTCGATTACGCAGCACATTGCATGGCATTTCTAGCGGCGGCCGACTCTCACTTAACCTTGGTTTGCCTGAAGATAGACAACGGTCCACAGTATGACCGGGCCGGATGGGACGACGCCAATGTTGAGATGTTTACTCCAGGCTTTCGGCCGATTGTTGTGACAAGCTATGATGTGGTGCTGCTGGTCTGATAATCTGTGGCATTGGATTGGACAGAAAGGTACCTAGTATTACAGGGATGTGGCCGTTGCAACTGGCGATTCGCCCGCAGGACGTCTCGGAGGATACTGGCCAGAAAACCGCGCGATTCACGCAGGGATAATTCAGCTCGCCGAGATGCTAAGAGATAGGGCCTCGTCGTCTAGAAGTCTCGGACGAAAGAAGGATGGATATCGGCATCTGCAGTGTCGTCATCTCACCGCCTGACCGGGTTCTTGGTCGCCCGAGTGGCTGGAACTTGTGTTATTCCCGTCGTCTTCTAGAACCCCGGAAACGCAATCAAGGTTGCAGAAAGTGAGGGTTTCCACAATAACACATCGTCAAGAGGCGAACCGCACGATCTCCAACCAGCATTAGTGTCAACCCTCCCTTCTGTAGTGGCCGCATGCTTGAAGGCTGGACCCTTGATTTCCCCGGCATTCAAAAGACCCTGAGTCGATAATGACGTCCTGGGACGGATACCGGCAGCGTCGGGTGCTACCAGCAAGTGAGTCAATAATAATAGAGTGAATATGGCATTTCAACATCGCCGTCTTCGGCACCGATAGGGCGGACGATTCATGCGTCGATGAGATGCAACGCTGACGAATAGGACAAGGGTTGCGCCACTTGTGTCAGCGGCAAAACTCCGAGATGGACAAGAAGGAAGCACGAGCATCGGGAATTCGGAATGACAACGATAGAGGACACTCAAAGGCTGAACTTAATTGATGGTGATTCAACTAAAAGGATTCCGAGGTGGATGATGGAATGCATCTATTCTCGGAATCCCATTTAAATTTAGAGTAGCATTGTTGAAAATCCCGTAGAAGCAGTTGAAACAAAGCTTCGATGCCAAGCTTTTTGTTGCCAAGACATATCCAAATCGGGTTTCCATCCTAGGGCACCACCATTTCACTCTCCACTGTAAACCAGCCAAAAAAAAAGACTAGAAAAGAAGAATAGAGATATGGACCGACCGGCCCAGGGCTGCACCTGCCAGGCACCATTTCCACCAATGACACGGCGGCGGGATTAGACAAGGGGACAAGGGGCTCTGAATGTGGACGTTTGATCTGGCACCCCGACCCGAGAGTTCGTTGCCGAACTGAACGCTTGTTCTGGCAGAAATGCTTGGCGCCAAGATGAAGCCGGCGGCCGAAACCCGTAGGGCCAGAGGGCAGAGATGTGGAAAAGCAAGGGAGTGATGTCATGTCGAGTGCCGGGCGACCCATGGTGGATGGGATGGACCCCTGCATGTCGTGAGGTGAGGGTTCTCAGTAGCGGCCCACGAGCGCGGTGAAAGGACACTGGAGTTTCGAGGGGACGGACAAATGCATTTTTAGTGCCTCTTTGGTCTGGCGCAAGTTCAAAGCACACAGTGCACAGGGCATCGTCGTTCCAAGTTCACCATGCTACTGTGCGTTGTGCGTCGCGCGTGCTACTTCGTACATACGAGATTTGGAGCCCCTACCAGGCCTCTGCCGACCCTGTGGGCTCCCTGTGGCGCCGCCGAAAGCCCCAAGAACGACGGAAACCTGGTCGCTGCCACACAGTGCACCGCAAGGAAGAGCAAAGCGGCCGACAGCACGGGCGCAAGCCGACCGTGGCGCGTCGGGCGATGTCCGTCTCTCCCGGAGCCGAAGGTCGTCAGTGGCCGCCCAGGGTGGGCTCCAGAATTAAGGTTCTCTCCTCGTCGCTGCTGGACGCGGTTGGGTCGAAGAACGACGGCGGCGCTCTGTTGTCTCGTTAGCGAACCGTCGTCTTTTCTCCGCCTGAGGGTTGTGGTCTGTACGATGGCGTAACCTTGCAGGACGCGAGTGGGTGGGCTGTCGGGGATTCCGCCCGTGTGCTGAGTCAAATTGCCTTGTCGACGATTTGGCTGAGTGTTTCGTCTGTGTTTTTGGTCGGTGGATGTGTGCGTGCGTGTGGTCTCGCGTGCGGTCTCCCCCCAAAACCCACTGGTCGTCTACAGGCTAAGTTACGGCTCATGGGGTCGTCCAAAGGGACCTTATTTCCATCAAAGTTCGGCCCGTTTTCTCCTCTGGCCGTTGTTGGCTCGATCGAGTCTCTTTGTCGGACTGTCCGGGGGCGGGAATGCAGACTCGGAAAGTCTGGGGGGAGGGGGAATAGAGTTGGGAGTTCGTCATTCTAAGTAGATGGTGGCATTTGTCAACGTGTGCCTTTCTGCCGTCATCATCATGGTCATCCTCACCATCCTCACCATCTTCACCCACGGACGACAGTAATTACAGGTACAGCTCCATGCTGAGAATACTGAGCGGGTACCTTGATACGTGTAGCAGACGTACCTGGGTACTGGCTACGGCTCCTAATCCGAGATGAGCTCACCGGGCACAGTGCCCGCGTATAACACGGGAACAACTCGCTTCTCCACACACGCTCGAGTCCTTAGTCCTCACTCCTGCGTGGGATTTCCCGCCCTCACGCAGTCCAAGTGCAAGTCGCAAGTCCCTCCCCCCAGCTCGGGTCCGCTCCTTTTTCAGAGTTGCATGCATGGAGTTGGGCCCTTTTTAGCCCCCCCCCCCCCCCCATCGTAGGATGGAGATCTGGCTGACGAGGGCAGACGGTCTCGAACATTGCCCTATTGCCTCCCCCATGCCCCGAGGTGCCCCCCATCCGAATTGCGCCAGGTCCCCTAAGGAAGCCATATCCAGCCTCCATGGTCTGTGTTGTCTGCATGTCCTGCTGCATGTCCCTCTGCATGCCCCCTCCTGCCCCATCTGCTGACCCTTCTTCGCTTTTCGCGGCTGGTATTGCTCTTCTTGTGCGGGCCTACGTCGTTCGTTCGTTCGTTTGTTCATTACCTTAACCTTACCTCAGTATGTGTACCAATCTAGGTTGGCACCGTCGAAAAGGTACACCGGAGAGCTGGCCCCTGGGTCTCCCCTTTGGGCCAGGCCTGAGAAATTCCTCTAAGCCAAACCTTGGGCTTGACGGAGGAGGGAGACGCGTACGTCGATGATGAGGAGAATTGGCGAGTCCAATGGCACCTCAGTGTTCGTACGCCCGTAGATTCCACGGGGGATTCGAGGCCTGTGGCTGGGGCTTTGGGGCGCTGGACTGGCACCTCGCTGCCACTGGCGCGCGCTCCTGAGACTGTTCGGTTGAGCTTATTCCACGATGCCCCTCTCCCCCTCTCCCCCTGTGCCCTGCCTGTCCTGGCCGTGGCCGCCAGTGTCCCCCTACTAAATCTGCTGTTGTTTTACGGAGACGGGCTGCACCGCTGCACAGCCCGGATGGTGGAGGTTGCCTCCATCCTCACCGTTGTCCCTGTCCCGTCGACCCAGGCCGGCCAGACACTTAGGTTCCGTGTTAGCCGTCCACGGGGGTGGGAGGAGGGAGGACGGCAGCACTTCCACACCCATGTGGTTGGGCGTCCTGATTGATTCGACCACCACGCGCAGACGCACGACAGGCACACACGAGCAGCGAGACTGAGAGAGACAGCCGGAGCGACAGCGGGCTACCGGAGGCGCTCCCCTGGCCCACCAATCCCGGCGACGAGTACGTACGCCGTCCGATCGTCTCAATTCAATTCGTATGGCTCCAGCAGTCTAGAGCCGATCCGCAACAAATCGCTCTCGGTCTTTTGCACCGTGCGAGAAAAACCACAACATCCTCAAGCCACAGGGCAAGCAATTCTCGGCCTCTCGCCTTCTGCCTCCTTGCAACATCCACCTCGACCCCCATCGCATCCGCATCTCATCCCATGCCATCATCGCGCGCTATCTGGCTCGCGCCAATTCGGACATCGGATATCGGACTTGACGCTGGGGCGTCGACACGTCCCTTCCATCCCCCATCCTCCGGCCGGCTGCTGAACTGGGCTGGCCTGGGCTGGGTGTGGGTTCCTTGGTTCTTTGGTTCCTTGTCTTTGTCTCTTTACCCAGTTGGGACACCTCCAAAAAGAACCCTGTCGTGTTCTTCGGGGTTTCTCTAGTCGCCTCATCCACTCCACCAGCAGGTTACTACTACGTAGGTGCCGTACATGCTCCGTAGCCGCAGCCCGTGGCACCTCTTTCCAGCGACTTTATTACTTTCCCCCTTGGCCCATCTCGTCCTTGTCGTTTGCCAGTCCGTCCAGAGTCTCTTGCCCCTTGACTCCTTATCTAACTGGATCTCGCGCGTTTCCCCCCACGGCATTTCCCCTCTCCGCCTTGCCCTCGTCTCACTCTCGCTCTCGCTCACGTCGCCCTATTCTCTTGGCCCTATTCTCTTGGCCCTGTCTCTTGGCCCTGTCTTCAAGGCCTTGGCTGCTTGGTCTCGCTCTTGGCACTCGCTCTGTCGCCCATTTTTTTTTCTTGGACGAGCGCCTTGACCCATTTACCGCCGCTGTCACTGTCCCTGGCACTGTGCGCCCGCCGCCGACCCGCGTATCGCTGTACCGTGCTGCCCGTACCGTGCTCGCCGGCACACTGTCCTACGCCCCCCAAGGACGCCAGCAAACGCCAGCGCCAAAACGCCGCCCCGAGCCTGACAGCGCTCTCCACTCGCTGCGCTGCACTCTGCACAGCGCTGACTGACCAGACGGCCCACCGATTCCCTCATACCTCGCGCGTTCCGCTCTGTTCTGGGCTCGCTCGCTCGCTGTCGCCCTCCCGCCCCGGTCGCGAAATCCGCTTGAGGTTCCCTCGCCATCCCGCTCCTCAGTCACCTACAACCTCTCCCTCACCACCAACACCACAACCTCGTCGCCATCCCGCCCTGTCGCTCGTCTCTGCGGGAGCTGCGTTGACGTCCCGCCCGCTGATGGCCTAGGCCCGCGACTCTTGGGGCAATTGGGACATGGGCTTGCCGCTGGCCTTGCATTCTACGCCCCTGCAACTCGAGTCTCGTTTCGCTGGATCCCCCCCTCGATCACCCGCCCGCCGTCGCCTCTAACGCACTCGCTGTCGCTGTCGCTACCCGTCGCCTCACCTCCATCCGCAACAATAGTCCTCGCTCGCCAGTTTGAACAGCGGCCTTCGTGCCCGAGAAAAGGTGAGCACCGTCCCAGCCTCTGTCTGAACAGACGCTCCCAAATCTCTACATGCACGAATGCCTGCGCATGCACCTACCAACGCCCACCGCGGCTCCGTCGCTGGTGGTGCTTGGTGCTTGGTGCTGCTGTGCTTGGTCCTCAGGTGCATAGCGCAAGGTCCCTCTTCATCCCCCAGCGCCATCCATCTTCTCCCCTCCACCCCAGGCGCCCAGCGCCCAGCGCCTCCATCTTCATCATCGCCATCACCATCGCCATCGTTTTGCTGACCCCGTCTAGCCTGAAATGTCGCCTGATGTCGCCGAGGACGACCCTGGCCAGGCGTCGACCAACGACTGGCAGGCCAACGACGCACCATCGCCATCTCTCAGCGCCAAGTCGGACAATGAAGACGACGATGGTAACAACTCGATCGACGCGCCATCTCAGCCCATCCAAAAACGACGACGAGTGACTCGCGCCTGTGACGAATGCCGCCGCAAGAAGATTAAGTGCGATGGCAAACAACCTTGCACGCACTGCTCCGTCTACAGTTACGGTATGATTCGCCATTTATGCTTCCTCTTTGGGTCTCTTGTCGACTCATGAATCCTCTCAATTACGCGACGCCTCACCACAGACCTCGAGCTGACAAACTTCCTCTCAGAATGCACATACGATAAACCTTCAAATCGAAGGAGAAACCCCGCACCACAATATATCGAAGCCCTCGAAAGCCGCCTACAACGGGCCGAGTCGCTGCTTCACAAGTTCATGCCCGACGTCGATCTGGCCGACCCCAATCTGGATCCAGCTATCCAGCAAGAATTTCACAACCGCGAAAATGCCCGCTCTAGCTCCAAGGCTCGGCAAATCTTGCATACTCCTCAGTCGCAACACTCTCAGCTCGTTCAGCCCGACCCCAACGAAGCTCACCTCACCTCCATGATTGATTCCATCGGACAACTTGAGTTAGACGACCGAGGAGGCTGGGATTTCCATGGAGTCTCGTCCGGTGCCGTTTTCCTGAAGCGAATGAAGGAGCATTTCCGAGGGATGCTAGGCCCCGTGGGAAAGACCCCCTTCATGGCACGACCTGATCGAACTCCCGGCCTCGCGAACCTCGACTCACCTTCGCCGGCCGCTCACTCTCCATTCTCCGCCGTACCCTCTTGTCCTGAGCTCCCGCCTAAGGAGGTGGCCCGTAAGCTCTGCTACTACTCCCTCAGCTGCGCGACATGTCTTGTCCGTATCGTCCACGTTCCGACGTTCTACGAGAACTTTGAAAAGTTGTACGAAAAACCGCTCGACAACCTGTCCCAGGATGAAACACACTTCCTGGGACTCCTGTTTGCTGTCATGGCCTTGGGCTGTATGTACAACAACTTGGACGATGATTCGGGAGGCGGCATGGCCTTCCGGGAAGCCAGTGAGGAAGGGTAAGACCAACTTTTAAATGCCAATTATCAGATGATGCTAACTCATCGTGACAGAATTAAATACTATAACTCGGCACGAGCCCTCCTGCAAGACATAACGGAGTGCCGCGACCTCACCTCATTACAGGCTCTCCTGTTTATCATTCTTTTCCTCCAAGCCACATCAAATCTCAGCGGCTGCTACTCTTTTGTCGGTATCGCTCTCCGCTCAGCGCTACGAATAGGCCTCCACCGACACCTGCAACACGAGAAGCTCAACACAATCGAGGAAGAAGTACGAAAACGCGTCTTCTACGTGATACGACAGATGGACATTTATGTTTCAACCTTGCTCGGCTTTCCCCTCCTCCTCAACGTCGACGATATCGATCAGCCTTTTCCTGCCGAAGTCGATGACGAATTCATCACACCCACGGGAATCCTGCAGCCGCCTATCGGGACGTCTTCCTTCTTCGAAGCCTTCAACGCTCACTCCCAGCTGATGGAGATTCTCTCTAAAATTACGAAATACGTCTACCCGATGAAGGGTCTGGGCCAGAGCGTCATGAAGGACAACAAGCCGACATCAACTTACCTCATCAGCTACGGACGGATCAAGGAAATCGAAGCCGATTTGCACTCTTGGTTTGAGAGGCTCCCACAGAACTGGCGTCCGAGCGCCGACGGTCCGATTGAAGTCGTACGGTACGTTTTAGTCAATCTCATAGCTTGTCTCACAAAAGTCCTAACTTGATATTCAGGGTTCGCCATCTGCTGAGGTTTGCCTATGCGCACGTGCAGCTGGTTCTGTATCGACCGTTCCTACACTACGTATCTCCCCGTCTCAGCCAAGGGACCAAGGTCGATGAGCTATCATACGCTTGCGCAGCGGCGGCAATCAGTGTGTCTCGCAATATTGTGCACATTGGTCTCGAGATCCGCAAGCAGCGTGTTCTGAGTGGACCATATTGGTTCATGCTTTACACCGAGTTCTTTGCCGTCCTCTCTCTGGTATTCTATGCTACCGAGAACCCCGAGAAGCCAGGATCTGGCGAGGTGTTGGCCGATGCCCGGGCAGGCAGACAGATGATTGCTGCTTTGGCAGAGAAGAGCATGTCTGCCGAAAGGCTCTCGAATGCTCTCCAGGTATGTCATGGAACTATAGCCCCTAACCGACTCTGTACTGACCGATTACGCAGGTTTTGTTTGATCAACTGCCCGATCAATTGGACCCTGGCCGCATGCGAACAGTGCCCTCAAAGAAGAGATCGGCGCCAATGGGCCGACCGTCATCGGTTTCATCGCAGCAAACCACGATGCCCACAAGCATGTCATCGCGACAGACGACAGACTATGTTCGTGGTACCAGCCAACTCACCAACACCAGCTATGCAACGAGTTTCACGCAGGGCACTATGGACCAAGTGCCGACGACCAGCGGCCCCAGCTTCCAAGATGGCGCGTTCTCGTCTAACTTTGGAGACTTCATATCCTTGGACATGCAGGCCCGGCATACGCCCGAATCTACCAGCACAGCGACCAGCTCGCAGCGCAACCCATACCCAGCGCAGCCGCTCGGTATCCAAAACCCCGTGAACAAGCTCGACTCGCTCATGTTCCCATCGGAAGATCCATTTGCTTATCCCAACCAACCGATGATGGAGCTGGGATACCCTGGGAAATCGGACCCGCCGAGCAGCGTGTCAGACCAAGGAGGCCAGGATATGCAGCTGTTCCTAACGGGTACATTTGACGATGTGGAGAGCCAGATCTTCGGACAGCCCCCGCCGTATATGATGCACCAGCAAGGCCAGCCAGTAATGAACCTGTCGAACCAGATGTTTGACCCTGGCATGATGGGGATGCAAGCTTCCCCGAGCCACCCCATGGTACCGCACCAGCGACACCCGCAGGCGCAGGCGCAGTCAAGTGTTCGTGGGCAGCACCCGCCGCACCCACAGCACCCAGCGCACTTGATGGCAAGTCGACGAGCGCACACGCAGCGGCACCAGGAGAGGCAAATTCAACAGATGTTTACGGAGCAAGGCATGCAGGCGGACTGGGGGAGTTTCTTTGGTTCTGGACGGGGAGGATTTCAAGGCATGTAACGGTCGCTACATTGATACCCATTTTACGACACGGGAGGCGTGCAGGCGCCGGATACTTTTGCAGGTGTGAGGAGAAGTGAGAAGAGGAAGAGGGAGAGGAGGAGTAGCAGAGGATGATGAACAGGTAAAGGGGGAAGAAGAGTTGGGACACGGAACGCCACTGCAAAGGTCAAAAATCGGCGGCATTGCTTAGAGGGGCCTGGCAAATAGACGGAGCAACCTTTTTGGAAATGTATATACGGAAGCAAGCGGGATTGTCACTTGGAAATGATGACGAACCGGAAGCAGGGGAATGATGACTTGGAGTGTGAAATCATTTTTGGATACTGGATGTATTGATGAGAGATGGGGGCTGCATCTAAATGTAGATATAATGATGATACATCTGTTGACCATCTGATGATTAAATGAACTCATTGAATTGTGAATTAGTCTTTGACAGTTTGATGAAGAACCCACAGAGGACTTGAGCTGTACCCCAGCTTCGTTTCGTACCAGACCGAGACGAGTCAGGCGGGTGACAACCGCGAGACGACCGGCTCAGGATGCCGGTTCTGTCGCCCAAAGACCTACCTACCGACTCATGCCGCCGATTCGGTGCCGCGCACAGTGTTATGTCCGACATGTCCGGCACGGAGCTTCCGACCAGGGCGCGCAGGAGAGAGATGGGAGTCGGCGGCGAGATCCGCTGTCCTCCGCTACCCGCCCGCCGTTAGCTATAGCCGAGTTGGAGATGACGGGTGTAACCTTGAAGCCTCGTCCCTGGCCTTTTGTGTACGTGGTACGTACGCATGTAGTAATTATCCTTCCTGTGAATGGTCCCGCTGAAGAGGGAGACGACAGGCATGTGCCTGTGATCTGGGGAAAGCACTGGACACGGGTTCCAGGGCAAAAGTCCCCGGCACCTTTACTCGGCTCGGATTTCGGCGTGGACACGTACGTACTATGGATGTACCCAGGCGCTGTAATTGCCGTCCGTGCTGGTGCTGCACGATAGCACGATGGCACGGTAGCGAGCGTAGGCAATCCTGTCGCAGTGCTTGGTCTTGTTGCGTTGCACAACCGCGGTAATAGTACGCAGTATGTATCAAAGCTGAGTTTCGTATCCTTATCTTTATCGTATTGACGGCTCTGCCTCTGGAACATCTGCCGCTAAGCTCACCTAAGCAAGTCGTCCGTAGTGCTGCGATAGGGAACGCCTGTCCGGGCGTCCACCCATCTGCTGCCGCTAATCTGGACCCGGCCGCACTCAACCCACTCATCCACTCGCTGACTGACGACATCGCTGCTTTGTTGAGCTCGACGACCGGCGACGCTCGTTCATCCGCGCTCTCTGAATTGTCTCGTTGTGTTTCACCTGGAAGCGACAGGGGATTAGAGCGAAAGCGACAGCGAACGCGAGTGCGCATGTCTGAGAGCAGAATAGGAAGCCGAACGGAACCGCTTATTGGACACCGCCATGGCGACCCAGCTGCCGAAGCCGATTTGCGGGGAGCCAGCATCCGCTTCAGCTTCAGCACCGGTTTCAGCACGTGCCGATAGACCCGGACCACTCGACTATGAACTGGTGCTGGAGGATGAGTTTGACGCCTTGTAAGAAAACCCTGGTTGACTGATTAGCTTCAAGCCAGAGGAGCTAACACGGCGCATAGGTCTGTTGAGGTGAAGAAGGGCGACCAACTCCAAAGCAGCACTACCAGCAGCACTACCAGCAGCACCAACAAGTATCCCGGTATGCGTTTGACACATATTCTTTGACTACCTTGCTATTTGATCTCTATCCTCATATAGACGGAGTTATAATACTTCCTTGTCCAATATCAAGCTGCTAACCTTCACATAGCTAAACTCCACGCCCGCAAGGTCGCGGCCGAACTCGGCGTCAGTGATGGCCTCATTTTCCTCCCCGGCGAGCCAACTCGTCTCTACGAGGACTCGGATCAGTCGCCTCCCTTCAAGCAGCGTAGATAGTACGCTCATATTCCTCCCGTCCCTCCCGGACTTGTTGAATCCTCTCTGACCAAGTGAATAGCTTCTACTACTTGACGGGTGCTGACTTCCCCGACTGCGCCGTCACCTACGAAATCGCCACTGACCGCCTCACTCTCTGGATCCCCTATGTTGAGCCGCGCCAGGTTCTCTGGTACGGTGCCACGCCGGATGCTGCCGAGGCCATGCGCTCCTACGACGTGGACGACGTTCGTTACACGGCTCAGCTGTCCAAGTTCCTCCACAGCCAGCTCCGTCCAGCCACTACGCTGTACATCTTGCACCCCGATCAGGTCCCCAAGTTGGCTGATCGCCCTCGCGGCCAGACGCACATCAACTACTCCAAGTTGCGTCCCGCCATGGACCAGGCCCGTGTTATCAAGACCGACTATGAGGTTGCGCTTATCCGCCGCGCCGCCCTCATCTCGTCCGCTGCCCACCGCGCGGTTGCTGAGAAACTCCTGACCATGCGCAACGAGCAAGACGTTGAGGCCGTACTCATTGCCGAGTGCACTGCCCGCGGCGCCCACGCCCAAGCCTATCCCATCATCGCTGGCGCGGGAACTAACGCTTCGACGCTTCACTACGACGCCAATAACCAACCGCTCGAAGGTAAGCAGCTGATCGTTATCGACGCCGGCTGCGAGTTCCAGTGCTACGCCAGTGACATCACCCGCACGCTGCCCATCTCGGGCTCCTTCACCACCGAGGCCGCCGCCATCCATGCCATCGTCCAGCGCATGCAGGACGAGTGTATCGCCCGCATCCGCCCGGGCTGCATCTTCTACGCGCTGCACCTGCACGCCGCCGACGTGGCTATCCGGGGTCTGTTGAAGCTAGGCATCCTCGTCGGCAGCTTCGATGAGATCCAAAAGGCCGGTACCGTCGCCGCCTTCTTCCCGCACGGCTTGGGACACCATGTCGGCTTGGAGGTCCATGATGTGACCGGCACCGACCGTCTGCTGATGCGCGAGAGCTTTCATATCGAGGGCGGTAAGCGCGAGATGGTGACCCCGACAACGTTGACCGGACTGCGACGCATGGCATCTGCTCCGCCGCCTTACAAGGGACGACAAGCCCTCCGACCGAACATGATTGTGACGGTTGAGCCAGGGATGTAAGTTATTCTCGTCCTCCAGCGACTGTCCACCGTCTGGGATACACATGCACTAACACATTTCTCAGTTACTTCTGCCGGCCCTTCATCGAGGGTTACTTCCTCAGCAACGCCGCACACGCCCAGTTCATCGACCGTGAAATTCTCGAGAACTACTACGACGTCGGCGGCGTGCGCATCGAAGACGACATCCTGGTCACGGAGCACGGACATGAGAACATCTCGGCCGAGGCGCCTAAGGGCGACGAGCTGCTGGATGTGATTAATGGAGCCTTTGAGAAGATCTGATATAATTTTCCTTCTTTCAAGTTGATTTTTCTTTGGGTGTTGGTTTGGGTGGGCATATGGAGACTAGAGGTGGAACTATCTTTCCCTTTCTTTTTGGGAATTGACTTTACGAGTTGGAGCGAGTATGAATTGTTTTTTTACATGCCAGGTAATTTGGGCAACCTAGAATGAAACACCCCTGAATATGAACTTCGAAACGTCGAGTTGACAGTCATTTTAACGTGGAAAGTCTTTCATGCTCATTACTACCCAAAAAAAACATGATTCTCCCCTCATGTGAAGCCACTGCTTGTAATATACAGGAAACAAGGGCTAACGTAAAATGGAGAGCGTGACATGCCTCAATCATTACGCTTGATAACACTCCCACTCATTGCTCCATGCCATTGACAAACTCTCTCGTTTGGTGTTTTCTAGATTCGATTCGATGATTCCGCTGACGCATAAACAAGAGCTCTTACAAGGCTTTTTACACGACCATGTATAAGACCTTTTGCAAGACCTTTACAAGTACTTCTTGGGCATGCCGGCGCGACGGCGCTTGTAGAGGATGTAGGCGGTGACGAGAAGGCCCTGGGTGCCGAAGAAGACGAGGATGAGGAAGCGGTGGCCGGGGGTGCTCTCGAGGACGGCCTCGGAGAGGGAGGAGTGGTGGTCGGAGAGGACAGCCTTGACGGAACGCTCGCTGGCCTGGAACTTGCGGGTGAGCTCGCGGCGGAGGCCCTGGATCTCCTTGTCCAGGTCGGTGATGCGGCCCTGCAGCTCGCGAATCTCGTCGACCTTGGACAGGCCGGTGCGGAGCTGGTTCAGGAGCTGGAGGATCTCGTCGTGGCGCTTCTCGTCCTGCTGCTGGTGGCGCGAGGCGACGCGGTGCAGGGCGGACAGCTGGTGGTTGGTGCTCTGGAGGCGGTTGTGCAGGTCCATGAACTGCGTCTTGGACGTCTGGAAGATATCCGGGTTCTCGTCAGCGAGGTCGCCGTCGTCGTAGTTGTTCTTCTGACCGTTGTTATTGTTATTGTTGTTGTTATTGTTGTTGTTGTTGTTGTTGTTGTTGCTGTTACTGGGAGGGTTCTTGTTGGGTGACTGCTGCTTAATGGCGTTGTCGCTACCGGTGTCTGAGTTGTCGGACATGACGACAAGCTTGAAGACCTCGAACGAGTCGGGGGTGTCCGGGGTGGCGGCGGTGACACCGAACTGGTATCCGGAGGGGATGCTGAACTTGGAAGTCTCGAAGCAGAGCTGGCCGTCAATCTCCACGCGGAACGAGCTGGCCGACTGGCGCATCTTGATCTGAGAGGGGCGACCCAAGTTTCGGTACGAGTAGGGGCAGTGGCCAAACGCCAGCTCCTCAACACGCTGTTTGCTGCTGTAGTCGGTGGTGCCGTCGTTCAGGTAGCCGCGGATCATGCCGCCGGGGCCGCCTGTCTTGTCCAGGACGAGGACGAGACCGTCGAACTTGCCAACCGTGTAGACGCTGCTGGAGCCGACGGCACCAGCGCCCCCGCGGGCGAGCCAGATGTTGAGGTTGCCGCCGCCTCGCTCGGGGCCGTTGACACGGAAGTCGACGTCGGCGATCCACTGCGAGCGCTGCAGCGACTGCTGGGACCAGACGGCGCCGCGCTGGTTGCCCGGAGCGATGGGTGTGAGGATGATGCGGTTGGAGAGCACCTCGGGCATCTGGGGGGTGCCCTGGAGCACGAAGTTGGGGATCTGCCCGCGGCTCTCAGCCGGGCTTATTCTGTGCGTTGGAGGAACCCGGTCAGCAACACGACCTCATATACACGCCGCCATTCCCATATTTTTTCCGGCATGGGGATGGATGCGAGCACAAAGACAAACAGATGGGAATTAGAGCAACGAACCTCCCGGCATGGCCGAAACTAAGCTCGCTGATCAGGTACTGGGCCTGCGAGAGGCTTGCTGCCAGCAGCGCGGTGAGGGTGAAGTCGAGACGCATGGCGAGATCGGAGCTCTCTCTCGAAGGGATGCCGTCGTGGCAGCAATTAAGGGAAGCGAAGAAGGGAGAGCCGATCAACGGGCAACGGGCATCAGCAAGATACTCGTACAAGAAAAAGGTGCCCGGGCGTTCGAGGTCTGCGGGTCGCGGATGGTGCGAGGGAGGAGAGCGAGGAGGCCCAGGCAAGGCTGAAGGAAGACGGAAGACGAGCAGGTGTGAGGACACCTTTGCACTATTACAGGGAACGAGATGGGCGATGACCCCTGGAAAATGCCCAGCCTTGGGATCGCCTGAGTCGGAGCGCGATTCGGAACGCCCAGCGCACCCGTAAAACACGGCTGATTTTGGTGCGGGAGATGGCGAATTTCAATTGATTCAGCTTCAATTATGCCGACGATGCCTCGTCCGTCTTTTTTACTATTTTCCTTTGACAGCAATCCTCTGGACAATGGGCACAACATATGCAGGAATGAAGCCACACGCGATCATCTCAGCCTCGGGCGCATGCCCCCGGACCCCTGAAGCTTGTGGCTTGTGCCCCGTGGCTCGAGCTGCGGGACCTCGCGAAGCTTGGTGATTGGTGGACTGGCCAATTCCCCAGGAAAAAGAAGGGGACGAGGAAGGGGACAAGGAAGGGGACAAGGAAGGGGACAAGGAAGGGGACAAGGAAGGGGACAAGGAAGGGGTGCTCGTCAAAACGTCGGACCAGGAACATTAGTTAGCGAGCAAGGACACGGTCAACTTCTTCCCTGCGGAACATGGCTCCATTTCTCGACTAACTTAGGTGGTACCAGGTAGCTGGCCGAATACGTAGTGGCCATTCTGGAAGCTTGGGCCAGAGACACTAACCCGCTTCGGGGCCCAGACAAAACGGGGGCCAATCTCTCCTGAGCTGGTGATTTACGTGCCCTGCCGCAATTGTATGCGCTTGGCACCGCACCTCCACTCCTCCAGCAGGCCGTCTCAAACCTCCAGACTTGCGGATTCGAGGTCATGAGGCTGAAGCTGAGGATCCGACACTCATCATGGCCGAGTCCTACCCGACGCTGACGCAATGCGCCCTCGTGGCTGCGGCCTTCAAGGTCCTCTTGTTCCCGGCCTAGTGAGTTTCCTTGCTGCCTCGTTGCTGCATGCACATCCGCCACATCGTCAGCTTCCACCTGGCTGGTTCTCGGACTGGTCGGAGGTCGCAATGATGACTGAGGAGGAAACGGAGGCAGAAGACAGACGCCAGAGACACGGAAGCTAACAACGTCTCCCACAGCAAATCCACCGACTTCGAAGTCCACCGCAATTGGCTTGCCATCACCCAAAGCCTCCCACTCAAGGACTGGTACTTTGAGAAGACTTCGGAATGGACGCTCGACTACCCGCCCTTCTTCGCTTACTTCGAATGGGTCCTCGCCCACGTTGCGCGCCTCATCGACCCCCTCATGGTGCGCGTCTATAACCTCGACTACGACAGCTGGCAGACAATCTACTTTCAGCGCTCCTCCGTCATCATCACCGAGCTTGTCCTCGTCTACGCCCTGCAATGCTTCATCGACTCGACGCCCCTGGGCTCGAAGCGCGCCGCCCAGGTCGCCGCCCTGTCCGTCATCCTGTCGCCGGGCTTCCTGATCATCGATCACATCCACTTCCAGTACAATGGCTTCATGTACGGCATCCTGGTGTTGTCGCTTGTGCTGGCGCGTGGTAAGGCGACGCTGCTATCCAGCGGCCTCATCTTTGCGACCCTGCTGTGCTTCAAGCACATCTATCTGTACCTGGCGCCCGCGTACTTTGTGTTCCTCCTACGGGCCTACTGCCTTTCCGCCAAGTCCATCTTCCGGATCCGCCTCCTCAACTGCATTAAGCTGGGACTGGGCATCGGGGGTATTTTTGGCGCTGCTTTCGGCCCATTCGTTGCGATGGAGCAGATTCCCCAGCTGTTCAGCAGGCTGTTCCCCTTCTCCCGAGGACTCTGCCATGCGTACTGGGCCCCCAACATCTGGGCACTGTACTCGTTTGCGGATCGCGTTTTGATCCATCGTAAGTCATTGCTCCGACGGATATAAATGCACATTACTGACCTATGATAGTCGCCCCGAGACTCGGCCTGGCAGTCAACCAGGGAGCGTTGCAGAGCGTCACCCGCGGACTGGTCGGTGATACTGCGTTCGCAGTGCTGCCCGAGATTAGTCCAAGGACGTGCTTCGCCCTGACCCTTGTCTTCCAGCTGCTGCCTCTGATCAAGCTGTTTTCGCAACCTACCTGGGAGAACTTCATCGGCGCCGTCACCCTGTGTGGCTACGCATCGTTCCTGTTCGGATGGCATGTTCATGAAAAGGCCATCCTTCTGGTCATCATTCCCTTCAGTCTTATTGCTCTGCGAGACAGACGACATCTGGGAGCCTTCCGACCGCTAGCCGTGGCTGGACATGTGTCATTGTTCCCGCTCCTGTTTACGCCGGCAGAGTTCCCCATCAAGACGGCGTACACGATTTTCTGGCTGGTTGTGTTCCTCATGGCATTTGACCGCCTAGCACCAGCCTCGAACAAGCCGAGATTCTTCCTGCTGGATCGGTTCAGCACACTGTACATTGCAGTGAGCGTACCACTCATCCTATACTGCTCGTTGCTGCACCAGATCTTCTTTGGCAAGGCTTACGAGTTTATCCCCCTAATGTTTACGAGCTCGTACTCGGCGATAGGGGTCGTCGGGAGCTGGGTGGGTTACATGGTGGTGTACTTTACTGCATGAGATGCATGCACCAATCTGACTGGCGGGGGCCTCATTTGTCTCGTCCCCGGCCATTACTGCGGCTTTGCCGTTAGAGATACCCCGAAAAAGTAGATTTTATTTATATTGTCACGAAGAAATACGAATGTGGTGATGTCTTGAAGCAGCTGAATTGATCAGCTGCAGGTCGTCGAATGTTGTGGCTTGTGTTTGAGAGTCTTGCCTAACTGAATGCTGGGCTGCCATTTGATTCGTGAAGCCTCTTTTGGGGCGCGGCAGCTGAGTCAGCGAGTCTAAATTGGGTAATTATGGAGAAATTCCACGTGAGACGCAAGGCTGAGGGTCCTTTTTGGAGCTAAACCACAATCCAGGATACGTTTGCAGAGAGTTATCGACGGATCCCATTTCAGACTCCCAAAATTCCGGGGTGCATATTGCGAATGAGAACGTGCACAACGTGTCATTCGGAAGAGGATGAGCTGTCTGAATAGGACGAATTAAGTGCACGTCGAGATATGGCTTATACGCCGAGAAGGCGCGGCTGGATTGCAGATTTACAGGGTCCGCGACATGTGATATTGCAGGATCGCGAAGATAAGGACTTCCTTGGACTTTATTTTAGAGTCTGCAGATGCTCTCTGCACCACTGCAAACCTAGCTGAACCCTTAAAAGTGCATGTCGGGGGTTGTGGGCGGACAGCAAGACACGCCTGCGCACACGGTGTCGGAGGAGGCGGGTTTGGACAGTGGCCCACCTGGCCAACGGGGCATATTGCAATTTAGACACGGATAGAGATATCTAGACGAAGAATCAAGAGAAAAGCCTGGTTCAGGCGGCGTTGAACGCGGTGAGCACCGACGAGCAGAATGAGCCCAAAAACGTTGGTGAACGGAGCTGGTGGATGGTGTTGGCGGTCGGGGAGAGTGGTCTGGCGGAGTGGAGGAGGTCAAGCATGAGTCGTTTGGTTGTTGGATGGACAGCGGAGGAGGAGGGAAGCAAGGGAAGCGCCGCGCCGCCGGGGAAGGGGGGGGCGGGGGCGTGTCAGTTAGTGTTAGTTGCGGCGGTGTCCCAAAAAACCCGGTCGACCAGGGGTGGGAAATTCTTTGGGAACCAGTCGAGGAGGCGGAATTGGACCGGGATTGGACGAGACGTGACATTGGACGTGGGATAACGGTGTTTCGACCTGGTTGATTGGGAATCTAGCTGTTGAGTACATCTCGCTCCAGGTCTCGTTCTTCCTTTTTTTCGCCCTTTGGGACGGGTGCCGTTCCGTGACGCTGATGGGTGATCGATCCATCGTTAGCGGTACCTGGCGCCGCGACCCATGCGGGATTGGCACCGGTACCTCTGCGGTACTTGGGTCCTCGCACCCGCCTACGCAAGCGTCGAGGTACCCGCCATGGCCCTGGGACCCCGTTTTTCTGCTGTCCTCGTCCTGGCCGCGGCGTGTTACTGGCTCCCAGTAGGTACTTCGCACTAACGCCAACCCACGCCCACACAGACACCCACCCACGCTCCTGCTTTTCTTCCTCCCCCCGGGTGTCCTCGCCGTTGCTCCCGTCGCGTCAGCCCGCTTCTTCTTCTTTCTCCTCCATCATCACCTCCGTCCGCCATTGCCCCCGACGCCGCGTCCCCGAGCTGCGCGCCGCCATCGACTCCCGCGCCGCGTCTACGTCCTCCCGGCGCAGCTCTTATTCGCGTCTGCCTTTGAGCCTCGTCCGCCGCGTGTAAGTCGTCCACCGCACGCATACAATCACCCCCGGCGCCCCGGCCAACCCGCGACGCCCCCCGATTCCCGCCTGCGCGCCCTCGTCGTCGACCGCTCCACGACGACCAACCGTCCTCGCCTCAACACTTCTCCCTAACCTGCCCCGCGTCCGCATATACACACCTCCGAGCCGATGCGACGTTGCTGCCGCCTTCACATTCAATCTTGTTAGTGGGGGGAGGCTGCGTCTCGGCCTTGCAGACGATTTGATCTGGGACTCGACTGGTTGCGCCCATTCTTCCAACCATGGTACTGCTATTCCGGACGACTCTTTGGGTCCAAGAGCAATTGCTGAACCCCGTGTCTAGGTTCTGTTCAAGCGGAAACCCGTCCAATTCTTGCCTCCGGCAGAAATCGAGGATGAGAACGCCGAGGTATGACCGCCCACTCTTGCAGAGCCCCGACGTCCGCGCAACGGCTGATTTGCGATTTAGGTCTGGCATATTCCCCAAACGGGTGAGATATTCGTCTCGTATGAAGACTATCTGAGTCGGTGAGTGTGGTTCCTGGCCCCCCTTGGTTGCTTTCCCTGGCTTACACGACATCTAGCATGGACTTTTACAAACAGGTACGACCACGTTACTTCAATTTCAACCCGTGATATCCCCGCTTACCAGATTGACCCAGCGCCGTTTCAACGATCAAATCACAGGACATTCAGGCTTGACTTTCTTCGAGGCCTTCAAGAGCGAGGTTGGTATCGTCGGCTGTCACTCAAAGTCATCCGCTCACTCTCGGAAACAGCTTGCTGGGGGTAAAGAGGTCGAGGCCTCATTCCCCGAGGCTCTCAAGGGCCCCATCTTGCGCAGGGTCCAGTTCCAAACGGTTTCGCGCCTCGATAACCTTGTCGACCAGGTTTACGAGGAGTTCAAGCACGACTACTACCCTGGCGAGGACGTGACCGTCACGATGGATGGCGGAGACCGAGTCCACGGTCTGGTCCGCGACAAGACTGCCTTCGGCCCGAGAAGCCTTCCCGACGGCAGCCAGGCCCTACCCACGACCCGATATCTAGTCAATCTCAAGGAGTCGGAATCGGAGACGATTGTGACGGACGAGCACATTTGCCGCGATCGGGGCATCTTCACCAAGGCCATGCTCAGGTCTTTTATTAAGAAAACTGTCACTCGCGATGCGTGGAACGGCGCTCCTTGGCTGGTCAAGCACGAGTACGCTGGCCAGTACCACATTGACACACGGGTCCCGCCTCATCTTCGCTATGATACCAAGGTTCAGGAGCGCAAGCAGCTTCAAGCTCAGAAACGTGCAAGCCTCCCACACGAAACAAACGGCCACAGCCCTTCAGGACTCAACTCAGGCCCAATGCGGCTACCGGAGTTGAAGCCCGCGCCTAAGGGCAAGTCGAAGCCTGGCCAGACTGGTCCTGGAAACAAGGCCCTCAAGTGGCCGCTCAACATCCCTGTTCATGGCGGCAACCCCTTCAGCTACCCGCCAAATCACTACGATCAGACACCTCCTCAGCGCGAACCTACTCCGCCACCGCCGCCGCCGCCACCTCCCAAGTATCCTATCGAGGATCTGCAGCTTGATCCGCGGGAGGATCGCAAACGCCCACCGCTCAAGTATCTGTGCAAGAACCCGCCCGTGCAGGTGGAGAATGGCGATGCGGAAGACAATGACATCGACATGGACTCTGTTGGTCCGCTGTTGGAGACCTGGGATACACTCAACGTTTACTGCGAGGTTTTCAAGCTGGACTCCTTTACCTTTGACGACTTTGTTGAGACCTTGTGCGTTGCGTCTGAAGAAGTTCCCGTTCAACTCTTCGAAGAGATTCACTGCTCTGTGCTCAAGATCCTTGTTGACTCCGAAGCCGACGGTGGCAAGGTCCGGATCAACCTTCCAGAGATTGAAGAGGATGACAGTGATGAGGACGATGAAGACGACGAGGATGAGAGCGCGGAGCCCACACCCGAGCCAGAGCCCAAACCGGTGGGGCGCGCTACTAGAAGCAGCATGGCTAGGCTCGAGGCCGAGAGAATGGCCGCTGAGCTTGCTGCCGCCGAGGCAGAGGACGACGATGAGGAGGAGGAAGAGGCTAATCACCGCGCCGAGGAACTCCTGAAGGACTACGATTGGATTGAGCACCTCCGAAAACGCGACTTCACCAACGGAGGTTGGGAACGAATCATGGTTGGGCTACTCCACCAGCTGTCCAAGAGCGAACACCAACAAGAAGCTTGCGAGGAGCTTTTGTTCGAACTTGTTCCGGCCGATGTCGAGCCCACGCAGGACACAGTGCGCCAGGCATATGCTGAGCTCGATGTCAACTTCCGTGTCAAGGCATTGCAGATAATTTGTATGCTGACCACCGAGACGAAGGCCATCCGTGGCTACATGGAGGACTGCAGTGAAACCATGACGACGTACCGCAAGGAGAAGATTGAATGGCAGAGACAGCGGAAGCAAGCGTAAGTGCTGTTGTATCAGCGACAAGCGTGAACAAGGCTGACTGATTTGTTTAGTGTTGAGGATCTGCGACAGATGAATGAGCAGCGAAAGATTCTTCTACCCGACAATACGCCACCCTCGCCCGCCAAGACTCCCGTCAAGGCAGAGGACGATGTGAAGATGACGGATGCGGATGAATCGCACATGTCGAGAGAGGAAGATGGTGAGGAGACCGGGGAGGATGCCGCGTCGCAGAAGAAGCGTAAACGGGCTCAGTCCCTCAAGCAACGGAAGCGCGAGGAGGAGCTGGCCAAGAAGGAGAAGGAGAAGAAGAAGGCCGAGAAGAAAGCTGAGAAGACCCCGAAGCCGCCAGCTCAGTCGAAACAGTTCATCAAGCTGCTCAAGGATATCCAGAAGAAGGAGGACCTCATCAAGAACTGCGAGGAAGAGATTGCTATTCTCGACAACGACCTGCGCGAGGCTGACTGCCCTCGAACTCGAGTCCTGGGCAAGGATCGCTTTTGGAACAGGTACTATTGGTTTGAGCGGAACGGCATGCCGTATGGCGGACTCCCAGACAGCTCGACAGCCTCGGCCGATTACGCCAACGGGTGCATCTGGGTTCAAGGACCGGACGATTTGGAGCGCGAGGGATACATTGACCTGCCTTCTGATCTGCAAGATGAGTACAAGGGCAAGTTCAACATGACAGTTCCCGAGCGAAAGACCATGGAGGAGGGCAAGACGAGCGTCTTCAATGCCCGCCAATGGGGATACATTTCTGACCCGGAGCACGTCGATGCTCTTATCAAGTGGCTGGATCCCCGTGGATTCAACGAGCTACGACTCCGCAAGGAGCTCCTCAACTACAAGGAGAAGATTGCGAAGCATATGGAGAATCGGAAGACGTACCTCGCAAATACCGAGGAGCCCGAGAAGAAGGAGGAGACAAAGCGGATGAGCACTCGAATTCGCGACAAGACACCCGAACCTCCTAACTACCGCTGCCTCCAATGGGAGAATACGACTGCACTCGAGGAGGTTGGTCATCTTCACAGTGACCCGCCACCCCCGCCAAGGGCGAGGAAACAGACCAAGAAGCGAGAAGCGATGAGCGAGGCCCAATCAGGACCGGCACCCAAGACACGACGTCGCCGAGGAGGTTAGGTGTATGGAAGCTGTTAGGCATGCCGGGGAGGGTTGATGTACACCTTCAGGATGTAAATTTTCAGGGTCTGGACATGGCAAGATTTGGCAACTATGCATTGGTGATGGATATGTGGCGAGCATAGAAGCTGGTCTGAGGGGTTTGGCGGAGTGTTGTTTTAGGCGGGACTAAAAGAAGAGTACACGGCGTTTTGGCCCGGCCAGGATAGGCTTCGGCAGCATTGGGAAGCATCGAATAGATTACACGTGATTAGAATCAGAGACCAGAGACCAGAGACCAGAGATCGGAAACCAAACTTGATTGAACTTGGTGATGACGATCTTATACGAATGACGATCTAGTGGCCTATGGCAAGAGTTCTGGAGAGGACGGAAACAGCCTGTTTGGGCAACACGGCCGACACCAAGACAGATCAAGTGGGGCGTCAACCTCGGCAGCTCAAGATACCGATCACCGACGGATCATCAGTCCATCGGATAGATATTTGCGCCGGACATTTTTGGAGTTTTGTTCCGGCCATGAGTTATATAGAATCCAAAGGTTCCGGGACTCGTGGCTTTTGTGTTTTGCCTCTACACATACTCAATTGACCTTGAATCAGCCGCCCGTCTTGTCTCAGTTACCATGGCCGCCACCGAACAGCCCAAGATCAAGCTTCACTGGTACGTCATTACATCTGGAGTCCACTGTCACAAGCAACCGCTAATGGATATGTCCGCCTCGCAGGCTGGACCGCTCGCGCTCCCAGCGCATTATCTGGCTGCTGGAAGAGCTCAAGCTGCCCTACGAGCTGGAGATTTACCACCGGGACAAGCAGACGCGGCTGGCGCCTCCAGAGCTGGAAAAGGTGCACCCGCTGGGCAAGTCGCCCGTCGTCACCATCACGGCACCCGGCTCGGATGAGCCTATTGTGCTGGCCGAGAGCGGCTTGATCACGCAGTACCTCGTGGAGAACACCCCCGAGGGGAGCAAGTTGATGCCGCCGCGCTGGAAGGACGGCATGGAGGGCAAGTTGGGAGGTGAGACGGAGGCGTGGATGCGCTATCAGTATTACTTGCATTTCTCTGAGGGGAGCTTCATGCCGGTTCTGGTATTGGCCATGTTTATCGGCGGTGAGTCTTCCTGGCAATGACTGGATCTTGGAGATTCAATAACTGACCTTCGTAGGCCTCCGCTCGTCTATGGTGCCCTTCTTCATCCGCCCCATTACATCCATGGTAGCCAGCCGCATCTTTGCATCCTTTATCTTCCCCAACACGCGCCGCAATCTGGGCCTCCTGGAGACGCACCTGTCCGAGTCCGGCGGGCACGATTACCTGTGTGGCGACTCGCTCACCGCCGCCGACATCCTGATGAGCTTCCCCCTGATCGCGGCCAAGGACTCGCTGGATCAATTTGGCTCTTGGGAGGGTGGGGCGTGGCGCTCCGAGTTCCCGCGGGTCGCCGAGTACGTAGCCCGGCTGGAGGGCGAGGACGGATACAAGACGAGTGTGGAGAAGATCACGGCGATCGATGGCAAGTTTGAGGCTTCGTTTTAAGGGAGCGGGCGGGAATTTGATGTCATGATTTATGGGGGCAGGGTTGTACGAGTATTTGACGAGGCTGGGTTGCTTTGGTGATTCGGTGGGTGGATGCGTGGTAATTCGGATGGGTGGTGATTCAGCTCATTCTCATGTCGCAATAGAGCATACGAGTATATACAGTTACTACAAAGACATCAAGCTAGTCAAATGACTATGGCAAATCCGAGTTTCAACGTCCGGCTGCCAGAGTATCACACACACGTGTTCCACGGCAAGAAGAGTATAACATGGACCACCAGCTGGCCAGGTACTCAATTAGCAAGGCGATCAAAAAGCATGTTTCGCGCATACCTCTGTAGTCCTCCGATTCGAGACACCGTTAATTATACCGAAGGTGGACCTGGTCCCTGGATCTAACATGTCTCTGCCATGGATCTGGTCCCGCACTTGGTATTCGTTCACATTCAGATTTTCCACATGATACCCCTGTTCGGCACGAAGTATTCGGTGGAAAATTAGGAAGTGAGATTGAGGGTGTATAAAAGGTCTGGGAAGCCCGAGTCGGAGAAAAGGAATCGGGAGACGTTGATATCCTACGCACTATATTTGCCTGCTTCTTCATCGAGGACAATGACCACCTCTTTGAGAATGTCCCTTCTTGGCTTCATTCGTGTTCTTACCTTTGCAATCTTAATAGGACTCTGTTTTGGTTCTGATCCTTTTAATCCTCGTCTATTACCAGCCACTATGCCCAAGGAAACCCTCAGTTCACACGATGAGCTCCACGCTCGAGATGCATTCAAAATTAAGCACCAAAAGCCGAATGGCGCAGGAGAGGTATATTTTATCAGCACATAAACGCATGTCTACGGGAAAGAGCCGATTTGCTGATTCCTATCAAAGTCCCTTCGTCACATCAAACCACCAGCAGGCGCAGAACTAGGTTTCATCCCCGTACGCACAGCAAATCACGAAAAGGTCACTGTCTTTCGAACTAAAGGCTTACGAAATGAAGAGATCTCCCATGCCTATCTTGTAATCCATGGCAAATACCGTAACGGCGACCGTTACTGGGAGAGACTCAACGACGCCGTAAACGACGCCCGCAGGGATGGCTTCCCCGGAGCAGATCGGAATTTGACAATAGTTGCGCCCATTTTCTTCTCGGCTCGTTATAGTCCCGACCAATACGTAAAGAACCAGCTCGCGTGGGGAAACATCAGCCCGTGGCAAGCTGGTGAGACGGCCACTCACCCGGTTGGCACTGAAGTCACCTCCATCGACGCATTAGACGCCATTATCGATGAATTTTCCGACCAAACGATTTATCCTAAAATCAGTAATATAACTGTTATTGGCCATGGGGGCGGTGGTCAACTCGCTCAGCGCTATGCGGCGGTTGCTCAAGAACCGGCGCCCCATGTCCACATTCGCTATATACATGGCGACCCATCATCATGTGTGTATTTTACACCCGATAGACCAACCTTGCCGGGCAGTGTATTGCCGTCGAAGAATAAATGCAAACTCTACAATACGTGGCGGTATGGGCTTGATGGCTTCAGCGGCACCTCGGAGGGTCTTTTGTCGCGGGAGGAGTTCTTCAGGCGATACATCACCCGCGATGTCATCTCCCTCGTCGGATACCAGGATATAAGTCATCGAGGTGACCAGTCCTGCATGGCGAGGATGCAAGGCGGGAGAATGAGGCGAGAACGCAACCTCATTTGGTACCGGTATATAAACACGCTGGCACGGACCGAGGAGAACCTAGACGGGTTCCCTGGATCTTTTGATAATCTTCCGGACTGGAGTCATATTTCCAACAACAGCATCAATTTGCGCCTCATCATCGTTGAGGATGCCTCGCACAACGCTGCCCAGATCTTTGGACATGCCAGTTTTCGCTCGGCTTTGTTCGGAGACGGCGATGTTGAGCCAGGATGGAGGCCCAAAGTGTGAGAGTACAGCAAAATGAATGTTAGGTTCATGTTAGTAGTTGTCTTGGCCTTGCTCCATATTAAATCTGTGCTGGTAGCTCTCACATGTCCACTATTAAGAGGGAAGTCGACATTTGGTTTGGGCATAAGTTCCAGTTAAACATATCCACATAGGAGAGGATAGAATGAATTGATAATTTTCACTCTGCGGTATATTGTCTACTAAAATAGTCGACGTACCTTGCTCAGGTTGTTTCCTTGATGACTAGGGCCTCACCGAAGCTCACCGAATATGCTTGGCTACTGGTGAGCGATTATTGGCTGCACACCGAATATGTGGATCTTGAACCTCGAAAATAGCCGGGTCTCGGTTCAACACTTCGCAACATCGCCTTCATCTCCCTCACCCAACTCGGTGCCAATCGCAATGTACGCATCTCGAACAGTCTGTTCAAGATGCTCGTCCCAGTTGCGCTCAGTCGCCGTCCAGCGGCTGGGCGTCGCTGCCCGATTCGCGACGCTGGCAGACTCACCAGACTCACCCCGACCACCGCCCGGACAAGGCGATGAGTTTGAGGCTCCGCGCAGGCCGACCCGGTCACGGCCAGACCCCTTCAAGGAACCGGCGAGGGCATCACAGGACCCTGCCTTAGCCCTGTTTAACGATGTCGTCAGCCCTGCCGTCAACGACTCCAGCCGAGACCTCGCGGAGCGGCCTGTGTTAAGCGAGCTTGAGGTTGTCGCCAAGGTCAACGAGCTCATTAAAAAGGGCCTGAGCCTGAAGGCAGAGTACCAGCTTTTCCAAAAAGACATCTGGCCGCACATAAAGGAGATGCGTGGCCAGGTCCCGGTGCCCATCTACAACGCAGCCGCGCTGGTCCTCAGCAAGATGTGCACCCAACTCGCCTGGGTCAACGACACCTCCGGCATCAGCGTGGAACTGTCCGAGATGTACGGTATCCTCGGCAGGTGGGATCCGCAAATACGAAACGATCTCGTTCTGACCCTGTGTTTTGTCCTGACCGAGGTGAAGAACCCGATGAGGAGGCGCTCGGCGCTCATGAACGAGCTCATCACACTGTGGAAGCACATCTCGCAGCTGAAGCGACCGAGCGAGTTGTTGCAAGAACCGCGGTTTGCGTTGCCCAGCACACAGAGTGTACTTGACGACTTGAATAGGCGGCAACCCAAAGTACCGGGCGAGGAGCTTCGCCCCCTTACCTTGGATCGGGCTCTTGCGTCCATCTTTCTCATGTTCTCTCCTCCACACGCCGAGAGCCTTCTGCCCGGGCTTCTAGCGACTGTGGCTGTTCTGTCGGACATGCGATTCTCAGGGGTTGGTATGCAGACAGAGGCGGCGCCCCTGCTCAACCTTGTCCGGCTCGTGCTGGCCAAGCTAAAATTTGGGCTCAACGAGGCTGAAATCAACGAGATATTCAAGCTGAAGAGCAGATATCCAATGGGAAAGCAACAGGCGCTCCGAGCGTACGTGATCAGGCAGTTGCCGTACATGACCAAAATGCTGCTCTACAAGAGCGATCAGTGGCAGGGCGGATTGGACACGGCCATGGACCCGGAGATGGCCAAGGCGATGGACCTATCGATCTTTCACAAGCAGCTACGGGTAGCGTACCGTTCGCGCAACACAGGCGCTATCCTCGCCATCTGGCAGAACCTGATCTCATGTTTGCGGGACTATCCGAGGCTCGGTCAGGATATCCGCGATGACCCCCACTTCCTCGACTTTTGGATCTTCGTGTGGTGTGGTGTCCGCCGAGCTAACAGGGTCCAAGACACGATGGATCTGATGAAAGAACTCAATATCCAGCCGACAGTGAAGACATACACAGCCATGCTGCACGGGTGGAAGATGTGCAAGGATCTAGGCAAGATCGAGGCTTTGTGGAGCCAGCTCGTTCAGTCAGGGATGAAGCTCGACGTCATTATCTGGACGGAACGTATCTCGGCACTGATTGACGGGGGGCGGTCTCAGGAGGGTGTCGACGCGCTGGTCGAGATGGTGACGACTTGGAAACAGGCTGTGAAGCAAGGCCGCCAAGCACACGCCGTGGAACCAACCATTGCGGTAGTCAATGCTGCTTTCAACGGTCTCCTGCGCCTCGGTGATCCCCAAAAGGCGAACCAGGTACTTTCGTGGGCGGGTCAAGAGGGCTTCATGCCCGATATCCGGACGTACAACATTCTCATCCGCGAGAGCCTCCGTGCCGACGACCCCGAGGATGCGAAGGACCTGCTGCGGTCCATGAAGAACCAGGGCGTCCAGCCGGATGCCGCAACATTCACCATTCTACTAGAGGGTGTTATCGGCCGGATGGGAGATGATGCCACCCCAGAGGAGCAGGTGCTGGCCGTCGACCAAGTGTTTGCCGACATCGAATCGGCAAACCTCATGCCCAACCAGGAGACTTACGGCAAGATGCTCTACTCAGTGGCGAACCTGCCGAACGGTTCTGAGGAGGCCATTGCTGCTGTCCAGGCCCATATGCGCGGTAAGGGTATTACCGTCACGGCACATATGGTCACCATCCTCGTCGAGCGCGCCCTCTCGCGAGATCCCCCGGATATTCACGCCGTGCGGGATCTCCTACGTGAGCACAAGCTCAAGACGGTCGACCAGGGTGACCAGACACTGTGGGAGCGTGTCATGAGCGCCTTTTCCGTAGCGCGAGAGCCGGCCGAGGCCCTAGCCATCTTCGACGAACTCGCCAACGCAGGGCGGCCTGTCACGTCACTGCCGTGCCTGCTGGACCTGGTGAGGATGTTAGTGGAAAGGGGAGATCTCCAAGATGCGGAGAGAGTCGTGGGCGTTGCCCTCGCGCACAAGCTGAAGTCGAAGGAAGAGTTCAACAACCGGTACTGGAGGCATCACTTTTGGTACATGGCCAAGGAGAATGGACTGTTGAAGACGGCCGATTTACCCGAAGCTTTGCGAAAGCATTTCGCCAACTGATACGAAGCAGCTTTGTTGCTGCGGTTAGCGAGGGACGAATGTATGTTTAGCTGACGGACATGGTAAAATGGGATGGTATCTGTATAAGAGGTGAAATTCCTCGCCGCATTGCCTTGTATTTCCACGCCATAGAATGCCTGTACATGTAAAAGAGACTACCAAACCATCACCACCCAAACAAAATGGTTGTTTTCCCAACCTGCGCCGCACGCCGTGTCCTTGCAAATATCCTCGACTGAAGCCATCATGTGTCGTGTCACTGTCCTAAGACTCATCCATCGCCTCTCCTCCTCCATTGGCGCTTGAGCCCTGTTTTGAAGGCTGTCCGGGCTTCCCCTTGCCGAGCAACGAAGCAACCTGCTCTAAGCCCTCGACTTCGTTCCGCGTCACCTTGCGGCCTTCGCCCTGCCACTCGCCGTCACGCACCTCGCCCTGCGCGCCGAGCTCCAGGCCCCGCGAGTTCTCCAGGTACTTGCGCGACGCGGCCTCGACATAGTTGACGCGATCGCGCCGCCAGCTGCGGGGCGCGGTGTCGGGTTCCGGAGTCTCGGCGTCTTCGGGGCCCAGGTCGGGTAGCAGAGTACGCAGTGACGTGGACAGCGCGCGGAGGGCCTGCAGCTGTGAGAGGGTAAACTCGGTCGTCGTCGCAATGGGCGTGTCGGCACCGGCGTCCTCGAGACCCGCTCGGTCGCGCAGGAAGCCAAAGGGGGTGTCGGCGGCGCTGGACGGTGGCGCCTCTTCGGCCTTTACGGTGCTGTTGGCCGGTACGTTCGCGGGCAGGCCCAGGGAAGAGCGGAGCTTCGCCAGGAGGGCGTCGTTTCGAGAGCGTTCGGTCTCGAGGACGGCGTGCAAGCGCTGGCTGGCGTGTAGGCGGCGGCGCAGGGCCGTGACGGAGTCGGGTGTCGGAGCGTCGGCCGAGTTGGCGGCGAAGTCGAGGCCGTCGTAGTGGGCGAGGCGCATGAAAGGCTGGTCGTCGGGGCGGACCTTTAGGATGTTGTTCATGGTGTAGAGCTCGAACAAATCGAAGTTCTTGTCGATGGCGGCGTTGAGGAGCGTCTCGAGCTGGTGGGTGCCGTTTTCAATCTCGAGGCGCGCGGCCTCGTCGGGCGGCAGGGCGGCGGCGGCATCTTTGGAGCGGGAACTGGCAGACGGGTTCTTGAAGCCGAGGCTCTGGGGTGGGATGGAGAGGAGGAGGCGCTCGACCGAGTCCAGGGCGCGGTCGGCGAGGACGTTGACGGTGTTGATGATGTCGTCGAGGAGGGCCTGCGGCGGGGGTTAGCCAGGATGCTGGAGGGGTGGGCGTAAAGCGCAGGACGTACGACGGGCGGGTAGCCGAGGTGCTCCGTTAGCAGCTCGTAGTCGGAGGCCTGTGGAGTTGCCATGGTGGTGGTGTTTTAAACGGTGCGACTTGTTGCAGGAGGAGAGTTGACGGTGGCCGTGGTGGTGATGGTTCGACGCGTCTCGTCGCGCTCATAAGTGCCCCTCACTCAATTAAAGTGGTTTTTCAAAGGCTAAGTGCAGGTGGGTGTGGAAAACGGGCGAACAAAGGAGTTTTGTAAAATCTATACCGGGATCAAACTGAAGCTTCAGTCGTGGGGAATCGCATCACCACCGAGCACTTCCAATTGCGATGCAGGCATCACAGGGAATTCTGGTATTCAAGCAGTGCATATAAGTGTAATTGCTACTGAAGCTGGTACATACGACCATAGCTCTTAGAAAATACGGGATCCCGTCCGCTCTCCCTTAGTCAAGCTGAGAAGCGGCGAATTAGTACTCGGGTCGGTGACGACCGGGGAATCCTCGCTGTTGTATGTTTTTTTTTGCCGATTTTCCCCTACTATTATTACTAGTCGGTCTTGCACTCCTTTTTTTACATATCGTCCTCTATGGTTCAAACCCTTGTGTTTGTTGTAAGATATTGAATAGGTATCATGATGCACAAGGGCAGCTCGTAGTGGAGCGAAGAAGCTAGCAGCGCGTCTGCGGTACGGTAAGAGCAAAGGAAGTGTCCAAATTGCTAAAGCCAGGTCAACTTGCTCCCGTTTGGGTGGCATGCATTCGGGTTGTCCAGAGATGTTTATATGATAATTGTTATATCCAGGATTGAAATATGGTCGAAGCGGAGCACTTCGAGACCCATTTAAGCTGGTAACTATATATTCACCCCCCTCGCTCTCCATTCGCTTTATCAACAGCCCCCAGCCGCCCACCCTCACAAGAAAATAATCTCATCATGTTTCAGCCCACCAAGTCTTTACAGTCTCGGATGAGCGACGATAGCTTCGAGTCGCCCGGCTTAGCTCTATTTACCTCCATTCGCGACAACGACATACCGAGGCTGCAACAACTGATTGATGCCCTGACTCCCGCGGACTTGCATGAACGCCTAGAAGACGAATCCGTCTGGGGCATGCCACTCCACGTTGCAGCTCTTTGCAATAGCTCAGCAGCAGTGGAAATTCTTCTGAGTGCCGGCGCGAGTCCTCTAGCCTTGAGGCATTCAAGCGACGACGACCGGACGCCACTGGAGATAGCCGCTCGACAGGGCAATCGAGCTATTCTGCGACAACTTTGGCAACACATCGACCCCGATCACCATACCAATAACTACACAAACTTCCAGTCATGCCTTGTTTACGCTGCCATGTACGAACAAGTGTCGACTGTTGCTGACCTATTGAGTTGGTGGGATGGCTGGAGCCCTAAGGCTACGGAACAAGCCCTAAGCTGGGCGGCAATGAGATGGCAGGTTTACGTCGTCGAATTACTTCTATCCAAATTTTCGTTCAAGCAGCAGACCCTCGATAATGCTCTGGAATATGCAGCAAGCTTTAAGGCCAAGACAAGTGGCTTTGAAAGGATTGACTACCGGGGGGTTGACTACCTGGAACAGCAACAGCTGATTGCGCTGCTAGTGGATGCAGGAGCCAACCCCAACACGACTCTCAACCGTTCATCTACCATCCTGTCAGCTGCTTTCTGTATGGATCTAGTCGGCGCATTGAAAGCGCTTCTTGAAAAAGGTGCGGATCCTAATGCAACAACCCGTACAGGAGTGTCTGCACTGCATCGCCTTGGCTTCCCAGTATCTATTAAACAAGCGCCTCCAACGAAACGTGGGTTGCATGAGACAGGTATCCGGCTCCTTCTCGAGAAAGGTGCTTCTGTTCGTCAGGAAAACAAGTCTGGAGAGACCCCTATCCACTATGCAGCATGTGGCGCCAACCTTCGAATTCTTCAACTCTACCTCTCTGCATGCCCAGGCGACGAAGTCGACGATTTCATAAGGTCTAAAAACCGCCACGGAGAAACGTTGCTGCATCACGCAGCTGCAGGGTGCAGTATTGAGATTATTGAATATCTGTTATCTGATGGCGGCATGAAAGATAGCATCAATAAGGCCAACTCAAATGGTTGGACCCCCTTTATGTGTGCCTTGGCTCAGACTGCCGTCGATGGCATCCCGCCTTTAGCAAACTGCAAAACGCTATTGCAAGCACTACCAGCCGTACAACTTCTGCTTGCCCACGGAGCCGATCCCCTTGTCGTCACGGCCGAGGGCTGGACGCCGTTACATTGCCTCGCACTCTACCATAGCGAGAATACCAGCGACGAAACTTTACAGCTGATTGACAAGCTTATTTCAGCAGGTGCGGATGTCGACGCTCTTGCTTTGTTTCCATTTGATGACGAGCCAATTCCTGGCCACCCTCCGCCTTCTGGCCCCAAGGCATTCGGCTGGGGACACCAGGTTGAAGAAGTCATAAAGGACCCTGTAAGTAAGAGAATGATCGTTCGGTCCGGTCTCACACCGCTGCACTTTGCGGCCGCCCACGGTGCTGTGGGCGTGCTTGAGGCGCTTTTACGACATGGAGCCAATCCTGAGGCTGAAGATTCCACTGAAGCGTCGCCGGCGAGAACAGCAGGGGATTCAGCGCGGCTTAGGTACCAGCCTAAGACCCAAGAAAAGATCATCACCATGTTGATAGGCGCTGGCGGTTCATATTAAGAAATTGTTCGAAACTATGGAAGGAAACTAAGTGGGTAAGGAATCTTAACAATTCAGACACTGGTTTACGATAATCTCGAGGAACAGCACAGGAGGTAAATGTTCATCTTCCCCCGCTTCATCCTAATCCCACAATGAGATGAGTAACACTCTCCCCCTTGACCAAGAACGCTTGGGCTGAAACATCTTACCGTCTGTCTTTTAGTCCTGTGGCGGTGGGTAAGGTGAGAACTGGTAATTTTGGTCGCGCAACAGCCAGTTGAGGGTGTACGGGTTGAGACCCCCAGCCTCGGTACTTGTGCCGCGCCCAGGGTATATAAGGCGGCCGGGGCTCTCAGGGTTGATCTCATCGTCCAGGCTATCCGGGTTTTGTCGAAGGATCAATCGCAAACCAGGAGATGCGACATATCCTTCCCGCTAAAGCCGCTCTCCGAAGGTTTGTAGGGCAGCAATAACGGGATCGTCATATTCTGCCCCTACCTGCAGAGGCGCCCCGACCCACCACCTCGTTATTTCATTATCTCTGCAGGTAAACCCATTCGTCGTCGTCGAGTCAGTCCTTTCACGGTTGACGCGCCAGGCGCCATTATCTGTCTCTACCGCGTGCTGCCCATGATAAATGGTCATTCTAGGGATTCCCATACATGTGTGACCATCATCGCTCTGTCGCAGAAATCTATAGCGTCTCGTGTCATCGGAATCACGGGCGACATCGATGTGCAAGTGGAATACTGTTTGTGGTGGTACTGGTTAGCCTGATTGCCACTGCCAGCGGCGTAGTGGAGGCTCAGATCACCATTTTCAATGCCTCGGAGGATCGTAGTTAAAAAGGGAATACCACCATTCGGGTGTTCTTCCTCGGTGTCGTAGACGTAGATAAATCGCTTGTCGGATGTGCTCTGCTCTGACCGCGTGGTGTTGGACGAGGAGGAAACGTGGCACAGGGCAGTATCAACAGCCAGGCTGCGTTCTCAACCAAGCGAGTGAACTCAAGTATCTGCAAGCTCTATTTAATACCTCTTTCAACGCTGGGAGATTAATCCTGATGCCCGTGGCATAGCTTCATCAACGCCCAATACGCCCGATAAAGGGCTGAGTGTAGGAGCGCATAAAAGTGTGCCAGGCGCGGCGCTGGTCTTTATTGCTAGACTTTTGACCATCACTAAGTCCATCTGGCTATCATCAAGAGACACGATAGGCACCATGCCGCTGACCAACACTCGCTTAATAGACTACCGAGAAAGAATGTAAATTTCCGTGCCTGTACAACATGGAGATCCGAGGTGCGACGGGGAAAGGGGAAGCCTTCGGTTGTGGGATCTTCACCAACAGGGTTTGACATGGCTATGGGCAGGAAGAGTTCCAGCATACAGAGCGATGACATGCATATCATGCGATTGATTGTGGAAGGGTTGGGATGCAAGCACAGATTGCGCAAGTATGCGAGACACATGCGCCTTGATGTATGAAGCGTCAACAATATAACAAACTCAGACACGAAATACCTCTGGAGGGAAATCATTCAACTGGATGGCATCTCGCAGACGCCTGAAACTCGTTGGCTTCTAAGGCTGATGTGAGCAAAGAACGCTCAAAAACGAACTTCCAATAGCGCCGTTCATCCCCAACTGATACGTATCATGGGAGTTGGTGGCGGCGTCTAGACCGCTGAGAGGCTGTCTAAAGGTGTGGTGTTACTACCCAATGAATGGAGCGCTCCAACAGCAGATTGATACATAGTCCGAACAAGCTTTAGTTTTAAGGTTGTCTCTTCTCGGATCGTGCACAGATCCAATGAGCTCGTCATAGGACGTCCTTGTTTCGTTAAGGTTACCAATGAGATTGATATGTGGCAAACCTCTGTTATTGACGCTTCTTGTCCCGTGTTCACCTCAGCCGCAGCTGCAACGCCATGGTGAGACCTAAGAAGCGGGGTTGAGAGTGTGACAGTAGATGCCCAGGGGATTGGTGAGGGACTTGATGTGGTATGGGAGATTGAAAGAGTGAGGTGCCCTTTAGTACGGCAATGAAAGATATATAAAGACTGGACTGGTCGCTCTTGGACGATACTTATGAACTGCACCAGACAAGTTACTCTTGGGTGATCTATCTATTGAACCACTTTCTTCTTTCCTCACTACCCTGCACGCCTCGCCATCATGCCTCTTTTGAACTACGGTGTCTGGAAGGCTAAGCCGACCGCGATCGAAGTAGAGCGCGACGACAATAAGCCGCACGCCCAACTTGAATTTGAGGATGGGGGCGAAATGAAACTACGCGCCGCCATCAACGTCAAGTCCTCCGACAGCCAGGACTCCAGACTAGTCTACTGGCTGATAAAGGACTTCCAGCATCCCATCCGGGAGAGGCTGAAGGCCTTGGCCATTGGTTGGCACGACATGTGTCTTGGTTCATCCCACGATAGAATCAGTCTTGACCTGCTGCGTGATTCACTCGTCAACTTGGGTGATGGAAAATTAGCTCCGCACAGTCTCCCGGGCCCTAACAACGACGTCTCGGACGCCATCGAGCTCTTCTCCCAAGATATCGGACAGAAGGCTCCAACGGTGTATGTGTTTGGTGAGAGGTTCTTCAACTGGGACAAGAACGAGGAAGGAGTTCATGATGTTCACATGAACCAAGGCAACAGCGGAGGTTTTAGGAAAGCCAACGCGGTCAACCAAGATGGAGGGTTGATCTTGGAGTTTCCAGACGGGGGTTGGGAGGCCTTTTTGACCGCGTTTGCTTCGCAGACTGAGAAGACCGACCCAAAAGGGAACCCAATGGGCAGAACGTTTGGGGAATTGCTGGGGGGAACACCTCCGCCTGCGACGCCAGATATTGCCATTGCCGCAGCCATCATCAATACCGTCGGACAGGACGGCATCGACAATCCGGAGGAGGTGTATCTCCGCAACAAGTCTGGAGCGGCCGTGTCCGTCGCGGGCTGGCGGATCGAGAACAATGCGGGGAATCACTTCACCCTGCCAGACGCTGCGTTGCTGGCGGCCAACGGAGGCCGGCTCGGCTTTAAAATCGGCGGTGTGCCGCTGGGTAACAGAGGCGGGACGATCATTCTCAAGAACAAAAGTCTCCAGGAGGTTGATTCCGTTACGTACTCCCAGGACCAGGTGGGCCGGGATGGGGAGCTGGTCGATTTTGGACGAGACCGCGCGACCTTGGTCGGCTGAGAGAAGCGGAAGGGGACCCCTGAGCGGGCGAGGGCGTTGGCTGAGAGAGTCTGAATATGATCTACAGTTCTAGGGGAGTCGCTTAACGAGGATGAGATGTTGATATGCCGTGCGCCAAGTTTATTGGGATTTATGGCTTATTTCGCCTCGGTGGATGTAACTAAGAAGCCATAGACAGACTCCTTAGTCCCAAGATCAGACAATAGAGTCATCTCTCACACTATTTAGAGAAGCCTAGAAGAGCCGCATTCATGTTCACATTGTAGTTCTGTGAGCTTGTTAAGAAAATGACCCTGGTACGGACTAACCTGGATGACAACACCTCTTCTTTCCCGCATCGATATCCCCGCAAGACACACGTATCGTTCCAGTCAACTGAAACATTTAATTTACTTTGCGTTTATCGATGCCGGGTACAGGATGCTCAAGAGCCGAGAATAGATGGGGTGAGGTTGCAGTGCAGATGCCGAAAGAGGCTGCAGCGCCTAGTCTCGTGTTGGTGCTACCCTGTACCTTGCATGGCGGGTGCTTGGGCAGGGAAATGGATCCTTGGGATAAAAGAACAAGTATAGAGGGCGTGGAGGGATTTACGAGTTAGCCAGCGCAACATATAAGATGCACTATTGTGGCATGGGGTATGTCACTACAATCGTCACCTGCATCTGCCGTGTTCGACAATCTGGCCGTGATCAAACATGCAGATGTCGAACGTTGCACGGTTACAGGGTCTTGCATTTGCGGCATCATTAGCTGCAGGTCTGCGGGCTTGCTGCAGTCATCCCGCATACTCTACTTCCACAATATCATGCTTTGCATGAGAAATACGAGAAATGCGGTTGGCCCAGCCAGTAAATGGCTGTTATTGTCGAACGACGGATGAGTGAGCTGTGAGAGAGTGGGCCAGGATGTTGGTCACTATCACCAAGATAATAGGAGATAACAATTGCAATAACATGGCGGTCAAAGCTGGGGCTGATGCCATTTGCTGGCACTGTCACTTGACAACACGGACAATGAGAGAAGAAGCAGGAACCAGGATAATCCCTCTACATAGTCCTCACTTCCAACTGGCAGTACACGATGCAGGAGTGCCCAAGGCATCGCATAGACCCGAGACCTGACAACTGAAAGGCCATAAGAGAGAGAATGTGGAGTAAATGTCGGCGATTATCTACGGGCCATCGCCGAGAGGTTGGCGTTTGTGTCCCCGTTGAGCAGGCCGTGATGGTCAAAGCCTGTGCTCTGTGCCAAGGTTCTCCATTTGAGCAATCATTCTGCACGGCCATAATAACAATACTATCAATTTTCTTACAACAGATGCAACCTCTTTGTTCTAGGCTTGGACGTCTTCAGTCGTTGACGGTGACGAGCCCCGATGTGGGGCAGATATTTATATGTCCCTGGGAGATCGGATCTGCGAAACACCGGACATATTCGCCAGCGGCGTGCTAGTCCGCATCCGGAGGCGAGCACGATACGAGTATTGCCTTTCGGGATATATTCAATAGCTACGGGTCTAGCCAGACGCATGGCAAGGTGACGGTGTGATCAACTGGGCCGATGTTGCCGTTGGGCTGCAGCTGATGAAACCGGCCGTGGACGGTCACCGTCAGGAGCGGAACCTTTAATAATAAGAGGCTAAAGAAACGGGCAGCTTGGGCGACGGTGGCCGAACAGCGCGATGCCAAAACAGGGCCAAGTTCGTTTCTGGGCGCCACAACTGGGATTTGCTGCAGGGGTGGGATCCAGCTACCAGGAGAGAGGCGACCTTTTGTGCTTTGGCCGTGTAATTTGTTATTACTTTTAAGGATCCAGTGATTGGACCATTGTTTCCGCCGCCTGTTTGGACGCGTGCCCGGCAGCTGAAGGGCAAATGATGTGAGACACTCCCCTGATTGCTCTCTGCGTCTACGGCTTGTGGGAGGCCGGGAATGCAGGTGTGACGCTGCAGGTGCGGCTGGCTTGCACCGCCCCTGTGGACAAATTAGGGACCATTGGGCGGTCTTCTTTTGTTTTGGGTTTTACACTTCCCACGATGGTTATCGCGGATAGAGTTGTGGATGGTAAAAATATCCCGGCGTGAGGGTGTGCATGGATTTGCCTCGGAGTCGTTGCCGAGGACCAGGATGTGTAAGCTGTAGGTGGGCGGGGACAGGGAAGGGAGGATTTGAGGAGGTATTTTGCGTGCGTTTGCGTTGGTTTCTACTATTCGTTACAGTAGGATTCTTGGTGTTTTCTCGTGTTGGTGTTGGTGATGGACGTGTTATATCACCAGCCTATTTTGGGGAGTATTGAACGGACTTAGCTGGCTGAGGGAATGCGCTCTTGCTGACGGGCTGATGACGATGACTGATGCAGACGCGGAAGAAGCTATACCCAGCCTTCTTTTAGCTTGGATGACTTCTTCGATGATGGCCAGAGGAAGCCATCACCAAACCGTCCATCAAGCAGCACCGCAATTATCACCACGATCAATCCCCGTCAGTAAATTACCTTCAATCCCACCAACATCCACTTTGCTCAATTGCTCGCATCATCGGCCATCTGCCTGTCTATCCGCCTTGGCGACCATCTTCAGTCTAGACCCTTCCATATCAAGGCCGCGTCAACCCATCGCCGACGCCATCGCCGCCATCTCTCCAGGTCTACCTGACCCATGCCAAGCCGGGCAACGATAGCTCAGGAACCGCGCAGGGCACTAGAAGCCCAGCTCGGCGCTAGCAGACTCGCCGCCATCACGGCCGCAGCACATGGGAGTTGACGGCGCTAGAGTCGCGGCCGTAGTCACCCTCCACGCCGTTAGCATCGCAGTGAAGCCGCAGAGTGGCCTGGACTATTTGCTCCCCTTCAGCTGGCCTAATTGCACAGACCACATTCCAGGCCCAGCGGTATGGTAGAGAAATGAGCCGATAGTAGACGCACTCGCACCGGAGCGTGCGGTGGTGGTAGCATAAAATGAATAACTTCACCGCTTCGACGAGCGTAGCCTCGCACATTGTGCTTCCAAAAGGCTGCCAGGTGGCCATGATCTCAACTTACTCACTCACCAACACAGCGCTGGATACGAGATGCGGCACATTATCACATCACATCTGCAAGCCGCTCCGGGGAAGAAAATGCGTCCGGGGGACCTGGCCGGGTTGAGGGGCTATTGTTAGAGCATGGCACGACACAACGTCCACTCCACCAAGGATTCCCATGTCGATACCATTAACATCTCTCTTTTCTCTATCATTCTCACAGGGCTGGATACGTATCAAATCCCTGGATACTCAAGGATTAGGGGCCCGAGAGCCAAGAGGCGCAACGCCGCACGCCCGCCTACAGGAGCCGGGCACCCGTGATAGGGCAGCCCAGTTGCCGCTTTGGGAAATGAGTTGCAACCTGCTATTGCAACCCGCGCGAGTCGCTTTGTTTTCTCACTCCCATTGTGACCAGGAAATCCAGTCACATCAGGAACCCACGCGCCTAGAGACTGATCGACATGATAGTTGTTCATTGAACTGGTAGGCGCCGACGGAGGAGACAGGCTACTCCATTCCGTTAGAGCCAGTACTGTAGACGCCTCACCCGCGCTAACTAAGATGGCAAACCAGGCAAAGGCCGATTTAGCCTCCTTTCCCAGCTTGGAGATCGTCTCTGGGATCTCGGCACGAGACGACCAGCCCGAAATGGATCCCGGCCAAATCCCTCCGGCCTGTCCCTGACCACAACCGTTCCCCACGAAAGCTGGGCTAACGCCAGGGACCAGGGCGCCATGGGACCGTGGACCGCAGCTTGCAGGGCTCGTGGAACTGAGATGCCGAAGCCTCTTCAGCCATTCTAGGGGCAAGGTCAGCACACATCCTCTGCTCCTTGTTGGTCTACCCGGCGGTAGTGTATATGAACCCACGGCCGACCCTCCCTCACGGATCGTGTTTCTTGTCAGATCAGTACCTGGTGAGGCCATCTCAAGTTTCGTTCTTTGGAAACTTCTGTCTTTTCATTCTCTATCTTTGTCACTCGCTATATGTTTCGTTAATTTGCTTCGGCTTATACACACTCGCTTCATCACAACCACACACACTCAATATCTTTTCACCAAACCTCCTTCACTTTCCTCATTTTATAGTATTGTCTATTTGAAAGTCCATCAGCCATGAAGTTCAACTCAATCCTGGCCACGGCCCTCGCCGTTGTGCCTCTCCCCGGCGCCGTGGCCCACCCCAAGATGGAGGCGAAGATCCAGGAGCTCTCCGCCCGCGCCTTCAACTACGACACGTTCGATTCCAACCAGGTCATCGGCGACCTCCGCTACCTGAACTGGTGGCAGCTGTCCGGCTCTGGCCGTGATATCAAGAACATCCTCCAGGGCAACGGTAACCCCCAGAGCCGCGCTACGTACTGGGGTGTCGCGCGCCTCGAGTCGAACTGGTGCCACAGAGACACTTGCTGTGTCTGGAAGTACATCTCTGACGACCTCGAGGAGCTCTTCCGTGGTGACTCGGGTCGCTGTTCCCGCTGGGCTCGATATGCCATCCGTATGGGCTTCCACGACGCCGCCACCTGGACTCTCGCCAACGAGAAGGCCGGCGGTGGTGCTGATGGCTCTATCATCCTCGCTGGCGAGCTCACCCGCCGCGAGAACAGCGGTATCTCCGCCATGGGTGCCCAGTACCAGGCTATTTACAAGAAGTACCACGACACCTACGGCTTCCAGGACGTTACCTACGCCGACCTCATCCAGATGGGCGCCAACATCGCCACCGTTGTCTGCCCTCTTGGTCCTCGTGTTCGCTCTTGGGTCGGCCGCAAGGACAGCAGCACTCCCTCGCCCCCAAACCTGCTGCCCAGTCCCTTCTCGGATGCCGACACCCTTCTCCAGCTCTTCATGGCCAAGACCATTGGCCCTGACGGCCTCATCGCCCTGCTTGGCGCCCACACCACCTCTCAGCAGAACTTTGTCAACGTCTCCCGCGCCGGCGACCCTCAGGACAGCACCCCTGGTGTCTGGGACGTCCTCTACTACCAGCAAACCCTCGGCAAGGTTGCGACTCCCGAGCGTGTCTTCATGTTCCCTAGCGATATCAACTTGTCCAAGCACCCCCGAACCAGCCCTGCCTTCCAGGCCTTTGCCGGCCCCGGTGGCCAGGGCATGTGGAACGACGTAAGTACCCCTTCCCAGTCTTGCAACCGACGGACTGCTGACATCAAACTACAGGACTACGCTCGCGAGTACATCCGTCTCAGCCTGCTCGGCGTCAACAACATCAACAAGCTCACCGAGTGCACCAAAGTGCTCCCCCAGCCCGTCTCCAGCTGGGACGAGCCCGACGCCGGCAAGATGAACAAGTGGCTCGACAGTGACGACTACTCGCAGACGTCCAAGGACGTGTCCTGGGACGTCGAAAGCGGCAGCTACATCTCTGCCCCGGAGAGCAAGATCCCCGGCTGGACCAACACGCGCCCTCGCCGCCAGCGCAACAAGTGGGGTGGCTTCTCCTGGTAAACGCATACTTGCGGCTCGCGTGAGCTGCAGCATCCTTTGCACAATTTTCTTAATAAAAACAACTGTCTACCAGCATGATTTCTGCACTGGGCGGAGAAGAAAAAACTGTCACAATTCTTGAACAGTATACTCTAATAATGGGGGAGGATTGAATGAGAAATGGGACTCCTGGATGGCGTTGATGCAGCGGTTCCTGGAACAAGGACATGTGCAGGTTGATAGAACATAGGAGCCTTTGGATAGGATATATAATTCTGCCACGGCCTAATATACACCACTACTATTCTTCATGACAGCCAATATTCCATCAACGTACATGTGCTTAATGACCTTCCATCTCATGACCGGCGCCCGGAGGTCGGACCGGAGGTGGCCGTCGAGTTGCCTAAATAGGCAATCCTCAAAGGAACGCACGACCCAGTGTCGGAACGTCGGGAGTCATCCATCAAGATGAAACTCACACAGACCTCAGAGCATTCCGTTCGGTTGTAACGCCTGCCAAGTAAATTATGACTTGGACATAATGATAATAATGATCTCCCGAACGTTGGTTCCCTGTCACTCGTGAGACGACGCTTGGAGGATGGGACTAGGATGATGCATGTTTGGAGTCCAACTACTATCCCCTAACACTCTTAGAACTCATGTTATGGTTCTTATGTTATGGTTCTCATGTTATAGTTCTTATGTTATAGTTCTCATGTTATGGTTCTCATGCCATGGTTCTTATGTTATGGTTCTTATGTTATGGTTCTCATATTATGGTTCTTATGTTATGGTTCTCATGTTATGGTTCTAATGTTATGGTTTGTCTGACATGGGGCCTGGTCGTTTGATTGCTTCTTAGCTCATTACCGTGCAGACCTATATCAAAATATCTCTTTCACCTTATCTATCGCAACGTCTGCTCGCTATTAGCTTAAGGTCATCCCATCTATTAACTTCCAGTTAGATTAGTGGAGCTTCAACAAGAGATGGTCTGTCTTACCGCCTAGGTGCGTTCCTATGTGAGACGTTTGAAGAATTATGACTATGGGTTTGGCGTCTTTGGTCGGAGAAAACGTTGCCGCGACAGGATGCAGCGGCTCATTACAGCCAACAAATTACAACAGCGAGGCATACACACTCTGGCTTCTTCAGATCCGAAACTCTAGACGGGTGTCTGAAAGAAAGATGGACACAAGGTTGAACACGCTCACAGCACTCGAAAAGTTTGTGTGTGAAGATGGAAATTGGCATCGTTGAAGAACTTAGCCGAGGAGGTCTACCTCCATCCGTATTTACACTTAAACGCCAGCCAACCGAGACGCCTCCAATCCAGCCCTTGCTTCCCATGCCCCTCCCCTTTCAAAGCAACCTCCCATTAGCCCAGGGCCTCCAGCAGCCGGGGAATTCCGTGTCCAACGGGGACAGAAACATCCCAATACTCGAAAAGCAAATAAAGAAAATAATACGCACTTCCGGAGGAAGGTGTCCAACAAAAATACAAGGATCTGGCGTCGGGCCCGAACAAAATATAAGACATAAAAAGTCGAAGACCAAAGAACGAAAGCAGAAGAAAAGCACGACGGCAAAATATGCCACCGTGGGATACGGGACGAGTCCTCTAATGCGTCAATATTCATGACGGTACGTGCGCTTGTGATATTCACTCAAAGTCATTGCGATATGCCCTGCATCATCATAAAAAACTTGCGTGAATCCATCATCGTTGCAACGGGCGAGCCGTTTTTTTTTCCATCAGTCGTGTCAGAAACGTTGAAGGTGTCCCGACTTAATAGGCATCCTCGTCGGTCCACTCACTCCCCGAGATGATTCGGTTGCCGTCATGGTCGATCATGCCCGGTGCTCCATACGAGGCTGAGGGAGGGATTCCTCGCATGCGCTTAGACTGGCTGCTCGTTGGTCGGCCCTGCTCAGGCGAGAACCGCTTCCCTCGCGCCGCTCGTAGCTTGGCGTAGTATGCGTCTGAGGCATCAACCTCGGGCTCGCTGTTGTCGTCGTACGTCTCCCAGTTCTCAGACCCGGAGATGTTCGTCGACGTGAGTGACGTGCCGGAGATTTGTCGAGGTGGAGGAGCCTGGCGGTAGCTCTGGTGGCTCTGGTGGGAGGAGCGGACGGTGGCGTACCGCTCATCGTAGCTATCCTCACTATAGCTGTTGTGGGTGTTGTGAGACATGTTGGAGTTGGAACGAGATGTTTGAGATCCCCGGTCATCGTAAACATCCTCAGGCTCGACGTGGCGAACGATGCTCGATGCTAGGCCAGCCGACTTGTAAGGGTTGGTGGGAGCCTTGAACTCAGGAACTGACACTAGGTCTCGCATCTTGGGTGGCGGAGCCCTCATCAGAGGAGGACCTTGTCGGAGGTTCTCACCCCTTGACTCGGGCCTGGGGCGCTCAGGCGAGTTGTTGCCGTGCTTCATGTTGGATAGAGGAACACGCGCTGGGATTCGCGATGGGCTGCGAGTTGGGCTCTCCAGGACGTTGGAAGCGGGTTGAGGCTGAGGTTGAGGCCGTTTGGTGGGATGATTACCCGCGGTGGGAGTCTTGGTCATGGAACGAGGAGGAATAGACCGGGGCGCGGTGCTCTTGCTCAACGTAGACTTGTGTCCTTTGATGGATGATGGAGCATGTCCGGCGGGTGTCTTGGAGCGAGGGGGGAGCGCAGTCCTTTTGCCGCCCTCGGCTGCTTCAATCTCATCCAGATATCTTTCGCCAAAGACCAGGAACGGTCGGCCGTACTCGTCCTCCCACCTCGAAAGCACCTTGCGCAACTCAGCAGTGACCTTGGGGAGCTCCTTGGCGATGCGCTTGCGCATCTTTTCCTCGCGAAGAAGCTTTCCAGGATCTCGCTTCTCTCCCTTCTGACCACGGGCCATGAGCCGCGAGGCATCATTGCTGGACGAAGCAAGCTCGTCACGCTCTTTGACCAAGGTCTTGTGTCTATCAATCATAGTCAAGGTGGGAGCACGCTGTTCCTTGAGGGCCTCAAGTCGCGTAACCTCACGCTCGTGAGCCTCTAGAAGCGCATCACTATAGACGTCGGAGAAAGCAGGGGTGAAGTCGAGCATCTCATCCTCAGAGAAGTACAGCGAATCCCACAACTCCTGAAGCCTGATGCGGGAGTCCTCAACAAAGAGGTGGAGGTTTTGGCGCTTCAGCTCGTTCAATCGCGATAGCTCATCTTCAAACTCGTTGATCTGACGAATGCCACAGCCGCGGTTCTGGTTGAAGAAGGCCTTGGTCTCGCTCTCGTCGACGCCTAGCTTGATCCAAAGTGCTTCAACAGCGGCCTTGAGATCTCGAAGTCGCTTCTCTCGGTTCTTCTTCTCATCAGAGAGTCTGTCGCGCTTGGTCCGAAGCCGGGCGATGTCCTCCTCGTGGAGGCCAAGCTGCTCAGGAGCGTCTCTGTAGTACTTGACGATGGCGCCGTCTTGCTGCGCCTGGGGAATGCCGAGTTCGGCCCATAGTCCGATGATCTGGTCACCAAAGGTTTGCACTGTAGCTATGCGACGGGTATACTCTTCATATACGCGTGTAAACTCGCTGTCAAGCTTGTCGACGTAGGACGGGGATAGATCGAAGTTGGGAGGGATGGACTGGTTGGGGGCTGTGGGAGGGAGCGCGATCTGGACAAATGTGGCTTCGAGGTGTGAGGAGTAGGATTCTAGGGCTTGTACGAGCTCTGTGAAGCGGATTGTCAGTGCGTGTGAACACGGGACGAGAATGCGACGGGGAACGTACTCTTGACTTGCTCGAAGCGTTCCTTGTGGATGCGGCTGATCTGGCCGTGCTTCTCCTTGAGAGCTTGCAAGCACCTCACCAGTGGGTATGTGATGGTGAGGTCTTCGTCATCTTGGTAGTCTCGTCGGTTCTTGGAGTCATCGAGAGACGTCTCCATTTGACGGACGACAGTGATGATCTTCTTTGCCTCGTCGACCATCTCCTTCTTTTCCTGTGTTACGAGACGGACCTGGCTGTTGAGTGCTTCGGAGAGAGCGGAGAAGAGCTACACGATGCAACCATGGTTAGCGACAATCGTCAGTTGGGACGTCGTAATCGGAAACCTACCTCCTCCTCGCGAGCCTCGCGCTCATGATCGGGAACGCCAATCTCGTCGAATAGACCGTGCAGCTGGCCAATGCTATTGTTGACCTGCTGGGCCAAGTAACTCGTGTCCATGGTGAAGTGTGCGGTTGGTTCGGATGAAAATGAATGTGATGGATGGATATGTTATGGACGGGGGTGGCGGTGATTGCCAGGCGAGGCAGATGTGATATGTTCAATCAAAACAACAAATAATGTAGTTTTGACCGAGGAGGTCTTGATCGTTTGGGAGAGTGTGCGTGGGATGGGTATAACGTATGGTTGTGGTGATTTCGATGCGCTTCGTGAACGGTCTTCGTGGTTGTTTACTTTCTCTCCCGGGAGGTCATCGAGCAGCGGCGGTGTTGTCAGGGCGAGCAGGGCATCCTATGCGCGGTGCGAAGCTCGAATCGATACGATCCATGCACCAAGGGCCGTAAGTCTGAGGGAATGAAGAAGTTGGAGAGAGCGCGAGCGTGGGAGAAGGAGAGAGGGAAAGAAGGAAGTGAGACAAGATTGCGTCGGGGAGTGAGAGGAGTGAACGGCACAGCAGCGTGGTAGGTATTCACGGAACGGGATGGGTGGGCTGCGCGGCGCCTACAGCTCGGGGCTTGGGGGAGGGATACTGGCCGAGTTGCCATGGCAACACGGCGGATCACAGCGTCGCATCCAGTGCGAACCCCAGCGGATGCAGGGCGACCCAGCTATTTCGGGCCCGTGTTTCAGCGCTCTTACCCCGCTGTCGCACGCCGAGAAGGGGGCTCCACCGGCGGACCACTGCGGCCACTGCAGCACGCTGCACAACTGCGCTGAACGCAGGCTCTGTGTCCACTGAATATCCACTGAACACCCACTAAGGCGCGCACTAACAGGGCTCTTTCCACTGGGCCGGCTCCCTCACTGGCAGCGGATGGCCCGTTCATCGAGGTCATCCTGCTCTCACCCTGCTCATCCTGCTCTCGCTCTGCTCATCCTGGCTGTCAAACTTGGTGTCCAGGATCCCATTCCCTATCGCTATTGGCCTTGGCCCATGGAATCGACTCACTACTGTCTGCGACAGCGCCAGAGCGCCTAGCTGATTGGATGTCCCTCGCCTGATTTCTTCGCCCATGCGGTACATAGCCCGTCCTCCGAGCACGCGGAGGCTCTGGCAATTTCGACAATTTTTTATTTTATTTTAAAAATGGCTTTCCCATGGTCCCAGATGAGACCAGAGCTCGGACTGGCTGGCTGTGCTCCCTGCGACAATGTCTTTCTGTTCCTCGAATTGTGGAAAATACGCACTTAGATATACGGATACTTACATGCGGGAACTGGAGTGTTCGCGCTGGTGGCCCTGGAGACGGTCACGAACCCGCAGCGGCGCCCCATCCTGCCCAGCATCTCTGCCTTGCTTTGCCTTGCCTTGCATGTGCAGAAGATAAAGCGTCCGGCGCTGCGAACCATCCACAGCCCGCAGGAAGCGCGTATGACGCGAGACGGAAGAAAAACAAACCATGACAGTCGTCACTCGTCACTGGTTACCTCAGACTGCCCAATTGGGCCGTCTTCCACTAAGCGTTGAGTTGCTTAGCTGCAACTTACAGATTCACATACCGGTAGTATTGTCGCCAAGGGTTAATTGACACACGGGAGCGAGACGGTTAAGTCTTAAGATCTGCGTTAATTGCTAACCCTAGCGCTCAAGCCTGCCCATGGCCGCATTCCTGTGATCAATGGCATTGCTGCACGCGCAAGATGCCTGAGGGGTCTTTCAGATCAGTGGGCGTACCATGGACTCGTCGCAGAAAAACAACAAGATTCCTGGGTCCAATGTTTGCGTCACAAACCGGTTAGAACCTGCAGCAAGGCGCCCCCCTCCCTGCTACCCACCCACCGATCAGATCTGCCGGCATGAGACCTCGTCTATGCGCGGCGCCTTGCAGACCTTATCTCACACCAAAAACATGTAAACAAACCACGCACAAGAAAGCCGGATTGGTGGTGCTGGCGCTGGCGATGCGCTGCATTGGTGTTGCACCCGCTCGGCATCCGTCGGGGCGAAACGGCGGTTTAGAGCGTGGGGTGGAGACATGGACATGGGATGTAAACAAAGACGATGAGGGTCACGCTGCTGATTCTCCCCGGACAACCTGGCCAGCTAAGGACGCTTTGCTTTGTCTTTGCTATCTTCGCCTCGATACCAAGGTGGAAAGTGAGTGACGCTGACTTGCGGTCATCAAGCTTCATTTCGGGACACATTGTATGCGAGATGATGCGCGCTCTTCGCACGGACTGTTCAACCTCCATTTACATAATTGGAGACACTTCTCAGACTCGGCGGGCGTTTGCTGCTCTTGTGCGACTCGTATTTACTATATGCATCGCGCCGAGGCGCAGGCAAGTCATTTCGCAGTTCCGTCTCATCCCGTCCTCTACCGCTGCGGGTACCCAGCCACGTCTTTGGTCCCTGGGTTGTCAACATCAAAGTCGAACCGATCCGGGATCTTCAGCCCTTCTCTTGCGTAGTCATACTCCTTGAAGATGTGTACCGACATTCCGTCCCTCCACAACCAAAGGTCCTTCGTCTCTGCCTGCCACTTCTCCAGCGCCGCGCGCATGCTCAATAGCCGTTCTTGGTGCTCCTGCTTGGCAGCGAGATTATGGATCTCATCGGGGTCCTGCTCGATATCGTATAACTCCTCGGGAGGTCGGCAGATGTAACTCTTTAGTGCACGCTTTCCAATCATTGCAGGCGTAGACTCGGTCCCCGAGTTCCTCATGCCCTCAAAAGACAGCGAAGCGTAGAGGTCCATGGCGAAGGGAAAATCCAGCTTCCAGCACACATTGCGATGGTACTTGTATCGCCTTGTCCGCATATATCGCGTCGGCCAAAAGTTGGTCACCTCGTGAAAGGTGTGCGACCCGAAGACATGGTCCCACCCGGTCTGGACGGCGGAGGCATCGGTCACGGGGAGGATTGACCGCCCGCGACGAGGACCCACGGACCCATCGGGAGGCTGGAGGTCGGTGTGCCCGGCCCAGTCTAGGAAAGTGGGCAAAACATCAATGTAAGACACCATGTTGGTGTTTACTACGCCAGCGGCCTTGCCCGGAACACGAAGCAAGAACGGGAGTCGCACGCCGGCATCATACAGTGTGGTCTTCGAGTTGACAAATGGTGGGCCGTTGTCGCTGAGGAACAGCACCAAGGTGTCGTCAGCCAACCCTGTGCGCTCCAGCGCCTGTAGAACCATTCCGATTCCTTGATCAAGCCGGTTGATCGACCGATAGTACTCAACAAGCTCCTGTCGCACCTCGGGGATGTCTTGTAAGAACTGAGGAATATCAACGTCTTCGGGCTTGAAGAAGCGATCCTTCAAGCGAGGATCGTAATTACCATCCACGTTACCGAACCCACCACGGGTCGCTAGGACTCGATGAGGGTCAATGTACCCAATAGTCAAGAAAAACGACTTGTTCTCAGTCTTGGCTTCCTCAAAAAATGCCTCTGCTTTGTCGGCGACCAAGGCAGTATCTCTCGATCCATCCTCCTTGCGTGTCTGCCACGGATACTTGGACACCGGAGCGACATGTATTTTGCCTAGGATGCCTGTCTTGTACCCGATCCTGTTAAAGACCTCGGGACCAGTCTCGACGTTCTCGAAGGTCTGAAACCCATTGCGCGAGCCAACAAGCCCATAGCTTCCATTCTCGTGAGTGTGTAAACCGGTGTAGATGGTAGTCCGACTACCGCTGCATGAGGCGGTGCTAGCGAAGGCCATGTCAAACCGCGAGCCAGAAGCCGCGAGCTTGTCTAGCTCGGGTGTCTGCAACGCCTTACACCCATAGCAGCTCATCTGCTCGCGTCCGAGATCGTCGGCGATGAGGAGGAGGATGTTCTTTGAAGGAGCCATTGTATCATTTCCGAGTTGCAATTTCGATTAAAATGAGAACCAGACAACGAGAAAATGTCTCGGTTATGAAGAGCAAGCCATTGATCAGCGGAAGATGATTGTCCGGATGTCGTTGTATTGCGTGATTGATTATGGCGCCGTCATTGGGCGACGACCCGAACCGACGATCCGAGCGGGGTCACAGCTGCGCGTCCACGCGGCCATCTGAAGTTGCCCTCACCACGTAGACGAACCTGACATTATGGCCAGGAGAGTTTATCATCGAGAGATCTTCGTCGAAATGGCAATTTTCATCGCCTCGCGCCACTCCAGGATGGCATGCTGTTACCTTCAATGCCGGCCTTCAATCCGGCGTCGCCCATCTCCATGATGCCGTACATGTCCCAGGACAAGTAGTTTTGCAAATCACTGAGGTCTACCGCATGGTCTCTCATGTACGCCGACGATGTTATTGTCGTTGTCGTCGTTGCGGGTGGTGTCCGTAGCGCAACGGGTTGCTCGTGTTGAAGACCAGATCGCGCCGGCGTCTCGTCGAGATTATTTGGCAATCCGTGGGCCCCCGGCCTGTTTAGAGCAGGACTGACACTCCCTGAATCACTCGACAAAGTGGTCGGATCTGGTTTGGTTTCGCGCGCCTCGTTTCGCGCGGAGCGAGTTATGCCAAGGCCTGCTATTGTGTCTCCGGGGTTGCTCACAACAGGACTACCTAGGCCAACGGGAGATCTGGGACTAACAAGTTAGTGGGGCGAGAGTACTTCATGATGATCTAGACTTACCTTTCTTCTTCATTCAGTTCGTCATCGGGCGCATCGCTCATCTCCTCGTCTTGTGCAAAGCTGAGACGAATCTTGCACAGCCATCGTTCTGTAGTCGTAGCCTGCCCAATGTGAGTTATAGCAATGAAATTAATCGTGGCATGCCTTGACTTACCAGAGAGTCTGCGAGAGGGAACAGTGCAGACATTGTTCTTAATATCTTGCTGTTGCTCTCAACGGCGGCGATCGCATCCATGACGATACCCTCCGCATCTGACCTGCTTAAGTCGAGCAGACGTGCAATGTAGTAGAGCATCACCCGGCTACTATCATACGCAAAGCATGGGAGTAAGCTGTCCGCAAGCAGACGTATTCCGTGCTTTTCGGCTTCGGCTAGAATACTTGCGATCTGACGGGCGTGGTGAAAGCAATCGGCTTGAAGGGACCGTAGAAATTCCTGTTGGTTTGGAGGGAAGTAGAACGGCTTCCTCAACTTGAATAGATCTGGCATAGATATCCTGTACAGATCCAAGAGGTTATGGTGGAAGGTACAATGCAGGAGAACCAAGGAACCAAGTTGGTCCGACTCGAGTCGAGCATAAACGGTGTCAGGCGAGTAGGATATGAACTCGGGAAGGTGGACGCCCCATGACCGGAGATCAGCATCAAGGGCCACAAAGTCGGATTCGGGTAGCCAAGGCGGAGGGCTAGTATCCAAATGCTTGACATATCTTTCATCAAATCAAAATTAGCAATCCAAGATTTCTCAGCAGATGTCTTCAAGATTCAAACCAACCTAACTACTCGTTTCCACAGTGTGACGATCCGGATGTAGTATGCCATGATACCCATGTTTGCTGCTGGCCTCCGCGGAACAATAGCAGGAGGTAGAAATTGGAGGACGTGCCCTACTCCCAGAGTCTCGGTGACGCAGGGAATGCGCAGTCTGAAATTGCGCTCGTTGCATGGAAGTTGAATTTTGATGTCAGCCTCACGGAGCAGTGTCAACTGGTCAACGCCACTGCCGGTCCAAGCATCTAGGATATAGCAAGCCCACATGAGGCGTCTGCGACTCTCCTTTTCCACAGCCGGCGGTGCACCCTCGACAGTGTCGGCACAAAGAATATCGGGAGAGTATTCAACGTTGACTTGTAAGGCATGGGCCATTCGGACAGCGAGCCCACTTAGCATAAGTGCTTGAGTATACTCGCCCAATCGGAAATGAAAGTCGTAAAGCAAGACGCAGGTCTAGGGTTCCAATGTCAGTATGACGATGTCATTTGCGAGCCTGGGGTAAATACCATAAGTCGTTGGATTGAAATGTTTCCAAAGTTGGTGAGCACTAATAGCTCTGCCTTTTTAGCCCACGCGTTTCCGGCAGCACGAATCAGGCCTGCTTTGACTGCATGATCTTCTGAATTGAGATTAAGAGCGTAGAACCTAACAAGTCAGATCAGGGGTGGGTGAAAGGGCGAGGTCGGGGGTCCTACTTCGCTCCTTGAGCGCAAATAATATGCAACAGGGCATTTTCATCATCGGATTCGAAGCCCTTCTCTAGTTGTCTAGTAAACGATGGACGATGAACGAAGGCAAAGCATCGGAGGGGGTGGATGTTGGCAAAGTACTGGTCGACGACTGCGCGGATGTTATGGCCAGAAGGGAGGTCTGGTGACACGAGCCTGAAAATCAAATAAGAAAGATATAGGCTTGAAGATGTATTTAATCAACCTACCATGAGTGAATCGACAACTCGGTGTCGTCTGAAAAGTCCACTGGTGGGTTGGTGGTGCTGGTGGTTCTCGTCGACGATGACCTCGGAGGGTCGGAAAGCACACTACCGGTCTCTCGGGACTGGATCAAACTGGGCGATCTAGTATCTCCCGGCGCAACAGAAGAGTCGTGAGACTCGTTCCGATCCTCTTCCGCCGAAGCCGAGGTGGGCGCCTTGCTGAGGTTGCGCGCCCAGCGAGGGGCCGAACCGCCGTCATACAGGCAGTCGAGATTCCGGGCGCTGCATCGCGAACATCTCGGGCGGTCGCCGTCGCACTTGGTCTTGGAGACGCGGCAGTGCGTGCAGGAGCGATACGTCCGGATCTTCCGCAGCGAAACGGGAACCGACCGGCGACCGGATTTCGACCCTTCATCGTCGACGCACTCGAGCTGGAGGCGCTCGCAGTTCCGACAACCGTTGGGTCGGCCGTCGCATTTGACCTACACCGGGCACACCGAAGTTAGCACCCTCTGATAACAAGAGGAAACGGGACAGGGAAGCTCGCCTTTCTCGCGCGACAGACTCGGCAACCCATTGCGACTCGGTTGACGTCGGGAAAATCGATGCGAGCACTCGTGCGGCCTGCGTGAGGCTTTTGCCCAGGTTGCGATATTGCGATTGTCCATGGCGAGCAGCCGATGGCGTGCGAGGGCCTAAGGCGCGAGGGCCCGTGACGCCTTCGTGCCCCGGGTCGCCGGGGAGTGGTTTGCGCCACACCTTGGCTAGCTCGTTGACAATCTCTGGCGCGCTAGCCACTAATCCCTCCCTGTACTCTGGCGCACCAGCCACTAATCCTTCCCTGTAGAGCTGTCGCGGGCGGGATGTGGACTGAGGGCCCCACTGCTAACGCCTGCAACAACTGGTCAGCCAGATCACGACATCCGTCGCAGCGATGGCGATGATCCCTACTGCAGCAAGAACCCCACGGACAGCGCAAATCCCCACGCACAACGGCGAGGGGATCGGATCTCGGCCTCAAATTGAAATTGCACACTGCATGGGGTTTCCGAAACCTATACGTAACCTCTTACGAAGTCGTACGCGTATTATAGTAACCTTGGTCTTTGGAGTGATGAACCCCCACTCTCTTCGCCGAGGCTCTATCTACCTGCGCCCGTTTGTGTTGAAATAGTCCGTCTAGAGATTCGCTATGTCGCCATGAAAAACCACCCATCCCTCTCAACAAAACCGGTCCTTTTCAAAGCTTTGCCCATGGAGACCTGTTTTTGCGCAATCGCACCGTCGCAACCATGCCGCCAGACGCCAAAGCCAAGGAACCTGCGTAGAACATGGCTGGCCGGTATGCTTTCAAGCCAGCATCCGCTCCTCCGTACGCCTCAAGCAGGTATCCGGCAATAGGAGCACCCTAAGACGACAAGTGTCAGCTCCAATTTGCAGGAAGCGATTCCGATATCAAAGCATTTCAACTCACCATTAGGTAACCGCCGGTCCAGCCGGTGAGAATCATGCTCATCGCAATGGCAACTCTCGCACTGCCAAAGACATTGCTCACGACTGTCGGCATTGTTGAGAAGAACCCGCCGTTCGAAATGCCATTAACCAATACAAAAAAGATCATCGGTCCTAGAGTCGTTGACGAAGGCCAGATGACAAGCATGCTGATGGCCGTCAACATCAAAGAGATGAACAGCGTGTTCAAGGACCCAAACTTGTCACAGGCAAAGCCACAGCCAATTCGACCAAAGGCCGAGGCCAGGTTGAACCCCGCAACTAGAGCCGCTCCCGTTGTCGACGAAAACCCAAGTGACTTGGTGTACATAGGAAGGAAGAATGGCGGGACGAAGAGGGGGAAAGTTCCCAAAGCACTGGCTAGGAAAACCAGAACAAAGGTGAAAGACTTGAAGAGGCGCCTAGGGAAATCAGTATTGTCCTCTGAGTTCCAATCGTTGGATCACGTACCACTCAATGAATCCTGGCGTGTGCGTCGGAACTCGCTCCTTAATCACCCAGGCTGCCGGCAGCCCCGTGGCCAACGTAAGAAGTCCGAGGATGCGGTATCCCCACGCGATGTTAAGTCTTTGAATCAGAGCATCAAGGGCAAAGCTGATAGTCGCTCCTCCGAAGCCTGCACCGGCAAACATGAGGCCATTGGCAAGTCCACGCTTCGTGCTGAACCATTGAGCAATCACCGCAAAGACAACCTATGGTGAAATATTTAGTCAATCGCTCAACGAGATTTCTTGTTCTGTGGTCAAGACTCACCACTGAAACCAGACTACTTCCTTGTTAGCCAATGGCACGGGTAGGCAGGCAATAAATCGAAGTCAACTCACCTGACACCAGTTCCCATCATAACTCCAGAAGTGAAGAACAGCGCGCCGATGTTCTTGACGGCAAACGAGCTTAGGATTTCACTCCCACCCATGACCGAGACTCCCAAAACGGCAGTCCATCGCATGCCGAGGGCGCGCATCAACCTCGAGTTCACAATAGCCAGAGCCGACATCAACGCCGCATCGAGCGATCCGATGAAAGAAAGCGTGGCGGGGGTCGACAGTCCGTCCTCAACGAGCGCCGTCTGCATGACACCCCAGGCATACGTCGTTCCGACCGCCCACCAGAGGAGGACAGCACCGCCACCGACGACAACCCAGCCGTAGCCGCCATCGGGGACCGTCGAGTCGGCAAGTCGGGAAGCCTGCAAAATCTCATCAGTGGACTCCTCGGCCCTGGATCCGGAGGTGTAGGGACCCCTGACGGAACTCGCGGCCGACGTTTCGCGGAGTTCAATTGCGGTCGTGGTAGGCATTTTGAACTCAAGGAGGAACTGGCAGCGTTTCAGCCTCTGTACAATCAACAATGTATCGATTTATGATAATCTAAATCAAATGCTACAAGACCGAGGCGAAGAGTTCTTTAAAGGCACGGAGTCCGGTCCCGGCGCAAAACCAACAAAATGTGTGGGTCATACGGCTTTTCATCGTGATGACTCGAGCGCGGTTCGGGTTAATGATTCGGCTCGCCGTCGCTTTCCATCGGCGATCAAGCCGGTCGATATCCTTCTTAAATTCCTGTTGGTTTCTTGAATTGGTATGAATGAGCGGGGTTACGTAAATTTCGCCATGTGCCGTGCACGCACGCTATTTCTCTTGGTATTTCGAGAGTTCTGGATTGGATTTTGTGGTGGAGAGGCGGGGTTGCTCAAGATGGAGTAGAGAGCTTGCCATGGCTTGTCCCACGTGACTCTAGGCCTACTACCAAGGTCAGTTAGAGGTAGCTCACCTGAGCTTAGTAACTTAAAGCGAGAAGGGAGATATTGGCTTCGGTATGAGATTGAAGAGGAGGTGTTGCTTTGAAATAGATATATCATCTGTGTCGAGGCTGTCAGAACCCAACTACCCTAAACAAGTACATCAACGTGCCAGAATAATGACCAATCTAGATATTCCTACCCCTGTTATTATGCAACATGACTGTGCGGAACCTGAGAACGAAGTTGTGATTGTGTGGGCGCCTTTCATTTTGGCTTCGGTCCGTCCTCTAATGGAATCCTAGGAGAAGTATGTTGTCGTGTGACGTGGTCAGTGGTGTTCTGCGACCGACGACCCGAGTATAGACGGCCATTGCCATTCTAAGAGTACTGCCCAAAAATATTTGAATAGGTCGCATCACTCATGGAAAGACTTTTAGGCGCATATTTATGTATCATCAAGTAGGAATTATTGGAGTTAGATTGACTGTTTATGACTCTTTGAGATGACTGACCTCAAGCCCAACAGACTCAGCCATAAACCTGAGCAGCTTCGCCACCCACTGGGTCTGAGTCATATGGGCCAATCTCGTCCCTGGAAGATGTCAATGCGCAAATGTATGCTACTATTTTAATGCGATTTATGACGCTGCTTCTCGTCGAAGCTTATCTTTGGCTTACACCGGCGTTATCTGTCGCCGAGGTGACTAAAGTCTGAGCTTTTGCGGTGTATGACATCGCAGCCCCTCCCCCACCAACACCAACGATCTCCCGACATCTGCCCAAAATAACCCCACCATAAAACTCCAACACGGTAACAGACCGATCCCCGAGACTTCACCACCAACACATAAACCCCGAACGCAGCGATCGATCGCTTTCCCGACTTCGCCATGGCGGACCCAATCGCAGAGGTCACCGAGGCCACCGTCAAGCTCGTCCTTGACGATGCGACGGGCGAGATGGTCACCAGGAACGAGCTCAAGAAGCGCACCCAGAAGCGCGCCAAGAAGGCCGCCAACCAGGCTCGCACCAAGGAGGCCGCCGAGCAGCGAGAGAAGAACCCCAAGGCTGCGGTGCCAAAGCCTAAGGCTCAGGAACCCACACAGCTCGACCCGGATGCCATGTTCAAGCAGGGCTTCCTCTCCGACGTCTACAAGGAGCGGGCTGTGACGCCCGTCGTCACTCGATTCCCCCCCGAGCCCAATGGTTATCTTCACCTGGGACACGCCAAGGCTATTGCCATTGACTTTGGATTTGCTCGGTTCCATGGCGGCCAGACGGTAAGCTGCACTCTACCCGGTCCTCGCTACTCGAGGAAGACGGAAGCTGACTAGACACTAGATTCTTAGGTTCGTTGCTGCGCCCAACACACACGATCGATTGCGACTGACAGAATACAAGGTTCGACGATACCAACCCTGATGAGGAGGAAGAAATCTACTTCGAATGGATCATCAAGATTGTCAAGTGGTTGGGTGAGTCACCAGGTTGGCTTCCACTACTAGGAACGCGCTCCTGACTCTGTGTATAGGATTCACCCCCAGCGCCATAACGTACTCGAGCGACTACTTCCAGAAGCTCTTCGACCTGGCCAAGGAGCTGATTAAGAAGGAGAAGGCATACGTCTGCCACTGCCAGGAGGCTGAGATTAAGCTCCAGCGCGGAGGCAAGGACGGCAAGGAGGGACCCCGCTACCGCTGCAAGCACGCCGAGCAGGACATCGAGACCAACATGCAGAAGTTCCAGGACATGCACGACGGCAAATACGAGCCCCAGACTGCGTTCCTCCGCATGAAGCAGGACATCGAGAACGGCAACCCCCAGATGTGGGATCTTGCCGCCTACCGAATCCCCAAGAAGAAGACGCAGCACGTCCGCGCCCCTGAGTGGAAGATGTTCCCTACCTACGACTTCACTCACTGCCTGGTCGACAGCTTCGAGAACATCACCCACAGTCTGTGCACTACCGAGTTCATTCTGTCCCGGGAAAGCTACGAGTGGCTAAACAAGTCCCTCGAGGTCTACGAGCCTATGCAGCGCGAGTTCGGTAAGCAGACTTCTACTCTGGCAACCATTTACTTCCTACCCGAATTACTGGGCGAGACCGATCAACTCTACAATGGGAGTAGGGGTATTGTATTTGCAAGATTATTCTGACTAGGATTACCGTATAGGCCGATTAAATGTCAGCGGAACCATCATGAGCAAGCGAGCTCTGAAGAAGCTGGTAGAAGGCGGTATCGTCCGAGGCTGGGATGACCCTCGGCTCTACACTCTTATTGCCATTCGACGCCGAGGTATTCCCCCGGGCGCCCTCCTGGCCTTCATCAACGAGCTCGGCGTTACCACAGCCAAGACCATTATCCAGATTGTTCGGTTCGAGCAGACCGTGCGCCGTTACCTCGAGTACACTGTGCCCCGTCTCATGATGGTCCTCGACCCCCTCCCTGTCACCATCGAGGACATTGAGGAGACCCAGGAACTCGATGTCCCCTACTCTCCCAAGGACGCTAAGTTCGGCACTCACAAGGTGCGCCTTACTAAGACCGTCTATATCGACCGATCCGATTTCCGCGAGGAGGACATCAAGGGCTACTTCCGCCTGGCCCCTGGTAAAACTGTTGGTCTTCTCAACGTCCCTCACCCTATCAAGGCTACTTCATTCACCAAGGATGAGACGACTGGCCAGGTTACCGGCGTCAAGGCCGTCTTCGATAAGGAGTCGAAGCCCAAGACATACATCCAGTGGGTGCCCGATAACTCCATCAAGCTGGAGGTTCGTATCCAGAGCCCCCTCTTCAAGTCAGACGACCCCATGGCCGCCGAGGGTGGATTCTTGAACGATATCAACCCCAACAGCGAGACTGTCTACACCGAGGCTCTGATCGAGGAGGGATTTAATGAGGTGCGCAAGAAGGCCCCTTGGCCAGTCACCGCAGGCGAGGACGCCGACGACAGCGGCCCTGAGACTGTTCGATTCCAGGCCATGCGTGTTGCCTACTTTGTGAGTACTCTTGTCACTTTTTTCAACTGAAGATAACTAACAAGAATACAGGCTATGGACTCTGATAGCACAGACGACAAGATTGTGCTGAACCGGATTGTATCTCTGAAGGAGGACTCTGGAAAGAACTAGATAGATGGCTTGCCTGATGCATGAATCAAATGAATTTCCACTAACCCAGTCTTATTATGTGATGACTATTAGTTATAGTGAATTTTACGACTCAAATTCCACGTACATTAGGTCGAGCCAGTAGGTTAAGCGCAAAGCGTTGTAGATGGAAACTGGTTCTGTCTCAAAATTATTCTTCCCTTTGCTATTCCCCTCTCTTCGTCCTACTCTGCGCTTGTTCGTCTATACTAGCCCTGGATGTCTCTTCTTCGGAATCTTCAGCAACTGAGCCAGTACTAGATGTCTCCTCTTCAGAATCATGATCACCACTCGACTGGTTGTACGCCAACCATGCTGAGCGATAAGGCTCATAGTGAGTCCAGGCCCAACTCTTTCTCCAGTCATTCTCGGGTAGATTATCAACGTCCTTTTGGCCTTGCCTGTACTCGTTTATGATTCCCATGATGATTGGGGAATCACTTACGGGCGGCTCCCCATCGCAAACCTCGATTTCAGAAGACTTGTTATCCACATTTTGTCCTCCAGCTCGAGCTGTGCTCAGTCTGTGGGTCCTCTCCTCCATAGCTTTTACCATTCTCGATGCATCTGGTATTGCCGGATGAATCGGGGTGCCTTGAGATTTGTACGCTCTTAGTGTTCTTAGATCCCTCTTTATAGCGAGAGTGCTCCCGTCATGTTCTCCGTATGTTTGGGCCGCCAACTGGACGAAGACGCCCTGCAGAGCCAACGCCTCATCCTCGCTTTCATGGCTGCCAGCGGCTGCTAGAACCTCGATCATTCGCTCCATAGGATAAAAAGCGGCGCTAATTGGGGCGTGCCAGATCTCATGGAACAGCCACCTCAGTACGGCCAGGGCGTCTTCCAGCTGGCCCTGCAATGCTATCGAGACACCACGCTCCGAAATGGTTTTGCAATAGTAATACGGAGCGGTATTCCCCACTCCGTCCTCAAGCATTTCTTCCAGGTGTTTGGCGTACCGGTCGATTGCCATGTCGAGAATTCTAGTAGCCTCAACAATACGACCGAGTCCCATATAGGCCATCGACAAGGATGAAGCTACAAACAGGGCCCGCTCAATGTTCTCACCATCTGAGTATATCACGGGTTCCAAAATCTCAACTGCTTTTTCGCAGTGGCCATGATTCTCGAGGGAGTGACCAAATTGGCTTTTTGTGTCAAGAGTCCTGAGATCCGCTGGTCCCACCGTTTCCTCCAGCAGTCTGATGGCTTCAAGCCACATCCACTCTATTTCATTAAACGGCGTATCCTCTTGGATAAGAAACCAACCCATTTCGCCCAGAAGCGATGCTTTCGCGACGGCCGGCCAATACCAATCCACTTCGACGAGCGTTTTCGCATGATCTAGTGTTGCATTGACATGGGGTATCAACCTGCGGATCCAAGGAAGGGTCTCTGCGGAGTAACTAGGGAGCTCTTCATCGATGACGAACATCGAAAGTGCTGTGTAATTTGCCATTTGTTCACTCCTCTTCATCTCCCACTGTAGCGCCAGGTGCACTAGCCGATGCAACGTGAACCTGGTATCTTCAACCCTATCGTTTTGACTTGATGTTAAGAAAGAGTATCCCATGAGTAGTGACAGTGAATCACTTAGGTCCTGAACAGTCGGGGTGCGTAGCTGGCGCCTGGGTTGTATCGGCATCCTGGGAGTCTCTGGGATCGGCGCTTTTCTTTTCTCTGTCGATTTCCCTTTCCATAAGCGCCGCACAAGACCTTTAATCCTCTCTCTTCGTCGTATCTGGCGGACGTTATCATAGGGGTAGACATTGTGTTCTTCGAAATCATTATCGTCATCTCTTTTGTATGACAAATTTGCATTGTATCTGTCATAGTGCGTCCTGTATCTGGTGAAGAAGGAGCGTGGAATCTCTTGTCGGTCGAAGCACCCGCAAAGGTACAATAGCTCGATAGCAAAGCTATTCTCTCGCTCAACCGCGCGAAAGGAAGCGAGCCAAGTTCTGGCAACGGCGTTGGGAACCTGGTTTTCAGATGCATTGTCACGACCAGCCTCCGTGAATTCGTCCTGGAGCATATCCCTTAAGCCATCCCCGCTGCCTTCTCTTAGCATATCGAGATACTGAGGCACCGACAGCGAATTCTTTTGCAAATATGATATGGCCTGGGACAAGGCTAATGGCAAGTAGCCAAGCTCCTTTGCTAATGAACTGATGTTCTTGACCGTGTGGGTAGAAGCTGGTAAACGGCCGCGGATAAGGTCAATGCATTCCTCAGGGCTCGGTTCCGTGATGGTAATCAAGGTTCGACCCTCAGTCAAATCCACTGCTGCGTGCTTGGATCGACTGGTGAATAGGACCGATCCATTTGGCGAACTGGGAAGATACTTGTGCATTTTCGCTCTGTACCCGGCGTCTCCGCTCCGCTCGAGGAATACCTCGATGTCGTCGGCGTTGTCCACTATCATAAGCCATGGATGTTGTTGATGACTGCTCCCTAGCCACTCTTTCACCTTGTTCAAGAGATCTGAGCCACCAGCTGAAGCACCGGGTATTTGGCAGGTCCGGGCGATCGATGTGTAGGCTTCGATAAAACGTTCGGTCGTGCTCGCATGAACCCAGAATATGGACAGGCCATCATCTCTCTGACGCATCTTGTATGCCCATTCGATGACAACTTGGGTTTTACTATGTCAGCATTAGCAGTGCTCCGAGTCAAGGACCCGATGGCCTACAGACCCTATGCCTCCAAGTCCATGCAAGGCGGCTCGTTTATGGACACCACGGTGACGATTCTCTAATGGAGACCCAATCCAAGAGTTGAGTTGTTGCAAGGTGGATGAGCGACCGACAAACAACTCGTTTCTTGAATAAGGCAGAAGAAACCACGGGCCATTGGTAGCTGGGGTGCTGGTATCTGTGGGAAGAATTGGCGATGTTTGGCCATGCCGAGCTCGCGAAGTGATGCCTCGTGGGACTGTAGTCCATTGTGTGGCTTTGGAAATTATGGCATTTAGTTCTTGTACGAAAGACTGATATCCTGGGTCAGATTCAGAGATGAACTTTGCCATGTTCTTGTGGTTGGCATGTATTCCTCTGTCCGCAAATCCAGGCAGGATTGCGGACTCTTTCGGCACAATCAACCCGGCGTTTGGGGATGGTAATTCCTCCCAGAAACACATCACCGAAATATTGTGTTGGTCATATGAATTGCGCCTTTCGTTGATGAGGTCATAAAAGTCGTCGTGGATTCGGTGTAGAGTATCCGACTCTCTCTGTAAAACCTGAAGCAGCTTGGGATTGGTTTGCTTGAAGCTGCCAACAAGGCTGGAAAATCGAGTCGCGTAATCGGCAATGGCTGACCCTCGATGGGGAGTCCCCATGAAGATGATTCCGGCGGTATGTTGAGAGAAATCCATGAGATCTTCTCTATCGCGGCGTTGGGCGGAGAAAAGGATTGCCTACTGCCATTAACTTCAATCCATATACCCATCTTTGTTCAAGACCGCATGCCGATCCATTATCTTACATCTTTGCAAACAAGACCCCCGAGGCTATGACACACAAATATCATTGGGCGTCCGGTGGTGTTGGTTTGAGTGCGCTCGTGTTTGACCGAAGCTACCAGCTCCTTTGCATGGTCTCTAATCGCCTTGACGGAAACCTTTCCCTGGTCTTTCAAGTTGACTACGTGCGCATCGTAGCCGAATGTGAATATGCGTGACTTCGGTATCTTCGATGGAAGGAGGGCTTTGGGCCATGGTTCGAGCTTTCGTCCATCATCGTCGGTGCCTCTCCAGGTCTTTTCTCGATGGCCCATGAGGCCGTGTATGAATATGATGCTATTTTTGATCTTATATTAGCCTTGATATGCTAGGGAATGTCAAATATATCCCCAGGAGACTGTTGCTCCTGTGCGCGACTTACTCGACATCTGCATCGTCGCCATTGTGCCACTCCTCGAGCCCCAGGGCCACTGTGGCGCTCGGCGAAGATTGCCCGGACTCCTCGGTGTTTATTCGATGGGGATTTTGTCGCATGGTTTAAACGCCTTCCAGCGACTGATGACGGTTGTATATGTCGAGTCGCCGAATGGCGGGAGGTTGATGATGGGATGAAGAGGTCAGGCATTAGCTGGGCGTCAGCACGTCTTGAATGCACCAACAGGCTTCAGCCTGGTCTGCACGTCTTGTGGCTGCCGCAACGAGGCTGAGCCCAAATAGGCCATGCGACATGAAATTCCGGACCCTTCTTCTGGTTGTATGCATGAGGATTGATAGCGCTGTCTAAGCGCTGTCGATGACCGATGCACCTATAAACGAAGGAATTAGTGTGAAAACGAGAAGCCACTGATTACCGCCCTTCAAGACACTTTCACGAAGGGAAGAGTATCATTTCTGCAGTATCTTGATTTTGGCCAAATGAATAATGTATTTTTCTTGCAAACGGTCTTGAAAGCCATGATTAATGAGCTCGGTATATCTTGCCACACAGCAGCCTGGAGGGCACCCCAGTCACATACCATACCACGACCACGTTCCATACTAATGGCTTGGCGCGAAATCCCAACCTCGGATGATATCTTTACAAGACATCCTGTTCATACAAATTAAGTTTGTTCAATTCCCTTTCAGGACAATCATCAAATGCCTCGAGGACCTTCCCAAATTGTGGCAACCGGGACCAAGTGGAACGCACAACGTCGACTCAATCAAGCTATATATTTATTTGAAGATATCTGAGAGAAAGCTATAGTCAAATCATCTTAGCCAGTGCTTTGCCAACCTGGAAACACAGCTTCCGGGCTGAGACCTGTCCAGCCCGGTTCATATCCATGGCCCGTCTAACACTAATAGGACTGAGATCTCCAAGGTTTGTGGTCTGAAGTGGCTTTAAGGATCCATCACCGATCAGCGTAGGCAGTCTATCGTATAGCGCTGCGCTGAGCTGATAGTTCTCCATGTGGGGCTTGAAGAAGCAACAGTTAGCAAGGAACAAGCAATAGTAAACGCCCAGAAACCATGATCAACTGAAAAAACTCCAAAAAACTTACGGGCCAATGTTTCAAACCGCGGTATGTGTGCGGCGTAGGAAATGCTGAGAACACAAAGACGTCCGTCACTTTGATGTTTTGTGGGACATCTTCTGTATGACCTTTATTGGGTCGGACAGTGCACAAGGCTCCTGGGCGGGTCCCAATTACTCGGGCTGCAGTCGCTGATGAGGTACGATTGCCTATGGTATCAAAAATGTGGGTTAACTGAGGTAGGGCGGCCTGAAGCTTGGAGACAACGTCGTCGTCACGATAGTCGAAGATATGGGTCGCGCCCGCTTCCTTTGCCTGTTCAAAGTTCTGCGGGCTACAAGTGGTTGCAACGACAATTCCATGGAGCCGAGCGATCTGAATAGCATAATACCCGACGGCAGCTTTCCATCATTGTTAGCACTCTGCTTGAGCTTGGGAAGTAGCTGTCATACAACTTGCACCCCAAATGAGGAGATGAGGCTTCGGGACCGAAGGGTCCTGACTAATTGCCAGACAATCGGAGGAAAACAGAGCAAGCCAGGCAGTATTGGCCGCCAATGGGATAGCGGTAGCTTGGTCGTTGTTGATTGAGGTCGGGACTTTGTATGAGATGCGCTCATCTGCAATGGAATATGTACTGTAGCCGTTAGGATATATTTTATGCTTTGTAATGTTACTCACGAGTACGCCCCTAGCCCCTTGATCTCTCCTACCAAACGCGAAATGTTAGCAAATTATAGGCTATATGGAACTCCCGTTAGATGTCATACCGCCCCAGACCAAAGCGGCAATTCTGTCACCAGGCACCAACTTCGTGACACTAGGATGCGTGCGGGTCACAACGCCGGTGAAATCGCAACCTAGGACAGCTCCATCGCCGAATGCATTCAGATCAAATGCAAGCCCTATAAAAACTTAGTAGAATGTACAATTGAGATCTGGCGAAACGCACTATCCGTCGGGTTGAACGCTGCACATTCAACCTTGACGCAAACTTGATGCTCTTTCAATGCGGGCAGTTGAATCTCTTCGATCACCAAGTCGCTACCCCGCTGCACGACAGCCGTGGGAGTCTCTGAAGCCATTTGGGATACGCCAAGTGTGTGGTGTGAAATTATCGTAGGCTGGATCTCAACTACCTCGCGAGCTACAGTGTATGAACTAACTAGAGAGCGTCTGGTGGGCCCTTTAATACCTCTCGTCCAGAACAACCTCCGGCTTACAAAGGCTCCGCCTCCGGGACCCACCACAGGAGCGGGCCGGCATGCCTCGGCACTATATCGGCTTGCGATATACGCATGTAAACTGTGCCTTCGTTAAACGCCGTACTATGGTCAGATTACAGAAAGAAATACTGACCGGATATATCTGCATCTTGCTAAAATCCCAGACCCCGGAGCGATAGTAGATGTCTTGCTTCAACACTTCTATAACCGCTTCCGCAGAAGCAGCGCGGGCAACGATGGCACTGCCGTGAATGTCAAGCTTTTCGTCCTTCGGTGGGTTGTGTAGAGTTGCACCGCCCATCTGAAAGAGACCAGAGTCGATATGTTTCGTCATCTCCGTCATATGAAGCCTAACTGGTTCGTTATCCACCGACTGCTAGCGATCTGGTGGCGGAGTTCAGAGGGATCCACGTACTCTCTGACACTCATTCTCTTCTCCAACGTCCCTTCGATATCCGGGATGAGGATGATCCATTCTATCTCGCTTGTAGAGGCCATACTGGTGCTTCGTTCTTGATGCTTTGTTCGCTTGTCCTCTCAAGGCCATTACGAAAGACTTGCTATCTGGATCCGCTAAATAGATTACGCATTAGGGGCGTGTCTCGCCTTGACCCGCCTCCGCATTCAATTTTTACGCCCTTCCGCGCGCCCTTCCGCGCGCCCTTCGTTACGGCTAAAGTAGCGTCTTACGTACGCCCTTGGCCGCGCCTTTCACAACGCCCTCACCACGCCTTTATGTAGTAGATACGCCCTAAACTGCGCCAAGACCCGTATTCCGAACACTGCATTTGGAGTTCAGGTGACTACCGTGAGTTCAGAGTATCATTAGAGACCTGTGTAAATCTTCTTTCCATTTGCCGAAAACTGGATAGGCTTCTAAACGCATACAGTTGAACATGCAGAATTTGTCTTACTTATTATTCATAAACGCAACAAGAAAGATAATCAGTGACGCTCTCAAATTTGACTCAGTAGCTACAATTGGGTGGTAAAGAACTCCCAATTATCTGAGCATTCAATGCTACCTCCCCGACCTGTTTCCTACCGTTTCCTCGACATGAATGTGAGTCTGCGGACCCTCTTGCATTAAGCGCTTTTCCAATCCATGTGCCAGAATATTTATCAATGACTCGTCCACAATCCCGTGCTGCCATGTGATGGCCATTGTTAGGGGGCCGCCTCGGATGCTAACACAATTGAATCCAATCGCCGGGCCGGCAACCATGCCGCTCTGTGTGAAGACGAGGCGTTCAAGAGTGAGAGGGCCGTCTGCTGGCGCTTGGTTCTCGATGGCGCCAAGATTTGATAACTCGTAGGTGCAATTCCTCTCCTTCCCCTCTTGATCCAGGCAATGCGACCGCATGTCCTGGATTTGCCACAGGTTCACAAGGGCGCTGTCTTGCGGAAACTGCCTTACCTCAGCTGCAATGTCTTGGCCAAACTCCCTGGCAAGATTGATGATGCACTGGTGCTCGGCGAGGGAGTGCGGCATGCTCTCCCGAATGCCCTTTAGCTTCATTATAGAAACATGCGTGATCATGTACGAGATATGATTGACAATTTCCTGCGGGCTCGCCTTTGTGAATCCACGCGCCGAGAAGGGCGTGACCGCGCGGAAAGCAGGTGTTCCCTCGACGGCTCTGCACAAACATGCGCAGATGAGACCGTGGAGGTAGCTGTTGATGGAAACTCCGTGTTGTTTGCAGGTCTTTATGATCCAAGAGAGGTGTTTTGGAGGGATAGATACCAGATGAATCCTAGATCTAAAATCGTCCACTGTTGGTAAAGAGATAATGCCGCCAGTCCAAACGGGGTCGTCGGCAGGACTGGGATCACTCGGCGCGGATCTCGGCATGTCAATCAAGTCTTCCATTAGAGTGGGAGGAGACTGTTTTTTGTCCAAAAGCATTGGCCAAATAGACCGACCTCTCATTCCGAAAGCCCCTCGGAAGTTTTCCATCATCGTGTTGTGAAAAGCTATGCCACTTAACCCATCGGCGATAGTATGATGGGCGACGAAAGCAATATCGACCCTGGAGCAGGATGGGATAGGTTCGGCTGTACTCTTATCGCCAGGATCCGACTCATGATGCAGAATGATCGCCCTCCAGGCCGGCTTGTTTGGAGGCCAAAGTTTTGCGTGAGCCGTCTCGAGTGTATGACACATAATGTCATCGTAATCTGCCTTTTCAATCTTGGGCCTTGTATCATGAGAATCCCTGGTTTCAATAAAATCCATCACATCTTCGCGGTGAATTTTGTCCACCTGCTTGAATCCTGGAGCGGGGTCCTCTGCTTGCTGGTTTGTGGGTGCGTAGCACAGTCCGGAGTGTTGCTTGATGGTCTCTTGGAGGCTATATTCGAGGGTATTTTGGAGCCAGGCTCCGAGAGGCTTGCCAATAGGCGAGGTCAACGAGTAGCTGGCTACTACACATGCTGATCTGTAGTGTCCCAGGGCATGTCGGATGGAGTAATATTTGCCCAAGATGCCTGGAAATAGGGGTCAGCACATGCTCACTCGTGCTTCATTGTTCCAATCACAAAGCTGAAAGTAGAATGGAAAAGAAAGCAATAAGATCCCTATTTACGTAGAAAAGGAAAAGGGTTTCAAGGGGCGTACCAAAAGTTAATGGCTGTGTGTCTGTCATGTTGCAGGGCCCATTCAAGGATGACAAGATGAATAAAAGTCAGAGTAAGTCCGTCAGCAGGAAAAGGCAGCGGGGAGAGGGTATTTATGGAAATGGAAACAGTGAGACGAGGTACCCAACGGAAGCGCATCAATCGCTCGCCGCTAATTGGCATTATGCATTTATGAATGAGCTACTCGGAGGTGGCGATTGGAAGTTCAAGGTAATGGCTCTTACTCTACTTCTGGTTATTTTACGCAATCTTCTGGATTGATCTTTTCTATTTTCTTTTCTTGGTGGAAGTTTAGTGTTTTATGATACTGGTTATTTTTTACTCTCGAAGCTTTAGTTCCTCTACCTCGTGAGCACATCACTTAAGGGGCAAGAATTTAGCCTCTTCCTCAACGACGACACCCCACTCGTGAGGTTCGACTCCATACATGATATCCTTTAGCCAGCTTTTCATCAACGTCGCATATGTCGGGTCTGCGCCTTCTTTGGTCAGGGGAATGTCTAAATCTCGACCTCTAAAATGGATAACAGAAACAGGTGAGATGAAGAACTACAGCATGTTAGCTTCTCCTCGCTAGTAGTTACAGTCATACTTACCGCGGTTCCGGAAACGAATGCCTCTAGGACCCGACCCTCGTCCCACGCCGTTTCAAGTTCGTACATGGTGAACTTCTTCTCCACAACCGCCAGCTCCTTGGTCAATCTCGACCGGGCTAGATCAAGGACAGACTGTCTAGTCACTCCCTCAAGAATGATTTTGTCAGTCAAGGGTGCCGTAAGAAGCTCCGGTCGGCCCGTTTTAGTATTCTTAACAACGGCAAAAAAGTTACTGGCGCCGGCTTCCGTGACTTGGCAATCGTCGCCAAGAACCCACAAGATTTGGTCGTAGCCCCTCTGTCGACAATCTCCGAGAGCCACGAAACTTGGCCCGTAGTTTGCACCCACTTTGGCATAACCAAAGCCTCCGGGCCAGGCCCTGGCTTCTCCATTCTCTGATGTTAGAAGACGGAGACCAGGTGGTCTCGGCAAGGATCCAGGCGGAGACTCGGAGGAAAAGTCAGGCCAGGCTATGGCAATGATAAACAAAGTAGCTTCTTGAGGGATCTGCACGCCGATTTGACGACCGTTTCCAATCATCGCTGGGCGAATGTATAGGAACTTTCCGGGTTCGTCCTTTGGAAGCCATCCTATACATACATTGTGAGTGCGTTACTAAGAGCATGCAAAGGAAATCCTTACGCGGTCCATCTACTCGCATTAGTGCCATGATGAGTTTCACCAACTCTTTATCCTCGAAGCCCGGGAGCGAAACCCGCTTTGAGCTCATTACCAGGCGTTTGGCATTGAGATCAGGTCTGAAGAGTCTGAGCTTCTCATCGAAACCACGGTACACCTTCATGCCCTCGAAGCATTGGGTTGCGTAGTGGAGACAAGAAGCCGCCGGGGAGATAGTCATGTCTCCGAACGGCTTCAGCTCAGGTGCTTCCCAACCCCCTTGGGCGGTCCACCGACAGGTTACCATGTGGTCGCAGCAGACATTCTGGGCCCACTGCTCCTCGGATCCCGGCTCTGGCACTGGAGTCAAAACGGTAGACCGGGTGAATATGAGATTGGATGCATCAAGCGGCTTCGGGGAGGTGTTGAGCTCGCTGGGAGCTTGAGGCATGGCAGGCATGGTGGCGGTATAAGTCAAGTACAACGGCGTACAAAAATAAATGCATTGAGGTTGAGACTATCGTCACGGTATTTGGTTGCATCCAGGTCTTATATACGACACATGAAGCATCGAGACACACGCAAAGCTTATCTCCCTGCTGTTGTCAAATGCCGATTTCCTATCTTGCGTACAGGACAGGACTACCGTAGGGCGTAAATATCATTTAAGTGGCGTAACTGGCGCTGGCAGAGTGTTCGTAGGGCGTAAAAAGAGTTGCATTAGCTTGGGCGTAACCCCACATCTTTGGCTACCCCGACTCCGATGGTTCCACGCCTTTCATCCGGGAGTCACTCTGTCCAGACAACGATTCTTCTCGGCTTCTTCCTGACAGAGTACCCGAGAGCTTCTGCAGTATTCGAAAGGAAATATGCCGCCGCCAACCCCTCCAACCAGTCAAGACACGCCACCCCCGTCATTCCAAACAAGGGGACCTCGGCGTGGAGTTGCGCGTGGCCCTACTCCCGGGCCCTTCCCGACATTGCCTGTCGGCCAAGGGACTACCCTTGAAGCCGCTTCCTCGTTTGATCAAAACTATCCTGCATGGCTGGACGGTGGATTTTCTTTAATCCTAGCCCCGCAGCAGGATGACGGGGCCCAAGCCGTCCTCGCGAATGACACTTCGGTGGCAGTCAACCAAGACCTGGGCCATCTTCTACACATGCATGGAGACCGAACAGGGCAGCAATCTGTCGAATCACCCGTATGCGATGAATACCCTTCAGTTATCAATTGGATGGACCTGGGATCACCCCAAAGGTTGGTCGGCTTCGCCCAACTCCAATGAGCTATGCTTACAGTATCCAGCCAGAATTTCGAACAGTATATAGACTTCCCGGAGCCTCTGCAATCCCCCCTTGCGGAAACCAGCCCATTTGATGCGTCTGGATCCGGGTAAAAATCCGAATCCTGTCCAGTGGAAGATTTCGTCTTTGGTGACTCTTACATGGGACTGAGCACGTCGTACATTGCACAATCCGATTCCTCAATAGGATCTGTCGAGTCTCTGGCATCTTCTGCTTCGAAAACCTTCCGCAAGCGGAGGCGAAGGAAGCCGGTGGCTTCGAGACCCAGCGCTAACCGGCAGTTGGGTATAAGAAAGTACCAATGCACGTTTTGCACCGACACTTTTAAAACAAAGTACGACTGGCAACGGCATGAGACTACTCTGCATCTAAGTCTCGAACAATGGCAGTAAGTAATTCTCTGTGGCGAAAGTGGACAGCTCGGGGTCACCATACAAAGCAGCGTCCCAACTCGTTACAGCTAGGTCGCCTTTTGCTTTACTAACACATGTGTAGGTGTGCCAAGTCTGGCCCATTTGTGCAACAATCGGATGGAGTAATCTGTTGTGTGTTTTGTGGCCAGCTCGAACCGACACCAGATCACCCTTCAACACACAACTACTCTGCATGCATGGCCAGGCCAACTCAAGAGCGAATTTTCAGTCGCAAAGACCATTTGCAGCAGCATTTACGGATTGTCCATAAAGGAAGCTTGTTCAATGATAAGATGAAGGCCTGGTTCTCCTCTATCGAGATGATCAATTCTCGTTGCGGATTCTGCAATACACGCATGACAAGCTGGGCAGAAAGACAGAAGCATATTGCAGGCCACTTCAAGAAGGGTGCGGTCATGAAGGACTGGAAGGGGGACCGAGGCCTCGATGAACACATTGACGATATTGTCGAGAACGATATGCCGGCATTCATTATCGGCCTCGAGCAGACCTCGCTCGAGCCCTTCTCAGCGTCCCAAGTGAGCCATCTCACTCGGCCACCCGACCAAGATGTCGATCGCCTCGCGAGCGAGCTTACCTCGCTAGGACAAAGCACGCCAGAACCCGACGCATCTAATACACAGCCTCAAATAGCGGGCAATTCATATCGACAATTCGAGACAAGGCTCCTTGCTTATGTTTCGGACGAGCTCAGCCATGGTCGCGTTCCGACTGATGAGCAATTGAGGGTGAAGACCAGCGAGATTATGTATGGCCCAGGCAACGCATGGGACCCAACTTGGGCTGATAATGTTCAATGGCTGGGGTTATTCAAAAGGAAGGCAGGGCTTATTGAATTGCCATACGGTAGTGGAAGGAATGCTTTTGTTGGAAGGGATGCAGGCCTCGACAATTCGGAGGATGTTGGGTCGATGTTAGGTGAGAAGCCAAACGAGGCTGTGCAGCATAGTAACTAGCGATCTATTCATAGTAGGACGAAAGACATTAGCTGGGTTTAAAGAGCAATGTGGTTGTATTCTCCAGGTGTTGGCTGCATGTCACGATAGTGCCATCTACAAATAAAATTTATTATACGGGGGAGTAGGAATCATGACCCACTCAAAATGTCGTATCAAAAATGGTGATGTGGAAGATGGAGAAACCGCCGATTTCCAAACCTTCTATAAATTAGCCCAGCATCCAACTTCCCAGCGTAACCTCGGCTGCTGATTCTAGAACAAACTTAGATTCAACGGATGGGATGATGGGATGGATGCAGCAACCATCACCCGCTCCCAAAATGGCGGCCGCGAGCTAAAGTGCCGCCAACTGACAACGGTCCCCGCTAACGCCCCTTATTGGTGGGGCCAGGTTCCTGAAATTGGCGGCCTGCTGATGGGTCACAGTGACCTACAGGTGGTTCACGGTGGCGGTTAGGCTGTCTCTTCAGTGGGGTTTCAGCGGGGCTCAGCGGGTCTCAGCCTCAAGCGCCATGCGGGCGTCCCCTGAATGTCGCTGGACACACATGACGCAGCCCCCGGAACACTGGTTGGCGGGTCGAGATGATTGCAGGAGCGTTGCACTTCCGTACGAGCCGCGCCTTGTCCTTGTTGAGCTGGTTCAACAAAACCTCGCTCAAACATCGCACCATTAGAACACCAGCCCCTTTGCGATCCGCGATCTGCATCTTCGATCCTAATTCCCTCGACGTCGCGCTCTCTCCCACCCCCTTCAGAAACCGCACTTCGCTCGCCATCGCCATCCCAGCCCTGCCATGTCGTCCTAACGCTCCCACGACCCCCCGGCGATGAATCCCATCGCGTCCCACGCCCCCGGCTCGACCGATCCCGCGACCACGGCCCTCCAGGGCGCGTCCCTCGCCTTCCAGAAGAAGAAGCCCGCGCCGCCGCCGCCGAAGAAGGACAATGGCGCCCTGACCGCGGCGACGTCGGCCGGAAGGCCCCGGAGCCCCGTAAAGCACCTCCGCGCGCACAGCACCGGCGGTAGCATCGCCGACATGGACCAGTACGGAGGCATGGTTGTGTCTAGGATGCACCAGCTCGGCGCGAACCCGTCGCAGCTGCACCCCGGGTACACGGGCACAAAGGCCGATCCGAAGAGCGCGAGCTTCATCGCCGCCACGCTCGCTGCGAGTAGGAATGCCAGCCCGACCCCAAAGGTTAGGACGCCGCGGAGGAGGACCAGCGTGGGCGCGACGAGCTCGTCAAGCGGCGGCGAGGTGGTGGACTCTGGGTCGATTGCGCCGATGGGCTCCCTCATCTCCATGTTCGAGCAGGCCAGAGCCGGTGATCCCGTCAAGCGGGCATCGCCTAGGAGATCCCCAGCCAGATCGCCCGCCAATTCCAATGACAGTATCGCAGAAGTACCAGAGCCACCACCGACGACGGACCTCACATTGAAGCCCAAGCCTAAACCAAAGCTCAAACCGAAGCCCCGGCCGTTGACACCACCTCCGCCTATCACGCAGTCGTCCCCCGTGGTCTTGTCACCCAAGCCGCGTAGACCTTCAAAACCAGCTCTGAAGCCCGTATTGCAGCCAGCAACACCACCCAGGATCACCACCCGCGCCCCGACCCAGATTCTGTCACCTCCATCTCCCGATCCTGTGAGGCGAAACGTAAAACCGAAACAACAGCCGCCTACCCCACCGAAACCTCGTGGCTCCAACAAGCCTACTGCCAAACCCAAGCAAGCCAGTGGAGATCACGAGCCCGCTGTTACACCAAGGCACTCAACCCCAAAGCTCACAGGCCCGAGAACTCCAGCGAATGGGCGTCCAAAAACGTCAGATACCGTGTCTTCCGATGATACCTTTGTATCTGCTTCTTCCGTTCAGTCACCTGAACGTCCTTCGCCTCCGTCTCTGCCTAGGCCTAGGAGCGTACAACCCGCCTTGAGCCTGCCCCCCTCACCCTCTCGAGACATAAGACGGCACCGTCTCAAGAACTCCTCAGTCACTAGTTTGCCCCTGGAGTCTCTCACGGATGCCATCATGGCGAGTTCCCTCGCATCTGCGCGTCTCACGCCTCACAACACCGGCGGCAGTCTCTCAGCACCTACTCTCCCCAGGCGACAGAAGTCACCTCGAATGATGCAGACGCTACGCCAACCTGCCAAGTTGTCAGATGAGGAAGTAGATCGTCACAAGAAAGGACATCTCCGTAAACTACACACTGGAAAGAAGCACACACATCACGAGGGGTCGCGGAAAAGGTGGCGGGAAGAGATTACACCGCGAGAACGCAAGCGATACGAGGCCGTGTGGGCTTCTAATCGTGGGGTCCTACTCGATCTGAACTCGCCTCTCAGTACTCCAAAGGCAGAACCCACCGAGTACGTAGTCAACATCGCGGTCCGCGAGATCTGGAAGCGCTCCCGTTTGCCAGTAGACGAGCTGGCCGAGGTCTGGGATCTGGTCGATCGTCTCGGCCACGGCATGCTCGGGCGCCAGGAGTTCGTGGTGGGCATGTGGCTAATCGACCAGAGGCTTCGGGGCAGGAAGATTCCGGCCAAGGTGAGCGACAGCGTCTGGGGCAGCGCCAACGGGATGAAGGTCCACAACCCGAGGACGAAGTGAACATAGGTGACATAGCATACAATAGACGGACTCTTCCATGGGTGGATGGCATGAGACTTGGAGGCGAGGCGTGTTTGATATAGATGATACCCTACCTAGAGAATACAATTCAAGAGTATAAATAAATAAATTGTGTGCATATTTTGAATGAGATGTACTTGGAAGAAATGCTTGGGAAATAGGGGTAGTAAATGCAGATGCCAGCCTCCACAGGTTTTCAGTACGTAGCTGAGCATCAATCTATCTCGTCACATATTGCACTAGCCCACACCCATCGAGGCACTCAATGTCGTGTCATTGCCTACTAAATCTATACAAAGCTAATTCATACTCTCTAAAAGCTAGACTTGTACATCTTGCTCGTCTTGTCGTTCAACGTTCCCGAGATGTCGTAATTGAAGGCCACGGCTTCAATCGACCGTCCTTCTTCAGGCTGAATGGGCGAATCTTCGGTACATCGCCCATAGATACATACAAGAATTCAGGTCGTCTGGGTAGGTTTAACGGCTAAAGTCTCAAGATCCCCTTCAAACGTGGTATCGGTGAAGGCCAATACCAGAGATTACAGGGCTCTTAATCTCCTCATTCAACACATGGCAGATGGCTACATATACCGCCTCTGGTGGCGTAGAGGGATCGCTGGACAACAGTTCAAGCTCATGGTTTGCGAGACCCTTGAGTGACGCTCCCCACTCGTCGACGACGGAGCACATTTCCATTCGTATCTCACGCGCTCGCTTTGCCTTCTCCTTCCGTACTCCGTCTTGCTCGGGGCCTACAAACTCCATACCGTCGACCTCCATCTGCAAGCAAACCGATTCACGCAGCATGTCTCTGATCTTTCTGACGTCTTCTCCGGTTATGCCCTCAGCCTTTTGCTTTCGAGGCACGACCAATTCCTCGTAGGATTCAAGCGGCGCCTCTGACCTCCCGGAAGCCTTCGAGCCCATTGGCAGCCATCTGCCCAGTTTGGACTCTCTCTTTTGACTCTCAGGCATTTGGCGACTTGAATAGCCGGTTGGACTCTCGCCAGCATAGCCCCGCTGCTTTTGCAATAACGGAACAAAATTAGGTTGTTTGCGCTCCATGTTGGTCATGAGAAATTCGGCATGGTGGCCATCCATGGACGAAGCCGATTCTTCAGCATGTTGGCTATCATCCCCAGCACCAACTCCACTTGTGATTCCATTTCCGAGAGAGGCAGTATCGGAAGACATATGCCCCAACTGTTCCTTCATCCCCTCCGACTTCAGGATGCGTTGACGATCCACATTCGATTCACTACAGCCATTCATGTCAGCAATGAACTGGCTGTGTTAAGGAGGAGGACGACTTACTGCTGGACGGCAGTTAGCAACAGAAGAAGAGCTGGAGTCAAGCTACGCATTGCGTTCAGCAAGATAGCCGCGTCATGTCCATATCTCAGCCCGGAAATTCGGGACCGGAGGCTGGCTCGGCCTTTCTCACCAGCCTCATTTGCTCGCAGGACCGGCTCAAGTCCCTTGTACAGGAGCCCAAAGACCAGATTGCAAGACTTGAGAACGTCGCGAAACTCTTCTTCATCTTCCGACAATGGATTTGAACGCTGAATCTGGTTTCGAAGCCTGCGAAGGGCGAGCTGAATAGTGCTGCACTCTATTCGAAGCTCGAGGGCCTTCAGCTCGGCTTGCTTTACCTCGGTGGCATATTGAGAGACGAGATCCAGACCCTTGAAACAGCCCACGATTAAGCTTACAACGCCAGTTGCAATTGTAAGGGGGTCCATTACAGGCCGGCGTATGCTTTCGCTGACTGGAAGGCAGAGGATGGGCTGCACATTAGGCTAGAACGTCTTTGGATAATAGGCATTACCTGTCGATGATGCGGAAGAATGAGCAGCCGATCCGGAGACCATCATTAGGCCAACTTCACAACTTACCAGTGTCATCCTGTTACATCTTGTTCACCCATAGCGAACGATACTTGTGTGTACTTTCCATTCGGTAGCGCAACAGCTTTCCACCTTCGGTGAATCGTAGACCACCTTACTCATCAAGCAATCTTCATCGACGGATCAGTTTCCGTCTTATCAGTGACGACCAAATTGGCAACGCTCCGCGCCACATTGTTAGATAGTTGCCCCGCACCAGACGTTTGTAAAGATGTCGGATTCCGCACAGAGTCCAACGCTCGTCCTCGCTCTTAACTTTGGTATTTATAGCACAGGTTAGTTTTCATAAGCCTGTGTAGGCAGTTATACCCTAACATATCCCCTTTCATCCATGCCAGCGGCAGCATACTTCCTAGGGGTCGTCGGTTCCAAAGAAATACGTGCCGAGGATATCTCCTTCGTTGCGTGGTCTGGGAATGGTAAGTACGAAAACCGTGTGCCGAGTGAAGTAGGAATCTCGGCATCGGGTCACAGGTGGAGCTGGGGTTTTCTGGATCCCAGCGCGACCGGACTTGCTTTCAAGTTTCTGAGGCGAGAGCTCGAACAACCCTGGAGTTCTGAGACAGAGTTTCGAAGCCTTGTCGAGGAAGCTCTCGCCGTTTCCAAATATTACGGGCAAACATTGGGCATTGTAAGGAGACCAGACGGCAGCGGTCCAGCATTCCCAGCTCATGTTACCAAATCGGGCCACGATCTCGTCATTTACTTTCTCCACGGCATCGCGGAAGCTATCAAGACGGATGTTGAAACCCGTTACGGGTGGGAGATGATCACTGAGATGCCTGTCGACTTGATGGTGACCTATCCTCCGGTGGGTAATCTGCCCCATACATTGTTTCTCGGGTTTCAGGCCATGACCGTGATTTCGCAAAATTGTATGCAAGGACGTGGCGCTGATGCTCCGGTTTACCACTGTAGCTCTGGCCGGCAAAATTTAAGCATCGCCTCTTCCAAGTCGTGGAACACTGTTTCTCGCGACAACTGTTCCCAAAACTGCGAGACATCTACTTCGTCAAGGAGCCTGAGGCGGTCGCGGCTTGGATGGTCGTAAAACACGAACAGATGCTTCAGTGCCTTCCAGCTCGCAGGATGGTGAGGCAGCCATCGAGTCTACGCTGGTGTCGGTGGTTTCTCTTACATTGAAACAGAACGAGGAATTCGTCATCTTTCATGTTGACGATGCTACCGCGGTGAGTCGCCGGAGATGCCACTGCGTTCCTCGCCACCTTTATGGCTAATCCACACGCCTGTCAGACCGCTATCCCCTATTCGGTGGCTGAGAAGCCGTCTGGAACAGGACTTATGGTCGTTCCCAATTATACATACATGTCCCGTGGGTATCTTTGCTGTCCTCTGGTGATAAGAGTTGCAACCTGATCAGCTTATCACGGTAGACGTGACATGCGGTTATTCCGTCGTGGACCGGCAGTTTGAGGACGACATCCTTCCTCTGCGCCTGGACGATGAAAGCCTGGAGAAGCTTCAAAAAGCCCGTCACAGCCCAGAGATTGCAAAATTGCTGCATGATTTCAAGGATGTCAGAGCCAGGTTCAGCGAGGACGAGGAATACATCCCGCCTATTATAACACATGGCTTATCACCAAGAATTTCCGAAAGGGAAAGTAGAAGGCATGAAGACGAGATGGAGTGGGCCCTTGAATTATCCAGGTAAGCGAGTATCACAGATTCATTCGCAACACTGCAAGTCCTTTCCATGTACTCTCTGCCAACTATCAACTCTCGCCTGAAACTATCAACCATGTACACATATCTTTTCAGCTAATCAAGTGTCTCAGGGGAGAACTTAGGAGCCTATTCAAACCATCCGTCCACGCTGCAATTACACTCCTCAAGAGGCAAATCGAGCTGATCGAGTTACGCCACCACATTACAACGGTGAATGGTTACCTATACCATAAATGATGAAATCTAACTTGATTTACAGACTGTCATTATGACAGGAGATATATCATATAATCCGTACTTCTTTTCGGAAATACGCAACTTTCTCCATCGCGCAGGTGTACGCCCTTGGCGAACAGAGGATATGAACGAGTATGCTTTCCATTTAATTAGTACCCCCCAAATTGGAATTACCTTCTCTTTCCATGTTTCCAAAGGCAGAGACAATACTGACGCACCTCTACCAGAGACGCTGTGCAGGGTGCGGTTCTCCTGGGCCTCGGTCTGGGAGATTCGCTGCTCGCCTCTGTTGCGCCCGTCGCCAAAACATTTCACCACTATGGCGTCGCTATATGTGAACCTTTCGAGACCTTAACCCATGAAATAGATGATCAGGTCGCACATCCAGTCTCGAAACGTGACATGGCAGCCGGCCAGATCAAGTGGATCGTCGAGAAGAACAGCCCCATATTCCCCGATGAACCCCAGGTAGAAATACTTGAACTTTCCCGCTTGTTCTCAGACAAAGACTTCTCGCAACCCAATAAGTCAAGGATCGTGTTTGTGGCTTGCAAGTCGACCATACCTCCTTCTCGCCTGGCTGAGCTCACTGCGGCTGGTACGTTCTCTACCTCTAGATGAAGTTTATGAAACCGATCAAATCATTACAATGCTGATACAAATGGTTTCAATAGATGGCACCATCTTTAACTTAGATTACGAGCCGTCCGAAATCCCCGGCGGTCAACGAGAGTCCTCTAAGCTCAAAATCCCGGGGAAGATGCGACAGGCAAAGTCCGTCAGAAGCCGAGTCTTGTTGACGGCATCCATCGGAGACGAAGTGGAGGTTGGCGTCTCCAGTGGTGGGCGCAGCTTGGTCCAGAAGAAGCTTGATATCGTCCCGTGAAAATTGGTTTATCATCCTCGTATAAAATCCGGCGTTGGCGCTGGATCCGCAGGCAAAACAGCGTAACCTACGGCGAAGTCTGCGTAAGGTATGCACGTGTGGTCTACAACGGATTGGACTACATGTATTGGTCAACGAGAAGGCTCTTGGGATTACTTGTGTGCGGTGCAATTGAGGGCTGAGATCGACGTAGAGCCAGCTAAGTGGAATCTGCGCATGGGAGCAGATGATGGAACGAACACGGATGCCAGCCTCTGCACGTTTTCAATATAAGTAGCCAAGTATCAATCTATCTCGTCACATATCGCTCTATCCTACGCCTAGCTAGGGACTCATTACCGTATCCTTTCCCACCCAATCTATATAAAGTTGATCCGTGCCCTCTAAAAGCTAGACTTGTACTTCTTGCTCGTCTTGTCGCCAAACGTCACCGAGACGTTGTAGTCGGACAGCGTCGGCGAATAGGCAGCTCCATACAAGCTCATCAGCGACGCCGTCACAATGCCCTTGCCCTTTGACACGGAAGAGGGAATCGTAATGGTCTTGTTGAAGCTATGAAGCTGGTTCGACTCGTCTGCATCGTCGGTTAGCTAACTTCCGTATCTCAGAGTTGGTTACGTACCCGGTCCCAGGTAGAACGAGTCGGCGACGCTGCCCAGCGAATCAGGGTAGCCGGTACCAGGAGCGTATCCAACGGCAATGGCTACGTCGTAGACGGTCTGGATGTAGTTGGAGCTCTCAATGATGACGTCGAAGGTGTCGCCAGGCTTAATAGTGGCGGGGACCGAGATGCCGTTGATGCGCGCTTGGGCGACGGCAAGGAGAGTGGCAGCGGTGGCGGCGAGAGACAGACGCATTGTTTCTGTAGTTTTGGGAGTTGGTGATATAGGTAGAAGTGTTTGTGAGAGTTGGTGATGGTGATGCTTCAAGTAAATGCTGTCAACCGGATCCTGCGCCCTTTATAATACGGCCCAACCCAGTCCCAGTAGCAATAGCACCCATCTCTGCCAATGAGTATAGGGATTCTATTTTCAGCTTCTCGGCCTCAGGCTCCTGATCAGCTCGTATTTCTCCCCACGATACTCGTCATCTAAAGACCCACTAGCACTGCCGATCTCCCTTCCTGTGCCGAATTGTCCGGCACTTTGACCGTAAAGCTCCCGTGTCAGTCACCAGTCGCCACTGCGCATTCGTCTTTCGATGGCTCGTTGTAAGCGGGTGGCGTCGCTGGCTTTTATTTAGCCACTAAGTACGTGATTTCTCCGAGTTTTGCTCCGTCGGGGACTACGTTGTGTGCCGTGCAGATGGTGGCTGACATTGACGTATGGCTAGCTGAGCTGCGGCGTTGTGAGATCTGCGCACAGGAGTGGATGAAGGAATGAATACGGATGACGGAATACGGCAATATCCAGCCGAATTACTGTACATAATTACCTTCTCCTTTTCATGATCTATCACCTCTCAGGCCGTCGACCCATATCACCGTTGCGGTGTGTTTATCCAGCATGACGTCTGCGCTTACCGCCTCTTCATGACATAGAGTTCTGAGTGGTCAAAACGCAATAAATCTAAAACAGCCCTGGATACGGGCTCGCCGGCTCTCCACATGGCTGAGCTATTGACGCCATGTAAGAAAGGCTTTTTGGCTGTAACGTTTCCTGAAGTTGACAACTTTTGGGCTCGGTGCCGGATGTAACAACTGCGTCTTACTTCGTACCCGTCGTACGACATTGTTTCACGACCATCGTTGTCCAAAATCGTGCTGGAGCAACACAGCAAGATCAAAGATTATGGAAATGTAACACAGTGAAATCACACTTCGGGACAATATCCCAAGATAGTCTCGCAGTTCTTAAGAATTTCTAAAACATTCCATTATGAACAAGACTTCTTTTGAAAACTTTTGACTTCCTTTAATGGTATCCGAAAATGAAACTAGGACCAGATTACTCTTCCATCTCCTCGTCCTGGGCCGCAGCCGCCTCGGCCTCCTTGTTGGCCTTGAACGAGGCCGCCCAGTCCTGAGCCTTGGCCATCACCCTGTCCTTGCCCTTGGCGTCCAGCTTCTCCTCCCAAGCAGTCCATCTCTTGAACCACTTCTCCGCCTGCTGCGGCTTGAGGCCCTTGACCCTCGTCCTCCGCTCGAAGACGTCCCTCACGGCGGTGAGATCAGCGTCGGCGCCGGCAATGCCAATCTCGAGATCGAGCAGCTGGCTCCACAGGTCGCCCTTCTTCGGGAAGGCGGCGAGGAGGCCCTCGAACATGGTCCGGCCACGCTCAGGCTCACCGTTGGGGGATCGGAACTCCAAAGCGGCGAAGCGGCCGATCAAGTTCTGGCTGTGATGGCTGGCGAGCTGCTGAGTGGCCCTGGGGAGAAGGGCTCGGGCTCGAGCAGGGTCGCTGCGGGTGACGTGCAAGAAGTGGGCGTAGTTCATCCATACACTGGGTGACTTGGCACCGAACTTCTTGACCATGGCTTCAAACAGTTCGTCGGCAAGCTGTTACTGATTAGCAATGAACCTTTATCGAGTATCGTGTGATCTCTTACCTTAACCTTCTCGGACTGGATATAGATGCTAGCCAGTCGCTCATAGACCTCCTGCTCGTCGTTGTACTGGCAAGCCCGCTTGAACACCTCCTCCACAGTGGTCTTGCTGCCGTAGGCAACCTCCAAGTTGAGGAACGCGACCCAGACGTTGAGCTTCTCCGTCTCCTCTCGGATATTGATAGACTTGATGGCTCGCTCTGCAACCTCGCGGGCTTTGGAAAGCTCGCTCACTTGCATCTGGAACGCCATGTAGGCAATCCAGAGCTCAGACGAGTCAGGCTGTCCCAGCAGAAGTCGTTCGTAGTCGCTAGAAGTCTGAGGGCCATTCACGTCCAGCTCGGCTGTCCTGTCGACCAGGGCTTCCGTCTTCCCCTTCTTGGCCTTCTTCTTCTTATCATCCTTGGACTTCTCCTCGGACTCAGACTCAGAGTTGGCGAAAGGATCAGCAGCCCACTCTGACTTCTTGCCAGCACCAAGCCCCTTGGTCTTCTTGGTAGGTCGGTCCTCCGTCTCCTCATCCTCATCATCCTCTTCGTCCTCCTCGTCATCCTCTTCATCATCCTCTTCATCTTCATCGGAGTCATCCGCGTTGTCGGTACCGAGAATCTCCACACCTCCATCGCCCATCTCAATATCCTCATCGCTGTCTTCGTCATCATCCTCGAGGGCAGCGCCCTGTTCGGAACTATTCGATTCCATGTCAGAGTCCTCATCGTCAAAGAGAGAAGGCTTCAAGCCGAAGGTGATTCGTCTCTTCTTGACGTCAACTTCGAGAACCCTAGCCTTCACAGCATCGCCCTCCTTGTACAACTTAGTGGCGTCCTGAACGGACTTCTCGGCCATCTGAGAACGATGGCAGAGACCACTGACATTCGCCGAGTTGTCGATGAGAATGAAGGCTCCAAACTCCTCAACCTTGCGAACCTTGCCGGTCACTACCTGGCCCTCCTTGATATCGTTAAGGGTGATCAGAGGAGTGTAGTCCTCGTCAACAACGGAGGACTTGAGGCTCAGCTCCACATGGCGAGTGATAGCATCGACAGCAATAACTCTACCCTTGACGAGTTGATCAACTTGGAAGTGATCCTTCCATTCCTTGATGAACCTATCAGACAGGTTGGAAATCTTGACGAGAGCGGTGACTTGGCCACCAAGGAGGACGAACAGTCCCTTGTCGGAGACATTCTTCACGAAGCCTCGAACGATGTCTCCGTTGTTGATTTGAGACATCTCGTTGACCTCCTTGTCCTTGACGGGGAGAGTAGAGCTCATGATGCGGGAGGGGCGGGTAGATAGTCGGAGCCTCTTGTTGCTCTGGTCTAGCTCAACAATTGAGACGCGAACAATATCGTTCTTCTTGTAGTTAAGGGTGTTGACATCGTCGTAGTTATCGGCCATATCGGGGAGGTGGACGGGGCCGGACACAAGCTCACTAAGCTTAACGAGGATCTGGCGCTCGTTGATCTTCGTCACTCGTCCAGGAAGAACCATGTTCTGCTTGAGCGCACTCCAGTTAATCGCCTCGGAGGCGCTGGAAGAACGAGCAGACAGATCCAGGCGGTTGTTTCGAACATCGACGGCAGTAACTCTAACCTTCAGGGCTGAACCAATTGGAAAGTTGGCCTCCAGGTCGTTGAGTTGAGACAAGTCGTCTGAAGCCTCCATTGCGGAAATGCGACCGCGGACCGAAGGTGACAGGTTGACCCAAAGGTATTGAGCTGTAGAGTTGTTGACATAGGCGATGTAGCTGTCTCCAACCTTGAGCTGGTCAAGCGACAAAGGCTTAAGAGTGTCGGCCTTGAAATCGCTAGGCTTGGCGGTCAACTCGAGGACAGAGTGAACGGAACGGTGGGAGAAAGGCAGGAAACGATGATCCTTGGCGTCATGAACTCCCAGGACGCGGACCTTGAGGACCTGCTTCTTGTTGAATTTGTCGAGAGGGTCCTTGGAGTTGACAATGTCTTCCCAGTTATCGAAAACTTGAGACACGTCAATTCGTCCTTGGGTTTGAGTATCGACAAGCTGTACGTTAAGTTGGGTGTCCTTGATGGAGGTAATCTTGGCCTCAGTAACGCTTCCGACTGTCAAGTCATCAACAGGGGCCTTGTCCTTGGATTTCTTGTTTGAATCGGCCTTCTCGTCGTAATCCGCGGGGGCAACCATAATTCGCTTAAGATCCGGGATCGTCGAGATGACCTTGACCTCAATAGACTGATACTTCTGCATGCCGAAATCAGGGAGTGCCTGTACATCGGTAGCAAGGCGGGACTTGGGTAGCAAAGCATTGAGGGCACCGGCAAATTGAACAAAGACGGCGGTGAGGGTAACGTTTCGCACAAATCCAGCAAGGACCTTGCCTTCCTTAGCATCTTCGAAGCTGGTGAGCAGGGACTTGTTCTTGGAGGCGCTGATGAGGCTGGGTTTTTGAGTGAGGATAATGGCTCGGCGCTTCTCGTTCTTGTCGATAACCATCAAGTCAGAGATGGTCTGGCCAACGGAGATTCTCTTCAAGGCATACTGGTTCTTGGAGGCCGACTTGTCGGTAAGGTGACCAGCGGGGAGGATGGCCTTCAATCCGCTGTCCAACTCGACGAGGACTTGGTCCTCGGTCTTCTGGGTAACCTTGGCAGAGATGATATCTCCGAGTTGCAAGGCCTTCAGGGCATTCTGCTTGTCCAAGCCGAACGCTGAGGGGTCCTTGCAGGACACCACAAACCTCTTCGTCTCGGGGTCAACATCCAGGGCGTGAACGCTGACGACTTGGCCAACGCGGAAGTGCTCGTTAGGGTCGCGGATATAAGCTTCGCTCATCTCAGAGACGGGCAGGTAGCCCCTGATCGAGCCGAAGAACTGGATGAAGGCGCCGGTGGCGTGGATTTTGACGATGGTACCGGGAACCTGCATACCAACACTAACATCCTCATACGACTTGATGACGGGCGCTTCCGAGTTGACCAGGGTCTTCTTGAGGGTAAGACGCATTTGCTTCTTAGACAGGTTCGTGGAAAGGACTCGAGCTTTGACCTTCATACCCTGTCGGAATTTCTTCTCGGGATGCTGAAGGTGGACATCAGACAGGTGGCCCTCGGGAACGAAGCCGGTAATGCCCTCAGCAACCTTGAGGATCAGACCGCCGACTCCATTCTCGTTAATGACAACCTTTTCGATCTCGCAAGTGACGATGGCGGCGACGGGGACATCTTCGAGGCGCAGGTACTGCTGCTCCAGAACTGTCTTTTCGAAAGAGATCTGGAAGACACCATCTACTTCATTGTATCCGATAACTCGGCCCTTGTGCTCGGATCCAACCTTGTAGGGACCGCTCGTCTCATACAACGCATCGACCTTGCCATCCTTGACTCGGGAGATGTGGACGAAGCCGCTGAGGCCGGGGATGCCGATGTCGACGTACAGACCAATCTCAGCCTCGACGTGGCGGACAGTGCACTTCTCGACGAGAGAGGATATTGGTAGCAACTCGGTAGGGAGCTTCTTGGCGTCGGTCTTCTTCGTGGGGCGCTTCTGTTCGAGGGAAGTAATGTGAGGAAGCAGAGAAATTCCGAGCTTTGGCTCCTTGGCCGTGGGGAAGTTGCAAATAACTCTGGCCTTGACCCTTGAACCGATCTTATAGGCAGAGTCGAGGCTGACTCCCGAGGGACCGACACCAGAGTGGATAAGATCGGCTGTAACGTCGAGAGTTCCCAAAACCTTTCCAGCAAGTCCTCTTCGGTCGGTGTTGGAGACGAGGACATCGGCGATGGTACCGGGAAGGAAAGCGCTGATGGTGTTTGCATCGTTGGGGACGGCCTTAGGGTCACCGAGCTTCTTTTGCAGCAGCGACAGCTGGGCAATCTTGCCATTCGCACCCTTGGTGGTGACCTGGCAAAGGAAGACGGCTCCGGGCTGCAGTCTCTGCTCATCCATGTCGGAGTCAACTTCGGTTTTAGGGAGGAAGGCGCTGAGCTTGGGGATTCCAAGGTCCATGACAAATCCTCGGTCCTCAACACTGACAACCGACGCCATGACGGTGCTGTTGGCCACGACATCGGTCTTCTCCAGTCCAGCGTTGGTCTCCGCAGGTCGCAGTGAAAGCTCGATTCGTCGCTTGTTCTTTCCGGTGACCGATTCGTCCATGGTGGAGATAACAGAGAGTCGAAGATATTGGCCAATTGCGAAAATGGACTTGAGGTCGATGCCTTCCTCCTCCTCGTCATCCTCCTCGTCGTTGTCGTCGTCATTCTCGACGGCATCCTTTTGCAGTCGCTCTGTCAGTTGCTCCGATACGGCAACAATTGAAACATGGCCGGTCAGGTTGTTGGGGAGGGCGACTTCGATATCGAGACTGTTGATCCGTGAGACCTGTCCGAGGACGAGAGAGCCCTTGACCAGTCGCTATTGGCAGATGTCAGTAGTGAACCAGGACTTGAGCCGGTGTCGTAGCCTACCTTGAAGCTGAGACTTTCAACTCGAATATTATCCTCTTCATCCTCGGCGCCCTTCTTGTCGCCCTTCTTCTCACTCTTCAGTGCCGACTTCCGCTTCTTCTTCTTGAGTGCCTTGCCGCCGGTGTTGAATTCCTCGTCGCGGATGGCATCGGCCTTGGCCTCGAGCTGAATCTGCTTCTGTTCGAGGGGAGTGAGGACGCTGCCACCACCTCGGGGGAACATTGGCTCCTCATCCTTCAAGACGGAGGTGACGGGGGCCTTTGCAGGAACCTCGGCGGAGCTCGTCTTGGGCTTGGGGGACTTTGCAGCGGCCTTCGCATCCTTGCTAGAGGCGTCCTTTTTGGAGGGTCTCGCTTCCTTGGTGTTCTTTGCTGATTTAGAAGGAGGATTGCCTCCGGGGGCATCCTTTCGTTTGAGGTTGCTCATTGCGAAAAGGGCTGGCGCAACACCAACTGCTTCGTCGCTTCTGAGAGTGGGATTGTACCTAGAAAATCATGGCTCGAATTTTTTTTCGACGGCGGGACGGCCGATAAGGCGATAAGGCGATAGCAATGCGCATGCCGATAAGGGGTGACTTGTTTTCCCGGCTCCGGTGCACTGTCCACCGGGTGCCTGCTCCAGTACGTACCTTGTACCGCGTGGCGATCTAAGCCGGATCCAGCCGAGGGGGGGAAGCGAGGGGCTGATAAGGCACCCTTACAAACCGTCATCGCTAGGCTACGCCCATTAACACGGGAACCTAGACTACCTCTACGGAGTATGGCGCTACAGATACATCCATGACGACTCAGACGCCAGGCCACGTCTCGCATCTCCCACTTCCATGGACGTTTCTCGCTCTCCGTCTCGTCGCGATGAGTCCCCGTAAGAGGGCTCGCCCAAACCCGGCACCGACGACTCCAAAGACGATGGCGAGCCCCGTTCCAACAGCGGAGAACGCTATCGCCGCTACGTCACTGTCACAAGCCCCAGCAACCTCGGAACGCTCGCAGAGCGACCAGCAATCGCCAGCTTCGCGACACGCCAACGCGAACAGCGCAGCGTTGGCGGGGCAGGAGAAGCAGCACGAGGTATGAGCTTTTTACCACCCAATCCCGTCCTTCCATCTGCTCGGTTTAACGTGTGTCCGCCCTGTTAGATCCGCAAGACTAAGAGCTGGTACGGCTCCTGGCCAGCACCCCCGAAGGCGATCGCGTCCACGTCGGTAGCCAGAGAAAACATCCTCGGCGGCACTGTCAAATCGACCAAGGCGTCTGACCTAAGTCGCTTCGAGTCTAAGAAGGGAGACGACGCGGCCAGCATCTCCAGCTTGACCGGGACCGCTCGAGGATTACCCAAAATTCCCGAAGCGAAGCCGGACGAAGCGATTGCGAAAGACGATACTCACAACCCGGAAGGCCAGCACCCCGACCCTGAGATCCCCCCATCAGAAGTCCCCAAACCCTCCAACGACGATACCAAACCGACCCCCGAAACCTCTTCAACTACCGCCACTACCGCTACTCCCGCTCGGCCAACTACATCGTCTGGGTGGCTTGGCTGGCTATCTAGGACTCCATTTACAGAAACCCAGGCCTCAACACTTCCAGCGCAACCCGAAATGATGGAAATAAGCCCTGATCCCACGAAGGAAATCGAACAACCTCGGCCGGCCACGCCTCCAGCTCAGACTACACCGTCTGAGCCCGACTCGCCACAGGTTGCCAAAAGCGCGCCAGCGACATCCTGGTTTGGGTTCTGGCACGCTAACACTGAGCAATCCAAGGATGCAAACCCGAAGCCTGATGCCTCACCTAAGCCAGCAGCCGAACCTGCTCCCGAGGACGTCACCATGACAGAAACACCACCACCGCCTCCTCCTCACAAGCATGCACCACCACCTCAAGCGGGCTCAACATGGGCCTTCTGGACCAAGGACTCACCCAAGGCGAAAGTTAAGCCTGCCCTTGAGGAATCTGGGGAGATTGCGGTCATCGGGGATCGCTCTGAGGCTCAACCCAAGCCCATGGAGGAGTGCGATGTGTCTCAAACACCATGCAAGGCGCCCAAAGGAGGTACCAAGCCTAATGATGTTCAGCCCACGGGCAGATCAACTTGGCGGAGAACCAAGCGACTTCGGCCACAGTCCATGGAAATCGATTCTCCATCAACTTCACCGTCCGGGGCATCCACACCAACTGGCACAACACCTCAGTTGCATGACATTAACCAGTCCACGATACCACCTGCACGGGTTGATTCGTCAAATCAGTCTATTGCTGACTCTGAATTTTCAACGAAGCTCACCAATAACCTTTTACTCCCATCATTCTCTAGCACCTACCGGATGAAGGAGAACCCGTCAATTCTGAAGCAAATTACGCAGTTTCTCCTCCGTTCTCAACAGTCACCAGCACACCACGTCGTCCGCGTCAAAGATCCGCCCAAGATTCAAAAGGCCATTGCCATTGGCGTCCACGGCCTTTTCCCCGCCAGCTATCTCCGCCCCATGATCGGTCAGCCCACCGGGACGTCCTTGCGATTCGCCAACCTCTGCGCCGAGTCCATCCGACGATGGGCGGAAGATCACGGATGTGGTGACTGCCAGATCGAAAAGGTCGCTCTCGAGGGCGAGGGCAAGATCAAGGACCGTGTGGAGAATCTCTGGAAGCTCATGTTGAACTGGATCGATCACATTCGGAGCGCAGATCTTGTTGTCATCGCGTGTCATTCCCAGGGTGTCCCGGTGAGCATTATGCTCCTTGAGAAGCTTATTGATCTCGGAATTATCACCAACGCCAAGATCGGCGTCTGTGCCATGGCCGGCGTCTCACTTGGACCCTTTCCGGATATCAAGTCCAGCCTCCTAATGGGCTCAGCTGCCGAGCTTTGGGACTTTGGGAATGCTGAAAGCGAAAACTCGAAGCGGTTTGAGGCGTCACTTAAACACGTCCTAGACTATGGAGCCCGCATCACCTTCATCGGAAGCATCGATGATCAGCTGGTCCCCATGGAGGTAAGTTATCACGTTCTGCCTTTCTACCATACCCACTAATATGATTACAGTCTGCCGTCTACTCACCTGCCAACCATCCCTACATCTACCGCGCCGTCTTTATCGACGGTCGCGTCCACGCCCCCGATTTCATCGCCCACCTCATCGGCTTCGCCCTTAAACTCCGCAACCTCGGCGTCTCCGATCACGGCCTCATCCGCGAGCTCTCGATCCCCCTCGCCGGTTCTCTCTACTCCGGCGCAGGTCACTCCCGCATCTATTTTGATGAAGCCGTCTACGATCTCGCCATCTCACACGCCCTCGAGACTGCCCCCGCCCACTCCCCGCCACCCTGCGACATATCCACACGTCAGGGACCACTCACCTCCCCCAACCCCTACGTCCTCCCGTGGATCATGCGTGGTCTGCTCGAGGAGAAATTTGTACGGACGGAACTCCACAACGAGGCTGATGAGCTGTTGCGCCAGTTCGACGACTGGAAACCCACCAACAAAGCTCTCAAAGACGTCAAGTACCGCCTCGAAGCACTCCGGTCTAAATTATAACGGCCGCATCGTCGCCCTCATACAGGGAAACTCTCACCAGTGATAAACATTGATACTTTGGCGCAAATATACCAACGAATACGGACAAGGAGCAGGGAAAGGATCGGAGTACAGCTTACAGGTAGATTGGGAACTTACAGCGATGAGCGAGAAAATGCTCGGAGTTTTGGTTACACGGTAGTGATTATACATGATATCATAAGACTCTTCATTCAACATTGATTTGACTTTCAGCATCGCTTGGTGTACAAATTCTTTTGGTCTAGTAGAGAAACATTCACTGGTGTTATTTTACATGACAGTTCCTTCATATAGGTGAGTGTTGGGTACCAACCCATCATCGCTTGCGCTCTGCCCGCCTTGCCACATCACGACCGTTGATTCATTCCGTCCGTTATATGCGTACAAGAACTATATAATACATCATCCTCCTTTTCATGACGGCGGTGGTGGGTGCCTCGCGGCGTTTCTATATCCCGCTATTAGGATTAAGTCGTTCCCCCTACACGGTTGGCCATTGCTGTGTCACAGGGCTATCGGTTGTTGGCGACACTTGGCGCCGATAGATAGAGCTGCGCCGAGTTGTCTAACGGCTGCCAAGCTTCCAGCTCTCGATGCGGTCCTGGATCTGGTCCCAAGTCATGGTATGGTTGCTCACGCCATACGCCTGGGCCTCCTGCAGCACGACGGTAGGCGCACCGCTGCCCTTTCCAGCGTTGTTCGTCTGGCCAGTGAGGACCATCTTGGCCACGCGGCGTAGGTCGTCAATGGAGACGTCCTCGATCTTCTTGCACATGTCGTGGACGGGGATCTTGCGGCCGTGGACCTGGATGGAGCGGCCAAGGTCCTCGAGCTCAACCATGCGGCTCTCGAGGTTCATCAGCAGGCTAGAACGCAGCTGGGCCTTGGCACGGCCAACCTCGACGCTCTGCAGACGTGAGAAGCCGGTCTCGAGGGTGAGGGACCGCAACTCCTGGCAGATGACGTCAATCATGGCGGAGGTACGACCGGGGAGGCAAGAAGCCGAGATGCCGAAGAGACCCGAGTCGGTGTAGGAGTGGTTAAAGGCAACGCAAGACTCTACCCAGCCGTACTGGTTGAGGACGTTGGTGTACAGACGCGAGTACATGCCCTTGCCGGGCCCGCCGGCGGAGAAGGAGCCGCCACCGCCGAGCAGCGTCTGAAGGGTTGCGAGGGCGTAGATGTCCTCGGAAGAGACGGGCAGGCCCTCAAAGGCGACGTGGATGTGAGTGAAGGTAGGGAGGCCGTTGAGCGCAGGAGGCTGCGCCGGCAGAGAGAGGAAGCCGCCGGTGTAGTGTGCGGGTCGCTGGATGTCGAGCTGAGAGGGGGGAGTGTTGAGGACGGCAGCGTTCTTGGCGGCCGAGGTGGAGATGTTCTTGAAGAAGGGAATCTTGGAGAGCAGGTTGGGGGACGAAGAAGAGGAGGGTGATGAAGAGAGAGGCGACGTGCTGGCCTCACTATCGGACAGCTCGCTCTCACTCGTCTCCGAGCCCGTCTGTGATACTGAGGGAGCGTTCTGCATGTCACCAAAGAACTTCTCCGTCAACCGGACGGCCTCGCTGTGCTCAACACCGGCAAAAGCCACCACCATACGCTCTGGTCGGTAGAACAAGTCGCGGTACATCTGGACGCTGTGGCGGTTGATGCTGCCCAACCGCTCCTCTGGGCACAGCAACGGGTTTCCCAGTGTGTTGTCCTTGTAGGCGGCTGTGTGGACGAGCTCGGGCAGGATGAGCTCGGGCTTGCTCCAGATCTCGCGGATCTCGTAGCGGGCTGTCTCGATCTGCTCGGCAACCTCATCGTCGGTCATCTGGGGCTCGCGGATCGTCTCGGCGAGCAGCTCGACGGTCTGGGGCACGGCGTTGTTGAAGGTGGCGGCCTGGTACATCATGGACTCGCGGGAGCTGGCGCACTGGATGTTGCCGCCAAGGGCCTCGACCCGTTCGAGCATGTCGTCGGCGGAGTGCTTGGCGGTGGATTTGAAGGCGAGGCGGTCCATGATGTGGGAAACGCCGCGGAGGGCTTCGTTTTCGAAACGGGAACCGCCCTCGACATAGACGCCCACGCCGGAGAAGGAGCCGGGGAGGGCTTCGGAGGCGACACGGAGGCCGTTGGGGAGAGTGGTGAGTTGGTCTAGCTCAGTGGGATCCTGAAATTCCAATCATTAGCGGCCATCTTTTGCATTGCTCGATATGAGTCGTACCTTGCCAACTGAAGCCATCGACCTCCGGCTCGACAGGGACCACCTGGGAGACTGCGCCAAGAGGCGGGAGCCCGAAGCCCGAGCCCGGCCGGGAAGGCGTGCACTGAATTGTCGCAACATGTTCGCACTGCTGGCCCGACGAAGCGGTGATGTGTGAAGATGGCTCTGCAGCAATGCGGTGCGGTGCAATGCTGGCGTGCCTTTGGTGGACTGCGGATTAGCAACAAGTTTGCGACTAGGCGCGGACTCGGCCCGTAAAAAATTGGCCACCCCAGCCGAGTGCCACAAAAAGCCCGCGATATCGGTTCGGCGATAGGCCGGATCATTTCGGTGCCGGGGCGTTGGTGATGACATAATAATGCTCCAGCTGCTCCGATATGCTGAATTGCCTAATTGAGAACAACACTTTGGCGACGATCGCACGTTTGCTAGTAGGTATCTTTATCTATCATTCGTCCACTATATTGGTTGCATCATAATAAACAAGTTGTATTTTAGCTGTGTACTCTGACTACCTAGATAGTTACCTCCAGTCAGTGGTTCTTACCCCAATCCCAGCCGTGCGTTGATGGTTTCCAGCTTCTAGTCGTGTCTAAGTGAATCGAACACGCTGTGGGTTCTCCAGTACGACAGCATCAGCTCAGACACAGGCGAGATCTCCAGACTCTTTCACCGGTAAAGACCGATACGGCGCTTATTAAGAGTGTAAAGAGCAAAAGTACTACATTAGGCCTAGTGTCACCGCACAAGCCGATGCTCCGTACGTCATGATCGCTAGGTAGGACACCAAACACCAACTGTCGAAGATTGCGAAGGGGGGTTTATTTGTGTGTATACACCGAAGATTGCCTACAAAATCAGGCAAGCCACAGGGTGTTGTAGAAAGCAAGGGCAGTTTTGGAATTGGTGTGACGCACGGTACAGGGACACACGCGATGAGGTAGGTAATAAAAGAAAGGACCAGCGCGGGGTGGCGCACGATGCAAGGACACAAATTAGCACAATGAACACATTAGCACAACCAAGCATTATAAACCACTACATTCCGAGGGAGGGGACGGTGCAGCAACGCTGACCGAGAGAGGTAGAGCATGCTGCTTCAAAAGTTTCTGTAAGTCTCATCACTCCTGGTTGTATGGCAGCGAATGGAGATGGCCAATGCTTCAGTAAAGTCACGGATTGGCTCTGAGAGAAGGAGAGTATCCTCCGTGTCTCGGATGACATCAACCGGTCCTTACATGCAATCCCGCTCCCAAGCACCTAGATCTGCCAGCCCTTACCTAGGTATCCAAGAACAACGGCGATTGTGGATACCACTCAGCCTTAACTACCTATGCAGTCCATATGCTGCGCACCATGCTGCGCATCCATGCTTCGCCTCAATCACGCTTCCCACCATCCTTATTGGCCCCCCCATTTCGCCCATCTTCACAACATCTTACGCCAAACTTCACATCATCTTAAGCCCAACTTCGACAGCCCTGAAGTAACAATGTATGGTAATTCATATTTAAGCGTGGCCGTCACTGTCCCCCAAGAGGAGAACATTCATAGCGCATCAGTTCCTTCAGCCCTTGATACACAAACTCATCAGTCTCAAGTGGTTATTCGAGAAGAACTTGTAGTGCATTTACATGTCATTTCTACTAAATGTCTACTTCTTCGCCACCCACTACCGCCCGGTCTCCCCAAGCCATTTCAACAAATTCTCCGTCGCCATCCCAGGTCCAACTTAGACAGCCTTCATCCACTTTCGTCACTCGTTCCAAAACATGGCTCTCATCCCAGGTTGGAGTGGCAAGCTTTTGCATCGCTGTTGTTGCCTTGGTCGTGGCGATCACCTGTGTCTTTCCTACATTCATGAGTCAACATCTTTCAGAGAAAGCTCTTGATATTGCGGAGTGGACGGCTCTCAAGGACTTCAGGGAGCAATGCATCGAATATTTGGTTAGCTCTCCCTCCCACCCGCCATTCGAAGACCATAATTCTTTACTAACGCCCTTGCAGGCAGCGGGCTTGCCGTCTCCAAACTGCGAGGAAGCTATCGACAAGCCACTCCCTCCACCTCCGCACGTGGAGATAGCTCCTCCACCCCACATTCACCCAATTCCTCAACGAAGGTTCATCGACTATTCGGTCAATGTCGCTACGGCTAGCATTGGCTCCTTTATGTCTCGAGTCAATGTTTCACTACTGGTTCTCGGTCTGTGTCTGATGTCTGCAGCCATCTTCGTCCTCAAAAGTCGCAAGAAACTAGCCAACCGCGTTTTGCCCTCCCACTCGGAGGGGCAATCGACCAGTCTGCAGCCCAATACCTCATCGTGTCCAACAGTATCAATAGGCTACCTTGACGATAGTGTCTCTACTTCGTTAAGCGCCCCACCACAATGCGCTGTACCGCCCCCGCACAACGACGCCGTCACGACCAGCAGCCACCCGTCAGATTCAAGCACTCGACTTCGGCATCGCGAAATGCAAGCAAGAACAGCACCAAGTAGCAGGAAATTCGCATGTCCTTTCTTTATCTACGACCCGGCAAAGTACGAGACCTTTAATGCTTGCAGCGACCCTTTGTCTCGGATGATGACTATTGACGAGGTGTTGTAAGTGCAATCTTCCTCCGAGCCGAAGCACTCAGCTCAGATCGCTGACACATTTCACAAGACTTCATCTATTCATGCATCACTACCGATCCCAATGGTGCCAGTACTGTCGCAGAGCGTTGCAGAACGAAACCTCATTCGACGGTCATCAATGTTGCACGGGCGGAGTACGTAGGGAAGACTCTCCTGACTGTTCCGATCCGGTTGACAAAGCCCATTGGGAGCTTCTTGGAACGGCATCCAAGGAAATGCAGCTCACGGACGAAGAGAGGTGGAAAGAATGGTACCGCATCTTGTTTGGACTTGACTCAACAGCTGGCGTCCCGTCTCCGTGTAAGTCTTCTCCTCGGTGCTTCAGGTGACCCACCTAACTAAAATACGAAACAGATTGCTAGACTAAATCTCGGTCCTTGAGGATCAATTCCAAAGAACAAAATATGAGAAGATTATTAGGGTGTTGGGGCCTAAGGAAAAAGTATATTTTACTGCGTTAACTGTGGTGGTGCAAATTGAGGCTCGCGGTCAGTAGAGCCTTGATTCTAAATGGCAGATCCTCGGTGGGGTTGAATTTGTGATGATAACCGGTTTTTTTCTTGTCTCATCCTTTCTTTTTCATTTCTATAGCGATTGCCCTTGGTCCTATATGGAGAGTTTCGGGAAAAGACATGCAAAATGTGAGAGCTTATTTAGTAGAATAATGCATCTCCTAATATCTCCGACAGAAGTTCTATGTGCACAAAATTTAAGAGGGAATCGACGTGGTTATTTATATGTAATCCATCTCATTATCCACCTTCCAGTAATCCATCCACCACCATCCCAACCACGATATATAATAAGTCCGGTTATCTTCCAGCTTGCAAACCCAAAAACTCAGCCAGTCTGTCGCTGACAAGATCGCTGTACCGCCATGCCCATAAGCAGGGCCATCATCCCATCAAAAAATCCCTAGTGTCGTTTGCTCTCCCATCAGTGCCAGTCGAAGTCCTCATCAAACCAAATAATAATAAAAGCAAAAAACTCCCCCAACGCCTGTGCTTTGCATGATGTAGCCCCCAAGGAGGAATAGCAAATGGGCGCCGCCGCCATGATGTCAGAAAAGGATAGATGCCGCCGGTGTGCGCCCAATAGTAGGAAATCAAATATGCCAACATCGGTGAAGACTGTTCTATGCAACAAAGGTGAAGGTCACACTCGGCGTCGTTTGGTCTCCCATTCCTATCGGGAGCCTGAGTCGTCGCTAGGACGAGATCCGTTCACGTCCATATCTGCAGCAGCATCCAGGCTCCGCATCTCTGCAGTCGTCGCATCTGCGTTGCGGCCGGCGCTCCCATCAAAGACCCAGGGTCCGGCGTTGTTCCTCGGAGTAATGGGCCCCTCAACGCCAGGTGTCAGTCCTGGCGGTGATGGCGTGCGGCTATCGCGCAGGGCAATGTGTCGACCAGCCCCTGATGCCGAGTTTCTAATCGGGAGAGGTTCGGAGACGGCGTGCGGTAAGTTGCCTCGCTGCGGGCTCTCTGGTGTAATATTGACCGTCACGTCCATGGCATCGACATCGTGGACGTCTGAGAGTTCAGGCTCTGGCGTTGCGGGCTCTGGTGGTGTTGCGATAGGCACTGCAGGCGCTGTCTCGGTCCCAGGTGCGGCGTCGACTCGAGTCTCCGCTTCTGCCTCCGCCTCCCCTTCGCTCTTCAACTGTTCCCACTCTTCGGCTAGTTCATCCACGTCGGCTTCGAGATCGGCGCCGGCGCGGCAATTGGGGCAGATGAAAATGGGGTATTGGGGTGACATGAGCAGCGATCTCACGCACTTGAAATGCCAAGTGTGTGAGCAAGGTGCCACGAACAAGGATTGGCAAGGCTAGAGACCTGTCAGCGGGGGATTATGTCGACACCCGGGGTCGGGTTTCTTGTGAAACTTACTGCGATGGAACTCAAGCATATTGAGCAATCCTGAGAGCTGGAGCCGGCCGCTCCACTGGTGGCCATTGTCTGCAGTCTCTTGTGTGCCGCCATGCTACCAAAGGATGTCAGCATTATAGTCTTGCAGCTGGGAATCAACACATGTCAAAATACGTACTTGAAGGTGTTGAGCTTGTTCTGCCATCCCCTGTTGAGTTCTAGACGCATCTTCACGCAGCGGAAGATCATCTCCTCGCCGCCCTTGAAGTCAATACCCAGCTGGACGATGTCGCCATCGTTAACGGGGAAGGCCTTGCTCTCCTGGGAGGGAGGGCTCAGGCGGATGTGGTTCAGAAAGGTGCCAGATGAACTCTTGACGTCCTTGATGTACCACTTGCCCTCCTCGTACCAGAACTCGCAGTGTCGGCGACTGACGACCTTGCTCTTGAAGCCGACCGGGGCGGCGGAGGGCTGGTTGCCAGGCAGGTTGGCCATGGAATGGCTGTCCCGCTCAGAGTAACGGCCGACGCGGATCTTTTCCGATCCGGTGGGCAGGGTCCTGGAGATTGGCGGGAATGTAAGGGACGGGCGGGTGGATCGCGGGTCGTAGTAGGCGGAGAAGCGGATGGAAGGCATGGTGTCGGGAGCGTTGGAAACGGCGTCGCCGGCGGTCGAGGCTCTATTTCTCGTCATGGCGGCCTGGTCGTCGGTGGTGGACGTCGTGGCGAGATCTGCAGCGGCGGGCGAGGAATCTGCGGCAGCGGGGTTCTGGGCGTCGGAGGCCGAATGGGTCTGCTGCAGCGATGAAGAAGAAGTCGACGGCGCCGTGGGCGATGCAAGGGGAACGGGCGAAGGAATAGCGGGCACAGGCGGCGTGGTGGTGGATGAGGCTGACGTCGCGGCTGCCAGAGAAATCCTCACGGGGTCTGGCGTGGAACTGACGAGGGTCAAGTGGTTGATCTGGGCGGGCGGCGGTGGACCAGTCGTGGTTGGCGAATGGCTGAGCGATCGCGTGAGGTTGGCCGTGTGTCGGCTAGGGGACGTGCTCCCGCTGCCACTCGCACTGGGACTGACTCCGGCGCTGTGGTGGCCGTCGCGGGAAAGCAGATGGTTCTGGGTGTAGTTGCGCAGGTAGCTGAGGCCGCGCAGACGGCTGGGACGTGATGTTGCTGTCGAGGCCGCGGGCGACGGGCCTGGAGGCGGCGACGAGACCGGCTGCGTGAACATTGGGGTGTAGGCGCCTGGAAGTCCAGGAAACGCAGTGGACTGAATGGTCGCGGATGGCGGATGGCGGCCGCCTGGACGCAAGGGTGACAAAGCCGAGAGGACAGGGAGTGTCTCTGACAGGCGTTTGACAAGCACGGAGAAAAAAATAGGACTGGGCGATCCCTTTTAGTCAGAGGAGAGAGGATCCAAGGCCAAGCCGACAGAAAAGTTCAGCTCACGCCGCGAACGATTGCTCGCTTTGAACCTGTTTCTCGCTCTCGTCCGGTGATGGAGCTGCAGCGGACAAGCTGAACCCGGCGATGGAGACGGGACGGAGAGCCTGAGACGGGGGGCGCCTGAGACAGAAAATCGGGCGGGATGTGCGCGCAGACGAGGGTCCAAGGCTGAACGGAGGAGGGGCGTGGCAATGCCAGAGACGGAGGGGAATGCGGTCTTCTATCGTCGCTTGTTCGCCTCTGCCGCTCGGTCGTGATGTGGTGCTGGTGGATGTTGATTTCCCTGGTTTCCCCCCGAGGTCGCTGTAATGGAGCAGCCGCTGCAATCAGTTGGTCGGGCCTGCAGGGAGGTGTGGATTCCCCCAGCTAATTAATGAATCTCTCGCGCGAGCCGTGGTTCGTTCCAGCAGGCGGTGGTGGTGTTGTTCCAGGAGCCTTGCGTTCGTCCTCGCACGTGCGGACCAGTGGCTTCCGTCTCGGGATCCGGGGGAGACGAAGGAAGACAAGACGACGGCCGGGCGAAATGGGAGGAGCCAGAAATCGCGATTGCAGCAAAGGTGGAAGTGGAGGAGAAGGGGAGGGATTGCGGCGGCGAGCGGGAGAAAGATGGGATGGGGATCATGTACATGGGATAGGCCGCCAGGTTGGTCGCGGTCGGTTCGTCGACCTGATTAAAGTAGGTAACTTATTAGGTCGGCCAAGGCGGCGCCGGCGGGTGGGTTTTTTAGCCTGGGAATGGTGGTTGGTAGTGAGTAGTAGTGGTGGCCGGACCCTATCCCCTACCCGCCTAAGCTCAGTAAAGCCCAGCACGCAGCAACAGCGCGCAGCACAAACAATGGGATGGCTTGAATGGAGTCGTTAAAAATATGGAGCCGGTGGCGGACGGGGATTGCGACGGGGGGCGGCAGGGATTGGTTTGCGCGAGAGGGGGATGGCGACAATGTGTGTCAGTGTCGCCATGATCCATGGGATGGGGAGATGGGGAGATGGAGGGAAATCGGCAATGGGACATGGGATGGGAATGGATGGCCGAGGCACAGCACAACACCACGATGAAAGCCCGGGACATTTTAGGCGTATCAAGCATCAAGCCAGCAAAGGCATCATCCATGGCATGCCTATCTGGGTATGCTTGTCAAGGAGGGATGCAAGGACGCAACCAAGCAACCAATATTACGGACTACGAATACACAACAATTAGAGCAGCATCAACAACCACCAGCCAGCCTAATTAGCTCTTGAGCCAGTACCACAGAGCGGCCACTCCCCGGCTAGGCCAGCGGCGGTTCCACCAGGTTCCAGGTCCAGGTCCTGGTCCAGAGGATCACGGATGACGGGCGGGATTAGTAGCCACAATCATCCATTGCCAGGGACATGGTTGTGGCATGGCCGCGGCACGGAGCCGGATCTCCAAGTTTACTTCGTGTTTCCGCGAGTCTGTGTCTGCGTTCTGTTCATGCCCGTGTTGTCTTTCTTGTGCTCTCCGCCTGTCGTCATTCTCCGGGCGTTTGTGGATGATATGACGATGCCATGGCATTATCCACTGCGGCCCTCTATCTGCCGATTCAGCCCACCACCATCTCCACACATTACACGCACAATACAGACACACGCATGTACACATACGCACACATCTGCACGTGTAACATGCTGCCCTCTCTCGCAAACACGCAACGACAGTGGGCTCACGCCCGCTCACCTGCTTCGTACCCCAAACCAACACGGCAAGTGCCAGAAGCTACCAAACAATCGCATGCGTTTAAATTCGGAATGCCCGCCGCACGCCAGCAGTGGAGTTGGCTTAAGCTGGGGAGGCTTGCCGCTTGGCAGCCGACGAAAGGGGTCGCGGGTGGTGGTGGGTGGTGGTGGGTGGCCAAGGACGCATCCCCCGATCCGGACTGGCCCAGAAGGTGGGAGAGGGGGTTGCGGCTTCGCAGGGGGCACGAGTTAATTCCGTTTTCCTCGACCTTCTACTGCATGCATGACGGCCAGTGAGGGGTTGTGAGGGGAACGAGAAAGGTGCTCGTAAAAATGGCCATGTTATTCGTATCGCGGGGCCTCTGCAGCCAAGGTGCGAGATGCGTGTCAGATGGAGGATTCGACGACGATGGGAGAGAGCGAGATCTGGATACGAGAGCATGGAGCTTCGAGGACCGCAATGGATCTCATTCTCCTCCGGCTTACAGTGGAGCCAGCCGCTACGAAGCAGCCGCCGCGAAGCCTAAAACCCCACTGCGAGAGCCCGATGAACCACCAAACCGTCCCCCGTAACTCAAGTCCTCCACGGACCAACTCTTTCAGTGACAGCCCGCCCCGTTCTGCAATCGACCGACAGACAAGCCGCTGCGAGGGTGGCTCAGGTGTTCTCGCGCGCGCGAGCGCGGGGGTTGCTGCAGCTGAGCTGCAGTTGAGCTGCAGTTGGACTCGATTCGAACACACACCCCGGATTGGCGCCCGACCACTGAAGAAACAGTGGACTTGGCCAGGCCGCGGCGCTGACTCGGCTTGGCGCCTGTCAGTGAACCCGCTAAACCACGCCCGCGCTGTAGTGGTTGTGCACCGCACGTGTACCGCACAGCAGGCGGGTGGCGGGTGGCGGGCTCTCAGTGCATTATCTCCGGGTCTTCGGTGTGAGCCGGGTACGTATTGCTGTCTCTGTAATAAAGCAGGGCTATCAAATCCGCCATGATGTGAGTGTACACACCAAACGTCGTGATCTGAGGATTTAAGAATCACCCCGTACAAAACACTTCTCTCGTGTTCTAGTCCACAGCGTTCTAGAAGCTGTCTCAACCCTACATGTCTTACGTCGTGCGGTCCACCCGCCTAGTCAAGATCAAGAGACCTGCATCACCCAGACCCAGACCCAGATTCCAAATCCAGACCCTCATTCCAGTCCCTCGAAAAATATGTAATTATTTGCGCTTGTGCGTGTGCGTGGACGCCGTTATTTACGGCCCTCCGGTACCTTGTAACAGGCTTGCAGCCCGCTCGCCACCGCCTGACAAACAATTCCAGGCCTGGCCCGGTCCAGGCCCTAGGAGGTCTAACATGAGTTAGACGAAGTATGCGCTTCCAAAAGAGGCAATCGGCGGGCCGGGAGTTGCCAGCAAAAACCATGGATCCTCGGGGATTCCCATCAGCCATGCTCATGGCATTATCTTCCCTAGTCCGATCTCCCATCCTTCTTTCTAATCGTCAACGTTTGTCGTCGTTACTGGTCTGGCGGATGCGGCGGGAATCGCCATGTTTCTACCAACGACAAACGGCCCCGCCCACACTCATGACGAGGAACCCATGATATCATCACACCTCCCCACCAAACCCCCGGTCATGCCACTCGCGCAAGCTCATGCGAACATCATCTGCCTAGGTCATCGCAACACTACTGCACCTGCAAATCCCGAACCACTGCTTGTTCCGGCCTACGTATGTACCACACACACTCTAAAAAATGCCGAATCGTCCCCAAACCATCGGGATCCCCCGATCACCCACCCCATCCCGGGCGCCGTCCCACGATCCCCTGCGCCGCGCCGGGGGGTCCCTCCGTTCTGGCCGTGTCCCACCGCAACGCTACGCACGTGAACCGTCATCTCGCCACTGGCGTCCACGAGGCTGTCAAATTGGACATGGTGCGGATCGATCGGGATGGCATGCAACGGACGGGAGGCCTAGCGAGAAGGAGGTGAAACCGCCGGGGGGAGGGTCCATCGTGGGGACCTGTAAGTACCGGTAGACATATGTTGGCTCAGGGCTGTGTGGTCAGTCTTGATTCAGGCGCCTCAACACAAGCCTCAGCTCGGCATCGCCTGGTGTTGTAGCCTAAAGCCACAGAATGCAGCCAGGTTTCACCAACCAGTTGCCTAGTCATGACTCCATGATGCTGACGAGTGTCAGTATATTCCAACCATTCCAGATGCAAAATAAGCAGAGGCCTGAGTATCAACCTCACTGTTCCATTCTACAACGTGCCAAAGGTAATATATGGTTTATCTATGAATGCCCTCACATCAAACACGCCCATGGCCACCAAAACCACCACATTATACAATTCTACTTCTTAAACACCGTTTGTCCTAGTCTCTCAATCTCTCGTCCTTCTTGTGTACCCCTGCCCGCCGCCTCCAGCAGCCGCTCCCATGACTCAGCGTCCTTCAACCTCACAGCCTCCTGCGCTGCCTTGACTCGCATGCCACACTTCTCGTACATCGTGATAGTCTCTCCAGGCTCCAATCCCACACACTTGGGTATGAACACGGCCGCAAGTCGTGGGTTGCCTGCCTGGAGTGTCAAGTTATAGAACGGCTAGGTAGTTGTCATGTTAGCCTATGCCCCCGCGATACGACGGACGTTCGCTCGGGAGTTACTCACCTGCCATCCAATGGGGCTCCGCTTGGCCCGCGCGATCTCTTCAATCTCGTTCCACTCCCGCTTCGCAACTAGCGCTCTCAACCTGCGGGGACAATCCGTGTTAGCCATCGTCCAAATCCCGGGTGTCGTCCCATGTCTTGTGTCTGCCGTCATCCACTTACCGAATCCACCATGCCACATTCTCCGGTACCTTGAACTCGCTCTGGATCTTCTTGGCTCGTCCGTGATACCCGAGCCGGATCAGTTTGAACATGGTCTCATTGACGCTCAGTCCCGTAAACGTGTCCGTTAAATCCCGATCAAATGCTTCCTGCAACCGCAGGAGTGTTGTAGCCTCTTTTAGTGCGTGCATCTCAAACGATGCCTCTTTCGAGTCAGAGAGTAGCTTAGCAGCAAGGGCAAGCTTATCCGATGCCGTTCGAGCGTCAGGCTGACGGAGTGACTCGCGGATAAAGACATTGGCTCCATCCACGCGACGGTCGTCCTGATAGTAGAGATCTTTGAGGAGCGTGTTATCTCCGTCCTCCATCGCTGATGACTCAACAATCGCCGTCGCCGTCGGCCGTGCGTTAATCACACGGAAGAAGGCAGCAAGCGGCAGTTTCTTCTTGAGCTGTATCAGGACTGAGAGCATGAGATCCGTGTCACCGCTCTCAACGGCCTTGTCGAGGGCCAGCTCGTCTTCCTCCATGCTCAAAAGGAGGGGGACTTGTCTGCCTCCTCGAGGTTCGTGGTTCAAGAGCTCAGTCGCAAGACGGCCTCGGCCCTCCTGGTACGCAGCTCGTGCAATCTCCTCAAATGAGATTCCAGGCTTTCCTGACAGCCTCTCGACGATCAGACGACAGATCGTGTCATCATCCTCACCTCCCACGCGGACTTTGCTAGACGCCCAGTGCACGTAGATCCGGTCAGATGGCAGCTTAAGGTGTCCCGCGATTTTCAGTGCTAGGAGGTACTCGTGGCGGTTCAGAAGTCGTCGAATAAGCGCCTCCGGCGTCAAACGATGGTATTGCTCGAATGACAGGGGAATTCCAACCTCGTAGAATCGCACCGCATTCAGAACTCGGAGGGTCTCGCACATATCGACAAAGTCGTCGCTATTGTAGATATCAAGGACCGACTTTCCGAAGGAAGCGGCCTTCAGTAGCCGTTTCTGCCAGTGAGCATCAAATTCGCGTCCTGCAGCATTAATGCAAGTGTCCACGGCCTCGGTGAGATTCGGTCTAATGAGCTGGATGTAGTCATCGGCCTTGGGAGACTGTAGCTCCAGCTGGCCGACGGCGTCCAAAAGAATCGACGCCGGTGAAGAGTCCGATGCTTGGCCAAACACCTCGAGTGTGTCTCGCGGGATTCTCTCTAGGAATTCGCAAAAGTCGTTGGTAATTAATCGAGCACCATCGTGCTCTATGCCCAGTCAGTACAGTGCAACGATAGAGCCATCAAGACGCTTACCTGAGATGACATGCACCCTCGTGCTGTCGTAAATATATGATGATGAGACATCGCCAGGTCCAATAATGTGGACCTCGTCCTCCCAAGCAATGAGGGCATCACTCCCGCACCATTCAACATACTTAGGCGGTGTCTTGGAATCAGAGTCGTGCTCGAACAGTCGCTCCTGGAAGTCGCTGGAAATAACATGGGCCTTTCCGTTCTTGGCATAAAGGTTAACGTATCGGCCATCTGGCGATACACTAATGTGGCTGAAGGGGCCAATATCGAGGAACCGGTCTTCGCAGTCTGTGGCATCGACGACATAGACAGTCTGTTCCACGCTCAACAAGACCTCTACCGATCTAGACAAGGTGTGGTTCGGTGAGACGAGGGCCCATGAGTGGATCGTGCCCTCGGGGGTAGTTGCAAGGGCTTTAGGCCGAGGCTCAGAGTATGACGAGACTGCCACCAAGGAGTTGTTACCCAGAAGCGCCACCATGCCATGATCATAAAATCTACCACCAGTCAGTGACATTCCCAATAGTGGGCCGAGCACTCTTACCGGCATGATTCAACGCCATAATTGTCGGCACCATGACCCAAAGAGAACTGCGTAAAGTCCCCCTGCAAGTCGTAGCAACGAACTGTCCCTTCGGCGGTGACGACCAAGAGGGTCTCATCCTCTGACCAGCCGAGGCCCTTGATCTGGCCCTTGTCCCAGGCGATGCTGCGCAACTTCTTGCCAGCGAGGCTATAGATGTCTATCGCCGGCTTCGATCCTCTGCCCGGCTGGTAGGCTAGGAGCTTCGAGTCGTCACGCCATAGTGCTGCGGTGGCGTTAGCTTATGCTCATGCTTAAGCTCATTCCCGCTTCGTCGCGAGCATGTGAGATGTAGGATGAGACGCCGTAGATGCCGCTGGGAACTCTTCCGAGCTAAAAGATAAAGAGAATCGCAATGTCTCACTCATAGATATCAGAGAAATCAGACTCACCCAGTGCACCCGCATATGGAGCTCCCGTGACAATGTAATTGTCCAGATCCAGGTCCTGGTCAAAGACGGCCGTGTACAGCTGCGTCTTCCGGAACCACTTGTCCCCGACACTCTCCCAATCGGCTCTCGGGTGAAGCGTATCCATTCTGCGCTATCTCATTGTGAAGATGCCGGTTTTTGCTTCTTGATGTCCGTCCGTACGTCAGTCCTGCGTGTTGATGCGCGTTCCGTCGAGCCTCGAGTAAAGGAGCAGCTCCAGCGAGGTTGGGGAGCTTCCACCGACGCTAATCGACGTAACCGCACGTCGCTAGGCAGCATGGGCCGGGGGCTATTCCTCGGCTAAACCAGCTCACCGTCAGTAAGCGCCCCGCCAAACAAGCCGTCGCATCATCCCACAGGGCACTCGACACCACTGGACAGGAATGGGCGGCACAATTCAACGCCCCCGGGCTTATCAGGTAAGGTAAGTAACTTACTTAATTCTCAGCGTCTCGCCCAAGACGGATTAATCTTTGCTTCTCCCATCCTACTTCACACTCGCCCTTCACAGTTCCTCGCTGCCGTCACCATGCCCAACTGGCGCGACCAGTACCTCTCATCCCTTAAGGATGCCGAGCTCAGCAATCCCGTCAACATGGACCTCGTCCAGACCTGTCCGTACCCCACAATACCCCTCCTATCTCCGACCGCAACGTCAAAGCGAGCGAGGGGACTGACATTATGAGCAAAAGGCTCCCAGATGGCCGATCGCATATCAGCCCTCGAAGCCGAAAAGTCCTCCCTAGAGTCGCTCATTTCCACCAGCAGGAAAAAGACCACGCAATCCGCCGAGCCATCCTCCAACGATCCCGGCGTCGCCCAGCTGAAACAAGATCTCGCCGAAGCCCTGCGCTCCAAGGGCGTCACCGAAACACGATTACGCACCGCCGAGGAGGAACTCTCCAAGCTCCGCTCCAAATCGAAAAGCGACACGAAATCTGTCAGAGATTTGACCGCCGACAGGTCCTTACTCACCACCAGACTGAAAGATCGAGACTACGAGCTGAGGGAGAAGCGGAAGCTGATCGAGGTTCGCCATCGTGACTCCCCAACCGTCGGACCGCCGAGGACGTGACGTGGCTAACAACGGGACACAGGAAGTCCAAGATGAGATGATTGCGCTAAACCTCCAGATGGCCATGGCAGAAAAAGAGAGGGATCGTGTTAAGAAAGAAAACAAGGAACTCATCGACCGATGGATGAAGAGAATGGCCCAGGAAGCCGATGCCATGAACCTCGCCAACGAACCCATTTTCGAAAAGGGACGATAATACCGGCCCATCGCTACACTTATTCTATCAGCACTCACGGAGGAACACGAAGGATGCAGCAGCATGACAAAACGAAGTGCTATATGGAGTATCCTGTAAGCCTAACAACCCTATCTCCCACGCTGATGCCCCCAATTCCCAATCTCATTCCATATTCAAAATTCGTACCCTGTGCTGATGAAGCTCTATTAGTCTACTTTCGCGTCGAGATAAAGTACGATCCTCCGGCATTGGTCCAGCTCACATAACCCTCAGGGTATGTGCACTCCTCGACCTCGAGAATCGTACTGCCAACGTCGTTGATGTTGTGGTTGTTGCTCTTCATGTCCGCGACGAACGACTTGAGTGAGATGATCTTGCATCCCGACTTCAAGTCGAGGAACATCCGGACAAGGTCGTCGTTGAGCTGCGAGGTGAAGGCCTTGTTGTTCACCAGAATCACGTCAGCCCGCTTAAGAGCGTCGTGGATGGCCGCATTCTTGCGGAAATCGCCACGCTCCAGGTGCACCTTGCCAGGCTTGATGCCCCAGAGCATGCACCGCGCATCAAACTCCTTCTTCTGCGCCTCGCCCAGGTTGCACGCATTCTCCATCATCTCACAACCCCAACTCTCACACCCAATCTCCAGCGCCGCTTGCAAGACGACGTTCCCCACGCCCGAGCCCAGGTCCACAAAGACCTGTCCCGATGTCATCTTGGTCTGCTCCAGTAAGATCTTCGAGATGAAAGGATGGAGGAGTTCGCCATAGACATAGTCGGTTCCGTTCTCGTATTTGGAGAGGAGTTCCACCTTGAGGGCGACGGTGCGGTCGTATATTTGGTCCAGGATAAAGGCAACGAGGTTCTGAGGCAGCTCGTGCTGGTTATCAAGGTTCTTGGCAATAATGCCGTCCTCGACCAGATTCAAGAGCTTCTCGTTATACTCGCGTAGTGCCGTCTTGAACCCCATAAGATCTTGAATATTACGGTTTGACGCCTTTTCCAAGCGCCGTATGATGCCCCCGTTGGGGTTGGTGAAGGGCTCGGCTTCGTCATCGGTGAGGTATGTCTCGGCTACATGTCGAACTACTCTTATGCTCGCTTCGACAGCGTCGATCTTGTCCTTGCCCCATACCAACTCGTATCTATACCGCATGTTAGCACTGGGTTGCACAAACGATCACAAGGACAGAACTCACTTCTCGCGTGGCTGTAAGCTGGGATATTGTAACTCAATGGCCACGTCCTCCTTTTGGGCGCCCATGACGGGGACACATTTCAGCTCGAGCGAGGCTACATCCACGGCATGGATAAAGCTTAGCCCATCTACGCGATCCTCAAACGCCCTCGCGCTCCGGAGCTTCCGGTTAGAGTCGAGGTAGCCATCTTCGGTGCTCTTGCGCTGCCTCTTGTTGGCGTCGAGATTCATCCAGCCATCGTCTTCCGCGTCGCTGTCCTTATCGAATTCGATGCGCTCGCTGGCCGGGGATCGACGCGACACGGAGGCGCTGCCGGCCTTGCGCTTGCGCTCGAGCCGCTTCTCGTCGGAGGAGGAGGGATAGGGTGAGTGGCTCTTCTGGCGGGCGACCGGCTTCGGAGAGGGGCGGTGGGAAGACGAGGACCGGGACGCGGAGCCACTGAGGGCGGCCGGATTTGGCTTGGGCTTGGGCTTCGGGGAGGGGCGATCGACGACGACTTTTTCGATCCGGATCTTGGGAGGGTCGACCTTGAACTTGTTGTTTTTGCTTCCAAACAGACGCATGATGCCGGTCAAGAGCCTTGAGCTCTTCGGAGAGTGCTTGAGCGGCGAAGAGTGGGAGAGTGAGAGAGAGACGGGGACCCGGAGGACGGGGACGGGTCAGGGATGGAGGGGTTCGCGGTGGCGTGCGTCGTGTCGCTCGGCAATGTCGCGCAGTGGCGGGCTAAAAATAAGGCAGAGATGTAAAGGAATGGATAGAATGGAAGGCGAATAGAAGAGGTACGTAATGCAACCAAAAAAGCAGCCAGTCGAAGGGGTTGTTGGTGGAGTCGCGAGCCCGGGCTGTTGAGTCCGTTAGAATGGCATCGTGGCAGTAGGGAAGTCCAGGCGAGGCGGGAGACGCATGGTTGCCTTGGGTGCATGAAGCCTTACATCAGCCGGCTGGGGCTGGCAGGCGCGGTGGCAGGTGCCCTGGGGCTGACCGCGCCTGCCCCAGTATCGCCCTGCACGCGCAGTAATTACGGGACGTACATGGCTGGGGCGCCGGGAACCGGGACACGTGAATGGTCCAAACGGCCAAGGTGGGTCCCATTACCCGTTAGTCCGTGGGGGGCTGCCTTAGTCGTGTGCCTACCCTAGACGCGTCGGGACTGGGAATTCGCTTGTCAACCCGAGGTAAAGGATGGGAAGCCCCCTTGATCATGGCTTACCCTATTTGAACTGGTTCCGTGCTCGATTTCTACCATTCAATAGACATTATTGTCTGTCAATTGAACCTTAGCAGAGCTAGTTTATCATTGTTGATGCATGGGTGCTGCTAGATGCATCATCATTCGAGTATCTCTTTGTTCCCTTTGTTCTCACTTACACAATTCAACATCGGGCGTTGGCTAGTAAAAGGCTAAGTTATCCAACCCCATACGTATTCCATTTCGAGACGAACCATCCCAAATCTATCACATCTTTAGCATTGTTAGTCCAAAAGACCCTCACATCCTAAGATAACGAAACCATCCCCAAGTGTTTAGATCCGTCGGTAGAGCCTAGAACTTGATCATAGCTGTTTCTCCAGAGGTGTAATACAAGCATAGCCGGTCGGATGCATACGTACTAGGCATGACACTCTGGATATGAGAATGCATCGACTCTTAGCTTAATACCCCTCGCATTGGGAAACAGACAGGGTCGCTCCCCGAATCATGATAGGGGATAGAACTGACACTACCGATCAATGTCGAGTCACCCCTCAACACCACCAAGATAACTGGACCCTTGACCCTATTTGAGCACCGGGGCTTTACGTCAACGAGATGCATATGGGCAAATAAATTATCGCCCTTGTCCTTGTGACGAACGTGTTTCTCGTCGTTGAAACAAAATGTCACCTCACATGGGTTAATCCCTGATATTCCCGCCAACCTGGCGGAGCACCTGCCTGTCTGAGCATGGATCAGATCTCTCTCCCTCCACAGTCGTGCCTCCGACTCGTTTATTTAGGTGCGATGCCGATCACTCAGTACTAGAGCCCACCCCGGCTCCAACGCATTGGGATCGCCAAAACCCGGAGACGTCAGGCTCCGCTCCCAACCCAACCGGGAAGTAAAACATCCGTTTAAGTAGCTGCTTGAGCCGGTCGTCGGTAGTTGGCAGTTAGCTGTCAACGTCGGTACTGTTTGTCTAGTTTCCTTCTAACCGCAAATGTGACAAATGTGGCAAATTAGGCGAGTTTACGAAATGTATTGAATGTTGATCGAGAATGCTTTTTTGTAAGCTAATAATTGTTACTTGAGCATGTGAGCCAAATTGCCGAACACCGAAAGGTATCAATCCTGATATCATCGCCTAGATCCTAATCCCAAAAAAAGAAAATACTCCAAACCGAGAAGGGCCGTTTTAGCCTTATGCTTTTGTACACATGGTGACAGGTGTCAAGTTCATACAGTAAAGAACAGTGCAAGTTAATGCTTGTGATAAATGATGTGGTGCTTGCCTAGTGGCTGGAGACTCTAGAGAACCGTGGTGGCCTCTTAGTCCCTGTTATAGTAGCCGTCATGGTGAAGGTGGTTGTGGTACGACCTGGACTGCGCTGCCGGCCGTGGTGCCTGAACCTGGGAGCCTGCCCGGGTTGTCGAGTAGTTTACGTTCTGTGTGTGTGTTCGCTGCGGTCGCTGTTGTTGCTCTCCCTGATTATTCATCTCGAAGATGGACACCTCGACGTCGCGGTGGATGCCCGGCCTCCCTGTTTTGTTGTTGTTATTGTTGGAGTGATCGTTCCCCTTGTTCATCTGGGGGAGGTCGATCATGAATGTCTCGCTCTCGTTATCGCTCTGTCGATCACCCGACATAGTGTCTCCACGTAGCGGGATAGAGCCGTGTCGGTCGTTCTTGCGCCTCCAGGTGTCGAGTGTTCCCTTGGAGAAGCTAGTTCCCGTTCCCCCAGACTTGCTGTTTCGAGAGAAGCCAAGGGAGGATCCCACGCGGGAGACGATCGGGCCAACCGCTTTTTTGAAGTGTGGGAAGAGCATAGGAATGTTGGTAGTGACGACGGCAGTGAATGTCTCGCGAACTGCCCATGAGCCAGCGAGCATGGCACCGTTGACAGGGTCCTGGATGAGGTTGTTAATAACAACCATTGTGAAGGAGGGGCGTTGGAGGAACATACCGACACAAGGAGAACAACACGGAGGATGGCAGCCATAGTAACAAAGAGACCGCAGCTGAAGAGGGCAATCAGCCAGAACTTCTGAACCCAGGGCATGGCCGCCTTCCACAGCATGGGCATGGGGATCATGATGAGGTAGAGATCCGTGGCGACGTTGAGGGCGAGGCCGGTCCAGACGATGGACGGAGAGATGGCCGGGTGGCAGAACTCGCCGGGGTCGGGATATATCTGCCACCACATGCTGAAGGACGGGCGGCAGCTAAGGAGGATGTTGAGCTGGACGGCGACCCAGCTCGTGATGATGAAGCCGAAGCCAAAGTAGATTTTCGATCGGTAACCGTCGAGGTCCTTGGTCAGGCGGTAGTAGAAGGTGCACATGCATGCCTTGAGCACCCATAAGAGGAACGAGTAGGTCGACCATCCTGCAAGCTGGATCTGAGAACCGAGAACCCTGCTTCGGTCAGTACAATGAGTCTTGAGTGATGGTTGTTAGCAGACCTACCTCAGCGCATATTCTTCGCTGCTAGGATCCAGGGCCTTTCGCTCAGCATCTGTCATCGAGTTGTTGGCTAGGCCATGAGCGATGTTGCCCACAGAATAGGCCAGTCCAGTTTCCGCCGAGTAAGCAATCTGGCGCTCTGTATTAGCACGGTGGTAAACAGACATGACAGACATGCGACTTACAGCAGCCAAAACTGCCAAGTAATCATCCGCCCACAGACCCTTGAAGCCCACGGAGCGGATACGGATAAAGCACCGCAGCCCAGTTATCAACAGAGCAATCCCCAGCAGTGTAAAGGCCTCGATGTTGAACCGCTTCAAGGCGGCCATTGCAGCAGCCTGAGCAGCAGCGGCGGCGGCAGCCCCAGCCTCGGAACTCGTACTGTTGGAAGACATGGCTGCACCGGTGGATACTGGATAGACAGACTTGGAGACCCAACACACCAAGACGAGGAGGAAATCCGACAGACTGGATCCCTCGGGCACGGCAGGACGTAGGCCGGTATAAGAAGCCCGCCGGAGAATAAGAGCGAAACATAATGCCGGGTGTACTACGGCGGATGCCCTGCATAGAAGGACCAAATTCTCTCAGTCCCGACCCGCGAGCTATCCGGGGACCCAGTCCTTTGCATCACTGGTGGCGGAGTACATCGCCCTCCAAATGCGACTGTCGTACTTCCTGACTGATAACCCCGTCCGTGACAACCCCAGCGTCGCCTCCCGCGGCACCAGAGCGAGTCCGTCACCGCGTCCCCACAGCGTCGCCGTCCCGAACGAGAAAGGCTCGATGAAGCCGTCTGTTTCGCAGCAGGGGCCCGAAAGAAACTACCACGGCGGGTCAGGTCCCTAGCTGCCGTCGACTAGGACCGGGTCTTGGTGCGTGCGACCGCTGTCCTCAGCCAGGGCTAGAGCGCTGGGCTCGTCTTGGTTAGGTCTGCTCTTTAACGAGAACGCCTTGACGAGGAACACGCCATATCTCGGTTTCGCCCAGCCACAAACCCCAGAGCTGGACAGAGCTGGTCAGAGCTGGTCCATTTTGGAGATAGGCCCAGGACCATGACTTCAGGTCCAGCAACGAACGCCTGGAGATAACTGCGTGCTAGCAGTGGTATGGGCGACGCCAGCAGCCGCTAACAGCTAGCAGAAACATTGGGGTCGCGCGGCTGAGAAAGGGAGTACTGGGACCGAGTCAACCAGCGCAAAGTACGCGTACGTGCCTGGTTCTCCTTACATCACTCATGCTACTACGTAGTGCATATTGACATGTCTGATATGCACGTGTGGCGGCTTGATGATCCAGCCCACGGGCGTCGGGCGTAGAAGGGCAGAAGGAAAAAGGAACGTCTTGATGTCACTCTCAGCCCAAGGGTCGCACACACTGAACGGAGCGCGCGCTCACCACCAGACTGTCTCACCAAGGTACGGCAGTCGGCGCCCTGCAGCTGGATCGGCCTTTCGAGACTTGATGTTCGTTTGAGTTTGCCAGTGGGATGTTGGAGGGAGCCGTGCCTCGCTTCCGGGAACCGAGATCCCCGGGTTTTGGTAGTGATTGATGGGCGACGATGAGACGAAGGGGTCCCGAATATGTAAAGCTGCCACCGACATGGGCAGATGAGACTTCTCCTCGTTGACCGGGCGCTGACTTGCTCACAGCGCTGCTACTGGACTGTACGTATGTACGTAGTACGTAGTATTCACTGGACTGGTGCCGGCTGGATTGCCGTAGCCCGGCCATTTTGTGCATTAGGACCGCTCGTGAATCGCCATGGTTCGCAGAAGTGGCCTGAAGCGTCCAGACTACGGTAGGTACCATGGTACGCATCCCTTGTCAGTGACCTTAGTCGGGTATCTCTCAAGCATGGCCGATGTGACGCTGGGAGGTTTACCCCTGAATCACCGGGGCAAGGGAGTATCGCCCACTCGATCGCACAGAGTTACATGCCCTTTAACCGCTAAGCGACCTCCGCGGACGCATCGTTCAGGTGCCGATCACGGTTGCGGAACCGTTGGACTGAGTCTTTATTTGGACACGGGAGGGTGGCTGTCAGGGCTACGTATGGGTGACGGCAACCATCGCATGGCGCGGAAGGGTGGGAAAATAGCAACAGAAGTACGCAGTAGCAATAGCCTTTTGGAAATCCAACAAGCTTCGAAGTGAGCCATCCCGTTGGGATTTGATCCCCCCCTTCTGAGAGAGCAATTTGACAAGCGCCTTGACACGCGTTTTGACAGCGTCTGGCTAGAGCGTCTTGTGGCGAGAGCCTCCTGTCAAACGAACCATCAGCAGCTCCAAGGCAGTCCCTGCATGGATGTGCGTAATGGACGTGGGTGATTGCAGGCACATCAAACACATCGAACACAGACCACGACGTCTAAACTAGTGATGTTCGCCATTTGTGCTTCAACGGGTAATCTCAGCGACTCTCAGCGGCCGACTAACAAATTTCTCTCTATTTTAGCAAACTCCGCCACCCGCTAAGTTGCGCAAAAGTCTGGAATTCTAGCCGTGGAAGGATTACCCACTCGGATGCGTCATTCTAATACGCGCCACCACGTTTCTCCAAGCCAAGTACGTCACGGCAAGTCCTTCCCTACCCTAGAGACTCCCAACATCGGACCAAGACGCGGTATTACATGTCCGTTGGGTCGGCATCACGTAGCTTTTCGGATGAAAACTGTGACAAAGTGGATGACTGGCCATGGGTCCCGAACGTGGCTGTTTGAGATGTCATCGCTAAAATCGGGAACGGCTGGCTGCAGCCACTCACGGTGACACCATCATGCTTTGCAGAGGTGGCTGAACAGATGCGACCGAGATCCAATATATTTCGCCGTTGTGAGAACTGACAGATATTCTTCCCTTGTGCTTGTGTTGCACCGAGCTAGTTAGGGGAACCCAGTTTCTATCCCACCAAAGCAAACATGGTAGGGTTAGAACGGACTGGTGCTCTAGACAATCGCTTCAATACCCTGTCACGCGCTACCCCTGATTGATTGTTACCCTTCGGCCCCATGTAGGCTTCGAAAGCCAAGTATTGGTCTTAAGAAAAAGAAACCATTAGGTTTCCAAGTGCGACTCAGTATGCGGTTGATATTCATGCAACTTGGTGTGGACCGGAACCGCTTTCAACGACTGCGTCATCGTGCTTCTGCGGAAGTTCAAGGGCTAAAAACCGGAATTTGAATCATTGCTACATGACTTCTGAGCTTGGCAACCAAAATTCCATGTGAGTTGCTGTGCCACTCCGGAGATATCTTATTCATGGTGGCTATACTTGCTCGATGCTTTCGTGCTAAGTTGAGTACTGCTCTTCGTGCGCATGCATCTTGCTATTGCACACAAGGATATGCCCCAATCCTAAACATAATCACCAATAACGTACCGAATGTATCTTGGTAGAGGTAATTTATCAAGACTGGTTCTTTGCAATTATCACTCATGGCAGTTGTTGTACTTTATTTAATTTAATTATTCTCATAGCCTGTTAGGCTCAACGTACTTTTGACTGCATACCTAGATACTTATGTAAATTGATTCAGCTCAGACTTAGGCATTGTGGCATTTGAGGTTTCTATTGTTGGTGCCTGAATGACGCACCTCGATCGCCTCATTTGTGCTGAGCGCCATGCGCCTCTCAGTGATTAGGGTGCGACTTGTCATACCGTAGACGGCAATGTCATCGTGTTGGCGAAACAGAAGACAACCTCCTCCTTCCTTTCTCAGTGAAGTGGAAGGAAGGAAGGAAGCCGGCAGCTGCCAACAGCTGGAAGCCAGGTGCTTGCCCCCTCTCAGGTGCTTCCTCCCTTCCTTCCACTGGCCCTCACGCCCCTCCTACAACTTTCTCCAGACTCTTGAATCTGGATTCCCCAAATCATCAACGCCACGAAATCTGGGAGTTTGTGCACCACATCTCTTTACGGGTGGCCTGCCCTTCCAAGACGCGCCGCCTGTTACGATCTTGTCTTCATCATCATCGATGTCGCCACTTCTTCCACCGCCTAGAACAGCCACCGAGTCCCGTTCCAATGCCGCCATGGCTCAACAGATGGTCCCGGATGGCCAAACACAGAAGCGTCGATTCGCTCACACAAATGCCGGTGTGTATAAAAGCCATCCAGCCAACGGCGGAGGAAATCTTGTCGATTTGTTCACTCCATTGCCGCTGGAACTGAAACGAGAGATCTGCGAATATCTCTGCGACCATTGCAAAACCACGATCCCCCAGCACGAGACATTCAAACCTCGACATGGACCGCTAGCAAGCCTATGCCTTGCATCTCGAGCCCTTAGAGATGCGGCAGAGCCAGTCTTATACCATTTCTTCTTTTGCCAGGACAGCGAGCCACAGCAGCGGTTGGAACCATTCTCAAAGACTCTACTCCAGAGACCTGAGTTGGCAGCTCATATTCGACGCATCCGTTACAGACCAGAGCCTTGGAGTCAGGATGCCGACTGGAGGGAAGTTAAACGTGGAGCGTTCCTGGAAACCAACTCGGAAATTGAAAACTTGACACTCCATCGCTCTCTGTTTGACATGGTCTTATCACGGGCGGAAAACTTGGAAGAACTGTCCATCGAAATTGAAGAGGGCTGGTGTATGCCCCCAATCGATCTCCCCCAGTTGAAGGATCTACATCTACAGCGACCAAAAGAATGGATGCCACCGAGTTTGACTTATCCCAAAGGCGAAAGGGGGCTGAATGCTGCACCGCTGCTTGAGCGACTGTGGTTGGAGAAGTGGAATCTGTTCGACGTTGCTCACCATGACGTCCTTGATCTCATATCTCACATTCGCCGGCTCAGTATTCAACCCGATACCAAAAGCCATGGCAGCCCAGAGAATAGGATCAAAATACTTGTGAAAGAAATACCAAAGCTGACTGGATTCGATTGGTTCGACCCGCATTTAGGCACGGATCCAGAAGTTGAGCTTTTGTCACATCTCCTTGTGCGGAAATCTGAGTTGACGGAGATTTATATCGAGTCTGATTTCTTTTTTATCGACTTTACTTTACTGAGCCACTTCGAAAACCTCAAAGACCTCAGACTTCATTGTCATATCCAAGACTTGTTTGAGACGGATAATTACGAGGAGAAACTCTCCAAATTGAAGGAGTATCGCCTCGCGCTTCCCTATTCATTGGAGAAGCTGGAGGTTTTTATTGTGGATCAGTTGCATATGTGGATCCTTGTCCGGTTGAGCCAGAGCCTGTCTCAGTACGTCAATCTCAAAGCCGTGGAGTGCATTTCAGGTCTGGATGCCGAAGGCCGAGAATTACGGCAGCAGACGTACCGTATTTTGAAAGAGGAGCGTGTCCAAGAAAACTTTCTGAAGGCGAACGTGGACTTTAGTGTCTCGGAACTCGACCACGAAAGAATTCGTTCTCTGGTTGAGTACATTTCCTGGGATTCGGACTACGAGTACTACGAGGACTACTGAGGCATCGGGATGAAGAATCATTTGCCGCTACAATTTGATGAAGAAATCATCGGGTCGTATGATAATTGGTGGATTGCGGACACTGAGCACCTATGATGAGAATCGGATTGATGATGCTACGGAGACTGAGACGGCGGATGAAATTTGTACATAGCTCAGGTTTTGATCACCGAGGCTGAGAAGCATTGGGGGGGAGTCTGACCACGATTTCACATTCTTCGTCTATGGGATTCAAGCACGACAGCTTGCATCCTCAATGGGTTTCGTGGTGCGGAGTTGGTAGGCACCTTTGGGAAGAAGTATCTCGTACATTCATTGACAAGAAATATGAGGACGCAAGATCTATTCTGAAGGCTGCGCTTTTCTTCCCTACTCCGACGTAGCTTCTAATGAACAATGCTCTACCTCTTCAAAGTCTTTTGCTTCTCCGCATCAGTTGCCACATTTCTTCCCTCAACTAGCAAGCCCTTCTTCCGCCTCACTCCATCCATGTACCGCTTCGCCACGTTCTCCTTGTCCGCCAACTCGCCCAGATCCTCCAGGTCATCTTCGGTAAAGGGCACCCAGAAGGGGTCTTCATCCAGGATCTCGAAGCCAGCGAAGATGAGCTGCGGCTGGGCAGCACCGCTGGTGCGCTTCCGCATCTCGTCCGCGAAGCCGAAACTCTCTGCGACGGGAAGTACTGCTTGGATGGTGAAGAAAGGCGTGCCCTCCTTCATGATCTCGGCACCAACGCGGCCACGACGTCGGGTCAGGACGTCATACACGCGGCCGAGGACCTCGGTAGAGGCTTGGATTTCGACGCTGTACATGGCAAGCATCAGGCGAGGGGACCAGTCGAGGAAGCCGGCGCGCAGAGCCGACTGGAATGTCTTGATGATCTCGCCTGTAAGGCGGCCGACCTTGTCGCGGGCGGAGGCCGCTTCGTCCTCGGGGATGTTGAGGGTGACGTCCTCAACGAAGACGGCAACGCCCCGGAGAGGCTCATTGCATAGGGGACCTTGCGCCGCGGTGAGCTGGAAGGCGTAGGTGATCTTGTCAGCCAGATGGCTGGGGTGGAGAGCCTCTCCAGCTCGAGGAGCAGATTCTGCAGACTTCTCACCGGCAAAGGCTCTGGGAAGAATGCCATCAGCGGTGGCATCGATCAAGATGTTTGGTCCTATTCGGCGAGGGCCGAAAGCCACTATCTGGTCGATTCGGCCCTTCCAGTTTTCTCGGCCCTTTCCTTTCTCAAGTTTCTCTTGGAGCTGCTTCTTGAAGTCCTCTAGAGACATTGCATTGCCAGTAGCGCGGTCTGTCTCCAAGTCGATCTTCTCGTCGCCTTCGTCGTCTTTTGACTTGCGGTCGGAGTACAGTCGCTTGACAGCATCTCCGTTCTTGACCAGAAACTCAGTCACCTGGGCAGGCAGGGGCTGAACTCGGAGAGAAATGGTGACCTGCTTGGAGCTGGTGGTAGCTACGACCGCACCACGGCCAAGGTCCTTGTTTACAGGAGGTCGCATCTCTTCAGCTCGGACAATCGTCTCTCGGTAAGGAACAATTGGGGCACCGGCCTGGATATCGCAGCGGGCGAATCTCTCCTTCAAATCTGTTAGGCATCGCTCGAGATGCAGTTCGCCAGCGGTCAGCAAGACGTGCTCGCCGCTCTCAAACTGCTCATACTCTGCACAAGGATCGCTCTGCACTAGGAGGTGCAAGCCTTCGATCATTTTGTCCAAATCGCCGGGGTTGACGGGCTCCAAGGCAACTCGGACAATGGGCTTCCCAGCCATGTTAATACCAGCAAGATTGACAGCGCCTGGGAGTTGACTGCAAAGAGTTCCGGACTGCAGGATCTTTCCTTCTAGGCCTCCGATTCCAAACACTACACCTGCTGGGACAGATTCTAGAGCCTCCAAATTCCGTCCCATCAGCATGTAGAGAGCCGTGACGGTGACCTCCTGGGGCGCAGGACCGGCGTCCGGTTCGGCTGGGGACCACTTCGGGGGGATGACGTAGAGTTTATCACCAACAGTAAGAGTACCAGAGTACATTCGTGCAAAACCGATGAGATGCTCGGGGTCCACAGTCTTCTCATCCAACTCAGGGGCAATGTTGTCGATGTTGACAGATTCTAGCGCAGTGGACATGCTGTCCACCTCACTTTCGCCCGCCGCAACCTGTGCCCTCAAGGCCTCCGCTCTCTTCTTGCGAGCGAGGTCTCTAGCCTCTTCGCCGCTCATTTGTACTCCAGGGCGTCGCTTGTTCTCTGGAAGTTCGCTCTCGGGTACAGAAACCATCTTACTGACGTAGGCAACGACGGGGTCGGACTTTTCATGTTTGAAGGAAATCATGGCATCCTTGATGGCACTGTCGATGGAGTGGGATCCCGGTGAATCTTCGAGCAGTTCAGGTAGACGCTGTGCTTGTGCTTTGGGAGGAGAGGGCAAGTATTCCACGACGGAGACGAGGAGGGCAGTCGACAATGGTAGCCAGTTGGCAAAGACTGTGGTCATCAGCAACCGAGGATCCCGAGCTCGGATAACGTGAGGTGATATCGTAATTCCCAGCGACTTGGTGACCTTTTCCAAGAGGGCAGGCTCGCCTTTGCCACTGTCACCACCAGTCGTCGCTTGGTAGACGGTCCACACAGGCTCCAGAACGAGCTGCACGAACATGGGCTTGAGGCTTCGACCCTTCAGATGCTTGGGTCCCAAAATCTTCTTTGTTTTGGGATCCAAGTAAAAGTTGCCCCACAACACCTTTTCCATTATCCCCCTCTTGATCCCGAGCTTCTTCTCGTACAAGCTGGCGAACTGGCGGCAGGTGAATGCCCAGCCGTCGATGGCACTGCTGAAAATGACATTGTTCTTCTCCGGGGCAAAGTAGATGTCTTCGTCGTCCTTCTCCTCGAATTGAAGCTCACCCGCGTCCGTGAACTGGTCGGCTATGGCAGATTCCTTGGCTGCCGCTGCTGCATTGGCACGCTCCTCCATCTGCTCCCTCCAGTTGAGATCCTCCTCCATTCGTTCACCCTGGAAAAAGCTTCCTAGAACGGCATTGACCTGTCCCACCAAATTGCTCAAGTGGACGTATGCTTCCGCGGGGGTCATCTTGAGCTCTGTAACTAGTCTGTCCATTTTGTTGATGACGAGCACAGGCCTCAGTTTCTCAGTCCAAGACTGGCGTAGGACTGTAACTGTTTGACTGCAAACTCCTTCAACAGCATCAACTAGAACCACAGCGCCGTCACACAATCTTGATGCGACAGACACTTCGCTGCTGAAGTCGATGTGTCCGGGAGAGTCGATCAGGTTGATAAGGTACTCCTTGGCCTCAGGGGTAGCGTCAGGGGCTGATCTCCGAAGCATCGAGAAGTATAATGAGATGGCAGACGACTCCATCGTGATTCCTCTGGTTTGTTCATCAGGCCTTGAGTCTAGGTACCGGATCTTGCCGGCCAACTTGGGGGAGATGATGCCGTTGGTGGCGAGGAGGGCGTCTGTAAGAGAGGTCTTGCCATGGTCAACATGGGCCAGGATGCAGATCTACCGCGAAGTTAGTAGGCTGAGCATAAAATCTAGATATTCCCTGGCATACATTTCGAACATCGTTTGACTGTCGCTGGAGACTAGCCAGTCTCTCTGGGGTAACCACCGGCATGATGGCGAACGGTCTCTCTGCTTCTGGCAGTAACAGGCCTTGATCTAAAATGTGAAAATTCCTCGAGACTAAAGAGGCTCTGAAGCTTCTAGAGACGGGTAAACTGGGGCCCCTGGCGCTTTTGAAGACGTCAGTATGCCTGGATGATTATTCGCCGTAGTGGCGGAGTTGTCTGCAGCTTGCTCGCAGCGTGTGACTAATCCCGCCTCTGGGTCCTTTATCACTACGAAGAGTCAGCACAATCCTGGCTCAGGCACGCTCCGCCACGGGATAATGCAAAATGACTGATAATGACTCATATGTACGTACCTGAGATATCGTGATCGCGAGATACTTGTTTCTAGTAGCAAATGTGCAACAGTGAGCCTCACCAAGCCGCCAGACCCAAGACATCGCCGTCCCTTCGCTGCCCCGCTTCGCAGCTTCTCTCACCCCACCATCACAACCCCGATACAGCGTAATCGATAAGCACTTACCCAGACCCACAGCCCCGCTTATCGCAATCCTCCCACCACAAGCCCTAAGCTCACGAAAATTCGCGAGATGCGCTGGGCCCCTCGGCGTGCGTAAAATTTCGATACCCCTCACACGACGACGTAGACGGAGCGGCCAACACCACGACTACGAGCGATCGCACACGATGGCTACCTACCAAAACGGCGTGGCTCCGGCCCGCGCCATGGCTGACGACAGCGACGTCGAGGAGGAGGCCCTGGTGGCCGAGTACAAGGAGCAGGTCCAGTACGAGGACGGCGACGAGCTGAGCCGCACCACCTCGTTGAACATGACCCATCAGACGGACGACATCCAGGCTCGCCTCGTCCAGGCCGCTCAGCCCCTCGACTTCCAGGCTCCCCTCGAGACCAAGTTCCAGAGCTACGACGCCTACTGCAGCTTGTTCCACTACATCCTCAACTCCGAGGGTCCCGTCGACCTCGAGCCCCCGTCGGTTGGTTTACCCCGGATATTTCATCCAACTGTGATTGGCCCGGACGGTTGGGACTGACTGTTACTTGATAGTACTACTGGGCTTGGGATGTCATCGACGAGTTCATCTACCAGTTCAACTCGTTCTCCTCATACCGGATGCGAATTGCCAGGCAAACGACCAACGAGGAGGAGCGCCAGGCTCTCCGCGAGAACCCCAACACCTGGGGCTGCTACAGCGTCCTCAACGTCCTCTACTCCCTCATCCAGCGATCCCAGATCACGGAGCAGCTGGCCGTCATGAAGCGCAACGAGGACCCCATGACCGTCGCCGGCGAGTATGGTAACAAGAACCTGTACCGAATGTTGGGATACTTCTCCATCATTGGTCTTCTCCGCGTGCACTGCCTGCTGGGAGACTTCAGCTTGGCCCTCAAGACGCTCGATGATATCGAGCTCAACAAGAAGGCCATGTTCGCCCGCGTCATGGCGGCCCACTTCACCACCTACTACTACGTGGGTTTCTCGTACATGATGATGCACCGCTACGCCGATGCCATCAAGATGTTCAGCCACATCCTCGTCTACGTATCGAGGACCAAGAACTTCCAGAAGAGCGCTCAGTACGACTCTATCACCAAGAAGAACGAGCAGATGTACGCCCTGATCGCCATCTGCGTCGCCTTCCAGCCCACTCGTCTTGACGACACCATCCACACCGCCCTCCGGGAGAAGTACGGCGACCAGCTGCTTAAGCTGCAGCGTGGTGGCCCCGAGTCCCTCCCCATCTTCGAGGAGCTCTTCCGCACCGCGTGCCCCAAGTTCATCTCCCCCGTGCCCCCGGACTTTGAGAACCCCGAGTCCAACATTGACCCCGTGGAGCACCACCTCGCCATCTTCATGGACGAGGTCAAGACCAACATGTGGAGCCCCACCATTAAGTCGTACCTTCGACTTTACACCACCATGGACCTCAGCAAGCTGGCTGGCTTCCTCGAGGTCAAGCCCGAGGAGCTGCGTTCGTGGCTCCTAGTCACCAAGCAGCGCACCAAGCAGCTGCGATGGCAAGACCAGGGCCTGCTCGAGGGTGAGCTGGTTAACGTTAGCGACCTCGACTATGCTCTTCAGGGTGTAAGTAGACCCCTCCACACCGCCCAAGAATGACTAGGCTTCCGTGTTACGGCGGGGTAGTCATTGATGTAAATTTTATGACATGGAAGCTGATGAATATTGATAGGACCTGATCCACATCTCTGAGGCCAAGGTTGGCCGAAAGCTCGTGGACTGGTATCTCCGCAACCTGTCCCGCACCTACAACTAAGGTAGGAAGGTAGACTTGGCAAGCCACATTTCCCGTTCGCCCAGAGTCTTGGAACACTACGAAAAAGGTGAATTTCGAGGGCCAAGGCGGGGCTGAATAGTTGGGGCTGGTGATGCGTTATGCAGGCCAACTGGTAGGATACATGGCATGGCAACGGCGTCTCGGAGTTGGTGATGCTCGTGCAAAAGCTTGAGGAATTTCTCGAGATTGGCTGTATGTGGTAGAGATGGGACGTCCTCTTAGAGGCATGTTAAGAGGCATGGGAACCTGGAGGACAAATCTAAAAGAAAGAAACGAGGTGAATTAATTCATGATTCGATGTTACTGGGTATTGTGCGTTGTGTATTGTGCCACTGGGAACTGTCTGCCAAGCCGCGGTGAATACGACGTGCCCATAGGGAGGGGTTACAAGTGCCGGACTCCGCCTTGGCCGTGGAGGTGTATGACAGATGCCAAGAATCAGCCAAGAATCAGCCAAGAATTAGCTGAAGTCGAGGCGCCTCGCTGGGGCGGCTCGTTATGCTGTCGACTACCGGAGACATGGGATGGATTCACGTGAGGTGTGTATTTGCTTCTGCTAAGATAGAGTGCATTGCAGCAGGATCCGGCAGGCATTCAGACCACCAGTGACCTGGAAACTGGAGTACTACTATACGGACTGTGTACCAATGCGGTCTACCTAGACCGGCATATCTGGCGAGATCTAGAAGCGAGAGCGATAACGGAAGCGGATTTTGTGTGTGGACGAGAAACCGTCTAAATGTCTTGGTGTCTCACCGCACGACCACGTGCCCGTTTAGGCTATGCACGTTGATCTAGCAAGATGTATACGGAAGCTGTGAGAGAAGGGCACAGAGGATCCAGGGTTGGACTAGAGCGCCTCTTCTCGCGGCAACTAAAACCATCTTGATCCTGGCCGTTTGGTTACCCATGTGCCATCCGATTGATGGTTGCTTTTTATTTGTTTATTTAATCCAGCCCTGTGAAAGCCCCCGGTGCCCGCGTGAGATGCTCTCAAATACCATCGAAGACGAGTCCGTCCGTGACACCCATGGCTTAAGCCACCCAGCGCGGCGGTTGGGCCGTCAGCCTCAACCAGGGTGCATCAAAGGGCAGACGGCGGGTGAGGAGGCAGGGATATCTCATGTGCGACGGGCGAGCGGACTGAGTGGTGGGATATCGCGGCGAAGAAGGGCGGGGATGCAAGGGAAGTAAACTCCGAAGTTGATGGGGCCTGGCATGTCGCTACCGCGAGTGAGAGTTCATGGTCTGATACGACATGATCGGTTGATGACCTATGGCGGCTGGTTCGTTGGAGGGAGGGATGTGCTGGGGGGGCGGTGTGAGGTGAGGACTGGACATGGAGAAGGGTCTCGATCACAATCCCACAGCTCGCATGTGCATGCAAGCTGCACTATGTACTTTGTATGTGATGGATATGTATGGACGCGCATCTTGTAGTTTCAGGTCGGCGAGATCTGCGATTGCAGCCACCTTCTTCCGTTTCGTTATCTTGCCCTGCATTTCCTGTCACTCTTTCTCCGTACATTTCCGAAGAAACTGTCAAAGCAAGATCCCTCTGGATGCTAGAACCGACGACATCCCATCCCTCCCAGCTTTCTCCAGTCCGCCGACACTAAAGCAGCTAGCCCTCCTCTTAACTTACTTACCCCACCAGGACCAGCGTTCCGTTTCCGAGGGCCATAGGCACCCCACCCGGGGCTGCGGGCTTCCAGGCGCGCGTGGTCGAAGCTCCTGTGCCCAGGTCCTTGGGATCTCGCGATGGAGGAGGCTGCGAATTACGGTGCCGGTACGTACGTGCTACGCGTACGCAGCGGAGTTTGGACTTTGGGAGGAGTCGAAGTAACCAAAAACGGGAGATTAAACGTCATTCGTAAGCCACGGGCTTGTGGGTGGCCTCTGGTCCGATCCCTAATTAAAACCGTCCAATACAGCCCCCCGAAATGTCACTGAGTATGTCGTACGCCCAAACTCTATCTGCGAGAGACGACCAAGAGAGGGTGTGCCCGTTGCGTGTGGTTGGCCAACAACCAGCGTGCCAGGCCCAGTACCGAAACAACTCGGAGGTTCGCAACGCCGGGTTCCTCGGACGTCGGGTCGGTACCCGGAGGCCGGATTTGTCAGGGAGGACCCCGAACTTAACGGTGTACCCCAACTTCCAACCTAGACAGGGACGTGGGGATTCGGGTATTGGGCTCCGCCGAATCCGAAAAGCTGCTAGCTCTTTGCTCGGTCTGAGATGACCTCGGGGCGCGTTTGGGGTCGGGGGGTTGGGTGGTGGTACACCTTGGGCTGTTTAGTGGTGTTTTGGTAGTGGTGCAACTGGGCCGCTCCAGCGGATTCGCAGCCCAAAAGGAAACAAGGTGGCATTAGTGGCTCCGGGACCACCAAGGTAATTAAGTGGGCTCGCGCACACAGCCCAGCGCCCTATCGAGGCTTTGGAAAATAGGATCAGCTTCCATGTGATCAGGGACGATGAATCACAAAGCTAGGGGGGTGTGCGCGCGTGCGCCGTCGCCGTACTACTACGTAGTATGTACCATAGTACGTACTACGTAGGTATGACTGTGCGTACACGTAGGACGACAGTGTGTCGTCTTCTGGTGATAACCACGGACGGCCTCGACGGCGCGCATCGCCTATGATCCCCCGGACGCACTTCTCAGGCTCATTTCGCCTAGGGTGGTACACCGCATGTAAGAGGGTAATGAATTCGTTACCATGGAACGGGCTGCCTCCCCCTGGTGCAAAACGCAAAACGCTCCTTGGCAGGTTTTGACAGTTCGGAGTTGATAACGAAATTTCGCCATCTCACATACACCCACCTCCCGACAACCATGCAACATCCATGGGTGCCCAGCCAATTGTTCCCCGCCGCTGGCGCATGCTCTCGCCGTGCAGCAGCAGCCCTCCCGGCCGTTCAATCGTCCATCTTGCCGCCTTGGCCTGCATGGGTTTGTGTGTTTGTGCTGCGGTCTGCATTGCAGCTGAGGCCAGGCCAGGCCAGGCCAGGCAAGGGGAGTAGGAGGAGGAGGAACGCGCGCAGGACGACGACACCACCATGGTGATGATGACTGGGAATCTTAACTCTGGCTCTGCAGTTTTGGTTTTGTCATCCGTCTTTTAGCGAGTAAGATTCGGCAACTTCCCGTTGCGTACGGAGAACTGCCGTGTGGTTCGTGCCGCCGCACACACGAGAGAGCTGAAGAAAGAAAAAGAAACGAAAGACAGCGAAGCAAGAGGCTAAGAAGAGAAAGAGGATTAGTGCATCACCTCGGTTCAATGAAGTTCGGTTGCCAGTTGCTTCTCCTTCTCTTGTCCTTCTCTTGTCCTCATCCCATCCCACAACCCGGATCCCTTCCGGCCCAGTCTCCATCTGCTTGGCCTCCATGCCGGTTGCCACTCCCTCGGTATCTCGCCTTGGCCTCTGCCTCTTTCTGGTCGAGGGTTGTGACGTGGACCAAGGCCCGATCCGTCTGGAGCCGTCGCTCTTGGGATCTCGCCTCCCAACCCACTTTCGATGGCTCTGCACTACGTCGACTCCGTCCATTGCAGAGCAGAAGTCCCCATGCGGCGTTCCGTGCCATGCCCGTCTCGTCGGCGGAAAAGTGGGCGCGCCCCTCGGTAGAAAAAACCACACTGATGGCCATGCCACATCCGTCCCCCTCCATCTGATGCCAAGTCTGCCCCCGAAGGAGAGAACCGTATATCTTGCGCGTGCACGTACGTATTTCGCCTGGTGAACAATAGGTCTAGGTCTGGGCATCGTCTACGCATCGCATCACGGCCCTACTACGTAGTAGTATCCACACGCCCTCGTCGCCCTCGTCTTACTGCGTACCCTCCTCCCACTAGCCATCCATCACCCCCCCTCCAAGTCTCCAAGTCTCCAAGTTTCCAACCCTCCCTCCCCATTCCTTGCCTGACTATAACCTTACCTTGGACGGCATCTGGGCTGACCTGCGCCTTGGCCGTGTCCGAGAGTCGCACACTTTGTTCGTCAACTCGTCGCATCGCTTGACACACAGACTTGACAGCCAGCCCTTCATCTATTTTTTCCCACACACACACGCGCACACACGTACACACACTCACGCATCGCACCGCACCGCACCGCTCACACAAAGGGGTTCCCCGTTTCCCTCCCGTCGTTCACGTCCGTCGCCATCTCCCACATCTCCACATTTGGCCGCGATCTAATCTCGGCCCTCTCAGCCTTTTCGCCCAACTGCCGTGCTCGACTGTAACGTGCTTGCTGCACCTGCTTGCATCTCGTTTCTTTTTCTGTTCTCTCAAGTCTCAACTGGCGCCACTCCCGCTTGCTGTCAGACAGCTTTCTTACTCGATTACTTCCTTCCCCGTCTACTCTCCTACACCGGGGTCACCGCACTCGGTCTCGCCAATCTTTGACCGACTGATAAACTGCCCACCGACTCACGGCCCGTCGCATTCGTTGCTTCCCCGCCACCCCTGCCTGCATCTGCAGTTTGCTTGTGAGGGCGTCTGAGCCGTTCGCTGCTTCCCTCCAATCACTCCAATCACTTCAACCACTCCAAAGCCTGGAACCGCTCCTTCCTCCAGCTCTCGCCTATCGCGCCATCAACGCCTCGCGCTCTCGCTGTCTCGCCCGTGCGCTTACGATTCGCGACTCGCGACCCCCGACCCCAGTCAACTCAGACAAAACAACTTTCTTATCGACCTTCCTGCCTTGGTTTTTGGTGGCGTAGATCGTCATACTGCAGAGTGCCAAACATTATAGGAGTTCCAACGCGAGCTACCAACTTCAGCCCCGCAGCAGTCAGACATACATATCTATCCGACTTGGGGTTGCCTGCTTCAGCTTTTCCTGGGTATTGGCCTATCTTTCTTCCTTGCGCAGCAGCCGACCACCCAGCATCGCATATTTGCATTCTTTTTCGAAATTCGACGGTCGTGACCAGAAGAAGCAAGCAAGCAATACGCCACTGGCGGCTCGTTTCTTCCTCCCACCTCCCACTCCCACCGAAACAGACATGGCGACGACGGCCTCGCTTGTCCTGCTCCCAACCGTCCACCGTTCCAATTCCGACGACGTTTCGCCCAAGGCATCCGTGCCGCGCGCCTCCAAGGAGGGATATTTCCCCGCCGATATAACCACCGTCGATGGCTCCGGAACCAGCGTGAGGGCCAGTGACGGCGACGAATCGTCAGCACGCAAGTCTAGCATCTCTTACGCCGCCGACCCAGCGACCGCCCACAGCTCCAGCATCGGTAGCACCGACGACGACGCGTCTACGAAAGTGAATGAGGTCATGGCGCGGAAGGCGTCGATTAGTAGTGTCACCTTTCGCCGACCGCGCAATCCTTCGCTGCCACAGGGCAACCCTCAACACACCACCGGTTCACGCATCAGGGCGAGCTCGCCACCTCACCAAAGGTAAGCAAACAACTGTTCCTCTTGTCTGGTCTTGTCCCGGAATTCGTCTTTGTCTCGCCCTTTGTCTCTCCCTTCCTGTCTATTGCCTTTTTGTCTGTCGTTCCTGTTTCAGCCCCCCACCATATCCGTCCCCAAAGTCTGGTCAAGTCGATCTTCTGTTTCTCTGGGGTTGCCTATTGGACGTTGTTCCTGGGCATCCAATCACTCAAACCGTGGCTTGAACACTTGAAAAAGCCAATACCCGATGAAGAATGCCATTCGGCTTATATTGGCTGGTTGCACATGCCTACCTAACAGTCGTCTCGGATCCCATATGCCGACCTCTCGACGATCTCTCTCGCACTGGCAGGGTCGAATGGTGTCACTCATCTCGTCTGAATCACCGTCTCGGCCAGTCGTACCCCGGATCGGTCAAGGTCTCGGGTGGACCGGCATTCTTCGCCGTTTTATGCGCTGCCATGGCATAGTGCTGCGCAGTGGGGTGTTGTACAATGCAGGGACGTCAAAGTCAATTGATTCGGCGTATTGGCCGAGGTCCAGCAAGTCGGCTTCGGTGCCACCGGATTATCGACGGACAATCCCTCGACATAGCGTGGACGGTCGTGGATGGCCTCGGATGGTCAGCCGACTCCAAACATAATCGATTCAAATCTAGGTGGACCTAGATTAGGGGCCTCGCCCATTTCGCTGGTTCTAGCCTTTGGTCCCCACCACGACTGCCTCCATTACCCCGCTGTTCTCGAATCTTAGCCATGGGAATGTCGGAAAGTCTCGTCGGCAAGTCCATGCAATAAGCTAGTCGCTTCGCTTGGGTCAGGCCATCCATCACATCCACTGTGACCGTGCTGTGGCTCTTTAGCCGCAAATTCCCGCAGAGCACTGACTCCTCTTTGTCGTCACCATTTTCCTCTTCCTGATCTATCTGATTACTCTTGTTCTACTGCTCTTTCTGGGCTGCTTTTCTTCACCCGGACTTAACTCTTATCGTCTTGTGCACACGCACCGTGGCAACTGTACAACGATGGCGACGCTAACCGAGACCGCGCCCAATAGGTTCCAACGTCATATCGCTTTCGACAACCTCCCCGCAGGCGAGCCCACTAAGAATAATGCCATCTCCTTGACTCTCAATGTCCGACACAAGGGCTACCAACCACGCCGAAGGTCGCGCACCTTTATGGTTGGCGTCGACGAACACGCCTATTCCGACTACGCCCTACAGTGGCTCCTCGAAGAGCTTGTTGATGATGGCGACGAGATCGTGTGTGTCCGAGTAATCGAGAAGGAGATTCGCTTCTCCGATAAACAATACCAAGAGGATGCTCAATCTGTCATGCATGGCATCTTGGAGCGCAACGGCTCTAACCGCGCTGTTAGCATTGTTCTCGAGTATGCTGTTGGTAAACTTCATGCCACATTCCAAAAATTGGTTGGTACTCCCGTTCCATCTTCAGACTAGGAGAGAGTTCTAACCACCCACAGATCCAAATGTACCAACCCGCGATGCTCATCGTCGGAACCAGAGGTCGCTCTCTCGGAGGTCTTCAGGGCCTGGTCAACACCCGCAACTCCTTCTCCAAGTATTGCCTCCAGTACTCTCCTGTGCCAGTTGTCGTAGTCCGACCGACAGAGAAGCGCATGAAGAAGAAGACGAAGCGAGCCAATGACTCGACTCGGCAGACATATATCAGCATGTTGGCCGCAACCCATGGTAAGCACGAGGCCGACAGCGAAGCCAGCAGCACATATGATCTTGAGATCCACAACTCCCCCGACGAAGAGGCACACCAAGTTGCACGCGTTCTTGGCCTTCCTGCCGCCTTTGACCCTACGATTAAGCCCATCAGCCCTGGTCTACGGCCCTTTACTCGATCTCCCGGACCTGCTAGCATCAATGAAGCCCCGGAGGAACAACCTGTCCTCAAGGACAATATTGCGGTTCCGGAGAGTGACGATGATGACGATGACGACTCTGCCGAATTCGATGTGATGACTGGCCAGCAAGCGCTGGATAAGCAGAAACTGGAACAGTTGCACAAGATGGAGGTTGGCGAAGCGGCTGCTTTTAAGATGAAGGTCGAGGACGAAGAGGATGATGAGGACGAAGGCTCATTGGAGCATAAAGCCACATCATAGAAGATGAAGGCTGGCCAAAGCAGCAAAAGTACCACGAACATCCGAAGCACGAACAAGCGCGAACTCACTGCTCTCCTTGATAGAGAGAGATCTGAGGACCAAAGTCTACCACTACCAACCCGGCTCGATCATGAACAGACTCATGACATTATGGAGCCCTCGAGCAGTGGCAAGGAGATCATGACGGTGGATGATGGAATCAAGTTGGAGCCAGCGCGGGGGGTCGACAATCGCCACTCAAAGAATCGCGAAATATAGGACAAGAGTGAGGGAATCGAGTTGGAGCTGCTTTTTCCGCCTCTGGTTAGAGAGTATAATCTTGATGGAGAAGCACTTGACACGACGCGAGCCGACGAAGAAGACACCAAGGTGCAAGAAGACATGGCGGGTGCTGGGAACCCAGTAACAGACGTGGAGGCTCAACCCGTCTCTCGCACTGACGGAGAAAATGTCCCCTTGAAGGAAGACGCTAGCACGAGGCGAAATACTGTTTCTACGAGGCAACATCCGTCCAGCTTAACTCGTTCGCAAAGCAGCACGATCATCCGTGGCCCAGGCATGTCTGAAAACGTCCAAGAGGCGCATCCTGACTATGCTGCCCATGCCAGGAAAGTGAACCGACGGCTCTTTGGTCTACTGAGGAAAGACGTACGGCGTCGGGTGGAAGAGGAGAACGCAGCCCATCATCAGGGCGACCTTGTGCGACACGGTGTCTCAGTCAGAGATTTTGCTCCGTCTGGTGGTGACGCAGCCGAGGATCAGGGGGATGATGAATCCAGGATGCCAGGTAGCGAAGGGCTAGTAGAAGGTGTCGAACAGAGGGACGACATTGATGAGGAAGCTGTCGAAGCCCCTGAGAAGCCGTAGGCATGGTTAGCAGGGTGCTGTTGTTGTTGGGGCTATGGACGGATTGAGGACTGAAACATGTCCAAAGCCTCATGGCACCATGGAATGGCGGAGGTTCGCACAGCCTGTCTAAACTGGCATATGTACATTAGCGTGTCAGGTAAGAGACGACACTCGACTACCTTCAGCGATTGATTACCATGGATTTATGCAAATTGCTCTTAATGTGATGCGCAGTGTGCACCCATATTGATATAAGGGAACGCCGTTGGAACAGCAGATTGTACAAGATCCACCTAACGCAGATTTTGCAATTTAAGAGTGAATGACAATCAGCTGGCGATGAGACAAGAGTCCATTACAACGCATACAGCGAAGGCAACGCCACTAGAGTGACAATTCTTTTGAATCACTATGGTCAGTTCGGCGCGACTCGTGACAGTGACTGTTTCGCTCCCACGTTGTGTCGCGGGGCATGGCGTCTGGTAGAGTGCGTGCGCATTCACAGCCCCTCGGTCCCCGCTCCTGCCGCGGACGAGGCCATGTGCTTTCACTAAAAGCGAAACGCGGTGCGGGCATCCAGCAGCCAATTACAGGGCCTGGGTCCCTTGGGCGTCAGCGGATTGCGCGGGGCCGAAACGTTTTGCTCGGCGCAGCAGGGAGGTGTCGGCGCATGGACTGCCCTGACGTCGTCTGCAAGGGCGCCAAGGGCTCAAGGGCTCAAGGGTCGAGAGGGCTGTCAAGTCAAGTGGCGGTTGTGGGAATTTTACTGCACCAAATGCACGTTCTGAAGGTATGTGATTAGGGGCTAGTGCAAGCCGGGCACGGACGCTCCGCTTAGTGACGATGGGGGGCAGGAACGAGAAGGAACGCAAGAGCAGGAGGCGCAGAGCCACGGGTGATGCCTGCGCAACCCAACACGTCAGTCTCAATCTTCAATCTTCCAAACTTGCGTAAAACGCCAGCCATAGAAGCGCAATCACCATCTCGACAGCTGCGACAGAATCCCGGATGCATCTCGGTTTTGACTCTGAGGACGGATTGTACTGGGGCATCCCGCGACGACGAAGCGAACAGGGTCGGATTTCAACTGCGACCGTGACAGAGCCGTTTCGCTTCCACTGGTGACGTCGTTGATCACTGCTCGCGCGCGTGGCAACGCGGGACCACGCCTGGCTTTTCGGAGTTGACTCGGTTTATGAGGGTTAATGATAGCGACGGCAATAGCGACGAATTCGAATTCGATAGACGATTGAGACGATAGACGGGAGGAAAGCGACGCGGCCGAGAATCCACCACCATCGACGACGATAACGTCCAAGGACGGACGGCCGGAACCCAAGTCGACAATACATCATCATAACTTCGAAAAGACTCTACCTTTATAAATGTGGCCCTTCACGAGATGCGGCGCAGACGCCTGTGCGGCCGTCAACCCGCGCGCCATCACCACCTCCGTCATCATCTCCGCCCTCCCTTTCCTCGTTATCTTCGCCACTGTCACCATCCTCGTCGTCCGCCATGTCTTCCCCCGCCTCAACCGCGCCGCCGAGGCCCGCGACGGCGAAGACCATATGCTGCCATCACACGCACCGCCGGCCTTGCGCGCGGCCCATGCCGAGCACGGCTCCAAGAGCTGGCAGCGCCGCGGCGCAGCATGGACGTTTGGAGTGACGGTTGGATTGGCGGCGACACTGGGCGCGTTGATCATGGACGAGATTATGGAGTTGGCGAACCCGACGTCGAGGAATCTGGCCCTCAGGATCACGGTCCCGGCACTGCTGTTCGTACTGGTCGTGCTCGTGCCCTGGCTCGAGTGCCGCTCAATGGTCACCAGCGCTGGGTGGAGTTTCCAGCGGACAGCCAAGGGCAGGTTCCCCCGGGTTGCGTGGGGAATGCACTTTGCGCTCTTCGCGGGATGGCTCTTCGCCTTCTGGTCCGTGGGCCAGGCCGTACCTAAACACGCCATGAGGACCATGCCCGATGAAACTGGCTTTTCTGAGTGGCTGACCCGGGGCTGCCTCGAGCGCATCGGCGTCGTGGGCATCACACTCATGGCGCTGCTCTCAGGCTTCGCTGCTGTATCGTCCCCGTGGCACACCTTTGCCGATGCTTCGGTGCGGCGCAAGCGACCCGTCACCGAAGCCGACATCAACCGGAAACAAGCCGGGTTGGACGCTACCAACGAGATGCTTTTGACGAAGCGCCACCGATTGCAGTATCTCGAGCGCAAGGCAGCAGATAGGCAAGGCGTAGCGTCGGCCAAGGGCAGCGGGCTAGTTGGCAAGGTAATGGGCTCTCTACGAGGCGGCTCTGCGGAGGAGGCCGAGATGAAGGGATTGCGGATTGAGATCGCGGGACTGGAAACCATGGAGGCGAACCTGGCGTCTGGCCTCTCCCTCTTGAAGAGCCATCGTGCTGCCTCTGCCCGCGCTGGCACAATCGTGGGACGCCTCTTCCTCGTGCCGTCATATCTCTTTAGCTTCTACTGTCTTTACCGCATCGTGGCGACGTCCCTTACTACTTTACGACGAGCATCTTCGCCCTCGACGAGCTTCGCCAGCAGCGACCCCATCAACCGGTTCCTCTCCCTGCTCGCTCGCCACTGGGACCCGAAGCTGGACCAACTGGCCTGGGCGCGTCTCATCAGCTTCGCGCTCAGCGGCGTCATCTTGCTCGCGAGCGCCAACAGCGTCGTCCAGACGTTTCACCTCTTTGCCAAGTGGACGCCGGGTCTTCTCCGCCAGGCGCAGGCAAACCTGGCGCTCGTCGTTGGCCAGATCGCCGCCACGTACGTCATCTCCTCGTCGCTGCTGCTGCGCAGTCAACTGCCCACGGCGCTGGGCTCAGCGGTTGGGAGCGTACTCCGCGGCGCGCTGAGTCCTGGGTTCGTGGACGGGTGGTTTGAGGGCTGGTTCCTGCTGGGCAGTCTGGGAACCGCAATAGGCATCTGGGTTGGGCGGAAGCTGAGCGGAGACGAGGAGTGGGACGACTTTGGGATGGAAGAGATGGGGGCCAAGCGGTCCTAGGTTCCGAGCCCTTTGTGAAGCAGTGAAGCAAGCGACACTGAGCGGAATGCTGAGTTGTGTACGAATACTTGCAGAAATGGAGCCTACGGGTTTGGCGTTTAGGGGGAGCACGGGGAACGGAAGGCGGATTCTGCCAGTTGGGAAAGCATGTACCCCGGCTTTGGGTGAAGGAGCATATAATGAACTGAATACCAATTTTTCTGATTCTTAATTGGTGCTCTCTCACTCGCTGCAAGCCGTGATTGGGAGCTGAGGTGACGGCATCTGGCTGGTGAGTGGCCCGTCTTGCGGTGTGCCCGGTATCTCGCCGTCAAATGCCAACATGGAGCGATACGTTCCCTTCTACCCCCCTCATAGTTCTTTTGGCTACTTCTGGCGCTGTAACTTCTACGATCCTGGCCCGGCATGTCTGCCTCCCCTGTTTGACTTACAGCCCATGACATATCCAGTGAGTTTCCCTAATAATCTTGAGTTATTGAATGGTCCACTTATACACTTCGTCTACAGCATGAGTTTATGCCAGGGTTGTGGTAAGGTATCCATCTCTTTTTTAGGTTTTGGATACTGAATGATTGAATGTTGTTTTGTTACCCCGATTTTAACTAGGTTACCGTGTTTTTTTGTTTGGGTAATGCTTTTGGTATATGAGCCTTCTTTTATACAAGATGGTCATACGGGGCTTCTCTCATTTGGGTACTTTATGCCTTTTTATTAGAAATACTATTTCTAGATGTCCCAGCTAGTCGCAGGGGATCGAATTGGACGTATGGCAGTTCCTCTGATGCCTGTCCTTCAGGCACCTGCATACCATCTCACTGCATATGCACCAACCCCAAATATTGGCTGGACAACATGTCGGTACATCGAAATAAGCTATCCGAGAATTCTAGCCTTGTTTACTTAGAGGCGTCCGGTTGTTCGGCATAGTGTCTTTTGAAGGTGCCTGGTGAAATAGTGGAGTTGACACAACGGCCAGGCTGACTCGGTAGGTGATGGGCAAGGCAGCAGAATAAGCCATGACTCTCGTTCGTGTCGATTTCGGTGCCTGAACTGGCTCTAGCAGACCGAGAATGTAAGCCCTTGGTTGTGAAATTCCCATTGGGAGGAGGGTATATAAACTCAATGGTTGTGCGATGCGCATATTCTATTGTTGTGTGGTTGTGGATGAATCATCGGTCTGGTAATCCCTCATTCGGCGGTATACATGCACTAGCTTCCTGCAACTCAACTCCCAACGTTGAGTCTCACGACAAGCCAGCTTCAACCACATCCACCACCAAAAATCAACTCCGAAACCGCCCAATCTCACCAATTCCCCCCGCAACAATGGTAGACCAGCCCCCGACATCGTACACAGTCTCGCCCTCGCTGCAGGCGCACGCCTCAACGTCGCCCGACGTCTTCCTTGCCGCCAACACGGACATCGACAACCTCATCGCCGGCGCGCTCGTCACCAACACGCAGGGCCGCATCCTGCTGCTGCGCCGCGCGCCGACGGACTCGTGGCCGCTCAAGTGGGAAGTCCCCGGCGGCTCCGTCGACGCCACCGACGCCAGCTTCGTCGCTGCTGCCGTGCGCGAGCTGTGGGAGGAGTCGGGCCTGCGCGCCACCCATGTCAAGGCCGCCGTGCGGTTGCTCTCCGAGGTCGAGGCCGGTGCGCCGGAGCCGGAGCCGAAGACGAGGGCGGCCGGCGATGGTGAGGTCGACCTGCAGATGAAGGGCGACGTGTGCCTCTTCCGCGAAACCGGCAACGTCTGGGCCAAGCTCACGGCCTGGGTCGACGTCGAGACGTGCGAGGCCGTCGTGGTGCGCGCCGACGAGCACGCCGAGTGGGCGTGGATCACGCAGGAGGAGGCGCGGCTGCGCAAGTTTGCCGACGGCCGCGAGTTGGACTTTGTGAGCGAGGGCGTGCGGCGGACCGTGTTGGAAGGGTTCCGGCTGTGGGAAGAGGCTCAGTGATGGCTCCCGAGCCTGCGTGTTAGTCGGGATCCTTCAGAGTCCGCGTGTTAGTCGGGATCCTTCACGAGACAAGACGATAGACGACGGAAATGATAGAAGTATAGAGTTAGTTGACGAAGTGTTCTCTCCGTGCCTCATTGAGCTGCCATCTGATCGTCTACGGAGCCATCGTCCATGAAACAATCTCCACGACACAAAACCGACGCCATCCATCCTCGACGACCGACTAGACCAGAACTTCCCCCCGTCTACCATACCACAAGAGACCACGATAAAGACCAAGACGTATTAATAGGAAAAAAAGCACAACACATTTCATTGATCCGTAAATCGCCTAGCATATAGAACCCCCTTACCCCGTTCCACTCCAGAAAAAAAGAAACCGAGTTGGGGTGGTTCGCTGCGCTAAGCTGGCCTGATCGTCATCAAAACATTGAAGAAAAAAGAATCCAGTCCCTCCTTTTCTTCCCGCATTTCATCAACATGAAAAGAAATCGTTCAAGAGAGAGCTGTCATCAACGCATGCCACGTTTCCATCCATCCAGTCATCCATCCATTCGCCGCCATTCTTTTAACTTTTGTGTCTCGAAACGCCGAGGGCTCATGCTCAAAAAGCGTCCACCATCTCCCTCCCGTCTCAAGCATGTGAGGAAAGGGAGCACAGAAGCTTGTCGAGTCCAATTTGGAGGCGGGTCAGACGAGGAAATAAACATGCCCCAGATCGAAAGATGACCCAGGCATAGGAATTTGATTACCCCTGAGCCCTGAATTTCCACCGTCTTGGGCACGGCGAGGCTAGCATGTGAATGCTAAACCAGGGCCCATGCTCACATGGCACCGTGCTCCGGTGATGCTCGTTGCTGGAGGGTTCGAGAAGACGGAGTTGTTTGTGAGAAGGGTAGCAGAGTCCAAGAGGTAATCGCGTTGTCCAAAGAGGGGAGTGAGGCCCGCACCACGGTACATCTTGCGACGGGCATTTCTAGTCGTGAAACCGGAAGGAAACGGGGCTATATGTACACATTTTTGAGTTAGGCCCGGCCCCCGCGGCCCTTCTTGTTGGGCACTGTGGTCCAGCCATCATCTTCCACGGCGGGAGTGGAAGGCTCAGAGTCGGCGCCGGTGGAAGCGGCGGGCTGAGCGGACGATCCGTTGGCGCGGGCAGGTCGCGCGTCAGTTCGGGCGTCGGTTCGGGAGTCAGACCGGGAGTCCATGCGAGAGCCGCGGGCAGCGCCGCCGCCTCGGCCACCTCGACCTCCACGTCCACGCTCGCTGCCGGCAGATCGCCAGCTAGAAGCCTCGGCAGCCCGTGACTTGACGTTGTCTCGGGGCTCACGCGGTTCGCGGGGCTCGCGGGGCTCACGGGTTCGGATGGGAACCTTCTGCTCTCCGTTGGCCTTCTCAGCAGACTCGGCCTTCTCAGCAGTCTCAGCCTTCTCGGCAGACTCAGCGGCGGCAGCAGCGGCCTCCTCTGCTTGCTTGGCAGCCTCAGCGTCGGCCTCAGCCTGGGCCTCAGCGGCAGCAGCAGCCTCGGCTTCAGCCTTAACAGCGGCCTCCTTCGCAATGCGTCGCTCCTCCTTGGCCTTTTCATCAGCCTCCTTCTTCTCCTGCACAGCCTGTAGTCTCTTCTCCTCAATCAACTTCTCCTTTGCAGCGGTATCGATGGGACGGGCAGCACCGAAGGGGCTAGCCTTGGAGCTGGAGCCTGCGGAAGCAGAACCAGGCTCGGCGGCCTCAGATACGGTTCGCTTCGCCAGGTTCAAGCGAGGTCGGCCACCTGGAGCGGGGGCGGCAGACGAAAGAGCAGGAGAGGGAGGAGCGCTGCCGTCGGGAGAAGTGGGCTTGGCAGACTCGGGGCGCATGCGATCTCGCCACTGCATATCCTTCTCAGCGGCGGTAACAGTTCGCTCCGCGCGTTCGGGATAATCTCGGCGAGGGGGGCGTGAACCCTCCTCTCGCGGCTCGCCCCAAGCAGGGGGAGCATCACGGCGACCTCCTCGGTGGGACTCGCTTCGCTCACCCATACCTCCAGGGGCGGGACGGCTGCCATCTCGGGATCCGGAGCCTTCCTCCTTGGCCACAGGAGACAAAGGTCCACGTCGCTCCCAAGTCAACTCACGAGTAGGACGGGCCTCAAAACCAGAATCACGATCGCGCGGGGGACCACGCTCGCCAAACTCGGGGCGGCTACGATCGCCACCGAACTCGGGACGGCTGCGCTCGCCATAGTCGGAACGCCTGGAAGGGTCAGGGCCGCTGAGAGGACCCTTGCGAGTCCAGTCACCCATCTCTCGGATGGAATCGCCCCTGCCGCTATCACCGCCGCGAGCTAAGGGATGTCAGTCAATGTCAACAGCTATGGGGTAGAGTGTAGCTTACGGGGATCGGCAACCTTGATCCTGACAGTTCGACCCTGGAACGACTCTCCATCAAGGGTCAGGGCCTTCTCCAAGCCCGCGACAGTGCCAAACTCAACGTAGCCAAAGCCCTTAGGGCGCATGGTCTCACGGTCCTCGATCAGGCGGACGCTGGCGACCTCACATCCTTCGAAGAACTCGTTGACGGCCTCATTGGTGATATCATAGGCAAGGTTACCCAGATGGGCGGTATAGGGAGGCTGGGAGGGGATTCTCTGGGGAGAGCGCTCGCGGACCGAGTATCCTGAGCAAGTCAGCGTCAGTGAGCAGACTGGGAATATAGGTGTGACATACCCCGATCTTGCCAGGCAGAGGCGGAGCCGGAGGTGTAGCGACCTCGGTCGCCGGAGGGCAGGGGCTGAGTGCCTAGGAGAATATGGTCAGTTCACCGAAAGATTCGTGGCGAGGGGTCAAAAATGGCGCCTACCGGTGACTGTGAGGGAGTTAGCAGAGAGACAACACGAGGAGACAGCGACAGCGACAGCATGGCTCGGAAGGAGACGACGTACCGTAAGTTTCCTCAACCTCATCAGCCCAAGAGCCTCCACCAAATCCTGTGAGGGGAGTCAGTATGTGGTGGTGATCGGTGGGGTGGCACGGCGATGTGTGTGCGTGCGGCGGGGCGCGGGCAGCAATGCGACACGGACGAGGGGCAACGAACCTGCTCCTGCTCCATCAGACAGAAAGTCCCCGAGGGACATCTTCTGCTGTTCCTTCTTTTTGGGAGCTGCGGGCGAGGGGTCGTCAGTAGCTATCTCAGCAGCAGGGAGCGGAGGGACTCACCCATGATTGCGGCTTAGGCGGACACGCGCAGCGATTCGACGACCGATGCGCGTAGACTGCAGAGGGAAAGCCGACCCGGGGTTGGCTGTCCTCGCGGCGGGAGTTGGGCGCGGGGAACGAGGGAGTCGAGTACGGAGTCGGAGGGGAAGGCGGGAGTCGGCCAGTCCGGTAAAGGGCGGTATGGCAGCGCTTGCGGAGGGCGGAGACGGTCGTGAGATGTGTTGGCCCCGACGAATGTTGCCGTGTCTGGGGGTTGACGAGTCGAAATTTGCTCGGCGTAGGGAAAAAATGATGATGGAGGCGCCTGTGAGGGTTGCCTTAATTTTGCCCGGCCAGGAGTGGGAGGCGCTAGCCCTAAAGAGCGTTAGTTTCACCCGCCGGTCCCCTTTCTCGCTTGCAGGTTTTCCCTCCGCGACCAGGAAGGAGCAGCCTTGGGCTTGGGCACCCGCCGATGTCACGGGTTTTTGACAGCATTTCATTCGTCCTCTGTCTTCTCCATTCAGACCGTACCGTCTTTTTGATATCTTCCGCGACGACCACCGTAACGAGAGCAGTCGTCTCGCAAGCCATGTAATTGTATTGTATCAAACCCCATTTTTGTAATTATACCAGCCTTGTGTCTTTTCCCTCCAGCGCTCCTCCTCGATCCTCGATCCGCTTAACCCCGCCTCACCATCTCCTCGCCTCTCATCCTCACCACAGAGCCGCATCATCGCCATGGCCGATAGCAGCAGTCGAGATCCCCAATCGGCCCCCGTTAGCCGCCGCAATTCGCCTCGTGGAATCTTTGCCCCCGAGATTGTCGACCTTTTCCTCCCTCCTCTCAAAGTAGGCGGCTGGTCTGGTACGTGTCATATTCACGATTAAGCAACCAAGAACAGTATGCTCACCTACGCTCTCAGGAACTGCCGGTGTGTTAGCTGGTGTTGGAGGCTCCATCTTTAAAGAAGGCAACCCCGTAATCTGGGGTGCAGTTTCCGGGTTTCAGTGGTTCACTCTTGGAACCAGCTTCTGGTGTAAGTTGTCGTACCGTGTGCTTTTTTTTCATGACCCGTACTCACAATTCTCAAGTCACAAGGAGCATCATGATTCAAGCATGGGGTGGTGAAAAACAGGTCACACCCTCTGAAAAAATCAAGGCCAGCGCGATTGCTGGTACAGTGGCTGGTGCAGTAGGAGGCTTAATTCGTACGGTTGACCCCTCATGAAAGGATTCGGCATTTTATTCACACTTCGCAGGCGGGCCATCGAACATCCTCCCGGCCATAGTTTGCTGGACAGCTTTTGGTGCTGGAGGGCAGATGATTGTGAATCGCATGGCGACGCGCGAGCCCAAAGTCAAAGACGAGAACGACAGCTGGTTCCGATCTAAATGGAGCCCTCTCAAGAAACTTACAGACGCAGAATACATCGACTTGATGGAGGAGAAAATTTTGAGGGTAGACGCCGACATTGCGCTTGTTGATGATCGCATTGCTGATCTGAGGATTGCGGAGAAGAAAGCCCAGGAGCAGACATGACCAGATACCCCTTCTTCCTGATAGACAAAATTATTTACCATGCAAAGCACGCGGGGAACTTATCGTCCTGTTTTACCCCCGGAGATCCATATCAACAGTAAAAATCGAGGGGGAGATCCTTGACGTCTCATTGGTGACTGTTGGGTATGTAGAAAAGCGGCTGAAGTGGCTCTGTCCAAATGCCATGTGCCACGCATCGGCACATGGAGTACGCACTGGACTCTCGGATGATTACTAGTAGCTGCGTATCATTTCAACCCCGCCCTTCCAGGATTGCACGGAGCCTCACCAACAAACCTCCGTTCCCCAACAACTTCAACCTCTAGCCAATCAGTACGGCAGAATGCGTCCCCGGACACCGAAACACAAAAGGTGACATGGCATCGCATGGCATGACATAGTAATGATGAGTGAAGATGATTGGCAAATGTCAGGAGCGTACGCTATGACACGCCACCGTAAGAGGATACGCCTAGGAAGCAACCTACTGAAGGAAACAAGGATGAGACATCTTGCATGGGACGTGATTTGCATGTCGGAGGGAGCTATCGATAGATTGGGCCCGCCATGGACGTTGTGGTGTGGCTTGCAAACGGTGTCTCTAGCTTTGTCATCAAGAGTCGGCGAGCCAAGGGCGCATGGTTCGGCTTGATATCAGAGCAGAGGGATGGCACGGTCACAGACGCTTTTTAGTTCAGTAGTCGATCTCCCGCCAGGGCTCCCCAACCTTGGCGAGAAGGTAGACGCTAAGAAAATGCACAGAGATCAGTGGGCAAAAATCATGTGCCACATGCCCGTAAATAGGGAACGATAGGCGGCAGGAATGGTTTACTGATAAATGATGTGGGTGGTGTAGATGTTCGGACAGTCGCCGAGGGTTGCAGCGGCAGAACAACCCTAGACACTACTTTGACTGTAGGTGTCTAGACGTGCAGGGTAGAGTTAGAGCGAAACTACTGTACTTCGTTCAGTGCCACCAATAAAGGAACAAATAACGGTGTGTTGCTTCACCTTCCCCGCACCGAAGTCGAGGATGAGTGACTGTGAGCACTAATGACGAATTCGCGGTTAATGCAGAGAGATGTGCCCCGAGAAGATAGTATTGGTGATTTCCGTGTAGATGAGGGCAGCGGGCACCATTGGAAAGTGACCTGACGTGAGAGTTTTGTAGGAAACGACCCGCCAGAAGCACCAAGCCAAAATGAAACGGTAGATTGAGCGTAACGCTTGATCCGCCAAGACGCTCAGTGCTGACTGCAGACCGCCCGTGTGTAACTTTTGGTGTTGATGGGCGATCGACGCCGTGCCTACTCGCACATCCGTCCGTAGTATTTATTTCGATATCGGCCAGAAACCAACTTGGCTGAAGGAAGGCACCTGGAATACGAAATTCTCTTGGCTGTCTTGGTCGAGGATCCGGCCGAGATGACAGAGATTAATATATGTGTGCTGAAGAATGGATCCGGGGCGCATCAAATGGCAACGACACATGGGCATTTCGGGAAATGGTACGTACCGCAGGAAACGCAGCTCCTGGAAAAATACACCGGGAAATGTGGAAATGGTGTGGGATGGTCCGTGCCCTTACCAAGCGACGCCAGACGGGAGGCGCCAGTGCGTGCAGTACGTACCCCTCGTTCGCTGGGACCTCCCTGCCACTGCCACACTGGCAACAGCTGGCTGGGGGTCGGCGGACTTTGGGCTACTTACGGGGAGCATCAGAACCTATTACAGCCCTGCGCCTGGCCTCTGTAGCTATAGGTACCTTAGGTACGCGGATTACCAGGTAGCGCTCTGATGGCGGCCCTCTAGAGGTAGCTAATGAGACTGGCCAACTGGGACAGGGGCTGACCCCAGCGAACGCAAGCCCACCCATCAGAGATACCTAGGTACGTACCTTCTGTACCCAGCGACAATGGCTGGTAGATGGCTTACTCCATCCATCACTAAACTTCCCGGGCCATTTCCGTCTTCTCCAACTCGACGTATCTTTTGTCGCAGGCCCCTCGACGCCCCTTCAACTCTCCCTCTTCCTCTTCCGCCGCCTCGCAGCTCTCCCCCGGCGTCGTTGTCGACTGCGATCCTGGCCTTGCGCGCCCCAACTCCGAGCTATCTCGTCGCCCCTTTTCCTCCACCGCGACCGGCGCCCTTGACGTCACGATTCCCAAACGTCCCTCTGAGCTTCGACTTATCTGGCTACAACCCGCCGCCAATCCTGGCTCGTCACCCCTTGAGCTCGACTCCACGCCGAACCTTCCGAGTCTAAAACACCACGGCATTCGAGCATCGCCACACTCGAGTCGCATCCATTGCGTCGTTTGCGCGGGAAGCTGCCCCTCGGTTGTCCAGGAGGTCGAGCGACGGAAGTTGTGGGACGCACCGGAAGCTCGGCATCGCACAACCATTCGCATATCCGGACCCGCGGCGATGGCGTAGCCCCCCTTCATGACGACTTGAGTGAAAGGGAGGGCTTCGTACCTCTTCTGTTAGGAAGACATGTAAGTTGAGGATACCACGCCACCTTGTTTACACCGCCCTTGTACTAACGTTGTGTGTTCGTTGCGCAGTCAACCCAGCAGCGAGGCTTGCGAGAGCCTGTAAATCATGGCTCTCCTCAATCCGACCTTCGTGTTCGGTCTAATCGTGCTGCTCTATTTGTCGTCCTTCGTCCTCCTTGCGGTCCTTCGAATTCTTACAGGAATATCCATCCAGCGAATCGGCTACTTCTCCCTGCGACGCCTGGCATACACCCCTCGAGATGGATGCAGGATTGAGATTCGAGGGCTCGGACTCAACGTCCATCGCCCGACATTCGCCCAGCCGACATGGGTGAGCCTGGTCCTGAGTGAGCTCATCGTCACACTGGACATCCGAGAGCTGGAAGGAAACAACAAGCCTGCCGAATCAGATGGCGAATCGAGCGATACGGATACGGACAAGAATAAGACATCCGACGCCAAATCTAATCCTATACCCCGATCACGATCCTCCCGACAGGGCGCACACACAATCATTCGAAGCGAGACATGGAAGAAGCTTACTAACGTCAAGGAGAAGATCAAAAGGCTCCACAAGAACATCAACTGGCTCAGGCTGATCGATGTGGTCGCTACCAACTCCATTATCAATATTGTGGATGTCGGCAACATCCAGGTTGGAAGCTTCACGGTGTCCGTCGACACCCGGCCCAAGATGGTCGATCGTGCGCGGTTCTTTGTCCAAGGAAAGCATTCACCAAGCAAGGATCGACAGGCCGAGTGGACAATGACCGTTCGGAGTGTCCTGTTCACGGCCGATGGAAACGAATCGATGGAATTGCTGGACCACCTATTCCTTAACATCCACGGATTCTTGTACAAGTCAAGGGAAGGATTGCGAGATGCCGCAGTGTCTTTGAAGCTTGGACGACTTCACATCCCCCTTGACGACATGCAAACCTGCCTTACCAAACTGAAACAATGTCGCAAGGACCCGAAGTCTCCGGGCGCGGATGAGCCCATTGACATTTTCCTAGGAAAGGTGGTACAGGAGGTGGATGAACCAGGTAGCACGAATGCGGACTTGATGAGGACTGTGTCCGATTCCAAGGAGTTCTTCAGCTCCATCTTGCGAGGCATAAAGGAAGTTCAATTGGCAGTCAGTTTCCTAGGTCTGACGTCCAAGGTCCAGCCTGTCAAAGCTGGAGCCAATCCCATATTGCTGAATGCTGCGATGAAAGAGGTCGGTATTGATCTTCACCGACTTGATCCCAAGTCCCCTGCCCACAGGATGTACTTCCCCCCCGAGGCAATTGCCCACGAGGCGTTGGGCGCCGCTCTGTCAATTTCCGTTGGCCTAGATGACGGCAATGGTCAGTCCGATCGTCTCATTTATATCCCGATGGCCACGACAACGGTCAAGACAACACTGCTGTCCAAAACTGTGGAGGTCTTGCAAGGCGGAAAGGCCGAAGAGAGGAACGCAAACATCATGTTTGCCAACTCCGTCGTCACCTCGCCCTCTGTCGACCTCGATCCCCGCCACATCCCCCTCCTTCTTGCTCTCATGAAGTCGAAACCAAAGGCTCAAAAAGCACAAACCAACAACCGCCATATAATCTCACGCCTCCTACCCAAGGCAAATATCAAGTTCTCCATGCATGAGCCAGTCGTGCGCATCAAACTCAAGCCATTGCAGAAGACGGAGGACCCAGACGACTTTGACCTCATCATCTCATCTATTTCATCAATCTCCATCGACATGGAATCCTCCCATTCTATCATTGAGGACCTTCATTACTCCCTGGATGGCGCAGTGCGCCTTCAATCTCATGATCTTTACTACCAAACTAATACGGGCGACCGATTTAATCTCATTACTACCGAGTCATTTGATATGAAAGTGCATCTGGGCGCAAGGCCCGATGTCTATGTCGAAATGACAGGAAACATCCAGTCCGCCGCTATCAGCATGGTCAGACCTGAAATCACGGATGGCCTCCGTCAAATTGTCCGAGAGTTACGATTCGACGTGGAACCGGAGAAGGGCCCGGCTGTTAAAGCCTCAAGGGGCCATAATTTCCTTCGCTCAGCGCCGAGCTGGCTTCTCCGCTACCAGGTTGATATAACTGACTTCAGTGTCGAGATTGCCGGGATTGACGAAGACATTTCGGACGACACCCGCGGAATATTCCTACACTGGGACCATGCATCGGCCGAGTACCGCGCTCATCGATTTGATGGTCTGCAGAGACGGGTGTCTCGAAGACGCGCCAATAGCCGATCCATGACGCAGTCTGACTCTGACCTGACGCCTCCGTCCGGCTCCCCCCGGCCCAAAAAGAAGCCGCAAAACATTGGAGATGGTCGCCGACTTACCTTACACGCCCGAGGAATTGAGGCACAGATCATGGACGCCATTGACAGGCTGGAACCAGAGCCCTTCTTTAGCATCCCCCGTCTCGAGTTGTTACTATCTGCGGCAAGCGATGCTCATGGGCCCACATTCAACATTCAAGTGACGGTGCGGACCATTCTTGCCCAGTACTCCCTATATCGACACTATGCTATTGGAGTAGCTGTCATGACCCTGCGGAAGGCTTTTATGCAGACAGGCCGTGACCTTCCACGACACAGGCATGACAGCAACCCGAAGGACCTATCTCCGCCTTCCAGTCGTCTAGCACCCCCAGGCTCTCCCCAAGATGACGGCGGTTCGCGGTCTACCAGCACCCCGGAGATGGTTACATTCGACTTCAAGGCGGCCCTGGTGCAGCTGAAGGCTGAGATGCCACACGACCCAGCCATGATGCTACACATGTATGGCCTGGAGATGGGCCGGCAGAGATGGTCTACTCCCTACATTGCCGCAAAACTTGTTCGACTATACACTGAACCCCCACGAATGCGGAATGTCTGGGCTAGAGTAGTCAGCATCAAGACGGGCCGCCTTGATTTCCGCGAGTCTAGACGGAAGTCACCACAAGGCGCTGTCATCGAAGAGAAGATGATTGATATTGTGACGGAGGCTGTCCGAATTGGTATTCCGCACGAGGTCATCCTCAGTCGCATCAGTGACAACATCATCAACGTCATTAAGGCAGTGCAGCAGCTTCACCATCGCTTCAAGACAGGAACCAACGAATACATTCTCGAAAAGAAGCCTGAAGGCCCCAAGACGGTGCCAAAGGTTTCTGTCAGAGCTCGAAATTTCCTCTTTGAACTGGAAGACGGCGCCTTCGAGTGGAAACTCGGCATGATCTATCGAACCGGCCGTATCGAGCAAGTACAGCGAATTGCTCGAGAGGAGGCCTTCCGGGTCAAGCTGAAGAGAGTTCGCGAGGACGAGATTCGGAGAGGGAATAGCAAGATGCGATCACGATCGACTTTCCCACGAGGAAGAAACGATGCGCCTTCTACGTCCTCAGTCCGCAGTCGAAGCCTGGATGGAATAAGCGGGACAAACGGCCACAATGGCACCCACCGCGGAAGGGTTCCTAGATATGATCCTGAGTCGGAGAACTTTGCGGTCAACGGATACTCCAAGGTTTCTGAGCACGCTGCTCGGTACCACTTGGATGTGTTCAATGGCCAGAACTGGAAGAAGCGCATCGAAAAGGCTTACCAGTTGTGTCAGAATAACGTCAAGGAGGCTCGAAGCCAGTTTTGGGGCCCTAGCCAACTTCCGGACGATTTCGAAGAAGCTGAGAATCTCCTCGAGGTTCCCCCACGACCGGCATTGATGTCTACACTAATTAATGATCTGCATTTTACCCTCGATAAACCAACGTTCCCGATGAAGGACCTTCCGGACTTTGTGCACAAGATCGGAAAGGGAATGCCCAGGGATATGCAGTATAGTCTGCTTGTTCCAATGCATGTCGGCATCGAGATGGGTGAGGCCAAGGTCACACTGCGCGACTACCCGTTGCCGTTCTTGCACATTCCTCCCATGAAGTACGGGCAGTCTCCGAAGCTTCAGTCTGTGTCGCTGAAGTCGAACTTCGTCATTGCTGAAGAATTCCGAGGAGTCGAGTCGACTCGCCGAGTTCGAGTCAACGTCATCCCTCCTAGGAACGCATCGGGAGAGGGCAGCTTTGCAATCGAGGTCCGTCGTACAATCGGCCCTGTCAAGTCATACTCCGATGTGTACATGGACGTCAACACTGCTCTGCCGACCCGCTTCACTTGGGGTCCCTGCTACCAGCCAGCTGTCCAGGATATGATGATGGTCATCGAGTCCTTCACGAAGCCTCAATTCGATCCATCTGAGAGGGTTGGCTTCTGGGACAAGCTCCGACTCAACTTCCATTCCAGGATACATGCAGCTTGGAAGGGTGACGGCGACGTGCACCTTGCGCTAAAGGGCACTCGCGATCCATACCAGGTCACAGGAAATGGCGCAGGCTTCCTCATGTGTTGGCGCAATGATGTCAAGTGGAACGTCAACGCAGATGACGATCCGAAGCGATTCATCGCTGTCGAAAGTAGCGAGTATGTTCTTGCGATTCCGGACTACAGCCACGAAGTCCGGGAAGCAGCGCGACAGCAGAATGAGCTTGAGAGGCATACGCCCGAAGACAAGTTCAAGACCGAGGCCACATTTAAGAAGGTCGTGATGAAACTTTCGGGTAAAGTCCAGTTCCTTCTTGGTCTCATCTTCGAGCGTGCCATCGAGGATGGACTGCGCAGTTTCGAATTCAGACCTCACTACGACATTGTTCTCAAGAACCCGCACTTTGCGAAAGACGAAGACGGTCTTCCGTACGACGCCATGCGTGGTTTCAGGAGTCGACATATTCATTTGTCAATCGCAGTCCGGGCCCCAGTTGACCGTGATTGGTTATCCGAAAACCCAGAACCATCACGGAGCTACAACACAGTCCATCTTACCCCTCGCTTCTTCACGCACTTCTTCGCTTGGTGGGGCCTCTTCGGCCAGCCTTTGTCACTACCCATTCGTCAAGGAACCCTCTTCCCAGGTCGTGAGAAGAACAGCAAGAAGTTTGGCCGACATCTGGCGACTGTCAAGTATAACCTTCTCCTAGCACCGCTGTTCCTGAGTCACATCTACAAACACAAGGACGTGGAGGACTACTCGGAGAATGCTGTTTCCGCCACTGGTGTCAAGGTCCGCTTTGACAGTTTCTCCTTGGATCTGCATCAAAGAAGAGAAGAGTTCAACACCCTTGGAAAGGACGGAAACACTGAAACGGCTCGAACCTCTGGGATCAAGATTCACGCGGCTCAGTTGGATCTCGTCAGCGCAGACATCCGTGCCGTGTCGGCAAGTTTGAAGGGAACGACTACGGAGGCCATCAAGAAGGGGTCCATCGCAACCTTGATGAGTGATGCAGAAGATAAGCCAGATTTGTCCCGTTTCACGATCCCGGACAATGACTTTAGCTGGATTGATATGGATGACTTTGTCGAGTTGGATTGGATTCTGCCAACCGAACCGCATCCTGACACCAAGATCCTGCCTCTCGTCTACGCTCCTCGATTGACCTACTTCCGCCAAACTGACATTGGGGGTGTCATTGCTGGAGACCCAACCAGAACGAGTCCATTTGGCAACGAACCCACACACTTTTGCATCCTGAACCATGACAACGACCCAATTCGAGTCCAAGGCCAACTTATCCAGGAGCGACTTGACCAACTTGGTGTCCAGATACAGACGCATGCTCGTAATGTGGGCGAAGCGGAGTTGAAGGTTATCAGGTCTGATGGGAAAGACCCCGAGTTGGTACAAGACTTTGAAGCATTGCGGAAACATACCAGTGTTTTGCGCGAGAAGAAGGAGTTCCTGGAATCCCTGCTGAGCCAGACAGAGGCGAAGCCATCATGGAGTAGCCAACGAATGAGTGGAGACCGGAAGCGATCTGTGGGCTCGATTGGCATTCATGACGAGACTCTCCATATTCCACCAAGCACGGAGTTCGAAAGCGAGTTCAACAACCGGTTCGTCATCCACAATATGCAACTGAAGTGGAACAACTTGTTGCGAAACATCGTACTTCGCTACTTCCACCAGAACAGCCAACGACGTGGATTCGTCTACTATCTCTCACGCCCGGCCATCAAGTTTATTCTGGACATTGTGGAGGAACAGAACAAAGCCAAGGCCAATAGCAAGCCCAAGTCAACACATACTGGCCGTGGTGGCGCCTCGTCAAAGGACCCAAGCATCAATGAGAGCGATTCCGCTCAAGATATTGAGGACCGAATCAAGAAAATCATCGGCGACGGCCGGAAATTTACGAGTGCCACTTGGAGTACCAACGCGGACAGCGTTATGGAAGGGTCGATTGAGGATCTCGTGAACGGAATTTCCGAAGAGTTCACTCCTCAAAGCAGCTACCACATCCGAATCATCGCGCCGCAGATCCAGCTGCAGAGCGACAAGAACAAGAAGCATGTGGTGCTGGCTACCGCAAAGGGAATGGAACTAAAGGTGATGGAGGTCATGGACAAGGAGAGAATCTCCGATAACGTCAGTGGTCTCGTACAACGCCGGTTCTTGGTCAACATGGACAGCATCCAGTTCTTCGTCACCCATCAGAAATGGTTCCTCACCAACCTCCTATCGATGTACGTCGGAAGCAAGTACGGAACGCCGAGCGGGTCATCCTGGCCGCCTTGGGTCCCCATCGAGGTTGTGTTCGACTTCCAGGCAGATCCCTTCGGTTTCAAGCGCGTCGTGCAGAAGACTTCAGCCATGATCCGGTACGACAAGTACAATACTTTACGTCTCAAGTACAATGATGAGGTCAACACCGATGCAACCAACGAGGCTTCGACAGAAAACGCAGAGACCCGAATGGACAACCTTTGGGTTGAGTTCCCTCAAGCCCGAGCACTCTGCAACTCGTCACAGTACTACGCTCTCTACGTCATTGTGCTTGATCTTCTCATGTACAATGAACCATTGGAGAAGACAAGAAGCGAGCGACTGGAAAAGATTATTCTAGCGTCTGACTTTAGTGACCTGAGCGGAGCACCGGCCATGGTACAGAAGCTCCAGCAGCGAATCAGGCAGATGGAAGAGATCAAGGAACATTTCCAAATCTACTCCAAGTACCTCGACAAGAAGGGCTGGGAAGACCGTCTACGCCTGGAGCGAGACCTGGCTGCTTGTGAGGATGAGTTATTCTTCATGATGAAGGCTATCACAACCTCACAGAGAAAATTGAACGTCAACTCGGACAGCACAGCCTTGGTGAGATGGAACATCTCGGTTCGAGATATCGTCTGGCACCTGATGCAGGATTCCAACGAGGCGCTCGTGGAGTTTCAATTGAAGGACCTGGAGTACGACCGCACTGACAACTCGGACGGCTCCCACGTGAACCTCATCCGAGTGGGCAAAGTGCTAGGTCTGAATCTACTTCCGGATGCCACGTACCCAGAGATGGTCGCTCCTCACGCCGACCCTGAACGAACCCTGGGCCCGGAAAGCGAGAAGGAAATGATTCGTGTTTACTGGTACATGCTGGAGGCAATTGCTGGAATTACCGTCATGGACCGCTTCGAGGTCAACGTTTTGCCTATCAAGGTACAGCTGGAGCGTGAAGTGGGCAAGCGATTGTTTGAATACATCTTCCCAGGTATGGACGGGGACAAGATGACTGGCGAGAAGAACGATTCACCATTTATGATGAAGCAACTGGGCGATGGAGATGAGGAAGATGGCGATTCGTTGCCCAGCACGAATGGCCGCTCAGATTCAACTTCGTTTGATAAGGACTCGTCATCTTTCTCAACCCGTCCCGGATCGCTAGAACTCCGACTCCATCCAACCTTGACCTCCAGCTCGAAGTCGGAGCGCTCCTCGAAGAAGGCTCTCAGCGTTAACACAGGCGAGGGCCATTCGTTCCGCCTGTTCCGCACTCCAGGAACATCCAAGACCCTGCTGAAGAAGGCTTCGCACGAGTCTTTGCGACCGGGCGCTACTCCTCGAGCACTTGGACGCAGCAATACGGGCTTTGAATCAAAGGACGGTCGCGAATCTATTGCGGGCAGTGAGAAGCGGATCCCTCGATTCACACTTGGAAAGAAGCAGCAGGCCGAAGACAAGGACAAACAAGCATCGGATGATCTCACCAAGATGATGACCCGCGCGAGCCACTTCATGACATTTGCCTCCATCAAGATGCCGTCTGTGGTTCTTTGCCTGAGCTACAAGGGCAAGGACCAGCGCAACTTTGAGGACGTTCACGACTTTGTTTTCAGGATGCCGACGATTGAGTGGCAGAACAAGACGTGGTCGAACTTGGACCTGGCTTTGGCGCTCAAAAAGGCCGTGATGAAGGCGCTCATTTCTCACACGGGCGCTCTCATCGGTAACAAGTTCTCCAAGCATCGACCCAATGCTGAGCAGCGCAACAAGCTCAGGGAGTTGGCTAACAGCTCTGTGCTGATTGCCCCCTCGTCATCGGGAGGCTCACAACACTACCCTGGCAGCCTCAACGACAGCGACGACTCTTCCAGCATATATGGCTCCTCGCCAGTCGACTTCTCCCGCTCGCCGCCTCGCTCCATCCGCGGCAGCACCCACAGCAGTATCCCACCGTCTACCACATCCCGCCGGCGAAGTCGCAGTTCCAGCGTTACCAGCCGCACGTCCCGTCGCAATGGTGGTTCCGGAGTGCATGGGCCCAACGTCCCGACTTACCTGATGATGACGCCCCCGACACCCATCGAAGACAACCGCAGTCTTCGGCACAACCATGGCATGGATCTTCTCCGGCCAGGAACGAGCAGCGGACACAGCACAGCGCCAACGCAGAGCCATCAAGCCTTCAGGCGGATGGCCACAGGCATCGAGCGCCCCATGACCAGCATGAGTAATTATGAGGCCGGTGTGCGGAGAAAAAATGGTACGAACAACCTCAAGGACAAGCTCAGCGCCCTCACGTATCGCATGAGCCATCGTGACTCAAGCGAGCAGGAAGATGAACCAGAAGTGGAAGAAGAGATCCCTCCTCCTACGCAGCAGAGAACGAGGAGGCTCAGCTGGGTCACGGGAAGGTCGAAGGGATGAAGAGATGATCAACTAACATGGCTCTCTCGCAAAAGGCTAGAAGGAAGAAGTGTAGTATAGCATAGAAACAAAGGGTATAGGCGCACGGCTGGGACACGGAGGAGTTGTTTCATTCCCCCCATTTGTCCCATACATGCTACCTCACGGAGGAATATTTGTAAGGGACACAGCACATGCAAGGGGGGCGTTGGCAATACCTCCTTTTTTTTTTTACTGTATAGCGAGCGGCCCTTGGATGGGTGGATGAATGGACAAGGACAACCGCAAAAATACGTTTGGGAGGTACACTGTTTGTAAAAGAAGCAGAGGCAGCACCTCGGGATAGGTTCCGTATGTAATACAGAAGCTAGAAGATACATCTATGTTGATTGATTTGTGAGTGAGTTTGTACAGTATTTGCCAAGGATATTGACCTTGAATGGATCGTCGGTCCACTTGAGGGTATTTTCTAAGGTTGGGCAACCCGTATCTCAGGACTGAGCTTGACCTTGCTGAAACGCTCAACGAAGACTCTAGCCTCAAAGAACACACACCTACCTCCAGCCAGCCCCCGTCCCGGGCCGTCCTCGGCGACGCTCGCCACTCCGTAGTGGATACGGTACCGGGGCGGAGGAGTCCTCCGGCTACCTGCTCGATCGGGAAGGTCTGGGAGAACGAGGCCCGGACAACGCCGGTGCGGGCATTGCCGACGCGGACGCTCAAGCGCACTACCATGACATGGCCGCACCGTATCCTAATTAGGGAATTTTAGGGAGCGTGAAGCCCCCTCCCCCCGTTGATAAGGAAACGGGGGGGCAGCGAATTGCGTGCGGTTCCGACGGAGGACGATGTGACTCTGAAGCGTTTTCCCGTGGCTTGTTGCGCGAGCGACGAGACTCTGCTACGGCACTGACTCTGTACAGTGCAGTAGGCAGATCTCCTCCTTACCACGTAGTCCCACGCTTCCCGTAGTTTCACCGCCGGCCCAGCCTGGATAGGTAGTTGGGAGCGCGACCTGGCAGCGGGCATGGATCATGGCCCGTCAGAGAGCAGGGGTCCATCTGTAGAGTCAAAGTTACGCCTGCAAGTCGGGGGCGGGAGGAGCCACGACGGACGAACGGCCGGCAAGGAACGACGTGGTGTGGCCGCCGAAGCCGCGGGAAATTGATTAGCCCAAGCGGGAAAACAAGAAAACAAAAAAAAAAAAAAAAAGTTGTGAAGGGGAAAAATGCTGTCGTCTCGTCGCGATGCCTGCATCCGCCATGCATGCACACACTGCATCAAGACCCCAGCGGCCCTATGCCAGTTATTCTGCCCAACTCTTCCTCTCCACAACAGAAACAAAACACACCAGCAAAAACCCGACGACACACCGCCCCGGCCGCCGGCGGAATCACATGACAGTCGGCAACGAAACCCGGCGGTTGGGCCCAGAACGCGCAGTTTGTCCTCCGCTATGACTGACTGCGTCTCCACCGCCGGGTTTTTCCCACCCCCCATGTTTTTGGAGTTACAGAGGACCCTGACGAAAGGACCCTGAGAATGTGGGAGAGCCCGGATCGGAATCCGAACCACCGGGCGGGAATAAAATATCGCGCAGTTGCCGTCCGATTCGAGGGTCAGGCCCAGCTGCTGTGAACTAACTAATTAGCACGTCGCACATAGCCCTAGCGCACGAGATAACTAGTCCTCATAATTAGCAGCGCTCCCCACACGACGGATGCGGGCTCCCACCTTCTAGAAGGCGTCCTGATCTCCCACCAAGTCGAAATCTCCCGCGTCCAGACCCCTAATTTTCCGGGTCCGCGACCCCCACGAGATGCTGGGTGTCATGTCCGTCGCAGGGCCAGGATATCGGTACCCAAGCCGTGTGTCGTCGGAGCAGCAGAGTCGGTACCAGTCGGAGTCAATGACGGATCCCCCATCCATCCCGCCGGGCCCGCGTCGTGTCCACTGCCATGTTGCGTGTGCGTGTGCTGTATCTGCTGCACCATGCACTCCAATCTCCCCCATCTCCCCATTTCGCGTTTCTCGGCATCCTCAAGTTTCGGTGAAACATTCTCGGCGTCCGTTCCGCTGTTCCGATTAGAGGGCGTCCGACCAAGGGAAATGACCACGACAAGCCCCCAACGCCAACTCAACACTGCCAGTCCTACCATCCAGCCAGCCGTTGGGCACGCCTGCATGCCATCACCAATCCGAGCTAGACGAAGCCTCAGCCGCTCCCACCGCCGCCAAACTTCGGCCCTGCCGATCGTGTCCATTTCTCCACGCGGCAGGAAATTCGTAGAGCCCACTCCGCGTCTCAGTCGGGTCACAGAGTCGTCTTGACACTCAGCACAAAGGGTCCAAAAATTGTTAAAATGTGTAAATCCATGTCGAGGGAGAACAATGTCTACCCTTGTCCATCATGCTATGCTCATCTCCTGCGCCAATCACCTATGCTTCCTCATTCGTACAGTTAGAAACACCTGTGCTATGTCCGTTCTGTTGATATCTTCCGTGACTTCGCCGAGTCCAAAAAAAAAGTTGCCCAATTCCAGCCATTCAAAACATATTCCGCCTCAACAAATGCATAGGTTATTGCACCGCATATTCTTCCTCTTCTCCAAAATGCTCCTTCCCCAGACGCGTCTCAAAACTCCGGCATGAGCCATTTCACTCTTTCGCGTTCTCGTAAGAAAAAAAAAATCCCCCGCTCTGGTGGAGTCATAGCACTAAGGCTGTGACTCAAATGTGAAAAGTGCAGAAAGAAGCAATTCCTGACACCGTACAATATGCTGGCTTGTGATTTTCGTGATGAGACAAAAAGGAAAAAAAAACTCCAAGAATGCCAATCGCTTCTAAATGATGAACCCAATTTCAGATGTGGGTTGATGGGTGGTTGGTTGGTTGGTGGTGATGAGGATGTCGATCGCACTCAATTGCCGAGGTTGGGTTATGAGCGCGACGCTCTCGAATTTCGATTGTTGGTGTGTGTCCAGAGCCGTCGGTCGGCCGGTCGGTGGTCGGTTGTTTAGTCCGAGCGGATGGTGTGTCGGCTAGCCCCCTTCGAGTCAGGTCTTGATTAATTGATTTCGTCATGCCAGTGGCTATTCCCTGCATTGGGTCAAGGCCCGGGTTGTGGAACTGCTGGCTCGCGTGCTGGCCTTCCATGACCCTTCCACCGAAGAAAAATTTGCATCATATTACCAATGGATTGGTAGAGTGACCCGAGCGGTAGGGATGGCGGTCGGCAGGCATCCGGTTGTCGTCCTGCCCAAATCGGCATTGCAAAGGAACCCTGTTCAGGCACATGACGTGTCAACGCCCTGCCTGCGTCTGGGGTGTCATGGTTCCCCGTTGGTTGCCCGACACATGGGCGTTCACCCATTCAGTGAAAGGGGGATCCACCGGACCGGGACACCATCAGATGCAACCTCGTAAGGCTTGGTCGTCATCTTTCTGGGCGGTAGCGCCCATCGGGCGCGGCCTGGTCGCTGGTCATCCAGTTTGCCGCGTTTGCGCATGGCCATTTCCATGACAGCGATCCGGATAAAGTCGGAATTCTCACGCATCTCACGCTGACGCATGCCGGGGGGTGGTGCGACGGCAGTCTGGGTGGGGACTTGCGGCTGTGGCTGCTGAGGTGCAGGCGACGTTTGAAGCGACGTTGATGGATAAGGGTTCCGGGACGACGGCGGAGTGGACCGGGATCGCTGGATCTTGTAGGTGCGCATTTGAATTGATGCTGCAAAGGTTCCAGTCCTAAAAGTCTTTGATGGTGACTCAATGCGCGAGTTCGTAGTTGGGTTAAGATAGCGGCGCATGGCTTCCGAAGGGATCTCCTCGAGAACAGGGGGTCGTCGCTCATCCGTGTAGGGCACGTTGGGATCGATGGTGAGAATCGACCGGGTCAAGAAGTCGTCCGGTGGGATAGAGGGAAAATTGATAGCAGAGAAGGACTTGGCGGCCGACCTCAGAGCTCGCAGCGAGGCAGTCAAGTTAGACTTGAAGACGGACCTGAGTGGCTTGAAGGGCTTGAGAAACTGGGACTTGGAGGCAGTCTCTTCCGGTTGCGTTGATGATTTGATCTCAAATTCATCGCCATCAAGATCGCCGCTGGCTAAAGGATGCTCGTCAACAGAGCCTGGAGGTGACACAACAGGCTCTAGAGACTTGCGCATAGGGGAGGACCTGCTCCGGCGCGATAACGGGCTAGGGGTCCTGGGGGTGTCAAACGAGAGGCCGTCACTAGTAAAGGATTCGTCCAACGATGGGATAGAATCCATGGAATATGTCCTGGTAGACATGGCAGAGCCAATGTTGCAGTCGCTCACGCTGTCATCGTCGTCCATGGCATCCTGGGGTGGTGAGAGGAGCATGTCAAGCGGGCTCCGGCTAAGGGACCAGCTCAGGTCTTTCTCGGAACCATGGCCGCAATCCATGACCTCGTCCACCGTCAAGGACTTGACGGTTCGGCGGCGGTGCCGAAGTTGCCTGGGTCGTGGGATATCCGTAACAGCAAGGAGGGCGACAAGCGACGGGGAAATGGAGTCGGGCGAGAACGAATCCCGGGGTCGTCTGCGCTGCGACGTGTGTCGCTTCTGCGGGTGGGCGATGGGGCGGCTGCCGTTGGTGGTAGGGATCTTGACAGGGCTGGTGGGGGTTGTCGGTCGTGTGGTTAAACTCGTAGTAGTTGTTGGCGGGCTTGATGGGGAGAGACATAGAGTCTCTCGCCTGTCCTTGCGTTTGCCCATGTTGGCATCGGAGTTTGGCGGTACGGGTATGGGAGTGATGGTGACGGCGATGTTGGTCTTGTCGTTGTCATACTTGGGCGACCAGCGCAGAGGGGAGAAGGTCGGAGGCGTTGTCGTCGTGGTGGCGGCGTGAGGTGCGAGGTTGGTGGAGTTTTTATTCGACGCGGAGGGAATGGTCGAAGAAAGGGAGGAATAGGAGGGAGAGGGAGAATGAGTGGGAGAGGATTTATTATTGCCAGATGAAGTAATGTGAGTGTGAGTGCCCGGAGCTGAGGGAGCCGGGGCAGGAGCGATGTGCTGGCCCTGGCGGTGGGCGAGCAGGAAGGAGCGTGGGGACATCATAGTGGCACTTGCACTAGTACCGAGACCCCGGGGCGAGACCAGTGCGGCAGGCAGGTGTTGGCGGGTGGGGAGCCAAGCGTGGTCCGGTTAGCATGTCTCGCGGCGTCAGCGGGGAAGGGGTGGTAAGGCACCCGGATTCCAGCGCGCTCGGTGCACTGTAGGGCGGTGCTCCAGCGCGTGTTGGGGCGGTGCTCCAGGGGACTTTCAGTGGCGTGCAGCGCTTCAGCTGGGCCGGGGGACGTTTCGCGTCAGCCTGAGCTGCTGCTGGATTGGAATCAATCCCGGGCACACCCTCACTCAGCGCAGAGTCAGACTCAGCCCAATTCTCAGTTTCTCTCAGCGATTCCCTCTTTCCGCGTCGCTCTCCCCGCTTGGCTTTGTCTGCTCCGAAGGGGGGAAACGTGGATGATCCAGACCCCTCCAGCCAACCCCGGGCATGAGACGGACCAGAGAGACGAAGGGTCCGTGAAGCCGTTCGGGGATGGCCGCGTGTATGTCCGGCGGTTCTGAGTACGTAAAACCAACCCTTGGATTGGCCGGCGACAAGGGCAACTGTAGGACCAACGAAGACCAAGGCGACGACAAATCCAAAGATCACGGGAGCGAATCACGATGTCGCTGTACGTCCTCCGATAAGTTATGCAAAGGCGCTAGGTTGCGGGTCGTTCCTTGCAGCTCGACTTCTGAACGTTTCTGGAGTACGTAGTATGATGCTCCGGTCGGGGGCTGTCTGAGGAAGGGGAGCGCGTGCGCTTGCGCGAATGGTACCGGTCGGGGCGTCGTCGAATCGTGGGGCCGCGGAGATCTGGTAAACCATATCGGGAGGGTGAGTTTGTTGGTTGATTGGTAGCGCGTGGAAAGTGAACCTCGAAGCAACAGAAAGACCACCGTCGAAAGAGAGACTCGAGAGGTTTCTCTCAGCCAGACTTGTTTTAAGGTCGGCGGTGATAGCGAATACTTATTTCGAAGCCGGGGCGTGAGTGCCCCGAGGCCGTGGCGTGGGGGAGAGCACGGGGAAGGGGGGTGTAATCGTGTATCGATACGGAGTGTCCGCTTGATGGGGCGAGCTGATTGATGAGGCGCCAAGCAGCGTGTCTGTGGTTGAGCGCAATCCACGGGGTCAGTCACAGAGAGTCAGCCCAACAGACATCCGCCCGAGCAAGGGAATAATAGGGCAGGCCTCGGTGACACGAGCAGGGGCAGATCCCGAAACGGCAGAAAGGGACTGAGAGCCGGTTGGGTGAGGTCGTGGATGGATGGATGGATGGATGACTAGATAGATGACTGGGCGAGTAGGCGACACGAAGGGATCAGGCTATGGGTGAATACCCAGGCAATTCGACAGGAGCCAGATGGCACAGCAGCAGTCGTCGACAGCCCTTTCGGGCCTGCTTCCCTCCTTATATCCGGACCACCTGTATCATCTCTCTCTCTGCCTCTCTGCCTCTCTGCCTCTTTATCCATGCCGGTTCCTTGGTGCGAATACGCTTTCCATGACGGCGGTCAGATCAGAGGTATGGGCTTCTCGATTCGGCGGTATCACCACTGCACACTACGTAGTCGGTAGAGATAACGATAGAGCCAGCGGCGCTCCACCACCCTTACTTTCACACACACCCCCGACTGCTGATAAGCAATTTACGTCTCCCAAGCGGGTCGACATGGGGATGGAACTGGATGGGATAGGACAGACGGCATGGGGAGAGCGGGATGATATGGGGAGAGGCGGGATGCACGCGCAGCCGAGAAGCTACTCGTTGGCTTCCCAATGACCTGCTTTCTTTGTCCATGGTCATCGGCCGGCAATTCACACAACACCCCAGAGTCATCCCTGGGTGTTTATCCATCATCCCGTGCTGTGTGCAACGTGAAATGTGAGCGCGTGGGATGTGATGTGCGTTCCTCCAGCGGTCAACAGACTCGGATCTCGCAAGGGATTCAAACCTCGCGTTTGCAGTCAGCCTGAGTCAACGTCAGACCCAGAGATGTGTGACAAGTTGCCGTTGAACCCAACGGAGCCATCGGCGAACTCCCGATTCTTCTCCGACCAACCCGACCGGGCCCTCGGATGGGAAGCGATGCTTATCAAGATTCGACCTTGCCTGCCTGCCTCCTCTGGCAGCAACGCAGCACAAAAGGACCAGTGCCGCCGCATCCACTCACAAAGTCGCGCTGTCCTTGCCTGCCGTCTCGTTTCCATTCGGACCCTCTCTGAGCAGCAAGCGAAGGGCCAACAAACCCTCATGTCCCGTCCAATGTCTGGCCTCGCCTGCAAGGTCTGGGCGGAGGGAACAAGCCAACTAGGACAATCATCCAGCGCCATGTCTCTCGTGTGAGTCCCTTGCCGAGGGGAGGGGGGGGCAGTGGCTTCCATTACCTTCACCCCGCGATGAATTCTGATCTATCCATTGGATTGAAGGGGGCCACCATCTTGTCTTGGGGCGCGATGCGCAAAGACAAACGCGGTAGGACCTGCATCATCAGGCATCCCAGTCGTCGTCTCGTTCCCTCCTGCAAACCGCCCACTCGTATTACTGCTGGAAGGACATCCGCGGAGCCATGGTCGTACTGTGCCTAGACACACAACTATTGTGCTTCTCGCATCTTATCCAAGACCTTGAATGCTCCATCCCGCGGTGACATCACCAGTGACACCCGAAGGGTGCGGATGGACTTGGTCACGCGAGCCTGTCATTCTAATCGGTCTTGTTGCAACAGAGTGAGCACCAAAGCAGGTCCTGCGAACCAAGGCGTGAATTTGGGTTCAATACCTCCCGCCACTTCCGCACTGGGTCTCCGGGATGGGTGTCCGGGCTGGGGGGCCTCGCTCGTGTCCCGTTCACTCGTCCGATCAGTTGACGACGGACTGCGACGGAAAAGTTGGCTAGGCCTGGGCTGGCCTGGGGTTTCTTATCACACGCTCCCCATTCGTTGCTCGTTTTGGTCCTGCGCCGCACCGTCATACGCCAGCCACCATACCCTCCTCGCCTCCGTCATCCGGAAAACGCGGGGTCTGGTACCCACTCTGCAAGGTTCTGCCTGAGCTTCCAGCTGATCGGTGCTGGCTGGTTTTCAGTCTGTTGCGTGTCAGCGAGAATGATGCGATCGGCGCGATGTTGCCTTACCCTTGGGGGAATGAAGACCGTCACGTACGGTCCGGAATGCTGCGCGGCCCTGCCATCGGGATTTCGCGTCGATGTTATTGTTGTTGTTTCTTCTGGAATTGTTCCCACTCGAAACCCTCACGTGCTGTGTGCCCTTCTGCTGGCCCGCATGCCTTAGGCTGCGAACCAATTACCTCAGCAGCCCCATCTCTCTGCAGCCCTGCCTTCCCCCTTTGGACAGCTTCGCTAGAGGTAACTTCAAGGTTCACACAACGTTCCTCGGCCAAAGTGTAACGAAACTCGGCCTTATCCCAATTGATATGTTAATGACGCTTTCTATCAAGCCGCACCCATCGCTGTTTGCGCCCTTTGCTCCATTTCCAAGGCCGGCGTGTCAGCTCAAAACTGCACCCCAAAGTCGCTGGCCTAATAACTCCTGAGTCGCTGGCCCTACTCACTATCCTAGCACAGGTCTGGGCCAAGCCCTTCAATCCCTCCAACGCTAACAAGAGTCTCCGACAGCGGAGCGCGTGCTTATCAGGCTATGACAATGTACACTTCGTACTGACTCGGTCCTTTATCTGATGCCGTGTTTTCCTGAACCTAATAAATGCCCTGTCTTCCTTATCTGAAGAACTGAATCTAATATGGTTAAAAACTGGACCGGCTGTGCACTTCCTCTTTCGGCGACCACCAAGTACGTACCAAAGCCACGATACGACCGCACCGATTCAACGCTTAACCCCGGTGGTTCATGACGAGGACCAAGCAAGTTCCCCAGAGTTCGCATTTACCGGGTTTCTTGTTATACCCCTGTCTGATGCCGATCATTGCGATCCATGAAAACTGCAAAAGTCCCTTCTGCTTTGTGCGGAAAACGCATCTCTTTCGCCCAGGAAGCACGTGAAGTTAGGATCGTGTGTATCGATGAGCGAATTAACCGTATCCAATTATTAACTACGACGGTCATGTTACGATGACGGGAAATCTATTTGGTAAAACACGGGCTGCCTTCTCGTTATTTTCGTCCTTTTTCGGGGAACTATGGGTCGGAAACACAGTACGTAGTTGCTATTGGTACGCAGAAGAAGTAGACATGCCCCTAATTATCCTTGGTTCAATTCGCACAACATTCGTATCACAACGCAAACCATTTTCCTTCCTCACCTCTTTGGCGTTTGGACCCGATGTGTGCCTTGGGTTCATTTCTCATCTTGAAATTCTATGGCAAAGCCGCTGATTTTTTTCATCACGGCCGCGACGAATTCCCCCGCGTCAGCCGCTATCATTTCTTCGACGACTTCAGCTGCCTTGCGTAGTGCCGTATCATCTTTGCGACCATCAACGCCAGCAGCCAACATAAAAATGTATCCGACGACAAACGGGAGTTCGCTCTCGCGTTCCAGGTATGTCGGGCCAAAGGAATTGCGTAAAATGGGGTCACATGCATCTTTGACGGCCGTAAGGAGCCTCCAGCTCCATCGATGCATGAGTATGTAGGGGAAGGCGAATTCGAGAGCTTCGGCTTGCATTGACAATGCGAGCGACTCAACAAGCTGCTCGGAAGAAAGTCGACCACTTTCAGAAACATTTCGCCTTCTCTTCCTGGATTTTTCTTCATGTGCGCGTCTCTTCTCTTTCAACTTGTCTGCATCATCGATTTGAGCTAGGACCAAGGTGCCATCCTCGTTCGAGCTCTCCACTTCGTATTGGCTGCGCGAAATGATATTGTCGATGTGTTCTGGTGTCCAGTCAACTTGTGCTCCTTTTCTCAGGTATCTCTCTATAAACATGCAGGAAACAGGGGCTCCGTCCTGGATCCCGCGCGGTCCAGCCCGGGATGAAATGTCTTGAATCCTTTGCATTCGATTTGGCGCACGGGATCCGCGACCAGTTAAAGCAGAAGCAGATACCCCCATTTGCAATGAAAACCGCTTGAGGTAGTCGGTTGGGTTTTGTGGCTTCTTTCCAACGAAAAAGTTTGAGTCTCCGAGAGTAGTGAGAACGAGCTCCATGTCCACCCATAAACTTTTCAGTAATCTCTCCCCCATAAGAGCGTTGTAGAGATGAGCCGAACAGGTAATTGATCCCCATGCGTTGGAAACAGCGATTCCAACATCATACATGCCGGCACGGAAGTGATACAACGCCAACCCAGCCAGAATCGGAGAATACTCAAGAATTCGATGTTTCTCACTCGATTGCAAGGTATTAAACCTCTGCGAAACCTTCTCCTTAGCGCCATGGACAGGATCAAGTACGAACCATGTGATGGATTGGCGAAACGACCGAAGCATGTCATCATTGGACCGGGGCCAATTGGCGATTCTCAAAGTCCTGTGATACTCGAGATGGCCATCGATAAGATTACCAATAGCCGTCGCTTCCTGTATCACAGTATTGGCCACATCTGCCGTATGATCTCTCAGGATATGATGGATATCGAGGAGAATTTGTGCCGCGAAGATAAGAGGAAAAGAGACTTCCTGCGTCTCGTCTAGTTCCTTTATTCCACGAATAAAGTTATCTTGCACGGGATAGTCAGGGACAAGACGAGCAAGGGAAACTGCTTCTAGGAAGAATTCTGCCAGAATTATTTTGTCCTCGTTGAACTTTTCGTGCCCTGTCTTCGCATCCCGATTGCTTTTAGGATCGTAGGTGCCAAACGTTCCCTCTCTGTAGATGGGGAGATGGCGTGGGGGGAGAGCCTTTGCGAGACTCTCGATCAGGCGGCCGGCATTCAAGTAGGTTTCATCAGCAATGTCGTAGAAGTCGTGTCGTGTGGCTCCTTGAACCCAAGCCACCATCTCTTCCATAGAAGAGCCCCGCTTCTCATGGGCGTACAGGAAAAAGAATTTCTCACAGATAGCGAAAGCCCCCCCATGATCTTTGAATACAGGCAAAACCTCTTCCATAAGGTCATTTGCAAGGTCGATGGCTGTGTTGGTTGCCACTGCGGCAGTGGCGAGCTCAAAATGACCGTCGCGGTGGTTTGTCCAGATCCATTCAATGCGCGACCGGATTTTCTTCAAGTCATTCAACATCATAGTGAAAGCCACGAGAGCATCTTCGAATGTGTTCTGTTGTTCGGCTTCATAAATGGTGTTGTCCTCCGTAGATTTCGCTGGCCGTTCAATGTCAGGCGCATCCAGGAAGTCTTGGGATGGTTCATAGACCTTGAGGCAGCTGAACCGGGTGGCCATGGTCTCGATCGAATCAGATGAAGAGGTCATAGTTTCTGTCGACATCCGAGGTTTAAGAACCTCTCGAACTTTTTCGAGAATACCAACGAAGTAAGAGTGCTTAAAGTCGGAATTGGGGGTACTCTCCAGTCCATGCTCGCTCAATTGAGTCCCAAAGCTGGATCTCACAGCGATGACCCTGTTGATCGTTTGGGAGAAGGAGTCAGGAACCGAGATTAGGGGTTTCTGAGCTGCAAAGATAAATTCTGCCAGAGGAATAAAGTCTTGCATGGCGATAATGTGTTTGTGACCTATCTTTTGAGCAGGGGGGGCTGGTACTTTGCCCTTCCTTTTCCCCCTCTTCCTAGGCTTCCCTTTCGGCCGCCCGCCTGCTCCAGATTCAGGATCGCCAGGTGAGAGCAAATCGGCGGGGTAGCCGTACCTTTTGGCAGTAGATGCAAGCCATGAAGCGACTGAATCGGTATCCTTCTTGTATTCTCGATACACGCTGATTAATGAGCTTGGTAACATCTTGGCGGCGTGGAACTATAACCGTGCAGGGTTGTTTGGAGAAGTGGGAGAGATCTCGGGTCCAGGCGGTTTCTTTCTCCACTGTTCTAAAGGGCGTGTAGAGGTTAAAGGATGATTTGATGAGAGCCGTCGAGGATTGATGAACCGTCGTCGAGGACACGGCTCATTCGGGTGAGGTAGGGTTTTGATGTCAGCTTCTGCCGGGTAGGGATAATCAAAACGCCGGTTTCATGTGCTGTCTTATGCTGCAGCTTCAATGAGGATGAAGGTGCCGTTAAACCATAAAGGATGACCCTTATCTTCCATATATATGTAGCTATGGCAGTTAAACCCGATTTTGCGAGATGTCGGGTCAACCAGCTGAGCTAAAAGTATCCCTTTGGCTGTCGTAAATCTCCACCTCCGTACCTGGCCCCACAGAATCCTAGCAGATGCTGATTGACGCGGAGGAACCTGTGGCAATAGCAGCAACGGTGTGTTTTCCCTATTCAATGTAGATCTTCGTAGCGCCTAGGGTGGATTAGACTTCTGCTGCCACCTAATTTGTGTGGCCGCTTGAGTACCTCTCAGATATTCTTCGTGAACTGGCTGGTAGTAGTGACCGTACTGGAGGTTTACGACAGTCAGAGGGATAGGGTATCCCGGATATTACTGTAGCCAGGGTTAATTAAGTCTATAATCCAACACAAGACGTGAAATCGCCTGATGCTTCACTTCGGGTCTAGTGCTTGGATAGGTACCGTAGACTTACCCTGTACCTCCTTTATTTATCGCCACGAAATCATAGTAGGGAAGTGATCTATTTGCGCTTCCGATACTGGAAGGAATCACGGATCAATACCGTCAAGCAAATAGTACCTCCCTGAGAAATTTTTCTCAATTTGATGTGACCACATCCCGGAAAATCACTCGGGTGCGTTGTTTCACGACCTTCCACCTGGGATTCGCCACACGATCCCCCCAAGATACGAACCTCAACGGAGGGACATTCTTATACAGAATTAAAATCCCCACAACCACCCCACAAACTTAATAGATTACACAACGTGTGACCAGTTGGACCTCGCGGGACCGCAATGGACTATTCTCATGTTGACAGTAGATACCATTCTGCTTTGACTTGAGAGAACACCGTCGTCCAATTTCAACATAGTCCCCCTTACCGACACGGAATACAACTTAGCAATCAGTCACATCTGTGAAAACTCAGTCTTAGATCTCTCAGACACTTTACTTTTCGCCTCTTTTCTTGCCGAATCGCCCTTTAAGAGCAGCAAGTTCTAAGCGTTATTAAATATGACGATCTCAGCAATGACCCAGCACAACAGGAACGCCTTTGTTCCCCATTTGTCGACGATGAGGTGAGGGTCTATAGTGCTACTAGTAACCAAATATTGGACTTAAAACTTACACGTATCAAAGCACACGAGCTGGAAGTCTGGTCCTTACGGGTACTTTTACTCCCTTCTTGCTGCCTTATCGTCGCCCGCAATGAGATACCCTAGGCCTGGAGAGTGAGTTACGTACTAATGATTCGCTTGCTTTTCAAGTAGCTCACCATGGTGGTCAAACACCAAATTCACATTGGCAGCATTTTCAATGAGTTTTCGGGTTTCTCATCGGCTCTGCCGTGTCGGATGAGTACAAGAGAAAGTGGCGTAGTAGTCAACCGGGATGGGAAGGTTTGGGGTACAGACGGACTGTATATGCCCAATACGAGCGTGTTTCCGGGTGATAGTGATGTCAAATAGATGGCCGCAGGCATGGAGATTAGCGTTTGGATTAGTAGGGGGCTTATCCAAGAGCTGGCCACATAGCTCTGGGGATTTCTAGGCTCTGGGATGAGGCTGAAACTAGACGTCATCAATCGGGCCTTTCTTCCGTAGGATCAGTCTGGCCTGCTAACAGGCATCTATAAATAACGACGCAGCTGAAACATGCACAAAAACTTGTGAGAAGAGTGGACAATATTGACAGCCTGCCTCGCGCTGGTAAGACTCAACAATGCCACTCCCCCACTTCCGCATGGATCTGCACTTCTGTACACATCAAACCGAATAAACGAGCTGCGGAAATACGCCAAGGCCGGCTGAACGTGCTGCTTTTGTGTGGACTGACCCAGCTGGTGCATCAGGCTCCGAGTAAAATTGTTAATTGGCCGCCACATGGCCGCCACACCTGCACCGCGTCGTATTCACAAGTTGGTGGGGGCTATGTCTCTGACCGAATGTTGGGGGCTATTGGCAACAGTCATTTAATAACCGAGCCTCACTCTCGTCCTGGAAAGGAACCAGGCCGCAAAATTCTCGTTAGAATCTGTTGACCGAATTCACCATGTCTCGACGGCCCTCATCGCCACTGGTGTCCGACTTGGACGAGGATGAAATGACGTCCTCAACACTAACCTCTCCTGATGCTATGGTCTGGAGCCTCGTACCTCCAAGTCCTGCGGAAACCGAATTTCAGTCTCAAAAGACTTCAAGCTCGTTACTCGACCACGCCGGATCCAAAGAAGCGGTTTCGGTTGGCAAAGCGCCATACAACCGCGAACTAGAACTGCATGGGTTGTTGACGATCTACACGGATCTCAGTGCTATATTCGTACCACTGGCGCTTCTAGTGTTTGTGTCGATGGTTGTGTTCGCCAATGGCCGGCCCAGAGATCAATACTACGACGGATTTCAGGATGTCATCACTATTGTAAGTTCTGTGGTTCATGGAAACCGGAATTGGGCCTGACAGATAAACCCAGCTCGCAACCATGTTTCCCATCATATTTGCATCGATAATGGGTCGGCTCATGTACCAAATCGCCCGCTGGAAACTCGAGACAGGCGTTTCGTTGGGTACACTCGAACAGTTGATGGGAAGCCGAACCTTAGGATCTACCTTCCTCACTCAATTTGAACTACGAGCTTTCAATGCTCTTAGCCTTACGCTACTACTAGCCTGGATATTCTCACCCCTTGGAGGTCAATCACTCTTGCGGCTCCTGGAGCTACAGTCACACCCTGTCGATTCCAGCATTACGTATTACGATGTTGAGTTCCCGACTTACTTCGCCGAAGAGAACATCAAGAATTCAGTTGGAGACTCAACATACGTCACTGCTCTTCTGACACCGGACTTAATCAGAAATGATACCATGGACATCTGGGGCAATGTTAAAATTCCCTTTCTCGAGTCATACGGCGTTCCTAACGACTTCGAGTGGCAACATATTACTCCTGGCCAGAATTTGGAATATTCTGCCTTGGTGGGCATTCCGATAGCAAACATCTCAACGGGAAACACGACATTTGCTATAGAATCGAGCTACGTTCACCTTGAATGTACTCACCCGAAAAAAGCCGGTTCAGCCGGATCGTATGTGATAGCCACATATGAAACATTGTTCAATGCAACGGGAATAAACAGCACCAAAGAGCAATGGCCAGCCAATGGAACCTGGAATGGATTTCAACAAAATAGCTCACTGGACAGCGGTAATTGGAATCTCGCACTCGATCGGTTTGTGGACGAGATGTGGAGTACTGGCGATGATCAGCTTGATCCACTTGGCCATGATCCGCTTGGTCCATTACTGATGAATCAGACGAATATAAAGGCAAAACCAGCAAATCTATTCTTTCAAGGACGATACATTGCCGCCCCGGGCACGGATCGTGGCGATCTTGGCGACATTGTCAAATCCAAATGCAAAGTCTTTCAAAAATATGTTCAATCCAAGATTAAATGTTCACGGATATCCCCCGAAACACGACAAAACTGCAGTGTGGTTGCTCAACAGCCTTCCAAGAAGAAACATCTACCTGGATCAATATCCCATCTCTCCTTTCCATTGATATTTGAGAAAATCTCCCTCAATCTCCCCCAAGCTGCAGGAGACTCGAAATCACGGAGCGACCTCTCTTTAAACTACATCAAGTACTCGTCTGCCTTTAAGACGATCACAGGTGGTACTGTGGGTTTAGAAGATATCGCTGCAAAAGTCTTTAGTTTCCGCTTGGGCCAACTTATTAACTCTTATCTTCTTGTCAACCAGATCCCAATGGACAACTTGATGGCCGGCAATGGTAACCTCCATGCAGACTCCTCGGCTCACGAAACGGCAACAGCTAAGATACACGATTTGGCTAGATTCTACTACGTACCTCGATTGTGGGCAGCAATTTCATATATATCCTGTGTCGTTCTGCTAGTTAGCGGCGTTCTTAGCGTTGTATTCGCTCATTTAGCCATTGGACCGGAAGTGCTCGGTTTTGCCTCGACGGTGATACGTGACTCCCGTTACATGGACTTACACCCTGATATTGGAAGGATGAACGGGGTTGATATAGCATTTGTTCTCAAGGATCAGCGGGTTCGATATGGCTACACCCACCTCACACGGAGACAAAGGCCGCTAGTTGGAGTTGGACGCCAGGAGGAAATCGGATTGATCAAGCCAAATCCCCGGAGAGAATCTGATGCATAGATGTGAGAAACGTTATCTATGGATTATGAGGAATTTATGATGATGGAAAATAGCGAACGCGGGTAATGTTAGCGGGATGCCTCTAATAATGATGAAAACTGGCTCTCCTGACTCAACTGAGCCTTAATGATAATGTCATTTCGTTCTGCGAAGCCTGTGACTGTCCCCTAACTTGCACCATTCTCTCATCCCTGTTGCATTCGTCACACCGGTCCACCAACTCACTAGGGCCTAGCATGCCGGCCTGCAGCGTCCCATAGCAACATAGGCTTGCTTGTCAGCCATGTAATGCTGGCATGAAGAAATTGTTTCTGTTTGCGAGCATGGAAAAATCCTCTGAAAGAGATACGTAGTCTGAATTATGTGAACGTGTCCTCTTAGCGCTTGGCATAGTAGCCTATTTGGAATTTCGGTGTCAGGTGGCAACCCAGTCATTGGCTTCATGGATGTATTCCCGGGACTTGCCATGCAATTCGACAATGAATCTTCAGCTGCGTATATTGACCTTAAATCTACCGCTCTAAATCGATTTCCTTGTCTCTGCAAATGTACATAAATAGGGCGAGAATAGCACCCGAGATACCAACGTTTGACGGCTGTGATATCGTGTGTCCAGATGCCAACTTCCAGCTTCCAAGGATCAGAAGGGTTTTAAATAATAGTTAGCTTGAATGGGCGATAGCAGAGAGAAATGATGTGGTGGCAGTCTGGCCTCTGCACGAGTGATACAAGGGTAAATGCAGCCGGATGTTGTGTTGGTTGTGTCGGGTGGTTCGTGGCCAATTAAGTTGGTCGTTATTGCAAGGACCCTAGTCTCAGACGAATCGGAAGGCAGACGGAGAGACAAGAGAGGAGCAGATATCATATGATTCAGACCAGTGTCCACCGACCCTGCCGAAACCCTTGTCAGTCTGAATCGGGCCGTGGTGGTCTTAAAGACTCCGACCCCGCGAAGTTGAGGGGTAACAGGAAGTTTAGTTCGTGCACATAAAACAACTCAACCAGCAAGCGGACTCAGTAAATTTGAGAAAGGCGGTCGTGGTATCATGACAACTGAAGACCTGAACCCTGTCGTGGTGCCTGATGACGAGGTTCATTCACCCGCCCTATCAATTGACGATACACTGACTCTCCACTCAGGTCGTGGATGACGGGGACTCCTCAATTGGTGATGTATGGATCCTCCTCGCCTGTTCGTTGAAAATTGGAGCGAAAGATGGCTCATTGTGTTTTCATTTGCTGCAGGATGCCGAATCTTCAACCCAAAGCTTGTCAAGCTCCATTCTTGACTACCGTCGCGAAAACGGACGGACGTATCATCGATTCAAAGAAGGAAGTGAGTTGATTGCTTCTCCCAAAAGTTTGCGAAGTCCATTGCCATCACTGACAGAGCGCAGAGTACAGTCTTCCCAACGACGCCCAGGAAAATGAGAGGCTAGGTATGACTACAAGGCTGGCAACTCTGCGCTTCATGCTTACTTTATGTAGATCTACAGCATCATCTTTTCCTTCTTACGTTCCACAACAAACTGGGTCTATCGCCGCCAAACGGCTCCGAATGGAAAGCCAAGCGAGTACTGGACTTGGGCACTGGCACAGGAATCTGGGCTATGGACTACGGAGATGAGCATACAGAGTCAACGGTACGAAATCCTATTCCTACATCAAGCGCATATGCTGAACGAATTATAGGTCGTCGGAGTCGATCTGTCGCCCATTCAGCCGGACTTGTATGCATCTAGTCATCTCAAGTCCGCCCATCCCTAGAAGCTAACGAAACCTCAGTGTTCCACCGAATGTCGAGTTTCACATTGACGACATTGATGAGGAATGGACATACTCCCAGCCATTTGACTATATCCATAGCAGGATGATGAACTTTAGCATCCAGGACTGGCCAGAGTATCTCCGCAAAATCTACGAGTAAGTCAAGCCTTAAGCCTCATATATATTTACGAGCGCCCCTAACTTGTGTAGCAATTTGACACCTGGCGGCTACGTTGAGCTGCAAGAAGTGGGAGTCTTTGCCATGTCCGACGATGATACCCTTAAGGATGACCACGACTTGGCGAAGTGCTTCAAGCTCCTAGATGAAGCTTCCATCAAGCACGGCCGCGCATATCATGCTATTGACAAGTTTAAAGAAACCATGATTGAGGCCGGGTTCGTCGATGTTGTTGAGTCACGGTTTCTATGGCCAACGAACGCCTGGCCAAAGGACAAGAAACACAAGGAGCTTGGACTATGGAACAACGAGAACATGTCCATTGCTCTAGAATCACTCACCATGGCGGCCTTCACAAGGGCCCATGGTTGGACTCGCGACGAGGTGACTCTATTTTTAACTGGAGTGAGGAAAGACATGAACAACTTGAGTATCCATGCGTACTGGCCGATGTATGATCCCCCCACCCCGTGTCGTTTTGTTCTGAGCTAATGATCATAGCTACTCAATTTATGGAAGGAGACCCGAGACTTAAGCTCATGAATAGGGATACACTCCAGGTAGTGGCTTCTTGTCAAAATATCTCGAATTCGTATTCGATTTTGACGTCTAAAACACCAATTGGCTCAAACAGCCTCCCGGAAGTTATCCACAATGTCTGATTCTGCAATTTGAGGGAGGTATTTTACTTATGTCTGCCTTGAGACAATCTGGACACCTGAACCAGCCACTCTTGCGGTGCATATTGTAAAATGCAAACTGGATTTCTTCCGTCAAGTCTTCGCTGTTGTCTTTTTAGCAAACACATTCTATGCCCCCGTATCACGTGTTTATGATTGAGAAAGTTAATCAATATTTCTAAGATGATATTGCAGCCAGTGCAGATAGTCCAGCCCTGCCACTAGTAATATGCACCTAGGAATGTCCATTGGTCCGACTGCCATCGTCGAACTTGTATCCCTCCTCCAATTCCCAATACTTATTGAAGCCGACGCCTTCGCAGACCTCACTGTACGAGAGAATCATAGGCGGTGCCCCAACAGTCATGCTCTGTTTGAGAGCCTCTAGTGTTTCTCGGATGCTCTTCAACTTGGCTGCAACAAGAGTCCAGGGATATGCGACCGCACAAAAGCCCAACTCAGCGAGATCCTTGGCTGACAGGTTTTCTGTCTTGCCACCCTCGATGACTGTAACCCGAGTTAGCGTCTTGTAAAAACATTCAAGGGATTGGTCTCTGGTGAGGAGAAACTGTATGAATGGAGAACTCACTGTTGGCAAAAGTAGGAATGCCGACTTCTTCCACACACTTCCGCATAGCCTCTCTGTCAGGGAGCGCCTCGACGAAGACAGCATCAACACCAATCCTCTTAAACTCCTTGGCACGTGTCATAGCCTCCTCCCATCCGTGGATAAGGGCGTCGGTTCGAGCAAGGACAAAAATATCCTTTCCTTGATCGCGGGCATCACATGCTGCTTGAATGCGGGCGTATGCCTCCCCCCGAGACACCACAGCTTTTCCCTTAGTGTGGCCGCATCCTATAAGCCATTTGTGTTAGTCTGGAAATAACGTTTTTGACCGAAGGAGAAGACATACGCTTAGGCCAAGTCTGGTCTTCAATCATGATGCCAGCCGCACCGGCGTGCGCGAAGCTCTCTACTGTCCTCCTGACATTCAGAGGACTGCCGTAGCCAGTATCTCCATCGGCCATGACAGGGATCGATACCTGTCGGACCGATTCCTGGATCTTGTCGCACACCTCCGCCATTGCGATGTATCCAGTGTCAGGCAGGCCGTACGCGCTAGCTACAGAATAGCCAGCGAGGAAAACCATTGGGAACCCAGCTTCCTCGACCAAGCGAGATGACAATCCGTCGTAGCTGCAGCAGTGGGCGAGGATTTTGGTAGGATCTTGGTGTGCCTCCAGCATCATAGTCCGGAGACGGGCCGCCTGGATCGAGGGGATTTTGCCGCGGACATTGGTGATGGTGGTAGTCAGGTCCTCATTCTGGCCTGGCTTGCCCTGCTTCTGAACCAATGCTGGCTCGAACTTGAAAGGGTAGGGGGTAGTGTTGACGATGGACTTGGACATTTTGGCAGGAAGTGATATGCGTGATGGGGTGGGTATGGGCTTGATCTGACTTTGCTCAGGTTATCTTGTTGCTGCTTGTTTTGTTTCTTGTGATTATCCTGCTCGTAACTGTCGGCGGAGATGCTTTATATAACACTCTCTGTTCATCTCATGTAGTCGTGAGTCCGGGGAAGCGTGTATCCGGACTTCGGATATTGCAGGAAAGTGACGGAAAGTGACGATATCTCGATCTCGGACCGAGCTACCGAGCCGGCCGGGAAACACAGCGCGCTAACGTAGGTTGATCTGGGGATTGGCGGGGCCCCGCAATCTGCTTTCAGAGCACTACCCCAGGGGACCCATTCCGGGGTGACTTGTGCATGCAAGATGTTTGGGCACGGAGGTTCATGATCGTCTCCTGATCGTGGCCCCGGAGACAGGAAATCTCGGCCACTGACGGGGACTATGGCCCGCGCTACGCGAACATAAAATCTATCCAAAACCCCAGCTCGACTCACCGATCAGATCCCCATCCTGCTCTCCATTCCTAGAGTTGATTCAGGTCTCAACGTTAAACTACTGCTTAAGTAGTGGCCCTGACTCCTTTTCATTGTCACCACGTATCCGTCTGTTCTCTCGTCTGAGACTCCTTTCCCCAAATGGACCAACAAGACGATGACCGCAAGATGTCTCTAAAGGCTGAACAGCTTGAGGACATAGCTGGTATTGACGAGCCTCGTCATGTTGCAGTCTCAGCTGAGACCAATGCTCGAATCCGATGGATCGTATGTCTCCCTATACCAACTCCAATAGCCAATCCCATCTCAGTCTTTCTAACACATCTACTATCTAGTTCGACACGCGCCTTCTTCCGATCGTATGCTGTCTCTATGTCCTCTCCTACCTGGACCGCGGAAATATCGGCAACGCCAAAGCGGCCGGTGCCAAAGATGACCTCGGGTTAAGTGACGCAGACTGGTCCTGGGTACTCAACTCGTTCTACATCTGCTATGTCGCCTTCGAATGGACCAACCTGTTTTGGAAGATCCTCCCTGCAAGCAAATACGTTTCAGTTCTTTGCATCCTGTAAGCTCGTCTCCCATTATCCTTCGCGACCTGGCTTTGGATTTTACATACAAAAGTCGGCCTTGAGTCTTCACAAGTGCTAATTATTCACTTTCGCAAATTAGTTGGGGTACTGCAGCAATGGCCTCCGGAGCTGCCAAGAAGCTAGCGCATATCATTGCCACAAGATCCCTCCTCGGTATTTTCGAGGCTGCATTTGGTGCTGGCGCTCCATATTTCTTATCCATGTTCTACCGTCGCGAAGAACTTGGATTCCGCGTCTCGCTACTGCTTGGAATGGCCCCTTTGGCGAATTGCTTCGCTTCCGCGTTGGCATACGGCATCACACACATTAGTGGATCCCTGGAGCCATGGAGGTATCTCTTCATTATTGGTACGTTTGTACCTTCGGCGTTTGCTAGTTTGCTTATGCGTTTTCACATTTCTTCGTTTCCCCGCTGACTCGAAATGCTTCTCTAGAGGGCGCCCCAACGGTTCTATTCGCTAGTGTGACCTGGTTCTTCCTTGCCGACTCGCCTGGAAGTGCCAAGTATCTTTCAGAAGAAGATGCGACCTTCGCTGTGGAGCGGCTCCAGGTCCATGACCGCACCAAGAAATCGGGCGTTCAATGGAAGCAGATCTTTGCTGGGATGACAGACTATCAGAATTACGTGCACACGATCATCCATTTCTGCTGCAACTATTCTTTCGCCGGCCTGTCTAATTTCCTGCCGACGATTGTGGCCGACATGGGATTTTCTTCCGTCACCGCGCAAGGGCTGACTGCGCCGCCGTACCTGGTGGCTTTCATCTGCTGCGTGGCGGCTGCTGTGGTCAGCGATCGGTTTGGGAAGAGAGGATACATTGTGAGCGGCTGCTCCCTCATCGGCTTCGTTGGGTATCTTATTCTCGTCCTCATCAAAGATGAGTCCAAGATTGCGCCGCGTTACTTGGGCACGTTCCTTGCGGCTTGTGGCGTCTTCCCTGCGCTCTGTATCAACATCACCTGGTTGCTCAACAATCAGGGAGGCGACTCCAAGAGAGGCGCTGGGTTGGCGATCCTGGCGACCTTTGGCCAATGCTCATCTTTTGTCAGCAGTGTCGTATATCCCAGTTCCGACGGGTAAGTTTGGCGGTGCCATTAACTGTCTCAGGATCGAAGCTGATGCTCTTTCATTTAGACCGTTCTATACTCGAGGCTGTACCATCGGCTGCGTCCTCACCGGACTCATTAGTATCCTTTCGTTAGGCCTGCATTTCGCGCTGGAAAGGGAGAATAAGAGGAGGGACCGCGAATTCGGACCCGTTGACAGCCAAATGGCGATTGATGTTACGGAGCAGGGTGATAAGCACAAGAACTTCCGTTACTTGACCTAAGTTGCACAAGTCACTCGGGGCTGCCTCGTACGCTGCCAATTGATAGGGCAAGACCTGGTCCTAGAGAACTAGCCGGGGTTGGGTTTGAAGCCATTCATGTTTAACCCACGGTGAAATTTGATGCTATGATGGAGGCCTCGCCTGGATGCATTGTGTAGCTTAGCTTGAGTAGGACGTTTGGTATCTTTCTAGTTGTGATTATTAGTTGATAATGCCTTTTTTACAACCCTTGCATCTGCTCTCCACTCCCGACACGTACCCACAGTAGAATGATGTGAGTAGAAGTATCTACCCTGCTCGGAAGCTGGCCAGTGGCAATCCAACATTGTCAGCAGCGTGATGACTGGTCGTTCCCTTAGGCCTTGAGACAATAATAGCGTCGTGTTAAACTTGCGGGGAAGGCGGGGATGGTGGAAACGGCAAGGTCTTTCCGTGGTTAGTGTACGGAGTAAAGCAACAAATACCCATCACCATCCGCTACTTTCCGGCCGGATCCTCACACAATCCAACCTCCAAAAAACAACTGTCTATTGCTACGCCGGATCCGCCACAGCTCCCCCGGGCCTTGCTTCCAGCTTTCCACTGTTGATGACTCCACCTCCGTGCATGGACAGCCAAGGCCAGTCCCAGGCCCAGCCCACACGGACGGCGCGCACCGAAGCCTCCGCCCATCATGGCCGCCGCGTTAGGGACTTCCGTCGGGTTTACAAAGCCTGTGAACTGTGCCGGAGAAAGAAGATTCGATGTGTCGTCGAGGGGCCTGGATCGTCTTGTCTGAGATGTCTGAGGGAGTTGACGGAGTGCGTATTCAGCCCCGAGAGGTCGCATCAAAAACGCAGTACTGGCGCCCGACCCTCCGCCCCGTCGTTTCATGACGCAGGTAAGTACTGGTCTCCGTAGTTGGAAGCTCTACGACTAGGAGGCATATGTTGATACATCCAAGACTGCAACTCGATTAGTACCACGTCGTCGCCTCCCCTGCTACCACGCCAGGCCGACACGCCTGTCCAGGAGCAACTGCCGGTACTCCATGACAATGATGGCTTCAGTCTACCACCCCAGTATGACGTCCAAGGTGAATCTGTGCTGCAAAGGACTGGCCCAGAGCCTTCATTGCCGGGTCCTATGCACACGCGCAATGTCCCCGTGGGAGGCGGAGGTGATCTTACCGATTCTGTTATGAGAACCCTGGTTTCCAATGGTAACGACGCCATGAGGCTGCTCTTCCAGGCCGCCACTGAGCATTCCCGAACCGACGGCGAAACACTCAGTAACGGGCAGCCTGCCTCTCGAACCTTGGCCGTTGCAGCTCCTAGCACAACATCGCCCGAGAATATCCCGTCCGTGGCAACAACCGGCCCCATTTACTTCTCACCGGCCACTCCTGATGTCTTGAAAGTATGGCGTGCGTTTCGGTTTGCCAGGATGGGTTGGTTCACTGCTGAAGAAGCCATAACGTACATTGATTTGTAAGTCGCCCTCCCAAACCCTCCTCGAGTCAACTCTGGTATGTCTAGGACTGAATGGTGGTTGGTCCTCGTCTAGATTCGCTCAGAACTTGGCACCTCTGTCTCCTGTATCTAGAGACTTTGATTTGAGCCACAGCTCTCATTTTAAGCTCATTACCCAGGAGCCACTCCTTTGCTCTGTCATCCTTATGATTTCTACTCGCTACCACCTCCTACCGGGATCTGGCGGGATCGCTCGAAATACCCTCCTCCATCACCGCCTTTGGGAGCACTGCCAGCACCTTGTCATGAGAATCATGTTCGGTCAGGAAAAACGCTCCAAGGCAAAGACGAGGACCAGGGGTTCTATCGAAGCCCTCTTGCTTATGATCGAGTGGCATCCACGCGCAATCCACTTCCCTCCGGCTTCCGATGGATGGGATTCCTCTCTCATTATCAGCGCCTCAGACCCGCGTGATGACGAATTTGGAAACCAAGCAGACGTCACTGAAGATAGCGAGGCTAGGTGGCTAGGGGGTGTCGTTGCTCCTGCTAAGACGGCTGATCGCATGGCTTGGATGTTCTTGGGGTGCGCTCAGTCTCTCGCCCTTGAGCTAGGACTTTGCGACGTTGGAGGCAAGGTCGATCAACCTGCCACCGCATCACAACCTCTAGGCTTGCAAGCCCAAAAATCTCGGCTTTGTGAATTACTCTACATATTCATGGAGCAGCATTCGAGCCGGCTAGGTTGCCCTTCAATGGTCCCTGCTGCACTGACAAGACTACTATCCGAGCCGTCGGGAACTGGCGGGGAGGATTCGACCATGATGACGGCGTGGCTAGACTTGACGAACTTGCTACGAACCATCACCGACGTGTTGTTTCCATCCGCAACAGGAATACGAGAACTCCTTGGGGGTTGTAGATACGTCAACATCATCAAGCACTTTCAACAACAATTATTGAGTTGGAAGATTACTCACCTTCGCCTAGATAGTAAGTGCATCGATACTGCTTTCTTGAAGCCATTAACCATCCCCTGGTCATTCTATTGGACTAATTTCATATGCTATTCAGAGCTTTCGCCAACCTCTTTTGAGGTCCTTTCTATCGAGTATAACCACCTTCGCGCCTTCATGAATTCTCTCGGTATCCAAGCGGTGGTCGACCGAGTCCTTGGCAGAAGGCCACCTGATGCGACCGACACCGAGATCCTACAATCTTCCATCACCGCAACTGATTATTCTTTCATCAAGGAGGTCATCGACGGCTCCTGCCAGACCTTAGAATCGGTCAATCGGCTCTTCGACGCTGGCACACTCCGTTATTCCCCGGTTAGGATATTTCTTCGGATCATCACGGCCTCGATCTTCCTCTTGAAGGCTTTGAGTTTAGGAACTCGAACTGCGGATTTGGAATCCTCTCTAGCCATCCTGGAGAGGAGTATCGAAGCCCTCAGAGCCAGCAGTCTAGACGAGATGCACCTGGCGGCTCGGTACGGTGAGTTGCTTGCTTTGCATCTGGCCAAATTCAGACAAGGCATGGTTCCAGCATCGGTCCCCCGAGGGATTCCTACGATGGATACAAATGGCAGGTGGGAGTTTGGGATCGGGGGACATTCCCAACAGCTTGGAGAGGGCTTGGGTGAAATTTCGTCCTTTGATACGGTAGATGATTGGCTCGCATTGCCTTTTGATGCTAGCATCGCACCTTTCGGGTTTTCAGGCGATGTTACGGATCTTCCAGATCTAGATGACCGCTCGTGGGACTTACTTTGGAACCTGCCGAATGTATAAGCCTTGCACTTGGTCATCTTCTGTCCAGGCCAGCGTGTGAAGAGTCAATGTGCAATTCGATCCCACAACCAATAGCCTTATTGACGCGGGAGCATATTTTCCCAGCCCGACCAAGTGAGACAGTGACTAATATGTGGCGTCACCCCTCAGCTATAAAAAGGAAGTTTAGGATAACACAGACTTACCTACCATCCTTCCTCTTGACCAGATACCTACTTTGCACGCACCAAACCAGACAATGGCATCCAGCACTGAGGGCAAAGATGAAGCGATGCTTCAAGTCGCGGCCCATAGGCGACAAAAGACTCAGCATGATCTATTTCGATTCCATCCCCGCGACCTCGAACCTGTTCGAGACTCCCTCCGAGAGCCCTTCCCGACCACACCAGGCAGCGGGATGGGCACCCTCAACAAGCTCCCCCTCGAATTGATGTTGAACATCTTTCAACTCTTGGACATACGTTCGCACCTCCGAGTAAGACGGGTTAGCAGAGGCATGCGACAAGCTGCCAGTACCACTAAGGGATATCGCGAGGTTGCAGAGCATGGGTTGGAAGCCATCCGCACTATTCTCCTCGAGAAAACCAAGTTCGACCCGACGATCCTCGACGTGTATCAACTACTTATTACGCCGGACTGCTCCATGTGCCCCCATCATGGTGGCTATCTATCAAAGCTCACGATGAAGCGGTGCTGCTATGAATGCGCCACCGGGGAGACCACCACAGATATCAGAAGAGTCTATACGTCGTTGATACCGGGGACAGAAAGGATCTACGAACAATTACGTCGACGATTCGTCCCAGGATCATTGATTGTGTCGGGCAGAGACCTTCCGGATCAGCCAACGGGTGGTTCTGTATACGGAATGACATTCGTCGCCCAGTCATATGAGTCCGAGAACCCGGCCAGCCGTTCACGAGATTTCCGAGCCTTTCACAGGCCAGATATGCTACATTACACAGCTATCTACAACGCAGTAGACTTTCCCTACTACGACTCGGATGCTGCCGAAATTCAACACGGCTTCAACTGTAAGGGATGCCAGGCTGGGAATGGGTGTGCAGCCTCCAGGAATGTGTACACAAAGGAGAAGTTACTAGATCACTTCAAGACATGCTCGCGCGCACGAACTATGTATGACGAGAGCCAGAAGAAAACAGTTGGTTCTCCCGCGGCCCCAGACTCGACCAGCGATACGGCTGAATAGAACCTGGCATCGATGGTGGCTTGGACCCAAAGGGTATGGTGGAGAGTTTTGGCTAGCAACAAAATTGCTATCAGGCATATCAAAGGCTGGTTGAGCAGGTTATTGGAAGGGAACAGGGTTTTCAGTCTTTTCCAGATATTCTTGTCTTGAGTTGGAGCCAAAGGCCCCGTCGCTGCTACAGCAATCAATTTACTTTATTCTGCCTAATTATTTGAAGTTCCAGATCTCCTTTCGTATGGCCACATTGGCCTTGCTTGATATGGTCGGTCTGCTTATTATTGGAGCTCTCTATGGCCATGGCGTCTGGTCCAAGTTGCGAACATCTTGATCGCAGCAAGTCCAGCATAAATTATTGTGTGGGTGTGGCTGTTTACGCTGAAAGATTTGATTCGCATTACGAGGGGATCCTGGGACTGAGGTTGTTCTGGTGGGGTGACTCAATTAGCCGTCGCCAATTCTAGGGCAGCTATTTTCTGATATTTGGTGAGCCGGTATTGGCTCCCATTCTATGAGGCCTTTGAGATGGATGACCTGCGATGGTGGCTATTTCCATATAAAAATAATTATTATCGGCGCTGAACCGTACTCGTTACTGCTGGTGCTTGAGAAAACCAGGGCGGAGATTTTATTTGGCTAGCTCGAGCCTAAGCTAGGGCTACACGGTCCCTCCTCTACCAGAATGCTGAGCTACCATATATTGGCAAATAGGTTCAATGCGAGTATGAATAATAATAATTGAAATAACAAAGTCAGGCTGCCAACCCCCACGCTTGGCCCGCCTGCTGCTATCTTAATCTATCAGATGCGTGCACCAAACACAATTGACAAACATGTTGGTGTTGGAAAAATCAAAACCATCTTCACCGCCGTTCAGTCCTACAGAAGTGGCGTAGCTGAAATTCGCGGCATCCTCCTCTTGATATCCATAATGCAGCTGACATGCAGAATCCTTTTATGTTTGTTTCACCTAGATCTCCGCCTATTGGGTAATGCAGCTTATGTGCAGACGCTTTTTGCTTCTCCTCAAAGCCTCACCCAACTCGTGTTCCACCCCAACTGGCTCATATCAACTCGTGGGACCAAGTGGCGCCTAAGCCAAGCCTGTGCTCCACGACTAGACCCAGTCACAACGTTAGAAGGGCAAACACGGGCTGTGGTGATTGTAATTAAGTCGTACACAGCGGGGTCGTAAGCTGGAAGGAGCAGGGATTTGGCAGATCATATATGCACGTCGCGACAATCGTAACGCCTCCTCGGCAATTATTTCCCAAATCCTCAGAGCCTGCTGCCAGGAGGTCGGCTGGAAAATATTAGAGGCCAAGCTCTACTGCCGAGCCTGATTGTATATTCACTGCATTGATGACGCTCGTACAGCCGCACTGATTACTATGTCAGGTTAGCTCATGCATGCAGCAGGCAGTCAGGCGGTATTCCAGAGGGTGTAACTTGGACTATGATGACTGGACCGGTTCTTTTTTGGCTGGATGGGTTGTGCACCCATCTCGTCCAGCAACTGTGCCCTCCCACTCGCTCTGGGCTCTCCTCCAAACTGGATGTTGCGCGTACCTGCCTTTCAGTTCATGAAAAACCATCTCTAGATAAGCACCTTATAGCTTAATCTACCCAATCTTATTACATGGCAGCTCCTATATTAGACAAACTCGGGGGAGCCAATACAAGACTACACCTCCTCAATCAACAGACTCTTCATCCACACCTTCATCGCTTCCATGCACTCCCCACTTCGCTCCTCCAAACCCTCCACAAGTAAGAAATCGTGCGCCAGCTTTTCTTGTATGTCGAATTGCACCTTCATCCCAGGATTGAAGTGTCGCACCTGTCGCACGTACGAGATACATTGCTCCCGGAACACTTCATTGTACCCCACAGTGACATACATCTGGCTTGTGGCACTGTCAAGGCCCTCAAAACAGGGAACTTCCATGTCAAGGGGGAACGACCGGCTAGCGAGCTCGTTCTTCTCCGACAACATATCAGGGTATCCACACAGATCTTCCACCGTATTACGAACAGACGTGGCTGAAACCATATCGATTGAACCGTTCTCCGCATATGACCTGTCGTTGGTGTATTTGCTGAGCCATGGCGAGATGAAGAATGAAGCTGCTAGTGGTGTCGTAAGTTGGATTGGTACGGCTTCTGGATGAGGCCGGACGAGATGACATAGCAACTGTCCTGTCAAATTCCCCCCAGCGGAGTCTCCGCCAATGATGATGTCTTGAGGGCGAAATCCAGAGGAAAGAAGATGCGAAAGCGCACCAGCAGCCTGGCGCAGTTGAACTGGGTATGTCGCAGAAGGATAGAGCGTGAATTCGAGAACTGCTACCGCAACTTCGGTTCCCATCTCGATGCCAGCACTGACACAGGCTCGCCAGCAAATCTCCAGGTGGCCGGGCAGTAGGGGTGTAATGTAGCCGCCACCATGGAATAACAGGACAACTTTCTTCGCGCGACGGCGGTCCCCGACCCAGAGAAGGGAAGAATTGCCCTCTTCGAGAGGCTCAATATCAAGGCTCAGTCGACTGTGGAATCCATCGGTAGTCTCTTCTTCCAAGATTTTGCGACGAATCCACTCCTTGTACGCCTCTTGTGTCGGTTTACACAAGTATTGAATCTCCCGTGGTCGGAGGACTCCCAAAACCACGTTGAGGACTCCGCAGATAAGGTAGAGCCGAAGCGGAAGCCCTCGGGCCCAAGCAAAGATAGCAGAGCGTAGCAAAGCAATCGGAATAAACCACAGTACTAATTTGACTCATAATTAGTAAAGAAGCTCAGCGAAGACGGGTGCAATTTAAATGTACCGAAGCAGACTTGTCGAACAACCAAGAGGAACTTTTCGGTATTAGAGAACGGAGGCGTCATTTTGCAGATCGATAATGATTGAAAGGATGCGGGGAAAGCACTGCTGGGAAGAAAGCAGACATTGGATGGACATATTAAGTACTTCCAGCTGAATGCCAGGCTGACGAGTGCCCCGTTCCCTCCCCTGCGGTCATCGCGATTGGGCTGCAGCCCTACACCTGAAGTCCCTAACAAGGACGGGATAATCTCGTAATTCAGAGCCGGATTTACGCCGGGACACCACTTTCGTGAAATGGTTGGATAAGCCGAGCACTCCTTGCTTTTCTTTCCTGCAGTGTGACGAATAGAGTCAGCCCGCGTGTCCCACCCACAGCCTTAATATCCCACACTGCATTCAATATATGACATAAGATGACTCTTCTGCAGGGTGGGTGCACTCAGAATCTAGTGGAATTGACTCCTGGACATGCCTTCAACCCATATCCTTGCGCTGGTTCGTTGTCATTTGTGATAGGTAACTACTCGACATTATATCAGGATTCGATAGTTTTGCGACTGAAATCTGATTTTTGACCATTCATCGTGTAAATTCAACCCGCCTCCCTTCCAGCGGAGGTAGGCGCTGCGTAACTAGTGACGCAATTGGTGTAGAGCACTAATGTGTCGAATACAACGAAAATTATAGGCGCAAGACAGATATCTTTAACTTATTAGCTCGATTGCTCCACTGTCAAGCTCGATCGATAACTATGCATCGGGTGCTTGGGCCGGGATATTTAAACTTCGACCAGGATCATTGAATGGCCCCTAGCGGAGCCCTATGGACGGAGATAAACTCGTTCTGCTGATCGTCGATGAGCCTCATGGTAATCGGACAACGAGAGGACCTTGAAGACCTCGTTAGAAGCACACTGTTCCGCCATTTCCGTAGTGCTTTGGTTCACTTAGCTCTGCCCTATCCCACCCGGTGTCGCCGCATCAGAATCATCCCCCAGAGTCTGGAAGAGGCTTGGTCGAGCGGTGAATCGGCGCTCTCTCAATCCCCTGTCGTTACACCACCATTTTTAAGCGTATTGTTCCCTTTAAATGCTTTGTTAAGAACGTGTTTCTTGGAGATATTTACTTCATTACCATAGAAGTCATTCGGTCAAATCCAACCAACGCGGAGTCGCTACCAATTGAATCGGGTGGCATGATAATGACCAACGAAGGAAATAGACCTTGCGTGGCGGGGAAACCCGAATACGGCGAATGACCCGAGGAAATATCTCGCCATGCTGCGCGTCCCCCCCCCCCCCCCCCCCTTCTCAATTTGCCATTGCTGACGTGGCAGAGCAACATCACTACTTCACGGTATACCTTCATCTGGAATGGAGTTCGCGCTTGCGTTCGGGTCCGTTGGGGACTTTATCGCAATAGCTCTACTAATCAAAGACATAATTTGTGCGTTGAACGACTGTCACGGGTGGGCGAAAGAATATCGCGACCTCATCCAAGAACCCAACATTCTCGAAAAGACAATTCAGGAGGTGGAGCATATCTACAATAACCCAAGGCTTTCTGATGGGCTTGATGACCTCAGTAAAATTGCTCTACTCACCACCAAACAAATTCAACAATGTTTAGAAGGGTTTTGCGATAAGATTCAGAAGTATGGACCCAGTCTCGCGAAGGCGGGAACGGGGAATGTCCTGAAAGATGCTGCGAGGAAAATCCAATGGTAAGCACGAGATATGCCCGTAATCCTTGTCTCGCAGAACTGGAACCCCACAGAGGAGCCATTTCTAGTGTTGGGAGGCTTATTTGACGCCAACAGCGTTGGGAAGTGGATTAGTGATTGGGCCGTCTTCCAATATGGTCCTGATTCTCCAGTCTCCTTGATGTCCCAAGAGCTTCGACTTCTTCTCATTCAACTAGCAGCCAATATCAAACGAGCCGAGGAGGGTGTCGAACGGGTACGTCGGCTCGATAATAAGGTGCTGGTTGAAGACTTTCTTGAATCCGGAGATCGTCTGTTCAATAGATTCAAGAGCCTTTTCAAAGCATGCGAGGCACCTGTAATCAAGGCTTTGAAAAAGAAGAGCGAAAGCTCCGGTGTCGAGTTTGTCAAAACCCTCTTTAGTCAGAACAAAGAGCTAAGTAGAACAGAAAAGTTCATGACGAGGGTCAGGCTTTGGAACCTCCGTTTTGATGCTAATTGTCCGGAAATTCTTTTGAATCCCTCCCAATAGATGTAATTTCTGCTATGTTCAGGAAATTACCACTCCGGCTTCGATATCATGAAGGAGGAAGAATGACGCACACATTGAACTCTACGTTCAGGAGTTATACATTATGATTATTTACGTGTTCACATTGCGAAGCCACTGAAATTTCGCATTCCGGCTAGGAAACCGGTAACACCAGAGTCTTACAACCTCCAACGACTGTGCCGTCTCGACTCGTAAATCGAGATGCGAAATAATCCACCCCACTAGAGCAAATAGCCAGCATCTCTAACGTCCGCATATCTCCCCGTGGCACGGCACCCAAATCGGATATAAGTACTCGGCGAAGGTCACCAGCCAATGACTGAAGGAACTCTCTGAATCTGCTTCAGGGCCCGGCTGTAATCCCGGCGTGTGCAAAGCTGGAACTGGCAAGTGGTAGGGGTTTCTCAATAGACCTGCTGGCTAACTTATAAATTGGGGTTGCACTTCAGATGGATCCCTCCGGTCGTCCTCTCGCACCGCAAGCACGAGAGGCACACCGTGGCAATTCTTTATATGCTCGAGGAACCCATCTGCTGAATGTAATCGATAGATAGCCCGAGTCAATACACGATCAGGTTCGACACCTGGCGGAACAAGCTTTGATAGCACCTTAGCAGGTACCCAATCTCGTTGATAGTGTTCGCAAGTAACAAAACATCCCCGACACATGCGTCCATCGTATGCACCTGCATCCGTTAGATACGGAAAGCGAATAGAAGCCATACTGCAATAATCGTCCCTAATAACGCCATCATCGCCAGCAAGTCTTGACAAATCGCACACCCCCGGTTCTAGGGAGGCTTCGTGAAACTGCTTGAAAATGGAGAATTGTCTCTCTGTCATCGGTTCGACGAGATCTTTCGGCATCAGCTTGGCCACATTTTCGGCCGACCCGTAAACCTCAATTGCCAGCTGTTTAACTTGCTTCACGCTGACAAGACGATAGACTCGCTTGCGGGAAATCCGGAACCAGAGGGTGTAGATCCCGGGTATGCTGTACATGGTGGGGATTCGCTCAAGATGTTTGTCCGTTAGGCCAAAGCATTGCTTAGCGATGGGTCGCGTAGTCATTCGAAGTGCATCATTACTAAACAAGCAGTTGACACATACTCTCTCGCAAGTCGGCAGGAATAGAAAGCCTCCAAATTCGAAACACGAGACGCACTTGTGGCTCCGGAGGGTTTGGTGGAGCAGCGGTGCAGAATGGCACTGCAGCAACCTGGTCATTCCCAACGCACGTAGTGTTTCTGGCGCATGCGTCATCATATCTTGATATTCTGGCAATGCTTCCACAATCTCTTTACCCCGTAGGGAAACACGAGAAATTCTGGACAAGGACTGGAAGTCGAGAAACCCGAGGATGAGGAGTAGGAGCTCCACAGGGAGGAGATCGAGCTCGCCAAGCGAAGCAATAGAAGCTTTCCGAGTTATCTTTGAAGGTTTTGCCGGGGGGATGTCTCTGATCATTTCGTGGACGTATTTGGTCCGGCGGTAGGTGAGATTCGAGATATCCTCCTCAGAGAAGATTTGCGGGGCCGACATGGTAGCGATGGACTCCAATCTCCACGTTAGGGGGCAAGAAGGACGCTAATTGTGAGTGCCCAATGGTTCGAGTACAAGGAATTATCGTTATTGAATAGCGATAGCACTATGGAGGTCGAGGCGGTAAATTAGAGCGCATTTCAGAACAGACAAGATTGGTAGAGGTTGTGCTAGTGGTGCTATTTCCAGGGCGGCTCAAAATGTCGTGAACACCAGGCAGCAGCGCGCCCTTACCAGACCCACGCAGCCACATTATTACCAGGCGTCCATCCAACATTCACTCTGCGGGACTCGATTCGTGATTTTTCACGGCCGAAATATGGAAATGGCTGAAATCCGCAAGGCAAGTCAAACAATAAATCGCCATGGGACGTGAACTTTAGATGAATTAATTAGAATATGCGAAGCCGATCTCCTGCCGCTAAAACACACTATCGTTCGTCCAGGGCCGCACATACCCTACGCAAATGTGGTTGCGAAATTAGTGCTTCTTCGGTGAGAGGAGAGACTCCCTCTACTGGATATCGTCTGGGCCTGTGCGAGTGATTCAATCATGTCTACTGTTGGGTTTTTGCAGCGCTGCATGCGCACATCCAAGCTTTTAGTTGGTGCACTTATTGGACGACCAATGTGCCAACTGTTGGAGAGGGACCAGAAGGATCAGTCACGATTAGGTATATGCATAAGCTCAATGATCAATGCCATGCTTGGGCGGGATGAGACCTTCTATGCATATTTATTGGCGTTTAGATGCGGTGGGCTATACCCTTTACGTTGACACGAAATCGCATCCTTGGTGCATTTCCGGTAGAAGCCAAGGCGGAACAAGTTGACAGTTCTTCCATTCTGTCGCTAGGAATCTGACAGACAATAAACCGGCCGGTATTCCTACCGCATGCGTAACAAGATCCCGGTAGAAATCATCCCATCTATTAAACACAGCTTAGCGATACCACCGTTCAGGTCACGCCCCTGTCTGGACCATCTCGATTCGAGCGGCGAGCCGCGCCGCACCCCGGAAGATAAACAAGGTATGCAGCTTTAAAACCGCTATGGTTTCGGTAGATCATCACCTATCCCTGACCATCAGTCCATGCTGAGCGTGCCCCAGATCTTTATCTAAACAACCATCCACCCACCGTTTCGTCTAAGATAATCTTCAAAACTCCACCAATCGCCTATTTCTCCCACCAGCGGAACTTGAAACGCTCCGTAGCGCCAAGCCCAGCCCGACAACGCAACCGAGTTTGAGTGGCGGATTTTCCCAAGGGGCATTCAGTCCTTCATTCCGAGATGCCCTTTTTGAATCAATTTGACGAGGAGGAGGTCTGGTGAGGAATCGTATTTAAAGACGGTAGTCTGTCGTGATGGAGGAAGAATCAGATCAGCTCTCAGCCCACTACAGATCAACCAGCCGTATACCTTCTTTTCTTCTTCAATTGGCTAGTCCATCTTAAATTATATCAACATGCGTGTCCTGGCTTCTATCCTATCTACCGCGGCCCTGGTGGCTGCTCACGGCTACGTCGAGGAGGGAACCATTGGTTGCGAGACTTATGAGTTCTACAACCCCAACACCGACCCGTACATGTCACCCACTCCCGAGCGCATCTCGAGAACGATTCCCGGTAACGGCCCTGTCGAGGATGTCACCTCCATCGACATCCAGTGCAACGGTTATACCGCCGGTGGTATCAACGGTAGCGAGCCCGCTGCTCTGCACGCCACCGTCGCTGCTGGCTCCACGGTGAACCTGCTCTGGACTCTCTGGCCCGAGTCGCACATGGGTCCTATCCTCACCTACATGGCACGATGCCCCGATACGGGCTGCAACGAGTGGGAGCCCGAGTCCGAGTCTGTGTGGTTCAAGATCCAGGAGGATGGCCGAGACGGAACCTCCGACACCTGGGCAGCTGTGAGTCGTCTTCACTGAACATCCGATAGAACAAGTACTGACAAAACACAGACGGCTTTGATGACCGACGACAACGACGGTGTCGACTACACCATCCCCAGCTGCTTGAAGGCTGGCTACTATCTCGTGCGCCACGAGATCATTGCCCTGCACGCTGCGTACCAATACCCCGGAGCGCAGTTCTACCCCGGATGCCACCAGCTTAAGGTCACCGGCGGTGGCAGCACCGAGCCGGCCGACCTTGTCAGCTTCCCTAGTGCCTACTCCCCCACTGACGCTGGTATCACATACGACGCCTACAAGGGTGAGTTTCCAATGCCCAAATTACTTTACCTTTTACTGATTCATTTTCGTTCAGCTGCCACCTATGAGCTCCCTGGCCCTGCCGTCTTCACCTGCTAAATCACTAGCCCTTTTCTCCTGGATAGGATTGAATGAACAACATGACTTTACATGCTGGTCTTCATTGTATATAACAATGTTCATGTATATTGGTTGGGATATAAGTAAATAAACCCTTGATCTGGCTCAATCTCTGCTTTCAACATGATGTGAAGTCGATGCATGTGTGAATGTCCGTCGACATCACTGACATTGGTTTAAAATACTTTGGACTGGAAGCTACTCCGTATAACCCGCCTATATGTGCGCTGCATTCAAGACGATACTAGTTGCCCCTGAATCCTTGACAAGGTCTGGGGGTATCCGCGAAGTGATTGTGAGGTGTTCAGGGCAGGTGGCGCGTGGGGATGGAAACTTGCAAAAAAAACTTTGACGATCACAAACGACGTGATGTGATAGCCGAGGCAGCATTAATCAGTCTCACGGACGAAATGCGGGGTGTCTAGATGAAACATTCCCATATTTTTAGGCATGATGTTGAGGATAAAACTTAATCTACCAAAAGTGGGATCCCGTACACACAGGCATACAGGATCGTCGCGAAGACAGGCAGCGAGATACGATCGATGACAAGTACCAGTACAATAATTAGGAGCGATAGAAAAGCAGAAACAAGTGACTATACGTATTTTACACAGTATTGACTAACGATTCGCCCAATACCCAACCCAGCCCACTCAAGATGCTTTCCTAGTCCCAACGGAGCTGAACGTAGCCACTCTGGCTTTCTTTACCACTTCGACAACCTCCCCTGCCGGATGGTCGGTGTGCGTCCACCAGTGCCAAATCATGGCAAGAATTGCGGTGAATACTGTCAGCGGAATAGACACCCACCACATTGTCCAAAACAACGGTGTGGTCAGGACGTCCCACTTGTCATTGTGAGCCTCCGCCACGAACAACTGTGAACCGACGACGGTGGCAACACCTGTGGTCGGGAGGAAGATCATGGTGATGGCTGCGATGATTTTCATCGAGTTGGAATCCTGGATCATCACCATGGAGTCTTGCTGAGTAACAAGGTTGAATGACAACGTAATAGCATTGTCGATCCGCTTCTGCAAGCTACCAAGGCGCAGCTGACTGGAGCGGAAGAGCGACCGTCGGTACTGGAGACACTCATGAAGTTGCCTGAGAACTTGGTCACTGTTCGATTGTCGCGGGACCTGCTCATGGTTGCCGATGTTTTGGATGGTCGAGTCGACAAGCATCATGCAAGACTCGAGGGCTTCTGCTATGTGGATGATGTGCTTGGCGCAGTTGTGCATGGCTGCGAAGGGGATCTTGGAGCTCATCTTTCGAGTGCCCTTGGTGTTGGCGTACTCGAGGATTAACTGTGACTATTAGACTGGAGAAAGGAGAGAAGGATCGAGCAGCGTACGTGTTCAAGCGGACCAAAGACCGTGTTCATCTTCCAGACTGTATCGTCTACCTCGTAGTACAACCCTTCAAATATCAGATCAAATAAGATGTATGGATCGTTTGAGACGTGTTCCCAGGCTTTAGCGGCAATGAACTCGTTGAGCCGATCCCTCACCCGCGGCGTAGCACCGAAGCACACCAAGGTGGTACATCCATGCGGGTCAACTCTCAAGAAGAAGCCAGCGCGATGCCAGCTGTAATCGGCCTGCGGGAGTGTTGAAACGTGGTATCCCATGGCCGCGGCGCGGTTGTCTACCTCTGGCGCGTTTGTTCCCTCGTGTCTGATGTCGATGTTCTTGCAGAGGAAATGAAACCAAGTACAAGATCCATTCTTGTCCGTGCTGCGGCCGAAGCTGTGGCTCACGGACTGAAGTCGCTCCTTTGTAAAATCGCCCGGAATGCCGAGAATGTTGAATATATCGAGCGTTTGCGGCAGGGCATCTCGTCGAGGAAGGTCAAGCGGCGCAAAGCTAGATTCGGTCAGGATGCAACTTGAAATCCGCATTCACTTCATCTTTATTTTCCCAGCGCTCAAAGACCAACAATTGCAAAAGCCTGGTTTGTATGATGCATTGGAGCATGTGGACTTACACAATTCTCAAGCTTGCGCTGGATAGAAGGCTCCGGGCATTGGTCTCCAAATGCCAGCGACCCTCTGGGTGATCTGGTCCAAGTCAGCACAAACCCAGTAGGAAGCTAGGATCCTTCCATACCGTGGGACACCTCAAATATGTTGAGCATCCATTGAGGAAACGCAACCGCGACAGGCGTTCCCGTTGCCTCTTCGACAAACGCCTGGTAAGGGTTCTCTCTGTTCGTCCACGACATGGTCAACAAGTGGTCGATGTTCCCAGAAGAATGTCAGGCAAAAAGAGGTGTAAAACTTGCGCAATCGTGTCGTAAAGTCCAGCAGACATAATGGGCTGTCGCCGCACCGACTTTTGACATGCTGCGCTTCTGCACCTCAATCACCGCGGCGTTCAGGGGAAAGCCAACAGGGCGGGCCAAGCTTCACCCACGCTGGGCGCCTGGAGTGACATCCTAGGACTTTGCTATCAGTTACTCCCTACGAACTAGTTGCGACATGCCGGAAGTGCGAGAGCCAGCGATGCAGGCTGCCACGCCGCCGCCGTGCCTAGACCAGCGCCATGTCTCACGAACGGGCGCTACGACACATTGCCCATCTCCGTGACTGGGCGGCGGCTCGTCCAGCTTGGTCTTGGCAGGACAAGGGAGAGTATTGCTATTTGCTGGCGTTAGACGTATACGAAAATGCTGTAAAAGTTAAGACTCCTTGTGTCTCGCGAACCCGGCGACCTGGTTGGGCTTACATGGGTCGATGCCACTATCAGGGCTGATCTACACATACCACACGTCGCGAGCTGAGACTCTATTCGACACGCGTGGTCATCTGAGGTCTGTTCGCCATGCGGGGCTTTGTCTGATGAGTGGAGCGTGCATTCCAGCGAGCTTTATTGCCCGCTAGTAATAAGGCTACCAATCGCTATGCTCGGGTGCGACTCAAGCTTCTTACCAATATTGCCGTTTGCCGCGTCGGCAGATGCTATCAACCCCGGTTGTGGCTGGCGAGCTGAGAGTTAGCGACTATTTTTATTGAAGTAACCTCATCGGTGTGTGCCACCCCGCCGCGTTGTCACACGGGGATGGGTCTAGATGCATGAGCGTGTCTGCTTTTTTGAGCTATTGAGTTACATATGTAGCGCCACGACTGGCCTCAACAGCCAATGTTTTTGACCTAGCAGGAAGACAATAGCGTCCGACCGCGCGTATGTGTGAATCTAGAGCCCTCCTCGCGGAAAATGCCGTTCGTAGCCGTCCTATCACCGTCAATGAAGCATCATGAGGCTGGATGCAGGAGAAAGGAGCCATCACATGGCGCCTCAGTCTGATACAGATCCGACTGGTCCATGGGTGGGATTGCCGCCTCCAGAACGTGGTCTAGGTCTACGGGTGGAGAAGAACCCGTTTGCTGAAAGCTCAACGGGAAGCTGCCTCGTTGCCTTTCCTTGGGACGTACAGGATTTCCACCAGCCTCCTGCTCATTTCCCAGTACGAAGCTCTGTGAACGCCCAGTTTTCGCTACCTACATATTTGTCTGTCGTCTCAAGGAGCACGCCTCTGCCTGGAAACTCTACCCCCTTTTATCCTCCTCCTACCTCTCGCGTGCTAGACATATGCATACACAACTTCTTCTACCTTCGGAATCACGTACTTAAATCATGGTGGGCCGCCATTCCCAGACCCGATTGACCCTCGCTTCTACTCACACCTCTCAAGGCTCACTTGCACGGGGGCTTCTTTGACCCTAACGCTCCTGGCAATGTATGTTTTGCTCAACCATCCTGAAAGCTCCCCAGCTCTAACACATTGTTAGTACCCGCCCCAGAACCGGCCCCCGGCGCCTTCGCACCAAGCCCACGGTGGCTCTTACACGCCCGGGAGTTCAGTTGTTGTAAGTAAAGCTTTCTTGTCCAGTTATTCTCACAATATTTCTAACAACGGATGGCAGTCCTATCAAAACCAGCCCTTCTACGGTCACCAGGCACAGCCTGTTTCACCTATCCAAAGCCCTCTATCGACCCATTCTACCTCGTACGGATCTCCTCCACCCCAGCAACAGTACCCCCTCTCCCATATCCAAACACAGCCAAGCATGAGTCAATACCAGCAGCAAACAATGGTCAGTAATGTGTTGACCTTCGTCACCACACCTCAAGGCTAACCAGGGCAGGACTACAATGGGCAGCAGGGTGTCTATCACCAGGAGACGGGTTATAGTCGGCAGGACGGAACAATGGTAAAGCTCTTCCGCGGCTGCTTCTGTGTGTAGCATCAAATTGAACGCGTTTTTAGCAACCGGCGGCTCCTGCTCCTCTCGTGCCCAACAAGTTGACTCCCATCGACGAAACAAGTGTAATGGCCCTAATTCCGTTCGTAAGATTGTGCCAGGCTGCTAACGACTGACTACAGAAAGAAGAAAAGGAGTTTCCCGTCAACCTCAAAGGCAGCTTCCACTTCTCCGAGCCTCGAACGGTGTGGCGATTGCGTAACCCAACACTGTACCAAAAGCCCGGATACGTCTTCAACGACTCAGAACGCCAGTTCCGACACCGCGACTATGCTGGCCGAGTTGCTCTCAAGCCCCGATCGGATCGCTATCTGCACCACAATGATGGTTACCTGCGCAACCTCTATGTGGCCTGCACGGACGAGATCTATACAGGGGCAGGGACCTCTACTTGGAACAGAACCTATGTGCGCAAGGTTGCTCCATTGAAAGTCCGCATCGCCACTTGGGTGATTGACTTCAGCTATGATCCTGAGAGCTGGGAGGACTGGGGCATCATGATCCTGAGAGCTCTGCCGGCGGCCTTGGCCATGACTCTTGTTGTGAGTAGTCCCATGATGCTGAATTATGTACAACGACATTAACAGTTGCAGTTTTGGGACAGCAAGTCAAGAGTCTTCAAGCGGCACTTGTACTATGCCCCAGTGTTGTATAGCTACCATGGCAATGCAAAGGTGTGGAGCAACATGCTCGAGAATCGCAAGGGCCTGTCTCTCATGGCTCGCAACAACCAAGTCTATCGACTGTTGCGGCCTCGCTACCTGTGCTTCCTTCGCGAGCCATTCAACGAGGAGAATTGCGGAGTTGAGGTCGAAAATGTCGAACACTGGGAGAAGCGCCAGGGGCAAGATCCCAGCTTGAACTACCTCTTCGTCGCATACTCCACAGAGCACTTTTCGCACTCTTCTGAGGCGGACATGGTTGCTCTCCATCAAATCGCCGAGACAGCTTGTCGCGCTGCTAAGTTGCCCGCATACTGGATTTCTTGCAGCTGTATGCGGGATACTGCCGAGTTGGAGGCGGATGTAAGTATCCCGTTATCCATAATCTAGATCTATGGCTAACATGTGAAGATCTATCGCATTTCCGATGTCCTTCGCGGTGCACACAGCATGATCATCGCCGTTGGAAGGGGAAAGGCCGCTACATCCTCCTCAGGCAAAGTCACCACTGAAGCACTACTTCAGGAATGGGGCAGTCGAATGTGGACATTCCCCGAGGTCCTGCTCAGCCCAGGGCGTAGCATTCAAGTCTACACCCGCGATGGTAATCTTCAAGCGCCACTCACCGTCGCCAAAAACCAATTTGCGTCCCAAGTCTGGACGTATATGGATGCTGATGTCGCGAGACACCTGATCGACCACTACCTGGGCAGCATTTCTCTAAGCCGGCTGGAACTTGCAGTTCTAGCTCTGAGATGTCTGTATAGCCGGCACACTACTGAGTACTTCTCAGGTGACCAGGCGTATGCTCTCATGGGACTTTTGCGGATGCGGCCGCAGATTGACTCGACCGACACTGCCTTCCAAGCGTTTTCGCGATTGTCGTTGGCCAATGACTCAGACAAGCTCCTAGAGAGATACATTTGCACCCTCCCTCTAAATCGCAGTCAGCCATGGTATGACATGGATGACACCTACCAGTCAACCCTCTGGGATATCACACCCCACTGCGAGGTCGCTGGCATTGCAGATGATGATACTGTCATCATCGATGGCGCCTGGGGAATCTCCGTTCGATGGAAGACATTCTACTCAGTCTATTGGTCCACTGGACCGTCTTGGAAGCGATTCGCTTCCGAGATGATGCTGGAGTGGAACGGCGCTTTTTTCATCATGGCCATTACTTTTTTCTCAATTGGAGCCCAGTCTGGTCCGTCTGGCTCAGGATTGGTCATTGCAGGAGTCGTCTTCTTGTTACTCTTCCTGTATGTCTGGGTCATGACGCCAAAACTGGTCAGGGTCATCTACGGAGGAAAGTTCAGCGAGACTCAGGCCGAGATGTTCGGCTTCGAAGGCCATCTGAACGCCGCCACCATTGAGCGGTCTATTTTTGGCGGCAACTTTGGTCGACTCTCGTGGAGTCCCAACGCAAGCCCCTTGTGTCGCTCGGTTATAAACGAGCACGGAGAACGCGTGGGCTTTGACCCATACAAGGACCCGGAGATTCGGATGAAAGTCGAGGCGGCCAAACAAGCTCGACCCGGTGACATGAGGGTACGGATCCAAGTCCCTAAGAAGCTGACCAGAACCTCGCTAACTCGACACAGATTTTTACATTGGTAGATACATACAACATGCAGTTGATACTGTTCGAGGCCGTCAGGCCACCAGTGACTCTCATGTTCTGTGCCTCTGAAGGAGGTATGCAACGTGCTATCGGCTGCTCGTATGAGTGGGAGTCGCAGACCATGTACCGCGAGACGGTTCTCAGAATGCCCACGACTTCCCTCAACCGCATGGATCGAGTTCCTCGGTTCCGTATGGGGATCCAGCGTCGCGACTATGCATCTGCGCCGCGAGCTGGTCCGGTTTGAAGCGGAGCGTATGGCGTGGTGGATTTGAGTGTGGCGGCTGGAACCGGGGCTTGTATTCCTGATGACCGTGCATGAGTTTCCACAGATTGTAATCAGTAGTTCTTTATTTCTTTAATCAGTTAAATAATAATACACGGTTGAGTTTCTCTTCATCTGCGTGTTGACGGAGCAGTGTCTCCGTTGTCCCGCACAAGTGGCGGCATCAGCTCTTATCGATAAGTCTCAGGCGACAGTGCGAGAGCGGGGCAACAGCTGCCAACTGACTACCCTCACCACCCGCCACCTAGAAGTCTCCCAACTCATCCTCTCCATCTCCACAACCCCACGCTTCCCAGGAAGAGTAGGGTCGGCACGATGGAGACGGCTCGCAAATCATGGGGTAGGTCTCGCTGAATCCTCCTCCTCCTCATCCTCCCCGTGTCCCAAGCCAACCGCTAACCCCGCTGCAGAGCTGGACAACAATGTCCAGTTGATCGATCCCAAACGTGACGCGCTCTACAACTACGACGCCGAGGCACAGAAGACCATCGCCAACGCGAAGCCGTGGACCAAAGATCCCAACTACTTTAAGCATGTGCGCATCAGCGCCGTCGCCCTCATCAAGATGACCATGCACGCCCGCTCCGGCGGCAACCTCGAGGTCATGGGCCTGATGCAGGGCTACATCGACGAAGACACCTTTGTCGTCACCGACGCTTTCCGCCTGCCCGTTGAGGGCACCGAAACCCGAGTCAACGCCCAGGGCGAAGCGAACGAATACTTGGTCGAGTACCTGGACCTCTGTCGTGCCCAGGGCCGACAGGAGAACGTGGTGGGCTGGTACCACAGCCATCCCGGATACGGATGCTGGCTCAGCGGAATCGACGTCGAGACCGAAGCCATGCAGCAGCAATTCCAGGACCCTTTCCTAGCCGTCGTCATTGACCCCGATCGCACCATCAACGCTGGGAAGGTGGAAATCGGCGCCTTCAGAACGTACCCCGCCAACTACAAAGCGGACTTGAGCGCAGCCACTTCCGACGGCTTCCAGGCGGTGCCGCTCGCCAAGGCAGCCGAGTTTGGCGCTCACTCCAGCCGCTACTACAGTGTCGAAGTTTCCCACTTCAAGAGCTCCCTGGACTCGCACCTCCTCGAGCTGCTGTGGCACAAGTACTGGGTCCAGACTCTCAGCCAAAGCCCGCTGCTTACGAACCGAGACTACGGCAACAAACAGATGCTTGACTTGAGCTCCAAGATCAAAGAAGCCACGGCGAGCATCACCCGGAGCAGGGCGGGGCAGGGCATGATGATGGGCGGCGGGACCAAGAGCACCGACAAGGCAGTTGAGAAGCTAGCTAGGGACGCTAACTTGATTGCCACCAAGGAGAGGTCGGGATTGATTGCTGGCCAGGTCAAGGCCAATGTTTTTAACAACCTTGGGACGAAGCCCTCGGATGAAATTTGATGATCTGGGTTTATGAGAATGCTTGTAGCATAACGTAACGGCATAGATGGCGTTCAGAGGTGAAATCAAGAAGCCATAGTGGCTCTGTTCTCCGGGATACTTTCGTTTATGTTCCAGGCCAAGCTCGTCGTGAACCATACCCGGCTGGATGTTCATCACGGTTGAGGAACTATTGGACTTTCCAACTTAGTAACTCATCTTACAGCTTTGTGTCTTTGGATATCGAATTGTCACGCTATTGCTAGTTCTGTCTCGAGGGAGATAATCTCGCCGCCTCGCCAATCACATATCTACCCTTGTCGGCCTATCGTCATGCTTCTTACAACTTCGCTTGCGCCTGCTTCCTCAACGACCTTGTCGCCCACGCTACCCTCGTCTCAATCGACGCCTTCGAGCCGGGATGGTCCGGTACCAAGAAATCAAACAGATGGAATCCGCCCTGCCAAATATGCAGCTCTACCTGCACACCCGCCGCCCACAGCTTCTGTGCGTATGCGATACTCTCGTCACGGAACAGTTCTGCTGAGCCTACGCAGATAAACGCCGGAGGCAGGCCCGCCGCATTGGTTATCCGCGAGGGCGCCGCCAAGGGACTCACGTCGGACTTGCCGGCCGAGGCGCCTAAGTAGGACGTCCAAGCTGTGACGTTGGAGCCGCGCGACCAGCTGCCTTCGCCGACGAACTGGCGACTCGAGTTGGTCTCCATGCGGTCGTCGATCATGGGACTATCGAGCAACTGAGCGCAGATCTTGGGGCCATTGCGGTCACGAGCCAGCACGGTCATGGCAGCCGCCAGGTTACCGCCGGCACTCTGTCCTGCGAGCATCAAGAAGTCGGGATCGATGCCCAACTCCGCGAGATTCTCTCCAATCCAAGTCAGGCCCGCGTAGCAGTCGTCCAAGGGCACCGGAAATGCATGCTCTGGCGCAAGACGGTACTCAACGGTGATGCACACGGCGCCCGCTTCCTTTCCCCACCGCAGGACCTCCTTGAAGCCCGTAAAGCGGTTCCCGCAGATCATGCCGCCGCTGTGCGAGTAGTATATCGCCGGGCTGCCGGCGCGTGCGGGCGCAACGCCAGTGGGCCGGAAGATGGAGAGCGTGACGGGGCCATGGGGACCGGGGACGGATCGCTCTTCGTGGGTAAAAGACTCGCCGGCAAGGGTGGACTCGAGGGTTGCGGCAGCGTTCTGGGCCTCGCGAAGGGCCGGAATGAGCTCTGGTGGGAAGTCCTTCGGGCCTGGAAGGACGTCGAGGAAGGCCGCGAACTCGGGCTCGTACGGAGGCTTGGGAATATTTGCAGGCATGGTGAATGATGGTATATGTGTATATGCCCTCAATTACTGGCTTTACCGTTGAAACTAAACGGGAGGGCAGGTGTAAATACACGAGGCGAGACTATGCGAATAGACGAGGTGAGCTTGGCCACTTTTGTTAAGACCAAGGAGGAGGAGAGGTAGAAAGTGGTCGGGATGAGCTGAGCATGGAGACAAACGTGGTTATATTCACTTAGGCAAGCTTCTCCGCACGCCGATTGATGTGGGGGAGCTCCCGAGTAAGCTCCTGGATCTCGGGCGCATGGCAGATCTATAGTGAGGAGCTGAAGTGCCGAGGCCCTTCGGGTTTCCGGGATGCAGAATGTCGGAGACGGGGACCCGGAGTGAAGTGGGGCTTCACCCGGACACTCCTTGCCCCCGTGTCGACCTTTGGAGGGATCTCTGGTCATGCAAACAAAGCATATTGATCCTACGGCCGCAGTTATCTTTATTTTTTCTCAACGACATCCAGATAGGTATACTTTAGACGCAACAGCGGTTTCTGCATTGTCCCAGAATGGCAACCCATTGTTGACGGCTGACTCAGGATACCCCGGCTTGACAAGGAAAATGTCTTCCGGCGGGAGGACTGGACATCTTCCGGGCGGGCTGCGGATATTGAGCTAGCCGGGCCCGGCTATTTGCAGATATCCCTTGGTGTATTCGTAAGGCTCAGGGTGCTCGGGTGACTTAGCTCGATTAAATGAAAGTCAGAATCGGTCAAGATGTTGGGTGGCCATGGAAGCGGTGCCTTTCCTCAGAATATCACCATTGGCCGGCGGCACGTCCACGACATTTTAACCACCCATGAGTCGGTCACTAGTGAGATTCTAGATCGTCTTCCACTAACTGTGAATGTGTCACATCGAAAGATTTTACAGACTCCATGTGGCTTGAGGCTACTCCGTAGTTGGGGATATCTTGGAACTCACATTTACGACGCCACCAACGAAGCGGCGAGCTCTATCGCCACGGAGTCGGAGGGAGACCAGAGTTTACAAATCGCTTCCGGCGGAAATGGTTGAAGAGTCAGACCCTTGGGCGGTCTTAGCTCGCGACTACTAACGCAAATAGATCTGCTCTTTCCTTTTTGTCGATATCAAGATGCGCCCTTGGTCTCCTTGCAGCAGATGAGACTCATATGGAACAGATTCATCAATAGCTCTGGCGTTAACTCGACGCTAGGGTAGCCATCATCCTTTCGGAGATGGCCACAGTGTTGCGTTGCATCCTGTGCATCGGCAGTGCCACTGGTGATGCCTGACCAGACGACGTGGTGCAAGCTGGGTGGAATCTAGATGCGGCGCTCGTGCGACGATGCATGGTGATCGTGTGTGCATCTGCATGTGCGCCTGCGCAGGCGAGCTGGAGAGTGCTGCACGTTGAGTAATGAAGACGGGCGGATGATCTAGGGAGCAGCTGCATCATGTAGACAGAGGCTAGTCAACTGGAGCTGATGCCATGACAGGCCAGTCGCAGCGATAGGGTATCGAGATTCCAGCCTGACAAGCTCCAGATATGCATCGAGCTGGTATCATGGATATCGACACGGATGAAGAAGGGAAAGTTCCGGTGGAGGCCTTTTAGTGGCACTGAATTGTCAAGACTAAGAATTGGAGCCGAGACACGGATCAAGCGATGCGGCCGAGCACATGCTTCCAGGCTCTGGGAAACCATCTCCTCCTCCTCCTCGACGGCATCACCAGCCACCGAGCCATGCTGCATCCAGCTAGCGGCATCGAGCTCCCCCCGGTCGATATTGGGCGCTACCGCCAGGTTCCAGCTCGGCAGGTATCTGGAGATGAGGTTGGCTGGGAGAGCCAAGTACAGTCCTGCGCAGCGATGGAGCGACCCCGGGCGGCCTGAGTGCCACACCACGTACCTGACGGTAATAGGCTCAGCCTAGCAATTATAGTGGGTGGAGGTACCTTGCTGGTGTGCTTGGGTTTATTACTTTCGAGGTGCATCGTGCGCAACTCGCCGTTCCGTTTGCATGGGTTCTGCTCTGTCAAAGGTGCGTCCTGACGTCATGAATCATCATCGTCCCTCTCGGCCGCCGAAGCTTTCCTGATCACGCAAATCTGCGATCAGCACATGGATTGACGGGCGGGAAATCAGGGCACGCGAGCATCATCGGCACTGTACTCGAAGCGTGCAGAGGTGCGCCGTGAGATTGCATGACGCGTAATTAATTGGGGAACGATGGAGCTGCGTGCGGCAGATGCACTCGGATGCCCGTGACCATCTGGTGCAGCCAAGCTCAGCTTCGATAGTTCGTACGGTGACCCTCTAGAAGTGGGTTTACGGATGCAGAAGCTGGGGAGAGTTGGGTCGGCAGCTTATCGATTTTCTTCGTGCCAGCCAGCCATTGCATGGGTCTTTTGAGACGGAGATATGGACGGGTCGACCGGGTAGCTGGTTGTCTGGTTGAGAGGGAGGGGACTCCTTCGCAAGGGAACGTCGAGGGAATCTCCAGGATAGCCCGCCGCAATACGCGAGAGACACGGCATGGGCTGGATGCAGCATGTGTTCGCGCATCCCGTTCGCTGTCTCGGCGCTGTAGGAGATGGAGGCGCACAGAATATGTGTGAGTGCGAGCTCATGTGCCAGCTGTGTGTCATGGCTTTGCACTCGGCGAGCTGCGCTGCGTGGGGACCGGATGCACGGTCTGGAACAGCTTCGCCAACAGCCAACGGGACGCATGCTCCGTGGCCATGGCGATGCAGCATGTCAAGATAATTAGTGAGTGTTGCAGTGGCGGCCATATCACACAAACGCCCAAGAGACAAACCCGCCGAGCACGGCGCCATCCATTGTCTGACCTGTCACCCAGCACACAGATACACACACGCCGCATCTCAAAACCTGCCCTGGCCTGGATGTTCAGATCGGATGCCTCCGTAATTAGCGACGGGCCAGTCTGGGAGTTGGAGACGGGGTCTAGAATCAGTCCTCCTCAGCCGCCACGGCGAGGCGCAGGCCGGAAAAAATCAAAGACGGGGGCCCTCCACATGCAGACATGCAAACATGCAAGACCCCTCGATGCCATCAGAAAACAAAGAGCGTTCCATTCTGGCCGTTGCAGGCGACCAAAGATGACAGCCAGCACCAGGGGGTGAGACAATCTGCCCGCTGCAACCCAGGGCAACCAACCCACGTTGCAAATGGGAACCACCCAGCAACGCAAAAGTCGATGAAACCAGCCAGCCAGAGTAAAAACGACGAAACAGAAATGGAAAAAAAGCCATCAAAGTCCCCAACACCTAGCCGCAGAGTCGAGAACGTCAGAGACGTCCGCCGAGACGGTGCGAGATGGGGACGCTTCCCTGTCTGGCTGCAACCACCCTTGCCCAGCTGGCTTGGCCCGGCGCTCAAGCTAGCCGGCTTGACACACGCGGCCCTATGCCCTTTGGCCGTCTTTTTTTTTTATTGCTGCCCTGACTGAACTGCGATGGAGTAGAGTACTTTGTGACTAGTCGACCAGGTACCTGAGACGGGGCTCTTAGCTTTCCACTGGGCGTCGACTAATACCGGTACGCCGTAGTGGATGCAGTGAGTCGTGTTAGTGGTGTTAGTGGTGTCAATGGCCGTGGTCTCAGCAGCTGTCCTAGTTCTGCGACATATGGCCGATGACGTCCACGATCAGCAATTCTGGGCACGCCTCGCCCTTGCCCAACGTCACTCCCTCGCCGAATCCAGCTTTACCTGGCTTGTCTCCAGGTACTTTCCCTGTCTTGGTTCTTGCGGGATACCTCACTACCTTGCCTCACTACCTCACCGTAGCGTGCTAGCTTGTAGCTCTCTCCCGCCACGTCTCGAGGTTAGGTTGGACTCGCCCAAGGTATATGTAACCCCCTTCCTCCTCGGGCCTCTCTGCTCACGGGTCCTTCCTGCCATCTCCTTTCATCTCTATCTCCAAGGAAGATCTTTATACCCCAATCCCCCAAAAGGAATAATACCAAACGTCTTGTGATACCCAAACCCGCCTCCTACCAATTTCCTTCCGCCTCTCCCAATCGACCTTCCTTCACCTCTCAATACCCCGGATACCCTCGATACCCATCTCTGCCCTTCACGCAAGAGTCGCTTTACCTGCTCCCAGCTTTATACCCTCTTCACGACTCGCTTAATCACATATACCCGCCATCATGTCCGTCAACGTCAACAAACCCACCGACAATGCCGTAAAGGAGGCCGACATCAACCGCAAGCTCCAGCTCTATGGAATTGCCATGGCCTTCCAGAAGGGCAAGGTCCCCTCAGTAAGCATCAGCGCCTCCAGATCCGTCCAGTTGCCATTGTACTGACCTCGACTCTCCAGAACGACCAAATCGACATCGCCCTCAGCAGCTTCCTGGCCTCCAAGGCCCTCTCAAACCCCCCCGAGAAGCTCTCCGACGACGGCAAGACCCTTGTTCAGGATACTCGGGACGTCATCCAACAGGCCAAATACCTTCTCCTGTCAAAGAACGACGGCAACCTGATCCAGGACTTCGTCTGGCAGACGACCCAATTTGATCCCAAGAGCGTCAAGACCCCCGGTGCTCCTGTCACTAAGGATGCCGCCAAGAAGGATGGCGAGGATGCCCTCCAGGGCTTGAGAACTCTCGGTACCCTGCTCATTACCAACGGCCAGTTCCGAAAGCTCCTCCAGGACTGCACCGTCCTCCTGCGAGACATTGCCGGCGATGCTGCCACCAGCGCTGCCTCCAAGGTCCGCCCTACTGAGGATCAACTTGCCGAGATGGACAGAGCCGCCCAGGACAACACATGGCACGAGAAGCCCAAATTCTCCAAGGCGGACTTGAAGAAGCGGGCTCAGGGCATCTATGGCGGAGCCAAGAAGGATGCACAGGATGTTGCTGCCGCTGGTACTGAGGCTAACGATCAGGTCGATGCTATGGCCGGAAGAGATGCCGTTCTCGACACGGCCCAGCAGAAGCTCGATGGCAAGATCGACGAAAAGACCAAGCAGAATATTCTTCAGCGCAATGAGGAGTACCGCCGCCGCGCCAGCGAATACTTTAACAAGAAGATGCCCAAGGAGCGCAAGGATCAGACCATCTTCCGTCTCAAGAAGATGATCCTCGAGTGCCAGCAGCATGAGGATTACTCCCAGGCTATCCAGACCCTGCTGAGTCTTGCTGAGAACTACGGCAAGCATGGCCGCACCCTCGGTAAGGGAGGCGCCGGCACCGCCAAGGAGGCACGATCTGGATTTGCGGCGGCTGAGGCCGACCTGCGCACCCTCATCGAGCGCTTCGCCAACGGAACTTCGACCTCTGACCTGTGGGAGTCGATCAACCAGATCTACAAGGATGCCGAGAAGGATCAGGAGCTTCGTGACTGGTTCAAGGCTATGGACACTTACATCAGACGCTGCCTCCTTGAGCAGGGCTTCATTCTCGACGACTTGTCCACCCAGCAGTGGAATCAACTCTACGAGCGAGGACGCTACCTGCTCCGCGAGAAGTATCGCGCCCACACTGACCGCGTCCTCGACGAGGTCAAGTTCGTCGCCGACCAGTTCGACAAGGACGCCCAGAACAAGGCCTTTGGTCAGTCTGTCGCAAAGTTGTTCAAGGACCTTGGCAACGATGTGGACGGCAAGCCCGTTTTCAAGCCTCATCTCATCAAGGACTTGACTGAAGTGATCCTGCCTTCCGTCTTGAGGAACATTGCCTACATCCCCATCCCCCGCATTGAGTTCTCCGATCCCAAGTTCGATGCCATCATTGAGAACTTGGTCCTCGAGAGCGATAACTTCATGCCTAATGTTCTCGAGATTGCTAGCGAGAACTACTTCCGCTGGGGACGCAGGAAGATTGCCAACAAGCACCACCAGACCTTCGAGGTCAAGGTTGCCGGCATCCAGATGGACCTGCGCGATGTCAGCTTCCACATCAAGCGCAAGCAGGGCTTCCCCTCCATCACCGACACTGGTGTCATTGATATCCTCCTGCCAGGCGACGGTTTCTCCTTCAAGATGAAGGTGTGCACCGCCCACAAGAAGGATCGCGAGAACTACTTCAAGGTTGAGAAGGTCGACGTGGATGTCAAGGGCCTCAACTTCAAGGTTAAGCAGTCCAGCCACAAGTTGCTCTTTGCCCTGGTCAAGCCCCTTGCCCTCAAGTTCATGCGCAAGCCGCTGCAGATGGCCGTGGAGAAGGCCATCAAGGAGCAGTGCAACACTCTCGATGCCAAGTTCTTCAAGATCAAGCAGGAGGTCGACCGCGCTACCACCGAGGCCAAGAACGACCCCAAGAACGCCCCCAACATCTACAAGCGTTACTACGAGGCTGCCCAGAAGGAGTTCAGCAAGAAGAAGGCCGAGGCTGGGGCGGTTGTCGCTGACAAGAAGGTCAACATTGCCTTTGTCAAGGAGGACAGCATCTTCCCCGCCATCAACCTCCCTGGCGGCATCAGCACCAAGGCCTCCGAGTACAAGGAGCTGGCCACCAAGGGCGAGAAGTGGGAGAGCCCTGTCTTCTCCGTCGGCTCGGCTAGCAAGAGTTCGGATATCCCTCACGCACCCAAGATTGAGCGTAAGACCCATGCCGTAAGCAACGGAGGTACTCACACTCCTGGCAATGGCATCGTCAACGGAAGCGGCGCCTTCAATGGCACCAACCGCAAGCCCGTGAATGACTACGGCACAATCCTCCCCACCAACGGCCGCAAGGTCAATGACGGACCTCTGCTCCCTGGTCAGACCGTCTAGGGGATTTGGTGATGACCTTTTGGGGAGGTAATGGCATGAAGATGGTGGAGGACGAGACGATTAAACGTATACCCTTTGCGACACACGCATGACTTTTCCTGTTACTGTGTACTTGGTTTGTTTTTGATACCACGTTGGAAGTAATGATGAATGGGTTAAAGGGCTTTCGGGTTTGGTTAGTAAACCAAAGCCTGGTGTGAAAATTGTTATCTTTCCTTTGTTCACGATTATAAATGGAACGTTGATAGGTTCAAATTGATGCTTGCACTCAAAACCAGAAGTTCTTTCCGCTGCTCCTTGTTTCCGACTGATGAATGTGACCAATTAATTAAGGGATTTGTGACTTTGCCTTTCACTTGTTCTTAAATCGTGAGGTAAGAGATGAGATGCCTGAACAACCTTCGCACTGAATACTCGCCAGTACAAGTCCCCTCGCATTAGGCAAAATAAGAATAAGGAATTACTGGGGCCAACTGCGCACCTGATTTCCATACAACTTGGAACTGGGCCTCTGGAATCACCAACTTGGTAGGTACTTAAGTTACGCGGCGGCGTAAGCCAGAAGGAGAGGGTGTGGGGGCGGGGTCTAGTGATCATCAGCCAGGACGGAAGGAGCTTAGCCCCTAGAATTTTGCCTAGGAGCCAGGACGGGCCCTGTGACGACGTCACTCCATAGTGAGCTGTGAGCATCGCACGCTGTGCAATAGCGGATAGCGGCGAAGTGGGTGGCGGCCTCTGCAAAGCCACGATCCAACGGGAGTAAATCCGCAGACAGCCTGTCTAGTGATTTGGCGGGTGGTCTTCACATACTGTCATAAGAGGCGACAATAATAGGAAAAGGAAGGATGTCCCCTCTCCTTCTCCCCCATTCCTTCCTCTCCCTTGTTCCCTTTTGATTCTGTTTGCTCCCATCTCGTACCCCACGTACTTCAACCTCCAACCTCCAACCTCCGACCTCCGCAGAAACCGACCCCACCACCGTAACAACCACCACCTTCGATGCACCACAACATCGCATCATGACGCCTGCGTCCCTCTCCCCAGAGCAGACGCATGCGCTCTTCGACATCCTCACCCACCATGAAACCTACGCAGAGATCGAGGGCTTCAAGTTCCCGGACGCCGTGACGGGCTATGGCCGCCCCTTTGCCAGGAAAACCGTCGTGCCACAGACCGGGTGGCCGAGTCGGTCAACGACACCCGCGAATTCAACTCCGGTCACTCCTCGAGTGAGGACCCCAGTGCCCTTCTTCAGATCTAGCGCAGAGAAGAAGGACCCTGAGGCCGAGGAGGGAGCGCCGGTGGAAGCACTGGTGGAAGCGCCGGTGGATGAACCGGAGGAAGTAGATGTCGGGCCGTCGACGTCCCCGCTGCTGCAAACCCTCGTGACGAGGTTTATGCTTCTGCTTCCTGGGGTGAGAGACTTGCCTCGCGAGTTCTGGTCGGTACGTGTGCAGGGCCTGTTGGCAAGGCTGGGCGAGGCGGAACTATCGGAAAGCTACGACAAGGGCGCGCTTGGCACCCGCAAGGTGTTGGCGACGGCAATGAGTGGGCTGGTCGAGATGGTCGGGCGGGGTGCCTTTGGAGGCGTGAAGAAGAGGTCTCTGGAAGAAACCACGGACAGCGAACTCAAGAGCGAGGACACCTATGACCACACCAAAGCTGAGGATCTGGTGAGGGCATGGGACGACGTTGTCGAAGAATTAATCTACGGAAATCTGGTCGACGACATTTACGATTATCTCAGCAAGACGGACGATTTGGAAGGCCATTCACCGGCCGTCAAAGCTGCAGCCGAGTATGCCATCATTCAGTATGTATCCCTACACGTCCCACTCCAGCGCATTCTAACCGTAGGCAGCCTCGCGACCTTTCTCCATCACATCTTCGTTCTGTCTCCCGAGGGTCAATACCTCCTCAAGCTCATCGAGAACGTACACAACCTCGTTCCCTACAAGATGGTTAAGCAAACGTTGCGGGTTGGTAACGCCGCCACCATGATGAGCGCCATGATGCGCCTGCTTCTCGCCAAGCTGAGCGTCACAAGCATCACTAACTGGGTCGGGCTAACAGCCAACGCCGACGACGGCATGAATCTCCTCCAGAGGATAATATCCCTGGTGCTGTCGTGGGATTCGAGCGAGTTCCGAAAGAGCGCCGACAAGATTGAAAAGGCCAAGGATCGGCCCAGCGACGAAATGCTGCAGGCGATTCGCAACTACATCGCCCAGGGCCGCGACGAGCACGAGACGGTGCGAGCCGCCAGTATGGAGCATTCTCAGTCCATCATCACAGCGATCTTCAACGCAGCTGACCCTGACCTTACCGCCGCTTTGACCGAGACGAAGCACGCCCAGTGTCTTGAGTACTACTCTGCTCTCCTCTCAGTACGCGATCGCGAGAGCATCACTACCGCCTTGTGTCGTCAGCCACCTGATCTATTTACCGCGACCGTCAAGGACCTCTTCACTGCCTATGAACCCATAATCCGGGCAGTGCACTCGGGGGTAGATTTGCGGGAACATGTCGAAGCGGGCCAGGCCTTCATAGACGACTTTATCAAAAGCAGCAAGCCGAAAAAGGTTGAGACGGGTACCTCAACACCATTAGGAGGGATGCGGTCCATGATAAATGGCGAGTCGGCGGTCAAACCAGGCAAGATGCCTAGTGTCAACGATTATGTCGACCTATTGATGAGGAATCGTTCGGTCATGTACAAGTGGGTTCACGCCTTGGCAAAATCCTGCCCCGAAGTGTGGGAAGAAATGAGGAAATGGGAAAGAGATGCTGTTGTCAAGTTCCGTCAAGAAAGGAAGCCTCAAGAAATTCCCAAGGTTGAAAAGACGGAACCCGAAGTCGCAGACGCCAACAGGAATGAGGAGGTTGATCAGAAAACAACCGACACTAGTCCAATGGATGACCACCTCAACGAACTCTTCCAGTCCCTCCCCTCCACATCTCAGCAACCCATCCTCTCCGCACTCGATGCCCACTCCGCCTACCTCTCTACTCTCTCAGACCTCTCTATATCCCGACTCCAACGCATCATCGACACAGCAGACTCCAACTCTGACAACATGGCCGGTCCAGGTATGTTCCTCTCACGATGGCAGAGCATCCTGGAATGCACTCCCATCACACCGGGTACGCCGCGGGGTTCTATTAGGTGCGGTAAAGACGTGAAGCACGCGATGACGATGGGCAAGACGGGTGTGGCAGGCATTGACAAGGCAAGGGAGGCAGCTCTTCGGTTGTCTGAGGAGGGCCCCGAGGCGCCGGATGTAGACGTGGTGGTGAAAGAGATGTCAGAAGGATTCCGGAAGTTGCTACAGGAATGTGGAGAGCAGTAAACAGCATGGTGGGTTGGACAGTGTAAAGAGTAACAGCCACCGACGTGTGCTATACATCCAGATGGGATGACACGAGTATAGAAGACGGTGTGATTAGAGCCTATGAGTAATGCAAGGAGTTTGTAGCAATTTTAGCAGGCTAGAAGCCACCAGTATACTCGAAAGAAATGCATATACTTGACAACTTGATTTCCACCGTTCTGAGCACATTGTCCTTGCTCCAAAAAATAGTTGATACCTCCCTCCGTGTTGAGCTCCCTGCGGCTGCTATCTTCCCCCTACCGTCTTCGCACGATTCGGATCCACACAGATCAGACTTGCCAGTACCTACTCAGAGGGAGAGGTATCACGCGGATCTTCGCCGGGCTGGAATCTCAACGCATATGCGTGACCGTGGTCGTCGCAGCACAGTCCGACCCAAACTGCCAGTGGTATACCTCCTTGGCGATCGATCTCGCAAGGCAGCCCGCTCACATGGCGAGGGGCTCCTGCTTCGTTCTGAGAATCCGCTGCTCTCACTTGAGCTTGACGGACTAGACGGGGAGCGAGCCTCTCTTTCGCAAGCCATCATCCATGCTGGGGGGTCGATTTCTGGCGTTGCCGGGAGGGGCTTGTTGACGTTTGAGGAGCTCTGCTGGGACGACATCCATTGGACTTCTCGGCCCTGCATCTTCTGTGCAAATTGCACGATTGCCTCTGCGGCACCATCTGGCGAAGACTCCATCTGTCCTACACGATATGCCAGACCATCGATATAGTCATCTACCGGGCCGCCCGGTGCTGGGCTCGGCGAGAACGAAGGGTGGGAAATAAGATCAACCATCGGGATGACCTGCAGGTCCTCTCTCTCCTCTCCTCCAACCGTGTCGCTGTCCGACTCGTCCTCAGAAAGTCCATCTCCAAAGTCCAAATCCTGATCGTCGACGGCCTCGGGTTCTTCCTGTGGCCTTCTAGGACCGGCAAATCTGATTGTGCGGCGCGGGTACTGCTTCAGTTCCAGACGATGCTTCCACAGGAGTTTTATCCGAATGCCTGTCGCTTCCTCAAGCCTGCGGACCAACCCGCCGCACGCAAGACAGTTCTTTCTGGAAAAATACACTTCAAAACTGGGCCGGGTGCCATTTTCCTAGCGGGCATTCCGGAGACTTTGAAGGTGACGCATAGTGACGTTGTCGAAGTCTTTGGTGATGTTGAACATATCCAGGAGGACCATGATGCCGTGAACTGCTAGTTTTACTTCCACATGAGAACCCTGGAATAAGCCATCTCGGCCTGGTCCTCTCAGTACCCTCCCTGGGTTATCAAACGGTCTTGTCATGATCAATCCCAGCAGTTTTCCAACTGCGATAACCCGCTTCGTCCAGACCAAGTTGGCGAGCACGCCTGGGGTCGCATCGAGAACATCGCCAAGCAGACCTGCTCCATGGCCACTCTCGGCCGAAGTGAGGACGGCACGTTCTCCGGTAAGCGTAACGAGTGCGAGGAACCCAACAGTTTTAGCCGCGAGTCGAAATTCGATCTTTGACTGGGTTAACAAAGCCTTTGCGCGGGAGTGTGTGAATTTGAATTCGAGGTTCGGGCCGATGACTTGCACGGTGAGGCTCGCGTCCTCGGCGTTGATTATGTGATGGAAATAGAAAAACGGAGAGGAGGCTTGGTTCGAGGATATGAAAAGAGGTAGTGGACCGTCGGCTTCGAGATTCGACATGGTAACGGCAGTAAAAGTTTCACGTTGTTGATTTCGCGATGTCTTTGCTGAGGAGACTGGAGAAGCATGAGCTTCCGAGTAACAGCATGAGAAGGGATCAAATACCTAATAGCACTCACAAATCCACAGGATGATATTGTGAAAGAGTAAAACAACACGGCGAGATGTAGCTATTGATGCATCAGTCAGGGTCTTAGGTTCGTAGTAGGGCTCAAGAGGCGGATAGTGTTTTAGGCTGTCCGAGTTCTGGAGCAACAACACATACTTATACACAGAAACAGGCTCACCTCACGCAACCACCACCAGCCCGTGCACGAGCCTGAATCACCGCGACTCAGGCTTCGCAAGAAGAACTCGGACAGAGAAAGAAGTTACGGCATGACGTCGGGATGAACATGAAGAAACCAGACAACGGCTTTGGCCAGAGGATGCTGAACAGTGTCACATCCGTGGGCCGTTGTGGGGAGTCTCTCGCCGGTTCAGTGTGAGAATAGGGAAGATGAGAAGTGTGAGGAATGAAGGTGCGCGAGAAAGGAAGGAAAGAGCAGAAATAAAACGCAAAGAAACGGCTTTGTTAGAAGGCGCAAGGTGAATTCGAGCAGCGTATGAGAGACTAAGGCTCGCGGAACCAGAGACGGACAGTGGTTTTTCGAGTCTTCATTGGAGGTCATCATGAGTGCCTAGCCTCTGCGATGCACGACAGAGAAGGAAAATGGGAAGGGACTAGCAATCAGAATAATAAACTCCAGCATATCGATGAGGGAGAACCACGCCGAGGAGTAAGCCAAGGCCAATCATGTGCACAACAAGTCGGCAAAAGACTCAGGTCAAGCATTCACATTCACAAAGGTGGCACAAATCGAATTGACAAGCTCGGACGGGTCCAAATTGAGTAAACCGAATGGCCCAATATCGGGGGAATCTCATTCATACATGACAAAATCTATGACCGTACGCCCAAATCCATGCTCCCCGCCAGATTTTTACTCGTCATCCTCCTCCTCCTCCTCGGCCTCAGCGGTGGTCTGGGCAATTCGGTCCAAATCACGCTGGCCGGCCTGGGTGATGCGGCGGCCACCCTTGTCCTCGTCCTGCTCAAGGACGCCGATCTTCTCGAGGGCCTGCATGACCTTGCGGTCAACGGAGCCGGAGGCGTCGACGTGGTGGGAGGGGGCGTTGCCGCGGTTCTTGGCGGTACCGTGGACCTTGCGGAGACGGCCGACACCGACGGTCTTCCGGAGGTAGACGTGGCGGGCGATGGAGGCAGCGCGGACGTAGAACCAGTCAATGTCCTGGGGAGGGAGCTCCTTGGCGGGACCGGTCTTGACGGTGTCAACCCAACCTTGACGACAGTGTTAGCGAATCGTCCCAAGACTCTTTATCAAATACGTCACGGCACGGGAATTGCAAACAACATACCAGGGATGGGAAGCTTTCCCTGACGCTTCAAGAACGCAGAGTAGGCAATGATGAACTTTTGCGCCTGATTGCAAGAGACCCATTAGCATGATTCCGTCGTCAGAAGTCTTTCGACCCCCTCGCGCCTGCTCCTCAATCTCGTTTGTAACCATCGCCCGCGAATTGCAGCGGCCGACGCAGCGGTTCAGTTAAGCCCCAACGCGCTGCGGCAGCGCCTCCATTTGCGATCGTGGCGGCATCGGAAGATTGTATTGCGAAGTCGTCGAAGAGGTGTAATCGGATGTTCGGGGGGGTGTGTCCTGTTGGTTGTTTTTTGGTTTCAGGGAGTACCTACATCGACATCGCGCACGGTAACTCCGCCGGCCATTTTTGCGGTATTGTTGGGGGGGTGGAGGGGGAGATGGTGCGTTGGGTGATTGATTGTCGAAGCGTGACGGTTGGAAAGCTCGAATTCGTGGTGTTGCGATTGCCTCGAATTGGTGAACTTTTTTTCGGGGTAGGGCTCGTGGCCCTAGCGGGGAAACCTTACGCGAGTGACTAAGCACGGTGTTAGTTGCACAGTATGCACACCGTCGCACCGTTGAATGCACTGTGGGGCTCGAGTGGGGCAAGCTGGCCGGGAGGGGATGCCTTAGACTCCGGGACAAGAATAGCCTCTCTTTGAGCCTCAAAGCCGGGAACTCGACATGTTCTGTGGACGAGGGAGTTACACAGACGCTCTGCCAGCTCCTCGCTGCAACGTCATTCGTGCTACGACATGCGGACCCAAAATGGTTTGGTTAATACGCGTGTTGTCGCCCAACACCAGGAACGGTGACCGCCGGGCTGCAGTGTAATCGGATTCACGACATGATACAAAGGGCCGATGCACTCTCTCGGCTAAAGAAACGGACGTTTTCACGCACGTGAGAAGAACTGATAGGTTGAACAATCTCAGGATTATATTCGCAGAGTGTTACTGGTGAAGTATTAACAAAGGCCATACAGACAGACGAGGTATCATTATTCAAGCAGTCTATGAGCATTACGAAAGAAAGGTCCTATATCCATCTATCCCGATTCTCGGAATCCAAGAGATGATTCCAAGCTGATCATTAACATGTATCTCTCCTCTATTTTAAGCCCACTTAGCCAAGATGGCCATGACAGTAACACCAAATGCCACACAGGCAAAGGCGAGCAGAAGAATCTTAAGAGGCGCACGGCGCATGTACGGGTTGAACATGAACTCGTGGGCGAGGAGCTCAACAAGGCCGGTGTACATCAGGATACCGGCGCTGATAGCGTCGAAAATACCGTTGACGAGCTTCTGGGTGTTGGCGTTGTTGGGTTTGGCAGCGATACCGGCAGCGATACCAATGGGGGTGGACAAGGCATAGATGCCAGCGAGGACGAAGGGCACCCATCGCCTGTTTTTAGGCCAGGGAGCGACGGCCAGACGGGATCCCAGACCCAGGCCCTCGAACATTTGGTGGAACACCAGGACGATCAGGAGGACGACAAGTTCGTCAGTGGTACCAAGGGTGAGGCCGATGAACACACTGTGGAACACGACGCCGAATTCGAGGATGAAGATGGCGAGAAGCTGGCCACCTAGGCTACTGGAGTCACCCTCCTTATGCTCGTGTTGGTGGGCAAGGTGGGTTTCTCCGCCGGGCGCATAACCGGCTTCGCTGGGTCGGGCCTCTCGCTCCACGTCGGTGTTCTGGGAAAGCTCTTCGCTGGTGACAGCCTTCTCCGGCTTCTTGGCCGCGATGAAATCCATGGCAGGGTCCAGTTCGGTGTCGATATCGCCGTGGCTGTGACCGTGCTCAGCGTCGTCGTCCATCATCCTACTAGCCAACATCTCGACAAAGAACATGACGATGACGGTCATGAGGGCGATGGCCTCAGCCCAGTCGTATCCGCCCATTCGATCCGCCAAACACTCATCGGTGAGGTTCTCGATGGCGGGGACCAGCAGGTGCATGAACGCCGTCGCAATGATGACACCGGTACCGATGAACTTGCAGATGAAGAAGGTGAACTTTGGGACGGGGATCTTGCTCTGCCGGGCAAGGATGATGGGGGCGACGGCGCCGAAAAGCGAAGACGCTAAGATGATGAAGATGGAGCCAATTCGAAGCCCTCGGTTGTTGAGAGCAACGGCATCGCCGTTGCAGTCTAATGCGTCGGCCATGGTGTCGTCGGGAGGTGGTTGTTGCTAGGAGCTCAGTGGATGATGGTCAAAGTGTGACCGGTGCGCTTGAGGAGTGTCGCCAAGGGAAAGACGCCAGTCTTATAAGCCTGGCTGCCAGACACGAACAGCTAATGATACGACGCCGTGAAACGCCAAGGGCACCTGAAGAGGCCTATTCCCCGATGAGGAAGCGAGCAAGCTGTGGGAGCGGTGCGATTCGAGTGGTCGACGACGCCAAGATGCTCGGCGTGCGGGTTGTGGTCTGTGTCACTCGGAAACTTTGTCTTGGCTGCAGCGACGGTTGAGGCTGATGTGCGACCGGTTTATATCCTCCACGACGATGCTTGGGAGGAGAAGGTGGATGAATATTTCTGGGTCCGTGACGAACGGTTCGCGAGCAAGACACCTTGATGGCGCAAGACCAAGACTTATAGGATGTGGGAGGAGTGCCGCGCAACCGAGTGAAAAGCCGCCAAGGGCGGGTGCAGGGCGTGGATAGAGTTAAGCAGGCGGGCCAATACTCGACGCCCGAATCGGAATCGCGGTGCCGAGAGATGCGTCGACTGTGGGCGTGGTTGTTGCTCCAATTGCTTCAAGGACCAGGGAAAGGATGGGGAACGGGTTGATGGAGAGGCTAAAATCGGGCCCAAAGCAGCCCGGAGCAGGGAAGATGACGGCGTGCGCAGGGTCTTTTACTGCGGGAGAAGGAGCAGCCGTGGGGGTGGGAATGATGAGACCCCGTAAGATGGTAGATGGTTGGATGGTTGAATGCAGAGGATAGAGGATGACTTCGAGGATATCGTCCAGCTGTGTTTGAATTCGGTGGCGCACGGGACTTCGACTGCTCTGGGCCTCCACTGTGTTCACTATGATGGGCTGGGCCGTCGCATGAACCTTGTCAATGAGTCTATCGGTATTCGTACGCGTCTATCTACGGGCCATCCAGGCCCTCTAGCTCCTCCGAGGGGGAACGGCATGGACGAGGCGCAAGGACGGGACGATAGTTTCACAGCCATCACGGCTACGACCGCACCCCGTTGGCTCCGTTGGCTGCGTGGCTGGGCTAGCAGGTACTAGAGGCCCAAGTCACAGCGAGCCGTGTCTCTGAAGAGCCTTCAAATGGGAAAAGATCGCGCAAGTGAGCGCCAAAGGGAGGGAGCGGGCTGGCTGAGGTCCGGGTGGGTCAGATTAAGGTGAGAACCTTGATGGCCGCGGCCTGTCAGGGATTCCCGGCGGAGAGACAGAGCCCGGCAACACAACGGCATGTCATTCGTGGGCTGCAAGGGAGGGAACCTTTTGCCGCGCATAAGTTGCATAAGTCTGGTTTCGATTGTCACGGGCATTGTCATGTCTTAGAGTCGAGTAATGGCAGGTGGTGTAAATTGTTGTCTCTCTGGCTGTCTGACAAGTATTGGCTGTGTCTCTGACGTTCCCGCGCTGAGCCATCACAAGGTGTCTCTGATAGCAGCCTTTTGCTCAGCGCAATTAATCATCTCACACAACCCTTCCTAAAACGGCTCCCGTTGTCAAATGCTATCCACCATGCTTCCCTAGCTTGAATTTTCACCGGTGTGGGCTCCAATGCCCCGGCGTATCGTGCACTCCGTCCGGCAAAACGACTCCATTTCAGGCGTGAGGTCATCCACAGAGTGTGGCGTAACAGCCGCCCGTCCCCACCGTCGGCTCCGGGAGCCTCTCAGGGCCGCCAGATTCGGGATCTGCCTCGACTTCCTCGCTCTTCCATTGGCCAGCCACCCCTCCCTCCCGCATCCCCTCAGCCACCGTAGCCTAGATGATCCTCAATGCCATCAAGGTTCTCATTGCGCCTGATGCGCCATGTATCACCTCCAGTCAGCCCTCTACAAATCCACGAATCCACGCAGCGTCTGCACACAAATACCAGACCACGGATGACGCGGCACCGCACACCTCATCCCACGCTTGGCAACAGTTGTTCCAGTTTCAACCGCGGGTCAGACCGGTTCCATCCATTACCAGTTGTGCGTGTAAGTGACACATCGTCAACCAGACAAGACACTCCGAGAGATGTGGACGCTGCCCCATGACCCATAACAATTCGCAGCCAGGTCAGGAGAGAACGACGCCGATCAGGCAAAAGAACCGAGTTGATGATGGATTTTGCTCCGATGTCTTGTGAATCCGAATCGGTGTGCTTCGTATGCTGACGGCTCCCATGTCTCTAATCCCTCAACCCAATGTCTTCTAAAGCCAGTCACGTGCTGCCCATCCTACCCAATCACCCTCTCCCGGTCTTAGAAAAGCCACTGGCCTGGAGCTGAACCGACGAGGCATTTCACTTCGCTCACGTCCCCCCACACCTTGTTGTCATCGTCTGGCGACCATTAACGGGCGTCTTCCCGTCAGCGAAGTCGGTGACCGTTGTGGACCGTCCCGCCCGTCGTGTCAGCACGTCTGAGGTTTGGTTGGGGCCTATTCATGCGCCTGTTGGCCCTGATCCTGGGATTTTTGGAAAACCAGCCCTGCGGTCCGACTCGGGGAATAACACCGCACCTAAAGTGGCCGCGTATTGAAGTCAGAACCCACCTCTCCAGGGGTGTTCATGAAGAGAACTGGATTTCTAACCCAAGCGTCCTGAACGGCTTGTCCAATTTCCTTAGGTCGATTCCGCTTCCCAAGCTGAAGAGGAGCGACTTGACACGCCCCTCCCAGAGAACTCCAATGCGGAGATTCTGGTCCAGTCGCGTCTTGAGTACACCGGCGTACTTCTCCTCGCCGGGTTTCTCCTCGCCGGGTTTCTCAGGGTTGATCGGTGTGGGAGCAGGAGTTGGCACGATGACCGGTTCTGGGTCATCAAGCCGCCACTCCAATTTCGCTTGAAAGCTGCGCTCCTTCTTTTGATCAGTCTGCTCCGTGTTGGTCTGCTCCGTGTTGGTCTGCTCCATGTTGGTCTGCTTCGTGTTGTCATCATCAGCGACCGGCCTCGCGAATGGTTTCCGCCAGAGCTCCATGCCAAGAGCCCACGCGCTCTCGTAGCTGAATACGTTGAACTCCATCCTCGTGGCCAGGCTGCAATGCTTTCCAGCTACAACGGCGTAGCTAGCACTGATGTTACCCATCAGGGGGTTAAGGGTAAGGGTCGCGGACAACGGCGTGCCCGTATGGGAGGGCAGCGTCGCGAACCTGGTTCCCAGACTGATCCCACCAGACTTGTTCAGGATGCCGTAATAGAATTCTCCACCTGTGCTGAACCGGCCATAGATCCTCTCCCTATCGCCATTTTCATTCTCGGTGGGACTTGGTGGAGGGCGCATGTCGGCATCGCCGCCGAAATTGTACACGCCTCGGATTCCCAAAAATCCTCCATCGGAGGATGCTAGCCCCTCGAGGGCGTACTTGCCCACGTCATACTGCGCCAATCCCAGCACGGTTCCTCCATTTCTAAGATGCTGGGCTGATACCGAGCTCAGCTGGAGTTGCAAGGCAGGTGATACCCGTTTGACCACCATCGCTTCCAGCATGGACTGGGGCAAGTATAGCCGGCCATAGAGGAGCGACGGTTCGGGCCTGTCCTGTGGGGTCAGGATGCCTGGGTCGGTTCGTCGAGGGAGCTCGGTAAGCGGCCGGTATGAGCGTAGGAGCGCTGGCAGGGGCACGGTCTCTGACTGCGGCGTCAAGAGTACCTGGAGCGGGACCGATGAGAAGAGGTACGAGATTGAGCCATCGACAATGCCGACGGAACCGAGCTGGTATGATGTTGCAAAGTTCGGGCTCGCGAGCGCAGAGAGAGTGAGGCGCAGACCGCGCGGGGTCTGGAAGTTCAAGAGAGCTGGTGGGCACCATCGTAAGCAAAAGGGATTGGGCAATGGGCTGGCCAGGGTTCTCACCATCAGAGGTCGAATTCAGCGCCGCATACGAGTTGTCGCGGTTCCAGCCCGTTGCTTGGTAGAAGGCGCTTTGGACATAGTCCATAAACTCGCGCATTTCAACGCGCGATGCACATGCCTTCGCGAGTGCGACAGGCCGCTACTCTAGGTGGAATTCGGATCGAGAGCTGTTGTCTAAGATGCAACGGGTTGCGACGGGTTGCCGTGAGATGTTGTTCGGAGTGACGTTGGTGGTGTTGGAGCTAAACTTTATGGGGCGGGAGATTATCGGGGAAATGTCTATTCGGGTTACCCTATACCCAAGCACCCGCCATTTTGCGCAAAGATCATGAGATGTTCAACCGTAAGATTGACATTGAAGAGTAGAGAGTAGAGGGTTTCGATAAGACTTGGTTCAAATTATTCTATATCGCTATTTTTCTCTTCTGAGTGGCAATACACCACGAGGCTTTATGACACTATCTACTGGGAGGGTGTGAAAGCTTCAGTAACAGGAGCCGTACCTATACAATAAGCTTGAGCCCGATGCATGCGACGTCTGTTTTTTACGCTGCCGTCAGAAAAGTATGCCTTAATCTCTTGATTAATTATCTTGAGATTCCTGGCACAAACATTACCTTTTCTAGTCAAGGATTTTCCATCAAGATCAACTAGGCCAAGGTCACAATCGCTGAATTGGAACAAGATTCGGAATCAAAACACTCAAACGCCTCGAACAAGAATTTATCAACAGCAGTGTCAAGGTGTTTTCCCCGTACGTAGGACGCTTTTTTGTCATATTAGAAAATAGTACACTATAGTTGCGAAGATCTTGATCTCCTAACGACTCCTATGTACGAAAGAGAATGCAGCTGGACATGGCCCTTCTAGCATCAAAGAACTCCTCGAGGCTGTTGTTAATATTTACAAACTGGAATTGCTCATACAGGTACTCACGCCATTTAACCGTGCTTGGTTTGATGCCGATGCCAACTCTCCTGCCAGTGTAGACGGATCTTCTTCTAACATTGTCTTTACTTGTAATGTCGCATTAGAAAGAAATGAAGTCATCTGGCTCACTTCATAAAAATCCCAATATAGCAAACTATGACGATAAAGAACAGCGATCAGGTTATCCCCATAACCAGATGGTAGCATTAGCTACTTGGGTAGGATGGTCTGATTTCCCATAAGACATGTGTTTGGTAGATTCGGGTGAGTCGTTTCCAGTTGATAAAGCCCATCAACCCTCGCGCAATCATTCCATTTGAGACTGGGGAAGTATTATTCTGGACTCCTTTGCCTATCAACATGGCTTGTGGAGGGGCGGGCTGCTTAGCCAGTATATATCTATCTTCATTCTTACCATCGCAGGGATATTCACCTACCAGCTACGTGGAACAACCTTCTTTAGGTGCCTGCTTGTTTTACTAGACATACATTTCCCGTTTGGCGATACCGACGACATGTGCATCAACGTCAAAATATGGGCGGGCATGGGGCCACGACCTTCAACATGGTGGGCTCAATGGCGTCGGATGGCAGGAGTGACAACTCAGATGAGGAAATCTTTCATGAGTTTATCAGGACCTCTTACCAAGGAATTAGACTTACGTTTCACTAGCTGAGGAGTCATTACATTGGTTAAAATCTATCCGTCGTGACCATGCTTGAATCCCGTCAAGATACCGTCATCTCAAATACCGAGATGAATGAAGATTACGAAAAGTCCGAGTACGCGGAAGATAACAACCAAGCATTGAGGCGCCTGTTGAACTTGATGTTGGGCTGATGCAGGACAAATCGCACAAGCGTCGTCAAGACCAAGATACGGCCTCATTCATTCAATGGGTTGATCCCTAGAGAGCCTCGGGGCGATCGGACATGGAGGGCTTGGGTGCGAAGGAATAGCTGTTAATGCAAATGTTCAATTTAATGCTCGTCCGAGAGCAAAAGGCACCCTGCGCGGAGAAATACAGTGCACCTGTCAGCACAGGTCTATTCCCAACTCAACGACGAAGCAATGAGATGTTTCCTCTTCTTATTCTTCAATTAATGGCCTTTCCCGATAAAGAGCACATGCCTTGGGATGGAATATTTTGCGCAGCATCGGATGACGGAAGCCTGATCAGACATTGCCATACATGATTTAAGGGGTTTTCTTTCTAGGATCACTGATGACAGGGGGGATTCGGCTCATAAGGCGCGGAGCCGCTTGACGCCACGCGAGGCTCTGGCAAGCGATGTTTATGACATGGGCGGATGAGCCCCAGGCCAATCGCTTCGACGCAACCGCGTGGCACAGAAAACGAGGACACCCTCTCGCAGTTTCGGAGCCGCACCTGCATTTGAATCGCCCGAGTTACCAGGGACTGAAATCATCGTCATGCGTGACCCTGGCTCAGAGTCTCTCCTTGGTGATGTCGATGCTCCTTACCTTTGGGTAGCAGAGAGTCTCAGATGGGAATCTCAGCTCACAATTGCATCAGACCACCCCACAACAAATGCCAAAGAGAGCACAGGCAAAGGTTATCCCCGTATTCGCAGGGATGTTCACGATTTCCCTCAAACTCGAATGGTCTACCTGGGGTGCGGGGATTGCACGCCCGCAGTATCGTCTACTCGTATTAAGTGACCTTGCACGCGCATCATCCTGGCTTTGCACCAGTCGAATGAGGTACGAGTCCCCTGCAGCACGGATCTTACATGTAATCTCAAGATCAGCTGAAGCTTGGCTTTTAGTCTACAGCAGGCTGACATGCAGTACCGTTTGGAACGCGGGGGCTAAGTTGGCCGATTACTCAATAAAAAGCCACATGTGGTTCTGGAATGTGATGATTGGGGTGGCAGTGGCGGAATGGCTTGACGGTATCCGCGTGATCGACACTGAAGCGCACATCTCAGCCAGTGGTGCTGATGGTCGAGTCTCAGCGATCTTGTCTAACAGCTCTTCTCTGAATGCTACGGTCTGGTTGTAACCTCGCTTACAATGGTGAAGTCCGGGCAATGGAAGTCCGTTGCACGGATGTCAATTCCCGCTCCCCAGAGGTTCGATGATGCCTGCATACCCGTCCCCGGGACCTGTCAGGGACCGATGCAAAAGATTTCAAGAGCCCCAAGGATTCTTGACTCGTGAGAATTTGGGACTTGTTCGTTGATCTGCTGTAGAACGCCCTAATGCAACGGGTATCAAGGGGTTGCATGCGGGCGAGTGGGTGGAATGGGGGAACCAGCGGATGCGGGGGAGGGAGGCGCAGGGAACCAGTTGACCGGGGAAGCGAGCACGGAGATGGCTGAGTCCGGGGAAAACCTGGAGTCCCTGAAGCAATTACGGCCGACTGTTGGCTGACTCGATGACGGTTGGGCCTCCTGAACGATTACTCCGTATTTAGGTCGACGACGGAGTGTCATCCGATATTATCTGTTGGCTTGCAACTCCCGCTCGCCCGTCCCCCGCCCTGATCCTTGCTAGGGGATGTGGAGACGCAGGCACAGCGAGGTGGCCTGGTTTTGCTTTTTGTGGTAGTTAGTTGCGTAGTTAGTTGCTGGGATGCCGCCATTAGCGACGATCGGATGTGGAACCGACTGGGACAAGGCTCTCGTTGCGTTCAGATCGAGGTTACTACGAGTTAAGGGAATCCCGGCTTGAGCCTTCACCGATGGATGCGCAAGATCTGGTTCCTTGATACTGTGTATGTTTCTTTGGGTATCCGTACATACATACTCATTACATTAGCCTTGTCGCTGGCGATGCCTTCTAGCTCTAATAGATATAATAAAGAATCATGATCAAATGCATGATCTATCGTGCGTGTTGGATAGTAAACGACTCCTGGTTGCCCGCATGCTTGGTCGAGCTGGCCTCGCTGACAGCCCTCTCGTGGTGCTCTGGGATATCGTCCTCCTCGCCATTGGGTCCAACGCGCACAATCTCCGTTACAACTGTCTTCTTGATTCCCTCGAGGTTCTGACGCTCCTTGAGCTCCATCTCGTCCTCCTCGCCGAGCTCGATGTGCGTTCTGTTCAGGGTTGCGCCGAATCGGCTGTGATTTGGGCGGGATCCAGTCTGGTGGGTTCGAGATCGGGTGTTGGAGCTGTACTCGTGTGATCCCTCGTTGTTGCTGGCACGGACGACCTTTCCGATGAGATCGGCCATGTTCATCTCGATATGGAGCTTGAGAAGATAGACGAGAGGGTGGAACTGGACGTAGCTGTGGGGAGTGTGAGTGGAAATGCATAAGCCACAGGACTAGGGGAAACCTACACGAAGCTGTTGGGCAGAGACATCATACCAATAAGAAGGATCTATAGCAAGGTTAGCACAATTCGTCATCTTCAAGTATAGCGGTTTGAGACTTACATCTAGGGCAATAGAGATGGCGACAAGGAACAAGTTCATCTGGTACAGTCGGTTGTACTTGTGCAGACCGTTGGCGATAAGACGCTTCTTGACGACCCAGATGAAGTAGAAGTTGAGAACAGCATCCATAATGGCGAAAATAACCTTTTCGCAACGATCCCAAATGTTGTTGATGGCGATATACTGCTCGCTGATTTGGAGACGGGCAGGCACCCAAATGCAGAACACACTGATGTTGATGGCGAAGAGAATAAGGAAACAGGTCCATTTCAGCTTGGTTGCGTTGGCGCGAATCAACATGAGCAAGCCTACTCGGTTGATAATGATCTGAATGAGGCATTGCACCTGGGTAGACCAAAAGACAACTGAATTGAGAGGTTAGTATCTGGTTGTTTGTGATCCATGAGATGGGGCTCATCGTACTGATGAAGAAGTAAAACTGGAAGCTGGGCTCGATGATTCCGCGAAGATAGAGCCAAACCATGACACCAAGGACGGAACTCGAGATAATCTCGGCCCAAATCATGAGGACGTAAATGGTCAACCGCTTTCGTCTGTTGATGGAGGACCTCGACTGTCGGAAGGCCTTGGCGCAGTTAAAGACGGTGACACCCAGGGTCAAGCCCCAGATGATGGACGCAATGTTCATATCATCCTCACTCGGGGCTTCGAGCTTGAAGTTCTCTGGCACGAGGAATCCGCGACCCATCTCGACTGCTGTGCCGCGCACTCGGATGTCGTTTTTCGTCTGGTCGTGTGGTTCGTGGGGGTCGTCCCGGGAGATTGAAGGCGTGTGAGACAAATGAACAAGCAGAAGAAGCAAAAACCGGAATCCAACAACACCTTGTGATACCGAGAGCAAAAGGAAAGAATGTCCGGGGCAATGCCGTGTGGAGGCGGCGACAACGGGTTTCTTTAGAAGGCTCACAGAGCCCTGGAGTCCGAGTCCGAGTGCCCCCTCCCAAACAATAGCTTGTCGACGACTAACTGTACGACGGCGTCTAGGGGCTCCATTTTCTCACCACGGCCCAGGCTCTTACTGGAGAAGCTTGACAGCTCGTTGCGGGCGGTGGTGCGAGTCGTGTCCCTGGTCCCGGGGGTGTCGATTTGGGCTGCCGGAAGCTGGAGCCATGACACCCACGACCAGGACTAAAAGCTGCATACTGGCCTCTCCTTGGACTCTTCTAACATGGAGCGGACGCCGCCACCCGATCCGCCGAGCCCAGTGCGCTGAGCGCATGGCGAGACGTGATACGGCGGCGACGGGATTGACAGTGCGCTAAAGACTTTCAGCACAGCCAGTCTGCGTGGCAATAGTGTGCTACAGCAGGGGGGCTCTGCTCTATGATTTGCGTGTCCGTCCCTTCGACAGTGATGTTCGCGGCTGGGAAGGGAGATTAGATTCTGGAATGAGCCTGGAAGTGAGGATCGCTTCCAGAGAAGAGAAACAGACATTGCCTTGCTTTGGATTGCTCTGGATTGCCTCCAGCTGGTTTCGCCAAGCAAACGGGCGGCTGGATACGCCGGAAGCTTGTCATGGCCACAATCTGGATCTGCAGGACTAATACGCAGCACCAAAGGTACAAGCAGGCCTCGCCCCTCAAATCGGCTCTTCATCTCATCTACAGCCTGCTGCCAGGGCTCAATTGACCCTGACCTGGCCGTCTCCGGCAGCCCGACTCCTAGCAGGATCCTGGTCAAATTAGCCCTCCCTCACCAACGCGTGGCTTTGCGCGGCCCGGTACGAGTCAGTGTCTCGCAGGCCGCCGCCGTGATCGACACTAGGCCCCGCCAACGCAGTAAACCCAGCGATACGTAACGTAGTAGGGTCGAGCGAGGGACTTTTGGTGTGAAATCGCCTGGCAGTGGCAGGAGGGAACGGTTGGAAATGGGATGGCGGCATGGTGGCTGATTCATTCAGCCTTCGCTCGATGCACCACCCGAGGATTTGGATTGACGAAATGGAGTCCCGATGAGGCCACTTTTGCATTATACCACACAGACATGTTCCAGACTTCCCCAGAACCCCAGACAAACCCCGCGAAGTTGTAATAGATGTGCCGCAGCATCACAACAGGATGTAACCCAGCCCAGATTCAAAGGATCCTCTGTACGGTGTTTCCTCGAACGGACATTGATCTCTCCAAGGCCCGTTTTTTTTCTTCATCATCGGGTTACAAATCTTAGTACGGATAGGCTGACTGCCGGATGATCTTCATCATCCCGCTCTGCCGCTGGTGTCAGCGCCGTGTCAGCGCCGTCTGCCCCGATTTCTCGTCGGAATCTCCCATCTGTGGACTGAAGATTCTTTTGGATGCTCTCCCGGTGCAGAGACCAGGAAACGATCCACGCCGCTACCGGTCTCCACCGCCCCGGCCCGAATCTTGAGCGTCCTCTGGCTCTCTGCTTCTCTCTGGCTGTCACTCCAGCACCCGGAGCATCTCGTACGACTTCCTAGGGCCCAGATGTCGGGACTATCGGTGCGGTGGCTTGCGTGTGAGGCCCTCAGCTTCACTGAGGCTAGTGTATCATGGCCAATTTGTGTGCCTGGCTACTGACTAGCACCGCGAGTCCGCCGTTAATGCCGTTGCGAACAGATGGTCAGCTAGCCTACCACTACCGACCATCTCGGGTCTTCTGCTGCCGACTTGCTTATCTGGTCGGCTTTGCCAAGGCGATCTCTTGGCTACGTCTGAGTAGCAATGCTTCAGGTAGTGGGAGGCACGTCAACAGCCATGCGGGTAAGGCTGTCGGTCGTGACTCGCGACCCTAGGCCAGCCACGGCGGAGGATTCCTTCCACGTCTCACTTGCAGCGTCTGATCGCCTGGATGGTGACTAAATGATTCTTCGAAACCGGCACAGCATGCGGCGGCTCGGTCGGTTGCCACACGACACGGTGCCGGTTCATGCCCTCATCACGTCTGAGCTTTGCCACAGTTCTCGGGCGCAGGTACACCGACATGCCTCAACATCATTTATTTCAGTTTTAATCCAAGTGTTTTTGTGGGCGGTGGGCGTGGAGACAGATGCAAATCTGACGTCTAAATGAGCAGGCCTCTCCCCTGCCAGACGGGGCTTGAGCGCCAGCGTATGGGCGATGGTATGCGATGGTCATATTACTCCACGATTCATTGCTTTAGCAGGCATTGAGGCATCGAGTCATTGTGCTTATTCCCCGTAATTCTGGTTTCAATACGGGTCGTCATTATTGACATCATGGATAGCCCTGTCGGCGATGGGGCTCTTGCTAGGATTTACCAATGGAGTTTGATCGACGTTCTTCTCCCAAAACAGCGTCCCTGTCCCAAAAGAAACTCTAATACAGGGGCCCTGACTGGTTCCACCTCCTCGCGAAGTTGAACTACACAGGGCAAGCGGCATTTCGCCGGGTGGCGGTCGATGGGACAACGCCAAGAGGCAGCTAACACAGCGCCAGTCCGAGCACATGTGGACTTCTAATGCGTAGTAAGTGGTGGTGATACGAGTTTCCAGGCCGCTCACACGCCGCTCGCACGCCGCTCGCACGCCTATTCTAGCACGCACGGTCTGGCGCTTTCGTTTCGCAAGCTGATGCTAAAAACATAAACGTGGCACGGCGAGCCATGTGTCATCGCCCCGGCTTCGCGCAAATTCCCCTTTTAACTCTTGACTTTGCTGCCGCGTGCTTCACACGTTGCTTCCCTCTGTCGGCCACGTGTGACTACTGCGTAGTAGGGCTCGGACTTCGCGCCATCCCTTCCCTCGCGTTATTCCCACGTGTGCTCTCTGCTCAATGACTCGCAGAGGCTTACTTCATCACAAGAGTGTCGGACTCAGGGGCCGACGATCAGCAGTACGACGTTGCAGCTACGGCCTGAAGGAGTGGTCTAGATGAAGCCAAGAGTCTTCTCACCAAACGTCCACACCGTTAGACCATTCGCGCCTCTGGCTTTTGCTAGGGCCTTAATAGAACGCCGAGGATTTTTTTTCTCTTCAAGCGTGATTAGACTATCTAATCGAACTAGCGGGCTTCTGGTCTGTCGCCGGACGGGAGCCGCGCACTAGAAGGAGGAGTTCCAGCGCCATCTCATCGCCAGTGACATTCTTGCCGCCCGCCCGGTCAGGGTCACCCGTTGGCCCGGGTCACTTGGTTACTCGGACTACTCTCCGGTGTGACGACTTGGAAACCAAGAATCACACTCTCTTGTTTCTTTGGATAGTTGCTCATGTTGGTCGAAGGACTCATTCTCGGCGCAATACTACTTGGTAAAATTCTACATAATTTAACCCGGTGGTCGCAATACGATGAAGAGCCAATGAAGAACCAAGAGGCTAGTAGATAAGGCCCATGATGAAAAACCGTATCGCGGCGTAATGCTCCTTCAACAACTTGGCAACCCCCTTTCTATGATTAGTAGAGAGGCGCTTGGAAAATTGCGCGGCTAGACGAGGGTACATCTTTTGCCGGAACCGTCAACTGCATTTGGATACGCGGAGACTAAGCGCAATGTCTCGCCTCACCCTATCCCCAGGGGGAGTTAGCTAACGCAGCTGAGGGAGCTTGGCCAGGCATTCTACGTACATGATTTAGACCATGCTGTAGATTGAGAATACGGGCGAGGAGATTTGTTCCGATTGCCCTTGCGTCAGACGTCGGGGTTTGAACTGGAGACGTAATATCAGTGCTGTACATTCTTTCTCGAGGCAGTTCATCCGCCATTTCCTCAACAGCCAGTACTCGTATTGTCCCAGTTGCGATGAGGAGTGTAGTGAATGTTTAGTAACGGGCACTGAGGATGATACTCTTCTCGTTGTTAGCCAAGTGGAGATAGTACATTATAAAAGGACTCGAAAACGCGATCCATATTGCCACGAAACACTCCTTACTCTCATTCAACTCATTGGGCTCTTCAAGTCGTCGACAGAGGCATCAAGCATTCCTGCGCATTCTCCTCCGAGCCGCTTAGTAGTGAATATCGGGGCCGGCAATCACCAATCAGGGCGAATGGTTTAGTGGTATAATACTCCCTTAGCATGTTTCGTCTGAATATCTGGGAGTGGTCCAGGGTTCGATTCCCTGTTCGTCCAACATATGTGGTTTAAATCCACTGATTATCCTTTCTTTTTGCCCTCTTGGTCTCTTTATTTTCTTTTTGGATGAATTGATCAGTTCCCATCAATGACAGCCAAAGCGATGAATGTAATATTAAAATAAATCACATCCTGAGCAATATTTCATCCGCAAGTTATGCGACAACCCCAGTCAGACAACAGGCAGGTAGTCTTGCATCGGCGGTCCGGATTGATTGTGCTGTTTACACGAAGGCGAGAGAACCCGACTCCTATGGAGAGAACTGAGCGAACCTCGCTTCATAAACTGCCTTGAGTCTTCGTCTTACCTCATCCCATCACATCGTTACCATCATACCCACCCCACATTACGACTCTACATCGCTCTACAGGGTAGCTTCGTGGGGGAGCCAAAGTGAGAAGGCTCTTACATGCGCGTCTTGGTGGCTCCCTTTAATTGACCCTCCATCTAGCTGGTGGCCTTTACTTTTAGAAAGACGTCAACATAATACTTTAATGCTGTGGTTGGTTATATGTCGGTGGAAATCGTTTGTGTGTCAGTTCTCGCTTCCAACTACGCCGTTCGGAAGCAACCGTCACGTCAACCACGGACAACAAAACTTCTCAATATACGTCCCTAAATAAGAACCAAATCAATTCTGTTCTCAACTACTGGTAGCTTCACTGGGTGGAAAGGCTGAGCGGATGGTAGCAACAAACCACTGGTCCCAATTCAAAATTGACTCGCCGACAATCAGAACCCGGGTGGAGAGCGCCGCATATTACAAGCAACTCCAACAGCATCAGGTTTGATCCAGCATTAACATCTTTAAACATTGTACCACTCACGGATTGACTGCTTTTCATCTAAATCGTACCACCTTCTCTAACAGTTATGGCATGTTTTTGACCTGTTAACAGACTGCTGAATATTGTGGTTTGGGGGAGGACCAGGAGCAAACGTACCTAAGACCCACTGAAGGTGGGTCCCTTCTAGCGCCCCATCCCACTGTTGGGGAGTTTCTTGCGACGACCTCTCTACCCGTCCGCCCTCATGGAAATCAACGACAAACACACAAATTGTTTCCCATTCTTAACGGACCAAAAAGAATGCAATTAATGCAAAAAGAAAGAGCTTATAACGCCTCCGATACGGGGAATCGAACCCCGGTCGCCGCGGCACATTTTCAGGATGAAAACGCGGAATGATAGTCCACTACACCATATCGGAATACCGATGATGAGTCGTTGCGCTCGGTTGATGACGACAAGCCTCGGAATAGGTTCTTATAAGCGATTGAGCAGCCCAAAACGTACTCTTTGGTTTACAAATTCCCACCTCGGTTTCTATGTCTTTGTTCTTTTTCTGAGCACCCACTGCTCTTCCCCAGAGGTCCCGACTTTCTTCTTCATACACCAGCTGCAGCTGAGCTTGTTCTCGAGCGATCGCTTCTTGAACTTCAATCACTCGTCACGCGGAAGAGAGGAATGAGATGCGAGGTGTTTCTAATTGACAACCACGTGGTTCGATCATCTCCCCAACCTGGGTTGGTGTCTTCACAATTGAAAGGCCGTGAGGACCATCGCAGAATGTCAACCAAGCTGAGATTGTGTCTGACTTCTCAATCATGAATGGCGTCCTTTTGATCAAGAAATGACATCGATTGACAAGCCAGTATACGACCACAAGTTGTCTTGTTTCAACATTTCCGAGGCCTTCTCCGTTTCCCAGCCCCGCGCACGGCGGATCCGCTTGGCCATAGAAGCTGCCACAATAGTACGTGTAGGCAACATGTAAACACGGGATGGGCGCTCTGTGCCGACTGCGACTGTTGCAGGTCGATGGTCCACTGCTTGTGACCATCCCACTTGGAGAGAGTTTTAAAAGAAATAACGTTTGTCGCCTCCACCTTGCTGATGCAAACCAGAAAGTTACCAATGTAGTCATATGTTCTCTGCCGGCAAGCTTGAAGTTCGGTCACCATCCGAGTGTTGATTTCGTGGACCGTTTGGTTGCGAGATCTGCCAGGTGAATCGGATTCAATCCCAACTCCGTCAACATGTCAACTGTGGGAAGTAAGAGGGATCCCGACAAGTCCATATCCGCCAAAGCTAGAGTGTCTACCCATTGTATGGACCATACCTCATCCATGCTGCGTTAGTAACTGTCGATCTGACAATACTCACCGGTTACGCCTCATTGATCTTTCTTAATTTATTCGTCAAAATACAAGGTGCCAATATCTTTTTTCCGAATGTTCCCGGCAATTCGGGCAACAAGAACTAAGTGTATTCCTCAATTAGTCTAACCTTGTTGATGTAGTTATTAGTTTCAAAAGTAGGCATCTTAATGTAGGGAAATGTTAATTCCGCCTCTGTTAGAACAAAGAGCGACAGTTACCCATGGTTGGAAGGGGCGCTAGAACTGAATCTGATAGAGCAGTGTACTCCTGCGTTCGAGAACCTCTTAGTATAGGGAAGGCGGTTTCTCTCAGAATACAAACTAAATTCTAAAGAGGGTACTTATTTCACCCCCATCTCCAACCCACCGACCCCGCCGCTCCATCGTTTCGGTAAGGTCTCGCTCGTCATGCCGTCCAAGGCGCGCCGCCAGGCGCATCGCGATGCCAAGAAGTAGTCGCGATTTTCCCGTACCGCCCGTTTCTCTGCCACCGAAGATTGGTGGATGCACTGCTTCCGATGGCGATCAAGGTCCACCTTGAGGGGTTGAAGGCTGCGACACGCAGGAGTCCCTCACCGAAATGGTAGAGATCAACTGTGTCTTCCCCTAGACCAAGTCTTTGCGCTGTGAACAGTGCAGCCTCTACGGTAATCCTTGCGTGATGTAGATATTAGAGAAAAATAAAGCTTTACCTAAACTGAAGATTTAGCTAATAATAGTTAGGTTTTAGCGTTAGGATTTATAGTCGACGTTTCCTTAGAAATTGTCCTCATACCATCCCAGAAACCGGTTCCGATCAGCATGGGCAATGAAGAGTTGTGGGACAGCAGCTGGATCGATGATCTCATTCTTCCCCCAGTCGTTTCCACTCTCTATCGCTTGCATCTTGGTTAGGCTGGAGCTCGTTATGTATCTCGCAGATGTTGAGACTGTCGCATAAACTGGAATATAAATTCCAATCTCCACGCAAATCTCGCACCGAACACCGGAAAGTACCTCGGTCTTAGCGTGATCTATGATCGCCGGGGAAACCCCTTCAACTTGGAGTGGAACTCGGCAGAGAGATGGCGTTGCAGCTTGTGGTGTTCGTACAGCTTGGTCTTTGTCTCAGCGTCGACGGTTTCGTCCTCCTGACAAGCATCGTAAAGCTTAGTCTGGTTCCGGAGGTACTTTTCTCCCAAAGTAGAGGCTTCAGTGCCCACGAGCAACCAGACTTCCATTGCAGAACGTGCTGCAGTAGCGTAGTCCATCTGCTCGATGCCTTCCTCAATAGACCCCGCGATCTCATCGGGAAAGGTCTGAACTTCTTCCCACGATCGATGATGTGTCTGAACTGGTCCTCGGTATCTTCCTCGGTGTTGTTGAGATCTGGGCCCTCGTTGAAAGCCTCGTCGAAGTTGACTCCAATGGTGCGGAGAGTCTCGTCGTCGATGGTGTCGGCATCGGCCTGTTGGCGATTGCTCACCGACCAACTCGCCTGAGCTAAAACACGTCGGTTGAATTCGCTAATCATCGACTCAAGCTCTTTCATTCTGAAATTGGCTTCGTCAATGGTCAATTCTCGTGTCTGCCTTTTCCTGCAGGTCTTTGGACAATGCGCGGAAGGCGGCGCGGCGAAGAACTCTATTGCAGTCCTTGGAGGCAGAATCCCCATCGTGGGGATACTCCTCATCATCGTCCCGCTGTTGCTCAAAGAGCTGGTTCAGCATCGGCTCCATCAACTGGATTTGAACTGGGGTAATTTTGGTAATAGCGAGCATGCCTCTAATGTGATCTAGCTGAACCTCATCCTCCCCACTCAAAGCGATGGATATCAGGTTGAGTAACTCAATGCGGTTACTTGTATAGTAATGCTTTAATATGTATATTTTTAGGTCATATAATATGTTAAGCCTTATCTGCTTAGGGCTAACCTTTTTAGAGGAGATCTTATATATAATACATCGTCACATAGCAATAGATGAGCTTCAATGAGGAGCAGATAGCTCAAGTGCCAGTTGGCTAGTTTTCTCTGTCCGTTTGTAGCGACTCTGTCACAGGGAGCAACGGAAGGGGGGACAAAGGTACAGCAAACTCATACAATAGCTAGTTATCCGATAGGTGTGTATCTAGTAGGGTGTGTAAGGTCAATCTCTAATAGTAACAGCTGTAGGGTCGTGAGGTCAGTATGATCCAGCTACGTGAACTGGTACGGTTGGTATTTGGAGCAACCTTGACTAACTGTAAGTATCGACTAAGGAAATGGCCAAAAAGATATAAGACTTAGATAAGTCTTATATCCAAAGCCCCCTAAGCCAGGAACCGCTACATTAGCCTTTAGGTTTCCAGTTGTAACCCAAACCGAGAACATCCTAGCAATGTTAGTCCGTCCTATCTCAAAATCTCTCCATACAAAAGGGAGATTTTGTTGAACATCGACATGTTGAGGAGGCCCTAAAGGCCCGAGTCGAAGAGCTGCCAATCGACCCACCACACAGGCAAGGTGATGGCCCTCGGCAAGCTCAATGCATGCAGTCTCCCGAATATCGAAGTCCATCATTTGCAAAATCTCCCACGTCCCAACCTGGGTATCATTCTTGATGGTTTGGCGACGCGATTTGATATCGAATCGTTAGTTCAGGTATCTCATCATTTCTGTGAGACTGCGGTGTGCGACAGCATCGGATGGAGGCTCGATGTCGCGCTCGGCGTACTTTCTTTTGACCCAGAACGACAAGCTTCTTTGGTATTGACCCAACACACAGTAGCTGATAGCGTCATCCTCAACAGCTCTGGGGACGCACTTCGTGAAAACAAACGCAAGGTATCGTCGCATCTGAGATAACAACTTCCAAAGCGGTCCGGCTCCATCCTCGGGGTCAGGGAAGCAGGCCTGGTCTAGATCCTCGTCGTCAACATCGCCAAAAACTGCCTCTGTCCATCGCTGGTAGAGAACTAGATGGCGGTCTTGCTTCAGCTGGGTTGACAGCGCACTTTGTCGAAATCCACGTGCAAGCTCGCCCAGCTGCTCAGATTCGTCGCAAAGCTCGACGAACTCAGGATCATCATAGTTGAGTCCTTCGACCCGGTCCAGAATCTCTTTGAAGCCTTCTTTCTTTCGGCCGATTTCGGGAGGCAATTGATTGTATGACCGTGATGTGAAAACAGGGCTGGTTGAAGAAAGAGAAGAAATCCAAGAGCGATATGCGAGTAAAAGGGTGCTAGTTGCTTGGAGCTGTAAGAGCGGGCAGCCGGCAACAGTTGGTCACCTTCTTCAACGTGAGTTTCACACTGATTCAAGGTCTATAGAAGAAGGTGTAACAGTGATTCAAGGTTGGTGGGTGGCTTCTCCAGCTTCAATCAACTCACCATGATTTGTTTCAACATCAAGCTTAACGTGACTTTGCCTTTGCCGGAATCTATCCAATGAACCATTGACTGACACTTATTCTATCGCAGCTCCTTCCTTTTATCCAGAACCATCATCGCCAGCGAACTTGAACTCGCGAGAATGCCGATATCCATGGCAACGGTCGACGCAAATCCACTGGTTCAACTGTGGAACATGGACCTCCCAGTTTGAGACTTCTCTTTAGGAATAAATTGAGCCTAATAAATAAAATAAACAATTATCAGTATAATAAATAAATACTAAGAATTAGTCTTCTGATAAATCTATTTCCTAAACTGCTTCCTGAGGATGATGATTATGACTCGCTAAAACAATCCAATAACAACGAAGCCATCGCAACTCTCGCCATGGTCGCTTTTGCCAAGTTTCCAACCGAGAGTCGGAGGCCGGTAAGTTCATTCCGTTCAACCTCATCGTCGCACAAGTCATCGAGGCCACGCCCCACGGAAGTCAATCACGACCCATCCCATCAACGGCCCCGAATCCTACGAATGACCAACCTTGGTCACGTCACACAACCTCCAAATCACCTTTCAAAGTTATGGAACTTTCCATTTGGCTCTCACCCGTCTCTCCCGTCCGCGTTTTGTCCAACCGTTCCACGAAACCTTCCCCAGACTTTGGTCTCACCTCGCGCTCACCTCGCTCCTCGGGACAAACCATGCGCGACGTCTTGGGAGTGAAATGAATGGAAACTCAGACTCTACCAAGGAGTTCCGGGTAGTTGATCAGGATTATAAAGTCTGCAGCTGTAGGAGGGCGTGAAGAAAAATGTTTACCCTGCCTTCCCATAGTACAACACTTCTTTCGTGTATCACGCGCAAGAGAAACGACCCTTAGTTCTTGGGAACCCGAAAACTCAACGAGCCCACTGCACCTACTCGCAACAATGCCGGGTTCCAAGGTCCTCTGGTTCTTCATGTTCTTTGTCCTCCTCACCGCGGTTGGTTCCCTGTCTGCTTCAGCACCAACACGCAACTGACTTCGCCTGCAGAGCCTCGCAGCCCCTACACCCAACCATAGAGACTCTCCTCTGAAATACCATCCCAATTCGTTCGCAGCGGTCCTCGGCATCCTTGCGAAAGACCCTGATGGTGCTCTTCGTCTGTGTCCCGACGGCATCCTGCGCAGTTTCGCCGCCAACGGCTCCGTCATCGACTCCCGCAATCTCTCCGCTTCGAGGTTCCACGGCTTCGCATCCGATACGATGCTCCGCTCGCGCCGCGCCAACACGCATCCGTCCCCGACGAAAACCGTCCCGCCACCTAGCATCAGACTCGAAGGCACCGGCCCATCTCAGATTGACCCTGAGATCCTCGGCGAGTGTAGCCCGCCGCTTGCGTGTCACAACAGCACGAGCTGCGGGGGCGGCTGCGGTTCGTGTACGTACCTGGGGTTCTTTCCCTATGGCTTATGCCTAGCTGGGTGAGGCCCTGTCATACCAATGGATTTTATCAGATCATGCCGGTGAGAATCAGTTGCTAGGAAATGCCCAGATTAGGCACAGTCTCGAGGCACAGTCAGAGTCAGAGGAGATGCTGCAGTACAGATTTGTGAGTCAGGATTAAAGGGTAGCAGATTAAGGTTAGTTAGACAGGGAGGTGTGTGAGAGACATCAGGCCAGACTTCGGCGTTCATGCCCTTTCATTTGCTCATTTGCTCATTTGCTTGCTCTTTTAGTTTGCCTTTTTCGGGTGCCATTTCGGACTCGGACAGTCGGACTTTCGGTGATTCGCATCCTGGAAGGTTGTGGAGCTTGAAACCGACAGCCAGGGAGGTTGCTCTGTAATCCCAATATCTAACTTAGTGCATGCTCTGTAATCGAATCCATGCTCTTCATGTACGTGCTAACAGCACACTACCTGCACGCTCCCATGACTCGGCCCTTGCAGTCGCGATTCGCCCGCCCCTCCATGTAAGTTGGACGGTGGCATCACCTGTTCCGGCCTTAACTTCGCGGTGGAGACGAAAAACTGGACCAGGCGTTCGCGCACAGGGCCGGGCGAGCGTCGGAAACATGTGAGTCTTGATATCCGATAGCGGAGACCGCCGGGCGACGATCTTGATGCGCTATCACCACTATCACCACTTCCAGACTGATCCCATCTCGGGCGGAATTGGCCTACCGCACCGCACCGCACCGCACCACACCATTTTCCCCTCCCCTCCGCAAAATGCCACCCCGCCTCTCCCCTCACTCACATTCCCCCGCGATTGCACACCTGCAGCCAGCCCCAGACGCCTCTTCCCGGAAGCGACTTGGCGACACCTTCACGCCGCTGAGGGTGTGGTGCTGCCCAGATGCTGTGGCCCTGCTGTTGGCGGCAGGACCTCGCATGAGGCGCCTCGACGGGTTGGGCCATGGCGCGCGCACTCCTTTGTGTCGTGGTTGGCCTCCGGCTTTGACGATCCGGGTGACGGGGGTTGTCGTCACGGTGGCTCAGATCATGGGACGCCGAGATGCTTGGTTTGGTTTGCATTATTCATTTTTGTTTGTTTTGTATTCTTTAGTTTCTGGCTATCTGCAATTAGGCCTTCTGTGCCCGGCGTCTCTCGCCTGAGCTGGCTCTCATAGCTTGCTGTCATCTCGCATCGTGGGTATTCTATTCCCAGCATGCGGCGTCTTTTGTTTCCTCCATACATGATTAACTCCACCGTATTTTTTTGTGCATCGTCTCCCAGATACGTCCTGTAGTCTCCCGTTCCTTTGTAATAGCAGAAAGACCATCGTCTTTCGATCAACGCTGGTGGGGTATATTTGTGCAATCAAAATTCAAAATCGCCGCGTTGTCTCATGCAGTTAAAATGTGACCGAGTAAAAAGGAAGGAGGTGGTTATGGTGATAAGGCTAGTCCGGCAGCTTCATGCCGATGCGCGTCGAAGTAGGTCCCCGGATTGTCGGTCCGAAGACTCGGCGCTCAGTCGGTGAGCATCGAGGGGCTCGAGGTTCTCATACTCGATTGGGGGCTCCATGGTTGGGTAAGCTGGGGGGCTAGGAGGAACGTCCTGGTAGACGGGAGGTGCCTCGTTGTCCCAGCTGACGCCCATCCCTGCGTGGTCGGTCATGACGACGCCGTAATGCATTCGCAGGATGCGACCGGTGCCGGTTTGAGTGGCCATGTGAGGCTTGCCCTCGGGGGCGTACTCTCGGGACACGACGAGCTCAATGAGGAGCGAGTGCGTAACTTCGGTGCCGTCCTTGGTCTTGGTGTCGCAGGCGTACTTGAGCTCGCGAGTGTGCGACTTGTACTGGTTGGCAAAGTACTCGAATTCCATCTCGACGTTGCCGTCGGGACCTGAAAAGTCCGACTTCCAGCCCTCGTGGAGGTGCTTCTCGCCGAGGAGGCGGACCTCGGTGCGGGTTAGGCCCTTCTTCTCGGCCTCAGTCGCATTCACGGCAGGCGAGTGACGCCCGCAAGCGGGGGCCACGGTCTTGATGGTCTCCTCGAGGCGCCAGGTGACCTTCTTTAGTCGCCAGAAGTCGATGGTCTTGGCCTTTTCGTTTCGGGTTACTAGGCCGTCGAGGCGAAGAGACACCTTGTTCGTGCCAGTAGGGTGGATGATGGAGCTGTAGTGGGCGCTGGCCTTGATGTTGGTCGGGGGGAAGACTCGAACGGAGTGATGGGGGAGATCATGCTCGGGGAGCGATCGCTTGACCGTCATCGTCTTCTCGAAGCGGACCGGGGCGCAGGAGCCGGTGTGAGAGCATGAGCTCTTGGTGACGAGAGCGTCGGCGTTGAACTCGTAGCTAATTGCCACGAGGGGAGTGTCCATGGAGGCGGGGAGGTTGCCATTCAGAAGAATGGAAAAGGGGAAGGTGTGGCGGCCTCGTCGCAGAGCAGTAGGCAGAGCGAGGAACTTCCAGCTTTGCAACTCGGTGTACTGGTTCGAGCAGTCGGTGCAGTGGCCCTGGAAGGGACGCTTCTGGGCAGTGTGCAGGCGGAGAGCGGCAGTAAAGGTGCCAATCTCGACAAAGTCGTCACGGACGTCGAGGAACATCTGGCCGGTGATGAGGGCGCCGGTGCTCTCGTCGGCGTTGCCGTGGAAGACGACGGGAGGGCTCTCGATGCTCCAGCTGAGAGAGACGGGTGAGGGGTGGTGGTCCTTGGAGGACTTGCCAAAGGGCAGAGAAATGCGGTGGTGCTTTTTTACTCCGTCGACGAGTTCGGGCATCTTGACGGACAGCGAATTGGTCTGGTCCTCGCCATCAGAGGTATAAGGGCTGGTGGTGCGAGATCGCGAGATGGCAACCTTCTTGATCTGAGCAATGTTGCCGGAAGATGTGCGGAGGAAGTTGGCCACGCGGTGGGGCATGGTGACGGTTGTCGATTGTGTAAGTGGGAGAGGATTAAAGAAGAGGCAGAGGCAAATGTCGAGGGACAGTCGACGCCGGCGTCGCTGTGATGATGCGATGGGCTGGCAATAGCCGGCTCAAACCACCAGGGGTAAAGGCTATTCGTCGCAGGCGGATGTGCGCTGGTCTGATGCCGATGCTGGAGGTGGTCGGCTGACGCACAGAGTTGCAGCGGCTGCAGGCGGCGCCAGACGACGATGACGATGAAATGGCCGTCCGGGGGCTAACGCGTTCAAGGCGAGTGGAAGCTTGGCCGTGCTAGGGTCGATCGCTTTTTCTCTTAGTCTGCGGGATTCGGAACGCCGAGCCAGGGGCGAGTGGCGGTCGTGAATTTTTCTTTTTTTTTCCTTCTCGTTGCCGGTTCAGGCTGAGGCTAGTGGAATGTTCTGGTCTCGACGGCGGAACGAGCGACTGGGAGAGGATGTGAGGTCCAGTTCAGGAGTCAATTGTGTCTTCAGAGTCGACGCGGTGGACGTGGTCGAGGGGATGGAAGCTGATGTCCGTGTAAGTCAGGGTGGCAAAAGGTGGGCGCAAGCGGCAGCTGCAAGGAAGCTATAGGGCCGTGGGGAAGTTTGGTGGTCGATGTTCGAGAAGGTCTCAAAGTCTGGGGAAGATGTTTTCAATTCAAGGAGGAGAGATCAAAATCATGGAGATGGGAGATTCGGCCTCCTTATGACCTCGGGGGCTCAGGAGCTCGAAGGAATAAATATTTCTAGTACGTAGTCGCCCTGACGAGCCTCCTGCACCGGGAGGGGAAGCGATGTGTCATAGCGAGCAACGCGATGCCATGACGAGCTTGTTCAGTGGCGCCTCGAGTGGACATCCACTGACATCCACTGACAGCGGCTCCCGCCTGACTGCCCTTGGCCGTGCTATGGTACAATTTTCGCTGCGGTGTGCGAGGTGTGCGGGATTCCGAGGTGTGTGCCGTTTGGCCCTGCGGTGGAGACGGTTGTGTGTAAGTGGGCGCATGGTCCCACGGGGTCCACGGACGGGCGAGCACGGGGGTGGAGGCGTGTGAGGAGCGGCCGGGCCTTCATCAACGGGAAACGTGATGAGGTGCTTTGGCCAAGAGCAGAGAAATACCCAGCGGTGGAGCTCTTGGGCGTGTGCCTGGGCGACTGGCTGCCACTGGGTCCGGCGTTGCGTGGGCCTTGTCCTGTACGCCCTGTACATACGGAGGGCGGAGTATACGAATTACAGCTCTGGGATGGTCTGGCCGCCTGGCCACTTGCGACTGGCGGTGGGGCGCTGGGAAGGGGAAGGGGAAGGGAAGGGAAGGGAAGAGGGATCTTGGACAGCTGAGATCGTGGATCGTGTTAATTCCCGTGTGTCGAGGGCGGAGTCAAGTCGTCGAGAGTGAGCATGGCCGGGCTCCATTCAGCACCCTGAGGGAACACGAACGACCCGGCAGTTTCCGCTGATGCACAGCCCGTAGCACGTTTTTACTGCTGAGCAAGATGAGCAAATTTTAGGTGAATTGGCCTTTTCAATGACCCCATCACAACGTGCAATTCCGGCATTCGAGTACGAAAATCCATGTGTCCGAAGCTCCGACCTCGACCTGGGTTGGGTGTTAGTTGGTAGCCGCCCTGTTGATTGATCATCTGGCCAGCCAGCGCCAGGCGCAAAAGCCGCCGTGAGTGGTCGACAGCGCCGACCGTTACAGGGCATCACAGGGCAGCACGCAACCACTCACAGCCGGCAGTGCGCAACGCTCGGGGTCCGCAGTCCGCTCCTCAGCGTCCTGGACCGGCCCGGCAGCGAGTCGTAGGGCTCTGAGGGCACGGGGCTGCGCTGGAGGGTCGCTCTGGGTGCGGATGGTGCTCCGTAGCGCAGCAGGGTCTCGGGTACCGGAGCTATGATGTGATGTGGGAGCAGGCACACATGACGCCTTCTGGCTGGTGTTGGTGCGGGTGTTGGCGCGGCAGAGCTAACTAGCTGTAGCGGGCTTCGATGGGTTGTGCGGGAGGCAGTGGGCTAGGGAGAAAAAAGCCCGCCATGCCTGGAAAGGTTGCAGACGATCATTCTGACCATGGATGTGGCCTGTGGGCTGGCGCCGATGGATGGGAGTTGTTTTGGCGGCCGCGGAAATGCCTGCCTCAACCACCAGCCATGATGACGGAGGCCGATGACTGAACAATTGCTGCCTTCGTCCTCAGTCGCCAACCAGTGGTGCCCGCCCCAGCAGGTGTGGTATTCAAGTCGGCTCTTCGGCGCGGACAGGCACACAATTCACCAATTACAGCTTACACGCATTGCCTTGAAATGATGCTGCAACTCTGGGCGCCCATCACGCACATTTCACCCGCTGTAGGCCATGGGCATTGGGACTAGCCTGGGTGCCGCACAACGCCACACCCCTTGCCGCTGCCAGGTTTGGCTCTCTACAGAGATCCATGATGAGCAATTGTGCCCTGACACGCCTGACCACGCCCTCCAACTACGCCCTTTCAGAGCCCTGTGGGATGCCTCGTCAGGTGCTGCTGCACCCTCTGCAAAACCCCTGTGAGAGGGGGATCCGTTGGCGAGAAGAGACAACGGGAAAACCATCTGAGGGCTGATGAACCTCCAACGGCGCAGGGGACCGGGAATCAACAAAAGGAATAACAGTACAAGCTTTCCGTAAACATACCACTGGCGACCGGAGACTGGCGAGTACCACTCCAATGCCACACCGAAACAGAGAAGCCTGGAAGCCTAGATGGGCCCACTGCCAACTCTCGGCCGATGGAGAAACGAGGGTGCTCCACCGATCTGGAAAAAATAGCCTTGGGCGGGCCCGTAAATCGCACACAGCAACGCGGCCATGGCCGGCACAGGGCGAGAGAGAAGAGGAAACTGCGCGGCTAATTGGCCTTGCACACCTGCCGGCTGTAAGCTGTACGCAGTAGGGCGTACGGCACAGGAGGGAGGTGCTCGTCCCATCGTCCAGAGCGTGCATTCGTGCCTATTGCGGCAGGGAACCGACAGGGTCAGGGGCTGGAACTCCTCCATGCGCCCATGCTGCGAGTCGATTGACGACGACGACGATGGAGCTCCTCATGGTCAGAGGATCGATCCGTAAGCTGCAGAGAAACCGTTGCGAAATGTGGCTGGATGGATCGCCTGGTATTGGGCATTGAGGTGGACGACGTCGAGGGGCTGCAACCTGGCGATCCATGCTCCATGCAAGCCCAAAAGATGGAGGGTGCACATGTCTCAATATTCGTATCCGCGCACGCATCAAGTGCGGGAGCCTCATCATCAACGACATGGTCGATGTAACTCCAAGACCAAGCACCACAGGCACCGCAAGCACCTAACTGGAAAACTGGCATCATGCAGTAATATTCCCCGAGTCTCGTTTGTTTCCCCAACTGGGCGCATCATCATGTGCCCCTCCACCTCCAACCCCTTCGTTCCCCTCAATTCCCACTTGCACTCCGCTTCTCAGGTTCTGGGCTGGGCTGCAGATCGCGCATCATGGGGTCTGTGGTCGTCTCCTGTTTTTCTCAGCTTGGCTCGGTCAGTCAGTCCGTCAGTAAGTCAGTCACCTTGCTGGGCCAGCCAGTTCCCGGAACGGTACGTACCGACCTCCGGGACCGGCCCCACTTGAAATTTTCAGAACAAGGAAAAAAAACTTCACGTCCGCCGCTCATTCCAAATGCTCAAATTCATGCCGGTCCCACGGTTCTCCACCGCTAGAAACGGTACGACGGTACGCGCTTCTTACGTCTGACGTCTGACTGACAGGACCTTGGCCGGTGGTAGACCCAGTCACGAGTCACCTGGCAGTCAGGAGCCCGTGCCTAGTCGCTTGTTCCCTGAATCCCTGCATCAGGTGGGGCTTTGCATCGAGAAACAAGACCTCAGGACCTGAAAAATTTTCCAGTTTCTCAAAAGAGTGCCCTCCCTGGCCGCCGGCTCATCGTGGCTGGTTGCCTGGGTTTGGGCACGTCCTTGGCTTCTTCTCTCGTTGGCTCCATCTGGCTCCATCTGGCTCCATCCAGCTGGAAACGGAAAGCTTGGTCTGAAAGCTCTGAAAGTACTCAAAGTGCTACTGCGTAGTACGTACTCAAAGCACTCATTACACACCCTCCGGCCTCGCCCAGTTGGCCGGCGGCCTTTCATCCTGGGAAAATCTCTGAATGCGACCCCTGCTGGTCTCTTTGGTATCTGTTTTTGGTATGTTGGATCGTTTGAAGCTGAACGGGCCGTCTTGGTCCTCGAGCGTCTAGACGTGCCTTGATCTTTTGTCGAGTTTGAGGGTCCCAGGTACCTGGGTTGCGGCCCACGTGGATCTCATCGCACGCCCCCATCGCGCCTTTGCAGCATCCAAACCATGGCGCGTGCTTCAACCAGTCGACAATACAGATCCGATCCGTTACGATGCGACCATTGTGAGACATAAGTCATCCATCGACAATGCGACAGTCGAGGCATTTCTGTCTTATTACCTAAGTTGATGCCAACCAACGTATTATGTTAATGTGTTGACCCAGCATCAGAAGCATCAGATGTCAGGCAACAGATGTTCTGATTCCACTGGCAACATGGGATGGAAATCTCCAATTCCCTTGTTAGTTTCAACACGTGCCTTCTCGTCTGGGCTCTCTTGGGTAGCTCTGCGGTTTGTAGGTCAGCACACCAGTCCCAGCTAATATGCCATGCATAGATGGAATGCGCCAAGGTGTGCCCGTGTAAGTCGTGCCATCGACCTACCCTGTGGTGCTGGGTTGGTTTACATCACCACTACGACTTCCTTCCCTATGACATCAGTATCAACGCCACCTCTAAATCCATGCTATTACAGTCTCTATAACAGTTCAGACGGTCTGAATCCCTCCATGGGGCAACTTTCTAGAACTTTTGCCAATTTTGCCACCTCGCCGATCCAGATCCAACCGCGATCCGCTCTACGCCATCAGGTTCATATCACGTTGTTCTACTCAAGCTTCCTTCTTTACGCGCCCCGCGAATCTCGAGAAGGTGGGTACAAAGAAGCTAGGGTACTCCCTTACCCGAGACTCTCAGCCAGATCATCATTCCATCGTGAAAAATGGGTTTTCAAAGTCGATACGGTTGAAGGTGGATCCCCGCCACCCGGCTTCTCACGCACACCCTCAACACCACGCACGCCCACCGTTCACTCTCGGAACCGATCGCGACCTGGGCAAAGTACCTAGAGCCGAGCCGCCCTGCACCGCGCACGCCGTGGCCGCGCCGCCTCCTCGGCAGAAACCGAGTCAAGTGAGCCTCATGGCTGCGGCTCTCTCAGGGTGTGCCAGAACCCTGGCTGTCCGGCACGGTCTAATACGTAACAAATTGACCCTGTGTGCCTGAAGATCCCGGCATCGCGAACCACCGGCGGCAGCTCTTACCCAAACGATCGGCGGTCTGCCACCACGAGCCACATCTCATCTCGGTCGGGAACTACCAGCTCAGCCCTGTCGCGGCGTTGTCATGGTGGTCTGCCAGTTCTGGACGTCTGGTGCCAATAGCCCAACACGCCCTAGGCCTGGCCCGTCCGCCCTCGCAGTTTGCGAAACCGTCCTCCCGTGGTGCAATCACGGCTTAAATCTGCGCAACGTGGGCCAGGGCCAGTGTCCAATCCCAACCACGTTCCTGTTTCCGGATGGCTGGCCTCTGTAACGAGCTGTGTCGGGCAAGAGACCTGAGACCCAAGCGAGGTAACTTGGTCAGAAACGCCATCGATATTGTTGCTTCCGTCACCTTCCGAAGAACACATTATACAAAGTTAGCTGGACAGCTTTCGACACACGACGCGGTCCGTTCGCCACTATTACACACGCGGTACGTACTGCAGCGTCGTACAGAGGGTGTCGGTTTATGAATCGTCCATTTTTTCTCCGTTGCAGCAGCTGGTGCGCGGGTCTAACGCCATCTTTTGAGCCGCATCACGGCCGGTGCGCGGGCCACCTTTACGCTATAATTATCACATAGAATCCTCTTTGCCAGGAGTTATCAATCAGAGGCTGGTAAAGCCTTTGGAGCTTGGTGGGCTTGATCCATTCCGCCCACAGCAATCCCACGGGCGTAGCATCCAGATCACGATCCCAAGTCGAGCGGTGAATGTGGGTGTGAAAAAGCGAGTCTCCATGAGACATCGGCGATTATGCTTAAGACCTTGGCAATCATACGGATGCCCAGTTCGACCAACCCCTCGGCCAAAGCCTCCGACTCAACCCGCGTCGACTTACAAAGGTTGAACCAAGCCGTTATGCAAGCTTCGGGATGGCCCACATCAACCCGACTGCTAGCACATCGTTATGCATGCTTCCCGCTGGAAGATCGACGGCCAAGCGGTGCAGCTTGATAACCTAATTGCTGAATGACTCCTCGGCGGAACGTCTAACATGGCCTGAGCCCATCATGATCTCGACCGTCGCGGTGCGCGTGTGGGTCAAACTGACCAGCCGACAGTCTCGGAATGCGGCGCCGAGCCGGCCAAAACCACGTCGGAACAACGTCCCTCGCTTGTTATTGCCGCCGCAGCTGTTTCCGGGGCCACCGCACTAGGAATGGCGACACGAACACCTCGCCGGCGTCGGGTGTCGTACGAATCGAGTCAATCGACACCGGTCCTTGGCGGGTCATGGACGGATCACCATCCTGGCGGTTAACTAACGCTCTATGCCGACCAGGCCCGTCCATAACGGTGCGTCATGTGCTCAGGCTTTCCTTGATAGGTTCCGCTCATGTCATTGTGCGACCATGGCGGCGACGCCCGTGCGTATGACATGTTCTTGGCACCATCCAGACAGACCATTGCGGAAGACCTGTCATATGGTCCAACGTCCATCGCCAATTTTGCCTTAAAACCGAAAGACTGCCAGCGGCCATCTCGAACGTGCTCGGTGTAATGTGTCAAAAGATCCACGCGCTGCAGTCAACGTTGATGCCTTCTCGCCTGTGTCGGAGATGCCAGCTCCTATCACGTCGTCTACCCCGGCAGTTGGCTGCGACGTTCATGTGAGGTAGAAAGCCCACTCCAGTTGCGACGTTGTTCGGTGGCCCCTTTGCCCCGGCCCTGGCTGAGGGGCACCGCTTCTTTTCCAGAGCTCCAGTGTGTTCTATCGAGCGGATACCGCAAGGGTGTCACGAACGCAAGCTGGGGTGTTTCCTAGGATCGCTCTGGAGCTCCAATATGCGAGTTTCGAGTACGTCGCGTGACTGCATAATTGCTCATGGCCCTGAATCACCCATTTATTTGACCATGGACTGTACAATGAAGGCCGATGACATGCAGACACGATAACCGAAATTGTCAGTTTTCGGCTGTTCCGAATTCTCAGCCCAAGTGAATCCATCTGGGCAGCAGTCAGGGATTTGGCATCGGCCCCGCCGTTACATGAGGATCTCCCCGTCACCAGATCCACAACCCAACTTTTCATCGCCACGTAGTCGAATCACGAGAACCCCGTTGCTAGGAGTCAGCATTGCTCAGGAAAAGGAATACTTCCTGGTGGATGTGACTGGTGTCGCGGGAAGATCTAAGGTACCGACTATTCTCTGCGGGGGTTACGAGCCGTCCGGATCTAAAACCTGGAGTAATGTGGCAGGTTTTCTGGGGAAAGATAAGGACAATCAGAAACGGTAACTGGTGCTCGGAGGATTAGGGAATAGGCGTTGTAAGCTGGCAAGTGCACATGGAGTACATGTGTGATCTTGAGAGCACGGTTTTGGGATGAAGGTGTACCCATGGCTCACAATGGGTTTTCCTGGGGCAAATCCTAATTTACGAAATTGACAACACGAATTCTCCGATAGAATGGATGGTGGTATTTCAATGTTCAACGTAAATAATATTTGGTGAAGCCTTGGTTGTCGTGATCTGTTGTGTAGGGTATTCGTAGCGCTCACAGTGTTATCCAAACATGGACAGAATAAGAACTCGCTAGGTTCTTGACGTTATGTTTTGATGGGTCCCTCTAATTTATCGAATTAGAGGAGGAAAGGAACATTTGGTCCGTTTCTGTGTATGGAGCCATGTATGTGGGCGTGGCTGCACGCGAAGCCCTCGACGTGAAAGAGATCTGGAAGATTGCGTACTAATAAGGCTTGTAGTATCTCTACAGACGAAATATATTATATTAATAAAGGCACACAGTCCGTGCTGGCCCTGAAGAACTAGGTTCAAAGGTGTTAATTGAGTAGGCAGAATTCGCATCGTCGCTACCTGAACATAAGGCACAATGAAATACGGTCTAATAATCACGATGCCTTGGTTTAATTAAAAAAGGCGTAGAGGATCGAGGAATAACTTGGCTACTGCAACGTATGCCGTAAAGTTGAGAGGTGAGGGGCTTCCCTCAAAGTTGGTTAACACGGTATGGAGGGTAGAAGAAGCTCAATCGTCCAACATCCCCAGTGTTGCCTATGCCGTGCAGCAGCGACCAATAGGATTACAAACGGGGCCCAGAAGTACTTTTTGCTTTTCAAGGCCTGCCTAAAGTATGCCGAGTATATTTAAGAAGTACGACCAGTGCAAGACACTCGAGCAACGTCGGAACAGGTTGCCAATAATCAACACTCCAACATAAGACCACTCTTGGATGACTAGCCTGGTATAGGGCCCTCCCCAAGCCGGCTGGGTTTGCTGACGTCGATGATAGGAACTTGGTGCAGCCTCATTGTTGTCTGCTTCCGATGCTAATAGAGGGCTATACACAAGGGAACACGGCTGTAGGGTTTGGAATACGGCCAGATATGTATTTGCAAGCAACAGGTGCAGTCAATATATGGATGCGTTATTAGTATGAACCGCGGTATGCTAGCTGCCTCGCCTTCTGAGTCCTGGGCGATGATCTCGACTGTGAAATTTCCCGTTGACGCGGATCCAAACTCCGAACCCTCCACCCCAGGATGCGTTAAGCAGATCCTAACTCTCACACCCGGTCCCGCTAAGAACCGGCCTCGTACCCCTGTGTAGTGGTAACGAGATTTGTCCGTCACAATGTTCTGCTGTTGAATCATTGAGCCACGCCATTCCTAAGAAGGCATCGCGAGAACGAAAGCTGAACACCCTGGGGCTGAATTACCTAGGGGCGAACAAACCTTCGATTCAGCTGGGTTGTTATTTCCTTCAATTGAATGGAGGGATTGCTGTCGCCTACATGAATCACATTCCAGCCTCGCGTACGGAGTAATCACTGAAAACGCCTCCTGAGGGTGTAGTGGAAGGGATCGGCAATCACAACCAAGGCACAGGCGGCGTGGCGTATCAGTAGATCAGAACGCCCAAACTGGACTACAGCTGCTTGCCGATTCAAGACTAATGGAATTTCTCTGGAGGGAACGTGAAGTGCGCTTTCTAAAACATAGACTGAGGGAAGGCTCCAGAAACGGTAAATCAACTCAACATCAAGCGCCACCTAACCGTAAATGGCTTATAGTGGTGTGTGAGTGATGCTATCTCAGCACGGACCGGGATGTCGCAGTGGCTAACTGAGCCAGTTCAGCTCTTGCAACCAGGGCCTAGAATGCCAATATTTTCAGCTCGACTGAGACAACGCTGTTAGTGACGTGACACAGCCAATACAATATGGTGGGTGGCGCAAAGGCGAGTCGCATAATTATACGGAAGCTGGCTGCCACTAGTTCACGTAGGTCACACGATAATGAGTTTTTCTTTTTCCCAGGTAAGGCTTTGGCCATGGTTCAGAAGAGGCGCGTTGTAGCTATGCCAGATGCGATAGCTTCCAAATAGCGCGGGTTGCCTCATCCCATAGGGTAGTATTGGTGGGATGGTGTTCAAGATATGAGTCGTCACACTCTAATATTAATAAGGGGACACCGTTCCGGCACGTTGGCAGTACATTTCTCTAAAGAACCTAATCATTAATTTAAGCCTATGTCTAAGCGTATATACCATCATAATGTCGAACCCAAATCCCGATCTGTACATCAACCCCGACTACATCTACAAGGGTGGCTGGACGAACTGGAATGGCGATGTGACTACCGGAGGGAAACTCACCGTTTCAAAGAAAGGCGCTGAGCTACTTATGGTATTTATCGGCATTTTCTTCGTGTTCATGGAAGCTGGCCTATGGTCGCTCATTTCCTTTGGCCTATTCCTCTGGCGCAGGTCTCAGAGCTTGGAGCAGGTCGGAAGCGGAAGTTCTTCTGCGGTGAGGAGCCTGGACCGTGACGCTCTCTGGCATCTGCAGCAGGCAACGCTCCGTAATGGAGGAGATGATCGAGCGGTCGGAATCACATACATCTCATTGTGGCTCAACTATGGATGGAAGAGCTTCGACGTCATATTACGCACCTGGCCGACTATATTCCTGGCGCTTACATCATTTGACATTTTTCTTATCGCATTGCCGTTCATTGCCGCGTACTTGATGCTTGACAGTCAAGGAGTTGAAGTCCTGATTCATAGTCCCCAATGCGGATATTGGCAAGCGTCCTTTAGTGACGACTTGGTTGTCGCCTCCACGGACATTGCGAACCGTACTCTGGAGGCTGTCCAATACGCCGACACTTGCTACGAGAGCAATTCTCCGTCCGAACTCTGCGACAACTACCTCGTGAAGCGGAATTTAGAGTGGACTGGGTGGCATAACACAGAGTGCCCATTTGAAGACGGGATGTGCCTTGATAACGATACGTTCCCCGCCTTTCAGATGGAGACGATGCTTCTAGACTCGCACGAGCACTTTGGCATGAACTCGCCCAAACAAGGCAGGTTTGCTCTGCAAAGAACCACGACATGTGCACCACTTAACGTGAAAGACTGGTCCTTGGTAAAAGGGGGTACCATTGAAGGAGAGAACATCACCAAAGTCTACTTTGGTGCGACGTCCTCAGATGACTATACTTTTGGCGTCAGCAATCTGCAATTACTAGCCGGTCCAGATTATAATCTTGCGTAAGGTTTAGTTTCTAGATAATTTCCACCGGCTAATTCCTTATAGAGCTTACGTTTCCTATGCTTATAATGAGTCTGTTGGGACCTTTGTCCCCATTAAGCAGCTGCGTCGCACTGATGGCGATGTCTCTGTTATAATCCTGAACAACAATCGGATTCCTGTCGCTGGAATTAATGGACCTTGCCGTGATCCTTTCTTTTCTGCAACTGACCGCCAAACCGAGACTTTCCCGGACTGGTATCTACCTGATAATCCAATTACCGCCATCGGTTGTGTCGACCAATATGCATTCCACAACCCAGTCACCCGTCAGTGGAGTAACCAAACAGGGATGTTGCTGCTCGGTACCGACCTCACCAAGGAGTCGGGACTCGGGCCGAGGCAGGTTGCTGCGATGAATACACTGCTCTGGGCTCTCGGACAAGTTGGTGCTATGGGTAGAGTTGTTGAAACGATCGGATCAGATGCACTTAGAGCGAAGAAATATCCAGGGGTGTTTGACGGATATCAAAACCCACTTCCCAACGACCAGTGGAAAAATGAAGTTGGCTACTGGTTCAACACCCAGTTGGCGGCTCTTCAGCTGCAGTTTATACGCATTGCTACAGGCCCGCAGGACACAAGAGGCATGACCAATATTTTACCCGTCTCGGCACAAGGATCAGAACACGACTATGAGGCATTGATATGCAATTCGCAAAAGATCCAAAATAACGGATTCAAAAACTTCTATAGGACCGGCTTCATTTCTCTGGCTGTAATCGGAGTACTCATGATCATTGCGCCGTGGATTCTCATAAAGTGTGTGGTTTTCTGGGGGCGTCGTGGAAAGAATGCGTTCGCGTTGGAGTGGATTTCATACGGACATATGCAGTTGTTACGAATGGCCAACGAGGGAGTCAAGGTTGAGGATTGGGAGGGGTGTGACAGCGACATACCCTTGTTACCGTTGGAACGCAATATTGCAACTCTTGAGATAAAAACATCGACTAATGGGAAACCGCATCCAAAATTGAGGGAGCCTCAGAAGGAAACAAATGGTGCGACGGGGTCAGGCGGAGAGCCAGCTGCAGACGAGGCTGCTGGAGGCGGAGAGCGTCCGAACAGTATAGATGCTACAAGGCCAAGGGTTGGGCAAACGGAATATTTTGCGATGGGAGCCTTGGATAGGCAGAACTTGAACAGGCAGAACGGGGTTGGCGCAATACCGTTAAGGGCAAATACGTCACCAGACGCAGGAGCCCTGGGTAATCGAACAAGCAGGGAAGCGATCTGGTAGAAGAATGATAGTCTTTGTGGGAAATTTAGCAGTCTGGTTATCTTGCATCTCTTTAATTATATTACAAGCTCGACTTATACTTCTTGCTTGTCTTATCCCCAAATGTCACGGTGACATTATAGTCATTTAGCACACCAGACTCCGCAGCGCCAATCACAGTAAATAGCGAAGCCGACACGACACCTTTGCCTTTTGGTGTCGATTTAGGAATAGTGATGGTCTTGTTGAAGTTGCGCAGCTGGTTGGACTCATCTACACCCGCGTTAGCATGTATTTGATTGTGGAGCCGCATCTTACATACCAGGTCCGAGATAGAACGAGTCGGCCACTGTGCCTAGGGATCCGGGGAACCCCTTGCCTGTGGCATAACCGAACGCGATGGCGACGTCATAGGAACTCTGAATCCAGTTGGAACTGAGGATAATGACATTGAAGGTGTCGCCTGGCTTGATGGTCGAGGGAACGGATATGCCGTTGATGTGTGCCTGAGCAGTACTGAGAAGGGCGGCGATAGCGAAAGAGAAGCGCATTTTGTGGAGAATTGGAAGTATGAAAGGTTTGAGATGGGCAATTACCGGTTTACTGTAGTATTCGGAAAGGGTTTCTTAGTGATTTCAGGGAAGCATTCTCGGACAGTCGCCATTTATACACCTTACCGCTCTATTATGTGCTCTCTACGCATCCCGGCTAAAGAATCTATTTTCAGATATCCCGCGAAGCTATGGCCTGCGCGACCTCGTATTTCCCTCTCACAAGGCACTCTTTAAGACAACTCGTCACTCAGGGACTCACTAGCGTTGCCGATTGCCGTTTCTCAGCTGGCGCGTCCCCGGTATTGGTCCTCGTGCACGAGGCTCGAAAGCCATGGCGTCGCTGTTGTTCAATAAGAAGGTAGTATTGTCAGCGCGGGGGGCTGTCGCGGTGGTCATTCGTCCTTTTAATAGCCCGCGGGCGATAAATGCTCCGGTTGTCCAGGTCATGGGTAAACTCCGCAAGCGCTGGCCCCTTTCGGGACTAAAGAGCTGTGAATCATGATTAATTTGAACCGTATTTACTGGTTTAGTGTCAAGTGTTCTCGTGACCGTGAATGATGCCTTATTGCGCTTTATGGCGGCAATAGGCGGGAGGATGCGAATTGTCGGTAGCGCCGTAAGGGATGAGGAACGAGTGGGACGGTGACATGTAAGTGGCGAAGGAATATAGCACACCCTCGCTGATGTGAGCTTCTAGACCTTCCAGTGCAGCGGCTCTAGTGTCCCCACATACTATAAAGCCTCGACTGAGCTGAACGAGTCGGAGCTAGGATATTCCTGGCAGTGGTAACCCCATGCGCCTACGTCCCAGGCCCTCTGGCTGCAAGCAATCTCCCTGGCATAGATGCTTGCTGGTGTGTTGGTGTAACTCACGAGTGAGAGATAATAATCAAAAGCAATTAGGGATTCACGTACAGATGCATAAAACAAATGGGTATATTTGGTATTAATGGGTTCGGCTCATTATAGCCAGCACAACCCTGAAACTGGCGCCTCACCTGAGCCTTGAAGAATATAGGCCCTTTCCGATGACTCGCATAGCACATACGACCATATCTGCCTGAAAGCTCGGGATCCCGTCCGATCTCCACCGATAACCCAGCAAGAGTTGGATTAGTAGCTAGGTCGGTGACGACTAGCGAATCCCCAATGTTGTATGTCTTTCTTTTTGCTGGTTTGGCAATGGGTGCCCAAGACATTGGACAACGGGTATTTTGAGGAGCTTGTAGTATGGCCTGGATACAGCGTTTCATACTTAGTTGACGTTCACATGAATGATATCATGACCTCGTGCTCCTGCATCACTTCATGCAAGGTCCATGGGCTAATGGCCTCTTTAGGCTTACTCCAGATTCGTTCGAGCAACAAAAGGGCTTGCCTCATGCTACCCAGGCGAGTGTACTCGAAGACTGTCTTGAGTCTGCCCTTGATAGCATCCTGTGACGCGGGATCGCGCGTGCAGCAGCCAATAATCGTGAGCGGCCAGCAAAGGCTGGAATTAACCCTGGCCGAGTCGGGTAACTGATCCAATATCGACATCGCTTCCTGAACCGCATGGCTGATGAGCATGGTTTGCATGCTGTTGCTTTCCCCAGAGGGCGGTTTATCCACGCTTGTCCATAGGTACAAGAGCACCGCTTGCTTGAATATAAGGCTTGCGAGCAAAAGCTCCTGATCCACAAACGAGGCCGGGAAGAAGCATTGTGCCTGTGTCTGCAGTGACCCAAACATGATGATGTTATCGGCAAATGTCGGTTTGACTTGTCCTTTCAGATTCCCCATGATTCCTTGTCTTAATTGATGGATTTGTAGTATAATTAAGAGGAGTTCAATCCAACAACCAGAGAGTTGGCCGACGTATTGCTCATCGGCGAGCTGTCTTGCCGCCCGTTCGATTTCGGGATGGAAAACAAGCGACGAGCCGCGCTTCGGGTGGACTGAGATCAGGTTCAAGGCTGTAATATTGATATATGACTCGACCATGAAGTTGCGTAAATCGATGGATAGTTCCGGTGGTGGATCTGCAAGCATTCTGGCAAGCAATAACTGTGCCACGGTGAGATGATCGAGAATAATGCCATCGCCATCTGGTCTAGTAACCTGTTGAAACTGTTAGACTTCCTCGGGTTTTCTTAGTCCAGGATGTGAATTCTTGCGAACCTGAGTTAGACAAATGATGAGACTTCCAGTAGTAAGAGTGACCAAGTTGTTGTTCTTTTCGACAAGATGCCTCTTGAGCATGTCCTTGAATAGCTGCAATGAGTCGGCGTAGTAGCGCTGTGCGAAATTGTTGTCGAAAAGCCGTTTGTCGGAGGCTTGTTGAAGTATTGCGCTCTGGGCTAATAGAAGATGCAAAATGAGTGGGTTCGACAAGGCCAAAGGGACAAGCATGTCAATAAAAGGATTGACATCTGCAGCGCCATTTCCCATGCTAGGAGCGATGTAGGAGTGATAGTAGTTGAATAGACTGGCGCGATGATGGTCATACTGAGAAAGCGTTCCGGCGAATTTGCATAAATCATCGTTTTGTGGTGATGCGCCTCTTGTAGAGGAATTAGGGGAGCTATTGGACGAGGCTTTCGGGCTGATGTCGAACGTGGCACTTACGACACTGGCGCTCCTTGACAGATTATTTCCGTCATATGGATAAAATATTTCGGGGGTTGATGGAGAAAAGCTGGAAGACGAGATTGCGGAGGATGAACTCGAAGGGCAAGGTGAGAAGGTTGGACGAGGGTGAGGGGTGCTTGGTGGAGACGATGTCGAGCTGTCGGCATCTTGATGATGTTGATGGCTGTGTACTCTGGTAGAGCCCAACTCTGTGGAATTGCTCGAAGCTGCTTCGAGGGATGTTGTTGATGGTTGCTGTCTTGATATTGCCTTTGCCGGCATCGCGGCTGGGGCGAGTCTCTGTGCTTTGGCGAGCATGCTCGGAAGAGCAGGCCAATTGCATTCTAGCAAATTCTGCCGACAACCGCTGCAAATTGGCTTTCTCTCGTCGCATTTCTTCTTGCGGCGCCGACAGGTGAAGCACCCAGTCCGACTGCGGGACATGGTGGTTTCGCGGGTGCGGGTTGGTTTGTTCATTCCGCTCATAGGCCTTGCCGGCGACTATGCTTGCAGCGAAGCGCTGATGAGGAGGAAGACACCAAGATCAGATTTGAACCTACGCGAAGCTGAACTCATATTTGGTATATAACCGGCACTTGCTGTTTTACACAAGAAATATTTGGTCGCCATATGATAAGCCAAGTAGTACTTGGCAACTGACCTATTCTACACGCCTATTGCATGTCATCCCCATGTACTTGGCGAGTACGGAGGACTTTCGGAAATTCGGGCCCCGCCGGCCGATCGGGCTCCGCCGGCCGAACGGCTTCCGTCCACCGCGTTTTGGCACCCAAAAGCTGCTAAATTTGAGTGTCAGCAAGTTGAAATGCAAGCTAATCCGAGAATGGGAACTGTAACAAGGACGACAAACCGATCTGATTTGCGGATGCAGAGACCCCATTCTTTCATTCAGGTCGTGATTGGGTCAGTTGGCTGTGCTGCCGCCGTTTGGGAACTCGATCCGGTCACGTGGCCGGACTTTTTCCCCGATCACAACCTATTTGTCTGCTATCTGAGTTGTTTTGCATTGGCTGGGCTGTCGGCTGAGAAGATAACGGCGATGACTGCCGTTGACCGTATAATTCGAAATCCGGGGTAAATATCTTTCCGCTCTTGAAGTTCCCCTATGTTGTATTGTTTCCTGGGGAAAAAATTGAAGTCGCAAATTTATAGCTGGTCATTGCCTGAGCTGGAGCAGGGTTGGCCATGGACTATCTACCGCGTTGGGATATCTGGTAGCACAATAAGTTACCGTTTATCTCATAAGGCAAGACAGTGCTTGAGGCTCTGTTGCGCTCTTCCTTATCAGCTGCAGGATTGTAGGATCCACCGCACCCCGGAATCATTAGGCTGGCCGTAGATATCCGCCCTTAACTGTGGTCGCCCCGATTGCTGGCTGGCCCCAATGTGTGAGCTGTAAAAATGAGATTCCCTGCACTGATGTAGACTACTCTCCCTCCAATTGCAAATGATTCTCAATAGCCAAATGCGCGATTTATCGTGACAAGAATTTCTTAGATAGCAAGGCGGCAAGATTGTTGACCTGAAAGGATCTGCCTAGTTTGTGAAACGGCGCGCAGTCTCTTCTGTGAAGCTAGATGCTTGACGACAGAATTGTGAATTGATGAACCAAAAAGATTGTAAATCTGGCTAAGCCCACATCCAGGGCTATGTGTGAACAGAAAGGCAGACATACATTCTGGGATGTCCTACCTGGCTGTCGCTGGTTGATGGTTAGTCACTGAAGGGCATCGCCACTGCCGTTTCATTGTTACCAAACAAACACCTGATTTGGCATCTTGGATCAACAAATGTCCTCATTTTCAGATGTTTTCATGAGTCGAATGACTGAAAAAAAGGAATCAACTCATCTAATGCAGAGGTGCTTGACGCTGTTCTCGTTGTACTTGCCTCACAAACACGAATGCTGCTTCCACAATCGCCTTCAGCTGTCAAACAAAATACCCCGAACACCAACAAAGACCGTCGGTTACTTTGCCAAATTTGTGATCAAGGCTGTCTTACATCCCCAAATCCGGAATGCTTTGGGCAGGGCACCCAGGTGTCCAGTTTGCATTTCGCACGAGCCGGGCGGGAGATGACCACTTGTGTCGCCACGTGGAGATGGTACACCTGGTACAATCATCTCTTAAATGGCGAATGCGGAAATCATGATGCATCTTGTTCATATTTAGATCTCGCTTTAAATCTCCTGCATTTAAAATTCCAACATTATAGCGACACTTAGAAGAAACGACGTCCAAGTCAAGCCTAATCGCGACCCTGGAAATGCCCAGATGTGCGGATACGTCCTTTTTGTTAACCTCTGCGGATGCTACTGTGGGCTAGAATGCGAGACGTCCTGTCCTCTGATCCTACAACAGCTAAATCGAATAAACGACCCGGAATCCTGGACGCCAGACAAGATCAATGAGTTGCCATTCGACTTCCCTGACATCTGCATCCCAGGCTGGCACAATACCCGCTTTATCAGGACATACCGCGTTTGTTCTCCACAGTGGTGGTTCAACTGTCCTTCTATGGCCATCCCATCCCATCCACGCGGCTAGCGATTCAGATAATGTTTGGACAAGGATAGAATAAGGCCATCGCCGGCTAGCCTCGAATATTAGGCCCAAGAAGGAGTAGAGGGTAATATTTTAGGGGAAAATAAAATGCTGTGATATGGCTGGATAGGAACTGGGTGAATGGGCCGCACAAGATGAAATGTGGGTGAGGTCTCCGTTCATCGGACTTAAATTCTGTAGCTGTGTTCCATGTTAGTATCCCAACTGTGCGATCCAGCTCGCATCTCAGATGCCGCAAAGTCACCCGCTGAAGCTCGTGGCACAACCACCCAAACTGACATGGGACGAAACACAGCGACAGTGGTGATGCTCAGCGTCCAACAGCGGCGGGAGCGGACTGATTCTACCAATCAATGGCCCCAAGCGCACGAACAACCTCCGTGCCACTGTTGCACCTTTCCCAGGCGACGTCTCTTAGCTATGAAACCCCTGGAGTAGTGCAGTGCGAGATGTCGCAGGTACTGGTGGAAATTCACCAACAGAAGGATGTGGCTTGGGAGTTAAGACTGGTTACAAGGGCTGGGCAAGCGATGCGCACTTGTGGGAGTGGGAAAATAGCGGGTTACAACTCATTTGTTTGTTGGTGGCGTGTTGGCGCCGACATTGTGTCGTGGATGTCATGGACGATGATAATGCGGGTGACTAAGCCTGAACCCTAGGAAAAGAGGCTGTCAATGCCGGTGATGGAAGCGAAGGCGATGGCGCGAGTAAGATTTCAGCGCTGACTGTAGCTGTTCAGCCGAACTAAAGTACGATTGACTTACACGATGTTACATATATCACGTGAGAGCGAGTCGTAGTGCGGCGAACCATACCTTTGCAGTCGCGACTTGTGCAGTTGAGAATAGCCAGGTCTTTGGGGTTGTGGAGGTTTTGTGACCAACATGGGCTATAAATAGGTAGTATTTCTTCGTGTTGTCTGATGATTGTCAGGGGCCTGTTTTGTTTTCTGCCAGGGTTGTGTCTCTGGTCAGGGCATTTCCTAAAGAAGCTGTAATTTTCGCAATTTCGGCATCCTGAATCACACGAGGGTAAGGCAATGAGTGTCTGGAGAAGGCCTCTAGTGCCAGTATAATTGTTTGGATCCAATTACAGCCTGGCTACGTTCTCTCCGATGCCATGACTGCCAAGACCGCGACATGTGGGGAAGAGTGAGCTTGGCCAAGTCTTTAATGCCGTCGAAAATATTGCACCAGCTCGGCAATTGGCGTGCCGAAGGACTTGTTGATCAGCCAATTGTAATTACGATAGATTGGCCGTCAGCTCTAATAAAGACACCATGACAGCAAAGCAATGGGCCGCGAAAGTCTGGAACGCACTAATCGCGACCTTGCAGAGCCCCGACCCCGTCATCCGGGAACTGGTGCCGAGTGGATTTAGTGGAGGGCCTCGACCAATTAGCAATCGCCAGTCTCATTTTGGGGCTGACCTCCTCCTGAGATGATGCCCCTATGCGCCACAGAGTGCCGCATTGTCGCAACAGGTTGTATTTGACATCTTCCATCTCCCATAATTTTCGTATTTTTTTTTCTTTTCCCTCTGCGAATCCACCACTCCTTCATGGCGAAATCATCTGTTTTGTTCTGTTATTCCAATATCTTCCCCCATCGATAGACGCGCTCCCTTCATGCTATAGAGCTCGCCCGTCGTGTCGAATTAGTTGTGGCCCACTCTAGCTCCCAGCTACGGGGCGATAACGACAGCGCCCCGCGACAACATGTCTCACGACAACCAAGAAGACGCTCGCGCGAGCCACTCGTCGAATACCCGCGTGTCCTTCGAGCCTCCGACTGAGCCTGCCCCCGTTCGCCATGTCCGCTACAACCTCACCCTTGACACCGAGAACCTCTCGCCGCCTCCGTCCTCGCAGCGACGACCTGGTTCGAACGCGGATGGCCAGCGCGGCTTCGACCCCTCGCCCATCCTGCGACGGCGAATGACACGCGCGGCGACCTTCAAGAACGTCGAAGACTACGATGAGTTCGACAATACCTTCAGCGCCAGGCCTGGTTGGCAGCCCGGCTCCGAACCCGGCTACGATCCCCTGCTGCCCGACGGCGGGCACGCGTCGATGCCAACCCTGAGTGCGCCCTGCGAGATCTCCGTCGTCGACTTCTCGCACGAGAATATGGTTAAGAGCCACTTCGAGAACGAGGGCTTCATCAATTTCCTCGAGACCCCCAAGCCGGCTTGGGCCAAGTGTCGGTGGATCAACATCAATGGCCTGAGCTGGGATGTCATCCAGGCTGTGGGAAACAAGAAGGGCTTGCACAAGTTGGCGCTGGAGGACTTGATGAACATTAGAAACAGAACAAAGGCCGATTGGTGAGCGCATTGGAAGCACAGCGCCGAGGAGAAGATGAACCTAGGCTAACTCGTTCAAGGTACCCGAACCACGCCTTTATCGTCTTGACACTGCAGAAGCTTGTCCACCTGGTCGAAGACGACTCCGACTCCTCCGATTCCAGCAGCACCTACTCGCACAAACCCCACGGCGCCCTCAAAGACTCTATTAAAGACTTTTGGAGGAGTCGCAGAGCGTCTGAAGACATGGAGAGGGATGTGTTGGGGGACATCACGGCAGACGTCGTTGGCGACGGTCTGCAAGAGACTTCCATGATCCGCACTCTCCAACGGTACCACTCCTCTGGAAACGAGGCCCGGACCGAATTCATGGAGGCCCATTCGTCTCTGACACCGTACAAGATGGCTATCTCGGCCGAGCAAGTTTCCATTTTCCTCACTTCCGACAACACTGTCATTTCCTTTTTCGAGATTTCGGCTGGAGACGTGGAGCGGCCGATTGTGACCCGGCTCAGCACGCCTGGGACAATCCTGCGAGAATCCAATGATGCATCCCTTCTGGTCCAAGCCATCATCGACGCCATTATCGATCTGGCTATCCCCTTGACGTCAATCTATTCAGATATCATCAGCGATATCGAGCTTGACGTCCTCACTGCACCAAGCATGAGACAGAGCAAGCGGCTCTACATCTGCATCAGTGAGATCAACAAGATGCTGAGCTTCCTCAACCCAATAGACAATGTTGTCAATGTGCTACGGGACCACAAGACATACCTCACCCACGACCAGGCGATGAAGGAGCTGGAAAAGCCGGCCTCTGGCGTAATCGTCACCCCTATGACGCATACATACCTTGGTGATGTCCTGGATCACTGCATCATGATTACTGAGGCTCTGCAGCAGCTGAAGCAGTCTTCCGACAACTTGATTAGTCTCATTTTCAACACCATCTCGGCCAACCAAAACGAATCGATGAAGCAGCTGACGACCGTCACCATCATTTTCCTGCCATTGACTTTCATTACTGGATTCTTCGGGCAGAATTTTCAGGGGTCGTTCCCAGAAATCCACTACGGCATCTGGTACTTGTAAGTGACAGCATGAACCTATATTCTCGAAGAGTCGACGAATACTAATTCTGACTTGCGTAGCTGGGCATGTGCTGTCCCGACCGTGTGTGCCACTATCTTAATTCTCATGCGAGACATGATCTATGCCTGGCTGATCCGGCTCGTGCAAAGGAAGCACATTGGGTTACTTAGAAAGAAGAAGTCGAAGACGAAGCGAAAGCTTAAGATGAAGCTTAAGGTTTGATAGAGTGGCATTGAATGCGATGAATGGATATATGCATGCATTGGCTTGGTGTAGCGATACCCTGGCGTTGGATAAGCGAGTCACACAAGGAAATGGGATTGGGTAAAATATATTTACAGGATATTTCAGGGCAAATAAACATGAGTTGCCTTGCATCACAAAGCCAATTTATACTGATCATGGAAATTAATGTCCTTTTATTCTGGAGAATGTCTGCCTATCCATCCACTAGAGTTAAGTACCCAATGGCTATCTACCCAAAGCGGGATGTGAGACCGACTCTCCACTCGAGGCACATGGCTGCGAAAACCATGCAGTTGATTAGCTACTTGTAGACGGGTAACCGTCCGAGGTCGAATCCGAGGTCGAATCCGAGGTTGAATCCGAATCAACTATGCTGACACAGGCAATCTCAGGCACCTTCTCCAGGATTCCCTGGCAGTCAAGGTTCTTTGACGAGAGAGCTCGACCCTCAAGCTCCTCCTTCTTAAACTTTTCCTCCCAGAAATAGCACATCTGTGTGTCAAACTCATAGGCGAGCAGTGTCTTCCACCGGTCTTGCTCCTCGCACTTCTGGCCTTCCAAGAGGCTCGAATCTACCTCCTTGATAATGTTCTTGAATGCCTTTGGGGAGGATCCCATAGAGTAGAAGAATATGCGTCCCATAAGTCGTAGCCAGTATCCCATCGACTCCTTCTGGGGGTGCCACGCTGTGTAGCGGAACTCCATGGTTGGACTGAGATTGTCTCCAGGGAGGTGGATGGCGATGGTGGTTTCGCCGTCGGGGCTCGTGATGAGGTCGGCAAGCTCGGCGAGAGAACTGGTGCCCCAAATGGCCTTGATACGCTCCTGGAGACAGGAGTCATTGAAGGTAGGGAGATATTGGTCCATCTCGTCGGCTTCGGGTCCAGCGGGCCTAGTCTCGTCAAGCAGCCGTTTGCAATCATCGGGAAGCGCCGCCATGTACCCCTTACTGAACTTGGTCGGAAGCTTGGCGATTTTGGAAGACGTAGTGATCGGCAAGAAGTGGTTGCCCTTAGGGTCTTGCACTGCAGGTCGAAGTTTCAAGAATAGAGTCGGCTCCATCATCCAGCACAGAGTGAGCATCTTCTTGGCCTGGACGAGGTCAAAGCCCTCACGTCGAAGAGTGTAGTGAAGCCGAACCTGGCAAGTCGAGTTGGCGTGTATCTTGACTTTATTGCGGAGTACTCCAAGAACATTCTCCACCTCAAGACGAGGCCAGGTGTCCGGTGTTGGTGATGGTGGAATACTGGGATTCGCCGAGGACCCGGAAGAGGAGAGAGAGCTCGAAGAGGACACCAAGTCGGGGACAGGCGGCACTCCCCTGGGAAGGACATCAGGGAGGGGCCTGAATGGACTTCGCATACTAATGCCGACCCAGTCTAACTTGTCAGGACTTGTCTGCAGAGAGGCGGCGTTTGGAGAAGCGCTGAACAGCCAGTTGCACATGCTTGAGGGAAGGGCCTGGCGCTTTGCAGAGAGGTCAAGGGCCGTGAAGTTGGTTTCGTTCTGAGAAGCAACATGTCCGCAGTAGCCCATTCCCCCTATAGCAAGGAGCTGTCTGGAGGCGTACGCTTTGATCATTTCCGCGCAATGCTTTGCACAAGCTTCCTGAGGGTTGGGTTCAAGCGCCGGGCATGCCCAGCGGTCGTCGTCCTTCCAGCTCCGGCTGCCCGGCCTCTCCTTGGCCACGAGGAAATCGATCTCCAGGCCCCATTCGGACAAATCTCCTACGTTAGGTGTGGGAGCCATGTTTTCTATGTGTGTTACCTTTGAAGGCTGCCTGAAGTCGTCTTGTTGGTTTGGTCTGAGTGCTTGTGTTTAAGTGATCCATTGTGGAAGAGCGGTGGTCTTATACGATGGGTTTCCTTAAAGCTGTTCCTATTCACGACATAGGCTGTACGTGAAGCCATGAGAATAGCACTGAACCAGTGTCGGCGACAACTGATTGGTATCGCGGACGCGGTTTCTGCAGACAAAGGGGGTGGTTGGCTTGTGAGATGTAACACGGAATCACAGCCGGCCTTGAAGAACCTGCAGCAGGTGGACTTGACACGAGATAATGGTATGATTGGGAGTCCCTGAATAGATGATGTAGCACCACGGGCAGGCTCGATCGCTGTAACTGAGGAGGCTCTAATGCTATGAGTGATTAGGTCGTGATTCGAACCACATACTACGGGGGCAACAATATGTTTGATGAAACGCCATGGCCCGAATGGCATCTGTCTTAAAAGTCTCCAAAGTCCAATTGCTATGTTATACGGACTTGTGTTAATATTAGACGGCAAGTGATATATATATATCTATCTATATGAACAAAGAACCAGAAAGCCCCATACCCTCATCTGGGGTAGGTTCTTTGGATCCGCCCTCTACCCAGGGGACAATTTCCGAGAAGCCACAGAGGATTGAACGGGTTCTAGGTGATTTGAAGATGAGGGACAGGGAGATAGACATCCTTAATAATCATCCCCAAGAAACCAGAGTTTTCAAGGATGGTCATTGATTATAACGTCCATAGACCAATGCAGCGGATTAAGGATGTGATTAAGACCGAGCCGTGTTGTAGCAGCACTCAATGTACCACCCCTAGAGTTCTAGAAGCGGCTCAGTCGGCATCTAGAAATGACTTTTCACCCAAACACAAATGGCAATCAATCATCCAAACTTGGAACTAAATATTTAAAATCCCTTTGCGCAATAGGACCATGCGAAGGACACTCGATCGCCATACAACCCGTCCTGTGGTTGATAGGGACCTCCACCTGTGCAACACAGGTGCATCTTGGGCCCTAAGTGACAAATGTTACCTTGGTACTTGGATATGCTGCTAAGTGCACCGATGGTTTCTAGGTCCCTTTTAGCGTCATATTATCCTTGACTTCTCATTTTTCAGAAAATATCCCGAATGATGCTTCAAGAAAGGCCATCATCTCATGAATGAGGACCAAGTGCGAGTGGTGACGCCGATTACGTAACAGACGTAATGGGACGTGCGCTGGAAGCTTGCTTGCCCAGCGCTGTGCCCAGGCGTGCCTGCCTCCTAGGCAGCAACGGCTCTGCTCACCTGCAGCTTCCCTTTCTTATGCGTTCATACTCGTCTATTTAATGCATCACCGGCCCATCATCCATCCATCCATCCACCATGCTACCATGAGAGCCGCTCTATATATGTGACCAACCCTGGATTTTATACTCAGTTCATTGAACTGCAATCTCTGTGGTCTCCTCCTTGTAGCGGATCACGCTGAGCTCCACGAGCGCGACAACCACCTGCCAACGTTGCCATGAGCACGCAGAGCGAGGAGAAATCTCCCAGCGGAGATGCTCAACGGGAAGACGGCATGCAGTATGGCGTCGTCGGAATGAGTCTGGAAGAATTGGAAGAGAAGTGAGTCGCAGTCTCCCGTCGCTCAATCAACAGCACCCTGCTAACCGAGCAAAGGTTCCCCAATCGACCCAGAAACCATTCCAAGACATTGGTCTTTTCCGAGCTGTTCCGGGAACTGTTCAACCCTCTCAATGAGAATAAGAAACAGAATGCAACAGGCGGAGGCCCCAAGAAGGCATTTCGGGGCGTAAACAAACTCTCGCCCCATGAGCAGCGACGACACATTATTGAACGATTCATCATCCGATGGCGCAAGGAGGTCGGCAATGACTTTTACCCAGCGCTGCGCTTGATCCTACCTGACAAGGATCGTGACCGCGGAGTCTACGGCCTGAAAGAGAATGCTATTGGCAAACTCTTGGTTAAGCTCATGAAAATCGATAAAAATTCCGAAGATGGATACAATCTCCTTCACTGGAAGTTGCCCGGTCAGACTGTCGCTTCTCGCTTGGCTGGAGACTTTGCCGGTCGATGCTTTGAGGTCATATCGAAGCGACCCATGCGGACTGAGGCTGGAAATATGACCATTGCCGAGGTCAACGAGCAGCTCGACAAGCTAGCAGCGTCGGCTGGCGAGGCCGAGAACCTCCATGTTTTCCAGACATTTTACAATCGCATGAACGCCGAGGAGTTGATGTGGCTGGTTCGGATCGTTCTCAAGCAGATGAAAGTGGGTGCTACCGAGAAGACCTTCCTGGACCTGTGGCACCCAGATGGCGACGCCCTTTTCAGCGTCTCCTCCAGCCTACGGCGCGTGTGTTGGGAGCTTTACGACCGCGAACTCCGACTGCAGCAAGAGGAGGCCGGAGTTGCCCTGATGCAATGCTTTCAACCCCAGCTCGCTCAGTTCCAGATGCCCTCTTCATTCCAGAAAATGATTGCACTCCTTCACCCGACCGAAGAGGACCCGGAATTCTGGATCGAGGAGAAGCTCGATGGCGAGCGCATGCAGGTGCACATGATCGAAGACAAGGCCCACCCCGGCGGGAGGAGATTTTGCTTCTGGTCAAGAAAGGCCAAAGACTACACATACTTATATGGCGATGGTCTCCAAGACGAAAACTCAAGTTTGACTCGTCACCTCAAGAACGCTTTCGCGCCAGGCGTCAAAAACTTGATTTTGGACGGTGAAATGATTACCTGGGACATGGGCGTGGACAAGATGGTCCCCTTTGGTACACTCAAGACTGCTGCCATTGCCGAACAGCAGAACAAGTCGGATTCAGACTCCGCCGGCCATCGACCGCTTTTCCGGATCTTCGACATCCTCTACCTTAACGGCAAGCAATTGGCCCAGTACACGCTTCGAGATCGACATCGAGCACTCGAGAAGGCCATCAAACCAGTCCATCGACGTATGGAGATCCACGACTATACTAGCGCCACTTCTCCCGACGCCATTGAGCCACTTCTTCGAGACGTTGTTGCCAATGCTTCTGAAGGCTTGGTCCTCAAGAACCCTCGCTCCATGTACCGACTGAACAGCAGGAATGACGACTGGCTCAAAGTCAAGCCTGAATACATGTCCGAATTTGGTGAGTCGTTAGATTGTATCGTTATCGGCGGTTACTACGGCTCTGGAAGGCGCGGCGGCATTCTTTCCTCGTACCTGTGCGGCCTTCGAGTGACACAAAATCACATACAGGCTGGTGCCAACCCCGAAAAGTGTTTCAGCTTCTTCAAAGTCGGTGGTGGTTTCCGAGGAGAAGACTACGCGGAAATTCGTCACCGGACGGAGGGAAAATGGATTGATTGGGACCAAAAGAACCCACCGTCAGAATACGTCGAGCTCGGCGGAGGAGAGGCCAGGCAGTTTGAGCGTCCGGACGTGTGGATTCGACCAAAAGACTCCATTGTTGTCTCCGTCAAGGCGGCGAGTGTCGGACCATCAGACCAGTTCGCCCTTGGCTTCACGCTGCGATTCCCGCGATTCCGACGATTGCGACTGGATCGAACTTGGGACACCGCCCTATCCATAGAGGAGTTTCAGGAGCTCAAGGCACGCGTGGATGAAGAGTCGAAAGAAAAGGCCATGACGGTTGAGGACCGCAAACGACGGAACCCGAAACGCGTAAAGCGGGAGCTTGTTATCGCGGGTGAGGATACGGCGCCTGTTGAATTCAAGGGCGAAAAGACGAAGGTTTTTGAGGGGCTTGAGTTTTGCGTCCTCTCCGAATCGCTCAAGCCATATAAGAAGACCAAGACGCAACTAGAAACCATCATCAGAGAGAACGGCGGCACCATCTCACAGCGAGCTATGGCGGGCACTAACATGGTCCTCATTGCCGACAAGAAGGTTATCAAAGTTGCCAGTCTCATCAAGGGCGGGGACGTCGACATGATCCGCCCAAGGTGGCTAAAGGACTGCCTCGAGCAGGAATCCGGCCAGGCCCTCCTCCCATTCGAGTCATCTCACCTATTCCACGCCACCGATGCGCTAAAGCACGCGGCAGACCAAAACACCGACCAGTTTGGCGACAGCTACGCGCGAGACGTGTCGGTCGATGAGCTCAGGGAGCTGATGGATGACATGCCCAAGATTGAGGACGGCGAGCCTTTCAACAAGAGCCAGTTTCTCGAGCAGCTTGACGAGCATGGCAAGGATATGGGTAACCTTAGGAGTTTCATGTTCCGGCGTTGTGTGGTGCTGCTTCACCAGGTTGATGTGGATGACAATCGTATTTCCACACTCAAGCACTACATACGATACGGTGGTGGAATGGTCACGGAGGATCCGAATGACCCATCTGTGACACATGTCGTGATCGAGGGCGAGGACCCTATGAAGGTGGGCGAGGCCGGAGACATGGTACGCAAAGAGTTGAGCTCGAGGCGTACGCAGCCAAGGATAGTATCCGGGACATGGATTGACGAGTGCTGGAAAGAACAGACATTACTTGACGAGGAGCAGTTTGTGGTTCCATGATGTACGAGGTTCGGGATATTCTTGCTGGTATATTACTACCTGGATTTCGTGTAATCATAAGACGATGCTGCATGCTACCTCTAGGTAATCCCGTTGCGGGGTGAGTGGTTCTGTGCCTAGACATACTCGGCGGTGCAACTCTACTTGCCAATAGTCAAGAATAATCTGTCTCCGACGTCGCCCAGACCCGGTTTCAACATGCCATTCTTGGTAAGATCCTTATCCACGCCCGCAATCCAAATTTCGGTGCCCTCTGGCCACTCAGCCGCAACCCTTTGAAGGCCGGCATCAGCGGCAACAATACCCAAGACAATGATGCGCTTGGCACCCCACTCGCGGAGGGTCTGAATAGCTGCGGCACAGGTACCTCCGGTAGCAATGACGGGGTCGACGAGGATGGCCAGGCTGCTAGCGTTGGACGCGGAGGACGGGTCTTCTGGGATGTGGTGGGGGAGGTTGTTGTAGTACTCAACGGGGTCGAGCGTGGAGGGTTCGCGGTACATGCCAAGGTGGTGAACAGGAACAGGGTTGGGAAGAATCGTCTGGACACCTAGATAATAAGTGTAAGCTGACCGGATCGGATGGGAGGCCACAGGAGCCAGTCCACCCACCTTCAACCATGCCAAGACCGGATCTCAGGACTGGAACAATACACATTGTGTTGGGCTGGACCGTAGTCGTGGTGAATTCGAAGCCCAAAGGCGTCTCATCCTGCATTTCGTTAGTGTCAGCGTCATCTCGATCTCGACATTCGAATGGCGGTGGGCAACTCTTTACCTGGGGACCGTCGACGGCCGTGATTGCCGTGGCCAACGCCTCGCATGCCACAATGACGGAGAGCTCATGGATCAGCGACTTGACGTCACGGGCGCTCACCGACTTGGAGCGCAGCTGGCTCAGCTTGGCCCGGAGGCAAGGGTGGTTGGAGACGTGGACATTGGGCGGTACGGAAGCCATTGTAGGAGCAGAGGAGGAATGGAGGGATCTGGTACGGATGTCTATTGTGAGAGACGGCTATGGGAGGGACAGACGGTGAAGCAATCACCGAGGGGAGATGCTGGGACGGGGCCAAGGAGAAGAGAGAAGAGGAGAGAAAAAGAGAAGAAGGAAAGGAAAAAGAGCGGGAGGGACAGTCGGTGGGAGATGGTTTATGTATCCAGTACCTGGCGAACCTAAGAGGATGGCTGAATGCACTGCCAGGGCAGGTGCGACCGACTTACAGCACCAAGCCCCGAAGCAGCGTCAAGGAGATCACAAGGCACCTGGCTCGGTCGGGAGCAGGTGGGTAGGTGGGGCAGAGTGGCAGACGGCTCGGCGAGGGGCGGTCTCGATAAGATAAGAGCTTCGGAGCTCCCCGTTGGACGATGGCTTGAATTGTTGAGGAGTGTAGGGCAGTACTCGGTACCTAAATGCAAGGGGTTTTACCTCAGCTGCCGCTATAATTTAGTGAGGGACGAGAAAGCCACTTGGTCATCGCCACGAGACACGAGGACCCTCCGTGCTTGACACCTTCAGGAAATGCCACCATCCAGTTCTCGAACCTTTGGCACTCTGTATCTGGAATCCCGGGGTCATGACCCACCCGGTCACCCTCCTACGGACTGCCCCTGCCGTTGTTATCGCCCGGACATCCTGCTAAAGTAGCTACATACAATTAGTAGATGCTTGCACTCCAAAGCATCTCCAGAAGCCTCCTCCAGAAGCCTCTTCCAGAAAGCCACCCAGAAGCTCGCCGGCGCAGACGAGGGGCTGCCCGCCCCCGGCAGATTCTCGGGCGGATTTCCCGTAGCTCAATGCCGTCATAACCGGCCTCGTCATTTCACCCTCTCAATCCATACATAACCTAATTCTGCGAAATTTAAGTCGAGGGATTTCCTCTTCTTCATCTCTCGACTATGGTCCAATTGCGACGAAGTAGTCGTGTCGGCGCTCAGAGGGGCTTGGGATAGCGAACAACTGACTGGCAATCCAAAGTAGTACCCACAATCGAACGACGTCACCGACGAAACTTCCACACGCCCTCGATGGAGGACGCGACCGACAAGCCAAGAGGGCCAGATCAATCTGGAGTGTACGACGCTCCAGACTCGTATCGCGAACTCCCCGAGGTTTCTGCTGAACCGCCAATTCAAGCGACACTACGTGATGAAGCCGACAGGCCGAAAGAGAAGAATGTGCGGCAAGACAGTGCGACTCGCCATGAAGAACCTGTTTTTCGTGATGGGATAAGAGGAGAGGAACCGGCACCAGAAGAATCTGAAAGGCAGGGTGTAAATGGGCTTGAGGTGTCGAGATTGGCCACTCAAGTTTACACACACTCGTACCTGGTTCTCTTCGCCATTCTCGGCACCCTTGCACGTCTAGGATTGACGGCGCTGACCAAGTATCCCGGCACTCCCGTTATCTTCAATACGATATGGGCCAACTTTGCGGGTAGCCTTGTCATGGGATTCCTTGCCGAGGACCGCATGCTCTTCCGTCACGAATGGGGCACTCCGATTTACCACCAAGCCATCGAGCGCGCCAGGCAAAAAGCACGCGACGAAGAGGGTGGTTCGGGCTCATCATCTTCTATTATAGACTTGACAGCGGCTAAGAAGGCGCATTTGGCGACCAAGAAGACCATCCCACTGTACATTGGACTGGCGACGGGTTTCTGTGGGAGTTTCACGACGTTTTCAAGCTTCATCAAGGATGTGTTTCTTGCGCTGTCGAACGAGTTAGAGACTCCCGGCGTGGCAGGCTCACCAGCTGGGCGCAATGGGGGGTATTCATTCATGGCGATGCTTGCCGTACTGATTGCAACGATCTCACTGTCGTTGTCCGGGCTCTTTCTCGGGGCGCAGCTGGCCCTTGCGTTGGAACGGGTAATGCCCTCGATCTCGTTCTCCTTGTCGCGAAAGGCTCTTGATCCCCTCGCTGTGTTTATAGGCTGGGGTTGTTGGCTGGGCGCTGTCCTACTCTCCATCTTCCCACCCGACAATTCTTGGCGCGGTCAGGCGACCTTTTCACTGGTGTTTGCGCCTCTCGGCTGCTTGGCCCGCTTCTACCTTTCCCTACACCTCAACGGAAGGATTGCAACATTCCCGATGGGCACGTTTGCGGCCAATGTGCTGGGGACTGTGCTCCTAGGCATGGCATGGGACATTGCGCATGTGCCGATTGGGGGCGTGGTTGGATGCCAGATCTTGCAGGGTGTGGAAGACGGTTTCTGCGGGTGCCTGACTACTATTTCGACATGGGTCTCAGAGCTCAGCAGTTTGCGACGGCGTAGTGCATGGGTGTATGGGACCGTCAGTGTTGTTGTGTCGTTGGTATTGATGATTGCTATCATGGGCGGACTGCGTTGGAGTGATGGATATAGTGAGCTATTATGCTCAGCATAGAGAAACCCTTTTGAGAGGAATTGAATAACTCCAGCACTATTGTGTGTACTTGAATCAACAAAAAGCCTGTTTGGAAATATCATGAGCGACTTCGTAGCCACTGACCACGGACACGGACGTCTAAGGTAAAGGGCGTAACATGGCGTCAAACAAGACTCAGGGCAACTAAACAGCTCCGGCTAAAGCTGACGGGAAGGCTGCAGATTCATTTCACGAGCCACTTTCCTTGGCCAAGTTTCTCCCCAAAACTGGGCCACCTGCAGATGGCGACTGATTGCTTGTTTGCCTTGTCTGCCTCCTCGCACTGGCCTCAGGTTGCTTGCCTGCCAGGTTGCCTGCCAGGTTGTCTGCCAGCTGTTGCCAAGTGCAACAAGCGTTCCCCAACCCACACCACTTTCTTGGTCGATACAAAGCCGATTTCGTCCCGTCAACTCTTCTCGCCAAATTCCATCCACTCTCATCATCACCAACTCGTCGCCGCATGCTGGGCTTATTACCTGAAGCTGTCCGCAATGTCCGACTACGACTTGGAGGATGTACCCCCCATCACCGAGCCCAGATGTTCAGCTCAAGACGACGGCGGCGGGTACTGTCCAGAAGTACCGCGGATACCCTGTCCCGAATGCCTTCTTGTTGCGGTAGGTACACCTTGTTGCTTGGAAAAGCCTGCCCTCTTCATCCTGACACCTTCCAGTACTGTAGCCAGGAGTGCAGAGAGAGCCACTGGTCAAAACACCATGTCGAGTGTGTCGTGGGCTTCTCTCCCCCGGACGACAACAACCCTGATCTTAAAAAGGATGATGATTCCTGGAAAGATCCTTGGTTCTGGGCCAAGCATGCCGCAACCGATGTACTAAACCTCGAGAAGAACGAGGGTAAAGAGTTTGACGGTGCTCTTGATATTCTCCTCGTGGGAGGTAAATGCTCTCGAGTCATCACTGACCTGCGTGATCTTGCTGACGCAAACAGAATCGAGCCTCCGCCACCTCATCTACAGCATCTGCAAACTTCCAGACACGGCCAACCCCAAGATCAACGCTACCATCAATGAGACTTCTCCCCACCACCTCGCCCGCTTGGTCTTAACGGCGCTCCTTCTCACCGACGACTCGTTCGACCCAATCATGAATGCCGAAGCGGTGGTTCACCTCTGGTATTCAGCAAAGCTTCCCTCCACTCTGTTTAATCACATAGAGCTTGTTGCAGCCGAGCCTCTTTTGACTGCAATGGAAGATTTGGACAAGCTTTGCGCCGACAATCGGATTTCGGAGGTAAATTCGTTCCCTGTCACAATGCCACGGAGAGGGAAGTCGGTGGTGATCGACATCAATCGAGCCCAGTGGTCACAAATCATCCGGTTTGTAAAAATATCCAAAAACACAAACGTCGACAATGCTTCCATCATCAGAGGATGGGATTGCAAGAAATATTCGGAGCCTTTACATCGCATCCTCAGGCGGATGACTCCTGTCAGAGCCACTGGGATGATGCGTTGGCGGTCCGACGGGCTCCTGCTGCCTTATGGACATCCCAGAGAGGAGTTCAACATTCTCAATCCGTACGATTTTCATTCTCAGCCCATTGAGGAATTACTAACAGCCCTAGACTCTTCTTCCCGGACCACACAGCCTATCCTGTTGGAGCGACTCAGGAACCCCTTACAGAGTGGCCGATGGAACTTCTCGATCACCCCTGCGGTCCAGCCCAGAATGATGTCTACGGCAAAATGTTCTACTACGTCAGAGATTTATGCGTTGAGTTTCAGAAACGCATAAAGACTCTCCAGCCAGAGATTCGCATCATGTCAAATTTCATCCATGAACTTCCTGCCCATCATACATTCGGGCCCTCAAAGAAGCAATTCGACCGAATCGAAGTTTGTTATCCACTGAACTGTTTTGCGGAGATTTTAGCTAATATGTCCTAGGCAGCCCACTACTGGGATAGGAAACCCTTTCTTACGCTAGTATCGTTAAGTGCCCTACTTCGACATGAGGATGAAAACCCGAACGCGGCTTTGTTGACGCTCACTCGACAAAGCGTGATTCATCGGATGGACTCGGTCAAGAAGGACCTTAACACAGAGAAGAAGCTCACCTTTCAAAGCTCTAGCACTAAACTAGATGAGCTGGCACCGCCGCTGAAATTCGGAGATCCGGAAGATAGCCCAGCGGCAATTCGTCGTAGGCTTGGCCTAGTTTTATGGCGCAACTGGGACCGGTTTTCTGAGCAGTAAGTCATTCAAGTTATATTTCGTTTTCGTGGTTCTCACTTTTACTATTAGTTACCTCAGCTCCCCTCACTATTTCCATCTGCTCAACATGATCTCTCCATATGAGCAGACTGAGCGTGGTCTATCTGCCACAGGATTCCTCGGCCTAAGTCTAAAGCCGAAAAATACTGTCACCCGCCGTTGGCCAAACCGCCTAGTACACAACCGCAAGGATACCCTCTCGCTGCGAGACTTCAACCGCTGGCTGGCCTGGGGTGACAATATGCCAGAGAGATGGCTCGAGTGGAAGAGATTTGACGATGTGGACACTGCGACCTGGGATCGATTTTTGGAGCTCTCCTTGGCTGAAGATAAAGCGCGGGTTAGAGGAACATTGGAAGAGTTGGGGCTCGAAAATGCTATCAAGAACGTCTTTCTTGAGGAAAAGGAACTCAAGAGTGGGAATGGGGCTACCGAAGTCTCAAGTGGAGCTGATGAGGACAAGCAAGAAAACGGCCAAGGAGAAATCGACAATGGGGGGTCAGTCGGCAAGGGCAATGAAGACTTGGCTGACAAGGCCCAGTCGAAGAGGAAGAAGAAGAACAAGAAGAAGAACAAGAAGAAGAAGGGGGCAAACTGATACCACCGAGAGACCAATTGGCACTGATGGCGACCGTCAGGCTATGGTCTTTGTTGTGTAAATATTCTGCCCCGATACCACCTTAAACTTTTGAGGAATTGAGGAATGATTTACTCTCACCATCTTTGCAATAAACTTTGACACAATTATTCGTTGCTATTGCAGTAAACACTCTTCTAGCTGAACGTCAGTACAGATATTATGATCCTATCCCCGGATGCTCGCCAACAAGCAATTCCGTACTAACGCCAAACCGAGTGTACAATAAACCCAACTATGTCAGGCACACATATTTCGCAATATGCCCATTCAACTTGAACGCAAACAGCAAGGAATGACTTTAATACATGTAATCGTTGCGACCATGGGTATCTAATACCTTGAACTTTATCTTCTCTGCCTACGCTAGAGGGGTGCTGGCTGTTAAAATAGAGCACAAAAAGACATCTCCATCCAATGTAAGCAAATAGAACTAGGCAGACGAGGATAAGGTTTGAGGCGTCCGTATGACAATATGCGACACCTGATATCCCTTGTCAAATCTGTGGTAATTGGTCCGCTGCTGTCGTGAGGTCCCAGCCACAATATGGCACACTCGGGTAACGCACGTCTTGCAAGCCGCTCCGTAGTCATAGGTCGCTTATTGATTCTGGGTGCGAAAAGCGGAATTTCGTGATATATTCCGTGTTAGGTTTCTGTATCGCGGCGTATACCGTGTGCTCGTATCCTACGCCATCAGCAAACTTGCTGACATTGCATTAATGGAGCAGTTGTAGGATTAGAGTAATTGTTCGTATGATTTTTCTGACAGTTGCAGATACCGTCTTATCCGGTCAGCATGGCGAAAAATACATGGATCCATATTTCCCTGCAGACGCTCGTATCGATCTCCTTTTGTCGGCGGCGGTTACGACCGTTAGGATGACACTTATGCATATATCCTGGACGCCAATGTCCAGAAAGTCCTACGAACCACCCACGTCATTATGTCGGAAGTAGTACGTATCAGCCAGTCATTGCGACTCATCGGAACAGACTTGGAGCGTTCTGAGCGAGGATTGGTCAACAGTTGATGAGGGGGGCAAAGACGATGGTGGGAAGGCTGCCATGGATCGGTGTTGCATCGGCAAAGGGGTTACACTTGAAAGGGAACGGATATAGTTTCACAACTAGCTTTCCGCCAGTCGTCGTGCGTCCGACCGTGAAGGATGGAGGTGCATTAATTCTGCAGTGAGATGGAACTGGGATTTAGGATCCCATTGGTAGGTGGGACGGAAATAAGCGCAAAAACAACCGCAGATGAATGCTCACATAATATTCGTATCCCTCCAGTCAGCGGCGTTTAACAGTGGCTGCGCACACAGGGGAAGGGATAGATTTGAACAACAACGGTCTTGATGGTGATCGGAGATGAAGAAGTCTTGGCTCCTATCACGATGACGGGACAGGCACCGTTGGTGAAGGGGGCAGGCAGCCGAGCGAGGGCGGGCAGTGCTCATGCAGATGCAACACAATGCCGGGGCTAGCTGCAAATAGCAACAAAACGACTGGCACACAAAAACAGAAAAACCACCACAAGCGGACGTCTCCAGCCAGTGACATGCCATGGTGACCATCCATGAGCCTAGGCCGACCAGGGGACCGGCGTGGGCAGATTTTGGGTAGGGTGGGCGGAATCGAGATTTGGGGGCGGAGGGTGAACCCGACGGCAGGGATTCACGGCAGTGGGCAATGGCAAACCCGTGGATTGCATTCTCGCATTCCGGAGAGAGTAGGGCAAGATAGGAAAACAGAAGGTAGGAAAACAGACCAAAAGAGGAGGCGGGAAAACACGCTATCATAAGCCATAATCACTCTATTTGCAACTAACGCGGTCAACGAAAAACGCCACTGGACACGCGAACCAAGCGCTGAACGCACATAGCTTACAGCTCAGATAGCTCAGGGCTCGCAGATTCTACAGCTGCGAACGCACTGGAAATAGCAATGTGTCGCTATGTACTCCTCGTCAGCGGCGGCGTACCTGTCCCTGCAGCTGTTCTCGGCTTCTCCTTCCTGCGTTGTTGATGCCCAGACTACGGGGTAGCTCTGGATCTGCTGCGCCTTCAGCCCTACCTCTAAGAATCCAGAGCACCCACCGGCAGTCCACCAGCAACCCATGTCCCATCCACCCTGGCCCCTGTCCGATCCCACGACGGACCCTGATCCTTGGGCCCTGTGAGGCTTTGGCGTGGCGTTGTATTGGCCGTGGCGGAAATGCTGACTCCTGGAGCAGCTCTCGTGGCCCCGCCCCGTGTCTCTGTTGTCTCAACATGGTCCCGGCCAGCGTCGCCGTGAGGCATCGACACGCGCAATTGAACACCCTCTCGGGCTTCCAGAGCTTCACTGGTCCTCATACGCGCCGCCTGTGACACCCATAGTGCCGGGGACACGCTCTGGTCGCCGCCGAAAGAAGGGGGGCTGGAATGGGCAGCTGCATGACAACAAGCTCAGCTGGGCGCCACCGTCTCCCGAGCCAGGCCTCTCCCAGCACCGCGGCGCTGGCGCAGCAAATCATGGTCGCGAACGCGCCTTTGACTTACAGTAGCTCTGGCCAGCCCCCCCGGTGTGAGTCTGGACTCACGGCGCGGACTAGCAGGCGGCCAGGACAAGACGGGACTTGTCCACGCACTAGCCGTGGCGGTTGGGATCCAGGCTGCTCTTCTCAAACCACACAGCCGGCTCTGCCTCCTGGGATCCATGGCCTGTGAATGGCGGTGGATGGGCTTGTATTTGGGGGCTTGATGGCTTGCTGGCCTATGGCTTATTATGGCTTGCTGGTGTGGTCAAGGTGGTGCTGCCTGCAGCTAGGCGCCACTGTTGAAATATGTATAGGTCCTCCTCTTCCCACCGCGTCTCGGAGATTTCGATGCTGTTGAATCTGCAGTCACCCAGTAATCCCTTTCTGCCTCGAAGAGTACGGGAATCGTCCCTCCCCGTCGCCCGCCATGTACTCCAACCTGCAGGGCATCAACGCTGCGACGTACGAGTACGATGCCCAGTACCAGCCGCCGGCGACTCAAGAGCGACACCAGGAGGATGGCCACGTACAAACAACTGAAGATTATCCCTGGGACGCCAACACCCCATATGATCCACCGTCGACTCAAGATCGACACCAGGACCATGGCCACACACAAGCAACTAGAGATCATCCCTGGGACGCCAACACCCCATATGATCCCCCGTCAACTGAAGATCGACGGTGGGTCGACACCCAGTACGATCCGCCATCTCCTGAAAATCCACAGCGTCAGTACATTTCGCACCCAACGCGAGACCCTCACTGGGGGGAGGCCCAGTACCACCCGCAATCGACCGACGAGGAGCGACAATGGGACGACGGCATCACCAAGCAGCCGGTACCGCGGAAGCGACCAGACTACCGGCCAACGCCGCTGAGATGGTATTTCATCCTAGGTCTGATCACCTGCTTGATGGCAATCATGGGCCTGGTGGTGTACGCCAGACAGTCTATGCCCGACTCCGACAACGACGCCAAGATCCAACACAAACGATGGGAGTCCGACCTCGACAAGTCACAGCTTGAGGCTCGAGATGGAGAAATCCAGGAGCGGGCTAGCAACACCGATGACTACCGCGGAGTAACTACCTACGTGAGCAAAGTCTCCAGTGTCGTCACAGTCCCAGCCTCGACAGTCAAGTTCACCACTCTGGTCCCGTCTACGATCTTCTCGACCGTTACTGTGGACGGATCAACGATCGTGCACTCCGGATCGACCTCTACCAAATGGGTCGTGGTCACGTATACTTCTACTATGGTCTCGTTTACCGCTATTACCCAGACCGGCGGTGTTTCCCAGTCCCTCATCGTCGGCGCGACCACCAGCTACAGCATGATCACGGGCTCCCACGGGACCCCAGTGAGCAGTGTACCGTACACGTACTCCTTCACTTCTACCCAGGCCATGACCATGCCTGGCGGAGTGGAAACATCCGGAATCACGCAGGAGACGACGGTTGTCTCCTCATCCGCTTCCGAGATTGAACACTCGGCGTCTACCGAGTTCCTCAGCGACGGAACCACCAAAACCGAAGCCGTCGGCACCACAAACGTGCAAAGCGTTGGGACGACAACTCAGGCTGCGAGCACCTTCATCACGATTGGCGAGGTCACCATCACAGAGGAATATACCCTGCCGCCGGGGAGCAAGGAGTCGGACAAAAGCAAGCCAGATGATCCGCCTTCCGACAAGAGCAACAAGGACGACAATAAATCAGACGATAACAAGTCGGATAACAATAAAGACAACAATTCAGACGACAACAACAAGTCGGATAACAATAAAGACAACAATTCAGATGACAACAACAAGTCGGATAACAATAAAGACAACAATTCAGATGACAACAATAAGTCGGACAACAATAAAGACAACAATTCCAACGACAACGATTCTGACAACAACGGTTCGAATGACAACAACCATTCTAATGACGACAATTCCAAAGACGGCAATTCCAAGGACAACAAGTCCGGTGACAACGCGTCCGAGGACCCGCCGCCGCCACCAAAGCCTACTACGAAGCCCTCAGCCAAGGTCATCGACGTTGTCAGCGTGGAGCCGGATAAAACAGTCGCCAAGGTTGAAAAGGTCGGCCCTGTTACCATGGTCTCTGAGATCCCCGGTGGCGAGACCGTAATGGTGGTTTCGCAACCGCCCGAGACAATCGTGACCGAGATTAGCGCCTATGCCACAACTATGGATATCACCATCTGGGGCACTGACGGTCTTCCCACGACGACTCAAGTCGTCTCGAGTTACAGTGGCTGGTTTGCCACAATTGTCAAATCAGTTGAACCGACCACCTTTGTCTCCACCAAGTCTGCGGTTCTGACAACTATCACATCGACTGGAGACGGGTCAACCACCATCGCCTCTGTCAAGAAGGGGACGACCAAGAGCTACTCTAAAACTTCGACCATGATGGTGACATATACTCCTACCGTCACGTCAGCCGATCCCGAGGAAACAGGGCCCGTCATCGGATACAAGACAAAGGTTTACAAAATCACCGAGGGCGGTTACTTCCTCGGGAAATTCCTCCCCCCGTTCTTGTCTGTGATGTTATCTATCCCGGCCCGGATTATCGACTTCAACGCTCAGTTGTACCAGCCCTTCTACGCCCTGAACCTTCCCAATGGTGCCCTTGGACCCAACTCCATGACCCTCCATTTCAGCGGATGGATGGGCTTCGTGAAGCCGTTTACAACTCTCGCCCAGGGCCAGCCGGTTACCTTCCTCAGCATGCTCATTGTCTGGTGCACCGCCCTGATGACTCCCATCGCGACCGAAGCGATCGGCGTCAAGATGCACGGAAAATGTACAAACTACAACCCTGTCGGCTGTGCTGCCGCGCTGGGAGTCTCTCCAACCCCCACTCGGGCTCTGATCGCTCTGATCGCTTTCACCATCGTCCTCCTCTGCCTCCTCCTTTTCTTCCTTAGAAACTGGGAGACGGGACTGCACGCGAACCCCTGGAGCGTGGCCGGTATTGCTTCGCTTGCGACCAACCGCGAGATTCGACCGCAGAGGTCGACTGAGAGGAAGATTGCTAAAGAGATGGCCGAGAAGCGCTACGGATTCGGTTATTTTGAGAACAGCCGTGGGCAAACCGAGTATGGCCTTGTTCTCTACGACGACGCAGGCGAGACCCTGCAAGGGCAAGACAACATGGGCACAATATCCGAGGTCAGCTCTGTGGACTCTCTCGATGTCACGAGGAAGAAGCGGAGAGGAAACCCGTTCATCGCCCTGGGAATCATATGGCGATTGTGTTTTATGCTGTTCCTCGCGGGACTGATGGTACTGACGCTCTACTACGGCATCACGTTCAAAACGCAGGACGGTTTCCAAGGCTTCATGACTAGTCAGACCTTCGGCATCCGCTTTATGTTTGCTGTCTTGGGTGTCATCATCTCGTTCGGCTGGACAGCCTTGTTTATCAGTAAGTCTCGTCTTTCTTCTCGCCATAGCCTTTCACTAACATATCTCTAGGCGTGGCAATGATCGTTCCGTACCAAGTCATGGCACACAGCCCCCAGAGCGCGTCGAATTCCATCCTCCTCACCCGACCGACGAACCCGTTTTCCGGCATCTGGTCTGCACTCAAGCACGGGCAGCCATTCCCAGCCGTTGTTGCATTCATTACCATCTTGTCTGAGTTCATGCCGATCCTGCTCGCCAACATCCCCTATACCCTGACGCAAACCGAGATCACCCACGACATCTGTCTGCGCATGTCAGTGGTGATTTTGGGCCTGATGGTCTTGACCCTCGGCGCCAGCTTCTTTATTCGCTACCCGCACATGCCCGTCGATCCGCGGTCCATCGCCGGTGCCATGTACTACGTTTCCGAGAGCGGGATGCTGAACCAGTTCAGCGGGATGGCAAGCTTGGGCAACGAGGAGCGCAAAAAGCGCGTCCAAGAGCTCGGCGGACGGTATTGGTATGGTGATATATTGACGAGAGCGGGTGCTACGAGGCCCGCAGTCGATCGGGATGATGGTACGCTCACTGACGCTGCGCCGGAGCCGCAGCCGATGCGTCAAAACATTGATACATCGTACCATGGATACCAGGCCTGAAGGAGTGAGGAAGAATGACATATGGATGCATTTTCGGTTTATGGTTTATACGGCCTTTTATACCCTGGTTTTGCATTGTTAGCGAGGAACATGATCATTGGGATTAGGATAGAACATCATCAAAGTTGGACAAATATTAGACAGGAGAGATCAATATTAGATCCAAATCAATTCCGTCAGAAATGCACCACGGCTGAAATGTAGTCGAGCGATCTTGGGCTTGCTACGCCTTTGTGTTCTTGAATTTCTCAGAGAGTTGTTTCCTCCTCCTCCAGTTCGGGATAGTAGCGCCAAATCCCCTCACCATAAGGACAACGCCGGTCGCTGGCTAAGTACTCGCTAATTTTGGGAAGCTCCTTGACGACCTCGTACAAGTTGAACACGCCATCGTATTTGCCCGACTTCTGCAACTTTTCCATGGACTTAGGAAAGGCATACTTGGTTCCGTCAAGACACTGTGCATGGGCTGTTAGTAAACTCATTGGCTACGTGATTGGGGATGCGGTTAATCACCTGGAACAAGGTTAAGTCGGCATAGGTCACCTTGCCGCCGTAGAGCCAAGGTCCTTCGCCGCTCGCCTTGGAGTCCAGGACTCGCTGGGCATAGCCAAGGAACTTAGGGATGCGGTCTGCAATAAAGTATTTAGACCGCCTTTTAGCCTCGGGCCTTTGATCCTCGTAAAACATGGCCGTGGCAACGGGGTGGTGAGTCTCGTGTAGCTCGTTAACGAAGCAATCGAGAAGGGTGAGCACGATCTGGTTCAGAAAGAAGACGCCGTCGCCTTCCTGTGGTGCGAGACCCAACTTCGGAGCAAGGTATAGGAGGATATTTGGTAGCTGATGAAGGACGAGTTCGCCATGCTTGAGAATAGGCGGGGCCAAGACGGGAGGGTTTGTAGCATCGCCGACATTCTCAACGGAGATGTATCTAAGGACGGTATGAACCTCTGGGGTCATCTTAGCATGGTCGGTGTATGGGACACCGGCTTCTTCGAAGAGAAGCCGAACGAATTCGCCGCGACCTGGGAGGCCCGGCCAGTAGATGAGCTCGTAGGCGGGTTCGTCGTTGGTCTTGAGGCGCTTGGCATCTGGAGGCGACATTGTGGCAATGGTGGTGAGTCTGTTGACTCGAATAATGGAGGAATGAGAAGACGTTGAAGCTGGGAGCAAGGGGAGAGATGGCTTCTGGATGATGTTGGAGCTCGAATTCCCAGTGAAACATGGCTCAGCTGAGGCGGGGTTAGCTTTCCCCCGCCTTCTGCTGACCATCCAACATGCATGAGACGGGAGTTGAGTAACGGCGCTGACGTAGTGGTCTGCGGGGATTGGAGATTATTTCCAGCGTCGTGGTCTGCGATGCAGAAATCAGCGAACAGTCCAAGTTTGACTTGAATGGTGTCTATGGAGGTGGACATGATCGTCATGATAACATGTGAAGGGGTTTTGTCTGGGAACTCGATGTGAGCCACCAAATGAGGGTCTGCCCGTTTCATCGACGGAATCAATTCATACAAAACATCCAACACCAAAGATCCATCCAGCTTTTGATCAATTCCCACCCACCCCGATCACGGCAATTACATCCGATATCATCTCCGCTGCCTCAAGCTCCAGCCACCGTCCATCCCGTTGTCACACCTCCACAGTTCCCGCGTGCAAGCAGGGACCTCTGGAACATTAGGGGCTGTGATAGGCTGCCTGCTCCCTGTGCCGCCGTGTGCCGCCCTGTACCCACCTATAACTCCACTGGACCCCTGCTGGAATGACCCGACGCCATAGCGGGGCGTGATTGCCATCCGAAGTCGTCATGGGACCTTCTCTTATGGGACAATGGCTCGGAGCTCTTATCTATAGCTTCCCCCATCCGCCCGCCGTCTTTTATCTCCTCCAACTTCCCATCAACAACCCGTCCGACCATTGTTGCACCTCTACGCGGCACCGCAACAATGGATGAAAAGGCTGATCTTCCGCCCTACAGCGCTGTGTCGCTGCCTCCGCCTGCCTCCGCCGCTGCCCATGGCTGCCGACTCCGCGGCCGCCGAGCCATGCGCCGATCCCGCGGCGTGCGACTGTTCGCCCTGGCCTGCCTCGCCTTTCTAGCGTTTGCGCAATGGAGGCAGATGCAGCCGAGTACCGAGCTCAAGCTGTCGCTGAAGAAGCTCAACGATGACCTCGCGACGTGCAAGAAGCTCCGAACCAAACCCCAAGACCCATCGGGCCTCGGCCGCGATAAGAATGCCCGCTACATTGACGGCGGCAAGCCGACTTTGATCAAGAACGCTACTATTTGGGTCGGCGAACCTGTCGAGGGCACAAGTGAGGAAGATGCGAGAGCTGGCAAAGGCTGGGAGTGGATCTCTGGAGACGTCTTCCTTGAGCATGGACTGATCAAGAGAGTCGAGACCAACATTCCGTCCGACTCGCTGAGCGACGAGACAGTCATCTATGATGCCGAAGGTCGACAGTTGACGAGCGGAATCATCGATATGCACAGCCATGCCGGCGTCTATCCATTGCCAACGCTTGACGGTAATTCCGACGGCAACGAGATGTCCGACGATATCACACCATGGGCGCGTTCAATTGACGCCATCTACCCCTTCGACACACAAATCCAAGTCATCAAGTCCGGTGGTGTAACGACGTCGCTTGTTTTGCCCGGTTCTGGAAATAACATTGGCGGCGAGGCTTACATCATCAAACATACGGTTGGCAAGCCTGATGGGCGCAAGGAGATCAGTGCCGAGGACATGCTCGCAGACCCTGATCGCAATTGGCGTTACATGAAAATGGCTTGTGGTGAGAATGCGAAGCGCGTCTATGGTCGGGTCGGCAGGGGCCCATTTAGCCGTATGGGCGAAAGCTACGCGTTCCGCCACGCATTTGAGCAGGCCCAGGAGCTGGTGCAGAAGCAGGATGACTGGTGTGATAGAGCAGAGGCTGTCGGTATTGAAGCCATGGATGAATACCTGCCCCAGGTGATTGCTTGGGAATCTTTGGCTGCTGCTTTACGTGGGCAAGTCCACATCAACACGCATTGCTACACAGTCCCGGATCTTGAGGCTATGGTTGACCACACTAATGAGTTCAAATTCCCTGTTCGAGCATTCCATCATGCTCATCAGACATATCTCGTACCAGAGGTAAGTCATTGGACCATCAGAGGACAATGGGAAGGTTCTGGCTAACGCCTAGTCTAGATTCTTAAGAGAACGTGGGGCGGCCGCCCACCTGCGTCTGCTCTCTTCGCCGATAACATGTACTACAAGACCGAGTCCTACATTGGCTCTGAGTACGCTGGCAAGATTCTCTACGAAAACAATCTCACTGCCGTCTATGTCAGCGATAACCCCGTTCTGAACGCCCAGCACGTTCTATTCGAGGCTGCCAAGGCGTACCACTATGGCCTGCCCTACCATGCAGCGCTCTCCGGCGTGACCTCCGCGCCAGCAGACCTGCTTGGCATGGGTAAGAGACTGGGCAAGGTAAAACCGGGATTCGATGCCGATATTGCTGTGTGGGACAGCGATCCCCTGAGCGTGGGTGCGACTCCTGTGCAGGTTTGGATCGACGGCAAGGCTCAATTTGAGGACCCAATCGAGCTTTCGAAACCATTGGGAGCTCCGATCACACCTGACAAGTCCCTTGGCGAGGTGGTGGTTGAAGAACCCACCATGATGACCGACGTGCTCTTTAGCGGAGTTGCCAAGGTCCTACTCTCTGATGACAACAACTACGAGTCCAATGGGGAATCATTCAACGTTGTCGTCTCCAATGGAAAGGTCGCTTGTATTGGTACATGTGACGCGGAGTTCAAGGCCGGCACTACCTCCGGTGCGAAGATCGTCGCTCTGGAGCATGGGTATCTCTTCCCTGCTCTTACCGGCGTTGCTGGTACCCTTGGGTTGAACGCGATTGATGCGGAATCCACGACTGACAATGGCGCCAGTCTCGGGGTCTTCTCCCGAGCCATTGATGGACTGATGCTTGACACAAAGAAGCTCCACGTTGCATCCAGGTATGGTGTGACCAGGGCGATTTCTGCGCCCACCTTTTCCGGAGGGGCTACACACCATGGCACCAGTGTAGGCTTTGTGACATCCGCCTTGACAAGCCTAGAGGAGGGCGCTGTGTTTGCTTCGGACCTGGCTGTGCACTATACCCTTGACGTGAACGTCAGGGCCGTAAGCAGTTACTCCGTGGCATTTGGAGCCCTCAGAACGAAGCTGCTCAACGCTGCAACATCCACGGAGCCCGTCATGGATCCTTTCTCGGAGCAGGCATACTTGAAGAAGGTTCTCAACGGAGAACGAGTGCTCGCGCTTACCATTAATGGGGCTGACGGAATCGCTACTGCTCTGAAGATCAAGTCACAGATTGAAGATGTGATGTTGACCACTACAAATACAGTCGCCAAGATAAAGATGGCCATCCTTGGAGGCGCCGAGGCGCACCTGGTAGCCTCGGAGCTGGCTGAAGCCTCTGTTGGCGTTATCCTTTCACCTTTGCAGTCAATGGGCGATAGCTGGGATTCGCTCCGTGCGTTGTCCGGTGCACCGCTGACCAACGGCACCACCATCGACCTACTGATCGACGCTGGTGTCGTGACGGCGATTGGACTCAAGGAAGACTGGGAGGTTCGTGACCTTGGATTCGCGGCGGGCACGGCGTTCAAGAACGGCGACGGGCGGCTGAGCGAGAAGGCGGCGCTCGATCTCGTGAGCACCAACATCTACCGGATCCTTGGAGTGAATGTCGGCCAGATCGCGGATACCGACCACTTTATTGTCAGCGAGGGTAGCCCGTTGGAGATTGGTTACCGTATCAAGGCGGTTGGGTCCGGTAAGGACAAGGTTGCCGTGTTTGTTTAGGCTTCTACGTTGGTATCATTCTTTTTTCAAATTTGATACATATGCCACGCATCTTGCGTTAGAGCATCTTGCGATTTGGGATTTTCTATATTATTCAGTAACAGGAAACGAGTAAATACTATGCCTGGCGTAAGCACAACGCCCTGCCATGTGCGTGTCATGATGTTACGACCCAGCAACAGTAAAACAAGCTGTTATCAGCGAGCCCTTCTGTGATCAACGAGCACCTAATTTTATGCTGGGCTAAAAATGTTTACTGTAGAGCTACTGGGATCATCACGCTTTGGTGTTGGTCGTTGGTTGAAACATCCAGGGCCAGCTGTGTAGTACAGATGCATAAGCAAAGCAAGGCATCTTCATTCTTGCTCACTCCCCTACCGAGTTGGTCGCTCAATCTCTCAACCTACTACCACATCTTTAGCAAGATCATCATCGTCGTCATCATTTTCTTAGCCATGCCAGGACTCCTCCAAGGGCCCAATCTACCCCACTACAAAGTTTTTACCAACGGTGACGATGTTATTCATCTGGTTTCTGATCTACTTCCTAGTAATCAACGATGCGACTTGATGGTCTCGTAACCCTCTTAGCCTTGCCCTTCTCGTCGAGGTTTTTCCCTTGTGCCTTATCGGCAGGGTCAAATTCCGAGCGACCTTCGTTGCATATTTCTGCCCCGTAACCGTGAACCTTTCATCCTTCAGGTACGAGAAGATATTCACGATATAGCGAACTTTCATCAAGCACTCCGAGTAGTTATCCACGTGGGCTCGATTTCAGCCAGCATTTAGTTCCCCCGCAGCTGCAAAGTTCCCTCCGTTAGTGACAATAACCTTAGAAGCTTGATTTCTCGTGCTCGTAAAAGAATATATTTACCGTGGTCTTCTGGGTATTGATGTTGTTTTCGGCGGAAGCAAATGTACCGCCAGTCAATAGCCCAGGAATTCGGCAGCGTTGGTACGACGTCCTCCGTCGCATCGAATTCCTCCAACGGAGGTAGATTTTGAAGTATTCTAATGTTCAATGTTTCCACGAAGTCGCAGTAAATCTGCGGCAAGCCCGGTTTAGTTTCGTCAGGAAGCGTATTAATTATGTGCAACGTCTTCCAAAAACAGGTGCATCATTTGTTGTTCGGCAATATACTCAGTTATTCAAACTGAGTAAGCTTGGCAAACTTGCAAACATGATGGATGACTTACTGCAGTATTTTGGATCCATGCACAACGAACCTTGTCTATGCAATGATAACTCTCTGGGGCTCTGATTGATGAGCACTCTACATTGACAAGCTACTTTTTTGGTTAATAGGACCACTCTTAAGCTAAATACAAGGGCTAAATACTCTGAAAATTAGGGATCAAGCGCTAATATTTAGGGACAAGCTGAATGAAGTAGAACTTGCTGGGTTTCGATTTTTGGGATCTCGGCAATTTACAGCTTTTCGCGTTGTCGACAATAGGACCCTTTCCATAAGTGAGTTGCGATGACTTTGGTCTATGGAAAGCCTTTCCTATAAGTGTTTGCTTGCGCACCAGTTCGTAACAGTAATTATTGACGAGCTAGTGAGAGGTAATAGAGCCTCAGAGAGCATACTAGCAGGTCGAGGATGGGTGGAGTGATAGATTTCCCCTTGTCAGGTTTGAGCTTGCCGTGAATCCGGGGTAAAAACGGCGCCATTTAAATGCTACGCTAAGGCGATTATTGATTCTACAATAACGGCTAACAAGGGCGGTTTGCTAACTATGCTAGGCGGCCAGTCTTGCGTTTTTCACGTCCACTTACCTTTTCAAGGCAGCACTTCAATCTGTCTACTTGCATTTATTTCCTCACTTTATGGTCAAGCAAAGAATATTATCTGGGTAACAGTTAACAGTTGCCTACACGGCTGTGTCATACTTAATTAGTGCGAATCTAATTCTTTTTCTTTGCCTTCCGATCAGGTCGTATTGGTAAGTGCTTTCGGCTTCTTGTTCGTTCATGAGGGTCATCGGAGAGCTCTTGCCTCATACAGTCTCTTATATTTTTCCGTCTAGGTCTCTCGATCCCGAAACCAAATGCTCGTATAGATCAGTCGCATTGTGATTTGAGGTGACTTGGGCTCTACACTTCGGCGGATGTTTTAAGTAAGTTTAGCCCTGAGGATGAATATTTAACAGACGATTGTCGCTCACCGAGTCAACACTCTTCGTTATTCCGTGGTTAATCGTGCCTGGGCTACAAATGAAGACAACGGTCAAGGTTGGCCTATATTGCACTTTCCTCCTCGGCACTATCAACATCGTTTTCTGCATTCTCCGATTTACCTCGATCCAAGTCTCACAAGGAGGTGAAGCTCCTTCGTTCAGTTTAATTAGTACGCATTAAACTTTCCCCTCGACTCTTCCCTTCAGCTCCTGGCAGAAATCATACCCACACTGTCATCTCTCTAGCTTTTTGGTGCAGGCTTGACAACAACATTGCTCTCGTAGTAGCATGTTTTCCATCGCTAGGAGGGTATTTCCGGAAACAACAAGGCACAAACTCGGGTGTAGATTCAAATACACATGCCAGCTCAACCATCGCGAGGCCATTAGGGGCGAAGTCCGATGTTATCACCGAGCCCTGCAACATGACTTCTACAAGTTAATGCTACCCATCTCGTCTTTCATCCAACACTAATAGGTTTGGTGGCGACCCGTGGGGCGATGGAAGAAAAGGCAAGGCGAGTGATATTGAGTTAGTTGAAGTGAAGACACCAGGGGAGTCTTGATAGTAACACTAAAAGGTCACATTCCATCACAACTTCAGGCTGTCGTTCACTCTCCTCTTGAAGTGGGCTCTATCGCTGAGAACCTGGGAGTTGTTTCATCAGCATTCTATCTGTCACCGGGCAGACAATTTCCCACATCAGCCACAATAATAAGAGCGATCTCCGTTTCTATCAGATATGGGGCTTTCGAAGTTAAAGAAAATGCGTCTATTGATTAGCTGAATAAGGGATTGTCGCCACGGACATCCCATTCTGTGACACAGTTTCGTATCCAGCGTATCTTTCTCCATTTATCTATGATAACAAGGAAATTCTATGACTCTACATGGACAGATATGAAAAGAGGACAATGAAAAGATAAATAACGAAAACACGAAAACGAAATAACAAATGATGAAGAGACTGAAATGAAAATGCGGCACAAGTTCTCCACGCTTCGATCCCGCCTACACCTTGCCAATGATATAGGCCCTCCTACCCAAAAGCGCAGGCCAGCTGTCGCAGTCTACCGTTTCCGAGAAATTGCCAGATCTCCCTCTCAAACTCAAGATCGACAGATGCAACCGCTCTCTAAGCTGAGCTAGAGAAACTATGATCTGCGAGCGCTCACGATGGCTCAGAACCTACCACAGAGGGCTGGACGACCGTCTGAGTGTCAGGAAGCCCCCAACCATTGAAGTTTCTGATCAGGATTTGATCTGCTGATGCGCGGCAATCGGGATCTTCATGCCCCATATCGCTGAGGCCTGGAAATAGCATCCGCCCCCTTCGGGCAAACTCTATCATCGAGACCTGTGTGAGCGAGGCGGACTGCTCCGGGTCATGGACATCCACTAGAGTGATGAACATTGACCAAACGTCCATTTTCGGGGTGTGGATACCGTCCCGGACAACTTCTGGTGCCATGTATCCCTCGGTACCGCACATGCCCCTAGATATACCAGCTGGAAAAGCTGAGCCAAGATTTGCCAGTTGGAACAGGAAGGGGGAACTCCCCGGGGTTCTGTCGTATAGGATGTTTTGAGGCTTCACATCTCGATGGCACATATTATTAAACGATAGCCAAGCAAGCGCAGATAACATCTGGGGGAGCATGTACTTTTGGAGTAGCTTGGGGGTATGCGTTTCTTTAGCGACAAAGTCCATCAGAGTGCCACGCCGGAGAGGCATGTAAATGCGGATGTTGGTAGTGTCCTGGGTATTGTAACCGAGGAAATCGATGACATGGGTCTATTTACGGAGTTAGACCTTGAGTTGAGACGAAAGAGATCGGTCATACCTGGTGGGTGGAGAGAACTTACATGACGCAACATTTCTAGTGCCTTGACTTCATCATAGTATCGTCGCGAATGTCTTCACTTCGTTCGTTGTCATAGGAATCGAGTCTGATCTCCTTCACAGCGACAAATTGGCGAGACACGGCGTCGACAGTCATGTAGACGCTGCCAAACGCCCCGTAACCCAACGTACGGCGCAGATGTTTCAGTTCGCAGACTGTTGACTTGATTATCGGTAACGGTGGATGCATCAACCGGTGTTCAGATGTGTTGATTACCGTCGGGCGGTTGAATGTGTTCAAGCGATGGGCCCGACCCATCGCTTTCAAATAGCCGGCCCCGGTAGACTTTTCAAGTGCCACAGCCGCATCAGGGCCGTAGGAATTCCAGTGCAGTGCGAAAATGCAAGGCCCAATGTGGATCGCGTATTGTGTACCGTACACAAGGGGACAGTCGCCAGTCATGGCCTCTGAGCTACCAAGCATCTGCACCTTGACCCCCGAGTAGTTCGTTGATTGGACACAGAGAACTATTTCGTTGGTTTGGGGGTAAAATTCGAAGGCCGCATGATTCTTGGATATGGTTTGATTGCGAAAAACCAAATCGCCTTGGCGGCCAAGCGTTGTGATCACCCTGCTATTCGGGATGGTTGGGACATGGAACCCAATCTCCAGACCGTCGAGTCGAAATTTTGAGCACATTACAAGCCTCTTCATTCTGGGGTACCAAGTGGAAGAGTGTGTTGTCGTTCGGTGTACGACCCATGACGGGTGTACGATCCATGACGGGTGTAGGAGAAACCCACAGTCTGTTGCGGGGCGGACAAGGAAGAAATTGGTAAAGGAAACAGTGCTCTGTTGATGGGCTTTCGATTCAAGACAGTTAAAAGAGAAACAGTTGGTGTTTAACGAGGAAGCAATGGTTTTGTAGGTGGAACCGAGCTGTATTATATTCACATGAACTGTATCACTTGTCATCTCAGAGCAGCTCCTGCACTCTCAAGCCATTCCGTTATTTGAAACTGGGCTTCCCAACCCAGTTGGTGGTGTTGTGAACCGGGGAACCTCAACCTCACTTCTTGGTCCCGCCACCGACACTTCGAACTGGGGTGTCGCCATGGCTCTCCCGCCCCTTTCCTAACTCAACCACCGGCACTTGGGCCTGGCGCATCTTTGACGCAAGGGATCAGAACTACCACAGGCTAGTTTCGTATGATCCATTTCTAGTGGTGTGATGAAACGGGCCCCGTCTTAACTTCTTTGGCATGTCTGTCCGGTGATTCTCTGAATAGTGCTTGACAATAGAAACGCCTCACGCCTCTTTGTTCATGCCAGCCATGTCTGTCTCAGTGGCAGGTCCGTCTCATCCTTGTCAAAATATTCGCCTATAAATAAGCCTCCCCATGCATTCAATCCCCTGCAACTAAGCATCAACCTAGACCCTCTGCCAACAGTGATACGTCACATACTACAGTAATGACATTCTTCATTGAGCCATTTCGCGGGGACCCTTTCCCCGACCACCACTTTTACGGAAGCGTTTCTGATGCGTCGTCGGAATGGGAGATTCCATCCGTTGGGCCTCTTCGGCCTACTGGCGACCCGCTACCGCTCGAAGTCGCCGAATTCTTTGATGCCCCTCTGACATATTCGGAACTTGTTGAATGGAATTCGGAGATGAGAATATTGCGGCACCCAGGATATCGCTATGCTTACGAGTACTGCATCGAACTGGGCCGAGTCAGAAGAGGATTGCAAGCATCAAGGGCAAAAATGAATGCTCACGCTACTCTTCTCAGCCTTCAGAAAGAGCGGGAGCCTATCGTCATCCGGCAACGGATCAGGAAGCGCTGGCAGGAACTCGGCATCTGGAATTCCGATTGGGGGATCCCCTATCATCAGCCACGGACGTTCACCGCTAACCCTTACCATGGACAGGCTGAGTGGAAGTGGGAGTGGGAAATAACAAAATTACACGAGCCTGGTTTTTGGGTCAAGCACCGCGACCAAGGATCCGACGCCTCGTTCAATCTCGGCATTTCCCCGACAAAGGTGGCCGAGGGCGCATCCATGAGGGAAGCTGAGGCTTTCATCGTTTCCATACCTTGGGTCACGTATAATATCCACATGGCTGAGAACCTTATTCGATTCAAGCGTGTTCCCAAAGAGCTGCGGACGGGGATAGGGCGCCGCGACACTCCTAGGGGTGACCAAGTAAGACGCAGGTGGGAGGAGAGGGGACAATGGAATGATAGCTGGGACGAACCAGGAATAAAAGAGCAGAGTATTCAGCCCGGGTGGACATGGCGGGACGAGACCCCGGAGCCGGAGCCGGAACCTCTAGACTTCTTGCAGTTTGACACAGCAGACTTTACCAAGTTGGAGGCCGCCGAGTGGGAGGCAATACCGCTCCCATCTCTGTCGACGATGAAACTACCTCCCGATCGTGTTTCAACGGAACCAACCACTGATCTTGATACCCCATGGATGGCTCCCTTCGAATCAACCGGATCAATTGCTCAAAGTCTAGAATGCGACAACGAGAAACAGGATTGTGAGCAGTCTGATGACGAGCTAGAAGCTGGGTTTGCGGGTATTACAGCCGCGAACCAGGGGACTCCAACATTCGCATCGGTGCCTATCTGTACAATCCCGGTCCCAAAAGTCCTTTCCAGCCTCATTTTGTCTACACCGCCAGGGGACGAGCTGGAAGCTACTACGTCCGCAGCAACGCCTCCGGACAAAGCGACCGCCTCGCTTGCGCCTAGAGACGCCATCTGCGCGCCCCCGGTCCCCGGCACTTCAGGCGTCCTATTTGTGTCGGCGCTGTCAAAGGACGAACTACGAAGCCTCTTTTCGTCTCAGCCAATCCAAGACGAGCTGGAAGCTGGGCCTGTGGAAGTGACCCCGGACAGCGCCGCCGCCCCGTCTCCACCCGGAGAAGCAAGTACGGTGCCACACGTTTCCAGCTCTCCAAGAGCTCTTCAAGTGTCTGCACTGTCTAAGGCACAACTCGAAAGCCTTTTCCCATTGGGGGACAGGCGGGAAGCTGGACCGGCAGACGGCTCGTCATCAACAAGAGATGAGATTCCCGCTCCGGACATCTTCATTTTATCGCGAATCACCAAGGAGCAGCTACAGCTCCTCTCCTGATCTGGGTTATCAAAGAGGAGAGCAAACTGGGAGCATGCTGAGGAGAGCCGGGATCATTATGTGGGGATACGGTAGTGGTAGGGTGGCTTACATGGCGTGCAGGTGTACATTGGCTTGCTGCTCTTTTTTTCTTTTTTTTTTACTGGACTTTAGTTCTATCCAAGTTTAATGAACCGGAACGCTTGTTTCAGAATCACTAGTTCCCGAGCATGGTGACGGGACATTCGTATATCATGCTATGTCGTTGTTCTAAGATTTCCAGTGACATCTCATCTCCCGGTGAGGCTGCAGCGCAGATCACGTCCCTTGCAAGATGGTTTGTCCAGGGTCTTCACTCGCGTTTATGAATGTCTTGCACTAGAACAACCTGAGACGTTCTAGGTCTAGCTGTACAGGGGTTGACTGTCAGTGAACACACGCAGGTGGTGCTTGGTTGGGATAGCATCACCATGCATCCAACGACTGGTCCATAGTGTCCGCCGCGGACGGCAGTCAATCGACCCTAGCGTGCGCTCAGATACTGTGGTTTTGCAGTGCTCTCCAGACGTCGTGACGAGTAGGCGCAGACGGGATCCATTTTCCCTGGACTCTACTCTCCCGTGCTCAGCTCTATTCTACGGTATTCTCTCCCAAACACAAGGTGCCGAGAGGCACAACCATGGTGTTTAAATCTATTGACCTAGAAGTTAGCGTGCTTCGCCTCGGGGAGAGTGTGCCGTCTCGCGTAAGACAGATTCACTACCTGACGCCCGACGGTCCAGACACCCAACTACCCAGTTTAAGCCATGCCTAGAGATGTTCAACAGCTGGTTGGTGGTTGGTTCGTGGTTTAGATTTCCCGGGTTTACGGCAGGCCTCTTTATCCGGACGTTAGATAATCCGCCCTGGACTCCAAATCTAGGCCAGTAACAATCCTCGAAATGGTGGATTATTAATATCTGCGGGGCCTCGCGCGCGCGTATGACCAAATACTCCAGCGGGACGCCCCCAGGAAGCGGTTCCCGCCGAAGTCAGCGTTGACAAAGACCCACTGATTCGCGGGCGCCCGCCAACGAGGGATGAGGTGATGAAGCATCAACTTACCGGCAGCTGGGGTCGGAATGTCGGAATGCGGGCGGGATGCGGGAGGAAGAGCCATGAAAAGCGGGCTCTGCGTCCATGCGGGGCCCATCTTCGGCATGGCGCTGCGCGATGCTTTCTACGCTGGGAGAATAAATAGCTTCGCGATCCCGCCGTGGTTTTGAGCGTGGTCTGGAGTATCCGACGACGAGACAGCCTGTGTGTAAAGGAGTAACCGAGACAACCACCTGTATAAAAGTCCATGTTGAGCTTGGCTGTCGCTGCAACAAGACGACGAATTGCTGCTACGACACTCTCCTGCGCTGCTTCTTCCACGACTCCAGCAACCTCATCTACAACAAGCCAGCTTCACAGCCGGAGCCAACGACATACACCCATCCTCCACAGACACATCCACACATCCAACATGACGACTCTCGGCCCTGTCATTGCCCTCTCCCACGGCGGAGGTGAGTTGCCCGTCCCTCTACGGTCACGACGCTGTCTATTTCCTATTTCCGTAATTCCGAGACATCGCCATGGCTAACAAGATGCTTCACAAGGCCCCATGCCCGTCCTAGGCGACCCCGGCCACAAATCCATCATCTCGTCGCTCAAGAACCGCGTGCCCAAGCTGCTCAAGCTAGGCACTCCCGAGCAGCCCCGCGCCATCGTCGTCGTCACCGCGCACTGGTCCACCGACAAGCCCACCATCTCGTCGGGCGCCTCGCACAAGCTCTACTACGACTACTACGGCTTCCCGCGCGAGTCGTACGCCCTCAAGTACCCGGCGCCCGGCCACCCGGAGCTTGCGCGGGAGCTCCGTGACGCCCTGGCCGGCGAGGGCGTCGCCTCGGAGCTCGACGACGAGCGCGGCTGGGACCACGGCGTCTTCGTCCCGCTGCTGCTCATCCACCCCAAGGCCGACATCCCCATCGTGCAGATCTCGGTGCTCGAGTCCGAGGACCCCGAGGCTCATCTTCGCATGGGCAAGGCGCTGGCCAAGCTGCGCGCCTCCAACGTCGCCATCATCGGCTCCGGCTTCGCCTCCTTCCACAACCTGGGCATCTTGCGCCAGCTGACCATGGCGCCCCCGAAGCAGCAAGCCGAGTTCCGCACCGCGTCGGATACGTGGAACAGCACGCTGAACGACGCCGTGGCCAAGAACGACGTCGCCGAGCGGTGGGAGGCGCTCAAGGGCTGGCGCAAGTTCCCCTTCGCAGACATCATGCACCCGCCCCACGGCGGCGAGCACTTCATGCCGCTGCTGGTGTGTGCGGGTGCGGCGACCGAAAGCGAGCCGACGAGGAAGTATTCTGACGAGTTTTTGGGTCTTGACATCAATACCTTCTATTGGAGTGCTGAGGAGGTTAAATAAAGATAAGATGATGATGTAATGCCATGCCATGTTTGATAGGAAGCGAAGAATAGATAATACCATGATTATTCAACAATCCAATTTAACAAGAGTTGATTGAGAGCAAATATTAAGCTATAGATGTCCACGTGAGCAACTTGTTCCTCAAAAAGACTATTGACGAAGATCTATTGTCGCATGTTTTGATCGTCTCTCGTTCTCTTTCTGCTCCCACTCTTCGGGATTGGTTTCCTTAAGTTCTTCGAATTCCAGCTTGTTCTTTTGTCTACTCATGCGAGCGGATTCAGCCTCAGTTGCCAAGCGCTTTTGATGTTGCTTCTCTCATTCCTCAGGATCGGTTTGCTTTAACTCCTCTTATGCTCGAGATGGTCTGGTAGCCTCAGCTTATTTAGCCTTCAACTTCAGCCACTGTTTAGGATTTTCTTCTCGAAGTTCTAATAAACTTCACAAGCCCTTACAGTCGTGACACACAAACCGACTTCTAATATATTATTATGTGGCTGGTTTTGAGGTTACTGGTACTTCCTTGTTAAGACCTCGTCCAGTTTTGGAGGTTAACATGGTGGATGGATACCGAATGTCATCTTCAGGGATGATTTGCCACTCAGAGTCAGGGCTTGTTTTCCAAGAACCCCGATGGTCCCGGGGGAACGTCGGCAAGACTCGTGTCGTAGAAGCCAGAACCGAGACTGGTCAGAAACACTGCGCAATTGTTATGAGACATATCCCGTAATGAGGGAGACATGGTGAGCACTCATGACCCGGCGGCGTGCCAGAGTCTGCTCCCGTGTCTCAGTTGGGACCGCCATTGGCCAACAGGAGCGGACGCCGTCAACACCACCAACACCACACGGCTCACACGCAACTCGCTCACAGCGCCTTGGTCAGTCACCGGGGGGTCATCGGAGACAGTCAGTGGATCTCGCATGGCTTATGTCAATGCGACTGCAACCCCGAAAAGTCTAACACAGGTCACCGCCAGCGCGTTACGACTCAGCGCGTCCACAGCATGTCGCAGCGCCCCGAGAACACCCAGAGGCGCTGCGCCACGTGAACTGCTGAAGACGTCACAGGGTCCTCTCCGGGGGCCGCCACTGGAGCGACCACAGCGGAGTAAGCGCCCCAGAGGGTGGTGCTCAGCGGTGTTTGGTGGCTGTGTGGGGGCCTTGGCCTCCCTAAACGGGGCGTTGGCAACGGCGCCTGAGTGGCTGGTGGCCCGCTCACCTGCCAAGGCCGCCGCCCTTCCGACACCTTATCTGAACTTGGCGCGTTCGGCCCTGGACCTGTCCCCACTGTAGTGACGGTGCCCTGTGAACCGCGCCGGGGTACCTGGCCGGGGGCTGGCCGCCATATAATAGTCATGGGCTCGCTATCATGGCGCCCTGCCCCACGCCTCCAGTCTCTCTCCCTTCACCACCGCTTCGCTATCGTCGTCAGGTACGCCGGCCGTCAGTCTGAACCATGGTACGTTGCCCCTTGCGCGGCTGCAGCTAGCAGGTCCTCGAAACTAACCGTTGCTGCTCCCCAGGCGTCTGAACGAAGCCCCCTCCTGGACTCCCAGGACCGCCCCGATGTCGAAGCCGACAAGAAACCCGGTCGCTTCTCGCGCGTCCGCGAGCTCGCCCTCTTCGCCTGGGCTCTCATCGCCACCGCCGCCGTCATAATCCTCGCAGTCTGCGTCCAGCACAGCCAGCAGACTCACCCCAGGCAAGATGTCCCCGCCGCCAAGCGCAACCTCGTCTTCATGGTCTCGGACGGCATGGGCCCCACCTCGCTCTCCTTGACGCGCAGCTTCCGCCAGCACACCCAAGGCCTCCCCATCGACAATGTCCTCGTTCTGGACAAGCATTTCTGGGGCTCCAGCCGTACCCGTTCGAGCAACTCCTTGGTAACCGATAGCGCCGCTGGCGCAACCGCCTTCTCTTGCGGCATGAAGAGCTACAACGGTGCCATCGGCGTCCTCCCGGACCTCGAGCCCTGCGGCACCGTCCTCGAGGCAGCAAAGAGACTTGGCTATCACACCGGGCTTGTTGCTACAACAAGAGTATCGGATGCCACCCCAGCATCATTCGGAGCACACGTGTTGACGAGGTCCATGGAGGATTCCATCGCTCTCCAGGAGATCGGAGAGGGTGTGCTGGGACGCTCTGTCGACTTGATATTGGGCGGTGGTCGATGCTACTTCCTCCCCAACACCACCGAAGGAAGCTGCCGCTCCGACGACGTCAACGTGGTCGAAATTGCCCAGAAGAAGCACAATTGGGCTTACAGCGATTCTCGCGCTGGTTTCGACGCCCTTGAGAGCGGCGAGAAGGCCCAGCTCCCTCTCCTGGGTCTCTACGCCTCTCACGATATCCCCTTCGAGATTGATCGCCGAAACCACAACGACATCTACCCTTCCCTCAGCGAGATGGCAAAGACGGCCCTTCGCGTGCTCGAGAAGGCCACTAAGGACAGCGACAAAGGCTTCTTCATCATGATTGAGGGCAGCCGAATTGACCACGCCGGTCACTACAACGACCCCGCCGCCCAGGTCCACGAGGTCATCGAGTACGACAAGACCTTCCAGGTTGTTCTCGACTTCATTGCCCAGAGCAAGACCGAGACCGTCCTCGTTTCCACCAGCGACCACGAGACCGGCGGCCTTGACACGGCCATCCAACTTCCCGGCCACTTACCCGTGTACAACTGGTACCCCAAAGTCCTTGCCAACGCCACCGCCTCAGCCGAGTGGCTTGCCGCTAAGCTCCGGGCCCACGTCTCCGGCTCCGACGCCGCTGGCAAGACGGACAAACTCAAGACCTGGATCAACGAGGAGCTCGTCGTCTCCGGTCTCGGCATCTCCGACGCCACCGACGCTGAGCTCGCCCTCGCCGCCGAAAACGCCGACGACGCCCTCACGGTCTTCGCCGACATGATCTCCCTGCGTGCCCACATCGGATGGAGCACCCACGGTCACACGGCCGTCGACGTCAACATCTACAGCTCCGGCGGCCCCGGCACCGAGAAGATCCGTGGCAACGTCGAGAACACCGAGGTCGGAGACTTCCTCAGCGAGTACCTCGACGTCAACATCAAGGAAATCACCGACGAGCTGCGGGAGAAGACGGTCAAGCCCGATGGCGAGGCCATAGCGGCAGCGCAGGCTGCATGGAATGTGCATGCGGAGAGCCACCACATGGCGTAGTAAATGCATACGTTATAGACAGATACATCATGGATCAGGGCGCACAGGCACTACCTATAGAATGACTGAAGAGTTGGGACATGACAGCATACACGGAGCAGCAAGCATAGCATGAAGACTAAGCGAGTGTTGACTTTGGATTATGAGTTAGATCATGGACACTATCGATTGTTGAAACCAAGAAACCAATAACGCCGCCTGCTGTTTTATTCGCCACAATTTGATCGCTACCATGTTCCGTCTATGCCAATCCATCCCAACCAGACGCCGATCCGCCAGCCCATTAAAGGAAACTCTTCGACCCTCTGAATCCAATCATAACTATTTCTTTCTAGACCTCGTTGTTGAATAATTTTCTCCATAGTGAATACCCGTTCTCAGTGACAGGGGGGGTTGAAACGGTTAAGTAGCGCGAGCGGCATCCACGTTGTATCGAACGTACAGCCGGTCCAGGAAGTGCGAGTGGCGAATACCGTTGGGGCGCATCTTTGCAAACGTCTCGATGGCCTTGCGGACCTCGAAGCCGCACCGCTCCACGAGGTAGCAGACGATGAAGTAGCCGGTGCGGTTGAAACCGTAATGGCAGTGGACGCCAATGACACACTGCGCGGGATCCTCCCATGATTCCTTGGCGGCACGCTCAGGCTGCTTTGCGCGCAGGTCGTCAACGAGGCGGATAAAGTCGTCGACTTCTTTGGCGCTGGGTGGGACCTTCGAGACGGTGGGGAATTTGTGGTAATGAATGCCAGCACGCTCGAGGCCGCGGGGGTCGTAGACGGGCTGGTCCTTGGAAATGTCGATGACGTCCTTGACGAAGCCACCCCAGTCAGAGACGAACACGGTCGGGCAGTGGACGTCGTCAGCCTCGCGGAGCGTCTTCATGGCGCGAAAGACGGGTTTCCCGGGAGGTCCGATGGGCTCGGAAACAGGGTTGACCGACTTCCACTTGTTGAGATTCTTGACGTCCCACTTGCCCTCGCGGGATAGGTACTGCAGCTGCCATGCGAGTGAAAGTCGACCGGTGATGTTTGCCCCCAGGAAATCGGAGATGAGGCCAGCTACAGCACGGACGGTGCAGGGGGTGTAAAGGAGGGCGTGAGTGGCCGGGGGAGGCAGGACGATGGAATGGATGACCTTCCGGGGGTGGTTTGGCAGAGCTGGGAGCTCGGCGAGGGTTTCATGGGGCGTAGAGGGATCGCGAGGGGTTGATGGGTCGTCCTCTTGGCTTTCATCAACTTCAGTCTGAGCGGCCTTGGCCCTCTTAAAGTCCTCGTCTCGGAGATCCTCGATAGCCTGCGGGACGTGATCTGCGGGTCGTGTTGATGTATTGACCGGCGCAGCAGAGTCGACGATAGTCTTACTCGTCTCCTCCGCCATCTCGGCCTGGGATGGAGTTGTCTCGGGATCCAACACCTTGATAATCTTGTCGACCTCCTTGGGCGAGACAATGTTATCCTTTTCCCCCGCAATCAAGTAAACCGGCATGTCCAAGCCCGCCCAAACATCGAGTGTAGGGATGCCGCCAACGGGTTTTCCATTCTTGTAGTCGGGCAACGCACCGCTTGCCATGCGTCTCCAAACAGGAGTCCGGCTCTGTTTGTTAAAGCGGTACTGGAGAATCCGGGCGGTCTCATCTGAGCTCTCGCCAACGAAACGCTTGACGCTTGCACTTTCAGGACCTCCCCGTGCATCCCAAGACCGCCACAGAGAGAACAGCCATCCAGGAATCCACATGGCCCTCTTAGCCCACGTAGTCATGGACTCGCTGGGTGGGCTAGAAACGGGGCATATGGCGATGAGTCCTATAACGTATTGTGCCAGCGAGGTCGTATGGGGCACCTTTTGGTTAGCCAATTGGGCCGACAGGGCGGTCCCCATACTGTGGCCGATGAGAACAACGCGCTGGCCAGCATCCTTGTCTCGGTAGTCGTCAATAATGGTCTCCAGCAGCTCCACTAAGGCCTCAGTGGTATAGGCGTCCCATGATGTGACAGAAAACTCCGAACGGCCACATCCGGGGTAGTCAATGGCCAAGCAGGGAGCCAGATCCGTCAAGCTGCTCAGCAGGGGGTGAAACTGGGCCACTGAGCCGCCGAGTCCATGGAGGAAGACGAGCAAGGGGAGAGGCGCCGGGTTCTTGGGAAGCTGGTCGGCCTTGGCATGTTGGCGATAGAATATCCTGAGGCCAGGATACTCAAAACGGCTCGTTTTGTATGCCTTGAACTCGGAATTGTCCCTGAGGAGCGTGGGGTCCGTGAGGTGAGGGTCGGTGGAGTCCGCAGACTGCTGAGAGTGGCCAGGGGGAGGAGCCGTCATGCCGTGCGTCTGAGACTGCATTCAATGGTGGGCAGCCCGACAGGTCGGGAGGATGGGAGGAGAGGGGCGAGATATGTCGTCCGGGCGAGCGATATGAGATGCGGCTGAGTGTTTTGAGAGTGCGTGAGATGAGCGGGACGTCGCAACTGATAAATAAGACGGCGGTGAAAAGCCAAGGATGCTGTGAGACTGTTGTTGTCCAACAAGAAGCTCTGGTTCGCGTCCGTGATGGACCCAGCCAAGTTAGGTAGCCACCGTGGGTATCAAAAAGCAAATCCGGGGAGGAGCGAGTCGTCGTCAGGTCGCAACTGCGATGAGAACCAGCGCGAGTCGGGGAGGCAGGCCGTGCCGTCGATCTGAATGTCGTAGGGATGGCCCGGCGATATCTATCACAGGGCGGTAGAGTGATCCGAGAGTCCCGTGGTGACGGGTGTCCAAAGCCAGCAAGACGAGGACAAAGGCTCAGCTCAGGGCTTTTGTGCCTGAAGCCGTCGCCGCGCAGAACCCCGAGAGCGGCCCAAGGCCCCACGGAAATCGCGGTCAGGACGAAAGCGGCGCTGCAGCTGGGGCGCACGAGGCAGTCGAGTCGTCGCAGAGGCTTCTCGCGGGCTCGAATTGAGGTTGACGGGGCCGTGCTCGAGCTGCCTTACGGTACCAGAGGCCTTAATTAGTGACGATAAATGGAGCGAGAGCTCGTCACTTCGGTGATGATGGGTGAGTCTTCTGGTTGCCCAACCAATCGCCGCATTGCATCATCCACCTGGGGTTGCGAAGAGATCTTCATTGGAAGACGCCATCCGGCCAATCATAGCGAGGTTTGTCCAACATGGGGAGGTATTTTGCCTGTGTGCGGGATCTGATTGCTTATCTAAGATTGACGACAGCCTCTCCTTGGCCCTACCCTAGATGGTCACCGAGCAGACGAGCTACTAGAGAAACCCTCTTGACGGACGCTTTTAAAATGACCGGATAGTCCCAACGGGCGTTTGAGTTTGATTGGAGCCAATATGACGTGTTTGATCAGATGACTATCCATAGTATAGTGTTGGGTCCATCTCATTATATTCGTACTTCAGCACTCACACTGACCAGCCAGGTAAGGATGGCTTTGAAAGAGTACCATACCATACGGAGTATTAAACAGGAGTGCTGGTCAAATAATGTTGTCACGAGCCAAGAGCATGCCAACGGTTGAATTCCAAACGGGTATCCACGCAAACATGCCCAATGGTTTCTCAATGTTCCAATGCCAACCTTCCCTTCAGGTGAAGCTCCAGTCAAAGTGATATACAGCCAACTACCGTCTCCATGCATTACTCATACAACGTAGGTTACAGTTACAAGTCGAGCTCTGCTCTCCACTCGGGCGTCACCGCCAGCTACCATGGACCGTTACTTGGCGCCAACTCCATCCTTCCAGCCCACTGGTATCAGCGCTGCCGCCACATCCGACACGCCCCTCTCCGTCGCTAGCAGGTTGAACTGCGCTGCCGCATTCCTTGTGTCCAGAAGTTCGATCCGAATACCAAGCTCGGAAATGTGTCGTCTTGTCTCGGGGCTGAGGGGCATGATCGACGGGCCCGTGCCAATGATTAGGAGGTCTGCATCGTTATTAGCTAAGTGAATATATGATGCTTCCTGAGTCGCATCGCGTAGACGGAATGAGGGAAGCGGTCGAGGCTACTGAGACTTACCGGGTCGTGGCCATATTAGGTCAAAGAGCGCAAATGACTGCGCGGGAATGTCAAACTGGCCCTTCTTGTTGGCCAGATTCATCGAACCCTTCGCCTCCCACGGCCGCCAATTGAACACTTCTCCGTCAACCAGCATCACGCCGTTACCATCCGAAATTGTAACACCGCTGTTCAACCCGAACCCGTCATACATGCACACATCCACCGACGTCGATGGGATAGGGACGTCGGCCAGCACATCGAGATCGCCGAAGTCCGTCGGGCCCGGGTGTGCGGGGGCTTCTTGGCCTTTTCTCCGGCTCGGCACGGTGTGGAAGAGTCTGCGACCCAAAGGGAGCACCTGGCGAGGGCTCGGCGACGTAGGGGTGTGGGATCGGAGAGCTGCGAAGACGGATCGCGAGGGAGCATCGGGAGCTTGGGAGAGGGCCTGGCGCAGAGCGCGCGGCGCGGCGCAGGGGCGCATGAAGCTGCGGGCCGCCATGGTTGAGAGTCTGGATCACTCGGAAGGTAGATATGGCGGTTCAGGAGACAATTGGAGGTGGACGAACAGGCGTTGTTGAAGGTGGATTGAGGTTGGGAGTCGGAACAATGCCGAACGTGGGGTGTCGATTATTTTTTCCCATTCCTGCACGTCATGATAAATGTCACTTGCGGGCAACCATACGCGATAGGATGGAAATTATCACAACGCCGGTTCGACTATACGCTGGCATGATTGAGGAGGAGTAATTTTGAGTTGCTATGAATGCAGGCGAATATGTTTGGGCGAATAAATCTGGGCGAATTACTTGGGATGAATCGCCGAGAAGGTCTATCAAGGGCCACGACACGCACACACATACTCTCAAATGTCACTGGCAAACGACCGGTAAATTTGTCCATGCCCGCTTGATGTTCGTTTCATTTCAACCACCAAGAGGAAAGTAGCAGTCCTTAAGACGGCAGACAACCAGCCATTCTTGGCCCGGTCCCGATGTATCATGCAGTCCCTTTTGCCCTAATGAACACCAAAGCAATGAACCGAGTCCCCAGAGTTCCTTGCCCTCCCACGCAGAAAGCCAAATCCGGCAATGGAAATTGCATTTATTTCTTCTTCTGGCTCTGCTCCTGCTCCTTCAACACCTTCTTGACGATCTTCTGCTCCTCAATGAGGAAAGCTCGGACGATTCTGTCACGGACACAGCCACCGCATCGGGAACCACCGTAGGCGCGCTGGACGGTCTTCTTGGGCTTGGAGAGCTGGGAGTACTCGCGGGGTCGGAGGGCGGGGATCTAAGGAGAGAAGAGTCAGTATGTAATATTTTCAAGGAGAAGCCATTCGTGGGTGGAGGTGAGCTGGACACCGAGGATAGAGAGCCGACAGCCGAAGGATTGAACGTCGCCCAGAAATGCTGAGGGCTGAAGCGAAGATGCCGTTGAGGCGTGCTTTCGTGTCCTCTCCCTAGCTGAGCCATCTCTTCTCGTCGATCCAGTCCATCACCATCACCACGAATGCTCGTGTGTTCGTTGAGGGCAACCTACGCCAGACAGCTTGGAGCCGCAGTCACCGCACTTGGGAACAGTACCGCGCTTCTTGATGTGAAGCAGACGGATGTCACCACCGGGAGTCTTGATGACTCGGGTTCGGTTGGAGGTGGTGTTGTAGCTGCGCGAGAAATCCTTGTCAGTCCGGATGATCGCAAAGACAGTGGCTCGTTGATTGCATTAGAGCTCGTTCGGAGAGGGACTCACCCGTTACGGCGGCGGTAAGTGACACGCTGGGAGACCATTTTTGCGGTGTTGTCGGGTGTTGCGATGAGGATCTCACAACAGGAAGAGGAATTTCGAGATTTGGGGAAATTTTGTGTGGGTGGAAAGGCGGATTGTGCCCGCTAAACCAGCGAATCAGAGTGGGGAAATGGTGGATGTTTGTCACGTGAGAAAATTCCTCGCTCAACTGTGGTTTTCTGCGGCAGCTCCACCCACTCGCTCATTCAGAGAGAGCGCAGCAATATTCTTCCATTGCGCGGCCCAGTCTTGTCTCTTGGAGCGAAACCGACCGTGACGTCGTTCTGGAGGATTCTTTGACTTGACCCAGGAATGCGAGACTGCCTTTTGATCCGTAGGTGAACGAACTCTTCACAAACTACCAAGCGATATCCAGGTCACTCAGTTGATCAATCGCTGTTGTACGTGAATATCAGTCCAATATAGAATTGTAATAAATCAGACTCGGCGTCCCTGGTAAAGTTGATTGGCTAAAGTACACGAGTCTCAATCCAGCCCTCGTATCTCTTCACAAGGCCGGAGCGGTTAAAATACAATCCTCGCTTGTAAATCGTTCTATCGTAACACTGTGAGTCGAATTCACACACATATCATACACCTACGCCTTCGAGTCCATCCTGAACCAATCTGGGTGGTCCCTATGCCGCCAAGGGGTGATGCCCATAGGGTTCGCTTCCCGGCTCTTGGCGGCCTGGTCAAAGACGTCCTTGCTGATATCATCGCGCATCAACTCGGTAAACTCCTTGACGTTGGCTTGTGCATCGTTGACAGCCTTCATGAAGGCGGCAAACATGATGTCGGCTAGAGTGAGATGAATTAGTTTCACGACGACAAAGAAACAAAGGTGGGAGCGGGATGGGCGTTCCATACGTGAGGGCTGCTTCTGGATGAGCGGGTCAATCATCTTGGGAATGGTTTCCCGTAGCAATCGGGCCTGAAACAAGAGCCGGGTCAGCATATTTCCACTGCAGGTCTTATGTTTAGAACACCAGTACCTTGATGTGGAGGAGCTTTAGTCGTTGCATGGCTTCCTCAAGACGGGTTTCGTCGGAGACATCCCGGCCGCCTTCCGGCACCTCAGCGGTGATGGTTGGCTGGTCGTCCATTGGGAGGAGGGTGAGGCTGAGCCGTGTCGGAGAGAGAGACGGCGAGGGGCGCGAAGGGTAAAGCGTGTGGCAGCAGGGGGCGAAAACAAAGGAGAAGCAAACCAGGACTGCTGGGATCAGAGGGCAGCGGCTGCCAGTGAGTAAAGTACCCGGCGACAGCGTTTGAGAAGAAGGAATATCCCACTATGGCTGGGCGGGTGCAACGAATCGTTCTAGAAGTTGGGGAGATATGATGGAGGACCGCATCTGGGTCGGGTCTGGGTCTGGAGAATGGGCCCTGCGCGACGTGGGGCAAGGGAGAGAAAGGAAGAAGCTTGGACGTTGGTGCTACCCCAGCGCGTGCGCCGCCACAAGTCGGCCAAGTCGGCGGCCAAGTCGACGACCTCTCGGGCGTGAAAGACACAAAGCAGAGTCTGATTCAGGAACCTCTCTGGACGCCGCACCGTGTCCATCCGGAACAGCCGCGCAAGTTCCGCCAAAGCAAACAACAGCCCGTCGCAGGATCAGCATCAGTTTGCTCGGGGTGCAGGCTTTTCCCCTCCACGTGTGATCCAGGACGCCTCGCGCCGTTGCGCCATTGTATTGGAGTTTGCCCGGCGCCTCACCCAGCGGCACTGAAGGAACAGCCAACACCCGTTCGTTTGCGTAGGCCGCTGAAGCTAGGGAAGTCGGCGGCTGTCCGGTCTGCAGCTCTCACTGGGGCGCACACGGGGTAGCTGCAGGTAGATTCCTTTCTATCTTAGGTACCTAGCTACACAAGGCGCCTTGTCTCATTTCGCCGCTGCACGCTGCCACTCCCCCAGAGCCACGCCCATCTCCCAGGGCCGCATCTGTTTCCCTACCCGGGCGAACGCCTACAAGTGCAGAAGTGCAACTGCGCTGTAGGTCAGGGTACCTGCCTCTTGTCGAGACACAGCTCGCGGCGCACTGCAGTAGCACGCAGTGGGGAACGGACCTGACGGGCTTGCTCTTGCCCGCGCTAGCGTCCATCCCTGCCGCATCGCTGCCTGTGAGTGGACTTCCGCGGCCTCCGGACCGGATCAACACTAAACCTTGTAAGTGCTCAAACTTGTCAACAGTGCGGATTGGAAAAATCCTGACAGCCCAGCCTCTTGCATATTAGTATAGCAGCACACCTCGACCAACACCCGCACCAGACGCGATATCTACTGCCCATTCCCGCTCGAGATTCTTACACGGCAGAGTCGCTTCTTCGCTGCTGTCCGACCGCATCTTCTGCACCGTACCCGCCTCCCAAATTGCGCCCCTTCCAACCGCCACCCTGGCTCAATCAATCACCATGCCGAATACACCACCGCCGGCGTTACTGCCCCCACCAGAAGGCATCTTCAGGACCTTTGACGACTTGATGGCCTCCGTCCAGCGTGTCGCCAAGGACCAAGGCTACGGAATTGTCAAGTTGCGCGCCTCCAACTACCGCGACGGAAAGCCCACCCGCTACGACCTGGTCTGCGACCGCGGCGGCGTCAAGTACAACAGCACAGCGAAGAAGCGCAATCCCTCCACTCGCAAGATCGACTGCCCTTTTCGCGCAAAGGCTGTCTGCGAAGTCCAGCTGGGAAATCAATGGCGCTTTGCCATCCAAGAGGGCCGTCACAACCACGAACCACGCGTCCCCGCTGGCACACCCGGCCAGGAGAATGCCCCGTTGGCCACCTCGATCCGATCCTTCACCAACAAGCTCGATCGCCTCAACCACGACATGGCCCAGGGCCTGATGCGCATCGAGCAACGCCTTGAAAACATTGAGAAGCGAATGGAAAACCTCGAGGCCCGCGCCGGCGGATACGAACCCCGGTTCCAGGCGATCGAGTCCCGACTCCAAAGCATGGAAGGTCCGCGGATGGACGGCATGGGCATGGACGACGTCGAGTCGCGCCTGCTAGCCTCAACGGTCATGTAGGGAAATGACCAGAGTGCTGGACACGCTGTGGGAGGGAGCTCGTAAGGATCCCCTCCAGGTGAGGTGGGCCTCGAGACCTCAGGTCCGCAGCCAGAACATTGAGAGGATGACACCTGTCGATTGCAACAGGAGAGGTGTCGCTTCATGTCTTTTTTGAGCTCATGGTTTGATGCACGTGGCCAGGGATTGCGGGATGTTCACCACGAAAACGGCTTTCTACGACAGGGAGGCCGATGGAAGTTATTCGGGGGGTTGTTATTGATGGCAAACTTGCGGGATCGTTCAGGGCGTTCAGGGAATCGGCCCACAAAGTTGCGGGCTCTGTGAGATTACTACTACCCTTCATGAAGGCGCGTGCAAAGGAAGTTTAAGGGACCACTTGTTGTTTTTGTTATTGATTTAATTTCGTCTTGGTACTTGGGAGAACGGCATGGCAATGTTGTCAGAGAGTGTGTTTCGCTGGCTCACCCACGGTGAGATGGGAGGCATTTGATCGCCACCTGGGAGCGCGACTCGTTTCTAATTGGGCTGGGTGGACTTTCCTGACGTTCTTTTAGAACCAAGGATAGGACATTCAGAGTTGATGTGTTGAGTGCCCCAGGGCTGAAAGATGCACCGAATGTACATGTCTCTGCTATTTGACTCTTCGCACGTTTTACCATGTACATCTACGCGCATTTATGAGGATGCTGCTTGAGTTGCGCAAGTGACTCTTTTCTCATAGTTGACCTCGTTGTCTCAAGAGCAGTCACGAATCAATCTCACGCTCCTTCATGGTCCACACATCCTCGAACTTGATCATGTTGCTATCCGCATCGTGCCATCGTCATCGTCACTCGCAATTGCCAACAACGCCCCGCCATTCCGCCACGTCCGTCACACACGTGTAACAACTGCTGGCCTTCAACCTGTATTTTCAGCCAGGGTCGTTCCTTGGCTTTAAAGGCTGTCGATCTATTTGGAACCTCATTACACGCCATTCTGCGCCCTCGTGCGCCTCATGTACGCCCTTGCTGGTTTTGTTCGCACACTGTAGGAGCAAACAAGCCCCTCTGCACATCAGCCCCACGCGTTGGATCTTTGCACTACCAGACTTGCAGCAACACACATATACTTGCTTTTTTTGGTACTCTACGACTAGCCTCGACTTTGCGGGTTGCACAGACACGGCTTGATGACAGATGCGGGGGGTGCATTGGGACATGCGGTGTTGGGCTGCAAACGCGAGTCGCTTTTGTGTGACGGGTAACGAAGTCTGGGGGAGCCAGCGGAAGTCCTGGGTTCACGGAACAGGGGCGACAATAGATGGGACTTTGTTGTTTGGCAACGACACATGACGTGCAAGACGGCTCGTAACCGAAACACCCCAGAATATTCCGAGACTGTGTAGCACGAAGGGCCGTGAGGCGGATTCGGATGCTGTTAACGAAGCTCATCAGGCAGCGCACTGTTGTCGACCCAAACACGCCATCCCGATGGATCTACCGATGGCAACGGACAAGCCAAATAGTCATCAAATCGGCACGACGCACCTTGATTCCCGGCAAACTCACTCCTGACCGTACAGAGACAGCGGTTGGGGGCTATCAAGTCCTACTGGTTCAACCACGCACTCGTGGACCCTGCACTCTCGAACGACAGCGTCCACTTTGTCCAGTTGTCGCGCTGTCTGCTCATCTCTGGCTTTTCTCGCCATCACCAACACGAATCACAATCGCCACTCTCGGCGGTGGAAGGGGAAGGACTGGGCGTCTCATGCCACAGCTCTAAGTTGGCGTGAGCAACCCCAAGGGTGCATCTCGCGGTTCACGGCCGTTCAACGGCCGTCAGATGTAGTACTACGGAATTAACTACGGGGGTGATGGGGCGATCTCCATTCCATTCAATCAGTGTACAGGCTGAGGTCGTGCAAAAAGACCGCGTGGCCGGGAACGGGGTGGGTGAACAGCCATGTTGGTTGGGGCCGGAACAAGAGGCCAAAGCAACAACGGCTCAAGCGCATGTCTCTTTGACCGGATGTGGCCTTTCAAATTCGGTATATTCTTGGAACCAGTGGGGCTACCATGGCGTGGCCAACAGCCCGTCTACCGAGTCTCTGCATCCCAGACATGCCTACAGCGACGGCGTAAAGTGCCCAATCACGGCGGCAGGACGACAATGGCCGAGCTCAAGTTGACGGCTTCATGATTCCCGGTTCTTAGAACAACCAAACCATTCCGGAAGACGTGATGCAGGGGATAGGGGAAAGCCGTGTGGTTTCGTCGTAACGAGACAAGGGAGGCCAACGGGCTGTGGGGGAACACTGCAGTCGAGTCGCGTAGATGACTAGACCCGCGGCATCTAGTGTGTGCGCGTACGCATCGGCCCGAGTCCGAGGTTCAGATACTGTAGTGACCCGTGTCAGGGTTCTTTTTGTTTGCTTGTACGCCGGAACATGACGAGGCTGGCATCCAGGAGGTGGTTACACGCGCCCGCCCTCGGTGGCGTTGACTGAATTCTCTCCAGACTGGACACTCGGCGCCTCGGAAATGAAGAGATACGTACGCACTGGTTACATCCGCCGGATCATGATGACCGCGAAATCGCTGGCCGGGAGACGACATGATCACCACAACTGTCTAGTGCGCTTAGCCATGATTGCTGGAGCAAACGAGCATGATCCCTTGCCTCCAATCTCATCACGCACTTTCCGAGAGGAGACTAAAGGAAGTGATCACAGTCACAGTCATGCGTCCTTTGTTGGTAATGTGGACAAAGCTGCGTATCTGTCGGCTTCCGTGATTGTCTGAAAGAGATGATTGTCTGAAAGAGATGATTGTCTGAAAGAGATGATTGTCTGAAAGAGATGATTGTCTGAAAGAGATGATTGTCTGAAAGAGATGATTGTCTGAAAGAGATGATTGTCTGAAAGAGATGATTGTCTAACGCCAGTCGCCACCAACCTAGCAAAATCAGACTCGAGGGAGATGAGGTAGTGACTCGGTAGTATCAAGTAATCCCTCCCGCCAGCATCCGATCATGTTTCCAACGGGGTTTGAATAGCCCATCTCATGTTGATATTGGACTGGTAGGGAAAGGGGACCGGCCGTCGGTAGCCAAGGTCACGGAGGGAGGCGATCGGGAGTCCTGGTCTAACTACGTAACTCTCCTTCAGCTTCAGAGTCTTCGGCTACCTTGGCAAAAGACCTTAGTTTTTGACGATGCGCAAACTAACTCTCTACCATCGTTCCCCATGGAGTCTTGGGGTGCAACTGCAAAACTGAGCTTGCTTTGGAGTGAATGTTACCCACCGGAATGTCTCTAGATCTTAGCATCAAGACCCAGAATCCGAAAAGGAGGTCATTGAAAAATTGGATACTGAGTTGACCATCTGCGCACTAAACATCCTGCATGCCTCATTCACATGATTGTATAGAATCTGGATGACCTGGTTGCTAATCCACTCGAGGTTATTCACGGTACATGCTCAACCAACCACCTTCAAAAACCCCATTCACATCTCCAAATCCGAGGTCGCTGACGTGATAGCAGTATACCTGAACTGTACGAGAAATGTGTTGTGTTGCGTGCACCAAGGAGGTGACAGACGCATCATCCCAAACAGCGTCGATCCACTTGGATGTCTAAGTCGAGATACTAGATCAGATAGGTCAATCCGTTTCTTCGCTCTTCCAGACCTCCGATGCCTCAAAAGCTCAAGGCTATCATCGAAACCCGTACTTCTTACAGCAGGTACAAACGAATGCCCGCCTCGAAAGGCTCACCTGGTGCCTCACCACGGTGTATACGCTGAGCCCTGCGGGGTCCTGTCGGTGAGACCAGCAAGCTGAAGCCCTGTGGGACCTCGTATTAGATCCCTCGTAACACCCTGCCTTGTCTTCGTCATCATCATCATCATCTTAGCAATTTTACGTCAATTAAACAATGTCTCAATATATCAACGCCGTTTACTATCCTTCGTGGCGCGTCTACAAGGGCAGGCCGCCATCTTGCCTTGATGTCGCGTCCATCACGCACATCTTCTATGCCTTTGTCGGGTGAGCTACCTTACCCCGGAATGAATGACGCTACACTGAAATACCCCAGTCTGCAAATCGCGGGAGCTTGAGCTAACATGTCCTAGCGTCAACGAAGACGGTACCCTTCGAGTTCGCACCCCGGTGAGATAGAACCTCTTGTATTGCTAGAGCTAACATTATTGACGTAAGGCACTTGATGAATGGGCCGATAACGATATAGAGGTCGATGGAGTCAAGGGGTGCCTTGCTGCAGTTGCTCAGCTGAAGCGCCAGAATCCTCACATCAAGACAATCGTATCTATTGGCGGCGGCGCCAGCAGCAAGGAGTTCCCCAAGCTCGCCGAGAGCGAATCTGCGAGATGCACATTTGCGAGCGAGATTCGGGAGTTTTGCGAAAAGCACGAACTGGATGGTGCCGACAGTGAGTGTCCCCCATCTTAACATGGAACCGAACAGCTCACGCTAACCGTCTGGGCCAGTTGACTGGGAACATCCCAAGGATCCTGATGCAGGCTGTGATTACCTCAAGTTCCTCCAGGAAATCCGCCAGGCTCTTCCGTCACCCCAGTTTCTATTGACCAGCGCTCTCCCCGTGGGAGAGTACTGCCTCAAGCACATCGATCTTCCCGCCGTCGCCGAGGAGCTCGATTTTCTCAACCTCATGTCCTACGATTTTGCTGGAGGGTGGACCGACGTCTCTGGCCACCATGCGCAACTTCTTCCGCCAAGCCAAAACCTCGACGAAGTGTATCCCGCCCTCCGTTCCTCTGCCCATGGTGGTATCGACTACCTCTTGGATCACGGCTTCCCCAGCCGCAAGATCGCGCTGGGCATTCCGGTCTATGCGAGATACTTTGCCCAAGCGCGCGGGCCCGGGCATCCATTTGAAGCCTCTGGCGAGATGGACTACTGCGATTTGCCGGAGCGGTGGGTCCAAGAAGCTTATGTCGAGGATGTCAAGGCCACTGCTTCCTTTGTGGACGACGAAGGTGACAAGGGCTTTGTTTCCTTTGATGTTCCCAGCACCGTTCAGATGAAGGCCCGTTATGCCAAGTCTATGGGACTCGGTGGCCTGTTCTACTGGACTGGGGCTGGTGATAGGACCGAGGGCGAGAGTCTGGTCGCCTCTGGCTGGCGCGAGCTCCAGAATTACTGAGGAAGCGGTTGACTTTATGGATTAAGATGGTCACAGCTTATTTTGGGGTTCCTTGTGTAGTATTTGAGTTTTCATTTATCCCATACAATTCTTTAATTAGCAAACTTTTCGTTCTCTACCGTCCTTTTCCGGCTAACATGTCTAGAAGAGAGCCCAAACCTCACATTTGCGGTGCCAAAAGCCAATATACCGCAGGTCTACTCTAAAGTGTCCCTCTCTGAGACTAACAAGTTCTCCGGTCCGTAATACAATTTTCGCACATATCAAGTACTTCTCCCGTACTTAGATTCCCTCCTCCAGCTCTCGGACGTACAAAATCGATTCAAGGTCGTCGAAAGAAGTGTCTGCCTGATCCTCCATGAGCTCGTCATAGTCCTCGCCAATTACCAGGCTTTCCAGATTCGTGGGGCCCTGAAGCAAGTTGTCAATCATTTGACGGTGGTGCCTAAGGGCCACCTCGGCATCATCAAAGTCTCGATTAGCAGCGGATTGCTCAAGCCTGCGAGAGGACTCGCCGTTCGTCCCAGATGGACCAGCCTGGGAGGGGGTTCTAATGAACGGCAGGGGAGGGGCAAGACCTGTCAATGACTGTGTTGGTGGTGAAGGAATCGGGATCTGGAAAGCCTGGCTCATGTCGAAGAAGGATACCCGCCGAGCTAGGGCAGGCTGGGGAGGCTGCGAATCCTGGTTCAAGCCGTAAGCTAAAGGTCCTGCAAGTGCTGGAGCTTGAAAAGCTCCCGGGTCCTGAACAACTTGATGCTGGCCGTATTCTGGAATTCTTGGGAATCCTGCGAATGTTGGGTACTCGGAAGGTGCGAAGACTCCGTGAGGGTCAAATTCTGGGAATTGTGGTGGTACTTGAAGAGCATAATCCGGATCAAAAGCAAAGGGTTCAGAGTAGACACCATGGGGAACCCCGTCACCAATGATGGCGTTGTACTGGGCCTGATCTTCATCATCATCATCTTCTTCTTCTTCTTCCGCCTCTTGGTCCTTTTTCTCCATCCTAGCATTCTTAAGAGCAATCTTAACTTCCTCTCTCCTTGCCCTGACCTTGTCGTCAAATGGTCCACATGTTACTTTTGGGCCAAAAATGCATTTGCGTCCATAGTTTTCCCAGCAGTTCACACAAATCCGCCAAGCGAGCCAGCGGCAGAACTTGAGTTCACGGGCATTGCCGAACTTCGCAAAGCAGATTCGGCAGGTTGTGCACGGGTCTATGAGGGGCCATGTGGATTGACGGCTCCTTGCTGGATGTTCGACTTGGGGCTGGGGTGCCGCCATTTGGGCTCGTGCCTGTGGTGTCGTTCGAGACAAGTTTCGTGCGGGAGTCTTTCCAGGACGAGATGGTCCGGTAGTGTTCTTCTGGACTGGATCTGCTGGCTCACGCTTGGGAACTCGAGGGAAAGTTGTTGAACGAGTTCGGAGACTGGAGCGTCTCTCAGACTTGAGTGTGCTGCGTCGAGTTGGACCTGTTGGCCCTTGATGCAAGGCTAGGGGAGAGCTTGCCAGGCGAGGCCGGAGACCATATCTGGGCTCAGAATCCGGAGTGTTGGGCAGAACTGGGCCTGTCGAATCTTGCTGAATAGCTGGGGGAGAGCTTGCCTGGCGAGACCGGAGACCGTGTCGGAGCTGAGAATCCGGAGTGTTAGGTAGAACTCGGTCCGTCGATGCTTGCTGGGGAGTTTGAGGAGAATCTGTCAAACGAGAACGAAGGTTGTTTCGTCCCTGAGAACTCGGAGTGCTGTTGACATTAGTCTTCTGTGTCTTTGTGTCAGGCTCGTTGTCACTACTGTCGGAGTCGGAGTCGGAGTCAGCGTTGTTGTTTCCAACAGCAGCCCCACGGGTCCGTTTGGGGGGATCAGGACGGGAGCTGGTCGGGGCAGACTGACCAGCTGCTCTTTGGATGAGCCGGGTAGAACGGCGACGAGTTGGATTTTCCGCCATGTCAGCTAGTTCTTCGGCTCTGAATCAGCCCGGTGAGATGTCGAATGGATTGCTTTCTTGTTTCCAGTTGCGATGTCTTTGATAGACCAGATGCTGATGACGAGAGAGAAAAGATGGCAGTCCAGTCGGGAGAATTGAATTAACTTATAGTTTTTTTCATTGCCTTGAGTCTGTCTGTTCATTGCAACTGTCTATAGCTGTTTAAGCGTTCCATGTCTGGAGTACTATGTGTTTGCGGCAGTTGTTCCACCAAGACCCAACGGTGGGAGCCTGGGAATTCTCTAGATGAACATGATCGAAATGTGATTTTTTGTTCAATTCTTCATATTTCAGTGTCACAATTTGCTCTTGTTCATGAGTCTGCTGAAAAATATTGTGCATGTCCAGGTGTTCGGTCGTTCACAGCTTCAGCGAGGATGTTCTTTGAACATAGGACATCATCGCAACACGATCGCTTGAGAAAGAGGACGTCCTCTGTAATATCGCATAGTTCCAGGTAATTTTGCACCGCTCGTTGTCAAATATTTTGTTTGATTTCACGGCATTTTCTATGCAAAATTGTGTAGGCACTTTATGGCGAGTTTGTTGGCTTCCAGTCGCGATAGCCTAAGTATGCCCTCCCCGATTTAGATATCTCACAGGCACACACTGCGGATCCCAGATTTAGCGGAATTGTCTACCAATCGGACCTCTCGCGTGACATTGAGATAGATTAGCTTAATTGTAATAAAGCTGAAACCCATCAGTCCCATCCAGTGACATCCATCTCAACTCAACCCTGCTCTTGCACCGCCACATCAGCTACGTCATGGATGCCCACAAGCCTCGACGGTTGTCGCGTCCTGTCAAGCACGTACAACCAAGGAACTTGTCCAACAAGAAAAACCGGTCTTTATAAAGAACGAACATCCACTTCGCATTACCTTATTTCCCCTCATCAAACCTCTCTTGAACGACACTTCACCGACTCTTGCACCAAGTAAGTCCAGTCTCCTCTTCGGATAGGAGATTATTGGGGCGCTGACTGGAGCAGAGCATCACATTTATCCACCTAAAGTTCAACACCCCAACAGCACCGCCAACATCATGGGTCTCTTCTGGGGAAAGGGTATCGGCGGCAAGCACTTTGGTACGAGCGTACACGTTGATCGTCACGGTATGCGACGCGGGCCATGGCGCTTCTCGATGGGAAAATACAGCTGTTTCCGCCACTAAATAGAGAAAGTAGACGTTTTCACTACTATGAAGGAGTTGGCACACAAAGGACCACGAAGGAATAGGAAAGGCCCATACCTAGCAATGATGAGAACTATACGATACAAAGAACGAATTAATGCAACATAAGCCATGAAGAACAAGCCAAATAGCGTTCTCCAATATTTTCTGTGTTGAATGGTGGTGATATAGGGTAAATGCATACAACGGGATGTATGCATGTACCGGATCCTTCCCTCGCTCGCACTCAAGCACAGTTCTGCTAGGCGGCGGATGAACGTGAACGTCCTCAACATTGTGCGATCGAAATGATGACCAAAAAACCGTCTCCCAATCGCATTGGTTCTCTTTAATGTATCGCCAATGATATCATCTGACATGGAATCATGGCGCTTCTCAATTTCACTCTCAGCGAAGAGGGCGTCTCCGCATTTCGCGACGCCCTCATCTGCCTGAACAAGTTCAGTGACGACGTCTCCCTCGAGGCACGAAAGGACTCCGTGCGTGCCGAGCCATACCCAGATCCCTGTCCACCAAGCTAACAGCTACCTAGTTTGTTCTTACCACTCTCAACACGTCCAAGTCTGCCTATGCCAGCGTTAGGTTCGCTACAAACAAGTTCTTCTCCCGCTATCAGTTTCAAGGCAGTGGCCAGTTTCGTGATCGTTTCTACTGTACCCTATACATTCGAGTATGTCCCGAAAATGCCAAGTGAAGTGTTTGATGTCATCTCTAACACGTTTACAGGCCCTCATATCTTTGTTCCGGAGCCGCACGGCGGCAGATAACCAGAGAGATGTCGAGAAGCAGACCCTCATCGAGCGGTGCGACGTCGCCATCGAGGATGGCGAAGGAATACAGAGTCGGTTCATTGCCCGAATAATCTTCCGCAACGGATTGACCTCTACGCACCGTCTGCCTTTCGAGGTTGCGGTTCCGGTTCACGCCAAGTTCAATCGGCAAGATTCTCCACATCATTGGACCATCTCATCACGGACACTGCGACAGCTGATGGACCATTTCGGCCCTGGCATCGAGTTTCTCGACATTAACACCGATGGTGATCATGTGAATTTTACTTGTTTTAGTGAGAAGACTGTTAGTGAGGATGGTGCGTCTTCCCCACTGGATGAATCATCTAGTTTATACCCGCAAACTGACACACCCAAGCTGTCCTGAAGAAGCCCCTTCAAACATCCATCGCCGTGGAGGCTGATGAGTTTGATGATATCGATGTGGAGGATAAGCTTCATATCGTGATATCTGTCAAAGATTTCCGCGCAATCATCCAGCATGCGGGCATTACTGGCAACGATATCTCGGCCCGGTATTCGGTTCCCACTCGTCCTATCCAGCTCGCTTACACGGGTGATGCCATCTCGTGCGAGTTCTTGATCATGACCGTCGGAGAGAGGGGCAGCAACCCAGGCCAAAAGACAAAGAAGGGCCGCAAGAATGCTGCACAAAATAACGGCCCGCGCCTCGAAGCCACGTCTCGTAGAACGAGCGTGGCTCCCTCCGAAGCACCACAGGCGCAGCCTCAACCGCCTCTCCCTTCACGGCCACAGCAGAACCCGACTCCGCAACTCAGCGCTGCCAGAGCCAGCGCGTCACGCATAGGAGCGTTCGACTTGCGCCCGTCGCAGAGGCCGCCGCCTCCCCCGACTATGAGGTCGGAGAGTTTGTTCGTAGAGGACGAGGGCTGGGAACCTGTGAGGGACGAGGACGAAGATGCCGAGGAGGATGCGAGACTGGAGTGGGATCATAGCGTGGACCCGGTGAGTCCCTGCGATTCTCTTGTGCACTTTGCTGAGAAGCTAACTCTTCTAGAACCCTTCTGCTATGCATATGAGCCGAGTGGAGGACCGACAGACACCAGAACCCGAACGCGAGCGTCCAGAGCCAACGGAGGACCAGTCTCAGTTCTTGGAGCCTACACAGAGGTTGTCGGATGTCAAGAACCTGGCCCTCTTCCCAGACTAAGGACCCACGGCCTGGCTGTGGATGTGATGCAAATTTTGCTGGCATTGTGGATGGCCATCTCACTCATCAGCTGTAATGAATACCCAACTGGTGGCGCACCCTGCACCGACTGCGCCTATCTTAGATCCAGGGGGGATGAATTTTGACGAGGCAATGACGTTCCATCTGCCTTTCACATCATTGTTCTCAACCTGAGGTCCACAGTTCCCGTGTTCGCCCCAACCCCATGAAAAGACATCACCCTCAGCTGAAAGGGCAACGACATGTTCGCTGCCAATGGCAATCTTGCTGAGCTTCGGGAGCTTCGGTGGAGGGAGCTGTCCATGGTCGTCCCGGCCCCAACTCTGTAGCTCGCCGTCCTCGGTCAAAATATAGACATTTCCCCAGCTGGCCCCGACGTCCTTCCATTTGGGAGCGGGCTGAGGCGCGCCGGACTGGATCCCCCACTTGTCTGAACCGAGCACTTGAATGTTTCCACTTTCAGCGTCGCCGAACAAGCAAGAAAACGTGCGGCCACACACGGCCCTGGCAACTTTGAAGGGAACGCCTTCGATCTTGCGCGGGGCGTGAATGACCTGCGCAGGATCTCCAGCCTGACCCTTTGACCCGTTGCCCCATCCATAGACATCGCCGTTGCTGAGAACCGCGACGACGTGGCTCATGCACGCGGCAAGGTCCACAACCTCTGTCCCGGGAGGTGGGAAGTCTTTGATCTCGCTAGCGTGCGGTGTCCGCACAATGAGCTCGCCCAGGCCCAATTCTCCCTTGCCACCCATTCCAAAGCTGAAGACCTTGGTCTTTTTGCCTTCTGCGTCCTTGGCGACGACCACGGAAGCTTCCCAGGTCGCAGCGATCAGGGCAATCTCCCCAAACTCACTCTCTCCGTCCCTGGTGAGTTTGATCTCGCGGACTGCAGGCACATCGGGACCAGACGTCAAACCGCAAGCCCCGGGCGTCGAGTCTCCACTCCAATATAGCTTCCCAGTCTCGGTAAGAAGCAACGTGTGGTTTCCGCCGGCGACAATTTTGACAATGGGCGAGCTTGGTGCATCGGGTTCGAAGAGCACCTGTTTGGGAACCGAGACGTCTTCCTTGTGGCCAATGCCAAGCTGCCCGGAGCCATTTGAGCCAAGCGCGAATACTACCTCCATAATTCCGAACCGTGAGAACCGAAATTGCAGAGGGTTTGGTTGGACTGAAGACGTAATAACAAGCCTGCTCAACCTGGGTTCTTGATGCCTGAGAGCTTTCTTCCCTAGATGCATATGCGCATCGTTATATCGCAGGACTCAGGTTGGGGACGAGCTTACGTAAGTTTTTGGCGCCGGCGACTATGAAAGCGACTTCTGACTTTTTTTTCTCTTCATCTTTTGTGACTCCCTCTCACATCAAACGCTCTCTCTGGCTTCGCCGCAGTCCACGCAGACTTGGTAGAGAGGTGGCCTGTGGCTACAGGATGTGATCTGTGTTCTCTGCTTGTTTTCCCGTCGAGCAGCAGATACAATGGCTTCACCCGCTTGCGCCATCCCGGCCGGGATGGAAAACTTCGTCGTCGGTTTGATTGGAATGGGCGACATGGGCAAGATGTATGCCGAAAGGCTGTCTACCGCTGGCTGGAGGTAAGTCGGGTTGCAAACTCTGCATCCCCTCTCCAGCCCTTTGTTCTTGTGGTAAGTCACACTGTTCGCGTCGCGAAATCTCTTCCCTTCCCTTCCCTCCCCCCTCTTATGATGACAAGAGCGCATTTGGCTCGAGTACTGTGCAGGGGCATCTGGTGGCCGTTCCGGTCCTCAGACCCGTCCCTGTGCTCTCACTGATGTTAACGCTTGCTACCTTAATTATACTTTGTCTGAAGATCATCCTCACTACTCTTTTTTCACCCTCACTCTCACTCGTACCAAGACGCTAACTTGGACCAAAGATTAGGAACACATTTCTCTCACTCTTGTGATACCCGACCGCGTGCCGAGTGGCTAACGGCGGACCTAGAATTCTGGCCTGCGACAGGGAAGAGAACCAGGAACAGCTACAGAAAGAATACGCTGGAAATGTACGGCTCTTGCTACCTGTCTGGTGTACCTGCTCCCGCCTGGCCAGAACGCTGAAGCTTTCGAATAGAAAAATATAGAAATTTGCCTCAATGGTCATTATGTCTCCCGCGCAAGCGACTACATCATTTATAGCGTCGAGGCCGGCGTCATTGATCGTGTGATTTCCCAGTATGGACCATGTATGCGCCCTCTCCCACCCACGTAAACCCCATGAAGCCCAGAACGCATCATGTCTAACCATGTCTTCGTCCCCATCTGCAGCCACCAAGCTCGGCGCCATCGTCGGAGGGCAGACATCATGCAAATCTCCCGAAATCAAATCCTTCGAGGCCCACCTCCCTGCCGATGTCTCCATCGTCTCGTGCCACTCGCTGCACGGCCCCAACGTCGATCCCTTCAACCAACCGCTGGTCCTCATTCAGCACCGCGCCCCAGATGAGGCGCTCCACAAGGTCGAGGCCGTCCTGTGCTGTCTCCGCTCCAAGTTCGTGTACCTGACGGCGCTGGAGCATGACCGCATCACGGCCGACACCCAGGCCGTCACGCACGCCGCCTTCCTGTCGATGGGCAAGGCGTGGCACGCGAATAAGCAGTTCCCCTGGGAGCTGAGCCGCTATGTCGGCGGCATCGAGAACGTCAAGGTCAATCTAATGCTGCGCATCTACAGCCAGAAGTGGCACGTCTACGCCGGACTCGCCATCCTCAACCCGGAGGCCCGCGAGCAGATTTCCCAGTATGCCAAGAGCGTTACCGTGCTGTACAAGTTGATGCTGGAGGGCAACCTCGAGGGCCTGCGTGAGCGACTCTACAGTGCCCGTGACAAGGTCTTTGGTCCTTCCAACACCTGGGACACGCGCCCGCTCCTCGAGCCCTCCATCCTCTCATCTTTCTCCCTGGGCACCCCCACTGACGAGCCACGTCCTAACAATCATCTCTCGCTGCTCGCCATGGTCGACTGCTGGGCGGCCCTGAACATCGTCCCCTATGACCACATGCTATGCAGTACGCCGCTGTTCCGCCTACGCCTCGGTGTCACCGAGTACCTGTTCCGCAACGAGGACGTGCTCGATGAAGCGATCCGCACCGCTGTCGAGGACAAGACGTACCGGAGCGATGACCTCGAGTTCACCTTCGCTGCGCGCGGGTGGGAGGAGTGTGTGAGCCTGGGACACTTTGAGACGTGGGAGAAGCGCTTCGTGAGCACCCAGCAGTTCTTCGAGCCGCGGTTTGAGGAAGCCAAGGTCGTGGGCAACCAGATGATCAAGAAGGTGCTGGAAAGCTTGAAGGATGAACCCTAGCTTAGTAAATATATACAATAAGCAAACAGTAAACCCAAGTCAACGAACTACTCAACTACTCTCCTTGCATGTGCCATCTTCTCGACCATCTACTAAGCCAAGACGGCATATTTCCTGTCCCTACTCCAATCGTGGCTCAGTATGCTGGGCTTCCGTCCTAGGCCCACTGATTTTGATGAGGTAGTCAGTGCTTTCATCCACCTCGGGTGTAGAGACGCAGCTAACGTGCTCCATGACCACGCAGTCGATCTTGTATTCGTTGATGGGGTGGCGTGACCGCACAAAATCTCCTTGAGATGTAAGTTGCATAGGATCTTTTCTAGGTTCTTCTGGCTCCTTCTCGAGATCCTTTTCAGGCTGCTCAAACGCTCCCAAGTTGTCGCATCCGGGCGAGTGTGTTAGCTGACCAGGAATCGAGGGCACCAAGGACAGAATAGCCTCCTGGTCAAGCTCAGACTCTCCGTGGCGATTCCGCCAGAGCCCGCAACTTCGCGCTATCTGGTCTTCTAGCATTTCTATCATGCTGAGCTCCGACGCAAAGGAGATCTCGCTGAAGCTGTTCTCAGATCGAGACTAATTCCCCCGTCAGCATGTCAACGGCCTTTTCAATCGTCTGCCTTGGCACTTACTGGAGGAGGAGGACGTAAACCGATGGTCTTGAGAATCGTTGCATCCACGACGGGTCGCTCGCCCAATACGTGAAAGCCGAACCCCGTGGCTGCGGTTGGTGATAATTCCCCGTGTACCGCCGCGGTCAGGCTTAAAAAAGACCGATCCGCATATCCAGGCCGACAAAAGGGGCACACTTTGAACTGGCACTCCTCATCGTCGGCACAGATCCATCTACTGCTGTAGTTGAAGTCCTGGGCGCGATCGTCGATGCCGTTTGTTTGACGAAAGGGTCCGAGGAGGACGGCGCTATTCTTTCGGAGCCGCTCTCTCTGGATTTCGCCGTGTAACTGGTCGTCGATATTAGTACAGCTGCTTGCTCTGCCCATCAACCCTGGCCTACATTTTCCCTTTGTCGTAAGATGGTAGCCACTTGCTCTGGTCGGTACGTGGCCAACTGCTCGGGGTTGATCTCGTCGAGGAAGCTCAGCTTGTCCTCTCGCGCCGCAGGACTACCCTTCCGTATCCCCAATTCCTCGGTCAAAACCTGCCCTAGTTCATCAAATGCAGTCTCTCCCTATGTCAGCACATCCCCAAGCCCTTGGGAACAGCACCACACTCACGGTGTAGCCTCTCGACGCTGCCTGCTCGATCAACTCATCCCGGTCCTGGGTGCACCGATACACCCACCCAAACGAGCCCGGTCGATGACACGACTCGCAGATGAAATCGACCCCATAGAGGCGGGTCATTGTGAGGTGGGTGCACTGCGGCTGGAACCCGAGCCGGCTCTGCCGGCCAGTAACCCGTCGGTACGCCATGGTGTTGAAGGCTGGGTGTTCGTGTTCTAGAGCCTATTGGCATGCAATTGCGAAGGATGATAAAGGCCTCGTGCTAAAGGCCTAAGCTGAAAATGAAGGATGATCCAGGTGTAAGTGATGCTGTTGCGAGGCTACTTGGTGAATCAATACAGCCAAGAGAGTGACGGGTGTTGCACGGTCTGCAAACACGGAGAAAACACACCGTGGTTGAGTGCACAAACGACAAACATGACGGTGAAGAACTTCGGCTTGCAGCCCAGAGAGAGACGGCTGGCGATGAGTGCCGTCTGCGAGGAAGTGCGAGGCAGCTGGCAAAGCCGCCATACCAACCACGGCAGTTGCCCCCATGGCTCACCTATTTGGCTCCTGCCTCGCATTGCCTGCCTGTAGTAACTGCATGAGTTTCTACCTCTATTCCAATGCCTTGATGCTCCGGGGATCTGCCTAACCCCGAAATGTGCAATCGAGTTACCGTTACATTAACCGCAGAGCTTGCCAGCGAAGTATGCAGTCCCGGCCAGTCCAAGCCAAAAACGACCGTCAAGCACGTCACAGTGATTTTCCCCCACCATCCCACAGACGCAGAGTGCTGACTACCATCCCACCTCCGAGAAAATGCACGTTTTGGGCTTGGGAAATACAAACTGAGCCCTTGGCTGTTCATGACCGTGATATCCCATCCATCAACACTGGATCACCATACTAAAAGAGGGTTAACCGAAATATCTATAGGTCTCGTTTGGCGAGTTGGGGTGGCGAATGTCATGCGATACCGAAAAGTTGCCCAAACGATCATAAAATATTGAGTGGGACCAACTTAGGCATAAGGAAAGCGGTAGCGTTTAGGTATTGCATATAGACACGTATTCAGAGCATAGTTCACAGTGGAAGCGTCGACGTTGGCATGAACCTTGGGTGGGGACCCTAATTTGGGGTTTTCAACTATTTCCTTGCCTCGTCCGTAAACACCAGGTCATCATCAAACCTCCTCAGCGCCCTCACCAGTTCATGTGGCTGCACCGTGATGTCTTATTGGCAATTGAAGCCCAGTCATGTGTCGTTCAACGGTGCGTTATATTCTCTAGCACGAGTGTACATGCCAGAACCGCAAGCAACGCAAACCCTTTCCGATGCAACCGTAAAGCAGCCCAAAACCGACCCAAACCCTTTTACACCTCGGTCGTGACCTTCGCCTTGGGGTTCGTGACCTTGACACCTAATTGCTTCGCGCGGGCAATGATGTCAATTCGCTTTCTCGAGGAGACGTTGTGGGCAATCCTGTGTGCTGTTAGCAAAGCGGGTTCGGGACACGAGAATATCGAATTTCGGGACAAAACGTACTCGGCGGCGAAGGTGCGGTTGTGCATGAGGAGAAGCTCGACGTCCTTGAGGTTGCTGACAAGGAAAGCCTTGTGGCCGGAGGGGGTCAGGAACTTGGTCTTCTTGTTGGAACCATAGCCGATCTGAAGTCGAAATCGTTAGCCACCTGTCCGACATCGAAACATGCAGACCACCAGAGAATATTCGAGCTCTCTGGCAGTCGCAGCAGAGTCTGCACATACCTTGGGCATGGAAATGGCACCGCGGAATCGTCGTCGGACTCGGGAATCGATACCCTTGGGCTTGCGCCAGCTAGGGTCCACGCACTTGAACCGATCACTCTGGTGACGGGCGAAGCGCTTCGTGCCTGCACACACACCAGTCAACATCCATATTCCCAAGAGAATTCCATCGCCGGCCTCCAATGTCGTCGTCGAGCATCGTCGCGGCCGGTCGGGGCGGCGGGGGGAATTGTGCGGTGCTGCGCGGGCAAGTGTACGTACGCTTCTTCACGATGGGGACGTGCTGCTTGGCGGAAACCATCTGGACGAGAGGGTCAGTATTTCTGATCTTGTGATAATCCTGTCGTCTCGAGCGAGGTGGTTCGTACCTTGACTGCGGGTTAGTCGACGGGCTGGTTGGCTGTGATAGTATCCGGCGTGAGGTTCTGGCGAGGCGAAATTTTGGCAATGTCAAATTCGGCCGCTAAGTCCAAGGGCTTAGGGTTTCCATCACGTGCACCACATTTTTTTCTGGCGCCCCGTGGTGCGGCGCCCCAGGCCCCCACCTAAAGTGGCCTAGCGGCTTCCGAGGGCACAAACCCTTTCTCTTGCAAAAATCGACAGGCGAGCTAGACCATCTCAACACGTCCCGCAGCTCGTAACTTCACAGCACCTCCGGTAACCAGACAATCAGCAATCATGTCGACGACCCAGAGCGTGCAATGCTTCGGCAAGAAGAAGACGGCCACCGCCGTCGCCCACTGCAAGGTTCGTAGGGAACCGCTGTCGCGAGTTTGGAGAGATGGGATCACGAAATGCTAACGATGACTTCGTAAAATAGGCCGGTAAGGGTCTTGTCAAGGTCAACGGCCGCCCTCTCAACCTCGTCCAGCCCGAGATCTTGCGCTTCAAGGTACGATAATTGAGCCCTCTGCGAGCCGTGAACACCGTCCCACCATCGAATTCAAAATTACTTGGAACGAAATTCCACGGCCGCATTGACACATGGCGATATGGAACGAAATGCTGAGATTTTTCACTTCACAGGTCTACGAGCCCCTCCTGGTTGTCGGCCTCGACAAGTTCGCCAACGTCGACATCCGCGTCCGCGTCACCGGTGGTGGTCACACCTCGCAGATCTACGCCATCCGTCAAGCCATTGCCAAGTCCCTCATCGCCTACTACCAGAAGTTCGTCGACGAGCACTCCAAGAACCTCCTCAAGCAGGCTCTCGTCCAGTTCGACCGCACCCTCCTCGTCGCCGATAACCGTCGGTGCGAGCCCAAGAAGTTCGGTGGTCCCGGTGCCCGCGCCCGCTTCCAGAAGTCTTACCGATAAACGGTCGGTTTGGAGAGTACGGGGCAGCGCGCCACGTCCATACGGACGCCGTGTGGGCGTGGCGGTTGGGTGTTGTGGGCAGTGCGGAAAAGGGATCGGAGTCACATATTCCCTGGTCTGGGAATGGGTTTCCCATTGGCATTTGCATGGCCTTGCTTTTGGCGGATTGTAAAGGATCTGGCAGGCAAATGAAATCTTCAAAGTTAACGACGGGGTTCATCCTGCATGAGACTGTGATGTGCTCAATGAAATGGCTCAACTTGCCCTGGACTCTGCACCTTAATGACCGAAGTGCTTTGTGAGAGGTCGCATGATGTACTCTGTTGACCCTCATGACGTTTACAGTAAATATATGCGTCTAGTATTCGCGCTGAATCTGTACACCTACTTTGCTGCCAAACCTGCTATCACCCCATGTACACCGCCCAGGGAAAGACCAGATATAGTATTGTGTTGCCCTCATCTCGGAAGACTTTTAAGGCTCGTAAATCCCAATACAGGAATACACGGCGTGGCATCGAGGGGCCTCTATTCAACTTGAGGGAGGCATCCCCTCAGAGCAGACCAAAGATAAAGGAGAGGTTGTATTCAGAAAACCACGCGAATGCTGCCATCATTGCCATTATGATAATCATTACCCCGCCCATACCGGGAATACTCCAAACTCCTCCCGTGTCATGTCTCTCTTTTCCAATGCCTTGTGATATCCATGTCCACCTCCTTTACACACTCATCCTGTCAGTCTCTCTTACTAGCCTAAACGTCATCATGTCTCTCGTCGTGTCCGTACCAACTTCCGCCGCCCCTGGCGAATCCAATAACGGCGCGAACGCATTCGTTGCCATTGCCGCCATCGGTCGGCGGCTACTCCCCCAGCACGCCGTCCCCAATGCCTTGGGGCCCGGAACGTCTTCATAGCTCGCCGCTCCTAATCGTTCCACGAGACCAAGTCGCGCTGACGACCAGACTCGTCCAGCTGGACCACCTCGGGAGCCCACTCCCCACGCTCATCCTCAGCTTCGAAGTCAGTAACCTCGAGCTCCACCTGCTCGCCATCCTCCATCATGACATTTCCTCGCCGTAGGTAATCACCACGGAGATCCCAGTCTAACTCTGAGACAACAGTTGCTTCGAGTCCAGCAAAGGCGGTGCCCACGGAAAGCTGGTCCGGGGAGATATGGGTTCCGAGGCCAAGCAGGAGCTCGTCGAGGCGACGCTTGTATACAGTAAGGGCAAGACGCAGGTCCCGGGTTTGGGAGTCCGCATAGTCTAAGACAGAACCATCCAGCCAGGAAGTGCTATAGGAGAGCTGGGCAGCAAGTGAGCGTATGAAGGCGGCAGCGAGCACAGGACGGCGAGCAGGGAGAAGGTAAGCTCGAAGGATGAGCTTGAGGAGCATGTGCCACCACTGTTGGATGCATGAGTCGTTGCCCAGGTGCATGCCGACCACGAAGGCGAACTGGAAGTCGCCAACAATGTCCTCAGGGGCCAGGCCGCTGTTCGTGTTGTCGATGAGGGAGGTGATGTAAGGCGTCGCATCAGTAGCGTCGAGCGTCCGGTCAGCGCCAGAATTGCCTATCGAGTATGTTTTGGACTGCTGGCTGAATGTAAAGTTGAGTTCGCGGGTCTTGAGCAGTGTCTTCGAGATGGACCTGTCCAGTTCCATCTCCCCAGCCATGAGGATCGACCCATTCACGCGGTCTCCGGTATGGACCATCCAGTTGTCATGAAGCTGTCCTGTAATGCGGCTTAGGACGCCTTCAGAGATACTTCCCGTCAGCTGCTGCCACATCTTGAAGTTCCTTTCAGAGGCAGATGGCAACAGGTTGCCGTGAGCGGCATTAACGGCTGAAGGGTCAGAGTATGGGACGAGTTTAGAGTGGAAAGCGTCGAGATTGTCGGCCTGTATGCGGGCTTCGGCGCGAGCAGACTCGCTGAGGACTTCGTTGAACTTGTCCCACTGCATAACATGAACGGTGTCAACTCCAGTAACAACGATCCAGAAACCGCAGCGAGCAGAAAGGCCGCCTGGGTGGGAAACCCAAAAGAAATGAGGGCCAGGAGGGATATCTCTGACGCCGCCAAAGTGCTTGGCCGTAAATGATAGAGAGTCGTATCCGACGGTGAAGACTTCTGGGAGGTCAAGGATGAGAACGACATCGCCGCCTCCCATGCTATGCTTTAGAGAGTCTCGAGGCGATGCGCTGAGCGACTTGCCAAAGCTAGCCTGTGATGTTTTATGTTGTTGTTGGACGCCTTGTCCAACAGGGGGATCCAAGGGAGGCGGGCCATCGTCGTCATCTTCCTCCATCATAGGGTCGGCAGGCTCATGCACACGCAGCGTTCCAAGAGGATGCGCTCCAATAACAGAGACTGACTTGACAGAGGCGCCTCCAGCGGATGCACTAGAGTTTGACTTGGCGAGCTGGGGGATGCGATACGGCAACGGGGTGTTGGGATCCATGCCGGCTGGAGTTGGTGAGCCTGCGGTGAGGCGATTATGTGGGTACCGCGGGTTAGCTGCTGAGGCCGGTATCTATGAGAGTCCCGTCGTAGATCTGGATGAAGGCTGGTTGAAGTCGTTGTTATGAGGTAGGTTGATCTGCTGAATGCGATGTGGTTTGGTTAAGCCAGGCAAGAGTTGATGGTGTGGCGGGGTAGTTTGAAGAAAAAAAAACGGAAGGTAGTGGAATCCTTGCGCAGTGCCACCCAAGGCAGCAGCTGGGCAGACGAGGCAGCGCGGAATGGAATGGTTGAAGATATCTCAAGCCTGAAAACTTGCGAGGCGACAGAAATTAGTTGGTCGTAGGTGGTAGAAGAACGCGGTGGGCAAGTGGGTGGTTACGACATGACGTCGAAGCAGGTTCTCGTCATCAGCCACAGACAAGGCAGGAAGGAGGTCGATGGGTGCACGTCATCCCCTCATTCTGTCATACTAGACACAGCAAAGAGACGGCGAGGTTGAAAAGATGAGAGAAATTAAACACGCAGAAGACATGAAGAAGACAAGTCGCAAGTCAAATCAAGATTTCGCACCACCCGCAGCCCGCAACTCTCCCCTCATCGTCTGTCGGCTCCAACTCTGCCATCCTCCCGCAGCAACCAGCAACCAGCGACCAGTCCCAGGCGCTGCACCACAGCCTCCCATCCCCGCGGCCGCCACAGCTGCGACCACTTCCGCGCCGGGGACGAATAAATCATGTCGCAGACGATGCAAGGCAAAAGTCATCCCCAGAGTTTCGTACCTGCCGATCTCGAAATCAAAATGAGCTGGCGACATGCCGAAACATACACCCCTCCAGCCCTGCAAGCCTCTGCCGCGGTCCTTATTTGTACGACACCAGCTCCTCGTCTCCTCCGGCCCTCTCCTCCGGATTTCTCGGCCGATTGACCTCGTCCGTCGTCCGTTCTCCAAAACCTATTCAACGGCTATTACATAGACCTAGATGTCTTGCGCCATGCGACGAAGGAGCCGAAAGACAATGCAGGCTTTCCAATCTACTTTCCGCAGTGAGGTCCATCATGTCATTCCGGCTGTGAAGCTTTTTATCTTCCAACGACCGACCCAGCATCAGCAATCAGCACATCTCCCACACCATTCAATACACAAATAGATACTACCCCAACTCCGCGAAAATCGACAACTCCCCAATCCGTCTTTGCGAACCGGGTGCGCAACTCTTCCCCACGACCTACTAAACCGCTACGTAACCTGCCGGATCCTCTCCAAACCAACACACCAAAAAAACCGGGACGATGTAACGGGTGCTCCATATCAACAGCGTCAGGCCACGCGCGCGCAAACCACGCCCACACCCCCAACATCGGGACTAGACGAAACAAGGGCAGAATAAAAAAAAGGCAGCCAAATCTGGGTACTTACTCTATTCACTGGGGCCCGCAGGGCTGGATCTATTATACTGTATGGAGCCCTCCCCCCTCCCAAGATGCCGCTGTCCGCCGCGTCAACGGCAGCTCCCGAATGACCCGGTCCCTGTCTCATCGGGCATTTTTTGGGGGTCCTTTTGCTGGCCTTGCAGGTTGCACAGCGCATGCACACGCTGCGTTAAACCCTAGCCGCTGGTGCTGGTGCTGGTGTTGGTGCTGGTGCTGGTTTGGAGGGGCTTGGTGCTCGCTTCGCTTGGTTTGGTTCTGGCGCCGTCGGGTTTCGCGTGTCGACCGGGGGTGCTTGGCTTTCGCTGCTGTTGCCTCCCCTACTAGTTTGGGCGGTTTTAGGGGTTTAGTTTACGTACAGCCCTCTATAGTCCCTCCCTTGTTTAGGTTGTTGGTTAGTTGCTCGGCGGCGCAAGTGCGTGCATACTAATACTATGTGTGTACCACGTATGTTTTCCGCAACTACGGCCCAGGTGTAGGTGTAAATAAAATGTAACGAAACGCCCTGGCCGGTTTGCTGGTCGTTCCCCGGTTCTCTTAACCCCCTCAACCCCACGCACGCCTCGCACGATATGCCTGCATCTATGCGTGTTGCACGCCCTGTGTTCGCATCGACGAAACCCACACATCCCCACCCTCGCTGGGAAATGGGTGTGCTGCGCTGTGACGAGATGTAGTCTAAGGCAGGTCGCACAGGAAATCATCCAGAACCAAGCTAGCCGCTCTGTGCTACACGTACTCCGTGCCTTGGGTGTTATCTTGTCAATCGCAGAGTCTCACCACCCACACCGAAACCGACGCAGCGGCTCAGCCTTGGGCGTGCCGAAACTAAATGCGGTACAGTGCAGCGCCAGTCAGGCGTCATCTCGCTGTCAAGCTGTCAAGCTGTCTTGCAACAGTGAATCGCGGCAGGGCGACGGGATCGGGAGCGAAAACGGCGGGCCGTAAACTATTGCTTCTTTGGGCAACTCGCCACTCGCTTGTCTAGTTTCCCCTGCAAAACTACCTCATCATGATGCGCGCCACAGCCGGCAATGCGATAGCCCATCAACCCATGTGTAGTGTCGAATGTATCTGTATCTGCGCCGCACTGCAAACGTGCATGTGTCTCTTAGCGGTTAAATTCTCCTAGCGCTGCGCGGCTCCGCCTCACGGCCGGGCACCCCCCTTGTCCATCCGCAACGGCGTCACACACACTTGTTTTCCCTCCCGTTTCTACCAAAGTACTGCCCCCCGTTTGCCTAGCCCTACGCAGTACACGCCCCCTCCAGGTTGGCCCCCGTACAGAGAGCGACAGAGGCATTAGCTCGTCTGCAAGGCCGGTTCTTGGGGGCGCCTTGGACGTACTACTTGCGCTGTATGTAATATGTGTGCGCCTGCGCGTGCAGTTGTCCATGTGCGCCATCGCCCCTCCGTCTCCACGTGGGACCGCCCGCTGTCACGTCTGCCCCGGGCTTCACTTGTCAGTCGCACACACACCCCGATCGCCTCCCTGCCCCTGTCTCTACTGTGTACTAATGCCAGATGCCAAAGCATCCCTTGATGCATTCGTTCGCATGTTGGTGCTTGTCCTAGTGCTGGCCCTGGTGCGGCACAGGCCCTTGTCTGGTCCGGCATTCCCTAGTCCTCGATTCCCGAAACGGGATATATGCGCATCTTCCACCCAACACACGCTGTGTCTATATCTGATCCCACTAAACCTCGGTTCACCGTCCGCCAACTCTCAGCCTCCCGACATATCCGCAATCCATTTCTCAATATCCGTCCGGATGTGTCTATCTGTCTCAGTTTCTGGGCCGAACCATGTGTGACTTACAACCCACGCCCCTGCCCGCCATTCCCACGCTTTTTCAGCCCAACACCGAAAACCCGTCTACATTTCCTATTCGTACATGGCCGAATCATAACCGCCTTAGCGTCGTCGCACAACAGCAACCTCTTCCTTCTCTGTCTAAGGCTCAGCGCCACCTGATCCCCAGATCAAGGTCGCCATGTCTTAAACCCGCATCATGGATACAGATACATGGGGGGGTCGTAGTTTGTAGCCGTCTAGTCCCCATGCAGTATGTAGTACAGAGAGATCCATGTATCATGTCATGTCATGCCATGTCATGCCAAGCCATGTGTTGTATTAGCTATGATGGGTCCTGTCTGTTTCCTGCACGTCAAAAAGCGTCTCCATGCCTTTGCCATTTCCAGCCTACCTTCTTCGTCTAACGACCATCATCATTACTGCTTGATGGTGTTCCCTCATGAGACGTACCGACCCAAATGTAGCCTTGCATTTCATTGTGCCACTTGATGTCTAACACTCTCCCGTCTTGTTATTATCACCACCTCCCTGTTCCTCCTGCGCCGCAAGACTCTGTCGCCCTTCTTCATTTCACTCAAGTGCTGCCACTCGCAGAATAACAATCCCTACTGTTCAAATTCATAGTATCTGTCACAGTCACTGGGTTGAGTGTCTCAAAATCTGGCCGAAACAATTCTCTTTGGCATTGTCCTTCTTGTATCGACTTCTCTAAGTACGGACGGACACGCACGTCAACGTCATGCACAATCTTCTCTCCCCAAATCATCAAAAATGCATGAGCAGATCTCTATCCACCTCCCACGCCTTCGACTGGTCTCATCATACACAGTCGCCCACTGTTGAAGACTGACACATCCTCCCTGCCCTTCGCTCCTCATATCCATTTCCCTTCCGCCGGTATAAACTCAGATACGAACGTGACCAAAATCAAAACAAAAAAAAATAATAATAAAAGTAAAGTCGTCAAACCACTTCCATCGGTCCTCATTTCTGAGTCCCGATGCTGTTTAGGGGTGCTGCCTGATAGAAACACGCTTTCGCAGTTTATCAAGGCGGCCGCCCAAAATGCAGCTCAGGAAGTCTCGCCAGCGCTATACCGCCCTAGACCGGCCACCTATGCTCATCGCGTTAAATGAAGATACCCCCACAGCCCTCATGAATGCATGTATGCGGAAACTCCGAGAAAAAAAATTGAAATGACAGAACCACAAAAGAGACGTTCAGGCGGGTCGTGGTCCAACTAGAAAATAAAAAGGTGAAAGAAGAAACCCAGACACGCGTGCCTTCACGTCAATGACTAGTGCCAGGACGAGTAATTCTCATGGCCGATGAAGACAAGCGTTGAAGTGGAAGAACGATATCCACACCACCTGAGAGGCTGTCGTTGCAGATGCCCTTTACCGAGAAAATGGGTCATCGAGCCATGAGAACGTGGACGGACGGCATGTGAATGCAGTGGGAGTCCGATATAGTACAGCGGGTTTTCCTTTTCCATTCTGACTTTTGGTGACTTTCCTACTCTAGGGTCCGTAAATCCATGTTTCCCCACCGGAATTAGTGGCTAGGAGGCTGGGCGCCATTCGCTGCAACCAGTCAGTCAATTTCCGTTCTCATTCTAATCACCTCTACGAGTTCAACTTACATTGGCTGTAGATTCCCTGGCTGGGTTGAGCATAAGGCGAGTGGGGTTGGTAATTGGGGTACATGTGGTTGTTGTAGTCCGGCAAAGACTGCTGGGGAACTCCCGCCGAAGGAGGCGGAGGGTACTGTGCGGGTTGGTAGCCGATAGGAGGCAGCTGAACTGGTCGCGATCCGGGATAGCTAGAGGCAGGAGCTCCATCCGGACCGGCCTGAGGGTCGCCGCCGTTCTGGGCAGCGGCCGCCTGAGCAGCCTGGCGTTGGCGCTCTTCCTCGGCCTTGCGTTGGGCCTCCTCCTCCTTCTTTCGCTGCTTCCACTCCTTGCGGATCTCCTTAAACTCTGTGGGAAAAACATGTCAGTCAACAAGAAAATACTGCTTCGGCGCATTAGTGACTTACCCTCAGGGGTTCGCTTCTGTCCGTGAGATTGCATGGTGACATGGGCGTTGAGGTGGTTAAGAGTGCCATAGGCCTTCTCGCAACCATTCCATCCACACTTGTACATTCGCTCAATTTCCTCGTATCGTCGTCGAGGTCGCTTGTGCTGCTGTGCGCCAGGAATGGGGACAAAAGAGTAGACCTAAAGAGATACTAGGTTAGCTTGTCTGATCGACAAAATCGATTGACCATGAGACGCGACTAGAGTTGTTATGATCCCCAGCACTCAATCTCTTCATGGCCATTGCCAGTGATGTCGATGGGCGTCGACACCCGGCGAGGTTCATCTCAGAGACGCGTACCAGTCGGGTCGCGTCCAACTGTCTAATGCGCGATGTTCACGGCCGGTTTAATTTGTCATTCTTTCACATACCTGGTTGGGTCGTTGTTGAGGAGGGGCCGAGGCAGGCGACTGGGCGTACACAGGGTGGCCGGGAGTCAACGGCGCACCTCCGTGCTGTCCGTAACCTCCCCAGTCTGGTCGCGGCTGGGCGTACATGCCACCGCTGGGATGGGAGTAGCTATGCGACATGTCTGGGTTCGGCGCGTAAGGCGAGTGCTGCCCGTAGGGATAAGTCGGACTCGGCGCGGCGATGGACGGATCTATAGGTACATCGTTGTCAGACTTGACCGGGTGGGCTTGATGGTTTCGCCCATCCTGCTGGGGCATAGACGGACTGTTCTGTTGTTGCGCCATACCGCCGCTGCTGGTGCTGCTGGCTGGATGGTATGAACGCTGGATATGCTCTGGGAAAGATCCTGATCGCGCTGACTGAGGGTAGACGCCGTACTCAGAAGTAGGAGTGGCCGACGTTGAGTAGTTGACTTCCTGCTTAACCGGGTATTGCGCAGCAGACGCGTGATCTGCGGTCGACTCTTCAGAATTGCTGTCGCCGAAGTTGCTTGGATAGGGCGAGGGCAAACCTGACTGCGAGTACTCCGGGGCACTGCGGTCCATAGAGCTTGGGGAGTTGAGGAGCGTGTCTAGGGTCGCCTCGGAGCCAAGTCGAGTGTTGGAGGAGTGAAGAGAGGCGTGGTTATCAACAAAGTTGTGAGGTTGTTGTGTTGGCACCAGGAACATGCTACAGCTCCACGGGACGGATGATAGGGCGATGGCCGGCCAGGTTTAGCTTCCAGGCCCGCGTCAGGTTGGTGTTTGTCCGGTAACAGGGGAAAGAAAAGTGATGGCTGAGCGCTTGCAAAGAGACTCGCGGCGGCGCGGCGGTATATGTTGGCGGCGGCAGTAGTAGCGCCTTTCGTGAGGCCAAGGGTAGGTTTATGGTTAAGTGTGTGATGCGAGAGGCTAGACTCAGGTCTTGGGCGCGGATCGTGCTGGGGGGAGGAGGGGCTAGGCAAGGATGGTCGCGCTCGTCCACGATCACAAAATGTCGAGGGGCTAAAGTCGATGGTACAGCTTGGGGAGCGCACACTAATATAGTGCGATATTGAATCGGCCTGGTAGTGTGGAGTGTGCCGAGAATCCAGGTCCGACAGAGTCTAGCGCCTGATGCCGAGATGGGTAAGGGGGTGCTAAAGTGTATCTGGCGACGAACCTGACTCTTGTCTGTTCTGAGCGACTCAAGGCAGTGCAGGGGGGGCGTGTGTGTCTGCCCGAAAGCTTCTGTCGGGACGGAGACGACGAGCGCAGGTGCGGGACCGAAGAATTTTATAGGGCCCTTGACAAAATGAATGACGGAGTGATGGACAGGACGAGCTCCGCAACTTGGCGCGACCCAGCTCTCGATGCGAGGTGGGACCGAGTGGCAGGCGGCTGGTCCTTGTCTGCGTCGACTGCAGCAGCGCGAGGCCCAGAATCAGCGAACCCCGGCGAGGCAACGAACTCTGGCAAATTCCCCTTGGCTGGAAGATGGCGACTTCCAGGTGGCCGGTACCAGTGCTGTGGACGGCGAGCAGTGGGAGTCTGCGCTTATCGAAGCGGTGGGATGGTGTTGGATGTTGGCCGAGGGGGCGTGCAAGAGTCGGGGGATTTCCGTCGTAGCGCAGACAGATAGTGGAATTAGTTCACAGGTCCAAGTTGCGCAGACTAGACTCCGCTGCGTCTGGGTCGAGGTAGATCCCTCTGCCGAGTGTACCCCACGTAAGTCGACCGGTGCCGGATCAGCCGCTGACTCGTGCCTTGAGCGAAAGCGGCGGCGGCGAGTGCGAGCAATTACGGATACGCGAGGAGAAGGCGCCCAGATGGGGGTGTGCGAAGAGACGAGAGAACGGAGAAGGCGGCGAGGAGGCAAGGTGAAAGAGTGGAGGTGGGAAAAAAACCAAGGAGGGTCGCGGGCTGGTGACTGCGCTTTTCTGGCTAGCAGAAATTGACGACGAGTGTGAAGGAGCAGACGAAAGAGAACCCTGTCCCCTGCCAACCTTCTGGTCCTCCTCAATCCTCGCTCCCAGTTCCCAGTTCCCAGTTCCGCTCCCAGCTCCCAGCTCCCAGCTCCCAGCTCCCAGCTCCCAGCTCCCCTGGCCAGGTTCAGCACGACTAGAAATTGTGGCGGAGGGGGCGCTCGTGAGGGCTGGAAAGGTGGCGATTGAGAGAGTGTCAGTTCACTGCGACAACTGATGTAATGAGTACGTGTGCGGTCCCAGCTTTTGCTTTGTTTCCTGCGCCGGGCACCCCGTTTCGGCGAGTATCGTTGATTCTCTGGATGCGATGAATGTGTCTGATGCCACAGCGGTTCAGAGTGTACAAGCAGCGGCACCACCACCACCACCAACCATCACGAAGCCGGCGCGCTGGATTCGAATGGGGGGTGGCAGGGTTGACCGGGGGGTGGTCGCCAGGTGCCCTGTCCTTTTTCCCCCTCTCCCACTCGCCCACCTGCGAACAGCGAGCAGCGATGTCTGAGCTGAGGGCTTGGGTGGAGGCCCCAGTTAAGCGGCGAACGAGGTGTGAGGGTGCAGGGCCACGGAATGCCCACGGCGGGAGCGACTCCTCCTCCACTGCACACAGTGCGCGAATGGCGTCCCCGAACTGCGACAGTCGATCTGCGGCCTTTTCCAGGACCAAGCCGAATCAGACGCAATTGTGGCTGGGCCCACCGTCGCGGAGGCGTCCAGGATGCCTGTAGAATGCAGCTCGGGGCTTGGCTCCAACTCCCCAAAGAGGGGTTAGAGTGCCGATTATCCTTCTTGCCAGCGTATACCAAGGGGGGGGTACTCCGTGACCAGAGAACTGGGCCTCGGGTGCCCGGATTGCCGCGGACACAAAGCTCGCCGCTGGGCGAGAGAGATTGCGAGAGTCCCCTTGTGACCAGTACTGACTCAGTCAGGATACCGAGACCTGGGCCAAGTATGTCGAGGCTTCGGAACGTGGCGGCGAGACTGTGAGGGTGTGTGAGAGCCCGGTGTTGTGGTTCCCGCGAGGCGCTAGTCGCAGTCGCGCGTGAACCAGGCTCGATGAGGATGAGAATATTCTCCGCGACACGACTGTGTAACGAACGTCGTTGCTGCGGAACCACGCCAGTCTGTGCCTGAACTGGCTCTTGCGATATGTCGGTGGTTTGGTATAGAGGAGCGTTGACGTGCATATCCCAGGCTTCTCGGGGTTGGCGCCGTCTACCAGGCTAGATCTCCAGCGCTGGATCTTCAACGTTAGATTGGGGGGGATCTGGTTGTGGCCCCAACTCAGCCCTAGATGTGGTCGTCGCCCAGACGAGGTAGACAGGCGCTACGCCTCTTGTCCACGGGCGCTGGAGCGCTGGATTGTGCGCGGAAACTGCACCGCCGGACCAGTATCCGTTTGGTCTCGTCTCTAATTAACGAGTTGTGCCATGTCCGTGCTGGTGGGAGTTAGCTGGAACCCATGGCACTGTGCTTCCCTGGCCCTCAACCAGATGCCCACTTGTTGAATATGATAGGCTCCCGTCGGCGAGATATCACAATCACAGGCGTGACGGTGCACACGGGCGCCGACGAAGAGGGTGCAGAGCGAGGGGCAAAGAATACGACGACTGTCAGGATCAAGATTGGGGGGAAAGAGGCCACATCACAATTGCACTCATACCTGGAGAGTTTTTTTTTCCTTCTTTTCCCGCCCTCATCCAACTCAATGCGGCATCAAGTTGAAGACCCTGCTGGCTATCCACCTTGGCTAGATGCAAGAGGAGCGCCGTTAGTAGCGCGCGTTGCGTCTTGCTGGGAAACCGTGAATTAGCTGCCGCAATGCGAAAGTCCGAATCCAGATCAACACTGGGCGTAGCCACGTCGAGTTACTCGGTTTTGTTCTTCACGTTTATTTTTGACGCACATTTTAGACTATGCCTTAGACATTGCGGATGGGGGCTCCTTCCCTAGTTGCCTACCTGAATCAAGAACGTCTATGGAAGGGAAGGAGCCCCATTGGGGTTACACCTCGTCGCATCGCGAAGGAACCTCTCAGACCAACCAAACACACTCATCCTCCACACCGTCAGGTCTCGGCCCATGCGTGATGCATCGGAGCGTACGTCTTCGTGTTTTGTTTTTTTCTCAGTCTAGGCTTTTCTTTTTCTCCCTTACTATTTTCTCAGTACTTACAATTGCCAGCGCATCAATCAATGGCTTGCAGGAATAGCAATTTGCTTGCTAAGCTCGCCCGCAGCAGCCTGGAAAACTTCTTGGCTTCTATGGACTTGTTCCGTTCAGATGTTTCCAGCACCCTGGCACGCTTGACGCCGTCCTGGTCGAATGATCTGTCATGGAGTTTTAGGCGCAAACAAGATCTCAAGCGAACCGAAACTCCGGGATGAACTAAAAAGCTTCAATGCCCCAAAGAGGCACAGCCGGCCCATCTCGTTGGTGGGCTCGCTAGGTACCTCGACTACCCCGTTTTGCCTACGACCAACGCATCGACGACAAGTGCCATCTGGGGCTCGCTAGACTTCAAGGGTTGGGACCATGTCCGTGACTTGCACCGTGGCAAATCAATTCCACTTCGTTTACCGCACCACCACAGTGACGCCGCGACGCAGCGACGCATCGACACGGCGTCTGACCATATGCAGACGTTCCCGCGGCGCACCAATCCCGGGCGGGTGCTCGCCCAACGGGCACGGATTGGGCGGCAAGCCAGGGCAGCAGAATACGGTCAGGGAGGCAGGGGGTAAAAGAAAGAGGTCGTCACTCATCAACACTGTCCTTGGCTGGAGACGTGGAGGGTATCACTCGCCCACAGGTCACCAGACCAACCTCGGTTTTTTCCTCGCCCACCGCATCGCCTCAGTCCTTGACCCCAGTCAACGTGACAGACCGCAATGCAGTTCCCTGTTGCACAATCGAATGGAACCTCTCCAGACGGCTCCACGTGTTGGACTTGACTTCTGTGCTCCTCGAGCCTGCAAGCCAGTCGAGATTAGAGCTCACGTGGAGTATCCACTGATGCGCGTCCATGCCGATTCTAGCCCCTCGGGGGGTCCAGTGGCTTTGGCCTTGTTCAACATTTCGCGAAAATGCGACTCTCCATGCAACATCCACTGCGGTCGGGTCATCAAAGGTCACCCACAGCCCCCGACAGGCCTGCTCCGTTGGTCGGCGTCGAGAGGCGGGCCCAGTGCGCACAGCTTTGCAGCAATCATCCATGGACGTCAATCCTCCTGCAACGCTGTGCTGTGCCACACCCACGACGAACTTCAACCACCCACAATCGGCCAAGATGATTTGTCGGTGCGTCTACCAGGTGGATGGCATGGGTTCTCTTTTCCTTCTTGGCTGCCATGCAGGGCACCCTCTTCGCTCTCCATGAAACCCCATTCCCGCCCGAATAATCCGCTGCACCCACCTATCACCCTCAAGTAATGTGCCGTCCATCAACCAATCTTTGGGACTGATGCCGAAGCAGGCCATGCTCGCACAGGAACAAAGTACCGACGCAACCTCCGTCCGGGAAAGGTCTGGCCCTGACGATGCCAATGAGGATACTGGGAGGGGAGCCCCCGGTGGCGCGTTTTAGCCTGCAAGCTTTGGTCAACAGCCTGTGGAGGACGGTCCAGTTCCCTGTCACGCAATGTTGTCTATCTCAACCTCAGGCTCCACGGAGCATTGACTCCATCGTTTACAGACAGGCATGCCCTGACTCGCTCATGGGTCTTCTGTAATCAAGGCCTCTACGACGAGCCAGTCTCCTTCAACGCTAAGGAGGTGGGTTTCTGCAGCCGCATAGTCGCCATCTTGAACGCGCCTAGATCTCCGTGGTCCCTTCATCCCCTCTCCTGGGACAAGGCAGCAGGTGCGAGGATACTACTCGGGGATGTCATCCGGTCTGAAAGACCAGCCCAGGCGAGTTTCATTCATGTGTCTCGGACGAAATAACCTGAAAAGGGGCACCCCAATCAAGGCCACAAAGGCATGAGCACTTCCTGAGACTTCCCTCACCAATTTGACGTTGGATTTCCCATTATATCATACCTCCACTTTCATGCAGCCTTCTCCTGGCTCTCTTTACCTTGACCGCCTCGCGGCACAGTGGCCCAACCGCCGAGATGCTCTTTGCTCAAGTCTGGTAATGGGATCCTCCGCCTGCGGGATATGGGCACCCCTGGACATAGAGTCATGGGGCCGCATACATAGAAGGGCACGGACTGTCGGGGAAGGGCATCATTTCACCATGCTAATCCTGCAGGGGATGGTTGTCCAGGCCTGGGGGTAGGGGCAATCAAAGTCACAGTGAGAGACGCACTGTGGTGGGAGCAAACCCACCGGACATCGGGGATGCGCAAAGTACCAACTCAACACGTCGCCGCGCATTTCATTTCCCTTGACCTTGATGAACGACATGCAATTGCGGGTTGAGAGCGGAACCCTTCCTTGAACAGGCGAAGAAATGCGTTGTCACAAGGCAGACAGACAGCTACCATCCAGATAGGGAGAAGTGGTCGATGCGTGGCCATTCCCTTTCTGCGGGCAACGAGAAGGGTAAGGCAGAGTCGGTCCCTTAAGCCCAATCAGCTCCCCGGTATATCATCAATGCCTCTACCCAACATCTCGATTGCGCACATCATGGTGTCTGCAGGTCAATCTACATCATATGAAATGATTCAGTACAGTTCAGCATCTGATCTCCATTCAACCACAAGCTTGAGGTTCTCGGGGCATATTGGGAGAACCCACTGTACTGGGTCCGCTCGGTGGTTCAGCCCCTTCGGCTAACCACAAGAGGCCAAAACGCGCCATAAAAGCCCTAAGCGCGGGTGTGAGCGTAGGAGGAAGGATGGAGTCCAGCCCCCAAATCCCCCACACATCCTTGAAGGAGAGAATCTGACCGGAGAGGAGGCATCTCTATCAACTCAAGACAAACCTTGACTAGTGTCGTTCCGCCACTCTGGTCGGCACGACCTAGCGACGACCGCGAACCACGCGCCACCGATGAGAAACGCAAGAAAGGCGAGAGGGCCAGAAACCGAAGGAGTGTGGTCCAATATTGGCCCAGGAAAGGAAGTTCGCCAGTCCCGGCGGTGACCTTGGGTCGCTCCAATCATGACCAGGTGCCCTGGTCAAGATGCTCAAAGGTCGTTGGGCAATACTCGCCCCCAAATCTGACTGAGAGGCCCACGATAGCTCCCACCTCCTCCATGACGCAGCCAAAGGGTCTAGAAGGGTCGGGTTCAGGAAGTCTCAAATAACCCCCCTACTTGAATAGTGGAATTGGGATTTCCAGTCACCTTCGTCATTGATGACACAGACATCCCATTTCGCCGATGGCTGCAGACAGGCATTTCCTTGAGTGATAAAGAGCAGATGCTGCATGGTGGATCTATTCAGATGGCTGACGCAGGTGATGACAAATTGGTGATCGAGATGGGAGGGGATTCAAGGTGAGTCGGATTCGAGACTTGGTACGAAGTACAGAGCGCAGAGAAAAGGGGAGTGGCTGGTGGCCGCGACTGGGTACACTCCTCAGGAGGGCAGCTTTTGTGATTACTGACGGTGATAGGCTCTCCCAAGGTGTCGGATCCCCCCTACGTCGAGATAACAAAAATGAAATGAAAGGAACAGTTGGTACCCCGGATCTCGTCACGGTGGGTTGAAGACGATCTCAAGCCATCACGATCCTCATAGTCGGGCGTGTCTGCAGGCTTACGGGACTACGATGAGGACTATCCAGGTCCAGGAGGGTAATCGCACAGCAATTAAAGCGCCAACGCCAACGTCAAACGACGAGTACCGGCATTCCGGATGCTCAACAAGCCGGATGACACCCACCCTCCCAATTTCACACGACAGTGGGCCAAGCAGAGCCAGGATGAGGCCAGGAAACAACCAGGAAGTGCTGAGAAAGGGCCAATTAGAGGGCCGTGGGAAGTCGTGCTAGCGTGGTTTCGCGAGCATTAGCGGCAAATTCACAGCACGGACAGAGCCTGGAACCAGAAGGCTGATGAGTCGCTAGAATGTCACTTGCATCCAGGAACGTGCGAGACTACAGTGACTACAGCAAGCCATGGGCCGTGACGGTGGACGGCAGTCAGTTTTAGCCTGCGTCGACGGTGTCTTGAACCCCAGCAAACGGTCAAACTAGCTTGGAGGCCGGGACGGCCACGATCTCCAGGCTACCCGTGGCCCTGGAAATCTCCCGCACGCCAGCTCCCTTGTCTTGGGCCTCGTCCAAAGTGGCACGATGCGCCGAAGGTTCGCCGGCCGGCCGTGGGAGGACGGGCTTCCACGCAGACTTGAGTCCTCAGGTGCCCAAAGGGAGATGTCGCTGGGCCAGGTGACTAGTCACCTGCTGATCTGCGAACCAATCTCAATTCCTCATGTTTCTGGGCCCGTCTCCACCTGCCTGGACGAGGAAATCCAGATCTTGGTAGGCTGAGGTGCGCTAGTGATCTGCACGGCGGTGGACGCGAGCAAGCCCATACGACTCAGCTTGCTAGCGCGTACCGACGGGGTTGGGGGCTTCTTGGTTTCTCGGCAGTCACCGGAGCACTGGTCAAAAACTGATCTAGAGCGTGCGGAGATTGTGTCCAGGTTGTTCCTCGGCACCGAGCTGGACTAGGAGTTCAGCCAGACGCTGGGCTTCGTACACCGTACCTGCGTGCCAAAAAGAGGTACAGTAGGCGCCCACGGCCAATGACAGATTCATCCACGGCGGGTGGGTATTTCCCAACAAGGAGGATAGCCAAGCGCACCCCGTCCAGATATGGCAAGGCCTCATCGGAGAGGACTTCATCCTGGGGAAACCAAGACGGGGGGGGATGGGGATACGCGAGCCTGATGCCGGTGGCGATCCTGCGTGTTTTGTCGTTCTGGAACCTCAAGGCTGAATGAGAACCTGACCTTCCCGAAGAAGAAGCCCCTCAGCTGAGGCTGCCCGCGATTGTCTCTGGAGATGAGTCCATGACCGACCGGACAGGGCTCACGTTTCAATACGGTCATGGGGAGGGGGAGTGACCTACCTCAATCCAACTCACCAACCCCTGAAACGAGGGCAGACACACATGCGCTCACGCACACACATGTGCGCACACCTGACGATGATGCCCAGCCCGACCCAAAGGAAAAACATGAGCTTCCTCGCGCGGCAGCCGCTCTTTGTGTACATGCCCAGCCACACGCACGCCCCAGACACACACACTCACACGCATCATATCCACCTGTTTTGGGAGTGCGCCGAGGCTGTGAGGCTACGATCGTCGTCGCTATGGGGTAAAGGGGTCTATCCCTTTCTCTCCGCCTCTCTCTTTCTCTCTTCCCACTGTTTCCCAGCACATGGGACCGGAGCTGACTGTACTATAACTGCACCGGTAGGATTTAGGTAGGAGGGGACCGTGGATTCCCGGTACCTGATGGGAAATCGGAAATTGCCAGGCGAGTATCTGGGATTTCGAGAAGAAAGAGGATGCCGACGGCAGTGCCCATCCGGCACACCACTCCGCCACCGACGTAATGATCCATGGGCGCTGAATCGCACGCTCAGGTTTCCCAATACCTGGGTGTGAGACATGGCCATTAGAAAGCCCGCGGCAGAGGAGGTGTCTGAGTCTGCTGGATCAGACTCCACTCGAAGGTGGCGGCCGGCCGCCAGAGAGAGAGAGACAGAGATGGCTGGCCGGATCCAGGAGCATGGGGCTCTTCAGGAGGCGGATCTTCCTAGCACCCGGAACCGCAGTAACGAGGGAGGGCCTTCTAGCGCCACTCTGTGTGTGATGGTTCGTGAGGGTGAGCGACGAAGACCTGGGAGGCGGGACTGGCTATCGCGGCTCGCTTGCGTGCTCGGCGGCCATCCGGTTTTTTCCCTGGCCACCCAGGGGCGGCCGATGCGCTGGATTGAACTACAGGAGACATGACAAGCATCTAGGCCCTTGACGCTGAGGCCCTGAGTAGCACCCTGGTATCCCAAAGGAGAATGCCGCAGCCGAGTCAATATTCTTTTTGCGCCTGAGGGGGGTGAGCAATGGCTGGGAGTGTTTGATCGGGGAGGCGGAAGAGCCTACATGGCGTTTCGGTGACATCTCAGGGAGATACGACTCAGTAGTCGCGATTCATTGATGATTACGAACCGGGGCATATCGAGGCGGTGACCCAGCAATCGGGGAGAAGGACAACTGGGGTCGCCATGACGGCCAGCCAGCAAGCCAGCAAGCCAACAAGCCAGCAAGTCCTGGGGGCTTGGGCCAGACCAGACGAAGGAGGGGCAGGCATCGTCGACTGACAGAACGGAACTCAGGGGGTCTGTGATGTCTGCCTGTCTCAGTTGGCGAGAGAGGTCCAGGTGAGGGTTTACGCCCCGACGCAGAGAGCCATCGGTCAGAGATCAAGGTGAAAAGAGGTCAGAGCATGCCAATCCCATGCCCATGCCCATGCCCATGCCATGTCATGACGGCCAGACGGCGGAGCGCAGAGCACGGAGCACGGTACAACGGCAAACAAACACGACCACGACACGATACGACCGCGGACACGACACGCGCAGGGGCCAACGAGGAGGATCCTGCTGGGCCAGCCGCACCTCCGCACCGACCGACAGTGGCCTCGTGCGCCTCGCGGCCGGGTGGTTTGCTTGGTTTGCTTGGTTGACTTGGTTCGCTGCTCAATGCTGACCGACCTGGGGGAACAGGGGGATTGCCAGGACGTCTGCCTCCTGCACCGCGGCCACGGTCCCGCCACGACATGACATCCCAAACGACACGGACTCCATGGCACACATCCGACAGTGCCCAGGCCCATCATCGGACTAGCTCTGGAGCTCTGGAGCTCTCCCACATTCCTGGGAACGCCGGCGCGCGACTTGTTGCTCGCTCGCTTGGCCCTCCGTCTCCTGCGCTCTCCCACGTTTCCCACCCCTGGCTGGCTCCCCGTCTGTCCTCACCAGCGCCCTGCGCCCTGCCCCCTTGCTGCTTTCTAACAACTAGATGCCGTCTCTCCCCCGTCCTCTCCCCCGGCCGTGTGTGCGTGCGTGCGTGTGTGTGTGTGCCTGTGTGTGTATGTGCGCATGTGTGTGCCATATGTGCCCAATCCGCACCCCAACCGCAATCACAGCCGCAACCACAGCCGCAGCCGCACTCACAGTTGTTCAGAGAACATCCCCAGCCCCCGTTCCCCCGACATGTTCCTTCTTGCGCTCTTGCGGGCTCTCTCTCCTCACTGTTTGCCTTTCTGTCCCAAGAAGGCGAACTTGTGCCGTGGTCCCGCCCCTCCGAATATTTTCGGCGCCCCCCCCCCTGATAGAAGATTTCCCCCTGCTCGCCTCGTTGAGTGCCGGCCAGCGCGCGTCAATATTTCCCCCTGTCGACCTGTGCGCTGGAATGGCGTTTTTCCTCTCGGTGTTAAGTCGAGATGGGACATGTTCTCCGAGTGTAAATGCAAGGCGCCTTTAAGCGAATGTGTCCCAACCCAACACCGTCGATCTTGTGAATTTCTCGTAAAAGAAGGTTTTTTGCAGCGGGCGTGGAGCAAAGGGCGCCTCCGTCAGCGCGTGGGGAAACCCTCCTCGATGAGCTGTCACGGTCAGGGTGACGCGCCGTGGTCGTACTATGTCCTCATGAATACCTGATGTTGCAGCGCCGCGCGCCGCGGCTATGAATTTCAAAAATCTCTTAGTGACGGAGTCTTTGTTCCGCTTGAAAGGGCTAGTGGGATGTGTCTGGCGAGGATCGGCCACGTCAGGGTCTACCCTGTACCAGACGATCGGTCATGTTTTTCAAATAATTGTGTTCTGGTTGAAGGCATGATGGGTTGGTGATTGTGGGTTTTGCTTGTGTTTGTGGCTATCTTTGATTTCCAACGACGTCCAAGACGTGACATCCGGTATATACAACACAAGGCTGCTTTGCATCATCGGTTCCAACGTCTTTTTTCAAGTCTACATGAAAATCAAACTATGAAATACAGTCCTCCATGCAGGCTCCCGCGGAATGAATTTCAAGAGAATCACGTCACATGCGAAGGCAAAATAACACTAGCAGGGCCATCTGGTATGACAAGTGACGAGAACAAGGAGAAACGGACACCCCAAAGTACCACTGGGTGTTAGTACGCATGGGCGATGTGAGAGTAACAAGTGAACGGAATGCATGTCCACGAGACAGTCACGAAGGCGTTGACTACCAAGGACAATGGTTGAGTGGACAGCTCCAAGATGATGACAGCCAAGTCAATAAGGCAGGCATAGTTGCATGATGGTGGAAACGCATCTAGATATGAAATGGTTCACTGTGTCATGATACCAACAAGGGGCTACGGATCCCAGGATCACGGGACATGGCCAAGACAACATAAGTTGCGGACAACACCACGACATGCCGTGACTACCCACAACAGATAAGTCGACAATCCTAGATGGGCGAACAGAGGGCATGCACCACACACCAAACACCACACATTAGAAACATAATAATCATACTTGATCAGGTTCGTGTATTGTATTGGCTACAATAGTTCTACCAACTCGACCGAGGTCATCGTTGACCGCAACCCCAGACTCATTCCAAGCAATCCCATGATTGTCATTGACCCGTTCGTATGGGTCTCCAATGCAAGCACTGCTCAGCTTGCAAGATATCTCAACTTCCTCATAATCTCCCAGACCGATGCCAATCTAAAACCATTACTTCGAGCAACAAAAGAGGAAAAAAATCGAAATATGCCGTTAAAAGATGCATCCCAAATCGGGACGCAAAGCAAACCGTAATCCAGACTCACGTATTGCGAGTCAATGTCTAATCGAACCACACCTCCCTCTCTCTAACAAACAAACGCCGTTGGTGTCATGTGCTTTTTTTGGGGAAGCCGAAGAAGATCCCGAATATGTCAGGGTTCTTGGTATCAAGAGCGGGCTGAAGCCCCCGAGATAGACGTCAATTTACCATCGACGGTTACCCATCGGCATGTTGTTGGCGTTGGCTGAAAGGCCAGTCAGCTCGAGAGGGTTGACTTTTTGTTGTTCAGCGTCTGCGGAACCCACCTCTACCACCGCCACGACCTCGACCCCAACCGCCGTAGCCACGGCCGCCGCCGCCACCACCGTAGCGGACCATCTCAGCGAGGCGGGGGTCAATCTGTTGCTTAGCCTCCTGGAGGACATTGACAAGATCGCGGGCCTGCTTCTGGTCTGAAGGGGTTGTTAGCAAAGAGTGTCGGAATTCAAAGGGAGGATAGACTCACTATCAGTGGTAAAGAAGGTAATGGCAGTTCCGTTGGCACCGGCACGACCGGTACGACCAATACGATGGATGTAATCCTCCGAGTTGTTGGGGTAGTCGTAGTTCAACACATGGGTGATGTTGCGAACATCTTTAGCACGAATGGTTAGCAGGCGAAAAATGGGTTTGTATAGCAACATTCCAGCGCGGAAGATGAAGACGAATAGCTAAGCATATTGGCAGGGCCATCTGTACTTCACTCCTTGGCAGACTGGGGGCAATCCAAGTGCGTTCAAAATGCCATCCTGGGATGAACAGTCACCGGGTTCTTGGGACAAGGGAGCCTTGGGGAGCAGCTTGATCGGGTCAAGGAATGCCACCTCCACGCTCGTACCACGGAAGCGACAACGGTACAAGAGTGGAAATACGAGTATAGCAAAGAAAAGGCTACACAACGGATCAAGACTCCAAGGATAGAGAACCAAGTGGACACGGTTATGTCAGGCAGAATAGCACAGTCAAGAGAGCCCCTAAACACGAGAGTAAAGTACAGCAAGTGTCTTGCTGGAAGTTGCCATGGGGGAGGGGAGGGGGAGGAGTGATACTCACCAATACCACGCGAAGCCACATCAGTGGCAACCATGATGGGGCTCTTTCCGGCCTTGAACTGGTCAAGGACCCAATCACGCTCGTTTTGCTGTTTGTCACCGTGGATGGCTGAAAGAGGGTTAGCAAGAGAACAAAAGGATATATCGAAGCATGGGGTAACTCACAAAGCGCGGGCCAGCCATCCTGGCGAAGGAAGCGGGTGATCTCATCGGCAACACGCTTGGTGCCGACGAAGATAAGGATCTTGTTGTCCTTGTCCTCCATAGTCTTCTCGAGATGCTTGATCATCTTGTCACGCTTCTCCATGTCGGTAACGACCTCGACGATCTGGGTAATTCGGTGGTTGGCAGCCAGGTCCAGGGAACCAATGTTGACCTGGATGAAGTCCTGGAGGAAGTCTGAGGCGAGAGCGCGGACCTCCTTGGGCCAGGTAGCGGACCACATCAGAGTCTGTCGGTCAGGGCGAATCTGGCCGATGATCTTGCGAATTTGGGGCTCGAAACCCATGTCAAGCATGCGATCAGCCTCATCGAGAACCAAGTAAGTGACGCGACGAAGGTTGGTCTTGCCAGCCTCGAGCATATCAATCAAACGACCAGGGGTGGCAATGCAGACCTCGACTCCTCTAGAGAGATCGCGGATCTGAGGTCCCTTGGGGACACCACCGTAGACGCAGGTGTTGCGGATGCGAGAAGATCGACCGAACTTGGTAATCTCCTGCTGAATCTGAACAGCAAGCTCACGAGTGGGGGCAAGAACCAGGACGATAGGACCGTCGCCGGGGGCGAGGAGAGGCTGGGCGTTAATGTGGACGATGGCGGGAAGACAGTAGGTAAGGGTCTTTCCGGAACCAGTCTCGGCAATACCGACGACGTCACGACCCGAGAGGGCCATGGGCCAGCCCTGGGACTGAATCGCGGTGGGAGCAGGGAAACCCTGAGCCTTGACCTCGTCCATGACATATCGGGGGAAGCCAGCCTCATCGAAGGTCTCGACGGGCTTGGGGACACCGGTGCCAGTGATGGCCATCTGGTGCTTTTGGCGGAAAGCTTCAACCTCGGGATCCGATCGGTTGGCAACATCGCTGTGCTCCTTGTAGAAGTCCTTCTCAAAGATGGGGAGGGCGGAAACGTCTAGAAAAACCTTGTTAGCAAATGAAACCAACATGTCGGTGAGTTGGCAAAGAGAACATACCCCATTCCTGGTGCTTGAGGCCAGCGCCGAGGGCGCTCATGCGGTCACCACCACCGCCGCCGAAGCCACCACCACCACCTCCTCCGTAGCCACCACCGCCGCCGCCATAACCACCACCACCACCGCCGTTGCCATAGCCGCCGCCGTTGCTTCGGCTGTCAAAGGTTAGCAAAAAATATTGATGGAGCGTGGATGAGAGCGCGATGGGTGATGGGCCGACGCGTTGTGCTGCCTCGGCAAGGCAGCCGCGCCTTAGCCCAAACCACACTGCGACCACAAGAGAAGATCAACTTACCCGCCGTAGCCTCCACCACCACCGCCGCCGCCGTATCCGTTGCGATCACCACGGTCACCACGATCGCGGCCGTAGCCACCACCGCCGCCTCCGTAGCCGCCACGGTCACCGCCGCCGCGTCCACCACCGCCGTAGCCACCGCCGCCTTCGTAGCCTCCTGACATCGTTTCAGGAGATGAGTGCACGAAGAAACCCGTCTATGGGAGGGAAAGGGGAAATGGAACAAAGAGAGTCGTGGAAGAAAGCGGACTGATGTCTCACACTGATGAGACTTCCCTCTGGAGGATGGAAAGGAGTGCGTGTCCGAGGGTTGGTGATGATGTCCGGGGAGAAGGGAGATTGTTGGGTGAAAGGTTTGAGTTGTAGGATTTCCAGGACCCTTTGCGACTGCCTGTGTTATTTTTTTTTTTGCCGCTAAGAAAAAAAAGTCGGACGCACTGGCCTGGGGGCGCGGCAGGCCCGTAGGTGGGTACGTACCCGCCTGAGTCTGGGCAGACCCACTCAGGCCTACAGCCACTCAAAGGCGACTGAAGGCTGATGACATAATCCGATTCGATTGGCCTACCCTGTATCTACTCTTCTTTTCAAGCGTTATCAAAGAAACTTCTGGGTTAGGCTTATGATGTCAAGGGCAATGCAGGAAAATTTGTCATCGGAGCGCGCGCAGGGAGGCACTGCCTGGAGTTGGGCGTTAAGGGAATGTGATTGGTGTGTCGGCCGCACCAGGCGTTTGGTAGGTTACTTTCTCCGTGGAATCTCATGATGAAATATTGCACACCGAGTCAAGACGGGACCGCGGTATGCGCTGGCGGCGACCACTACCTCACCATCTGCGGTGCACAGAAAAGGGAATGGGGTTGGTGCTTCTACACGAATACCGAGGTAATGCACATAAACTTCGTCGCCCTCAATAACTCACCAGCGTGCCAGATAGAGGACACTGGAGGGTAGACGGGCACCTATGACGACGGGTGGGAGCATATCCCCAGTCCATCAGTTGCCAAGCCATCCCATGATAAATTGGGTTGCATTTTTTTCAGCCCCGTATCTTTCAATGTTCCGAAGCGGCAGACTGCATTGGCCCTGGGACTCTAAGGCGGTCAAGGAGTCTCGAGAGCAGGTCATCTTCCTGACCGGTTATGTGGACTTTTCATTATTGGGTAGCATTTTCATGCCACACCCAGGAGGGAGAGCATGTCGGGGACAGTAGCCTGAGATATCCTCCCTCGGGCGAGAGTGCTGCCGTGCAAGATGATAGACCACGCCTGATGTATCAAACGCCTCAACACCAAGGAAGGACTGAAATAGCCACTCTTCGGAGGGTCTATGATACAATACCATCAGCCTTATTTTCCCTTTCCTGTCTTTGGTTTAAAGCAAACTCCAAAGCCTCCTCGAATACCTTGGCAAACTTCCAGCAGTCAGTAAAACTATTGTATAGAGGCGCCGGCGCCACGCGAATCACATTCGGACGCCGCTCGTCCACCAACACACCGCGTCGCTCCAGCTCCGCCATGATGTCTTCCAGCAACCCGTCCTCCAGAAGGATGCTGACTTGAGCGCCCCGCGCCTCCGGCTCAAGCGGCGTCAGGATCCGCCAGTACCCGCCCATGTCCTCCGACATGCGGTGCAGCTGCTGAAGGAGGTACGCCGTCAGCTCGAGTGACTTGGCTCGCAGGGGTGCCATGCCGCCGGCCTCGGCGAAGACCTCCAGCGAAGCGCACAAGCTCGTGATGTCGAACACGGACGGGTTGCTCAGCTGGAAGCCCGCGGCGCCGGGGACGGGACGGAAGCCGGGCTGCATCGAGAAGCGGCCGGCTTTGTCGTTGCCCCACCAGCCGGCGAGGCGGGTCGTGTGCTCACCAGCGGCGCCGACGCGGGAGTTGCGCTCGTGCACGAACAGGCCGCCAATACAACCAGGCCCGCCGTTGAGGTACTTGTAGCTGCACCAGGCAGCGGCATCGACGTCCCAGTCGTGCAGAGCCAGGGGCACGTTGCCAACGGCGTGGGCGAGGTCCCAGATGACGAAGATGCCGCGAGCACGTGCAAAGGTCGTCAGGGTTGGGATGTCCAGGAACTGGCCCGTATAGAACTGGATGCCCGGGAGGAGGAGAACGGCGGTGGTGGAGGCGTGCTCCTCGATGATGGACTTGATATAATCGGTAGACAGGGTGTCTTCGGAGTCCGGGGGATCGAATGTGATCATGGAATCCTCGGGGTTGAGACCATGGTGCCGAACCTGCGTCTCAACGGCATACTATTCGTTCGGTGTTAGTGACATGAACCTCGTACACAAGACATATGGATCTGACGTACATGGTCACTCGGAAAGGCCTTGTTCTCGATGATGATCTTGTGCCGACCCTTTGCATCTGGCTTATAGAAGGCTGCCATCAACAGGTGGAGGTTCGCCGTCAGCGTCTGCATGACGGCGACCTCCTCGGCGCGAGCGCCCACGATCGGGGCCACCATCTTGGCGGCGCGGGCATCGACATCGAGCCAAGTCGGCAGAGGTGAGTCGTCGAGGGGCTTGAAGTGGCCCTGGACGCCCTGGGTGCGCCAGGTATCCAGGTACTGCTGGATGCGGGTCGCGGTGCGCCGGGGCTGGAGGCCCAGCGAGTTGCCGACGAGGTAGAGGGCCTCGTCCTCGGCATCTGGGGATATCAAGCGTTAGCGGAGGTTCGGGATCATCAGGGGCTCGACGCCGGACGCTTGCCTGTAGGGGTTGCTGTGATTGCCGTGGCTGGAGGCAGCGAGGTGCGGGATATGTCAGCCGTGGAGGGGATGGTGAACTCGCTGCGGAAGTGCTTGAGGGCGTCGGCCGCATCCAGCTTAGCAGCGAGATCGCGACCGAAGGGCCCCGCGGATTCACTCATGTCGACGACGAGTCCAGGCAATATAGGATATGGTGACTAGAAATGGATCGCCTAGTTGTCAGGTATATTGACCTTGACAGCAACAGTCACACTCAGACCAAGGTAAACCGAAACCAAGCTAACACTGCACTGCTGCTGTCCGTACGCAACCAAGCATCTGTTAGCTTTTTGCTGGAGACTCCCCGCTACGCCGTATCGGCCAACGAGCAGCTCGGGGAACGCGGGGCTCTCGCTGACACTGAACTACTCAGCGTGCGCATTCAAATTGGCGATTGTGGTTCGGGAATTGTTCACAGCGCCCCGCATTCAGAGATGCCGGTCTCCGAGCAATCTCCATCTCCTCCTCCACCACGAAGAACTCTCGGAGAGAATATCCACAGTAATGACGGATACTGTGCAAGAACTGACCATGCGTATCTATAGCTGTTTGCTAGGTAGGTACAGTACATAGATAGTTTGTACATGCGTCTACAATTGATGTACCAATCTGTAGTAAGGTGGTTATGGGAGCATTCGACTTTATGGGCGGCACTTCAGGAAAAGTTTAGCATCATGTCATCATCCACATGATTGTTGGTCATAGGTCTTGTCTATCTATCTCCCCCCCTCTCTTCTACTCTCTTTTTGCTCTCCAGTCGTACAAGGGTCTCAAGACCTTCCTCCCCGTCTAGGGCCCAGGGAAAAACAACAATCGCAGGACAAAGAAAACAAATCAGGGTTACAAAACACGAAGCATTCCTAGCCCATGCCCGATTCTAATCGGACGTCTATTAGTCCAGCCCAGCCAGGTTCACAGCCCTTGTAAAATGCTCCAAGTAAACACCCCTCCCAAGAACAGATAGTTGTAAGCTGTACAAGCCACCGGGCGTAAGCCCACGTTGGCTACCACAGCCCAATAAAGGTATCGGACCTCTCGTTTATGAAGTTTGAGTCGGGTTGAGGGTTTACTCTCGAGAAACATCACGACCGAAGGCCTTGGACTTCAGCCAGTCGAGGATGACAAGAATGCGGTTTCGGGCTGGAGAAGAGGAAGTTAGCATTGGTTCCATCGTGTTGGTAGAGTAGACTAAAAACTTACTGCTGAAGCACATGGAGAGGTAGGCACTGCGCCAGAACAAGAAGGTCAGGCTGCCACCGGAGGCGAAGTTACCGTTGAACCACGGGACGTCAGCGACGGCCTTCTCGCTACCAATGTAGGCTAAGCTGCCCTGGTGAGAGTACTTGAAGGGCTTGACATCCTTGATCCTTCGCAGCTTCTTCTCGAGCGACTCAATCTCCTGGGCGACCTCGGCCGCGTTGCCCTGCTGGAGGTTCAAGTTGCCGCTAAGCTCGTGGATGCGCGCCTCGTGAGTCTCAGTCTTGGCCATGTTGTTGAACAGGCGGGCCAGGAAGGTGCCCTCCTGTGAGGCGACCTGGGCAGTGGGAGCGTAGCCGGCGACGGCGCAGTCACCAACGGCCCAGATGTCGCTGGTGCCCTGAACAACGAGGTACTCGTTGACGGCGAGACCACGGCGGGAATTCTTCTGGGCGGGGATTTTGCTCAGGAGGTCTCGGACTACGGGGCGGACAGCATTGCCAGTGGCCCAGACGAGCAGACCGTAGGGAATCGTGAGGACTTCCTTGGTGCCATCAGGGCGCGAGACCTCAGCCTGGACAGCCTCCCCGGTGACACGCTTGACCATGGTCTTGAGCTTGATGTCAATGTTCTCCTCACGCATGGTGTTCTCGGTGTACTCAATCAGCTGCTTGGAGAAGGAGGGGAGAACGTTGGGAAGTGCCTCGATGAGAGTGACCTTGAAGCGGTGACTGATCTCGGGGATCAACTTCTTAATGTCCTCCTCGAAGAAGTCACGAAGCTCGCCGGCGAACTCGACACCGGTGGGACCGCCACCAACGACGACCATGTGCATGAGACGGTCAATCTCGTCCTGGGTCTGGCCCTTGAAAGAGGCACGCTCGACGCAGTCCATGATCTTCTTGCGGATCAGCTGAGCATCGCCAATCTCCTTGAGGAAGCAGCTGTTCTCGCGGACACCGGGGATACCAAAGGTGGCGTTCTCAGCGCCGACACCAATGACGAGCATGTCATAGGGGATCTCAGTCTCAGCGCCCTTGGGGTTGCCGTCGCGGTTGTCGACAATCTTGACGACCTTGCGTTCGGGGTCGACTGAGGAGGCCTCGGCCTCGTAGTACTTGGCAGCGGCCTTCTTGTGTCGGAGGATGGTGCGAACGGGCTCCATGATGGAGCGATGCTCAATCAGGCCAGTGGTGCATGAGGGAAGGAGGGGAGTGAAGAGGAAGTAGTTGCGGGGTGAGATAACAACAACGTTGTAGTTTTCGGTGTCGAGGTTCTTGAGGAGACCAACGGAGCCCCAGCCAGTTCCTGTGAGGTCCATGTTAGTGACTCAATTCGCGACATGTGAAAAAAGAAGAAAAAAAGAAGCGGCGAGCAAAGGCGAGGGAACGGCGAGGATTTGCGCCAACTTACCCAGAACCACGAGGGTCTTCTTAGAGGGATCGGACTGGAACTGCTCCTCGGGGTGACGGTCGTCCCAGATCTGATAGCAGGTGTATCCGACAGTGGCGAGCAGGGACAGGTAGGTGAATCTCCAGGTCCATCGCAGGGTCGAGCGCAGCTTGCCGGCCTTGGGCTTGGGCTTGGACTTGGGGGCCTCGTCGGCGTAGGCTCTTCGGAAGGCGATGCGGCCTGTGTGCTGAAGCTTCATGGCGACTGAGGGTCGGCCTGAGGCCTTGGAGGCGGTGGTGAGGGCGCGAGTCGCAATGCGACTGGGCTGGGCCAGGAGGCCGGCCCGGGAGAGGGCGGACATGGCTCGGGCGGAGGAAGCCATTGGAGATGCTGGGGAAGCTCAATTGGGAGCAAGCACCAGAAGGAGGTCGAGGAGGAGGAGGAGGAGGAGGAGGATGGGAGAGGTGAAGAGGGGGAAGAGTCAGGCAGGGCAGAAGCGTCGAGGGGAGTGTGACTGGAGAGAATATGACCCACGGCAAAAGAGAGATGGAGAGCAGCGGGAATTAGGTAACTGGAGGCGCGCAGCCAGGCGGCCAAGCGGCGACGGCGATGGGCCACCTCCCGTCACCTGGGGCGAGAAGTGCCCGTGTGGGTGCAGTGGGTGCAGTGGGTGGGCTACGGCACTGGGCGGCAGTAAACGCCCTGTACCAAGTAGTCCCGCAGGCGAGGTACCGCTACAGCTCCGGAGGGCAGCAGCCCGCACGGGGAACGGCGTCCACTATCGTACAGCGACCTCTCAGGTACGTACCCGCGCCTCGTCGGACCTCCCTGCAACGGGCTCCATCCGCCCATCCATCCGCCCATGGCCGCCATCCCTCCCTCCATTCATCCATCCAGATCCATTGGGACGATAAGAAACGGGGGGGAACGCCGTGGGACGTGGGACGCGGGATATGAGCCTCCATCCAGTGATAGCAGTGCACGCACAGCTCAGAGTCTACGGGTTGTCATTATTGTAGTAAGTGCGGGAGAGTACATTGCAAGCCCCTTATCCCTCGCGCAAAGTACAACTGAACCTCTCGGAGAGAAAAACCCTACACTGAACGCGCAAAGCCGGGTCCGGCTCCTGCGCAGGTACTGTACCTCGAGCGCTCTGCTACCGCCGACAGCTGTTCTAGCAGGTAGTAGGTCGTAGTACTCCGTTGTAGGTTATCCTCCATCTGTGGTGTGCTGCAGGCTGTTTGTGTCCAGTTGGTGCTTCGGTAGGCAGCCCCCCACTGTAAAGCTAGCGCAATACCGTAGCGCCTGTACGGAAACCGACCCGCCCGCTAGCCTGGATGACGCTCAAATTTTGGGGTGGCAGATTGAGATGGCGGACATGGGATAGGAGCTCCGCGCTGGAACCCTTGGGAAATTTTCTTCTTTCTCGCTTTCTGTGTCTCGCTGCCTTTGGTGCCTGTCCTATGTCCCTCCTCGCACTCCCCCGCTCCATCCTAAAGCGCCACGAGTCGGGGCGCTAGCATCAACCAGGAATAAAAATTGTTCTTTCTCCAACCCAAACTTGACCGGCACGAGGCCGGAATTGACCCTGATCCGGTGCCTCCAAAATGTCTCCAAGCTTGGCAACTGCGTGCAGTGTTATCGCACAGCGCCTCGGGATTTTCACCCCAATAAACCCCCTGTGTCCACTGGAGGGCGATTCCAGCGTCTGCAAGACACCGCAGAACGTCCGGTACATGGCACCTGGAGGATGTTCGTTCCTGGGCTGGAATTAACCCTCCGTGTCGGCGGGTCGTGAGACCCGATGAGGGAACCCGGGGGGGCCGGCCTGCGAGATCCGGCCTGCGGAATACTGACATCAGTCAAGCATGGGATTCCGGCTACTGATTCTCATTCAGCATACATCTCGTCCTCTATTTTTGTCTCTTTGCCCCTCGGACATCCCCAGTCGTGCTCGCCTTCGCACCTACATGGATGACGGATACACCGAACAATGGCCCAAGCTCGCGGCGCACACCTGCATCCAAGAAAAGGGTGCAACAGCTTTCAGCCCACCGTCTGTCGTCATCAATTGATTGCTCGAACTTTTCCCCATCCACGGCGTTTCTCCGGGCGCCCGGCATTTGGTCTGGGATCCCTGAAGTTTTACAAGGGCGCCAACCCCCGCCGCCGCCACGCGCACAACTCGCTGCCCTGGCTTGATGACTCTTGACGCTTGACGATGGAGTCGGGCTTGACAAGGTATGTACCCACGATTATCTGCATCGGTGCACGGGAACCGCAAGCACACGGACCCATTATATCCCTCCTCACCTCTATTCCCTTCACCCAGCACAAACGCAGTCCATCCTGATATTCAGGTGTCTGCTGCGCGCAATTACGTAGTTACCGAGGAGTCTTTCCCTGTGACCAACGCCCCCACGGGGATGATAGATGCGCTGGCTGGCCGACATCACCGCGTTCTCCTGGCTTGTGACTCTGTAAATCCGGTTTCTTACGACCCCAGGTCCCGGCAGCTGCCGAGCAGACAGGCACGGGTTGCTCGTTCGGTGTGTCGGTGAGCGTTTGCAGTCCGTGTACGCAGTACACTCGGGCTCCCGCTCGCATGTGATGCTGATGCGGGAGAGGCAGGCCTGGGCCAGTCCGGTCCACACTTTCAGAGGAGCACGATGGAGAATTGGAGATATGGAGTTGTATGGAGAACCCATGAGAATGCAAGATACCAGCCAAGGCCACGCGAGATTCGCTCGTCACCCATATTGGGTAACTCCTAGCGCATTGTTTGGGCACTATCAACTAGCTACTTTATCCTTCAACTGACCTTTCCCTCCCAAGGCATTGCGACACGAGGCGCATGTTTGGTAAGCCACTCCTTACCACCTAATCGAGGTATTTTAAGGTAAGCTGCGGACTCACCTGAACAGGACACCTAGGATAGGACGGTCAGCACTGGACAGACAGAGACGTCGTCGTAATGGAATTACATACTCGTGACACAGACCCAGACTTGATATCTATTGCGTCAAATTCTCTCATATTGCAATTACTCACTCACTCACTCGCCAATTACTGCACCCTTCCCCTGACTCCCAATTGGGCGATTTCATTATTGCTCAAAATTTCTTCCTGGGCCACTTCGTGCGTTTCCCGATGATGCTCCTAGATGGTTTTTGGCACTGTCCGGGCAAAACCCCGAAATCCCGGGAACCCGACGCTTCTCAGTTTTATTTCCCTATAGGGTATGTGCACCCGTTTACTCGAGAAAAGCAGCATCGTCGTGGATGGTTTATGGATTGGGGCTTGTAGGATTATTAACCTTGCGTCTCAGCCTCAAGTCTCCTAAAGTACCCTGTTGATATGAGAGGTGTCAAGGGGAATTCTTGGTTCGGAGTGTCGGAGCCGCAAAACGCACACCGAAGAAGGTAACCCACAACACCGAACTTCTATCATAAGTAGCAAACATCGCATGCTCGGTGACGTACCGTATAGCAGTCTATACAGCTCACCTCCACTCACAAGTCGGCAGTTACTCGACATGGTTGTTGTAAACTTCTGTGGCCTCAGCTCGCTAAACTAAGCTCTTGACCTTAGGTCACCGACCCTTGGTCTCGGCGGTTGTCCAACAGGGGAGCTTTTCCTTTAGCCCTTCCCAGGACCCTTCTCACGAGCTTTCAGGGCATCCAGGCTCCTTGTCCCTCTACGAACCCTAGTGTCCGTCGTCCGTCCGCCGTTGTGTGGCTCCCTTGGACCGGGTGGATCTGCGCCCAATCCACCTTTTGCTTGAGACGTCCGCAAGCGCGCTAATGACGGATCCGCGCTTCTCGACTCTTTGCGCGAGGGCCCGCACCGTTCATCTCGCAATTGGGATCGCGGTCTGCAGTCTGATTGGAGCGCATTTCATCGTCCTGGGCTTGGTTGAAGCTGAAGGGAGGTGATGATAATACAACATGTCCGCGCTATCTATTACACTGTCTGTTTACCGCTGCGGTGTGTGATCGTGGGGTATAGTCTCTGCTGGGTTGCGGACTGCCTCATGTAATGGACTACGCTCCTCTCTTTGGAGGCCGAGAGTTGGTTGGTTGGGCTGGTCCCATCACGTCTGGGAGAACCTCTGGCCTGGTGTTTGAAACAATACCGCGGTTACGCGGACTTTCCGTGGCCTTCGTCCCTAGCTGTTGGTTGCTTGCCATCTGGAAACCGCCAAGCTAGTATCAGATGTCCCCCTTGGCAGATGGAGTGGTTGCAAGATGGGTCTCATTCGAGGCCAGTCCAATAAGGCAAAGAGGCACGCGCCTCATGAGTGCACCAGTAAATTCCCATGGCCCACAGGTAACCATGTGCCGGTACCTTCGTATGTTTAGCGATCGTAGATTAAGTTCGTATACACCTCACTTTAGAGTTCATCTCTCCTACATCCAAGACATGTCGCTATTCTCATGTATATCGTCCTGCATGTATCATGTAAGCCATCCGGCCTTACTCTCATGGTCCAGGTTTCTCTAAAGTCCGACTGCGAAATCCATTATCCATTATCCACTTTCAACGGCAAGACATCGTACCGTTTTTATGGCCGTCATAGCCGGGAACGACCTTCTGCGACCGCAGACGAGACAAGTCAAGTTGAATCAAGACGGGGCTAGGCTCGACAAGTCCGGGCTCGACACACAGCCTGTTGTGGCTTTCGTTTGAGAGATGGGCCGCCACGATTGAGCGGGTTCGGAGGTGGCTTGCGCGTTGTCAGAGCTTCAGCACGTGTTGCGCGACGGAGAATCACCGACGGCAGTTACATGAAACCGAATAAACGAGGTGAAACGGAGTGGTGCTACTGCAAGCAGCTCCTGGTACGAAGTAGGCCTGGCGTTTTGGACGATTCTCGCGGACTCGCGCACGCGACTGGTGTTCATCAATGAAGGAGGGAACCAACGCCGAACCAACGCCTAAACCGGGCGTTGGTTCGGCGTTGGTTCTGCTCAAGTTAAAGCGAACCTCTGGCCCTTGTCCTTTATATTAAGCCTCTCGCACTCACCGAAATATGGTGTCCAGCCTCCGCAAGGGCCAAGGTGACCCGTCAATACGGTGCTGGATTGAGTTAGAAGGGATCAGAATCTCCTTGCAGGGCGTCTCGTTGGATCAAAACACTGCCCCTGCATTGAGATCATTAAGTCTGTGCGGCGCCCGACCATAACCCGACCACAACCCGACAACCCCTACCATAACCCTGCTGAAACACGGGCGGCCCTGGACGCGAGACGATAAATCCCCCGTAATCACGTCGCAAAGTGTAACTCAAATCAACCGATGGCTCCCGATTCGCAAACGGATCTGCTGGAGAATTTGTCCGGTATCATGTTACAGCGCCCAGGCCACAGGCGCAATGGAACTAAGGCCTCCGCCGGCGACGCCCAACGTCGCGCTCGGCTCTTTGCTCGTCGTGTCCGGTGGTGCTTTGAACTGAGGCTACTGCGTATTAGCTGGCTCGAGAGAAATGAGCCACTCCCGCCCAGTTGCCGTGATACCTTGCCAAGGCTTGAGGCCTGGATCTGGCCATCCCCCGGACCCCCCCAAAGCCCCCAAAAGTCCCAAGGTCCGCTGATCGTGGGGTCGCCGGCTTGTTATGCGATACATCCTTGCTTCGAAAGGAATCAAAGGAACCAACTCCGTACGAAACCGTGGTTGTGGCCTGTCGTCTCAACGCTCGGATCGATCCCGTTGCTTTCCTCTCCCGATCCTGGCTGTGGGTTTTGTCTCCGTCTCCGTCTCCTCTAGCCAAATCCACCAGTCAATCCTCCACTCCATCAACCAGACGCCTGGATCGTGCATGCCATAAACCATCCACCCCCGGTCGCTTCCTTTGCTCCTTCCCTTCTTTCTCCCCTCCCTTCTCCTTCCCTTCTCCTCCCCTTTTTCTGCTTCTCCAAGGCCGGTCCTTCTTCCCTTCGTATGTGCTAATAGTTCAACATCTTGGTCTGAGACTGGGCTTTTAACAATCACGCCCTTCCTCCACACCATCTACTGTCGCTATCGATTCTCCGAGAGCTGGACTCCCAAGAAGAGTCAGGATTCAAGGGCCCATTCGCTACACCTTCACTCACCATATTGCAATCAACAAACATCTTCGACAAGGATAATCAATGGAATACTCGCTCGTCAATCCTCCCAAGGCTCGCTGGGAGATGGATGCCAGACACGCAGACGGCATGTCCCTACCGCCTTGGACTCGGGATGAGAGCGACCACGAGGATTACAACGTTGCAGTCATGAACGACGTCGCGAGGAGGAACAGGCGCAAGATTCGACGCAGGACCAAGCGGGACCAGACCCAGGAACCGCCAACGAATCCCAACGTCCAGCTTTCCCTTCCATTCTCGTCAAAATCCGCCCTCCGAAAACGACAGAGAGACGACATCCCCGGCAATTCTCTGAGAGAATCCACCGTTGAAAGCTATTATCAGACTGCTACCGAGGTTGCATCTGCCACGGCCAGTGGATATCCCAAGGAGACGGAAAGCTACGCTGCTACCAAGACGACTGCGCCGACGACTACTAGCCAATATGCTACCAAGACGACCTCCAAGACGACCTCCAAGACAGCGGCTCCGACTGCCGACAGCACTGCCAATGGGGATCCGTATGAGAGTGAGAGTGAGAGTGACAGCGACAGCGACGGCCTCAGCGACAGTCCCAGCGACAGTGATTACGATGAGGCCGAGAAGGAGACAGTTTCATCAGTACCCTCCTCATCGGTGGATGCGGCTCTTGGCGGGTCTCGACAGGCGGAGTTGGTAAGTCCAAGTCTGGAGTGCCAACGGATTACTGTGATAAACCCAGTACCTTCTGAGATGGCGCCGGCGCTCACCAACATTCTTCATATGCTGACAAGTTCTAGCTTGGGGACCCATCTGGCGGCCTACACTCTGACGTCCATAAAATCCTGCTCGCGGTCGGATCTATCGGTATGTCTGCCCGAATGTAATTGTAATTGTCTAGTTGATTGACATTGTTTAGTCGGCTTCATTCTTATCATCAGCGTATGCCTGATTGCTTGGAAGTTGCGCAACAGGACCCAACGCCGGAAAGCTCCTGTGGACGACATGGCTTTCCACAAACCCAGCCGCATCGACAAGATACTCGCCAGGGTGCCTTTCATCAGGACACGTCTCCCTAACCGCGAGTGGTACACTATCGAAGACCCGTCAAAGTATAGCTACGAAAAGTCGCAAGCCACAAAGCCTCCGAGATTCGCCTCGCGCCGTATAGAGTCACAATTCTTCGCCCCGAATAAGCCCGTGGGAGTATACACCTCGCCGAGGATGGGATCAAGATCGAAATTCTCCACCGCCGACACGCTCAGCCCCACGAGCACTATGTTTGTTGAAAGCAAGGCGGTGCAGGTTCAGGTTGTGTCTGGACAAACCGCGAAGCAGGTCCGGCTGTCTGTTCAGGCAAAGCCAATGCCATCTACTCCGAGATACACCTACAGCCAGTCCAAACGTCAAACAGGAGTCAGTACACTGTCATCTATCTCCTCCGGATTCGGCGACGGAGACATCATAATTACACCAGAAAACACAGTCAGCACAGTAAACACGTCCACCATGCCCTCCCTCCCCACAGCCGTGGCCGATCCGTCTCGGCAATCCTCTATTCGCTCACCCGCGGCCTCTCGACGATCATCCATGCGTTCGTCTGGAAGGGACCCCCGACGCGACACAGCAATGACCGCAATGACGGATGTGACGTTGGATGGGCGGCCGCGGTTCCACAGCGTCAACTCATGGGTGAAGCAGCAGTCAGGGCATTTGCGCCGAGCGCAAAACGGGGTTGATGGCGATGCGCCCCCCGTGCCCATGCTGCCACCGCCGGAGCAGGAATTGCGGTTGATGATGCCAGATGGAGAGGAACCGCGGCGGGTGGATATGCGATGAGGACCTGGATCATCGGTCCTCCGAATTAGACATGCGTGCGTTACAGAAGAAGCATGCAGATGCCGAGAAGGCGATGATGGAAGCCGTCCTGGAGATGGCATCTACATGACGTGAACGAGCATGAAGCGGGGGTTGTTATATATAGAAAACCAGTAAATCTCGATACATCACACCAATTTTATATGTCTAAAATCTACGATATCCTAGGAGCAAACATGGTTGATTCTACTTGGAGGGGTACATTTCCCAGAAGCCAATTTCCATCTATTCACGGTCAGGTTTTTTTAGTCTGTTAATGGGATAGGGTATGGTTCACCTTCAATGCATGGATAAAAATCTTGACCAGCTCTTCAACTCGAGTCGGTGACTGGAGAAGGATATGCTTCTCGAGTAAATCTATAACGCCGTGTGTCAGTACTCACACGCCACGGAGTCATTGTCTCATAACGAAACTGTGAGGGACACAAAACCGACCTGATCCAAGCGTAACGGCCTCGACATAGTCATCCGCAACGTAGTTCTTGATCCACGCCCAATACGTGTTGTCCTCGTGCCGCGTATCCGCGTGGCCGTGCAGCATCTGCGCGACGGCCCCGTAGCCGAGGAGACAGGGGGCCAGGGCCATCTGGAGCCCGAGCCAGTCGCTGGTCTGGCCGACGTCGAGGACGTAGCGGGTGTAAGCGGTGCAGGCTACGTAGAAACGGTGTTAGTCGTGGGAGACGGGCGAGGAACTGGGAGTATGTGCGTGCCTTGATGCTCCTCGGTGGCGCGGACATCGGCAATGGAGATGCCGAAGGAGTTGCAGTAGGATGTGTGCAGTTTCAGCTCGTGCATGATGTGCGCGACGATCTCACTTGCCTAGAACGGCAATATTTGGTTAGGGACTTGTGGTTGGGTGCCGAATCGAGACTCACTCTTGAGATATCCTCGGCATTCTGCGCCTTGTAAGCCGCGAGGGCGTTGGCTCGTGAGAAGTGAATCTGGCATCCAGCGGCGTTAGTTGCCACCCTTCCCTCGGGTGCACGGGAGTCGACATACGAGGTAGAGATAGTCTTGGACGATGTACCCCTTGAACGACTCCAGCGGCAGCGTTCCGTCGCCCATGGCCATGACGAACGGGTGGTGCACAAACTGCTTCCAGACGTCCTTGACGTCTGGCCGCTCGAGAAGGTACTCGAGGAAGTAGCCCCTGTCTCGTGTCAGGATGCTGAGTGTATGCTTCGGCACCGGCACCGGCACTTACGGTGAGAATGGCAATGTGTAAGTCGAGTGGAAGTGGTTTAGAGGGCCATGTCCCTTGCCTAGACCTGGTGCCGTCCGGATGGCTCCCTCGATATATCGACAGGCCGAGCGGACGGCGCTGGGCGCATCAAGCCCCTTGGCCAGGTTTGCTGCAATGGCCGCTGTCATCATCGTCAGTGTCTGTATCTCTTCCTCTAAACTTCATCCTCCCAAAGAAGACTTACACGCCAGGGAGCATCCCGTGCCATGAGTACTCGTGCTCGACTGATACGGACTCTTGACCCGGAACACCTCTCCGTCGCCACCGACCAACACATCCACCACGACCTTCCTCTCCTCCTCCGTCTCAGCTACCGTCAGATCCTCCTTGAAGGGCCGATGCCCGCCCTTGACGAGCACCCACTTGGGGCCCAGGGCGTGGATCTCCCGCGCCACCGTCTCAAGGTCGTCTGCGGAGCGGATGTCGACCTCCGGGCGGCCGTTCTGCGCGAGCACCAGGGCCGCCTCTGGGATGTTGGGCGTCAGCACCGTGGTGTGCGGGAGCAGGTGCTGTGAGAGCTGCTTGATGGCCTCGTGGGGGAGGAGCTGGGCGCCCGAGGTTGAGACCATGACCTGACGAGTTTGGTTAGACGGCGACGAGGATATGGAACGAGAGGGCTTCGTACGGGATCGACAACTAAGACTGGGATCTTGTGCTTGGTAACCATTCTCGAGACCATCTCTATCGTGTCTGCGGCGGCCAACATGCCTATCACGCCACAACCGGTTCTCGTCAGCTTCGCTCTTCTTCACACATGAGTGCGGTGCGGAGCGCAACTCACCCGTCTTGACGACGTCGACGCCCACGTCCTCAATACACGCCTCGATCTGCTGGGCTACGAACTCGGCGGGAATGACATGGATCCCCTTGACGCCCTGCGTGTTCTGCGCCGTCAGGGCCGTGGTGGCCGTCATGGCGTAGCAGCCATGCGCTGCGATGACCTTCTGGTCTGCCTCGAGGCCGCTGTGAAGATGCACATGCAATTAGCCCTCTATCCACAAGTGAGCCAAAAAAGCTTCATATAAGTCTCTCCTCCCTTCATCGAAAGAGCCTCGTATTTTCACCGTAGACTCCCGAATCGAACGAGCTTCACTTACGCCCCGCCGGAGCTGTCCGAGCCCGCAATAACAAGCACCCGTCCCTGAACCATGATGCCTCCTCCAAAAGACCGGCGTGTTCTAAGATGAAGAGAAAAGCACGAATTCGGCGAGCCTGTGATAAATGAATACGGTTGACTAAAGCCGCCGTCGGAGGGTTTCGCGTCTTAATCCCTCGCTCGTCGTTTGGACTGCCCAGCCTTTAGTGGGGGCAATGCTAGACGAAGGCCCAACACCGTAGCGTCATCGCCTGCGTGTACTTTGTGTCTCAACATCACCATCACGAGGTTGGCCAACGAATATTGATTCATATGTCTTTGAAATGCAATGCTTCCCACTCGAGGGAGGGGTACCTGAGTGGCTAGAGGCGACGCTGTCATCAATCCAACAACCATCAGCCCGACTTTTCTTCTCCCATATCTTGTCCCCTCTAAATTCACCCCTCGTGAAAGCTACACAAAGAAACGCCCTACATCGCTCTCAAATACACACTCATTCATCATCATCTAGCCCCGCGTCCCTCAGAAGCCCTCCCTCCCTCCTGGACTCCTCGCCCAAACTCCAAAGATTCCAAACCAGCCCTGGCCAGTTCCCCCAGCAGCCCGGAAACGTGATATATACATTGGCCCACAGAATGGGCATTCTCTCCTGACTTCGCGCCACCCGCTTCATATGCATGTGCTCATGACTTTTTGGTTGTTGTACATTGAATTCTCATCATGTGGGGTCGTCTCTTCTGCATAAACGTTGACTCTTGCCCTCGTCTCGCTTTCAGCGGAGGATGTTAAGCGGCGCTGGAAACAAGTTGGGCGGCACATCCATCGGCTCGCTGATGCTTCTCTGCCTCTCCGTCCTGTCGTCTGCCGAGCTGCCATCTCCATCGCCGCTATCGTTCTCGCTCGCGCTATCGTCATCATCACTGCTGTCACTGTCCCCCTCTTCCTCATCAAAGACGATCTGCCGCATCACGTTCTTGTCGAACAAGTCAATTACCATCCTGCGCACTCCCAGCCGGTAGTGGTTCCATTCCATCGCACCCATGACCTCCTTGAAGAACTCCTTGCTTCGGAAGGCGCTTGGCTTGCGTTGTCGCAGTTTCTGCAGCTCCGTGACCGCTTTCTTGTAGAGAACCATATTCCCTAGGTCAACGATGAGCTCAAGAACTCGCTTGTTCACGTCTTCATCGCTCATCAGCGGTATAATCTCTCCAGGCTCCAGGGGTGGACGAGCCGCGCGCCGAGGAGGCGCCTCAGGTGCAGTCCGCTGCGTCATGGGGACAGTGATAGATGCGACAGTCTTCTGCTTCCACGGTTTCAGAGACAATAGCTTCGACAAGTCGGCCGGAATACAGAATCCAAGTGACGTGCCTAGAGGCGTCGTATTCGCGTCCCAGCCATTCTCCGACAAGATCTCCAGGCCATGAGTAGAGCGAGAGATCAAACCCAAGACGAAGAACGCCGTGCCTCGGAGGCTCATCACCTCATGCGACTCGGCAATCTCGATAATCTGTTCCACCACGTCGCTAGACTCGAGGAAGGGTGCTCCAAGCTCCATCGACCCAACATTACCCACCGCCCAGAGGCAGCCCTTGACCTTAGTAAGAATTTCAGAGTCGCTCGTCTGCATTCTGTGTTCGCGGATTGTGGCCACAAACTCTTCAAAGTGACCCTTATCGCTGAGAAGCCTGCAGCCCTCCTGGGTACGGGTCAACTCTCGGTAGAAATGCGGTGGCACATGGCTATCGTGGAAATCGGCATCAGCCTCGCCATCGTCAAACAGACTCATCCGGTGACTGCCCTCATCCGGATCGACAAGGAAAGCCTTTGCTAAGCTGGCTTCGATAACGCTGACATAGGTATCGTTGCGCCCCAAGAACCAATCATCCATTTCGTTGCTGATGTAGTCCAAGCCATCCAAGTAATGGTATCCAATCGACGTGGACAAAAATCGTAGGAGCAATGGTGCTCCAATCTCGCCTAGATGATCGAGTGCAGGCCTACATTCGACAATATACTCCAAATATGTCTTCCTGTTGCATGCTTTCTCCAGAATCTTGACCGCTGTCGCACATACTTCGATTTCCGGATCGTAGAGTTGGGTTACAAGTAGCTGGATCGCCCACTTAGAATCACCCACTCCTCCTTGGCCGTTGACCGAGGGAATTGGCCGGATGGCATACTTGCGAAGGGCGTTTGTTGCATGGATTCGGATGTCCTTAGTGCCCGCAGTCAAGGCCTTGGAAACCAAAACGCGAGGGTGACCTTGGACGCTGTAGTCGAAACTTGATAGGAGCAGCTTGATAAGGTCCGGTCGTTGCTTCAAGTCCACAATGTGATACATCATGTTGAACATTTTCCATCTCTCCATGACCTGGAGTCCTTTGGGGTCGCCACTGAGGACCCCTAGCATGGGAAAGTAGCCGCCACAGAGACTATCGGTTATTCGATCTCTCGAGAACATGGGATATTGGGCTGAAATTCCACTGGTCTGGGTAATGGTTAATATCTTATCTTATTACTCATTAGTATGCAATGACTTACTGGATCGCACTGAGCAAGACATTCAGCAATCTGCCTCAGTAATTTGCTGTCCGCAAGGAACTTGATGCCCTCAATCGATTGTAGCAACGAGTGCATGAGCGCACAACCCGCCTTGACGTACTTCTGAGTGTTTCGTGTGTTTTTGATTTCAGCAAACTTGAACTTGAACGGCCGGTAAAAGCTCATGATCCTCTTCATGAACTTTGACGCCTTGATGGCCTCTTCGAGCCGTTTCCCGCTTTGAAGGGGCCCGTCAAACACTTTCACAATATTTTCCCAGTTCCATTTTGCATAGTTGGAGCTGTTGAGTACGTTTGTGTCGATAAGCAGTTGCCTGAACGTGGCATCATCAAACACGATTGCGGCGGTTGTCTTCGGGGTGTCCTCCAGCGACACCAAATCTGCCATGCTGTGACTGGAAGGCAGCGCACCGGATGCGATTCCTGATGGAGCGCTCCTGTATAGCGTTCGACTGACGCTGCTGATTTGATAGACGATGCCTGATGCAACAAAGTGGTCGTCGTTCCCCACCTTGGCGGCTGCAGAGAAAAGGTCAGGCAAAAGATGGAGCTCTGCGCTCCATGAAGGAGGAAGGAGTCGGCTGGCGAGCTTGAGCACCTCGCCAATCAGAAGAGTTATCTTGCGCTTGAGAGTAGGATTCTCATCCTCCTGGGCGATCTTGAGGAGGATGGGGAGAAGGTTGGACTTGATAAAGACGGCCAGCAGTAGAGCAGTGTAATGTTCGACAAAGTTTTGCTCGCCAGTCTCTTCTTCCACATACAATGTTTGCCCCCTTTCTCTACCAGTTGACGACTTCAGGTTGGCTACTCGGCCGTATGTCGTCAATCTGCGCCCAGCGAGGAAGGACGTGGCCCAAGCAGGCGACTTAATCCGAAGCAACGAAAACACGAGGTCGATGACTGTCTCGCGGATCGCAGGGTTTGGTAGTAGCATACTTGTGGTGAGGGATCGGATGGAGCGTAGGTCGTACATGCAAAGAGACATCAGGCCCGGCCATGACTTCAAGGCTGTGGCGATGGCCTTGGAATTTTGCTTGAGAACGTGCTCGTTGGTAAGGAGTTGATCGGTAAAGACGGTGAAGAGAACCTCGAGTCCATATCCTGGTTGAAGGTACTTTCGCTTCTTAGGCGAATCCAGGAGGTAGAGGAAAGCCGATGTCAAACTTTCTGGGGCTTTGTAGATTCCCTCAGCAAGCGCCTCAGATAGGGGACCCATGCCTCCCGATGCCACCAGCAGCGCCGGGTCACGCACCAATATCTCGGCCAGAGTCTCGATGCAGATGGGCCGGAGTCGATCGATATCCTGTTCAGAGGCCTGGACGTTGGTGCGACGATCTTCACCGTGCTCAGCAACCGCAACGATAGTTCGTACGACGGCGCGGGATATCTCTTTAACACCGCCCTTCACGTCGAGGAACGCGCGGACAAACTTGAGGGCCTGTTCCCGTTCAACATCTGCCTTTCGATAGTTGTTTAAGGACCTGGGGGAATTAGTACGTGATGTTTGGTAGCATTTTGCAGAAACCATACCGTATGACAAGATAATCTGTGTTCAAACTGCGAATCTTCTTAAGTGATGCCACATCCGAAATGGCATATCTCGTCATCCGGTATCCAGCAGCAACAACCTCTCGACTTTCACTCAACAGCATAACCTGCATTCGGAGCCCAAAGACGGACCAGACGAGATCGTACTTGAGAGTCTGGTGCCTCTTGAATAAGTCGACTAACTGATTTCCGCGAGTCACATAGTATTCAGGCGTCATGCCCTCAACCTCAAGCGCTTGAAGGAGCTCTGTCAGCGCAAATGTCGGGCTCTCCGTTGACGAATCAACGTCAGATCCCACACCGGCAGATCGTGACACACTCTGTGGGGAGCGCACGACGCTTGGATCGACAACGTTGGACCCGGTACGATTTCGAGTTGGGGTCGTAGGGGGAGCTTGACGGGTGCGCTGGGTATCAGATATTTTCTGCCTCAGCTCCCTGATGCGCGTGTTGCTAGCATTGAGTTCGGCTTCGACCTTCTGACGTTGCTCTTTGGCTTGCTTTGCTTTCTTAGAGTTGAGCGCCTCGAGCATGTTCTCGCTGCCCTCCTTGATCTTCATCTCACGGTTGAGACGTTCCTTGAGGGTTGCAATGGCCTTGTCTGTAAGGGAATCGACGTCGTCTTCGTCCACCTTGTCCATGAAGCTGCTGGGATACATGGACGCGGCATCGCCTCGGCTGCCCGCACGACTGCGCAACTCTGAACTGAAGCTCCCCGGGGCGCCACCAGGATTCAGGCTGCTCCCACGCGGCGCAAAAGAGACGCCTGAGGCGGACAGGTTGCGACCACCGGCGCCATTTGGAGGCTGGAGACCTGTGTCAAAGCTGGTGCGGCCGGGCATCTGAGACTGCTGTGACGACTGGCTCGACGACGTCAGGCCCTTTTGGGCGGCGGAGGCAGAGGAGCTCAGCATCACGAGGGTGAGCGGCCCACCGGCTGGGACGCGGCCCTGGCGCGGTAGTGGTGCATCCGTCGGTTACTCGGAGCGGTTGGCTCGCGGTCTGCAGCGGGTGCGGCGTCGATCGGGGAGTCGGAGGAGGTTGTCGTCGTTGGGGAGCGATGGCCCGACTGAGGCGGGTTACGATGCGATGGCGACAGGAGACGTCGGCAAACGGGTTCGATATGGATCGAGTCGGCGAGGGGAGCGGGCTCGAGAAGATGGCGATGTGGTGATTTGGCGTTGGGGGCGGAGACGGCTCTCGAGGTGCGTGCGTGCTTGCGTGGATGTGGAGGCTCTTGCAGCCGCAACACGAGCACACGAGGAGGCGAAAGCAAAGGCAAAGGCAAAGGCAAATGCAAATGCAGATGCAGGCAACCCAACAGCAAACAAGAGAATGAAGGAGGCTCGAGGTGCAGGGCGACAGGGTTCGCGAAACGAGCGACCGGGATGATTGGAGGATCTGGCGTGCGGGTGGAGGAGCAGGAGCAGAGTCGCGATGGTGTCCAGCCCGTGGAGAGCCTGTAGGGAGACCGTACGTAGCAGGGAAGCCGTAAGGAGGGGGATGTCGTTGGTTGTGCAGCGAAAGTGGAGGGATTGGGCTGGATGCGGATGTGGACAAGGTAGGGACGTGGTACAGAATGGCAGTTCCAGCGCTACGGGGTACGGGGTCGGGGGATTCGACCCGGACACTAAATTGGTGGTGGTGGTGAGCATTTAGTGCAAAGGAACAAAGGACGCTCCAGGTAGCGGGCAGTTAAAATAGAGGCATCGCCGACTAACTGCATACCTAGTAACTGCCCGGGGCAAGGTTTATAGGCCCTGCAGCCCTGCAATCCGCGGATGGCTCAGCTGGCGTTCAGTGATGGTGCCGCCGATGGTGCCCCCAAGCACCCCCAGCCTGAGCATTGCAGCATGGATGTCACTGAGCCAGCCACTGAGGGCGGTCGGCGCGGGGGTGCTGCAGGGCTTAAATCTGAACGGGTGGCCGTCTCTAATTAGTACCTAGTTCAGGGCTGAAGAACGGGCTGAAGAACTGGATGCTCTGTCTGGCTGCCATTGTTAGAGACGGCCCTCGACGAGGCGGAGGGCATTGTAATAGGTATCCCTTGCTGACCCGGTGTAAGTTAGGGCAGCTGCACATATTCAAACCAGGAGAACGAGGATGGCGCCCGCTGTGTTCCCTTATCAGTACTATTTGCACTATTGAACTTGTCGTCGTCGTTATCGTTATCTTATAGCGGCATCTTAAGTCGCCTCGATGAACTCCATTGATTCACCCACTTGGTCCACAATCAAGACTGAATCAGAAACCTGGCGGCTTCCACTTCTAGCCAGTCTCCCCGAGACATCGTATCATCGGGAACTCTCCACACCCGGAATTTCTTCGTACAACTGCTGGTTCCCTTGACTGTTCCCTGGATTGTGATCCCATAGATAAGATAAGCTGATAAGCTAATCGCCCAAGGCTAGAAGCGGCAGCCACCACCTCCCGTGCCGCGACCGTCATGGGAATCGGCGCCCTCCGCGTCGCCGGGACCGTCCACGCGTGGCCCCATCAGAGCCGGAAACTCGCTACCAATCTGCGTCGCGCTTCGCCAATGATTTCGGCCGCTGGCGCCTGGCTGCATCGCCGCTGTCCGCCGTGCGCATTGGACGCTGTAGCTGTCTCAGTTTGGTTGTTGCTGCCCCAGGTGCTGACGTGAACGTCGCGGCTCCGCGGCCGAAGGTTATATAGCTTATCTCCTCCCACCTCCCCTCACCACCGCAACCTCCAGTCCTCTCACAAACCCTCAACAGCTTCTCCTCTTCAAGCCTCGAATAAGCTAAAGCAAAGACTTGCTTCACATTGCCTCAGTCTTCGTTGCCCGCCCTTTGATACCCTTCTCACTCAACTCTCCACGCATTGATACCCCTCTACTTCTACCCCTCAAAACCACCTTGATATCCATGTCCCAGGAACTCCCCGTCCGAGCAAAGACCTCCACCATGCCTTACGTCTCCGCAGCTCGCTATGGCAAGGACAATGTCCGCGTTTACAAAGTCCACCGCGACACCGAAGCCGGTGTCCAGACCGTCACTGAGATGACCGTCTGCTGTCTCCTCGAGGGCGAGATTGACACCTCCTACACCGAGGCCGACAACAGCGTTGTCGTTGCCACCGACTCCATCAAGAACACCATCTACATCACTGCCAAGGAGAACCCCGTTACTCCCCCTGAGCTCTTCGCCTCTATCCTCGGCAACCACTTCATTCAGAAGTATGCCCACATCCACGTCGCCAACGTCAAGGTCGTCACTCATCGCTGGTCCCGCATCGAGATTGATGGCAAGCCCCACCCTCACAGCTTCATTAAGGACAGCGACGAGGTTCGCAACGTCGAGGTTCGCGTCAGCCGCAAGGATGGCATTGCCGTCAAGAGTGCCATTGTTGGCCTGACCGTTCTCAAGAGCACTGGATCTGCCTTCCACGGCTTTGTGCGGGACGAGTACACCACTCTTGGCGAGACCTGGGATCGCATCCTCTCGACCGATGTGGACGCCTCTTGGAAGTGGAAGACATTTGAGAACCTTGAGGCTGTCCAGGCGGTTGTGCCTAAGTTTGACGAGGCCTGGAAGTCTGCCCGTGAAATTACTCTCAAGCTCTTCGCCGAAGATGAGAGTGCCAGCGTCCAGAACACCATGTACAAGATGTGCGAGGAGATTCTCGCTGCTGTCCCTGAAGTTGAGACCGTCATCTACGAGCTGCCCAACAAGCACTACTTTGAGATTGGTAAGTCACAATCCCCGCATCTCAACCTCAACACAAATACTGACATTTATCTTAGACCTGAGCTGGCATAAGGGCCTCAAGAACACCGGCAAGGACGCCGAAGTTTATGCTCCTCAATCTGGCCCCAACGGTCTGATCAAGTGCGAGGTCTCCCGCTCGTAGACGGATTAGCATCGGGGTTGTATCATCAATTCGAGTACATACATTAAAGCGTTGGAATTTGGGACAGTTGCAATGTAGCGGATGATCCGATGTAATGAGCTATGACGGAACAATATAACTTAAATACACTTATACATAAGCCTTGAATCAGCCGTCTGTGATAATTGCTTCTCCCAGGAGCTGTATAAAATTATGAGCCCCAATTGCTCTGAGAATTCAATACTTGCTGGTTTTGAGACCCCACCCCTCTGCATCATTTCGACGTTCTTGTCCGACGTAGCAGGTTCCTATCACGCCACAGCCTGTGCTCCGATGTTGTGAAAAATGTTGTTGCCATTTGCTTGATTTCCAGGTCATGAGAGATGCCCACAATATGGTACAGATAGTACACGACTTCTCCAGTCCGTTACGCTATTCTACAACGCCGCCGTTGGCCTTCCGGCAATTATTCCCTTATAACCTCTTGGTGTCGGTGGCACGTAGTCTCTCCACCGCCTGTTCCCAGCCGTCCTTGCCCACCACCTTGCCACCAAACCGTATCAGGTTGTCCTTGTACGGGTGTGCCTCACCCTCAAAAGCCTTGAGGCGTGCCAATCGCTTGTCTCGGAGTCGGTTCTTGGGCAGCATGCCACTGACGGCTTTGCGCAGCACCTCGGAACCACCGTGCTTCTCCATCAAGACGTCCATAGTCACCGTCTTGAGGCTACCAGGGCGGGTCGTGTGTCGGTAATAAGGTTTCTGCCACTTCTTGCGGCCGGTCGTGTGCAGCGCAGCGCAGTTGGTCACCACCACGTAGTCGCCGCAGTCGGTTGAGGGATCGAAGATGGGTTTGTGCTTGCCCATCAGGAGAACGGCGATGCGTGACGCTAGGCGGCCGAGTGAAGGGGGAGTCACGCCGGGTTGGGTCGAGAGAGTCTGGTGGGGGGTGGAGGCGGAAACGGAGTGCCATACTCGGGAGTAGGCGAGCTTGGTCTATAGAATTGGTTAGCATATGGGTCGAGGTGAAGCATTTGGACATGGTATGACCTACCAGACCCAGGGTTTGAGACATCTTGACGACTGCTAGAAGGGTCAATCCCTCAAGAAAATCACCGCCAATGGGTTTAAGTCAGTGGTGGGGCCCAGGTGCTGGTGTTGTACCGTCGTTGAGGCTACGCCGGATCGTCTCGCAAGATCGCGAATCTGCCAATGCTCTACGAAAGTTTGATGCCAGGTTTAATTGCTGACTCAGGGCTGGCTATGGTCACGTGCGCCAGTCGTTTCCGAAGTCGGTGGTGGCCCACTCGGCGGGGAGTTGCATTACTACAAGTCCCGGCGGCATCGTCGGCCGTGGATTTCAAAGCAGAACAAGCAAACACACGATCTCCTCAAAATGGCCCCAAAGATCACTCCGCCCCGTGCTCTGGCAGCGGCATCTCTCTGCCTGATTGCAGGCTACTCGGCCTACCGCTACGGATCTTCACGCCGCAACAATTCCAAGGACACCCCGCCCGGTTAGTGCCGCACGGCTTCTCTTACACCAGATTCAACGGTCTAACCAGTACCAGCAGCCTCTGGCAAGAAGACAGTCGACAACTCGTTTGAGGTGCGCCCACGTCTCACAGCGGATGACTCAACGCTTTGAGAAGGGGACGAGGAGAGCAAAGTGTTCGTGAAAACCAGGGATACTAATGAAACGCTGTGAAAACAGACCCTTTTTGCCGTACCGTTGTCATGTGACGGCTGCATCAAGGCGGTTTCAGATTCGGTCTACAAGATTGGCGGCATCAACAAGGTTGAAGGCAACCTTGAGGATCAATTGATATCTGTCGAAGGCACAGGCAAGTGTCGACTCGGTGTGCGACAAGATGAGGTTGGAGGAGGGCTAATCATGCAATCTTATTTCAGCGGCACCTTCAGCCATTGTGGAAGCCATTCAATCTACCGGGAGGGACGCCATCTTGCGAGGATCAGGCGTCTCAGACAGTACGTGCAAGAGGGCGTTTCTTTTGATTGTGTCAAAACGTTTGGGGCTGCTACTCAATGCCCGTCTCCCCGAGAATTGAGTTGGTCACTGCCAAACTTTCGTTGGGCTAACACATGATACTTGATAGGCGCTGCCGTAAGCATCCTTGAGAGTTTTGCAGACATCGAGAAGGAAAACAAGGATGAGGAGCCAAACCGTGAAGTGAGGGGGCTGGCAAGGATGGTTCAGGTTGGCTCTGGACGCACGCTCGTGGACCTGACCATTCGGGGAGTTGCTCCAGGAACATACCGCGCCTCGATTCGTGAGTACGGCGACTTGAAGGGGGGCGCACGATCTACGGGACCCGTCTGGGCAGGAGGCGAGAAGGAAACCCGCGGTGCCCTGGGTGTGGTTGAGGTGGGTAAGGACGGACGAGGCGCTGCGTTTGTCAACCATCCTTTCCAAATCTGGGAAGTCATTGGACATGCCATGGTCCTGACACGACAGGAGGAGGGCACCGAGCCGCTGGCGAACGACGCAGACACCGTCGTGGGTGTCATCGCGCGCAGTGCTGGTATGTGGGACAATGACAAGACGGTGTGCTCATGCACAGGTAAGACGCTCTGGGATGAGCGTCGGGATGAGGTCAAGAAGGGGATGCTGTGATGGAAGGCATACCCCCAGCTGTAGCCGCCGACCTCGTTCGATTTCGTCCCCTCTCAAACTTGGATATAGCGAGGATACCAGGGGAAGGATAGCACTCAGTGGAATTAAGGTTATTGAGGTCCTGGCATGATCGATTCATGGCATCAATCCTTCGTTTTCCAGTCTCTTCATCCCCGCGGGCGCTTCGACTGGACGTGAAACCGGGAGCATAGCCCGAAACAATGGCAGGCGAAGCATTTGGGCTTCTATCGCAGGGCTTACGAGTTGATGTGGTGCGATATCTCAGTCCCAAGGTCAGATCGCTACATGGGTCAGGGCGATAATCGTTCGACACACGGCCGGGCGATGGGCAGTTGTTCTGCCACTCTCGCCCTTGGCGTGGTGCCGATGGGTGGGAGAACAAACCCATGTTCTATAGAATGCGATTCGAATTCAGGGCAGAGTTCCCGGATGGTAAATCCCTGGCCACGTAAGAAGAAGCGAAGGGGAACGACGTCGTCCCCAGACTGAATCGACGGCGATGGTGCGATCCTCGGCGTCCAGTGCCGGACGAACGGTGGATCTCGTTGCGCTACGGATGTGCGGCCCATCATCTGCCGGACGAGCACGAAACGGACAGGTCTATGCGTAGAACGACAGATTGGAACAGCAAGATGCTACAGTGCTAGAGACAGTAGCTTACGTACTATGGGGATTGCTACATCTAGAAAACAAAGGGCTTTGACGTAGGCGGTGGAGTCGCAGCGTCGCACAGAAAGTGGACGATCAAGGCAGACCGAGTGCGAAGGCGCAATTGATTGGGGAAGCGGGCAGAACTCCGCACTTTGAAGACCGGAAGAGCCCGGATGGTGGTGGCAGGATGAGACGGGGGCAGGGCCAGGAGGTGGATTGGTTTTGGATAAGTTAGAGATCAGCTCGTGGAGAAGGGACGGGATGAATGTATCTTGTTGCGAGATGCCAGGAGTTTAGGACCTGCAATGGGTAGCACGGCGGCATGACTCTCTTGGGAAGTCACTGGCTTGTGTTGCAGAGCGAGAGGTCTTCGGGCCAACATGGAAAATCTTGCATGTGAAGTGGCACGGCAATTCGGACTTGGTTGTAGCATCAACAGGGAGTCTAAGGTGAGGCGTCACATCGAGTTTACGAATTAAAGCTGACAACTCGATTAAAGCTACCCAAACTTACACAAACTTACAAACTCTCTTCAAGCCGACTCGACAGAAAGGGCTTTGTGCGTTTTGATCTTCCACTTTTGTTTTCACGGCTCATTTCCACATCTCATCTTGAGTTTCCAACGTAACACACTCGCGATGTGAGTTTTGCTGTCGCATTGACAACCCCTGGCCCCTAGATCTCGGCCCGGTCACACCCTGTCTGGCAAAACGTGTCAGTCACGCTCGCCCAGGCCTCCGACGATCAGGGGTCCCTTTCACAGGCCTTGGCACGACCGGAGGGGCCGCGAGGAAAGCTGGTCGAAGGCCCGAATTTGGTCGCCTGGAAACATGGCCTGGCTGAGCATCTGGTCGAAGTCCTTACTTCGTGCGTGTAGCCTGCGGCCCGGATGGTGACCGTGGTGTGGCTGGTGCACAGTAGATCGACGCGTGTTGAGTGGACGCATTAGTGCATGGACTGGGCAGCAGCCGCCGTAAAGGATAGGCTAGGAGGCGCTGGAGCTGAGGCAGATGGTGATGGGCCTGTGATGCCATGGGCGAGGGACCAAGGGTTTCCACATCATGGGATCCAACAGCGAGTTTCTGTTTCTCTCGCTGTCGTCCTGTCATCCCATGTCGCCCATCTGCCGTCGCGGCAACCGCAGCGAGATGAAGTTGCCGGCTTTTCCCTCTAGTCCCGGCCGCCACTGCTCGGCACCGAGAGCCAAGAAGAGAGCCGAGAAGGCGTGGATTCTATTTCGAGGTTCAAATTTGGCATTATTGGTGATGAACGGTATAACTAAGGCATGTCCAGGGGGCTACCGGACGTGAAGAACTCCACCAGGGTTCGACACGCATACATCATCACCGCGCATGTCTAGTCCCGCTGCCACCGCTGGTGTTGGTCCACCGCCGTCACCTGTTGGTAGAGACGAGCTGAGCCCAGGTGTACTACCAGTCAAGGATGTACATGGCTACCCGTGCCCTTGGGTCGGAGCCCTTGGAGGTTCCGGTTTTGGATGTCGATGGAAGCAAGAGACGATGCGCGTGTCCCGCCTGTTGGGCCATGCAGAGGCAGTCCGTTCATCACCCAATCTGCTCACGGGGAGCTCCAGTACGGCGCTTACACAGTCGATGGACCAACCCAACAGCAGATCGGACACACGTCATTCGACGCCAACGGCTGGGCATCGCTGGCTGCAGGGCTAGCAGGACTCTCGTCCATGAGGGTTGCCAGTTGCCAGGGTAGGCCAATGAGCCGGAACCTAGGGAATCGGAGGCGTTGAGCGGGAGTGCATTTCGCATTGCCATCTCCCCTAGCCTGCACGCATCGGTGCTACAGCGTTCCAGCAGCCAGATTTTGGCTGAAGGGCGCTCCACCAGCCAGAAAGCCACCGCTAGTTCCCCAAGATAGGCGCCGTGAGCAGCGGGGGTGCCACTCCAGGATGCCGGGATGCTCCTGGAACGGCCCAATCAACCCCCCTGCGGCAGGGCTTAGGGACCTGCAACACTCGGTGCCCCAGGACGTGGTGGGAGACGTCCTAGTGGGTGCGCCGCTGATCCTGGCACCGATGTGGATGTGGCGCCGATGGGCGACGTGGGAGATGCGGGCGATGCACACTGAACGACGAGTCGGCCTCCCACCGTTCGATTTTGGGAAGCATCTGACGAGGCTCAGAGTGGAGGTGGTTCGATGAACTATAGACGAGGAGGGGGAGGACGGATTTAGAAGGGTAAACCAGATGCCCGAGCGAGGCCAATATCACATCACATCACATCACCGGGGACGGCTCTCAGATAGACGAGTCAGAGAGCATTGACGTGTGGAGGGCATCTCGGGCATGCTGGACTACCCGGTGCACTGGAAACGTCTGCGTATGCGTCTGATCAATTTCTCAGCTTTTTCCTTCTTTTGCTTCAAGGCTGGTGGCTCCTGTCCTCCATCAAACGTACCTGGTGCAGCCGGACAACGAGCCACATCCCTGTCCAAACCCGCCCAGACATGCCCACACATCGGGCTGCGGTCGATCAGGACGAACGCTTTGCATGTCAAACCCTCCGCAAACCCAACGCAGCAACACACACTAGATACAGGAGCCGGTAGCCAACAGAGACATTCTGGAGGCCGAAAAGGGCAACCCCTGCTGCACATCCCCCTGACCCGCCAGCGCGGCCATGCCTCACCATGTCTCCAATGCTTCCTCTGCAGTCGTTGCCCTCCCCCTTGTGTGATCCAGGTGTGACAGCCCAGCCTTAGCGGCCGCGGGTTCGCTGGACGGTTTAGCGCCCTGGGGACAGACCCAGCATACGATGCGGTGATTGATATACCTCCGCCCCCCAGCCCAGAGCTGTGGGATTGGGCGCTGTCAACCATCTCTCACTCTCTAGGCGCTGAGCTTCGTTGCCTCGTCCACTCACTCCCTCGCGCGCCGAATCGCACCGCCCGTCCCGCTGCACAAAGGCTCGTCCCGTCACCAGACCATCGGTCCTTGGCCACACTTGCGTACAGTCTAATTGCCTCTTCCTTTGCTCGACTCGCGTGGCTGCTTCTTGGGTTCTTGGCTAGGGAGCCCTGCTTGCTGGCTTGGCCCGACTCGGACGTGCATCGCAGCGCTGTTGAAGGGGAAAAAAACGTCCGATTGCACTTACACCGATCCTTCACCCTCGACGGGCTCTTTGGATATAATACTCACATGGGCCGGCCCGTGTATTTCGCTCGTTATCAGTTTTTGGTCTCTCGTTTCGCAGGCACGGATCGAAAAGACATCTTGCAGTATCTGCTCTCCTTTTGGGCAACTTTTATTCATCTCTTTCCAGAGACGACTTACACTTCCATCATCTCTCGCAACCATCAACGTCTCGCCAGCAACTCTGCATATCAGAGACGTCAGAAAAACCAAAGACGCGCCAACCGCCGATCAAAATCGTCTTGCCTAGCTTTTAGCAATCGCAAGACAAGTCAACTCCGATCTCCTCCATCCATCGTCCCATCAAGCCCGGAGCTTTCCTCGCGGGCCCAAGCTTTCTTGGCCGCCTTTGCTGCATTAAGGAGCAGCGCCACTGACCGGTCGCCGCCAAGTCTCAACAGCGACCAATTGCTCGCCCAAGGCGGGGAAAACAGGCCCAAAAGCCCCTACCGTCTCGCTCCGCCGCACCGCTCCGCACGGCCAGCACCGCAATTGCCCTGCTACCTGCCACCTGCCACCTGCCCCCTGGTACCCGGCCCCCGTCTTACGGTCACGGCCGTACCTGCCCGCCATCTCAAATAATAAGTCGGTGCAGCCCTCCCAACTCGACTCGCTCCTGCTGCTACTGCTACTGCTACTGCTAAGCGCCGAAGCTACTTCCCACACCAACTAAGACCACCCCACTTGACTCCCGCTACTCACTCCCGCTCCCAATCCCACTCCGTCCCTCCGTCTCTCCCATTGTTTCGCTCTTCACCTCTTCTTCGCCCGCTTTCCGCCACACCCACAAACCTCTTCTCTTTCCGTCTATCTTCTCCAGTCCGACAGACACTCTACTTGCGATTCATACTTTTACCTTTGCTGTGGCTGCCACTGCCCTGCAGCGACAATCATGTCGTTGAAACAGGTATGTTCGGCCCTGAGCCCGCCTAACTCGTTGCCCATCAACAGTCCACTGACTCGTCCTCGCACAGGAAATCGAGACCTGGGTTGCTGCCCTGGGTCGTTACGACAACAATGAGTTTGAAGACTCCATCGTCGAGTTCGAGAAGATCCAAGACACCAGCAAAATTCTCTTCAACATGGGCGTAATCCACGCGACACTCGGCGAGCATGAGAAGGCTGTAAGTCAATGCATTCCCTCTCCCCACCATGATGCGCTGTACTGCATCACGGCCACCATCCCACCCACTTCGCATGCTAACAATCACCGCGCAACAGGTCGAAGCCTACCAGCGAGCCATCCGGCTAGACCAGTATCTCGCCGTCGCCTACTTCCAGCAGGGCGTCTCCAACTTCCTCCTCGGCGACTTTGAGGAGGCCCTCGCCAACTTCAACGATACCCTTCTGTACCTGCGCGGCAACGCCATGATCGACTACGCTCAATTGGGCCTTCTTTTCAAGCTCTACTCCTGCGAGGTCCTCTTCAACCGTGGCCTGTGCTATATCTACCTACAGCAGAAGGATGCCGGTATGCAGGACTTGACATACGCCGTCAAGGAGAAGGTGGTGGAGGATCACAACGTTATTGACGAGGCCATCCGTGAAGAAGCGGAGGGCTACACCGTTTTCTCCATCCCCGTCGGCGTCGTCTACAGACCCAACGAGGCCAAGGTCCGCAACCTCAAGACCAAAGATTACCTCGGCAAGGCAAGACTTGTCGCGGCTTCGGATCGCGCCAATGCATTCACCGGGTTCGCCGGCACGGAGATCAAGAACGTAAGAACATCTCTCTTTGCACTTTGAAAACCTCATTTAGCTAACAGCCATACCAGGCCGGAAAGTCGGAAGTTAAGGACGACCGGCCCGCAGACAACATCTCCTTCGCTGCCACCAACCTCGTCAAACCTGGCATCCAATCTCGCAGACAACAGTCAGAACCGCCAAACAGCCGCAATGTCTTTCCCCCAACTCCTCCACCGGAGAACGAACGTCCTTCGCGAGGCGCTTCTGTTCGCAACGGTCCAAAGCCCCAACTGGCTAAGCTCAACATCCAACAGGCTGAGCCGAACCGTCGCTACGAGAAGGCTGGTTCGCCCCCAGATGCTCGTCAAAGACCACCAAGATCTGCGTCTGCCAACCCTAGGAGCGCAGGTCCGCGAGAGCCTCCTCCTCTACAGCGGAGGCCGAAGCAGATTCCGGAAGAGGAGGGCTCGTACGCCGGCGAGGTTTATGACATGTACGGCGGTGCTGGATCCAGGGGATCGGGAGGCAGCCGACAACAGGCTCGCCCATCGCAACCCCGTTACGTCAACGAGGATGACGGCTCTGAGTACGACGACGGATCCTTCGATGAAGGTGACTTCGAAATGCTGGGCAACAACCGCCGCGGCCCTGCTTCTGTGGCCGGATCTTCACGCAGTGCCCCCCGCCGTGTCGACATCACCAAGATCCGTGTCAAGGTCCACGCTGATGATGTGAGATACATCATGGTCCGGCCTGATGTTGAATTCTCTGTCTTGGTTGAAAAGGTTCGGGAAAAGTTTGGCCTTCGCCGCCGCTTCAAGGTCAAGGTCAAGGACGAGGACATGCCCAACGGTGATATGATCACCATGGGTGACCAAGATGACCTGGATATGGCAATCGACACCGCCAAGGAGGAGGCCCGGAAAATGAGGCAAGAGACTGCAAAGATGGAGGTTTGTACACCCTTCCCTCTCATGTGCCAATAAATAACTAACAATGCATTCTAGATTTGGATCGTGGAAGTTTAGACATTATACCCCTTACTGCTTTTGAATTTTTCTTCATCTACCCTACCGTCTCACGACATAATGGTCTGTCTTTATAGTGGCTTGTCCTTGATGGACAGCCCTCTTCTTGACACGGCTGCACAGCAGCCCTTTTATTTCCTTGTATTTCCATTCATCTTTCTTCATCCTGTATCTTTGCCCCTCCGAGGCACGTTATGAATGGCATAGCCAACCCAACATTTATTAGAGGAGGGCGGCAGGAGTCTGGATGTCATCGTGGTCATAATATTTGCTTTGTGGTGGAAGGGAGGCCTAGCACTGTATCATGCAGGCCGAGAGTTGGAGCGACATAGCTCAATGATACCTTGGGAAGATCTGGGGTTTGAATATATCGATCATGACACGATTTATGATTTGTTTGATTTGGCAATGTGGCGTTGGACCAGCCCGGGCAGATCTGATTAGATTGGTGAAGTGAAGATGAAAAGTGTTATTTTGCATTTAATTAGTCTGGGTGCATTGGATAATATATGGTTTTACAAGCTATGGTACAAATCTACATGGTATCTATGGCACCTGAATATCCAAGTCCTCCATTCTCGCCACTGGCTTCCTCATGTACATGCAACTTCGTTTCATATATGCTAGCTCTCCTGCACCACATTAGGGGCCTCGTCAAGCCATCGCTGACGAACCTCGGGGCCGCCCTGCTCTAGTTCGTTGAGCAGGCTACGGACAACAGATGTGCGAATGCGCCACTCCTCCTGGCCCACTACCGTGAAGAGGATGCGGGAGGTCTTACCAACAGCGTCAGAGGAGCCAATAGCGATCATGCGTAGCATAGAGTGGACGGCGGTGGCGTCGTCAGCAGGGATACCCTCGAGAAGTTGGTCAAGGGCCGTGGCCCAGCTGGGTGATTCGTGAACGGCCTTGTCTATGGCGTCGAATAGAGTCCGTTGGATCGGCGCGGCGGCTAGGGCTGCGCGGTAGGCAGTTGGGGGCGGACGCCAGAAGAAGTAGGGCAGTAGACGGGCAACTTCGCTGGCAGACCGGTAGCGCGCCGTCTCGTGGGCGAGGGCCTCAAAGACGTAGGCCTGCGCTTGGGGCCCGAGGGAGAGCATGGCCGGGACGAGGGTCGGGGGCTGTGGCCAGGGGAGGGATGTGCCGCGGGGGAGGATAGGAGACGCGGTTGGGTCGTTGGTGATGGACTGGACTTCGGAGATGAGCGGGTCGAGGAGGTTGTCCCGGATGAGGGCTTGTTCAAGGGGCGTGTGGTCTTTGGGGGGCGTTTTGAAGAGGAGGTTGCGGTATTCCCACTGGAAGTGGTCGAGCTTTTGGGGGTTGAGCTTGATACCGCCACGGGTGAACTTGAAGGTCAACTGGTATCACGTATTAGTATCAGACTCTGCAGGAAAGATGTCACTGGTGTGGCATAGATAAAAAGGGGGGGAAGTCAGGGGCACTCACAGCTTCAGCGACGTCATCGAGGAACCGCGGAGTGGCATGCCCCCTCTTAAAGGAGGCGCCAAGGTTGGCAAGCCAGGCCTGCAGGGCGATGGGGAAGATGTTTTGATCCTGGTAGGTGGAGAGGTTGACGCTATCGTGCCGCTTGCTGAGCTTGGAGCCATCGTTGTTCACGAGGAGGCCGAGATGTGAGAAAGTCGGGGCCGCCCATCCGAAGGCTTCGTAGAGGGCTAGGTGCTTAGGCGTAGAGATGAGCCATTCCTGGGCGTGTTTTGTTAGTTATGCCTGTGTTTGGCGAGGGTGAGGGGGACAATTTCAGGGGTAATTAGCATACCTCTCCGCGAATAACGTGTGTAATTTTCATGAGATGGTCATCAACGACATTGGCGAGATGATACGTCGGATACCCGTCCGTCTTCATCAGCACAAAGTCCTCCTCGGGCTCCTTCTTCTGAAACGGCCCGTAGATGGCGTCCTTGAACTTGGGTGTGCCGAAGAGGCCCGAGTCGAGGCGCACGACGTGAGCTTCCCCGGCCGCGGCACGGGAGTCGGAATCGGCGCGCGGGAGGGTGCGGCAGGTGCCCGGATACGCGGTGGGCTTTCCGGCATCGTGGAGGGCGCGCTTCTGGGCCTCGAGGTGGTCGGCGGTGCAGAAGCAGCGGTAGGCGGAGCCGTTGTCCAGGAGCGTCTTGGTGTGCTCGCGGTATGTGTCGAGGCGTTCAGACTGGGAGATGTGATTAGAATAAGCGAACTCGATATACAGAGGGTGAGAAGGTTTACTTGTCGGTATGGGCCATAGGGGCCCTCCTTGTCGGGCCCTTCGTCCCATGACAGACCAGCCCATTCAAGGTCCTTGAAGATACGCTCCTCAGCGTCCGGTACTAGACGGTTCTGTAAGGCATTGGTGGTTAACATAAAATTCCAGTACTTCATTGGTATGTAAGGTTGGGCAGAAAGAAAGATAGAAGAGCTAACCTGGTCAGTGTCTTCAATACGAATGATGAACTGGCCACCCTTGGTCGCCTTGGACACTAGGTTGTTGAATAGCGCAGTCCTCAACGACCCCAAATGAAGATAGCCCGTGGGAGAGGGTGCAAAGCGTGTGCGGATGGGTTTGTCGGCGGGGTAGCCCAGGATATAACGCTGCGCCGTTTCTGTAGAATCTCCAACTTCATCACTGCCGCCCTTGTTGCGTTTCTTAAGAGCGGCCAACCTCGACTTGGGCTTGGTCTTGCCCTGAGTCTCGTCCTCATTTTCCGACTTCCGTGGCAACTTATCCCCCTTTCTCTCAAGCTTGTCGAACTCCTGCACCTTGGTGGTCTTCTTCAATGGCGCATCTAGAGCATGGCCGTTGTTCGTCTCATCCACATCTCGACGCTGCGAGGTTGACGCAACGAAAGTGCGCCGTGCATGGGAAGTTGAGGGACGACACGGACGGACCCATTGGGTGAGTTGAAATTGCCTCACTAGTCGCTGCGAACGGGCTGACAGAAGTATCATGATAGCGGTTGTGAGGCCCTCATGGCAGGGCTAAAGAATATATGGGCTGAGTTTAGTGGTCACTGAAAGAAGGGTCTCGCCATGACTCGGGAATTGGCGGCTGGACGTTAGACGGGTGATGTGCCACAATGCGGCGTTCATGATTGGTTGTCGATAAGAAGATAAGATAGGCAAGATAAGATAGAAGTTTGGAATTTTGGAAAGAGTCAGTCAGATCTTGGTTGGCTGGGCTGCCGTTTGTCCATCATTTTGATTGCAGAAAATGTGATGGCTTCCTTTTGTGGGCGTTACTTGTCAGATATCAGACGCCCATACCGTAACAGTGAATCGTTTTGTGTAGACGGTTGTTTGCTCGAGGCAGTGGGACAGAGTCTACCTTGTCCAGGCGTCAATGGGCATGACGCATGTGAAGGTCTACCTCGCCTCAATGGACAGAGGAACAGATTTCTTGGGCTGCTGCTGACTCGTCCAACCCCTAAACTCGCTATTAGGAGATTATTTCATCTCTCAATTTCCATTAAATTTCTGCTCCCCTGCACATCGCCTCGCTCAAGAGACGAGGAGAGCAAAAGACCCCGCGTTCTGATAGCCTGTTCTGCTGCTGTGCCGCCAGCCGCGCCAAAAGATTTTGTGCTGTACTACCTACGCAGCTGCACGGTGCTCCACTCAACGAACTGGGCGGGCTGGGCGAAACAAACACCAATTCTTCATCTTGCATTACAGATATCTCGTTCCTGCAACGTTCAGTCTCGCACCAAACACTCGCACGCACCATGGACGAGAACCCGTTCAACGCCGGCGGCCCGGCCGACGAGGAGGTTGATCTCTACGGTGAGTTTTGGCTCCCCCGCATTTGCAGGCCGAACGTCGCAGGTTTTTTCAGCCTTCGGCGTGGGGAGGGCCGGAGACGCTGAGAGCTGAGGCTGACCGGCGAGGCGACAGAGTTGCTCAGTATCGAGAAGACGGCCACGCCGGACCAGATTAAGAAGGCCTACCGAAAAGTACGTGTTGCACTCTTTCTTTCGACGACCCATGTAATAAACCATCCTAACAAGTCGTCCCCGCTCTCAGGCCGCCCTCAAGTACCACCCGGACAAGGTCCCCGAGGAACAGCGAGTCGAGTCCGAGGTCAAGTTCAAGGAAATCACACAGGCATACGAGATCCTCGGCGATGAAGACAAGCGCGGCCTCTACGACGTGCACGGCATGGCCGCGTTCGACAAGTCTCGCGGCGGCCCTGGCGGCGCCGAGGTCGACCTGAACGACATCATCTCGCAGATGTTCGGCTTCGACATGGGCGGAGCTGGCGGCCCCGGCGGCCCCGGAGGCCCTGGCGGACCCCGACGACCCCGACGCGGACCCGACGAGGAGCAGCCGTACAAGGTGACGCTGGAGGAGCTCTACCGCGGCAAGACGGTCAAGTTCGCCGCCAACAAGCAGGTCCTCTGCAGCACATGCAAGGGCTCCGGTGGCAAGGACAAGGCCAAGCCCGCACAATGTGAGCGGTGCAAGGGCAACGGTATCGTCGAGGCCTTCCGCCAGATTGGCCCCGGCATGATGCGCCGTGAGGCCGTCGTGTGCGACCACTGTCAGGGCGCCGGCTCCGTCTACAAGGAGAAGGACCGCTGCAAGAAGTGCAAGGGCAAGCGCACGTCGCAGGAGAAGAAGGTGCTCGAGATCTACATCCCCCGCGGCTCCATGCACGGCGAGCGAATCGTCCTTGAGGGCGAGGCCGACCAGCATCCGGATCAGATCCCCGGCGATATCGTCTTCACCCTCGTCGAAGAGCCCCACGACATCTTCACCCGTCTCGGGCACGACCTCTCTGCTGAGTTGACCGTGTCACTTGGTGAGGCCCTTGGCGGCTTCTCCCGAACTGTGCTTAAGCACCTCGACGGACGTGGCATCCGCATCGATCGAGAGCAGGGCCAGCTCCTGCGCCCTGGTGATTGCCTCAAGATTCCCGGAGAGGGTATGCCGATGAAGCGCGGCGATGCCAAGGGTGATCTGTACCTGCTGGTCAAGGTCGAGTTCCCTGAGGACGGCTGGCTGAAGGACGACGCGGCGTACGAGGCTCTGCGAAAGATGCTGCCCGCCGCCCCCAAGGACGTCGAGGCCGACGAGGTGGACGACGTTGAGTACGAGGACGACGCAGACATCGAAAAGGTATGGCCCCCTAGTTTACCCCTGGATTGACGCAGCATTAGCTAACATGGCGATAGATGGGCGCGACTGCAGGACACGGATTCGGCGGCGACTGGGAGGATGAGGACGAGATGGGTGGTGATGGCCAGGCGCAGTGCCAGACCCAGTAAACGCGAGGTCATTTCTGTTTCCATCTACAATCTACGACGAAGATAGAGCAGACCTAGAAGCGAGACAGCCCCGAAAGAACGGGGTGGGGGCTAACGAAGTGACGACGGAATCAGAATAGAATGGCTGGGTATAATGCTGGCCGACGGTGTCCATGGCGATGAAGACGCTAGGGAAAAAAAGAGGCACCGAGGGAATCGAAACAGAGAGAGGCAGAGGAGAAGATGGACTCTGTTATGAAAGGGATATCACCGCTCTGGAATGAAGGGGACAAGACTCGCTTTAGACGGCGGGGATGGCTCCAAATAGAAGTTTGAGCATGTAAATGCCTGCTTTTGATACACGCACACGCATGGCATATGCCTCCTGTGACCCGAGACGATCAAGTTGACCAAGGTGATGTCGGTTATGCGAGTGTTGGGAGAAAGAGGAGCGTCGTATTAACCCAAATCACGGACCTGAACGTGGTCACATGCTATGACGGTATCGCGGCCGAAGCTGGGGAAATGCGGTTACGTATCGCCGGCCCCACCAACCCACCGCCGATAACCTCAACTTCCGGACTCCTCCCACCCCACCTTCAGCCTCCACCTTCACCTCCGTCTTCGCCCTCACTTCTCCTCGTCTCCTTTTGCTCTCCTGCTCTTCGACAAGTACCGCCCTACATCTCGGCCGCAGAAAACCGCACACGGCCCATCATGTCCCGCAAAGGCGTTGGCCTCGCCGCCTTCGACCGCAACCGCGTCACTTCCGCCCACTACGCCTCCCACGGCTCCTCGCTGCGCGCTACAAACGCCCAGGCCCTCGAGACGCAGCTCGACGTCTTCCGCTCGCTGCTACACCAGTTCGCCGCCACGCACGCGCGTGACATCCGCTCCGACCCGGCCTTCCGCGCCCAGTTCGCCCGCATGTGCGCCGCCATCGGCGTCGACCCCCTCGCCAGCAGTAACCTGGGCGGCGGCGGCAGCGGCGCCAACTCGGTGTGGGCGCAGCTGCTCGGCAAGACGGTGCACGACTTCTACTTCGAGCTCGCGGTGCGCATCGTCGAGGTGTGCAGCGCCACGCGCGCCGAGAACGGCGGGCTGATCGGCCTCGCGGACCTGCGCGAGCGCGTGGCCCGCGGCCGCCTGGACGGCTCCGACCCCATCGCCGACGACGACGTGCGGCGCGCCGTGCAGACGCTGAGCCCACTGGGCGGCGCCTACGACGTGGTGCGCGTGGGCCGCCGCGAGTACGTCCGCAGCGTGCCGCGCGAGCTGAGCACCGACCAGGCCGCCGTCGTCGAGGCCGTCCAGGTGCTGGGCTACGTGAGCGTGGGGATGCTGCGCGACAACCTGGGCTGGGAGCGGGCGCGCGCGCGGACCGTCATTGACGACCTTGTGGGCGAGGGTATGCTGTGGGTCGACAAGCAGACCAAGGGGGAGTGGGAGTATTGGAGCTTGGGGTTCATGGCGGAAATGAACAGCGGTGACACAGTTGTGGAAGAAGCTGGCTGAAACGAGTCATGAAAGCCATGACATACTTATGTCTCGCTGCGGCGGCCAGAGATCTTGAGTTTCAGGGACCATCACAATGATGTTCCCCTACAGAACTCGAAGGAATTGCGCCAACGTCGCCACGTTGAAGAGAGATCCCAGTTACCTCTCTTGGCCATTTACAACACTTCTGTGGCCTTCATGGCCAGCGGCTCCAAGACGAACGGGGTATTCAAACCCACATGGAACTGATCTCCCCGCATATATCATTTAGAGGCCCTGGCATCACCCCCACATTGGTATCACATCTCGAAGTGAAGGGGCCAGCTCAAGTCGCATCGATAAGCGTTGTACATAGAAGGTCACGGCCAAGACAAACCCCGGCATATATATAGACTTACAACTCCGTATCTCACGACTCCTCTCACTTTCAGGAGGCGAAATACCCGTCACGAGCAACATACCAGACATGAAATATAGATTAAATTCACAACAGATGTTTCTTCTACATTGCGCGCATCTACAAAAAAAAATCAAAAGATCAAAATGGAGTAAATACTAGTTCATTCATTAACCAGCAGCCCACACAAACATACAACACACAACACTTCTCCTTGGCGCGCGCCGCTTACCACGCCAAGACGCGGCCCGGACGCAACGCCACCTCAACTTCTCTCTCTTCCTCTCTCTTCGTCTGCTGTAGATACGTACGCCAAATAGTTGTGACTTGAACGCGCACCAGTCCTCCCCTGGCTCTGGGGTATATACTTGTCGAGTGACGCTGCCGTCCGAGCTGCTGCAATCTCCCCTCCCTGTCCCTCCTCTTTTCCCAAAGAAGCTATAGTCCCTCGTTACCTTACACCGCGTTGCTCCCTCTCCCTTCCCAGCTCCTGAATAATTTCAGGCATCTTCGTCAGGGTGAGGTTCCCCCGTCATAGGGAAGGAGCTTAGTAGGGAGGGTTGGTGCCCATCTGAGGGTAGTCCTTCTGAGGGTAGTCCTTCTGCGGGTAATCCTCTGGGCGGGTAGGGGCGATGCTGCCAGGGCCACGGGGATCGCGGGGGTCGCGGAGGTCGCGGGGGTCACGGAGGTCGCGACCATCGCGGCTATCGCGGCCGTCGCCAAAGTGCTTCTTGCGGAGAGCAGCAAGACGCTTCTTCTTGGTGACGGTGTTGATATAAGTGCCGATAATGAAGCCGACAATGTTGAAGAAGGGGACCCAGAGCTGATCGGGGAGGAACTTCTGGGCGAAAGCCAGGCAGATGGGCGAGGTGACCCAAGAGACCTTCATGACCTTCCAGAAGCCGACCTTGACGGTGGCGCGGACCTGGTGGTAGGTGCGGGCACCGGCAATGAGGGCCATGGCGACGAGGTAGACGCTGTTCTGGATGGGGGCGATCTATTGCGAAGATATGTTAGTAACCGAATTCTGTTGGTGCCGCGATTTCTTGATCGTTTCTACTCCTTGCATATTCTTTTCTGCTTTCCCTCTTTGCGTTATCTCCCATTGGTGCTCTTTCGTGTTGCATCTTCTTCGGCCTTCTCTTGATTCCAACTCTTTCGTTTTCGAGTCCCTGATTGCCTTTCTTCGCGTCCTTCTCTCAATTCCCTTCATTCCTTCTCTTTCCGCAAAGTTCCACACACGAGGAAATGGGGACGGATGGATACGTACAATCAGATTGCTGACGAGAATCTGCAGAATCTTGGCCTTCAAGCTGGTGCGGCCCTTGAAGATCTTCTGGAGAGCCCAGATAAGGAAGTGGCCGATGGGGGCGCTGATCAGGGCACCGTAGGCGGCCATCTTCGGGACGCGGGCAGTGAAGTAGTTGCCGTGCTTGTTGCGGTCCTTGGAAAGCCACGAGGCAATGAGCTCCTGGGTACCGGCGAGGGTACCGGCAGTCAGCATCTTGGTGCGCAGAGGGTTGTTCTCGAGCTCCTTGATGTAGGCCTGTCGCAAATGTTAGTTAGCTTCCGTCGCAGTGCCAACGCCATCAGGGGCGTTGGTGATGATATGCGCTCTTGTCGCGTTCATATCTATCGTGGGAACGACGGGGATGACGCGATGTGGAAGAATTGGGATGACGTACGGCCAGGTAGCCCTTGGTGCCAGCATTTTCCATTCCACCGGTGATGGCGGTGCCAATGACGGCAGAGACGGGGTGATGACCCTTGGTTCCGGGGATATCACCGGCCTCAGCCTTGTCGAGCATGGTGGCGACCTTCTCACCGGCGCCGGACACCTTTTCCTGCACCTTGGTGATGGTCTCTTTGAATTCGACTGCCATGGCTACGAATGTTGATATGGATAACGATGGAGGTGGTTGCGGTTTGCCGGGAACGCGCGCGTCTCAGGCCGTGAAATCGAGATCGGAGATTGTGGAGTCGCCTGGTCTCAGTCGAGTTCTGGTCTGACCAAGGATCGGGATCGATTCGGTCTGGTCGTCAAAAACGCAGGCGCGCGTTATCGTCGCTGTCGCCGGGATTCGTCGTCGAGGTCAACGCGGCGGCGTCATAAACGTGGTGCGAGGAAAGAGAAAAACACGCGCGGGCGAAGCGGCCTGGCGGACGGTCAGTTTCAAGGTTTAGCGAGGTCGCACAGGCGGCCTATAGCAGTCGGAGGACAGCGAGAGCAGCGACGAAGGCAAAAAGAGGCTGGTGAGGTGATGGAGATGAGACTGAGGCGTGCCAGGTCCAATTGAGGCTCTCCGAGTTCGTCGGCCAATGGGGTTGTTTACCCGCTGGCGACAACGACCTGAGGTCAGACGAGGCGAGCGCGAGAGGGCGGACCGGCGGCGACGGCGAGGTGGCTGGGGATGGCGATGTTTACCTTGGGTCTTGGTGTGGGTTGGGTCCAGGTGGAGCGATGAGAGGGTACAGGGTAAGTCGGTACGGGGGAAGAGGAAACACTTACGGCCGAAGGTGAGGGTGGTGATGATGATGGAGATGGAGGATGGGAGGGCCCGGAGGGAGGAGAGGGAGAGAGTGGGCGGAGCGAAGTGGTTGGTTAGTGGTTGGTGTGTTGATTGTTTGTCTGGGGGGGAGGAGCGAGGGCGACGGGGACGGGGAAGGAGCGACCGGGGGGCGTGCGGGAGATGAGATGAGCCGGCGACACTCTCAGCTCACCCCAAACCCCCCGAAAGGGAACGCGACTGGGTACCTACGAGCGGAATAATTGGCTAGTCGCCGAGCCGTGGGGTGCGTGTCGTACCTACAGTGGATGCTTTTCTGTAGCGAGAGGTACCAACTTGGCTGCTAGCTGTGCGTCTGCTGGAGCGAGCTGGTTGAGGCCCTCTAGGTTGCCGATGGATGCGCTTCTAAGTGGACGGGAGTATCTACAGACTACTACACAGTCCATGGTACGTGTGCCCTTCCATCAGATAGGCACGTCTCCGGATACTTGGTCGCATTGTAGATTTTTCTCCGCCGTCGCCAACACGACTCGATGGAGCGCTGACATGCATCCATCCCAAGCTGGAGCTGAGCTGTCCCCATCCAGCTGCTCTTCCGCCAGGGGCACCGACTACTACAGCGCCTACACGCCCACGCACCCCCCGTAATGGGCAGTCGGCCACCCATCCCAAAGGAAAAACTCCCGGCTTCCGGGCCCTGATTGGCCAGATACCCACGGGCCGAGGTTCATCCCCCCCTCCACCTCCTCACTCGGTACCTTTCCACGGGAGAGCTGGGCTCGGCAAGGCTGCTGTTTTAGCCCTAGGCCGCAAGTGGTGATAGTGGGTGCATAGCAACCGGCCTAAACACGCGTCCACTATCAACAATACCTCGTTCAAGATGGTGTGGACGTTTGACGGTTCACGATGCGTGCTTGCTCCCCATACGCTGTTGTGACTCTCCCGCATTTGATACAGAGACACTCGCTGATTTGTCTCGTCTTGGGGGGTCGTATTGCCCCCAGCCATCGTAATGCGCAGTCCAAGAACACGACGTGTGGCTGGTTCCCTGGTTGGCCGAAAATCGGGACTGGCTTTGCACGTGAAACCGCCTCCCATTGGGTCACCTCACCTAGGTAGCTTCACCTCGCCGGACTCTGGAAAAACATGAGCCGACCCGAGGAATCTCGCAGTGTGGAGGTCCCGACCCGCCAAGGTAAAGTTGGTTGACTTGCATACAGATAAATTCCGGAGACGCGGGGAGTTTCGATTAGCAAGCCGCGGTATTCATTACGGCAATCAAGCACGCAACCTCTGGCAGTTGATCCACGATTCTGATCCACGATTCTGATCCACGTCTATGATCCACGTCTATCCACACTCCCCATCAGGGCACCTGATGTCGTCACCTCACTCTGCTACTCCCAATTCTACATCATACACCGCCTATCCACCACACAATTCACGTCAATGCCAAAGACGACGAAACCAATGATTGTTAGGAATCAATCAAAAAGTAGACGCCGGGGGTTCATGTTCATAAGAACCCCCGCCCGCCGAGAATCTTCCATAAGACGCCTGCCTCCTATAACCTAACATGAGGTGCCTGACGGTCGTGTCCAGAGCACGCGTTTCCCGTTCTTTCCATAAGGTAATCAAAGTCGTTCGTTCCAAGAAAGCAATCAAGCCACCATCACCGCTCGGTGGACGCCCAGCCACCGCATGCCTATTCTCCCCTCTTCCTCTCCTCTCTCGTCTATACACTGCCCCTGAGTCGTTGTTTCCTTGCCAGCCAGTCTCCCAGCATGTTGTCCAGTTGCTATCGCCACCACATTAGTACATATACTCCCTGTCATGCATAGGCAAAGGGAAAACTCACAGTTGTAATCTCGGCCAGCTTCGCATTCTGTTCTCGGAACAGTCCACTGACAACCGGGTGATCCTTGCTCACCGGCTCCACGTTCGTCTTGTCATACACCACGACCAGTAGGTCTCGCACATGCTCGCTCTCGTCGAAGAACGTCCGCAACTTCTCGTCGTCCCAACTGGATTCCTTGCCGCTTCGTGTTGAGCCGCTGCTTTTGGACACCTCATCCCCATGCAGTAGCTCTGGTGATGGCACCTCCTCTGATGAACGGCCCTCCTGAGACGAAGTGTCAATCTCTAGCGCCGGTGGCCGCGTCGCGTTGACCGGCGATACCTGCACAGGTGATTCAGATAGGCGGTTCTGTTGTTGACCCTTGTTGACCGTAGCTGTAACGTCACTCGTGTTCGCTGCGGAGTCGGCAGTGTCGGAAAATGCTCCTGGAGCCTGCTTTCGTTTGCCCTGTTCCTTGGTCTTCTCCTCCTCACTCGCGTCCGGTGTTTCTGACTCAAGGTCCTCGTCCGAAGAAATGACGTCCAGATCCGTCCGTGGTCGGCTTCTGTTCATTTTCTGCGCCCTCGTATCAGCACCGGTGCTGGCACTTCGGTGCAGGCCCTTGCTCGCCGCCGACTTCTCGTCGCGCTGAGCTGCAGCCGAGGCAGAGCGTTGCTGGCTCGCGTGGGCATGGTGAGATGGCACCTCTTGTGTTTCATTTGTCTCCGAATCCACAATCCGCATTGTTGCTGGCGGCACGTTCGACACGTCGTTGGTCCGGGTCTCATTGAGATACGCCGCAAGCTCCATGGTCGATGACGGCTGCGTTATGCTTCCGGGCCCCTTGCGTGTAGGCGACGGTTCTGTCCGCGGCAGCTGCTTCTGGAGCTTGCTAGGGCTTCGTTGTATCTTATCAGCCGATACTGGCTCCTCAAGTGAAGGTGACTCGCTACTTCGTCCCACCGACTCCGACTGGGTATCCATCGACCGCTTGCCAAACGACTCGTCATCGTCGTCAATCGACTTCTTCTTGTCCTTCCGGGAGAAAAAGCTTCGGATGGCGCTCGGTTTCTTTTCCTTTTCCTTGCGCTCCCTCTCCTTGATCTTCTTCTTCTCTTTGTCTGACATGAGCTCCTTGTCAAGTTTATCCATACTCCCTCGGGACTTGACGTCCTTGGTTACCGAATCTGTTGACGGTCGTGGCTGGTTGTCGTCTCGCAGCAGGTTTGGCGTCAGGGTAATCTTCTTCGTCTCGACGGTGTCATCCTTAAAGAAAGAGTCGGTGTTTCTGACGGTGCCGTTCCGTGACCTACTGGGGCCCTCTGGCTTGGTATCCAAAAGAATTTCCTCGCTGTTCCTCGTCTCGTCCTCTTCCATCACCGTCTCAACCTTGGTAGACTCCACCACAAGTTTTACGTCCCGGTTTACCCTGGGCTTCAATGGTTCCACCTTGGCACTCTCCACTGGCGCGTTATCATCTTCTACCGAGGCTTGAACAGTTTGCTGCTGCGATTCCTTTTGTTCTTGTTGCTGTGTCGTGGAAGTGTGACCAGCAAACAACTCATCCAGATCCTCATCGTCAGTTGAGTAATCGTCAAAGTCAGAATAGTCCACATATGTGGGAGGAGCAAAGGCAACGGTCTTGCGCTTTAAGCGAATAGCGGTTTTGAAGGTCTGCGGCTTCTTATCCTGCTGGTCTCCCAGCATGGTTGCCGATAGCTGCGACATGTTAGCAGTGGCTCATCTTCCCGATATTAGGGCAATTCGTACATCGACATTCCTGTGCTTGTTCAAGCGTGCTAATCGTTCTGTAGGCGTCTCGATGTGCTCGGCTGGTAGATATCCTACACGTCACAGTTAGACGGACTGCAGGCGCACAAGATTAGTGGGAAACATACCAATGCTACTGTCCTTGACAACTCTGACTAGCCACCAGTAGCTGTTGCTATCATCAAGCAGGACCATGGTATCACCCTTGGTCGCATTTGCTTGACCTTCAACCGTGGCCACGAAGGTGTGTAGCGCGTACACGAATTCGAAGTCGATGTCCTCTGTGTCTTGTAAGCATTCGGCCGCCCAACCAGAATCAATGAATCTTGTGTCGTCAGGGAAGGAGAGGTTAGAGTCATCATCATCTTCGAAGGATTCTTCGTAGGGGATCGTAAGCGACATGTCGTCATCGTTAACGGCGAGTATGGCGGGTTCGTCTTGCTCGGGCGGCTCGTTTTCAGTACTGTCGGGTTGTTTCGAGATGTCGCCACACTCATTGGAAGTACCTTGGTCCCTATTCCTGTCCCGAATGACCGATTCCTTTCTCTTGAGTACCTGGGGTCCTCTGGTAGAAGATCCCTAGACTTCTTCCTTCTTCCCGTCCGTTTTATCTCCAATGCTACGCTCGGCGTCAAGGTATTTGTGGGATTCGGTATTCGTTTCGGTTTCGGTGGAATCGCATCCGACATAGTCACAACGAAGACGATGATGATTGGGCGTCACGGGTAGCGCCCGTGGAAGCTGTGCATATGTGCTGTGACTGGGGCGGTGCTGGAAGGCATCCGGGTATGGGGAAGGGGGTCTTGGGCCACTTGAGCCGGTGGTAATGGGGGTAGCGGTTCGAAGCGCGGAAAGGGAAGAAACCCGACGCGGCCAGGCCACGGGGGTAACAACAGGACAGCACCCACCATCTTCAATCGAGGGCGAGCTCGAGATCTTGTCCATCATGTCATCATCCAAGTCATCCGCGTCGCCGTCGAGGTCACCCTCGTCGGACGAGGAGATGCCTCCATTCTGCGCAATAGCCAGCGCATCCTCCTGCGTCATCCTCCTATCGTCGTCGTCGTCGTCACGATGGTTGGAATGGTTGGGTCCGCCGACCAGGTCCTCGGCGAATTGGTGGATGTCGCCGGTGTCGCCGTGGTCCCACGAGATGCGCGGGGAGCGGCTCTGTTCGTCTGCGGCGTCGCTTGAGACCTCGCGGATGGTCTCGGCCTGGTGGGGTGCGAGAGAGTTGGAGCCGGCGTTGGCGTTGATGTGCGGGCTCCGAGAGTGATCTTGAGCGGAGGGAGCGTGGTGGTCTTGGAGGTCGATGGTGTCTGTAGTCGAGCGAGAAGAAGCGGAAGTGTCAGTCAACGGCGTGTCAACGCGTGTCAAGGGAGTGTCGATGGCAAGGCCAGGCAAAGCAAGGCTGAGGAACAATGAAAAACAACAAGATGATCAAAGTCGGGTGGTTGGAATGTGTATCGCGATGTGCATCGGCACCCCCCGGTTCAAAGAAGGCCAGGGATCCGAAGGCAGCGGAAGGAGCAACACAGCGCGGCGCAGTGAGGCGCAGGGGCAGGGGCAAGGGGCCAAAAGAAGGACAGGAAAATGATGCTTGGATCCCTTCGAGAACGGACGTCGTTGGAGGGAAGGGGGTAAGGGGAGGGAAGTGAGGTGTGGAGAGAGAAGGCGAAGATGTGAGATGACCGCAACGAGCAGTGTAGTACGCGGGAACCTCGTGGGTAAGGTTTGGAAGGGGAACATACCAGCGCGGATGATGGTTGGTCGTGTCATGGTGAATAATATAAGAGCGGCAGCGCCGATCTACAGAGGCGTTGGGTGGAACAGCCACGACCCTGGATAGCAGGCGGCAGACTGCAGACACACCGACGTCGATGCTGTGCTTCGTGCGTAGCACACAGCAGACGTGTTGGCCCCCTGGATCGATTCCCTTGTTCACACGCGGTTGGTTTTGTGTGTGTCGGTTGTGACTTGGGACGAGGCGACAAGGGGACGGGGGGTTGGTGGACCTTGTGCTTCGCCTGTGCCTTGCTTTGTGCCTGCGTTGTGCTTTTTTTGGGGGGAGCGGGAGCGGGATGGATCAATTGCGACCTGGGCCGTCTCGTTTCGCGTTTTTCTCTCTCTTTCCAACGACGGTCTTTCTTAACAATTCGAGCCTAAAAGGGAACCCGGTGGCCGGCCACGACGGGCGAGTCGAACATGAATCGGACGGATCAGTCTCAGCCTCTCGGGGGCTTGGGCCGTCGTCTTGTCGCTGTGATGCGCTGCTCGGTGCTGCTCGGTGCTGCTTGTGCTGTGCTGTGCTGTGTTGTGCTTGATCCGCCGGGGTGGAGAGACCAACGAGTGACAAATGATCGTCGGAGGAATAAATCGTCGTCGCGGCACTGTAGTGACTATGTATCGGCACACTGCACTTGTGTGAGTTGGATGAGTTGGCGCCTCGGCGACAGCACGACGAGAGTCGCAGGATGGCCCAAGTTTGGTTTCGGGGCACCCACCTGGGTATGGATCTCCACCAGGGAAGGGTCGTGCTCAAAGCCGGGCGGATCTAACGAGAAGAGGCCCAGCTCTCGTGCCCCCTTTTTTTTCCTTCTTCTCCCCGTCTGTTTAGACTGGGTGCAAGGCTGCCCGGTTCCAGGCCTAAGTTATTAACAGTGGCGCCCCTTTCATTCGGTAGCAACCCGGGCTGGCGCTCCCGCGAATTGCGATCCGGCGTCGGCGTAGCGTCGGGCGAGCGAGGGCTTGGGCGGCTGGCGGCGCGATGGTGAGATTGCGGGAGACGAAGAAAACAGAGCGCGCGATCTATCTGCGGGTGATGTGATATCCAGGCCCAAACCAGCGATTACCGTGGAGAAAAAAAGCCAAGGGTGGGCCACGCCTTCAACGTCGAAGCGACTGCTCCGTACCCAGCAGAGTTTGGTCCCCTTCAACCTTGGGCTCCGGGGGGGGGGGGGGGGGGGTTAATTGATGTTTCGCCGTCGACGTCGGGACGAAATAAAGTGGAGGCCGGCGCGGGTCAGGCCATGCCTGAATTGAGCAGAGCAATTCAACGGAGCGCGGCAGCAGAGGAGCGCAGCGAGATGGCGAGAGAATGGCGAGAAGAAAAAGCAAACCGAGGCAGGAAGCGAGGCGAGGACTGAGAGGGACGTCGAAGTCGGCAGGGATTCGTAACACCGCGGCTCGCGTGTCAACTAGGTTTTGCTGAGAGATGAAGGATTTCGTGGTGGTGTTCCGAAAAAGACGTCGAGGTGGTAGTGGTGGAGGAGCCAGGGCCCTTGATGGCTCATTGGGTCAATTAATCGGCGGCAGCAGCTTGAGAGCTTGAGACTTGATTCACGGACGGCAAAGGTGAAAGCGGGTGAGAGAAGAGAGAAGAAACAAAATCCTCGGCGTGTTTGTTTGCCGTGTTTGTTTGCCTGCCGGTCTGTCTCCTCATCCTCTCTCTCTTTACACGTCTCTGTCATCATGCATGTCTCTCTCGCTTGGACAACAACTTTGCTTTCTGGCACCATCGATGCATCGTGTGTCATGTCATGTCTCAACTAACCCAACCCGACATGCTCGCCCAGCAGGGAAAAGAAACGAAAAACACACAATACGAATCAGGCCAAGCCCTCTGCTACACTCCAGGTCTCGATGCCGGCCAGCTGGCACTCAGCACTGCACTCACTTGCACGGGCTTGGTCTCGCTCATGGATCCGGAATTGGTATTAAAGCCCCCGGGCCCTGGTCAAGCTTCCGCATGGAATCCTTAGCGGGTATCCGACGGCCTGTTCCCTGCTCGGTTAGCGGCCACATCGCCTGTAACTTGGGGCCCAGCCGCGTGGCTGGTGCCGGGGAACAGGGGCCTCCGGGGCCCATGAAACGCTGAAACTTGGCTGCGCCAGGGGTGTGTGTCGCTGCGGCGGGCCGTGACTGGCTACATTCCACGGGTACGTACCTGACTAGAAGAAATCCCCTTCCCGGCCAGCTGCCCGCCACTGGCACTTGTGACTTGACAACCGCCCAGGGAAAATTGCCATATTTATCGTCCCAGAAGCTTGTCCACCCAGAAGCTTGCCCACCACAGGGGCTCGGCAGTCCAATCAATCCCAAACCGCGGCGCTTGTTTGCACCGTGGCCGAGTGTGATGTGCCTCTCCCACAACCATCCCGACGCAAAATGGAAACAAGCTAATGTAGGCACTTTAACTCTTGACTCCGAGGCACGCACATAATTCCTGTGCTGCCCAGCGATATCGTCCCACCTTCCCACCCCATCCGGCATCCCGCATTCCACATCCCGCAATTTTCCTCTTTTATCATGTCTCAAGTCCAACTCCAGTGTGGAAAGTAATGATGCTCAAAGTAATCCCCAGCCTCACCCGCGCATCACCAATTCTTTCTTCCTTGCTTCCTCCTATCGTTCAAACACTGGTCTTTTTTTTTTGTACCTATCATTGCCACATACCTAGACATTGCGTTATCCACATGCCGTGTCTCAAAGTAGCCCCTACTCCTCCATCCACGTCAACAAAGACCAAGGTTTGCCCACACATGCAATGCCACGCCATCCGCATACGCACCCGCACCCGCGTATACCGCTTGGAGCTCCCAGCTTGCCCAGCCTATCCTCGTCTCCAGTTTTGCCATCACATGTCATCCACGAAGTTGGCACTCTACATAAAAAGTCTTCAAATGTAATCTTTCAAAAACACAAACAAAAATAGCGGCGTCCAGAGATAAGAAATAGATTGCTCGTGCACTAGTGCCTGGAAAGACAACACAGACCTCATTCATGGTCCTAGCACCTAATGCTCGGGACGGCATGAGTACATCTTCTCGCAAGTTTCTACCATGTATATACTAGCCCACGGCCCATTGTGCCAGGTAGATGAAGGACAGACGCATAGACCGCTGGTTCATCATCGTACCTTCCCCTCTCTTAGTTTTCTTCTTCTGCCTTCTTTTCTTTTTCCCAGACATTCTCGGACGCTCACACACCACGATCAGCGTGGCCGACATTAACGCCCACAGACCTCTTAACCGAGAGAAATACCAACAAGTAACTTACGGATCAACCTCCAATACCAAAACGATTGAGACATATCCAGCCTGTTCGGCTCATGCACAACACCGTCGCCGTACAACTCCGACCCGGACACCCGGCATTCAAGTCGAAAGGGTGTTGCCGAGACGGCGCTCAGGTCCACCAACACGATCCACCACACCTCCCTCTTCTCGATGTCTCTTGGCGGGTTATATTTCACCGAGCAGTGGAACATCGATCTGCACCAATGCCGTCGTGTTGGAACTTTAGTCACTGCAACCAGACCCGTATCCACGGCTACGAAAAGGATAAAATGCTTGAACTTTGAATTGTATTTCATATCATTAGTCGACTACTTGGATGCAGTCTTTTCGGCTTTTCTTTAACCATCCCAATCCGGTTCCCAATGAGGCCCATGCCAGGGCAATGACCCAATGCTGTAAACAAACCGTAACAATGCTCGTGTCCTCTCTAGGACGTTCTCTCAAAAATCATCAGGCTATGCTTGAAATAGAAAACACTCCTCTTTTCCACTCATCTAAAGGCTTTCGAGACTAAACTCTTCAAGCGCCAATCTTGGCCATACGCTTCGACATGCTATTGCAACTGGTTAGCATCTGTGTTTCATGTGGGGTATTTGGGTTACACTTACAAGTCGTAGAAGGCAAACTGGCTGGGGCTGCTACCGAACTGGTACACGAAGCGGCTGGCAAGGTAGCAGCCGAAGATGCTGCGGAGGTAGGACTCGGGGATGCGGGTCATCAGAGTGTCGAGACCAATCTTCTCCAGCAGGAGGGCGGGAAGGGCATCCTTGAGGACAGAGCGGCGGATCTTCTCGTTGTCCCAGAGATCGGAATGCTGAAGCTTCTCGTCCAGGTCGGTGATGGCGACGGACAGCTTATCAGACAGGATCGATCGGGCGATACCAGTCTCCTCGTTCTCGCGCCAGATGGCCTCGAACTCGAGACGGGCGTTGTCCTGGATCTTGAGCTGAACCTGCTTGACGTAGTCCTTGTAGAACTGAGGGGCCTCGCCGTTGGCGCCGACACACATGTTCTCGGCAAAGCCGGCATCATCGAAGGAAAGCGAGGCCAGAACCTCCAGGGAGGACGAGGTCACACCACCCTTGTTGGCGGAAGCATCCTTGTACAGAATGCAGCCGGCCTTCTCGAGGATGAGCTTGGCCTCCTGGGTGATGAACAAGTTGGCACCCTCCACGAGGTAGGGGATCACACTCTTGCCGTCCTTGATGAGACGGTTGACAGTGATGAGATCAATCGAAGCGGGACGACCACCGCAGGGGACGAAAGCATCGACACTACCGGTATCCCGAAGGTGGAAGGTGTTACGGAACGAGGTACCGTTGGTGACAACCTCGCCACTGGGCAGGGTGACGTTGTTGTCGTCGACCAGGACGCGGTATCCGTCCTTGGAAAGCTTGCTGCCATCGTACTCGACGATCATCTTTCGGTTCTCGGCAAGGCGGAGAAGCTCAGCGCGGTCAAGACCGTTGGGGTCAGCGAGGACACCAGAGCCATCAACGATGGCAGTGTACTTCTCATTACCCAGCTTGATCTCGTTGCTACCGAGATCACCGTCGGGACCACCAGTCTGCATCTTGCGGATGGTAGAGGGGTCGAGGTTCAGCTTCCGGTAAATACCGTTGACATACTCACGGACAGACAGAGTGGTCATGCCGTAAGCGTCGTGGGGAATACCACCCAGCTTGGGAGACTTTCCAGTGAAGAAAGACTTCCACCAGGGAGCGCCACGGACGCGAGCATGCTCAGTGGCCCAGTCGACCAGCTCAGCAGTGTTCTCATCGGGGCCCAGGAAGAGAATCTCCTCCTTGCCGTAAAGGTCGACGAGGGGGTTCTTGATTCCAGGGGTCTGGGCGGGCAGGAGAAGATCAAGGATACTATCAATGTACTTCTCGAAAGCCTCACGAGCCCGATCCTGCTGCTTGGGGTCGAGGAGGATGACACCCTTGGAGCCGCCCTCGGGAATGTCCTTGTTCTTGCGCTGCTGAGTGCTGGCAAGGCCGTAGTTCTCATCGAAGAGGTTGCGGGCGTTGATGCTGTAGGCCTCCTTGCTACGGGACTTGACGATACGGATACCGCCACGAGAGATGTCCTTGAAGCGGAGGTGAAAGCCTCGAGACTCGGAGCTGATGACGAGGAACATGCCGTACAGGGGCTTGGGGTACTCGACGTCAGGGAGGAAGTTGGGGTCGAGACGGAAGCTGAGGGCAACCTTAGTAGGGGTGTAGTAGTTGGTCTTCAGGATGGCGTTGTTGAAGACTCGGAAAGCAGTGAGGACCATCTCCTCGTGCTCGTTGTTGACAGTCTTGGAGATCTTGTCCTTGAGGGCGTCATCAGACAGAACCTCAACGGAGGTGCTAGAGGAGATGAGTTGCTCAGCGCCCTCAGCGTCCTTAACCAGGTGGACGTCAGCGAACGAGGCATAAAGGGCCCGGACGAGACCAGGGTAGTTCTGGATGATCTCATAGATGTAGTCGGGGGTGAAAGTCTCAGAGCGGAGACGGCGCTTGAGGTTGGAGAGAAGGGCGGCCTGGGCGTTGTTGCCAGGATCGAGGATCTGAGACAGCGAAGCATACTCAGGACCCAGTCGGTTCAGGAAGTGCTGGACGAAGACCCAAGCGGAGTGGGCGTACACCGACTCCTGGAGGCTCAACTGGTTGGTGAGGAAGAGGTTGTGGAACTTGTTGTGGGGGAGACAGTAGAGGAGAGAGACCTCCTTGGAGATCTGGTTAATGGAGTCCTCCCAAGGGGGGAAATCGGCCTCGAGGCCAAGAGCGGGTCGGAGGTAGACGCTCATGACAGTGATGCCGTTCGAGAACTGCTCGAGGTACTTTCGCGAGCTAGTGACGCCATAGTAGTGGTAGAGATCGCTCAGAGCGGAGAAGAGACCGCGGGCGGTACGAGAGCGGAAGGCAATAACCATACGCTTCTCGACGCTGTCCTCAATGTCAAAGACCTCGATGACGGGGCCGGCTCGCTTGACGGCGAGCTCAATGATCTCCTGGTAGATCTGCTTGGTGTTGACGGTGGCCTTCTGGAGGAAACCGTTGTCGGCAATGAGCTCGAGGGTAGTCTCATTGGGGTCGGTGTTCTCAGGGGAAGTCAAGAACTGGCACTGGTAGACGAAGTAGCAGCGGAGAGTAGCCTTCGATGAAGGGCTGGCTCCGAGGACGGCGGGAGATCGGAAAGTCTCAACGCGGTACTTGCTCTTGCCGGGGTGGTCGATGTACTTGTTCTCGAGGCGCTCCTCGTAGCGGGGACCAGAGAAGTTGGTCTCACCGGGAGTGCTGGTGTCAATGTAGATGGCGTGGTCGTTGGCCTCCATGTCCAGGCGGATCTCCTCCTGCTTGTCCTCGCGGGCAAAGGCGGCGACCTTGGCAGCGTACAGTGAGGTAACGTGGCTGGCAATGACGGCAGGGGTCTCGATGGTGAAGTAGACATCATCGATGCCCAGCTTCTCGTAGAACCACTGGATCTGCTCATCAGCCTGAGACTGAGGGATGAATCCAGCTTGTAGGATGATCTCCTTGACTAATTGGGTGGTCAGCAAACTTGTCTTACTGGCCAATTGGGTTTTGCAAGAGCTTACCAGACTTGATCTGATCAGCCTTGCCGGTGAACTCGGGGGCGATGTAGCCAACAGTGGCCGAGCGAAGAATCCGGTGACCGTTGTGGTTAGTCGCGGTCAAGGGAACGCTGAAGTGGGTAGGCTGGGGAGAAGGGCCACGGCTGGCCTCCGCGGACTGGACACTAGCCAGAGGCTTGGAAGTAAGGGCGGTCATGATGGGCAATGGTTCCTCGAAAGGATCTGTGTATTCCGGAAACCTGTCAATGGGAGGGATGTTAGTCGTGGGACTTTGAACAGCCAGCATCTTGACAAAGATGCTTTTGGCGGCGAAAGCAGAGGAATGTGTATAAACGTATAAACGAAAGGAGGAAACGTAGGATGGATGATGAGGGAATCGGCAAAGAGAGCAGCTCTGGGGAAGTGCTTTATACACCGTGCCCAGATGGCGTCGACATGATAAGAACCATCATGTCGTCACCATGGACACGGCATACCAAGTCTCGGTGTGTGTTTGTGAGTCAATGGCAGCTGCTCTGATACGGCTGCTGACCATCTGACGGGCGCAGCATCGGCTCAGAGCGCGGAACCATGGTCCCAGCAAACGCCACCAGATCGGGACCTGAATAGCTAAATGCAGCGTGCAGGGCTTGAGTGGCGCGGCGAACGCGAGGGACGCGGCAGATGGCTGCGACCCAACAGGAGCTTATCTCGGGCGACTGATACGGGCGAGGCCAGCGACTCGAGCCCGGTGAGGACGGCTTTCACCGCCGGGCCGGTCTCGTATCGTCGCCAATTTTGGATCAAGGCAGGGGGTGCAACAGGGAGCCACAAAGGGGTCCAAGTTGCGATAAGGGAATTGGAGGGGCGGGCAGGCGTCAGATAAGAGGGCAGGTATCCGCGACTTACCGGTTTGTTTATGTGATGCGAGTCTAGCCGCAGATCAATTCGTCAAACTGTCGAATTGATGCAGGAGCGAATTGGCGGGGGAAGAAACCTGCTGTGGAACTTGGGCACAGGCAGGGATTGAGGTGGTGCAGCGGTGATGATGTCGCGTGTGTAAGTCGGGAATGCCGGGCCTTGCAACTGGAGGAGGCGAGAGGGTTTCTCTGGCGGGGCAGGAGGAAGATGGCAGGGAAAAGATGGAGAAAAACAACAAGAGGAAACCTCTATTTGTTGTGGACGTGCTTCTCGAAAGAGGAGGATGGGCGAGGTGTAGATGAGGCTTTGCGAAGCTAGCCGAAGTTCCAGAATGTCCAAACTTTTGATCTCGATTAGCACAGCTTTAGCTGGCGGTAGTTCCGTGGTGCGAACTCAGCACAGCCATCCAGTCAGCCCTGTCGTAAATAGCAACTGACGGACAAGCCGGGTCAAGAGAGATAAGAGAATCTGTCTTGATACGGTAGAGTTTGTTTGTCTTGGAGGGGGTGAGACGGGAGTGAGGAGGGCGGCGTGAGGTGAGAGTGAGATGCCGCTGAGGGGAGAGAGGAAGAAGAGGGAGAGGGGAGAAGGAGGATGAGGACGAGCTGAAGTCTTTGGCAAAGATGAGTGAGTCGGACGCTTAACGAACCAAGATCTCGAGAACGCTCTGGGGACCTGGCGATGGAAGCCTTAAATACTCCGGCCACGAGATTCGAGTCTCTGCTCAACAATGACACTGGTACGAAGTACATGACGAGGTACTTGCCTGAGAGATGCCTCAGAGAGGATCGGTACGTACCCGCTCGCATTGCGAAGCAGGTACGTACTCTGTACTCCGTCTCCATCCCCGTACCTTCCATGTTCCAATCCCAAGCTCAATTACGGCCGCCCCTTCCTTCCTCGTGGTCGTCTTCTCTCGTTCTTCTGACATGCTTGTCACGTTGGCCACTCCTTTCTCGCTCACCTTTGCTGCCAATACACCCTGCGCCTACACCTACACACCCCCTGCGGTCCTGCAGTGGGGCTCGCCTGCTGGGTCGCTCACTGGAGGGGGGCGCTTGGGCGCGGTACAGCGCAGTCCCAGGGCAGTCCTGCGGCGGTGCGTGCTGGGAGGGCTGGTAACTTGGTACTGGGTGCCTTTTTGGCCCCGCTCCGCCCGGCGAGACCCTGCGCGGCGAGGCCTCGTGCGGACGGGTGCTCACATTGGCACACAGCACCAAGCACAAAACGAAGGATACCTCCCAATAGTCACCGGGCCGGTCGGCCAGCGTCCATCCATGGCGCGCGCCCCGGCACTTGGCCCAGCCAGAACCGTCGAGAAGCAGGCCCAGCGGGGAAGATCGTGATCATGACCTCACGCAGCGCAGGAAAAATGGCCAATTGATTACACAATAGCGCCTCCACCCTAAGCCTCAAGGGGAAGGCTACATGGCCCGAGCGCCCGGTTCCTGGCCGCTCAGGTGCCAGGAACGACTTCTCGATGTCCCTCCTATCCCAGTTGTCCCAGTTGTCCCAGTGTTCCAGGTGGGGAGGGGCCTTGCCGGGGACCGGTTATTCGAGGCTCTGCTCCTCTTTTTTTCCCTCTTTTTTCTGCTTGTCAGCTGCTGGGCAACTCAGTGACTCTGTCTTTTCATGCTCTCGTCTTCCGCAATCGGTCCCACTCTCTCTCCACTGTGGAATTCCATTCACCATCCATGGTGGGAATCATAACAGATCCCGTCTGTGCATCACAATCGTACTGTGCCATACAGTGCGTTTGCAACAGTCATGTGTGCCATGTACGCCAAGTGCGCCCCGGTTACCTGGTTGGCACAGGGTAATCACAAATCCCCTCCTTAAGCCTCGTTCTGGCCTCAAATATGCACGACGCACATAGGCACAGTAGGAGACCCAACTCCGCAACTAACCTAATCGGTCACCCAACGGTCTGGGAGAACAATGGTGCAATTGTGCTGGTCCAGCTCACCTGGCCAGCTGCGAGTCATCGTCGAAAAGGGTACTTCCTGACATGCAGATCCTGCCTCGTTTCAAGTCGGCTACATTTTTCTCACTTTGCGCAAATAAGCCCCCACTTGCCTGTGCCTGGACTGTGCCTTTGTCCTACACGATATGACGGATCCATGATGTCGAATCCTTTGCTGGGCTAAGGAGGTGACGAATTCCTTGGCTGGAGTCAGCCAGCCAGAAACTTGGTACAGGCCAAGAAGCGCAGACGGTGATTCGCTGGTGGTGTGCTCCAGTGCCAAGCTGGGGTTGTCGCTGTTGGGACTTACCGTAGTAAAACGTCATGTACGTACGGAGGTACCTCTTCTCGAAACAGGTACCTCATCCACGTAATTCTCTAGTTCTCGGCGGTCCAATTGTGTCAGCGGGGGGGAGCATATGCCGGGTGAGACAATTCCTGCGGCCAACATGTACAATCACGTTTCGTTGGTGATGAATGAATGGCCTAGGATTCCCGCAACGAATACAGTGCGTCCCATCCGCACATGTCCTAGACACTGGGCGCTAAGGGCACCGCGGGGAAGCGCTGGGGCCCTGGGCTAGAGTCGGTGTCTGCGAGCCAGCAACGACTCACCTGACCGAGCTTCACTGAAACTGGGGCTCACCGAGGGTCCCGGCCAACCTGACCTAGGTCACGAGGGCCAAGTAGTAAATTACGCTCCGTCTTGTCCGCCTCAACTACTAGGGCAATAGCAAGGGCAGGAGAAAAAAATTAAAAATTAAAAATCCGAGCTTTCGATGACATAGTACATTCAGTTCATTGCCGACTCCCGCTAGGGCTGCCCCGGAGTCAAAGGGAAGGTGCTCCGGCCAACGCGGGGCCGCATGGATTACGGTGTTCCTCCACATGATGATGACAGCAGCACATCTTCGCCCTACGTACCTCTATGGATCCCCATGGAAAGGTACGTAAGTGTTTGTACCTGAGCTAGGTACTTCTTGTTCGTTCAGGTACGCGTCAATGACTGAATAGTACCATCGATGACACAATTGCCCAGGTCGTCTGCCCAAGCTCGGGACGAGGTGGGCTACCAGGTGAAGCCGACAAGGTTGCAATGGGGTTGCACGACATGTCATGAATTAATTGGCACCAATGAGCGAATCTGCAGGAATATTGCGTGGTTTCGACCTCGTCTCTCAAGTAAAAATCGCATACAAGTCACCAACTACGAAAAAAGTCTCCTGCAACGGGCCCGGTTTCCGCCTCCGGCGTCTCGCGCACCAGACCCCGGACTGCCCCGGTGACCCACTCAGCGGAGGGCCGGCGCCCCCGAAAAGGTCCTCTCGCCTCCCCGCCCCTCCAAGAACGCATTTCCATTACCCCCAGGTTTCTCTCCATTGTTCAGAAACTGAACTGTAACAGTGACTACTCCATCAATAACCCACGGGTGATGCACCAGAAAACTCGGAGACCCGCTCTGCATCACTCCTTCACAACCGAGCCCTTTCCACCCCCGTTTCCATTACCCCCAGTTTACTTGATCGTGCAGCTTCGTGACAGCCACGGGACCGCCCGACTTGGCCGGGCTCCGTAACCCCCGTGTTGCACCATCGCATCCTGCCCCTTTCTCTTTTCCCCGGCGGCGCTCTTAGACATTGCCTCCCCCAGCTTACCCCATCTACGACCATAATACGTACATCGTACCCCCGACAACTGGAATCCACGCCCCCCAGACTTTTTTCTTGCTTGCCGTTGTCTCGTGGCCCCTCTGGTTTGTCATTGGCAACGCTCCATTACCAAATCTTCCCTGCACCCCGCATCCGGCCCTTGGGAGGCGGACGCCGTTAAGGCGTCACGAGGCCGACAGAAAAAAATAAATCGGAGCGTAACCGGGGGGGAGTGTGTGTAACGGTGTCGGTCAGTCCTCTGGGGCCGAAAACCCGCCAAGCCGCCAAAGGAAGGAAAAAAGGGCGAGATCGTGAGGTTGCGGTCGAGGTCGAGGTCAAGGTTGTGGTCATTGCTTGTCCGGGGTCGGGGTCACGGCTGGGGAATTGAGATTGTCATCTGGGGATGGGGACTCATCAGTCCATACGAAATGCTGGACGAGCAGACAGCTGGTCCATGCAATGCCAGGCGCGTACGTACTGTCAGGCCCTGTTCACTTCCGCAATTGGCCCTTTGCTCGTCTCTCGTGGCTACGCAACAGATACGGACGGTACGCAGGACACGCACAGCACTCCAGCTATCTACAGCTGGGGGCTGAGCTGAGTAATGGAGAATCGATCTGATCCAGCCGTGTGGGATCTCCTATCACGACTTGTCCTGCGCCAGGCACGAGCTCGTCTGTGCCCATGTCTGACTGTACTCCCATGGCTTTCGTCTCGGCCGACCCGTGGCCAAGCGCTGAGAGTCTGAGACGGCTCGAGCATCTCCATCCTTCCCGTCTCCAGTTCCATCCCGTCCCCAGGCGTCAGCCCCCTAGATCCAAGTCCTGTCGCTTATTCTCCAGCGCTCCAGGTGACTCTCGGCTCCCCAGCCTACAGTGAGTGTGGCCAGCGCTAGAACTTGGCGCGTCCGCCTGGCTCCACGCCCGCCTTCCATCTTGGTTCGGCAACACTAACAGCACTACTACCCCGCCTCCATCTCAGTCAGGTTCGGTTGCTATTTTTGACCCCTCCGGATTTGCACTGGACCAGCGAGTACGTAGTACCGGTACCCTGCTATTATGTGCCACATGCCACCTGCCACCTGCCACTTGGATCACCAAGCTTTTGCCACTTTTGCTGCCACTGCCACCGCCACTACCACCCCTTGCCTTAGGTAAGGCAGGAAACCAAGGCCGGGGACCGGTATCGTGTTCGTGGTGCTGCCTCGTACCGTCAACTCCTTTGCCCGTCTTCCTGCACGCAACTCGAATCAATTCGTCTAGCAGCCACTCGAGGACAAAAGTGCATGCAGGGAATGTCTCTTCGTGCCAAGCACGGCGTCCTGTAATACCCACCGGAAACAATAAACACAATCAACACTCGAAATAGGCACCGCCACACAACGTGCACTGTACATCCGCACCCGGGTCCCGATCTTGTTCGGTGCGAACATAGAAATGGTACCTGGTACCTGAGTTACGGAGACCAGCCAATGAGCGCCGTCAAACACCGCTCCCATCTGCACGCAGGCAATCTTCGGCACAGGACAAGGGGTGTACGACAAACAAAGCTGTTTCCTGTAGGCTCTCTTTTTTTTCTTTCTCATTCTGTCGAGATACCGGGGAGATACGTACCGACCGGCGTTGTTTATGGGAACAAGGATGAAACTAGGAACAAAAAGATAAAAGACAGGCACAGGTATAGGAGGTACGTACCCGGATACCTTGCTGGCGCCCGGCCGGCCGCCTTTGAGTTGCCACGAAGTGGAATGTTGGGGGCAGAGTTTTCCGAGCGAGCTTTCCCCAGTGGCTCAGCGAGGGGCACCCCAGCGCGCCGCCCAGCACGAGCCCAGCAACGCCCAGCACCCCCAGGGCACTACCGTGCTACAAAGACCACTGAGGCACCCCCCAGGAGGCACAAAGAGGGCCTGGGGCCTCTTCAGCGCCCGCTGCTGCGCTCGGAGTGGGTCCCCATCCACCGGCCAAACTGTGATGCCGGCCTCCGGGGCGTGCGCCGCACCTCCAACCATCAGCCTTAGTCGGACGGATATGTACCTAATTAGCGACTTGCGGCAGCACCAGCCCATTCCGCAATCCCATTCCCACCGCATCCGGGGATCAGGGTCGCCCGTGCATGATCACGATGCCCTCGCCGGCCCCTCAATGGCTCCTCGATGGTCCCCCGCCGTTTCGAACAAGTCACGATCAAATCTAGCCACCCATTTCCCAAGGGCGTTTGTTGCGGTGAGGCATTGAGGCCGCCCCCCCTACCCGGACACGGTGGCCGAGAGCCACTGACTGCTGCGACGCACCTGATCGGCCCTGGTGCGAACATCGTCGTGCCCACCGGCCTGTCAAACTTCGCGAAGCCCCTGTTCTATCGTCTGCACGCAAACCAACGACGCGTACACGTGCTAGCTGGAAATGTGACTCGGTGCATTGTTAGCGGGCGGGGATCCGGACTCGACAAAAGCTGAGAATTGACGGCTTGTGAGGGTGGACAATGAATGTGTGACAGTTCCCTGCAAGAGGTCGCGAAATCAGGGGCTGCAAGTATAGGTTGCTGCGTGGTATACCGTGTAGGTACAAGCCACTTAGACGGGCATGTGCGTCTCTGGTGGCTGTAGGGATGCTGGAGACTTTAGGGTGGCATTGGCAGCTTGACACACATATGCCCTCTTCCCTCCACCATGATCCTTCTTCCGAGACACAGGATACAAAAGGCCAATCAACTCGTCAAGTTTCCCACACAATCAATGATAAGTTACCTAGTGGTACAACCCATCGAGGCTCCCTACTTGCTCAGCAGGTGGAGCGGGCCGAGCATTGTCATCGGGTTCTTGTGTGTGGTGTATCGCTATGCATCAAAGTCGAGACGACCTTCACTGCGCCAGCATAGCTGTCTCGCACTCACCCTAGGGCATATCACCCAATCGGCGGTTTTCTGAAGGGGCCCCGGCCAAGCCCCGTCCTCCGCGGGCCTAGATCGACGAGTTTCTTGGTTGGTTATGGAATCGTGCTCGCGAAAGTGCCCTTCAATGGCTACGATGTACGTACCAGACTGAACTAGACCCCCCTATCCCCAGGATATTCCTTTACCGCCCATTGTGCTCAAGAACCAGGATGCCATGGCTGAACTGGTCACGATGCCAAATGTCTAATTACCTGTGGACAAATTGGCAATGTTGGGATCCATCACGCAGGTCAGGTGGTTGTGCACATAAGCCCGGGTATTACGTATTAGTGTCCCTCTCTTACATAGCGTACCAACAACAACAGCAACTTCACTCCTCCATCCCTTTGACAACAACACAAAAATCTCAACAATGCATTTTCCCACTCCCATCTTCTCTCAACATCCACTCCCCTCCCATCCTACCTCATGCCAACTCCGAGTCTGCCAACCCCAGTCCACAGCGACAGAACGAAGTAGCCCATGCCTACTTGCAACTCCGGCCACGAAGACTCAAACACTGTGGCAAGTGTCTCGGGCCTCCAGTCGAGGTCTTGAGCCAATGGCTGGAGAGTGTCGGGTAGATGCATGCCGTCCAAGAATGAGTTGTTTTCTCCCGATTTCATATGCTGGTCCAGCGACCCCATGATATCGCCAAAATCCGCCAAGTAGGAGGAGCCATGCTTTTCGAGGTTTGACAAAGCTCCTTCGGTCACAGTCTTGCAGATATCCTTGGAGTGTAACACTTCGAACCCTTTTTTTCTGCCTCTTTTTACTTGAAACCGGAACGTATCAGCGTCAAGGACTGAGCGATCGAGACCAGGCGGAGTATGGCTATGCCAGAGAACGGCGTAGTGCTTGAAAACCTCATAGTATTGGAGTCGTTTCATGGCCACGTTGTCATGACCCTCGCCAGAGTCTGATATCTTCTTGGATGGTTTGTCGTCGGTGCCCTCCTTCAGTACCTTGTAAATCAGGTCTTGTATGGCATAATCCGCACATCGGATGATGAGGTTGGCGAATTTTGGATCCATAGCCCGGGCAGCATTGCCCGCCCTTCCACGAGGATCGGCCAGCAATATAGCCAATGTAGGGCGTGGGTCAAGCTCGTAGTAGTCCGGATACAAGCTCTTCGGCAGGTAGTCAATGAATGGTTCAAAGTCGGGCCATCTCTTCAACACGGCTTTCTGCTTGTCTTCGGACAATGAGTAGTAGGCCCGGAGGATGAGGGAAGTAAAATCCCCCTTGACCGGTACGTCCTCTCTGGAGAATATAACCGCTCGCTCAAAGTTGGGCTCCACGTTTTCGAGATCCCGCTTATGCCCGTTTCGTCCGGTATGTTGACCGGGAAGGTCGTGGCCGAGAACAGCGCCGTGGGGCAGGCCGTACGACCCCCATGCCTTCGGCCGGTAGGTGTGGGCGTTCGGTATTTTCGGCTCCACAAAATGCGCCGGTCTCGCCTCCCAACCCGGGTTGAGGTTTGTGTCCATGATGAACTCGTCCATCGGCGGTAGCGGAGGCTCGCCGGGCATGCAAGTGCCGAGGAAATGGCAGTCGCAGTCTACTCCTTCATCGTTCATACCCCCGAGAAGGGGAAGCATTGTAAGGAGACCGTCAAACGGGTCACCACTAGAGCTGTGGGGGGGGTTCTTAGTATACCAGCATCCTTCTCCCTCCATGGGGGCCGCCTCCCGGCTTTCAACTAGACCCATGATGATTGAGCGTCGTGCGATGTCAAGGAAGACAAATAGTGCTAGAGCAAACTAAGAGCAGTCATTAATAGCTTTTGTACTCTATATTTGCAGAAGGAACTTGATGATGCGAGGATCTGAGTAGTTGGGTGAGTCGATTTCTCTACCAGGCTGCATCCGACTTTATAGCTACTGGGGTCGGCCAGCGAGGTTCTCGTGAAAAGTTACAACATTCACACGACTACGCCACCTGGGGTATGAGAACCCGTTGGAATCAGGGCCAATCGGGTTTACCTTCATGGTTACAAACTGATGAACGGACATAGTTTTCTATATCCTGAGAATCTCGCGGCTTAAGATAATTCCTGGCTTTCATCAACTGTCCTGTCCCACCTCGTTTCCCTGCACGGAATTCAGGTCATAAACACCAAGACATTTTCAAGGAGGTCAGCTAGAGCACATCAGTGATGCCTGTCTACTTTTCCAACTTCCCACTTCATTCTCACAATCCATTGCCATTCACAGCCCATGTTGCAATGTCTCGTAACACCTCTATGAAGTGAACAGTGGAGCAAGTGTTTGACCCCAATGAGCTACTACTAATCGGGCGCACGTGACGATAGTGTGTTCTTCGGCTAAACCCACGGGTTCCCCAGCCGGTGCAGCTCCCGCAGGTGCCAAAAAATTTGACTCGATGGCATCGTGACGCCAACGACAGCTTAACCACTTAACCTCAGAGAATCGGCCTCTTCATCGGCATTCTTCGCCCGCTCCTCTTCATCCTTGCATCGCGAATCCCGTTCGCCGCATTTACAGCTTCACTCGCCTGCCGACTTAAGCCGAACTCGCCGGGCTCCACCTCCCTCGGCCATCTCCAAGACGAAAAGTCGCCCTTCGAGCTCCATTCCTCCCGACCTTGACGACAGAGATCGCTCTTGTTCGGCAACTCTCTAACGACCGTTTCTACGACCAATAATTACCATCTTTCGCCCCACCCAGCTTTAAACCGCCATCATGGTTATCCTTACCGAGGTCGAGGACGAGCACTTCCAGTCCACCCAGGCTGGTCCTGAGGTCGATGACGACGACTACACGGATACTGGTTAGTCCGACTGCTATTCAATATTGCTTCCGACGCACCAGACTAACTCTCCCTAGAATCCGAGATCTCTAACGAGTCCGAGTACGACCCCTCAGATGAGACCCTCGCCGAGCGATTATACGCTCTCCGCGATATCGTCCCCCCCACCACCCGGTCCTGGATCTCTAGCCGTGTCAACGCCGTCACCAGCACCGCCTGGAACGTCATCTCCTTCAGCGGCAAGGGTGCATGGGTCATCACCACCTCGGCCCTCTTCTTCGGTGTCCCCTTCGCCCTCTCATTTGCCGAGGACCAGCAGCTCACCGCTATGGAGCAGGAGTACAACATGCGACAGACGGGTGGTGAGCTCCTGACTGCCGGTGCTGAGGGCAACACTGCCGAGAAGGTTGGCGCCGCGCTTGGCGACAACCAGGCCCGACCTTCATTGTAAGATGGAAACAGCACATGAAAAATTGCCTCCCACACTGGAGGCTGTTATGACCCCGCCCCAAGTGGACGTGGTAATTGTTGGGCCGAGTAGTGAGCCCATTTTTGTACAATATTCGGAAATGGCGCATATAGCCAATGGACCCCTTTGATGAATGCACTGGGCTGGACTGGGAGGGGCGAAATGCGGATGCATGCATACCTATATGATGTAAAGTATTAGGACGGGGACAGACAAGTAATGGCTGCGATCTCATCTCCGGGGAAGGTGGCTTCACATGTATTTTGTCACACTAAGACTTTCTATTCTCTGACGCCATACAATGTGATCTCATTACCTATTAAATGTGTATTCTTTATAAGCTCGTGAAGGTTCGGGTTTGGTATTTTGTTGTGTTGGGCAACATTGTTCAGCCAATGTGGTGGCCCTGTCTACTCGCCAGCACAGAGCTTATTAGGCCTCGGATAACGACTGACCATCCTCAATTCGTGAACATTGGATTTAAATTGTTGTCTGTTGATTTCGGGTTACTTTGAGGGTGTGAGATATGCCAATTGCCCTGTGTGGTTGGTTGCAGTCAAACCCGAGTCGATAGGGTCAGCTCCTAGCCTAGTTGTAGTGGTAACCTCAAAGGCATTCCATGTGATGAACATGACACAGCGAAAAAGAAAGAAGAAAAAAGCAATATAAAATAGCCGGAGAGAATAATAAAGACAAGCAGTTTATCAGACACAAGAAGCATCCATAAAAACCCCCAACCTCAATACATTTCAAGTTGGTCCTATCGCGTCTCGTTACACATTTGGTTTAGGGTAGGATAATTCTTAATGGCTCGTCCTCCACCACCCGACACTCCTTTCACTGGGACACAACTTAATCCGATCAACTACAAATCGTTCGTATCAGGTCACCAAAACTACCGCGTATCAAGCTTAGAGAACATGGACTACGTAGCTCTGCCGAAGATTGAGGTAAGTCCGTGTGGCGATTCTCTACCCCGCCGCTAGAAACCGAGATCGCCAACCAAGCTGCACAATACCCGCCTGCACTGACAACGATATCTCACTGACGAGAACTTTAGCTTCATGCCCACTTAACGGGCAGCATCTCACGAAAGGCACTACATGAGGTATGGCTGCGGAAGAAGAACAGCGGAGAGACAGACCTCGAGGACCCGCTGATCGTCATGCCGGAGGGCAAGCATGACTACAACCTGGAGACGTGAGCCTCCTCCTTACTGTCTATTACTTCATATCCACAGAGGTCATGAATGTTGGCCTAGGACTTCGTCTCCACTGACTAGTAGTCACGGGACTGCGATCGAGCCTTGGTCCTGAGCTGGCATCTCATGATACTCGTTGAGAATCTCTCCCCCTTGTCTACCGACCAGCCCTGACAACCCGTAGCTTCTTCCCACTCTTCAGCTCCTACATATACGGCCTCCTCACCGACGAAGAATCTATTCGTTACACCACAATTTCCGCCCTGACCGACTTCCTCAACGACGGTGTCTGCTACCTCGAACTACGCACCACACCTCGCGGAACACCGGTTCTCACAGCAGAAGCCTACGTATCCGTCCTCCTGTCCACAATCACCGCATTCGAGGCCGAGCATCCCCAGCTTCACATCCGCCTTATCCTCGCCGTCGACCGTCGCCACACCCCCACCACCGCGGCCGCGACCCTTGCTCTCGCCCTGGCGCACCGTCACCAAGGCGTCGTCGGGCTTGACCTGTGTGGCGACCCGACGGCGAAGCCTGGAGGAGAGGTTGCCGCGTTCACACCTGTGTTTCTAGAGGCGAAGAAGCAGGGCCTGGACATTACCGTGCACTTTGCCGAGGCGGAGGCGAGCGGCTCGAAAGAAGAGTTGGACGTGCTGCTAGACTGGCAACCTGGCCGTCTCGGACATGTCATCTGGGAGGATGAGGCAACCAAGCAAGAGATCGCGAGACGGGGACTGTGCCTGGAACTGTGTCTGAGCTGCAACGTGCAGGCGGGCATGGTTCGCGGTGGCTTTGAGGGCCATCACTTTGGAGTGTGGAAAGACGTGCAAGGACCCAAGATTTCACTCGGGGTGAGTACTGGAGTGAGGCTAGAGACTCGATTATGCTGATGCTACCATTAGACCGACGACGTGGGCGTCTTTGGAAGCCCCCTCTCCAACGAGTACCGCCTCGTCGCAGAGCATTTCGGTCTCGATCGAAAGGCTATATGTAGCCTTGCACGCCAGGGTATTGATGGCATATTCGGCGGCGATAAGGAAAAAGAGCGATTGCGAAGCATCATGTGGGAATGAAGCCCTCGCACACCCCTTACATGAGTATTCGTTGTAGATCAAATATGGTTATTCATGGGACACAGAAGTCTAATAGAGCAATTTGAAAAGAAAGTCGCTTTCATTTCTCAAGAACTGACAAAGTGGTATTGGTTCTTTTCTAACTAAAAAAATTGTTGTAATACCCCTGAACAACAAAGGTAAAGACGCTTCTGTTACGATGCGCCTGCAACTGTGGGGAGAGAAGCAATGCCCGATAAAGACGGGAGAGTGTTGAATTTTTTGTTCATTAATCGGAACCCGAATGAAAATAAAAGATTGGAACTTTTACAAGCCCTTCATGCCCTAAACGCCACGTTTTGCCTTCTCTTCGTGAACCGTGTGGATAGTCGCTCATGCCATCTTGTCCAATTCTTCGTTAATGCATGCCTGGGGGCGGGGCATCCAAGTCGACATGCTCGACTGTGCCGCGCTGTTCCTCAGTCTTGCGGACGAGGGAAGAGAAGTAGCTGGAGGCGCGCTCGCTCTCACCCTTGACCTTGATGGTGTCGTCGCGCTTTTGGTCAAGGTCTTTGAGGCTCTGCTCGAGGCTGACGCGGAGGTTTGAGGCCGGGAGGCGCAGGACCTTGCGGACGGAGGACGAGATGCGGGCCGAGTTGGAGTGCACGTAGTCGAGGTCGGCAAGCTGAGTGGAGATTTTGTTGGCAAGGCGATGAGGGAGCGAGTTGGGAATTTGCTGGAGGATGTATGCCGAGGCGGCAACGGCTGAAGTGAGAGTCAGTAAGATGCGTGTAGAGGGAATAAGGGGGAAGAGTTAAACTCACCAGCTACAAGTATTCCAGGGACGATGAGCTGGCGAAGGTTGTCGTTGCTCAGAACACGCGAGGCGGCGAGGGCCTGGTCCATCCAAGTGCTCATGCCAATCATCCGGGGCACCACAGCGCCAGCCACAGTCAAGGCCATACCGGTGCCGGCGTATTTCTCCTGATGCTGCAGAAGCGTGGTCCAGTCGACAAAGTCCGCAAGCTGAGTTGGGATGTGTACCTGGCGGGCAAGGGCGTCGCGCTTGCGCTGGAACATGACGTTCGGGCGGAACTGCAGGTTCTGGAACTCATCGCCGATGTGCAAAATACCTAGTTGCTTAATGACGTTGACGCCCTGGACCGTCTTGTTACGGGCGTGCTCCTCACAGATGGAGACCGAGTCGGCAATGTGTGAGAGCATGGCCTCCTTGAGATCCTCGGCATACTGGAAGGCGTTCAAGAGGCCGGGGTACGGAACATCATAGTGGGTGTTGCCTGCGTGGAGGATCGCAGAGTTGAGTGTCGAGCGGGTGTGGTCGTAAACGTCCTTGCAGGTGTCCTCAATGTTCCTGTCGACTTGGTCACTAACCTCGGAACATGCCTTTTTGCCTGACTCCAGCTGAGGCTCAAGCTCCTTGAGTTCCCGCGTCACTCGTTGTAGCTCGGACTGGGCCACCTCCTGATTAACCGTTGCTAGCGCGTGGACGTCGTTGAGGATGTTGAGGAGATAGGTCCGCGCCGGGGCAAGCTTCGATCGTGCTCGCTTCTCAAGGACGAATCTGCGCAACGACTGCTCAAGGGCCTCAAAGTCTCGGATCTTGTCGAGATCCTTGCCCTTGCCCTTGTCGTCTCCATCGCCGGGGTCACCACCCCCACCCCCACTTGAGCTTCCACTGCCACCACTGGGTCCTCCAGGAGGAGATGGTCCGAGGGGAATGGCGTTACTGGAAACGAAGTGGACGAGCTCTGAAGACTCCTTGGCTGTTCGGGGACTTAGCCCAGAAACTTGATCCATGATCATCTTGTGGCACCGGTTCTTGTCTCTGATGTTGTCATAACCATTGACGACGATGAAGATGTAGGCCTTCTCCGCGGCAGCAGCCCAAATGAACTCCTTGGCAGACTGGGTGAAATGGTTGGCGGCGGAAACCACGAATACCACTACGTCAATCTCTTCCTGTCGAGCAAAGATGGCCGTTGTCTTGGTCGTGTCCGAGTTGAGGCCCGGGGCGTCGATCAAGGCGATGTCCACCACTCCATTGTTCAGCAAGGACTCGTCGATAGTTCTGGAATCTTTCACATAAATCTTGCACTGGGTATAAGTCTCGTTGTCGATTACAACATTTTCCAATTTCTCCAAGGAAAATACGTCATATGTCGATTCGTCATTTCGGTCATAGGCGACATCCTTGTGTACCGCGTGGACCTCCTCGATACCTGAGTTTTCTCTTGCGTCAAGGACTTCGCAGAAGATGGCTGTGCAGGGTTGCTGATCCTCGGGAAGGACCTTTCGTCGGAGGAGAGCATTGCAGAAAGTCGACTTGCCGGCGTTGAGGTCGCCAGTGATTAGGACCTTGCTTGCAGTATCTTCGATGCGGTCGCGAAGGGAGAGGAGATGCTTGATGCTGGAGCTGATCTTGCCATCGAGCAACGCTGCAATGGAGTTCTTCTCCAATGAATGCACAAGCTCGGCCTGGTGCAGCGATCCTAGCTTCAGATCCAACTTCAAAATGGAGAATTCTTGGGCGATTTGCGGGGAGACCAATCGTGGTTCGGGGGTCGATCGTGTTTCGGCAGCTCGGCTCGATTCGGCAGCGGTCTCGACAGAGGTCAAAGACCGCCGGAGCATGGGGTTGCGACCGGTGGAGGATGAGGCGCCGCCAGCGGTGGAGTGTGCCTGAGTGATGCCGGGTCGTGACGAAGGAGGGTCGGGAGAGGCACTCCTGGTTCGCTGAACGGTGGGATAGTGGGCAGGCCACGACGTGTTCATATCCTGAAGGCTATGGAGCAGGTCGAGGACCTTGTTGATGGACCGACCGAGGCTAGCTCGTTGGGAGTTGTACCACATTTGGTGGATTGCGCCCGACTGGGGCCGGTCGTGCTGCAGGTCCATGGCATAGCTGCCCAAGGTGGCGGCCCTGGAGTCTCCGGCGATGCTACCGCCGTAGCCGGAGTCGTCAAGCAAACTCTGGAGGCGTGCAGCATGTGTAGAGGCCGAACCGTTTCCCACGGTCATGTAGTTAGGTCGAGAGGAAGGTGGTGGCGAAGTCGCCGGGTCGTTGGGAACGCCAGGGTCGGCATCGGAGTCGGTGTCGGAGTCGGCGTCCTGGTGCAGAGGGGCCTTCCCCTTGCCGTTGAAATAGTCCTGGCTCATGATTCAGATCGGGTGGCGGCGTGACGCATGTTTCGATCGCCGAGGAGCGAGGAGGAGGAACGTGGTGGAGGTGATAAGGTCGTAGGAGTGCGAGTTGAAGTTGGAGTTGGCAAGGCGGCGTGGACTCGGAACTTGTAGACCGACCCATGTTGCATGATTTTTGGCGGCAAATTGCCGGACCTCAAGAAGGCGGGGTCGTGCTGATTGGTGGACGCGCCGGGAGAGACTCGGAAGAGCGTGCCTTATCTTATCAGGCGGGCATGTGACGAGAAGCGCGCAACCTAGAAACGGTTGTGGAAGCCAGCCGCCCATAGCGCTAAGCCCAGTGAAGGTCCAGCTAAACCCAGTCAGTGAAGCCGAGCGAGCGCCCAGTTGCTGGGAAGACGCTGGCCTGAGAGCGGTTACGTAGTGCGACATGGTACATGGCCAACATGGCGGAGTGGTCCAGGCTTCGCTTCTCTCACCACAACCACAACCAACGCTTTGTCTTTCCTTGCTGCCTTGCTTCGACCGATCTCCCAACCTCCCAAGACGCCCTCGCCTCGCCTCCGTGCAACAAACCCTCTGATCCGACGACTAGGTCGACCCTTTCTCCTATCCAAAACCCGAATCGCCTCCCCGCGACACCATCCTCCCCCGCAAACCATGAACGTAAGGGCAATGACGTCGCCGCCACCCCGGTACATCTGAGGGCTAATCCGCCTCGTGGCTACACAGATCCTGGAATGGGCATTCGGCAAGCGCATCACGCCCGCGGAGCGTCTGCGCAAGAACCAGCGCATGCTCGACAAGGCTATCCGCGAGCTCGACCAGACGCGCGTTAAGTTGGAGAAGCAGGAGAAGACGCTGGTCCAACAGATCAAGACCAGCGCCAAGAATGGGCAGATGGGCGCCTGCAAAATCCAGGCCAAGGATCTTGTTCGCACCAGGCGATACGTCGAGAAGTTCTACGGCATGCGCAGCCAGCTCCAGCAGATTTCCCTGCGACTCCAGGTATGACCAGGCCCAGCGACATGATAGCTACTAGGCGGCACATGATGCTGATGTGAGGCGCTCCAGACACACCGGACAAACGAGCAGATGATGCAGGCGATGAAGGGCGCAACAATGGCATTGGGAAGCATGAACAAGTCGATGAACCTTCCAGCACTCCAGAAGATCGCTATGGAATTCGAACGAGAGAACGACATCATGGAGCAGCGACAAGAGATAATGGATGATGCAATGGACGATGCCATGGATGTGGGCGTGGAAGAGGAGGGCGACGAAGTGGTGGAGCAAGTACTGGAAGAAATTGGCATTGACTTTAACCAGGCGGTACGAATTCTCCAACCCCCCCGCAACGAATGGATCGAGGCTAATTGCATGGCTACAGCTCGGCGAAACTCCCACAACGATAGGAAACCCTGCCGTGGCTGAGGGCAGAATTGCCCAGGCAGTTGGTGGTGGCGGTGGCGGTGGTGGTGGCGGCGACTCCCTCGACGAGGACCTCCAGGCAAGACTTGACAGTTTGAGGAAGTAGGTGATGGGATATAACTGCGGCGGTTGAGTCGTCTCGAGAGAATAGGCTACGTTGGCGGGAATCCGATGTCACTGAGTATGGAGTTGGAACTCGGAACACCCTCGACCAGTGTCATCCAGAAACCGACGGCCGATGCTTGTGAGATATGTCGAGGGAGCACATGAGTTTTTGCATTTCTTGCCTGGGCGCACGGGTGTCCTGAGAAACGCGGTTGTCTATTGACACAGTTCAGTATTTTTATTTCTGGGTGGTAAGGCTCTTTGCTTATAGAAGGAGGAAACTTAAGACTTCTCCTTTTCGCAAGACTCGTGTGGCGTTGAACAACGTGAATGGCTAGAGTATCGTGCTCATGTGCTTAGAAACATTGGGGTTTATCACCTTGCTTCTTAAAGAGAACCTTGGAAGGTAAAGCGAGCTAAATGCTCACGTACCAGTTATGAAGCTATGTCGCCTTCATTGTCATCCATCATGTGTCCCAGTACAATCCTTGCTTACGAGCTAAGGGCACGGATGATGCTGCAGCATGGCATCCCCGCGGGGCTGCATGGTCCGTGGGGATGGAAGGGGTCTACATCGGGGCCTGATGTAGAGATGCCTGAATACAATGCTTAGCAGTTGAACTTCATGTTACTAGTCTCGTATTCTAGCGAGGGACGGCCGTTACTGGGGAAACTTGCCGTCCAAGACTGCCATGACAGGGGATGGTTCGTCAATAGTTGTTCTGCCTTCGTGGATGGCGCCACTGAGAGAACGACTTTGATGTGGATTGGAATTAAGATGAGCCTACGTATATGGTCGTCAACTTGCCACGACTTACTGCATAGTACGAGGTATGTGTCTTCGGCACAGGCTCGATCTGGGAAAGCTCGGATAGTTGGGTCAGTTGGAGAGAGCAGAGAGGGCACCGCGCTTATTATCCTCAAGGCAGCGATGAAGAATACTTGCAGCTGCCTGGTACGAAGCAACCCCATCTCGCCGGAAGCGCCGGAGATGGTCATGCCAGTAGTGTTGCTATTTACCCCAAAAGGGTGCCATCATTTCGACGTTTATTTCGGGAACCAGGCCAGGTGGACGAGATGAGATGAGACGGATGCCATCTCCGGGTTTACAGTGGGGCGCCGCCGAGTCGAGACGGCGGAGTTGGAAGCCCCCCGCGCGAGGCGCCCGCGGCATGCTTGTTCCGTGCTGGAACCGCGCTGGACGGAGCACTGGTCAACCACTGACGTCGGAGCTCCAGGGCAGCGGGTGCGCGCTAGTTAGCACACTTGTCGCTGCAGCTCTACAGGCTGGCAGCTCGGCCTTTGGTGCAGGCCGAGCAGCGATGGAACAGAGCCAGTGAAGGTCAGTGGGCATGGGCACATGACGGGCACCCGCCAGCGCACCCAGTGAAGAGGCTGATGGTGCTAACCCGGTGTTCAGTGAGGCTGCTAACAAGGCCACTGACAGCCCAAGCCCCGCGTGGGCATCCATGCATCACCCGCCTGCCTTCGACTCGTGGACTCGCCCACTAACCAACCTAAATCCGAACCTACCCAATGCCACTCCCGTCAACTACGTCGTCCACCGCCGCCTTACCTCCGACTCCGACCTACCTGCGACTTACAACATCCTCCGGCCCTCCCGTGTCTTAGCTACCCTCCCCCCCCAAAGGCAAGGTAGTTCTAGCCTGTCTTTCGTCCCACCTAGGTTCACCTGTCCTCTGCTTCGTGCATCTGTCTCGCCTCGACGCTGCCTCGACGACATCATCATCCTCCGATTCCATCGCATCTGGTTCTGGTACGTACGGCCTCGCTCTACATTGGGCGACGTTGCTCGCTATCTGCAGTCCTCCCTACTCCCCTCTGCTCGTCACCCCATTCAGATCTCTATCGCACCCTTTCTGTGTATCGTTGTGTCCCAACCTACCTTAGCCATCATCCTGGCTGGTCCTGTCCCCCTCCCCGCTGGCGCCTACCTACGTCACGCTACCTGCACTTCCGCTGCTCTGCTCTGCTCTGTACCGTCCTGCCTCACGGTTCCACGCTCTTTGTCTTGGTCCCTTTCATCTTCCGCTCTGTTCCCTCTGATTATCCCCTCCGCTTTTGACTCGTGGACCGGTCGTCGAGCTCTGCCCTCTCAGGCTGACTGACGTTTGGCGCGCTGACAGCTGGCAGCGGCTGCTGCGCGCTTGGCTGCGACGTCTGGGTGCCCCTCCCAGCCTTTCTCCGCGCCCTTCAAGCACCACATCAGCATTCCCCCGCCAGCCCACTTGCTCCAGCCCCAACCTCTCAACCTACATACCGAGACCTATCTTCTGACCTCTCTAGATCAATTTGAACCGACACCGACATATCCCTCCCCAGTTGCCCAACTTGAGTCCTGGTCCGAGATCATCACCCCGCTACTGCAGAACCTCTCGCAGAGAGATACAGCCCCGTCTTCCTGTCGCAACACTCGCCTGTTGCCGACCTCGAGACCCATCCTCATTACGAGAGCAACAATAACGAAGACGACGACATCTGTTACGCTGTAACTCTATCCCAGGCCTTCACCCCACCCTTCCGATACCTCACCAACCCTCCAGACTCCTCCTTCCATCCACAAAGCTGGCGACCAACAAGCGTCGCAGTCTTTCCTCGACTGGGGGAAGTCTGCTGAATAGAATGTTCGGCAGCAACTCCAACTCAGCCGGCAATAAATCTGAGACCGATTCAAAATCCGACAAGTCCTCCCCCGAAACTAGCCCGGGCCCCAGCGCAGCCACTCCCATCAAGACGGCAGACAAGACGGCAGACAAGACGGTGGATAAGACGGTGGATAAGACAGGGAGCGCGGAGAAGCGCAGTGGAAATGGTAGCCCGCCAACTCGCCAGGATACCGGCGGTTCCACGGATAAGAAGCGCAGGAGTAGCAGCGTTAGCAGCAAGGCTAGCAGCCTGCTTGCCTCGGCCAAGAACTCGCTGAGCTTCTCTCAGGGTAGTCGTGCGCCTGCTGTCGAGATGACTACTCAGTCGCCCCTACAGAGATTGGGCAAGCAGGACCCCGCCCTCGCAGTTCCGCAGGGCCAGCATAACAACTCGGCCGGAGAGTCGGTAGCGGGCCCAAAGTCCACATTCCATGTCGGCGTTTGGGAAGATAGAAACAAGAAATGCCGTCGGACTATGGAGGATACCCACGCCTTTTTATACAACTTCATCCAGACCCCGACCTTGGCCGATGCTTCCGGCAAGGACACGTCCGAGGGAGATGATTCTGAGTCGGCGGTCCAGGACATTGTCGAGTCAGACAATGGCTACTTTGCCATCTTTGACGGACACGCCGGCACCTTTGCCGCAGACTGGTGCGGAAAGAAGCTACATATCATCCTGGAGGAGCTCATACGCAAGAACCCCAACGCTCAGATCCCCGAGGTTCTAGACCTGGCTTTTACGACCGCCGACTCCCAGCTGGAAAAACTGCCCTTGAAAAACAGCGGTTGCACGGCTGCCGTGGCCGTGTTACGTTGGGAAGACCGGGTTTCTAATGATCGGTCAAATCTTGATGCTGCTGCGTCGGCTACTCTCAAGCCCACCAAGTCAGATGATTCGTCTCAGTCGGACAAGGATAGGTCGAAAGATGCGGCGCCTTCTGCGAACGAAGTCAAAAACCCGCCTGTCGAGGGCAGCAGTACGAAGGTCAAGGGAGCCGTTAACCGCCAGCGTCTTCTTTACACTGCTAACGTGGGTGATGCCCGTATCATCCTGTGCCGAGCTGGAAAGGCTCTGCGACTGTCGTATGACCACAAGGGAAGCGACGAGGTTGAGGGCAAGCGGATCGCCAATGCGGGTGGGCTGATCCTAAACAACCGCGTCAATGGTGTCCTAGCTGTCACCAGAGCGCTTGGCGATGCCTATATGAAGAAGCTTGTAACTGGCCACCCATATACGACCGAGACGGTGATCCAGGCCGACAGTGATGAGTTTATTATCATCGCGTGCGATGGCGTAAGTGGAACAAAACTGAATTATTAACATGCCAGACCCGCTGACGTGAGATAGTTGTGGGATGTTTGTACCGATCAAGAGGCGGTGGATCTGGTCCGAAATACCGACGACCCTATTGCAGCTTCGAAGATGCTTGTGGACCATGCGCTCAACCGGTTCAGCACGGACAATCTGTCGTGTATGATTGTCCGGCTGGATCATGCCCAGGGCAAGGATGACGGGGATAGTGGCCGTGAGGCAGACAAGATTGTCAACGACGTCACAAAAAAGGCTACAGATGGTAGCGCCCCTGTCGGGGGCGTGTCCGCGACCAGCAACAACCTGTCCGAAGGGGAGTTTGTACCAACATCTCTGGATAAAGCTGTGGTGGAAGAAGAACCCGACCCTATTGAGGAAAAGGATAGTAGGGAAAATGCTAAGGGTGCTCAGAAACCAGCTGAGGAGGTCGAGAAGAAGTCGACCGAGAAGGCGTAGTAACTGAACTGGCCTGGTTACTATAGGAGTAGATGATGACTTGGAATGCTGGGGATGCACTGAAAGGTTGAGACGTGAGCTCTATATGGGATGGAAAGCATGTTTTCCGGAAGCCTCTGTTGCTAGGCTTTGTTTAGACTTGAGGAAACACGGCGATAAGTGTTGGGCATCGGGGGCGTTGCAGGCGGGTAGGTTATCCCGGCCTGTCATGGATGGAGAAATGAATAGCTTCACAAGTACATTGAGCACGTGCTTTTATGCCGGAAGATGTGATGGGAATGTGCGATTGCACTGAGACTGGGTGAAGATAAAGGATGCAGGGTGAAGAATGGGTGAAATCCAGAGCTGGGGTGACGTTGATAGCAGTCTTACTCGGGTCCTTGTAGATTTGCTTATCTGTATGAGTATTGCTATTTGCGCACACAAGAACACACTCCAATCCTAAAGATAAACATCAGCAATGCAACTGATAGAACCGTTTAGGAAATGCCATTTTCACAAGACATATTCCGAGTATTTTCTCCCAATAATGATTTGTTCTCTAGGTTAGATATAATAATAAAGGTCCATTGACTTAGCTCCTTAGGGCGTACCTAGGTGAAGGGACTTGTATATTAATGGAAACAACTGACTGCTCGTCCATGAACAAATGCAGTTGAGTGTCATTGAAGAAGATGCTCTGGTATTAAAAATGTTGGCACGTCTGCTTCTACATCTGCGTCTGCCGTTTAATAGCCGTTTCCCGTTGCGCAACTATCATTTTGACTCTGGGCGTCCTTGAGGCTTCGATTGGCACTGTGAGAACCTTGATGTTTAATATATGACGTGTGTGACGTAGACTAATTGCTGATGGAGGAGGGGATCTCGATGGGATAAGCCACGAAACAATATTCAAGCGTAGCCCGATTTGGCTCATATCGGGGTTTATCCACGCCACTCGGCATCTTAACTTTGTGCGGGTTTTGTGCGGATACGCTGCTGCTATTCCTAGGTAGTTAGGTAAGGATCTATTTACCCACTTGAGTAATCTATGGATGACTCCGAGACAATTCGCGACAAGCCCCTAGGGAAGACGCGACTTTGATGGAGGCTAAAATTGCACGCGAGCACCTAAGAAACACAACGACACTAGCCTGACATATAATGTAGATCCTCGGTGCCGAGAAGGAATTAGCCATGTGCGATTGGGGATACATTGCTGTGCAGGTCAGGGGGACGCGGAGTTTAGGTCTGGACTGGGCTAATTATGAAAAATATAACCGGATGATTATCCCATGGGGTGGTTGTTAGGTTGCGCTAGGTTAGGTTGCAGAGTCGGGCTGGCTGGCTGGGATTGTATTGTTGGACGGGAAATTTTGGCTGCAAGTTGAAGGCACGGGCTTCCACTCGCTTTCTGCAGCGCAGAAAGCACAGGTGTCTCCGGGGGCATGGGCGGCGGATGGACGTGACATTCAGCAAGCCACAAGAAACAGGAAATAACTGCATCGGACTGGATGTGGACGCCATAATAGTTATCCCGGGGGGCCATTTTAGCGCTGGCTTGGACGCCGAGGTGGAGCTGGAGAGGGGGAAGTTTGGAAGCCGGTGGGATCGAGGCGGGTGGATGGGGAGCCCCTATGTTAGAGTTTGGGCTTGAGAATGCTCAGAGCTGTTCATTTGGGGCCGATTGGGTAATTGCGAGGTCAACTCTTGTTGCGGTGGTGACGATGAGACGTTGACGACGAGATGCGATGGCCGTTGGGATGTTGTCCAACATTGCGGGTGGAGGATGCAGCCAAGCCCCCTGCAGCGTTGGTCGGCGCTTGTTGGTGCTTGTGGGTTAGCTTATTAGATGAAGGAAGACCCTTGTTTGGAAGCAGACCAGCCCAGTAGGGAAACGAGGGCGGCCAGGGGTGTTGACGAGATGGGCTGTGGATGTGATGGACGGGACGGGGGGATTGGGGAAATGGAATCCATCGCTAACTTACCGTCTGGTCGTTGAGAGCGTGGTAGTAATAATAATAATATTACCGATGGCATACGTATGCTCGCTTGCTCTCCTTCTCTCCTTATCGTCGAGTCAAGCCGGCGCAAAAGTAACAGCACGTCTAATGCAGGGCGACGCAGTTGCAGCTCCGTGCAGCTCCGTGCAGCGCAGCCCGAGCTCAGCTACAACGACACCTGACGTCTGCGTGCATGCATGCACTTGAGCGACTCCATTCGCGCTCTTACATGGCGCATCGCCATCGTCGTCCCATGTTTTCCTTTCTTTTTCGCCAAAAAGCTTTTTCTCCGTTTCGATCCGTCCCGCTTCCTCTTCTGCCCTCCTTCTCTTGCCTTCTTCAGCCCTTTACCCCCGTGTGACCTCCCTGAGTGTTTCGAGCTGGGCGCCGCATCCCGGGCGTGGCTCCCGGATACGTCAATCGGGGCGCCACTGTCTGCAACCTTTAGCCACATTGGAAACCATTATAGTGCATACGTCGTATCGTCCCGACGTAACCCTCATGCTTTGGCTACCCTTCAGCGCGTGGCCCTAAACTCCCAGGTTTCGCCCTGGACTATCCATCACTTGAACAGAAGGTAGACATTCGTACCGCGTAGCATAGGCGGCGGACAGGCTGTGGGGTTGCGTGTGTCCAGCGCATCCGTAGTTTCCTTTCCTTGTTTCTTTTCCTAGTGCTCCACGCGCGTCTGGCGGCGCCTCCCGATCGATCAGCTCACAAGAGCTTGTATCGCAACGCGGCGGACATGACAGAACGCAAACCCCAACGGGACCAAGCCCTCCCTCTTTTCTTGTTGCTTTTTGTGTCGTGTGGTTGTGTACGTTTAGCCCTGTGTCTCTCTGTGTGTTGCCAGTGTCTCGGCCGACGACGATATTCGGTAATTCCGTCCCGCCCACCACACCCCAACGGGCGAGACGAGAGCGCTTCGCTTGGCCCCCCTTCTGTTACGGATTCACCTTGGCCTCTTGTCTCCTGTCTTGCATTGTAACTCCTCTCGTTGTTGACTCGCGTTCGGACACCCAGCGCAATACCCAAACGTAATCTCACCTCAACTAAACAAACGGACACGAAAAAAAACAACGTCGTCTCTCCGTCGCCCATGTCACTTTCGCGCTCTCCTCGCCCATCCACATCCATGCCCGCAGCCTTGCCCCTGAAATCTGGTGGTACCGACCAGTGACCCGCACCACCCACCCGCCTAACCCACCCGCCTAAACCCACCCGAGTGTCCTAATCCTTCGAATCGAACCCCCGAATTAAACATCTCCCTGCTGCTGCCCGTCTCTACGTCCCGTCGGCAGCGAGCTTGCGTCGATTTCGGTTTCGATTTCGACTTCGTCACTCCTTTGAACAACCTGCACCTCGCACCCGGCACCCGTGCGCGTGCTCGCAGCTTCTTCCTCATACGGCCGTTGTTTGCCCCCTAGAATCTGGCTGTGACGGAGGCGCCATGTCGCTGAATGGGTTGGACGATCCCAAGGTCCAGGAAGCCCACGGGGCCGCCGCCGCCGAACCCGGAGGATGGTATGATGCTCTTGCTCACCCCGATGCCCAGTGCCCGTTCGTTTTTGCTAAGCTGTGCGCGTTTATTGAAATAGGTTCCTCCTGAAGTACGCCAGTCGCGATGAGATCGAGTTGCTGGGCCGTGGCTCCGGCGGCATCGTCGAAGTGCGCACCAAAATCGCCGAGTACGAGGAGACCAGCCCCCTCTACGGCTTTCTGAGGTATCGGAGGAGAAATGTCTTGATCAAGTACCTGCCCGAGGACTGCTCGCGTCTAATTCAAGGTGCGTATCTGCGACTATGCTTTCACCCCTTATCGATCTCGGACCAAACTGACCAATCTCGTCTTTTCTAGCTCGTGTGGCCGTCCACTTCAATGCCGTCTGCGAGCGATTCTCCCCATACGACACCACTTTCGACATCACCACAGCCAAGGAACTGAAGGATACCAAGCTGTCCGCTGCCTGCTCACTGCACGCCGCCTCGGGTTCCAACTCGTCCGCTACGAGCTCAATACGTCGCAGGCGCTTAGTCGAAATTGCCGAGGAGGAAGAGGAAGAACAGCAGCAACGGGCAAGCAAACGCCAATCCCTTAAACAGGATGGTGATGAGGATGGACCTCCGCAGACGCCTCACTCGGACAATGGGCCCGCGGACCCTGTAACTCTCAACTCGGAACTCGCCTCATCCCCCGAGGAAAGGAAATTCTCGGCTTCTTCCACCTCTGAGGTGCCCAACTTCGTTGGCGTCGACGAAACCCCTGGTTCCGAAGACCTTTCTGGCGAAGGCGCTCCGCGAATGTCGTCCCAGTCCGGCCGACCCGACTATTCCAACTACAACCCCTACAGTTACGGGAAGCCGAAAGTGAAACTTGCGCCGCGCCCCTCGTTGGAGGTGGGCGGCAGACCTCGCACAGCTGGAAGCTTCCGACCCGTCTCCCAGATGCCCGCCGGCTTCAAGTTGTTCGGCAAGGGCTCCAAGAAAGGCAGGAAGGACGACGGCACCACCTCAACCGAAGAAGAGCTCGCCGAGAGTGGTGTTGCCGCCAATGCCCTCTCTATCCCCGAAGAGGACAACCTCGCGCAACCCGACGACGTTGCGCGACCGACTACGAGCTCGGGCGTGTCTATGGCCCCATCCGTTGTGCCCGCGCCACCGGCGAAGTCGGTCATATCACCAGAGAAGGCCAGACTGATGAAGGCCATGAAGCTTCGCGAGAAGAAGAAGAAGAAGAACCTGACCATCAACCCTTTGGATGCACCAGGACCTGAAATCGACTCGCCTGCGCTTAGCGTGTATACTCTGGGTGACAAGTCCGTGGAGGATGAGGAGTTGGAGACCCAGCCATCGATAATCAACGAGGATTTGGCAATTGGCCTCGATGCTTCTTCGTCGTCCATGAACACGGACCAGGCCTCCGAGCTTACCCAGTCTGATTCACACCCCGCCAGTCCCGTTATCGCCTCTTCAGAACCCGACCATTCCACAAAGGCATCTTCACTATCAGAGTCTACAGATGAAACCGTCCAGGCTAAGAGTGATGACATGCCCGATGATGAGGATGAGCTGGACATCTCTAAGCCTGTAGAAGAGTTTGAGAAGCAGAGCACTCCCGAGGCTGTCGGGGCCCCTGCAGCGGACACGACTATTGAGCAGACCGTTACAGAGGAGTCAATTCCCGCAGAAGCAGTGGAGACTCCTACAAGTGCCGAGCCTGAGGCGGCGCCCCAAACAGATTCTCAATCTATAAAGGACGGGCCGGAGGAAAAGCCCGAGGGGATAGTTCCTGCGCCAATTGGTGAGACAGACAGCATTCCGGCAACGTCAACATTCCCATTATTGAGCAGCAACGGACCCGAAACAGACCAAATTCCAGACGCGACAGAGACGAAGGAGGGGGAAGACGCGAACACGATCACAGTAAATAATGGCGAGGACCCCTCTCCCAAGGCGATCCCCGCGTTGCAGATCCCCAAGTCCAAGTTCTCTTCCCAGAATCTACGTTCCGAGGCTCAGAGCCCTTCAGTCCCTACCATCAACTCGCCCGACGAAAGAAGTATTCTGGAGGAGAGCCCCGCCATCACTGCCAACGACGAAGACGCCAACGCAGATACCACGACGGAATCCAGACCGAAGCGAAAGTTCTTTGTTGAGCCGATCCGAACAGACTTAACCCGCCCAGAGTCGCAAGTGGAAGTACACCTGTCCGACGACGAGTTGGATGAGCTGCAAAGCGCAACTTTCCAAGACGCAAGACCGATGCTCGTTTCAAAGAGCCCCGTCACACCGGTGTTCCCAAGCCCAACTAAGGGAGGGCCTTCACCGCACACCGTCCGGACGGTGTCGAACCCTGTTCGGGGAACCTTCCTCACACCTGGTGATGTTAGCCAGAGCTCTGCGCGGTCCGTTAGCTCAGGCGGCGCTGCGCTCCTGCATAAGGTCGCCCAGCAGCCGGTAGGCCCCAACCTCTCCAAGAGGTCCAACGTGGGATCAAGCATTTCTCAGCGCATCAAGGCTTTGGAGAAGCTGTCCGCTACCTCGGGCAAAGAAGTTGCACCCCCTCGAGGCGTGAGCCGGGAGCGTCCGTCTTCGACCTTCTTTTCCGTCAAGAAGGGCAGGGAGGCATCGAGATCGCCATCACTGGCTGATAGAACCAACTCGTTCTCCCGCCCAGCTGTCCGAACGCCGCCCTCGAGATCCGGCTCCAGGGATGAGTCTCCTGAGACAACCCGGCGGCCGCGACGCGACCGTTCTGCCTCCGTGGCGAGCAGACTGTCTATGTTTGAGGCCCCAAGTGATGGAAACTCAGCCCCGCACTCGCCCGGTAGCACCCCTCGTGGTCGCCCAGAGTCTATCTCAGTCACGGCCAAGATTGTTCGGGATCCGAATGCGGCGAGGTCGTTCGAGCCCCCGAAGGACCTCTCCGAGTTCAGCCATCTCGAACTCAAGCAGTCGCCCCTGATGGTCGACCACCACAAGGCTGCGCCAGGATGGACACCGACGACTCTGGAACACAAGGACACTATCCAGGAGCGCCGCATGTCTAAAGAGTCACGGGCCAGCCAGGACACCAAGTCGCGGCGGTCCTCGCTTACCGTCGTCAAGGACTTTATTAAGGAGCGCCGCAAGTCGGTGACGTCCATCACATCGGATGCCTTTAGTGGCTCGCGATCTCCCACGCGACCGCCGTCGACTCACCAAAACAGTACCTCCTTCACCCAGCGCCTCTCCATCAGCAGCCGCCGATCGTCCTTTAACCGAGACCGTGAGAGCGTGTTGTCCCCCACTCCCACGGAGGGCTCTGGATCTGGTGACGATTCCAAGTCTAATAGCGATAAGAAGAAGTCGCGTGCCGGCCGCTTCATGCGTCGCCTCTCTTCGCTCTCCGGCTCCCGGGGTAAGATTTCGATGCCCCCGGGCATCTCGGCCACTGTGGCCGAGGAGGACCTGGAGCCCATCCGACCCGCGACCACCGGCTCGCCGTCCATCGCCTCGTACATGGGCGATGTCAACGTCCAGTTCCCCGACAACCTGCTCTGGAAGCGACGCAACCTTTGCCTCGACACCCAGGGCTACCTCATCTTTAGCGCCCTCCCTGGCCAGAGCGGCCGTGCCGCCCAGGGCACCAAGCGCTACCACATGAGCGAGTTCCGCCAGCCGTACATCCCCGATGTCGATGCCCAGGAGCTGCCCAACAGCGTCGTTCTCGACTTCATGGAGGGCAGTGGGCTTCAGGTCGCGTGTGAGGACCGGTCGGGCCAGACAACCGTTCTGCAGAGTGAGTAGTAGACCACATTTCCTGTGAATAACAGATAACTAACGTGTGTTGTGTAGCCGTGCAAGATGCTCACCGCAAGTATGCCACGAGCTTCGGGCAGTAAAGCGTGCTTTAGAGCTCATCCTCAACCACCTATTTCAGCAACTATTACCACAGAGTCCAATAAACTCTGCCGTGGTCATTCTTGAGACATGGCCCGCCCAGGAAACAATCTACAATGACGGCTAGAATCCTTTGTCATTTTCGATATGGTAGAAGCAGTTATCCTTCTCCTCGTCCACTCGACTTGTCGACTCTTGTATACACCCAGCGTTAATGCCTTACGACATCGCCCCTTCTTGCTTTCGCCTCTACGCCGGCTTTGCGGGATGCTTAAGGACGTGTGTTTCTCCACCCCGTCCTTCAAGCTGTACAGGAGGATATTGACGAACACCCTGCCAGCCTACCACGGGAGACCACTTTACTCTTCCCCTATTCTCTTTGCAACCTACTAAAATACGCGCCGACGACGCTCTTCCCTACCATTTTATCTCTTTTCTCGCCACCTCATTCCACCAACACAAAACACACCATTTTGTTTCTCTTTTCTCTACATGATACCACACCATTATTCACACATCTACCCGCCGTCTTGGCCCACTCATTGAAGCAAAAACTGTCTTCCAAATTTTATTAAACCCAAAATCTCATATTTGTTATCCCTTTCTTTTCCTGTGATATTATAATTTATTCCTGGCTCTTTTTTTCTCTCATCTCACAGCGTGCAAAAGATGAGCGGGTTAGCGTGGTATGGCAAATGGCTTGGTAGGAAGGGTGGCGGATGTTGGATACTTTTTGCGCCTGATTTTTGTCCCCATAGTTTGCGCTGGTTGTTGGGCTTTGTAAACCAAGAGCGAGGGGAAGGATGAAGAGTAGAGTAGTGAAGAGAAGGTGAAAATAGGATCTGTTGAGGACTGAAATTGTAAGATGCCGTGATTTGATGTGATTTGATGAGTGCTGGGAAGGCATCTGGGCGTAGTGTCGTTTTTACCTCGTAAAACAGAATAGGCATGACATGGTTTATGAGTTCAGGATGTCCTAACGCCCTGTTCGAAGTGACCTTGATGATTCCCGTTTTTTATTTTGCCGATTGCTTCCTTTAATGTCTCTAGGTGCACCTACTTCGAGGTTTTGTGGTAAAATTATCAACTTGGAGTTGGAGCTTAGAATGTGTTCCGTCTGTCTATAACTGATGTCTTTGATTGATCTTACCGGGCTAAGGGACAAGAAATCACTTGTAGCTATGCTCCCATACCTTGATTCCGTTCAGGTCTCGCTCCATGATCTACTGACAGTTTCCCAATTTCGTTGCTCCCTTCCCCCATGACTATCTGATGAGCGGTTGAGCCGCTGACCTTGTCGTTAATATCAGCTCCATTCTCTAACAGGAAGTGGAAGATGATCTCACTGCCTGTTTTGATTGCACGCTCTGGAGCGATTCTCCGATCCTCCATTGTAGGATTATCACCTGCGCAACTGTCGAAAGTAGCCGTAAGGTTGCGGCGTTGCCCAACCTAGCGGCTGGTGTAAGAAACATTACATCTCCAAACCAGTTGTTTTTATGAGCGGCACTCTCAAGTAATAGACGTACGGCTGCCTTTGCTTCTTCTTACTGTAGCTCTAAGATAAATCCTTTCAAGGAGGGTCTAAGGTACATTGGCGCCATTCTCTATTAGTAGACATATAACTGCTTCGTTGCCTTCTTCAATTGCAGCTATAAGAGGTGTATAAAACATGCCTCTAGGGTTAACATCAGCGCCGTTATCCAATAGTAGACGTATGACTGCTTCATTGCCTCCTCTTGCTGCAGCTGTAAGAGGTAAAGACAGCGATCCTCCGAGAATACCTTCCTTCTCAGATAGCAGATGTATGACTGATTTATTGCCTCTTATTGCTGCAACTGTAAAATTTCCCCAGAGGATTGGAGTATCGGTATCGACTCGGTTTTCTAATGGCAGATGTATGGCTGCTCCATTGCTTCCGTCTGATGCCGTTGTATGAGGCGAAGACCCCATTCCTCCAGAGTTAACATCGGCACCCTTCTCCAATAGAAGACGTACGACTGCTTCATTGCCTCTTTCCGCGGCAGCCGTAAGAGGCGAATGCCACATTCCTCCAGGGTTAACGTCAGCACCCTTTTTTAATAGCATACGAACGACGGCCTCGCTGCCCGCGCCTGCTGCATGCGCAAGCGGTGTCTCCGATCGTTCACTTTGGCTGTTAACATCGACGCCATTCTCGAGCAGCAGACGTACAACTGCCTCGCTGCTCGCTCTTGCTGCTGCAGAAAGAGACTCTCCGAGAATTCCGTTAGGGTTGTTGGCTAGAAGGGTTGGATTGCTGGAAATGAGATCAGACACTACCGCTTCAAGCCCAAGTAGAGACGCCTGGTAAAGAGCAGATTCGTTGTCCTCTATTTCAATTCCGCATGGGAATTCACGGATGCCAGCTCGTTTGATCCAGTTTCTGTATGCGCCGTTCTTCTCTCGAAATAGCCTTTTTGCAAGCTCAGGGAGATGTATTGTCTTGTAATTGTCGTCGTAATGCCGGTGCCAGTATTTCGCAGCATACCCCGTAAGCGGATATTTTGCGTGGTCACCAACATACAACCCCGGTTCCAGCAAATATGCCAGGCAGAGACTCGCAATTTCCGCATTGGCTTTCTCTGTTTCTACGTGGAACATTGCCACTCTCTGTTGGCGTATTCTCTCGGACACTAAATATTTTTGGACCGAAAAGTGGGCGATTCGCACGGTCGAGGGCTTTTGGCCGTCAGGGTGCACATCCACCTCAATGAAACCGGGGCAGACTTGGTGGATGTCGTCTTGGTCATGTAGTCTTCGTTTCGTGTTGAGCCTGGGGCAGTCTTCCAAATCCACAGCCATTCCCTCTATAACTTCGGCAACTGTCAGCGGTCTCTTGGCGCAGCACAGAAACGTCAATGCCCGCCGAGCGTACTCAGCAGAACCCTCGTCGATATTCAAGAGCATTCGCTCATATGTTTCATCAAGTGACCGCGGTAGAGAAGCTAGCAAATCTTCAAGGTGAGCTTCGCTGCGAGGACAGTTCTCAAGCGAAGTAAACTGGCATTCAACCCACCGAAAGCTAATGTCTTTAGTCAATAGATGTTTGTAATAAGGACAAAAAGAAAACTCACACGCCACCGGCACGATCAGTTAGCGTTTGCTCAATGCGGTTATGGAAGTTCTTCCACTTTTGAAGTCTTCTTGTGTTTCTGAGATGGCTGAAGACAAAAACTGAGATATCTCGGCCAACATCACTGTTTCGCAATGATAGATCCTCAGATTTTGTAGGCTGGAACTCGTCACGGATATCAATCTCATCGCGGCTCGTGACAAGGAGATGAAGCCCTGGTTCGGACCACTCACGGATATCGGTCAAGGATTGCAACACATCTTTTCTGTGTTTGTCGCGAGGACTTTCATCTAGTGCATCCAACAGTATGTAAACATGGTGGAAAGCCCGAATGAGTTGGTGTAGAATATCCAGGAGCGCAAAGTCCGAGGGAAATCCATTAGCGCAAGTGTCGTACAGTTGAGAAAGAAGTTCATGGTCGTTGCTGAGCTGGGCAGATAACTGTAAGACCAGCGCACGAAGCATCCCAGATGTATTTTGCTTGCTCTTGGTATTGAAGGTAAAGAAGAAGAATGCGATTCCGATGCATGGGTTGGACCTTTGATAGCGGAAGGTGTGCTGGATAGCAGTTGAACACAGTACTGACTTGCCGCACCCGGCGAAACCATTGAGCCAAAGAAAGGAATTGCTTCTTGACAACCAAGCGGTGAAGTGGGGACCCTTGACAAACCACAATCCGGTGCCAGGGTGTTTCTTCTTGCTGGTTTCATTGTAGTCAATGGTGGCATCAGGGGCCTTCAGCCAGGAAATAATCCTCCCTGATATTTGGCTGGCCTTGACTAATCCCAGCAATTCCTTCATCTCCTCGATACCATCATGCATATCTATGACACTATTTTGCTGCAGAATCTGCAATGCCAAGCCCAAGGTCGCGCATAGTTCGTCAATATCCTCATCGAGCTTTTGCAAAGTGCTCTGTCGGAACGGGTAGGCCAACCGGCGACCAGTCGTCTTTACTGCAACTCCGAGGCCACTGGGAGAGCGTCCCTTGAACTTGGCCGTTTCCTCTCTAAGCTCGAGGATGATCTCTTTGCAGTTTTGTACCAACTCTTCAACCTTATTGAGCAACTCTTGCTCGTCGGCTCGGAATTTGCGTTCGGCGGACTGTTCTTGAAGGAAATCCAACACGGTGAGCAGAGCGCTGAGTTTCTTGGTTGTGTGGGCAATATTCGATTCGCGAAATTTATAGGCCTCGTAGTAGTCCATAAGGCCTTTGGTGACTTCGAGCCCCAGCGAAATGAGGCCTGCCACACTTGCTGCCACAGACAGTCCGTCAGCCATGGTTTGACGAGTAGAAAATGCAGAGTTGATGGGTGACTCTAGGTAGATTGGGATTAGAAAGTTGGCGGCGTGGCATGATGAAAAAGACGCAAGGCCAGCAACGACCATAGCCTCGTTTTGCTGCCGGATATTCTGGGCACCTCCACTCAGCCTCATTCCCCTCTTTGCCCAATGAACGCTTAATGGCGGCCTAGAATAGTTGTCTCACGAAAAGGATTGGTTATTTACTTCGCCCTCATGTGCCCTGGCCTAGTGCCTAACACCCGTGCGACTTGAACCCAAAGAACTCTGCATATTTCTACCCATAAGTCGCCTGTCACGTCGAATCAGATGCAGGTCAGACAAGAGTATCGCTCAGGTTAATTTCCGTTCGACTTCTCTCGTCTGGCAACATCTTATTCGTAAGAATTTGGTTTCCTATTAATGCCCCTCATCTGTAACCATCGACTTCAAGATGGTTTTCCTGTATGTGATATCATTATTGAGGTATTGGGAAAGGTAACCAGTTGGACTAGAAACTTTAGTCTGTTTGAGTAACTGTTGACCTTTGAATGGACCGGGTATATGGTCTGTATTGTTGATACTATTGTTGGTTTTTTCTTTTTTTACTGTTGAGCTTCTAGTCCCCCCTCTGGGTATGTGTGTACTAGGGCACCCTAACCTCTTGGTATGTGATATCATGGAGAAATTACAGCCTCTGGAGCCTCTACTTTATTTTAGGTGCCGTACGATTAGTCCAAATGCTGCGTACTCTAAACACACCGCTAAGAAGCTGAGTTCCAAGAGCGACAACCCTATGACCCTAACTTGCAACACAAAATAAATGCACAAGAAAATGTTATGCTCATGTACACATTGGTTTAGTTTGACGACTCAATTGGGATATGTTTTATGAGAAATGGATACTCTGAGTGCTCAAATAATACAGTTGAGGGAATACAAAAACCAGCATGGTACAGTATTTAACAGTATTGCGAGTCTCCTACACGCCGACTACACCTTAGGTTTCTCCTCCATATCATTGAAGAAGTGGATTTGGAAGATCAATATTCTCACCTCCACCATACATTGAATGTGACACCCCACACCCCGCACGCAGTTAACGTTCCGGCTTGACTTGTTTTAATGACAAGCGACTCGACCTCCGTGTGGGATATGCCTCCACCTTGCCAGAGCACCGCATTTGCCGCCCATACTCTTAAGTTCCGTGTAGTATATGGATAAGGCCTGCGAATGGTTGTGATTAACAGTTCGGCAGGGACGTTGGAACGCCCATGGCATATCCGTGCTCAACTCGCTCACATCAACGCACTTTGGGGCTATCTACCAGTAATATCTGAAGGTTGTTGGTTCCATTCTCGGTCGTCTTGTGGTGGAACTATATCTTGAGGCTCAACTATTCTGCTATCATGGAGCTCGTCAACGAACGTCCCTTTTAGACAATGGATGGCAGCTTACCGACCTCCTCAGGCCCACCAAGCTAGAAGCCCTCCACTCGCTGAGAAGAGTCTCACACTTGATCATCGTCCCTCCACTCTCCGCGATGCCGCGCGAGCAGCTGTGGTGGTGGGGTCTTGCGGAGTTCAACGGCGTAGTCAAGACGGCGTATGCGGCACTGGGGCCGGAGGGTGGGGAGCGGCCGACGATGGGTTGGGGGAGGGTGAGGATGGAGTATTTTGAGGGAGAGGTCTGATGAAGATAAGGAGTTGTTAGGTTGTAGATTTGATAGAATCATGGTGGCGTTGCTATTGATCCTGATAATGGTGATGAAAATGTGTTGTCTAGCTATGAATAGTAATGATACGGAGTTTGGAAGACGATATGCCTAACTAGTGGTGCTGCTACGCTTTGAATACTTAGAAGATCTGATTTATTGGCCCCCATTTCCTGAAAAACACAATGGGCTGATTCCACCATCCACCGGGGCTCTCCGAAATCGTGAATCCCGGGCCGGCCTTGACGGACGAACGGGGGCAACGGGGGATAGTCCGGAGCATGGTAGAAAGGTGGGGGCCCGCCGCACAACCTCCGGACCACCCACACCAGCTACCAAGTTTCTCGCAATGAACCTAGGAATGTCAAGCATCATCGGTACCTACAGTGCCGCATCTGCCAGGTTAGGTCCAGGGTTCGGACAGACTGGGTTCGTCAGCAGCGGGCATTTCGGCAATGCAGATAATTTATCCTGGTACGAAGGTGTGGAGGAGAGCACGTAGCAGCGAGAGGTTGGTGGGTTTGTCTCAGGGATGTCTGCGTAGGTTTTTCTTATTTGTTTCGTGTTGCTTCCGCCTTGCGGCCGCAATGATGGTCCGGTGTTACGTACGAAAGGTGAGATGAGTGGACTGGGGGCTCTGGGGACACGTACGGGGCGGAGACGGGGCGATTCGCCAATGAGTGGGCGTTGATACTGGGAATGGGATGCTGCATGGAAGCTGTGGTTGGGTGGGTGCAGTTGGCTTGGCGTCTCGCAGACGAATACCGACATACAGCCATGCGCCTCTATCTCTGTCGGTATCCAGATGTGCGTCTGACTTATCTGTATCACAGCTGGCTATCTCCGGACCGGGACCGGGACCGGGATGGGACAGTGGAGGGAGAGAGATGGGGAACGGGTGGTGCGTGTGTTTTGTGCCAGAGGGTGCATTCTGTATGGTGGGTGTGCATGTGTGAGGATGCATGTTGGCGGTATGGTAGGTAGGGAGCTTGCCAAGTTACACGAGACGAATCAACCGACTGCATGCTCCGGACGAATAGTGAGAGCCAATATCGTTTCGGTACCCGGGTGTAAAAATACGGGTATGATGCACGGGGTTGAGTCTCCGTATTTTCCCCGGATAGTGACGGAAAGGTACCGGTAATTGGGCCACGGAACCAAAGGTACGTGCGTCTTCGGTCCATCGATAGTGACGTTGGTGTTAGAATGAGCGGAGGATTGAAACAATTGGTGTGGAAGCACAGACTTTCCCCAGAGAAAGGATGCCATTGTACGTAATTCGGGAGGCTTGGGAACCGGGGATGGAGGTGAGGCGTCTGTAACGTGACCTGCGCCTCTCGGGCGGGGATTGGTTCGCTAAAAGAGGGAAACCGAGGAGGAGGAGAATTCTTTTTTCTGGTTACGGAGGCTGCCCGTCTGAAGGAAGGGGACCTGGCTTGCGGATGATGCGGGTGCATGATGGCGCTTTGGCGATGGGATGGGATCGTGGCGACAGCGCGGGGAGAGCGGAGGGGACGGGGTTCGGTTGTGCGTGTGATTGGGTGGTTGAGGTTGGTGGCGGCCGAGTACACGGCAATGATTTAGTGGAGGCTCAGTAGGAAATGACTTGGAAGATCAAGTGACTGCCGATGACTGAGACTGTTATTGAAGCAAATCTCGGGCTTGGTTGGACGCTGTCATACCAGACACCGACTTTGTTAGACAAACAGCGGCCAGTGATGGTGATCGCCTCCCGTGTCTGAGCACCTTGTGATCCCTTGAAGCTCAGACGGCATGGCCATCATCAGGGTCACGGTCCGAAGCACAAATTGCAGCTGCGCATGCGTGTGTGCGTGTGCAGCTGGTGAGATGGGTGACGGGTGAGATGTGGACGCAGATGCTGCACGCGGCTGACCATTGTAAGATGCGATGGCGATTCGATTGCGATGGATTGGCCTGCAATGCCTTGCGTCTTGGTCAACAAGCTCCATCCCAGCAACGCTTCGCCACGACTTGTTGGTCCCAGAGTTTGGCACCTGACCAACGCTGGATGCAATGCATTTGAGCTCTCGGCGTGCCGTGGGTGTGTAGCCAGCCAGGCAGGTGTGCCTCCGTGCCATCCGGGGCGCCGTCGCCGAGTTATCAGAACGTAGCCCTTCTCTTTGGGTTCCAATTGGAACCCCCAGGATCCCGGCACCCCCTCTCACTGCTTTTTGCTACGATCGTGTGCAGAGTGTCATCCAAGGCTGGCCAACAAGGACGCTGCCCGCCCCTCCCACCACCACGTAGCTTTCTTTTTTTTCTTCTCGTCTGGTGTACCCGTACCGAGATTTATTTTCCCCTCCATTCGTATCGACCAAGGTGTCAATGGGGCGTCCCGTCATAATCTGCCAAAAGTACTGTACGTCGTAGTTAGTTTACCTAATACAGCATGTACATGTCGTCCATTGCTGTAGTCTTGCATTGGTAGCCCTGGCCCTTGGTCCTGGCTGTTTAGCCGCAGTAGGGAGGTCCCTTGGTCTAGCGCGGCGGTGCTATGCCTCTTCGCCTCTACGCCCTGCATCGTCTCCATGAATCTGTGACGCCGCCTTGTCTGGGTCGGGTCAGGCTCGGTAGGTAGTTCCGATCCCCTCAGTATGGTGCACTGGGTCTCGGCCTTGTCTTAGCTCTTGGACGTCAAGCCTGAGAAGGCTGGGGGAGGCGTCGTTACGGGCGGCGAAACCACACCGCGTAGCGCCAGAGAAGGCGAAAAAGAAAAGAAAAGAGAGGGGAGATAAGATGGAGACAAGACGAAGAGAGAACGAGGGAAAATGGTAGAAACGAGGCTAGCCCCAGGCACACCCAATGCGCATCAACCTGCGGAAGGTGCACTATGTAGTTGAGGGGAGCTCCATCCCACCTTACTCTGTACGTAGGCACGCACGCAAGCAAGGCAGGCAAGGCAGGTACCGCTCCCCTCCTTCCTCCAAGACAGGTATTCCGCCTTGCCCACCATTTTTCTTCACGGCCTTGTTGGTGTCCAATTTGTTATCAAGCACTTCGCTCTATCAGCAACATCATCACCACTACCCGTCATCCACGTCTTGCTTATTCTTCTCTTCTCCATCACGGCCACGAACACTAACAAACACACTTTTTTTTTCTTTCCTCCACGCCCTTCCAGTTACCGTCCGCCCACCCCCTCCAGCATTGTTTGCTTTGAGCCTCCATCCAGTCTGGCGTCGTGCTGCATTGCTGTTTCTCGGCCTTGCACTGGCATTGAACATTCACTTCTCTGCCGTTGAAAACTGTTGCGCTTTCAACCCTCGCCGGACCGTTTCGACCGGCCGTCTTCCACCCAGATCCAAAAGTTCTTCTCCCCGCAGCCTGCTCCCAAAGCTGCGGGAAGAAAAGCGACGGTGACAAACGGCTGCGCCATCTTTTTCAATCGACGCCCCTCTGACACGCCCACGCTTGCCCCCCGCACTGGCACCTGCACGTTGCGCTACGCTTTCACTGGCCTGAGATACGTACTATCTTTCAGCGCCCGCCACCCTGGTCCACCTTGCAAACCTCCCCCTACCCAGCGACTCCAAAAAGTCGCAATCCCCCCCAGTTTCGCTTCTCCTCGGCCCACGCGGCTCCCCCTTCAACCTCGCCCAACCGCCACAAACCGAGTTCGATATTATCGCCATCAGCCTCTACGATCCCACCTCTCGCACTGCGCATTGCCTGCCGCCGACTACGGCACCGCGTTTCTGCACGCCCACGGCCGTCTCCCTACCTATCAACCCGGGCCTCTGCTACCCCGCCGGTCGCGCGACCCTGTCTGCTCAGCCTGACGCGACTGGTTCTTGATTCGCCCCGAGACTCCCTTCGGGAGAGGAGACACCGCAACCATGGCCCCGTACGGGTCCGCCCACGCGCCCTCTATCGGCGCAGAGTCGAGCCCTACCGGTTCTTCCTCGACTCCCAACCACCATGCGCAATCCCAACCGCCGCAACAACTGCCGACCCCGAACCAGGCAGGACTATCTCTGAATGCACAGCACAAGCGTGTCTATCAGGCCTGTATCCCCTGTCGCCGCCGTAAGGTCCGATGCGACTTGGGTAGTGTCGACAACCCGCACGATCCTCCTTGTGTTCGTTGCCGCCGTGAAAGCAAGGAGTGCTTCTTCAGCGCAACCCGCCGAAAGCGCAAGACCGACGACGGCGAAGGCAGCGATGTTGACGAGTATATCGTCCGCAACGGTCGCAAGCGAGTTCAGACCAGCGGTAGCCCCCCGCCCTTCATCGATCGCCGCGCCTACAGCAACGTGCCCTTGACCCCAGGTGGCTCTGCAGGCCGAACTCAACCACTTCGCCGGCCAGATGGCTCCAGGGCCGACGGAGATAGCGACTTCGGCGCCGATGGCGATGCGAACCAGACTCTCGAAAACCTGGAGGCTCAAACGGTGATGCGCCGCAGCGTGTTTGGACCCCATGACGCCCTTGACCTGCTCTACAAGGCTGCCACGGATAGGTGCGTCTCCCCCACCCCCTATGCCTCGCCTCCCATCGGTTTAAGATCAACAAGTTGACATATAACAGCCCAGTGACAAACCACCATGAGCGCAAAGACAGCATGTCTTCCGCCAAACAGCCTCCTCAGCCGCCCCTAGCCCATGACGGTGTCCCAAAGCACATTCGTCGAACTGCCATGCCTGTTAGGATGGAGCAGCCCATCGATCCCGAATTGTCGCAACCCGAGTTGAGCAGCCAACCGGGATATATCGAGGCCATTGCGGCCTGGCAGAGGTTTCGCTTTGTCAGAGCAGGGTGGTTTACCGCCGCTGAGGCCATTGAATACATCGACTAGTAAGCTCCACAAGGCATCGCATCCCTAAGACGTCATGAACTAACTTGGTGACAGTTATTATAAGTACCTTTCACCTCTAACACCCATATCGCCCCCGACTTTTAGCAACCCGGCCTCTCATGTCACCCTACTGTACGAGGAACCTATCCTGACCGTCACTCTATTGACCATTGCGTCTCGATATCGAAAAATGCCCGGCACAGGCGGCCATTGCCGCTCGCATGCTATCCACGAACAACTATGGACGTACTTGCGCGGCATGATTGAGCGTTGTCTGTGGGGACAGGAGGCTTTCGGCGGTGGTTTCTGTGTGCCCTCTACAGCCATGTTTGACGAGTCCCAGACCAGCAGCACCGCTCCGTGGCGAGGACTCCGAAAAGGCAGCCTACGAACTTTAGGTACTATCGAATCGCTCATGATTCTGACCGAGTGGCATCCACGCGCTCTGCATTTTCCCCCAAGCGAGGCGACGGATGAACTCGTGCTCCCGATGGCTGAAGGGCTAATGGCCGGTATGGACCCTGACGAAGACGCGAATGGAACTCTGGGCCAAAGTTTCGGAGGTAAGCGGATCGAAAGTTGGCTCGAGCCGGCGTGGAGAAGTGATCGGATGTGCTGGATGCTTCTCAGCACCGCCAACGGACTGGCGTACGAGCTTGGTGTTTTTGACGACATCGATGAGATGCTCAAAGACGATGCCATTATGCGACTCGAGTACAAGGAGGAGGCGTACCGACAGCGAGCGTACCGCATCAAACGCCTACTGCTGATCTACACCACCCAGCTTGCCGGCCGTCTCGGCTGGACAAATATGGCCCCTGACCACCTCCGAAAGAGCGATCCAGCCATCTCTCGAAAGCGGCCCGTATCTCACGAGGGTACGACGCCCGGCACAAACCCGTCTTCCATGTCCAACGCCTTCAACTATGTTCCAGATCTTGAGCTGGACGACCAAATTATTCACTGCTGGGCGGGCATCAGCAACGCCATGCACATGGGTAACGAGAAACTCTTCCGCTCCCGAAAGCACACGACGCAAATCATCCAGAGCGGCAAATACGTTGACCTTTTACGAGACTTTGTACCCTTACTTCGCGATTGGTGGAGGGAGTTTGAACTATTCCGGCTGCCTCAGTTCATTCGACACATCCTAACCATCGAATACGAGTACGTACGCATCTACATCAACTCGCTGTCGCTCCAGGCTGTTGTTGAGCGATGCACCAACAACGCCAACAACGCGGGAAATGCTAGTAATGTGACTGGCTTGGGGTTTAACGGACTGTCAGCCAACGGGCACCAGCAGCTCTCCCCGCAGACCATGATCAATTTCGGGAAACTCCCACTTGGTCAGTTGGGTGGCTTTACAGCTAATGACCAGGAGTACATTCGCGAGGTTGTTGAGGGCAGCCGTAACCTCCTCCGAACCGTCGTTGACGGGCTACTACCCGGCGACTACCTCAAACACGCACCAGTCCGCACATATTTCCGCATTATTAGCGGTGCCATGTTCCTGCTCAAGACATTTGCACTCGGCGCTCCTCGGTCTGATGTCAAGATGAGCATCGAGCTGATGGATTCGACTGTCGAAGCACTCCGCAACTGCGTTGTCGACGATGTACATCTGGGGATCCGATTCGCCGACCTTCTCGAGTCCCTGACTAGCCGATTGCGAAACCGCTTCATCCAGGCCCCTACAATGCAACAAGCATCAGGCAAGGGGCAGAGCCCTATGCCAGATACAGTTGGGCATGCAGTCAACGGATCTGCTGGGCCAAACGGAGAGAGCAACGCAAGCTGGGTTGGAGGTCATGCCCAAAAACTCCGAGATGGGCTCAACGGAAATTGTAAGAGACCAACCCTCACATATCTCGAGGCATATACTAACCATGCTAATGTAGACCCTCCCTCCCCTTCTCATGAGGGGAACGGTATCTCAGCCACACCATTTGATCTCTCTTCTGGCAACTTTCCCTATCCCGGCAACGCGTCTCTTGGGCCGTCTACACCAACAGCCGTTGACAACAACGTCTCTAATATGGACGTCAGTCTCTTCGACGATTGGAACAACCAGGGCAACGAGATGTGGTACCTGCCACCAGGACCAGCCTTCTTCCAGAACGTAGAGAACACTTCGGTCGCCATGACAGCCGAGGGCGTCAACGTCGGAGGACTTGACCTGCTCGAATACATGGCTATGGACCCCTCGCAATTTCCGGGACTGGACCCTTCGGGGCCATCATCCAACGTTTAAGCCACGCCAAATGGACAATACGATATTATTTGATGAGCACGGAAGTTTAATGAACAGCTTTCCCCTTTTTGTTCTTGTTTGGGGACGTTGTATCATGGTTAGCATGATTTGATTCTTGATTCTAAAACAGCGTGTGACGACTTTCCCCTTACGTTTGATACAAAAAAGATGCCCCTATGAGGGCCTTGGTACCTTGGTTTCTGTGGTGGATGTGTGCTCCGATTTCTATTTTCTTCACTGGCATCGTTTGATTCATGAAATCGGTGCTCTTTTCCTTTGTTCAGATGAGAACCGCTCAAGGCGGACGAAAAGGACTGGCGACATTGGCAGGACGATCAAAACACAGCACTCCCAAAGAGGGTAGAAATAGCACTGGTAGACAAAATCAAAAGAGAAAGTCGAGACATTGAGGTGTCTAGTTCCGTAAGATCGCAAATGCCCAATAGTGAAATTTACACACGAACGTTACTGTTGAATATTCGGTTCATGTGAAGTGCAAGGGAATTACTCGGATGGGCCTTGGAGCTCTAATAAGGTCTTACAGCTCACTGAAGTGCGGCTGAGTCGCATTCAACTGCGACTCACCAGAGCCAAAGCAAAACACAAGTCTCAGTAACAGTCATGGTAACGGTAACCACTTTGATTCAATTGGTCTGCACATTCAATGCGTTGGTGATACGCGCATGCTCTCAAACCCCATCAATACAAATACCACACCTTACAGCAGCAAACCAAAAGTAACCACTCCTTTCCATCTTTCCTCTCCCCTCTTCTCTCCTTGAACATGCGCTGAGACAGGGGTGGGAATACGTGTCGTTCAAGAAAAACGAGGCTCCCCTTCCCAGACGCATGCCACTCTGTTCAACGTAACATCGCACATTCCCCGGAAAGATGCAAAAGCCGCTGACGCCTCTTTCGAGGCTTGTATCCAGCCCCTCTCGAAGCGCAGGATCTTGCGTCCCGCCGGAGAGAAATGCGACTCGCAAACGATCAAGACGAGGCCAAGGCGGTCTGCCATTGGCCGAAACTTCAGCAGACACGTCGTCCCATCCCAATCGCCCGGTTTCCATGCATACATTGCTTCTCCCGTGACTGAGAAAGCATGCGGCTCACGAGAGAGAAGTATTTCGAGACAGTAATGCTCAGCCTTAATCCCTAGATTCTTCCACTCTCGGTCCCTTCGGACTCCAGTATAAAGCATTGTTACTCAACCTTGTAGCTCCCATTTTGTTTCTGTTTTCTTTTTCCTCCATTTTTTCGTACTCGTCACTCGGTCCCTGTTCTGTCATTATCTGGTCATGTCGTGGACCGTCTCGTTCCAGCCTTCATTCAGATATCAATCGCTGAACCACTTTTGGCAAAGAAACAATAGGGTTTAACATTAAGATGTAAGAATGAGGTCATCTAGGTGACAAGGCCCTTCTTGTACTGTTGGGTGATATTAGTAAACGGCACCAGCCATACGATTGCCAAGGAAAGGAAGGCTCACCAGGTGGTCCCAGAGCTTAGTCGAGAGTAATTCTGGCATAGTGTAGAGATCAATCGAGAACTCTCCGGCTTGAGTCAAGTCATCCACTATTAGCTCACCACACACACATCAATTGAGGAAGAGAAAAGGGAGGGGGGGAGGAGAGAGGGCAGAGGAGCACCGAGTAGGCAATCTCCTCAACCGAGAAATCAAACAAGGAATAAACTTACCCTCCACATCACTCCTTATGTACGTGTCCGGACCCTTGTTCTCGTTGATGAGCTGGATGACACGCAGCAAGTCCTCCTCCTCGAGCTTCTCCAGGGCCTCGGCAATCTTCTCGTAGTCAAACTTCTGGGCGCTCCTCTTGATGGCAAGGCCCTTCTTCTTGGGCCGATGGTCGTCGTCGGTGGGCAGGGGACCCGTCTCACGCAGGCGCTCCTGCAGAGATTGGGAGGGGTTCTTGAAGGTGACGTTGTGGACGACCTCGTACTTGTTCTTGCCGAAGTTAAGGTCCTGGATGATGGGGGCAAGCTTGGTCTTCTCGGTGGTGTAGCAGTCGATGCTGAAATCAAACTCACCCCAACCCTCGTTCGAGCAAAGAAAGGGTGGCTTGACGAAGGCTACAGGGCGAGGCAGGTGGATTAGCAGCCCAATCTCGGGGAAAATGCGAAGCATGAGGCCAATGGAGGTGCAATGGAGGCGGCAAGGAGGAGGGGAAGCATACTCTGGACGGGGTTCGCAAAGGTCGGGTGCAGGTTGTAGACGACCTTGGTGAAGACGTCGGCTGGGCGCTCAGTGCCGTCCTCATCAACCAAGAAGATCTTCAAGCTCCATTCTCGCATAGGGAAGCCTTCGATGGCAGGCTTGTCACTTTGAGGCGCAGTCTCGTCAGCACTGAATAGCTCTTGTGACAGTGTATGTGTAGGCATTTCAGCCGAGTATTGGGTTATGGGGGGAAGACGTTCGCGTCGGGAGGGGAGGGCAGTGGCCACAATAGGGCAAGAGTACAGAAGGACAAGAGGACAGGGAGGCATGAAAACTCACATGATGTGTTGTTCGGTGACAACCTTGACTTTGCGCTGTAGATCGTCAGCACGAATTTTGCGAGGGGTGGCGGATCGCCGAGTTCGTGGAGTGGGCATGGCTGTGATGAGGCTGTGAAAGAGGTGATGATGTGCGATGTCCGTGTAGATGTGTAGGTGTGTAGATGGACCACAAGCAGCGGCAAAGACAGCAGGAAAAGCTTCAAGGGATCGGTGCATGTGCTGCTCGCGGTGATGGCGATGGCGATGGCGATTGCAATGTGACGGCAATTGCAAAGTGATGGTGATGGTGAACAGCTGGCAGAGAAGCGGGTGACAGGCAGGTAGGCAAGAAGGCAAAGTAGGCAGGCGGCGCTGTCAATGAGACGCGTGCAATGCGGTGTGCTTTGCGGCGTGTTTGTGCCACGAGAAACGCCTGAAGCCACGAGCAGTGCTTGACAGCTGACGAGACCATCAGGTTCAGCTGGCGCCAGCTGTCAAGCTGCCAACTCGACAGCCGCTGCCAACCAGACACAAGACGACGACCTGTCACGGCCGAGTCCAGCCCATTCTCGCCCTCGCAACGACGACACGCCCAGCAAACACTCATCCCAAGGCCACCAAACGCGAATCACCGACGAACCAGAATCCAACCACCGGGAAGCCAGCCGGGAGGCCGGACAGCCAGAGCAACGGACAGCCGCACAGCAGCTCCAAGCAGAACAATGACGGCACACGAGGCACCGGGAGAAGAGCAGGCCGAGAAGGGCAAGGCAAACATCTGGGGGCAATAGGGACGAACAGCCAGCAGACAAGAACGGAAAAAGACGACAGGCGTCAAACACTCACCTCGACCAACATCGTGACGTTGCTGGGAAATCTCCCTTTCTCTTGAAACCCAGCGTGGGTGGGGGGAAAAAGACAGACAGACGGACAGACACAGACAGGAGCTCTCTCTCTCACACGACTCACACACGGCGACGTGGGGAGGACAGGGAGACCGGCGGGGGGTGGTAGGTCGGTTGGGTTGGGTTACAGGACAAATTCCTACAGCGATGGCGGAAAAGGTCGGTCGGACGGCGTCTGCGGACAGCGGCGGCGGCGGGTAGGACGGGGGGGAGGAGCAAGACGGGGGGCGAGAGAAATGGGGATTGGGGATGGATGGATGGATCCAAGAGAGAGAAGCGCGAGCGAGGAAGCGAAGTAAGTGGGCGCCGTCAACCGGGTTTTCCACACACGCGCTGCTTGCACACACAACAACGTTTGGGGAGCAAGGAGCGAGCGAGTGTGAGTGAGGGTTTGGAGCGGGCGAACGAAAAGCAACGGACTAGGTAGGGGGGCGTGTGTGTGGGCGACGAGGCGAAAAGGTAGGAAGGGAGAGAGAGAGGGAAGGCAAGCGGGAGAGAGTGGGCGAAGAGGCTGAACCTCCCGGACCTTGACGCGCGCGAGACGGGACGGAGGAGGAGGCTGAGAAGAGAAACCCACTGCGGGAGACGGGTGGTGCTGGGGAATCCTGCTGTCCCCGAGTTCCTCGTTCGCTGGGCTTGCAATTAGTGACTTGCTGTCGCCTGTCGCCTGTCGCCTTCTTTGCTGTGGGTGAGCACGCGCAGGGAGGGAGTGTCTTGCACGGCTGCGAGCCCCGGAACTCCACCGCCTCGGGTGGTCTTTGCCTTGCTTGGCCTGCCTGCCTGTCTGTCTGCCTGCCTATCTGCCTACCAGGTACCGGCTGGCTTGCCCTACAAGGTGTGTACTAACGATGCGTCTACGTACGATCGAAGCATGTCTGCCTCTACGGTGTCTTTTCCTCCAGCCCGGGTACGGAGTACAAGCTTCGCCAGGCAATTAAGGTAGGTATACCTCCTGGAACGCCCGTCAAAGCGCGTCCTGCAAACGACGGTTTTAGCAACAGTGCGTCTGTGGCGTCACCGAGCCCGTCCGGTCAGGCGTGTTCTGGCATTGGGGGCGCTACCATCAGCCATCCCGTCCTTCCAGTTCCTTCTTCTTCTCCCGCCCCGGCCACGTCCATTGCGCAGTCACCGATCGTCTTCTTGTCTGCCTCTCTGTGAGCTGAGATGAGATGAGAGTCCAGGGGGAAGCAAACATCCCTCAGCTCTTGGCATGGGGCGGGACGACTTACCCCTGGAAAACGGGCGTAAACTGCGTGAATCCGTTCGACCTCCACGCCAACCAACACATGCCGTGGCCGGGTACATCGGTGTCTTGGCTCTTGTGGCGCAACCCCACCGAACGCGTCCCGATCGCCTTCTTCAGCCACACTTCGTCCACCGCCATCATCCACAACCACAACCGCACAAAGACAAAACCCCCCTCAACCATGGTTGGTGGCTGAACTCCCAGGGTTAGTTCATTCATGTAGCTGCACGGCAAGCACACATCACACAGGAACGCCGTCGTCCAGTGACCAGTCACGCAGGTGGGAAACCGTCCGGGTCTATCTAATTTTTTCAATTGAATGTGCTGTGATCTGATGCTCTTGATGCTATCCGTCCATCCACCAAACCGCCTGAAGGCGAGCTATCCATAGTGGCGCTCTCCTCCCATTCCACTCTCCATGGCCCTCCATTCCGCGGGTCCTCAACTGCTTCGTATCAGTGGTGTAGTGTGTGCGTGTAGTGGTGGTGGTGATGTGTGCGTGTGTATGGGGTATGGGGGTTTGGGGGTTCAAGGAAGATGGCGCCATCGTCGTCCATCGACGACGATATCCAAGGCGTGTTGTGGTGACGTGTGGGGGAGATCGGGGTCCGGCCTGGACATCAACGGGGATTATAACTAAATCCCAGCGGCCATCCAGGCCGAGCCCGTAAATGGGGGAGTGTGACAACCAGAGTTTGCTTAAGCAGCGGGCTCAGCAGCGGGCTCGGCAGCGGGCTCCTCGGTAGTCTTGTCGGCCTCCTGAGCCTTGGCGAAGATCTGCTCGTTCTCCTGCTGGGCCTTGATGAAACCATCCTTGAAGGCGTTGGCGTCTGTGAATCGTAACGTTAGCATTTGGAGCTCACACAATGGCTCGCAAGGTACATACTGTCGGAGTTGCCGAATCGGATAGCCAGGGTGACGGCCTCGGGCTCGCCCTCACTGACATCGGCGGCGGCATTCCACACCCAGCTGCGGTCGGAGCCGACGTTGGGGGAGAGCTTCATCTCCGGGACAACTACAATGCCCAAGTCAGCAACAACATTTCAAGACATTTGGGAGTGCGTGGTTTCCCACACGACCTCCCCGGCGTAGACACATACTGTAGTGGTTGGCGCAGACCTTGAGGGTCTTGTCACGGCGCATGACCAGGCGGGTCTTGCCGTTCTCCTTGTGCTTAAGCAGACGGACGTCACCGGTGCCTCGCTCCTTCCACTCGCTGGACTCCTTGATGAACTTGAAAAGCTTGGCGCGCATCTTGAAGACCTGCTCCTCAGACTCCTCGTTGGTCTTGGTCTCGACCTTCTCGGTCAGCTTGATGACGGGCTCGAAGTGGACATCCTCGGACTCGGGAGCGGCATCCTATGCACGGGGTTGGTCAGTCAGGGTGGCATTCCTCATGAAGCAGTCGCAGCAGCCGCCGCTTCCGCTATCTCACCCAGAGCGCAAAAGCTCCGGGAGGGATGGTAGACATACCTCGTCGCCCTTGGCCTCACGCTGGGCCTTGGCGCTGCCAGAGTTGTCGCCGCGGTCCTCCTCCTCCTTCTTCTCCTTCTTCTCACCACCGCCGAACATCGAGAAAACGGACGACGAGGTGACGGGCTTCTCAGCCTAAGAAAGTGGGGTACCATGTTAGCAGAGTTCTTATAAGCGACAGAGGAGATAAATGCAAGCGGGTCATGGTAGGACATGTCGAGGCAAGCTGGGGTAAGACGGTGCTCGAGATCGCGCAAACGGATAGCGAGGCCACCACCAGACCGCAACAAAAGGACAAGTCGACGGGGCGAGATAGGTTGAGCCGAACCGACGAGGCCGAATAGCGCACACGATGGCAGCAACCCTTCCCATCCCATCTTATCCCGTCGTATCCCAAACGATGACGAAGGTTTGGTTCCTCGCGCCGTCCCGCCAACCGATGCGATGCCGTCAAAATCGCGGGGAAGCACAATCACGACCAAACCCGCAGCAGTTCCGTCCACGTACCTCGGTGGTCTCGACCTTGGTCTCCTCGACCTTGGGCTCAGTAACTTCGGAAGCAGACATGTTGGCGTTTGTGACGTGTATCTTGGACTCGTAAAATCTGTGGCGGCCGTCCCGTTAGCATGTGCGGTTCCCGTCTGGTGGGCGATTTTGACCCCTCTTCCCCCCTCCTGCTCGCTCCGCGGGCGGGCCACCAACGGCGGGCAGGGTCCTCAGAACGAGGAGGGGTTCTGAGAGGCAGAGCGCGCAGCTGCAGTCCAAGAGAGTGGGAACTCACGGGAGAAAAAGGAATATTCGACGAGTGTTGCTGCGCTGGTGCAAGGTCCGTTGAGTAAAAGGGTGTGCGGGTGCGAGATGGGAGTTTTGTCTGGTGATTTGTTTCCCCCCTCCCCCTTCCCTCCTCGCCGCCCGAAGAGAAATAGTTGCCCCTCCTTTCCCACCTTGGGCTGGGCCTGGCCCGCCGTGCCGCTGCCTGCTTGCCTGCTGCGGTGTGTGCTGTGCGCTGTGCTCCAGGCCGTGCAGCCTGCCTGCAAAAAGTCAACAAGCCCTGTCATTGGCCGACTGCCACGCACTTCTTCAGGCACCTCTGCAAGTCACTCTCGTGCGCTATTTTGCTGATGGGGTACATATTTTGTCCAAGGCCCCAGCGCAAAATTACAGGTGGAGTCGGTGGCCTGGCAGCTTGCTTTAGGCTGGTGGAGCCACGTGAATGATTTGATATTGGCCGCTTTTCCCATTCACAAAACAACCAACTCGCTCTTGGTCGGGTGGTGAGCAACAACAAGGTTTTTTTAAACAGCGTCTCTTGGCTTTGAGTAGACATATTAATGGCTCTCTTTATAATGTCAAGTATTATGGGGATGTGAAATATGGTTACCGTTGTAGCGGCGCTTGCTGCACTCGCTCCTGTTGTCGTCCATGCTCACGATGATCATCTCCACGGTGGTTCCCCACGTCCAAGCTATTAGCTGCGTTGCCGGGCAGCATGACTCAACAGCTAATTACCTGATCATAACGATTCCACAGCAAATAATTACCTGACCACTGTGGCCGTCAGACACTAAACCGGGAACTAGCAACACCAACAAAGAGTGGGCGCCAGAAAGTTTGCACCCGGACTCTTCTACCGTGAGAGCTTTACTAAGCATAATAGACAAGTATATCCTGCTTTAGAATAAGGCATCTAGAAAAGAATAAGAATAAATAATAAAGATAAATAGAAGTACTTTACCCTAACCCTTACCTTAACTCTTATATATTGGCGATGAACTGTGCCCTAATATAATTATATGAGTAACTTAGATCGGGTGCAAACTTTGTGCATCCCAATGTATCATGTCACCCTTTCTGAGCCTTCCAGTTTGGTATCCCATATGATGCTGGGTAATATTACAACATAGTGTATTCACCAATCCCAAGGGGGATCTCATCTGGCTCTCTTCTTATTGTTTTCCCCCGTAATGTTGAACAGTATTACAACCTGGCAATATTCACCTATCCCGAGAAGGATCTCATCCGACTGCCTTGTCTTGCTTTTTTCTCCCGTCTTGTCCCATCGTATCATGTACATGTACACATGTGTCAGGAAGCACATCAAAAGTGAGGGGATGCTGGATAACCAAGGGAAACGCGGAGGGGGATTGAGTATTCATGAAGCAAACAACAAGAAAGTGTAAAGAAAAGAACAAGACAATGTCTACATGATTGTTAAGAAAGACCAAAAACTCCGTCCAATACCGTGAGTCCCATGCCTCGGAAGTGCCAGCCCGAATCCATCCATACCACAAAGTTACCTCCAGCAATAAGATGAACGATCAAAGAAATTAAATGAACCCCCTTATACCACGAAGTTGCATTGTTGCATTCCCCGCTTTCCTCGGCCGAGCTTGTTTGCACATCGAGGGCCGTTGAACACTTTGTTCCACAGTCCAGAGCGGACGTCGGTCTTGTCGTCGGCATCGTGGCGTCTTGTCTTGCGCGCTTCGTTCACGTCGGCCTTCTTCTTGGCCATAAAGCTCTTAGCCTTGTGCTCGTACTGGTTGTGCTCGTCCTTAGTTCCTGTCAGCTTCAGCCACCATAGCTTGGCAGAGATCTGAGCATCAAGGAGGCTCAGTTTGGCCTGGTCCTGAACATCACGAGACTTGGAGAGCCGTTGTGTGACTTGCTCCGCGATGACGCCAAACTGCTTTGACACTTCCTCTTTGGCGCTTTGGATGCGCTCCCGGGCCTCCAGCTTAATGAAGCCCAGGGATCGATGGGCATTGTGGAAGCGAGTGCTGAGGTCCTTGAGTAGGCTGTCAGAGACTGTCAGGACGTTGTCGGAGGCTGACTCCAGGGATCGCTTGGCTTCCCCGAAGCAACGCTCTGCCTCTTGAGCAGCAGCGGGGACGAGTTCAGTCAGATCCTGGGCGAGGTTCTTGGTAATCTCCAAAGCTCCCTCCATAATGCCCTTGTCAAAGGTGACGCGGAAAACTTTGCGAATCTTTGGCCGACAAAGGGCTGTAATGTCGACCTTGACAGTTCCATGAGACTCTTCATAGGGGAACTTGATAAGCATGCCGTCCTCAACGGAAGATGCAGTCATGGGGACGGAGTCGTCGCCGCGCGTGGCTGAGAAGGTCAAGCACTTCTTTGCCAGCCAGGCCTCTTTGACATCCGAGGGCATACGAACGAGAAATTGGCCATGTTGTTTGAAGACAGCCATGTCGGGCTTCTTGCCCGCAAAGAGCCACTCATCAGGGAGGGCATTCTCAAGCGGGACAAGTCCGGCGAGTTCAGTTGATGTAGATAGAGCCCACTGTGTAGATGAGGTTTGGCTGGTAGCGGGAGCCAAGGACGTCGTGGGGTGGGGAGTGAGGACAGGCGTGGCTGCGGGAATGTGGGGATCGTGGGGTGGGGGTGAGTAGAAGACGGGGATCAACAGGGCCACGACAAGGGCAAAGATGATACCAGGGAGTGCCGACATGGTGGACTCCATTAAAGAGGTCCGGGCCAGGGCCGCCCTAGCCCGGATGTATTTGTACCATTCCGAGGACCAAGTAGTGATGGTCGTTCGTAGACTTGGACGATCGCCTTCATCACCGGCGAAGGCGTCGACAGCGGGTCGATCCACAATCCTACTAGCTTCCGGGGTAGGAATAGATGGAGTCTTGAGACTCTGCTGCGTATATTCGAGGGAGGACCGAGAGCGAGCATCGTCCTCTGATTCCGACTCGGTGTCAGATTCATTATTAGAAGCAGATGCCTCGTCGGCCTGCGGCGATGGCGTCGGGTCAAGGACGGCAGTATCGTACTCGTCGCCGTCGTCTTGGCGGGCAGTGTTGGTATGCGGCTCGACATCGCCGGCGACCGATTCGTCGTCGTAGGTGTGTTCGGTGTCAGCGAGGCTGTGGACGTCATCGGGACGATGAAAGTCGAGAGAGCCGACGGACTCGCCCATAGACTCGGTATAGTTGTCATCTTGTGACTCGGTGTCGGTACCCGTGATGAGTTCGTAGGTGGACTCGGACAAGCCGGTGTCCTCGGTTGATGTAACACGCATGATGTCGGGATTACTGGACGAGATCCAGTTCGCAAGGAGTCGGTTACCTTGAGGGCGGGGAAAGCGGAGGGAGGGTTCGGAAGTTGATAGTTGGTTCCGAGGTGGTGTCGATGCAGAGGTCGTCGAGCTTATTGTCGATGTCGTCGGGACGAGGTTAGGAGTTGAAGTAGCAGTGGTGGTGTTTGCAGTAGTGTTTGCGGTGGTGCTGGACTGAGGGGTCACTGTCGGCGTGGAGAGTGACGGAGGTGACGCAGGCGACTCCCGGGCAGATGGGGTATCACGATGCGTGGCGGATGACGAGGTGCAAGGAGTTGGACCCTGCTGTTCCATAACGAGGAGAGAGCAAAATCAGCGACGACGCCTTATCACATTATAGGCTTTACTGCAGTTGGGCGACGCATGAGGAGGAAGTCGAGAGCGTCAAGGTGAAGCTTATATGAGAGGGGCGAGTTCGGGAGAAGGAGGGGCAGACGGATCGCCGGAGATGGAGGGGGAGGGAGCGAGAGGCGAAGCGTGGATGGGTTGGTGGCGGCGGGGTGAAAGCAGGGCGAAAGCAGGGTCCTTGCGGGCAGCAAAAGGGAACCGGATGGGAGGCAAAGCAAGTGAAGTATGAAGGAGGAAGGGTAAGAGAGAGGAGATAGAGGAGAGGGAGAAGTAACTTACCAGCATGTGTAGGAGATGGAAAGGCAAATGGAGATGGGGACGAGGGAAGCGGAGAAACGCTTCGGGGCTGATGCAACCCGAATGAAGCCTTGAGCCTTGAGGGTTGACCCGTTCAGGTTCCCGTGGGTTTAGTTAGCAAGGCGAATGCGACTGAGGATGAGCTAATAACACGCAAGTGCAGTGAAGTGCAAGCACCCGGCTGTCCTCTGGTTCGTTGAGCCCGTCTCAGTGCCCCGATCCCACGGCGTCTTGTCGACCCTGTTGCCTGCTGGGGCCCGGCCGTGCCTTGTCTATGCGGCGGGCCTGGAACCCAAGGGCTGAGGTTGCCTTGGCGAGAGGCGCCGCACGCGGGCAGCACAGTGGGGAAATGGAAGAGGCCTACGGGTCTAAAGGTACCCGCGATGACGTTGCGAAGCGCCGGCGACGTTTGGGCTGGTGTTTGAGGTGAAATGGACGACGTCTTTAACACGAGTGACCTGGGTAGCGGGTGGGTTATGTTGGGGTCGCCTTTGGCTGGCGCGCGGAGCTGATAAGATGGGGGTCTCGCACGTTGGTTCCTATCAGACCGCGGGGCGGCGCTACAGCTATCAGGGCGGTGGCGTCGTGCGCTTGATGGGGGGATGGAGGAGAAAGGAAGGTGAAAAGGGCGGAGTGAGAAAAGGTATCGATTCGATGACCTTTGTAGACACGAGAGGCGAGTGAATGGGAATGGGCGTGGTGGGAAGTGAATTCACGCTCACAAGGCTCGAAGCTCGAAACAGGCGACAGGCAGGATCAGCACGGACAAAGGCAGCCAGTCCCAGTGGAGGCAGGTGGCAGGATGGAAGAGTCACTGTGACATTTGGCCGTAAATGCACATATCTGGCACAAGCCACGGAGGAAGTGAAGATTCTAGTTAATGAAAGCCGTCCGGGTTGTGTGGACCTGCGCCAAGGATGCTCCCCGTTCACGCCCCGTTCAACATCAAGGTGCCGGGCATCTGTATCTACTGCCATCTCCCGCTTGCTGCCTTCATCGTGAACCGATGGCAGCATCGATTAGCACAATTCACTAACAAATCGACAAGCCAAAGGGATCCACCTCAAAGGGAGGGGCAATCCGCATTCCATCCATGCACTGACTGACTGCACCTCCATGTCTGCCTCCGCCTCGTGGGCTTGTCACGAATACACGTCAGATCAGGTACCGAGCCCAGTAAGCCGCACGCAGCCTTTCCGCCACGTCTCACAGAATGGCCATTTCATTTCTCTTTTGCCGAGGGCACATTGCACATTGCACAAGAAGCCAGAAAACAAGAGAGGGGGAAACACGGTGTCGGTGCCCAATCACCCCAGCCCGAGATACCAAAGGGCCGTGTCATATCTGGTGTTGCGCCTGGGCTCCATGGCGACTGCTATCGTTCGGTGTCGTTATCGCAGCTCGCAGCTCGCCGCGCCCCACCACCATGGCGTCGTGACTGTCTTTAGCTCCCTAGCGCAGCGCAACTGCGGGGTACCGAGCTTTGGGAGACCCCGTGAGCACCTCAACGACGAACCATCTTGTCTGCTTCAACCGCATCTCCCCATCAGCCGTAAGACCAGCCTAAAACCAGCCTATCCCCTGGCCCATCAGTTAATTCCATTATTCCCTCTCCATAATCGCCTCTTTTCCACTCCGTATTCTTGTTCTTCTTCTCGTTCCTTAGTGGTCTTGCCCCCCATCCACACCATTCACTTACTCCTCATCGTGCTGCATATTGCCGAGAACAAAAGCCCGCGTCACTTTGAAACCTACCAGTCCCAGCTTTTCCTTACCGAACTTCAAACACCTTTCTCAAATTTCCCATCATTTAAATGTGCCCCTCGGCCACCCCTCAATTTTCGTATGACGTAAGACAGTCGTCGTATGGCACCTCGAACCCCATCATCCACCGCGTGTACGAATACAAACTCGTTGGGCTAAGAATATCTGACACACCAGCCCATCTCGGACGACTTCGGCCCCCTCCAACAACCGCCCGGTCTAGTGCCCGTGTGACACCTACTCCTCATATGCATGTCTTATCGTCCTGCCATGCCATACCTACCTATTTGAGCACCCCTTCCGTTCCTTCGCTCAACCACCCCATACTAGATTCGTCCTTCGAGCACCAGGTGAGGTAGAGCGTTCCGGTTTAGGATCCGGGGAGCAGATGTGGGTGACGTCTATGTCCAAGTCTTATTTAGCTTGTTGAAACCCCCAAGAGTCCTCTCCTACAACCCCAGTGCTGAGAAGGGCAAGTCACATGGGTTCTCACCATTCTCAGCTCTAGCCCATCAAGTATGTCAAACTTCACGTCTTCACCATCAAATTGAATAGGCACATAATTCTTGAATGAAGGAACGTCTCCTCTTCTTCCAGACCAAGCAAGTAGATTATTGGGTCCAACGGGTCATAATTACTCGTACATGTGGTTCCAAACACCTTCTATAATTCCAAAAGTTGCCCTCCCTCCGTTCCTGTCTAAAGGCCCAGTCATATATAGGTATATCTTCTGTGCGTCTTTCATTCCAAAACAAAACAAAACAAAACCCCTCGTTTTCTATACATCCTCCGGGTTTCATCCAAGCGTTCTCTCCGCGTTTGACCCAGTCCCCAGCCTGCACAGCAGAACAAGACGTGGCAGTAGTCTTCATCGTGCGCTGTACTCAAATAACTCCACCAAGTCAACATGATAAAAGGAAACAATAAAGAATAGTGTGGGAGAGGGTTCCTCTTTTGGGAAGCCTCATCCGTATGGGGGTATCGTAATAGAGTCGAAGTCGAGGTCTAGTGTGACCGACGTAGACGAGATAATAGGATTTGACGTGACGGCATTACTACAAGGGATATTATGATATGACCAGGGCCTATCATAGGATATCATGCTTGCTGAAGAGCTTGGTCAATGACGCGGTGCCAAAGCTCTCATCGTCGGGGATCATCTCGATGACTCCCGTCAAGTTGGCAAACAAGTCGCCCTGGTTGCGGTAGGCCAAGATAGCGGGGACGGCCGCGTTATCAAACTCGATCTCCTCGTAGTGGACCTTGACGAAGTGGATGGTTGAGTTGCCCTTGACCAGAGGCATCATGGCAGCCTCGATAGTGCTGGAAACCTCACACTGCGATGCTTGTTAGTGTCATGGGTTGATAGTGAAAGGGATTGTCTTGCTTACCTCGTGGTCGTAGACATAGACGACGACAGTGGTTTCTCGGCTAACCTTCTCAATGGCGTCGAGGTATCCGAGAGCATCAACCTCGTCCAGGCGGCCGTAGATACGAACACTAGGGCTGGTCCTTCGGTTCCTCACAGCGCGGTTGGCGTCGCTCTCAAGCTGACGCCTCCGGGTCTCTCGCCACTCCTGGAGGAAGGCATCCTCATCGGGGTCGCTTGCAGCGCTCTTGGAGTCATCATCGGTCTCGCTGTCGCTCTTGGAGGTGGCGTGGGAGATGGTGTCGAGGCCGAAGATGCTAGCACGGGCAGTGCGAACGCGGTTGCGCCACTTGTTCTTGCGGGCAGCCTCATAGTTGCGGGCGTCGGCGATGACGCCCTTGACGCCAGTGGCACGACCGCTGTCGAAGGAGGCGGGGGGGAGGTTGATCTCAGAGGCGCCAGCGCCGGTGAGTCGGTCGAGAGTAGGCATCCGCATAGCTGCGTCGATTTGGTCGTTGCGGAAGGAGTCTTCTTCAGAGATGTCTAGGCCGTTGAGGTCAAAGTCCGGGTCGTCACGATCTTCGGGATGGAGAGTCTCTCGATGGGTATTCTTGGAGACAAGGGCGTTGAATTCGTCTTGGGCTGGAGTCGACATGGTGAAGGATGTGGACGGGCAGGGCTCTTAATATGTATGTGCCGGCGATTGGGAGGGGGTCGAAAGATCTGTGGCGGAGGAAGGGGTTGCGTGTCTGAGCTTTGGTGACGGGTATCGTTCTGGAAGATGTGGAGCAGGGGCGAAGAACAAGGCACAAGGCGAAAGCCGAAAAGACCAGGGCGGTGAGATCGAGCGCTTGGAGGAGCGGCGAGAAGAATTGTCGTTGGACGGGGGTTCCCAGGTTCCGGAGCGTTGGGCTGTTTCAGACTTGGGGTGGGGCGCGAGGTACCAGATTGTGGTTTGTATGGGAGAGTGTGTGGATGCGTGAAGAAAGCCACGGCAGATGGGGAGTCGGAAGGGGAAAAAGGGTCTACAGCCACGGGATCGGGCCACCCAGTGAACCGAGGCCTGGATACTAGGTAGACAAGGAGAGGGCGCAAGAGTCGGGGCGAAGCAGGGATTGAGCGCACGTCGCAGCGCGCCCGTGGTGGGGGACCAGAGGATGTCACGGCAGCCCGACTGTTTGAGAATGGACGGCTCTGCGTGGTTAATGCGCGAGCGCGCCGCCTGCCTCACGGGAACTGGAGGTGAAGATACGGGGGCCTTGCAGAACAAGGCATGCAGCAGTCCGGGGCCAGGGGTCCAGCGAAGACGCGTCCTGAGGGGAGCTGCGCGCTGTGAGCTGGGCTACGATGCTACGATGCTGCGAGTATTAGGAGACAGACCACTCGCTAGAGGAGTACCCGGGCGTGGGCGTGGCGGGCGGGCGGCTTCAAGTCGTCGACGCTCGATTTGGGAACGGGCTTGACTAGGGTACGCCGGGATATAGCTCGCGGAGTGGCCAGGTGTGCGTCACTTTGGGACAACGTCTTGTTTCTCCTTTCCCCATTCGTGTGCTATTCCTGGGATGGGATTACTACGCCCTCGAGGACTGATGCCACGGGGTAGGCAACGAGGGAGAATGAAATGAAGTGGTGCGCGAGACGGTTGCAATGGCGACGGGGCCAGCTCGCCGGCGCTGTCCTTAACACTGGCATTGACGCTGCCTTTGACACTACACGGAATTGCCGACGGAGCAGGCCATATGCCGATGGAGAGATAGCCGGGCCTTTGAGGGAGATGATGGTGATCTTTGGAATTAACACACAATGCCATTCACGCTTCATTTCTTTGTCTGCAACATGGCCTCCCCGAGACAAACGCCTTGCCATTCTGCGTGAAACCGATCGGGCGCAAGTTCTGTGTGTTTCTCGCCCCAGGAACCAACCGCCTCCGCCCACTGAAGCGTGCTCCGTCAGACGAACTCGAGCTGGCCTCACTGGAAGCGCTAGAGGAGCAAAAAAAACCCACGACGCTGGGAAATCCTGCAACGCAGCCCTGGGAAGACGGAGCAAACCGAGCCACTAGCAGCGCCGGCGCCCCTGCGTCAGAGAAATGCCCCGGCAGCTCGAGGTTCCAGCGCATGTTTCGCTGCGGCAGTCTTCTGTTCCTGGGGCCTTGGGACCAATAAACACCAAGTCCAGGCACACCGGCGCCAATGGAAGCACACGATCCGGTCCACCGCCATTCCCCCATCCCCGCTGTATTCCAGGGCAGCTTGCAGCCTGTCGAGCGCGTCGACCTTGGAAGCCTCCCAGAACCCATCGTCATCCAAGTTTTAGCATCGATCCCATGTCCCTGTACGCGTCCCACGCTTGCGTTTCCTTCCATGACCATGTCCCGCCGTTTATTTACGCTGATACAACCCCCGAGCCATTCCGGAGCCCAGCAAACACCAGCAATGCTATGGCCCCAGGTTTCGGGGATTATTCCAGGCTACTCAATTTCCCCCGAAAGAAGAGATGACTGTGCAATGCGGATGCCGCTTTTCGGTTACGGTCTATGGGACCCTTGCTATCAAATTTCTGTCATTCAAAGCATACCACGTTAAAGTCATCCGCCATCTCTTGTTCTTCTAGTCCAACAAGAGTCGCAGGCAATAATTAACCTCACCAAGCCCAGTCATTGCAAGCGCCCCCACCGTCAACCTCAGCCTGGCAGCTTCATCTTACACCGTTGTCACCGACCCAAATAGCACGCCAGCCTCTTCGCATTAGCATCTCGCCTTAAGCCCAGAACGTCATAGCTCGTACTCGCCTCCCCCAGTCCGCCCAGGCCGGATTGTTTCACGCCTTGGTTGTTTCATCAATCCCGTGCAACCAGCGATCTTGTCGCCATCTCCCATCGCCTGCCCCGATGATAGTGTCGGTGAGAGTCGACAGTGGCCACGCGACCGCCAATTTGTTCCTGATGATGACTCCCCACTAGTATTTGACCGTTCCGTTTAGTGCAGCCTCGCGTGCGTAGTACGGCCGACATCTGCCAGCTGCTAGATCGTGGCTATGTTCTAGGGATCGGCGCGAGGTCATTTGTGTCCCCGGAACTGGGTGGCTCCGGAAACACCTTAGACCTCAAGCAGTGCTGCAGGGCGAGAGAGACGAGGCCATGCTCTTACACGCCAGAGCCTTGGGCACGAGGTCGCTCGAGCGGAATCTGCAGTCGTCGTTTTGATACTCGACGTGCAGATGCGCGCCTCCGTAGTTTGGGAACCAGAGCCAACTGCAGGGGGCATCGCTGATGGCAATCCTTGCGTACGTGTGACGAACCATGGCCGCACTGCCGGGAAACGGCGCTGTGCTTTCTGTATGCTTCGAGACCTGAACCTAGAGTGGTCCAAGAAACCCACACGAGAAGCCCACATCAGGAGCTTCAACGAGGGACATGCATGTCTGCCCGTATCCATTCGGGGAGAACTATGGCACCATGCGTGCATGCAGCTGTAGTCGACGACAACTATGTTGTTTGTTTATGTTATTATTGACGTCTTGATGCTGTTGCCTGCTGCGCTGCTTCCTGCCCATCCGAAGCTGCAGATTCAGATGCAGCGTCCTCGTTCGATGCTGTGCCGAGGACCTTGGCCAACGGCTAATAATACCTGCAGAATCACTAGATCCATCGAGCTGCCTGCCAGCTGGGTGGTGAGTTTGATTAATGTAATAAGGTTGCGCCATAAGCGTCACGTCTGTCTCACATCCGGCGCTTCGCTCGCTGTCAACACCAAACAAGGGCAAATCGGATAGACGCCCAGCTGACCGCGATCTTTATTAGACGGCGTGTTAGTGACATGCCCTTGATCACCCATTGCCCATCCCCCAATCTTGCGACGATCCGGTTCTCCGTCCAATCTCGTCAATCTTTTCACAAATCCCCGTGCAAAGTCGTCATCTGCTGTAGTCCCAAGCCATAGCACCAGGCCTTCCCCATATTTACACATGCGCGCCATCGCGCAAATACCCTCAATCAACAAAGCAACAATAGTGCGGAATTCGAATAGCCACCGGTACCTACCATCTCAGCCCTAGTACAGAACGTGCTTCGTAGCACACTATGAATAGTATCTTGAACGAAGATTCGAAAACAATCACGACGCTCCAGCAATCAAAGCACGGAGTCGCGCACATTCCGTGTGTTCTATCACGCCCGGCATCGCCGAAGCCTTCTAGAAGGACTGGTCCCGGCGCGTTCCCAGATGCATCACAGCAGAATTGGGCTTGGCACTTCTCCCCAAACTTGCCAGCAGACCAACAATTTCAAACCAGCCATGTCCTTGTGTTAGATTCCGTGCTATTAAAGATTTCATGGCAGAACTGGATCCATGCTGTCAGGATCGATAACCTCCTTTGACACGTAGTCTCAGATGGGGGCCCAGGAGCCTCGTGGCAGCCCTGCCCCGTTGAGGTCATCAACATGCCAAGATCCTTTCACCTCGTGGGTCAACCGCGTGGCTCGTCCTTCGCCGTGGAATCCAGTCTGTCACATCTGGAGGCGGCTGTGTGCGTGATCAACATTAATGCCAATGCTACTGTCACTGCCAGCTCATCTATCGGGGAAGCCATCCATCTGTCACATTGCTTTGCATAGCATTGCATGGCATCACCTTCCCGTGACCTCCGGCTCCATAACACCGGAGTCCGTTCATCCCGATTCAAAACTCTTCTGTCCTCTTTTCTATCCTCGCAACTCTATTTAGCAACACGAAACCCAGGCGGCGTCATCCTTTACGTTTCCAATTTGGGTATCCAAGCCAATGCCGTCGTCATCATCTTCATCCACCCCCTCGTATTCCGGACTCCGACACTCCGGAACCCGTCGGCTCAGGAGCAGGTTCACCCCTGCACGCCCAGACTTCCAACGTGGTTATATTGCTGCCACTCTGTCTTTATCAATCTCCGAGTCCCCCGAAGCATACTCGTCGATATCTGTACCAAAAACGTCTCCATGTTCGAGTCATTTTCATCCTCGTTGAGTCAGTGGCCTTCAACTTATCAGTTTCCAAAATTGCCTATTCAGATGTTGGCACAACCTCGAGTCTCTGCTCAGTCTAGTCCGGTGTTCTGATCCCTTCTAGTTCAGTCAACGGCTCCGGTCGTGGAAACATAACATGGCAAGCTAGCGTACCACGAACTTGCCCGGTATGCTACGGGCTAGGCGGCAGATTCTTTGACATGTATGTCCGGCTCGACACATCAACGCTGATATGTTTGAGAAGCCGATGTCAGCAATGGCCGTATGCTCGACAATGTGCTTCCAGTTGGGACATCGCTTGATTCTCATTAATCAAGATGCCGTCATCTTCGAGACTCCGTTGGCTGAATATCATCGTCAGACAACTATCTCTATGAAGCGACAATATCGAGGTCGAATCAACCACTCCGGCTTTGCAGTGAGCGAGAACTAGTACTCGGCTCATGTCCGAGAACACGGGTAGCGTCAACTCAGGGAAACGATTTAAGGGGACGAGGCTCTATCCCCCGTTTCTAAGTCACAATAAAGTCAAGTTGACATTGACGTTGACATTGACAGTAATACTACTCATCGTCTACCCCTCCGTCGCTCACCTCATGTCCGAGACCACGGACAGCATGAACTCGAGGCTGTCAAAGGGAGCGAGGACCCATGGCGAGTCACAGTGAGGTAGTGTCGGGCTTCAAGCGAAGCTCAGTTTATACCAGAGAAACCAATTAACTAACCACTCGTCCGAGTCAGAAACGCCTTTCGAAGTCCCTTACCCTTTACATAGGTCCTTTACACCATGCTGCGACCTTCTCCTTTCTCATCTTCATCCTAATACTCACCAGTGTCCTCGTCCACGCAGATCACATCAATCGACCGCGGCATTGATAAAGGGGACCATCGATTTTCTATCTCGTCTACTCCGGCATCCATTCATCCTCTCACTTTCATCCATCAACGCTCATCACCTTCCGCAACGAATTATCAACCCGCCATCCAGCAAGCTAGCCTTTCAAACAACAAAGCCGAACCTCCAAACATCCATTCTCCCATCCTAGCCACTCCAGGAAGATAAAACAGAAAAAGATTACAGAAAAAGTACATACTAAAAGAGGACCATGCAGAATGGGAACTCGCAAGTGTAAGAAAATGTATCAAGAAACAGCACAACGCAGAAGCAGAGTCAAAGGGCAACCCTCCTCACTACTCCGTTATACCGTCTCATGATCCTTCAGATCAACCAGGGCCCAAATGGACCATCATCGCTTCAACTTCTAACCTTTGCTTTTCACCTGATGCATCGACAACAACTTCCACATACATCAACTAGTTTCCTCCTTGCGCCTCGTGGTCGGCTGCGGTTCCAGGTCTGCGAAAGGAGCGAGGCGTTTCTTGGATCATCGTAGTGTATTATCTCGAGGTCTGATATTTTGGCTCGGTATGACCGTTAACTCCCATTGAAACCCTTTGTATAATCGTCCTCCACAGCTTCCTGTCTTTTTCTTTATTGAATCGTCTCGAAAAAAAACAAGATTGAAACCGAGAAGCTTGCGCGAGAGCCGACCGGATACAGAGGGTCACTGAAGACACAGAAAATCCCATCCAGTAATACAACCGCCCATTACTAACAACACAACCTGTGTCAGGAAAGGGGAAACTATTGTGCAGAGAATTTTGCAATCGAGAGGCAGAGAGAACAAATAAAAGGAAAAAGAAGAGGTATCGCATCAGTCAGTATGTTTCCCCCACGCCATCATGGGAAAACAGCCCACATTCGAGTCTTCGCGTCCGGCCGGGGAATTTCGTCGGTAAGGGGTATGTGTGTGAAGGTACGGTTCGTCACTTCGTCCTGCGTACGCCAACAGTCGCAAGTAAGATAGCCGTGAATGGTCTTCGAGATCGGTGGGCAATATAGTCGTGCGAACGCAGATTGTATGAGGCTGCAGCGCGTACTGGCGTTCGTATATCCAGACAAAACTTCCATCGTATTCGCAGACGGCGTTTAGTAGGCCCAGATTTTAAGCTAAGAGAATGGTTAGCCATTATCCATCGGTGAATCGCTTTTGAGAATTGCGCAGAAGACGGAGACGAGAGTCACCGCAGAATTAGGGCATGGGTAGCGACATACCAGTGAATCCCAGGAACCTGTGCACAGGCTGGTGCCATCGTTGCTAACACCCAGGCAGCTGACCCGGTTCTCGTGGCCAACGAGAGAGCCAACCTTCTCACCTCGGGTGATATCCCAGACCTAATTTGCTTGGTAAGTACATGCTCGCACAATTCTAAGGGACTCGTCACAGGCGGGGGGATGCATACCTTGCACTCAAAGTCATCGTAACCAGCAAAGAGGAGTCGTCCAGATACCGAGGTTGCGACGGAGGTGATGCCGCAGAGGATGGATTCCGACTACCAAAGGAGTTAGCGCATGATGTCCGCGGACCAATTTAAGGGACCCACTTACCCCGTAGAGGTTCAATTCACGATCAGCGCGAATATCGAAGAGGCGGCAAGTAGCATCGTCAGATCCGGTAACGAAAGAGTGACCGTCGGGGAAGAATTGAATAGCGTTGATGTCGGACTCGTGGCCGGCAAAGGTCTGAACGGCCTTGCCAGCTCGAATATCCCAAAGCTTAGCGAAAGCGTCGCAGGCACCCGAGATAAAGGTGTTCTGGTTGGTTGGGTTGAGGCTGATGCTCATGACATCGCCAAGATGATCGGCGAACTCGGTGACCTTCTGGCCGGTCTCAATGTCCCACTTCATGCAAGTCATGTCACCAGACGAGGTGAGGATGCTGCGGTCGTTGATGAAGCGGCAGCAGGAGAGGTAACCGGCGTGACCGGAGAGCTCGCGAGCGACGCGCGTGGGGCCATCGCGCTGTTGGTTGAGGTTGTAGATGGAGCAGATGTTGTCGAGGCCACCGCAGGCAACGAAGTTGCCGCTAGGAGCGTAGGCGCAGGTCATGACCCAGGAGGAGCGCAGGGGAATGGCGTGGACCTTGTTGGTAGTGTAGGCGTCCCAGATAATGAGCTTTCCATCTTGAGAGGCAGAGACGAGGTGCCTTCGGTCGGTAGACCAGTGCATGGCGTAGATCTTGGCCAGATGACCCTTGAGCGTCCGCTTGGCCTTCATCAGCTGGTTCTTGGGGATTGGCTCATGAGCCTGTTGCGCAACGGCGCGGACTATCGTTCGGACGCAGATTAGCATTGTTTGGATCTCACAGTGGGAATAGGGAGCACAGTAGACGACGGCGGCGACATCCATTGTTGGTATTGTCGCCGTCGCCGTCGAGCCCGCAGGGCGAGGTCGAGGAACGTACGAGTGGTGTCGGCGAGGTCATCCTTCTTCCTCTTGATGCGGTCCTTGAGGGTCTCAGCTTCTCGGCGAGCCTGCTGGATTCGCGACTGCATAGCCTCGGGCGACACGTCGCTGGCGCCTTGCGAGTTCATTGTGATCGGACGATGCGACGACGAGGGGGGAGGCTGGGAAGGCGAGGACCAGAGGGCGACGAGCGACGATGAGTGATACTCGGGTCGAGCTCAGTCGGAGCAGATGTCGTCGGGCGTGCGAAGGAGAACGATGAAGCCGATGGCGATGGCGGGATGGAAGATTGGTCGCCGTAGGTCGTCGAACGGGACTGGATGGGCTGGGTTGGATTGGGATGGCTGAACGGAATGGAATCGACGACACGACTGCACCTGGGCGAGAGTGGGTGTGGAGAGGGAGAGAGAGAAGTGAGAGTGAGAGGTGGTTAGGGGGAGGGAATGCAAGCTCCAGGGAGGTGACGGGCCTAGCCAGTCGCAGCGGCGCTGGAGAGAAGGGAAAGAAGGGGGGGAGCGAGGAGGGGGGCCGAGCTGTCGAATTTCGGCCGGGGGGGCTCTTAGGGGGTTCTTCTTTCAGTGGATGTGGGTACCTAGGGTACCTAAGCAGTAGGTGGTAGCAGTGGGCGAGCCAGTGAATGAGGGCCTAGGAAATCCGCCCCGGGTAGTAGTGGGTTGGAGCCAGACAGGGGAGGCAGGGAGCGTGCAGGGGGAGGGGAATTGCCTTATGAGGAGTGGAGGTACATGGCGGTAGTCAGTGGCAGCGACTGAGTAAGGGCACGGCGGGCAGCAAATAATAGGACTTGTGTTGCCTGGGGTGTTGGATTGGAGGTAGGTTGCTAAGGTAGCTAGCATGTACAAATTTCAATTTCCTCGGGCGTCAGGTGGGAGCAGAGGAGTGGGAGGCGAGACAAGGCACAGTACGCCGACGGTCACAGAAGTGTCCAACATTTGTCATCCAGAGAGTAACATTCGGCTTCGAAAAAAAAGAAGGCCACCGTGAAAAAGAAAAGATTACGAGCCAGGGAGCCAAAAGAAGGAAGCAAGGCCACGGATAGCATGGGATGGCTGCTCCAATGGATTGGTTTGAGATGGAGGATACCGCAGGTGCAGCCCACCCCAGCCTGCTGGAAGGGGAATTAGGGTGGAAGGAAGCACCCAGTACGGCTAGAGGCCCGCGCTGAGAGAGTGAGAGACCTGAAGTCGCACCTCGCTCACACACCTTCGCACACCTTCACACACACACACATCCAAAGCGAGATGATGACACTCGCTCCGGGACAACGGAAATACAAGCACAAGAGAGGCGCACATCATCCTTCCGCCCTCCCCCAGTCCTTACTCGAGCACCATCGCAAGCCTGCTCAACCCAAGCCCACGAGCAGCCCCCTGCGGCCCCAATCCACCAGATTGCGCCAGATTACAGTGGAGCGGAAACTAAGGCACTGAGGTGATCCCCGGAGCCCGAGGTATTCAGCCACCCAAATTCCGCAGGCCGGTACTCAGCGCGCCTGCTTGCCTCTAGTACTGATTAGTAGCCAGTAGCTTGGGGCTGGCATTGGCCGCCGAGCTAGGGCCATCCGAGGAAGCTGCTCGTTCCCTATCCGTACAACTAGTTACGTGGATGAAGCTCCAGAGCGCGCCATTGTCCAACTCAACCTGCTCCGTACGTACCGTACTGTACGCAATACCTCCGCCTAGCTAGGTATTTTCCGGCCTGCAGCTTGCTCGCTGGAGTCGGCGTGCTCGGCTCCACCCGTTGGAAATCCAGCAAGATGGCCCCGACTCGCCTGTGCCGGGCCTCGACCATGTCGATGATGCCATGTTTGATGGACAGGTTGACACTGACGGGTGACGCCTATTGACGCCTGTTGTCGCCTTGTTGCTTTCCGTTGTCTGGTTGCTCCTCGCGCTGCTGCTGGAATGTCTTTGCCCCTTTCCGCTAGCTATGGAAACATGCATGGCTGGTCTCGGGTGGCCGCAGCGTCCCAATCCTTGTCTACGGGTTTTGGTCTCTGGTCTGCCGTCTGCCGCCTGCGTCCACGGCATCCTCGATTCCTGCCTTGGGTGTTCGTATGCTTGTCCAGCAACCTTGTGGTCGCTCGGCTCCTGTCTCAACTCCCAGAGCTCAAAGCTGGGGATCCTCGGTACGTGCGCGACCACGGCAACCACGGCGACCACGGCGGCCACGGCCAAAGACGGCATCTTGCTCTGGTCCGGGGACGGCGAAAGTATGGCAAGACCTGGGCGCCAAGAAGTCGCACTGTGTTCGGTATACGTGGTTGCATGCTGTCCACCATCCTGCAAAGGCGTACTATGACTGACTCGACACTCTTCTCCCTCAAATTGGCCATCATCAATCGCACACGCGCGCCCACACGCAGGCAAAACGATGCACATGTCCTTAACAGGCCCGACACAACTTGCTCGACAATTGTACATGGATAGCTCGAACAGTATACCTATGTACATGTCGGTACGCACGTACGCACTACTAATATGGGGCAATTACTGCAAGCCCTTCCCGGGGAACAAGGAATGGGTGGAGGATCCTGTGGGGCCTTCCCAGGAGCTCTGCTCTCTCTGGGGACCCTCCGACTGCCCTGCTGACGCTCCCCATCCGTTGACGGGCGTGCGTCGCCCCGGCCGTCGATCATGGTCGGTCGCTTTGGTACGAACAGCGAAACGACGGACAATGAGCTATCAGCAGAGAGCTGTCAGTAACGGCCCGGATAACTAGTAGAGGTATGTCTCTGCCTGCGCAGACTTGTCTGTGTGTCCCTGTGGTCTCTGGGTGATGTCGCCCCCCAACCCTCCAGGCCTCTCACAGCATGGAGTATACACTAACATGCTCGCCCACCTCACGCATCCTCCCATGTCGTACGACAAGAACTCGTTCCCTGGCCCAGTCTGAAGCACCCGGTCGTCGGTAAGTTGTTCCAAAGAGGAAGCGGGCGTTATTGGTCGCCTTGGCTTCCTTGCCTTGGGCAGCCGAGCAGACGAGAGCCGCGCATGTCGTTGACCAGCGAAGCCAGGGGGCGCTGGTTCACAGCTCCAGACTCCAGTCAACCTGCAAACAGCGATTACGACGTTGGCTCTTTGGTACCTGCAGCAGAATGCAACCTCCGCCAGGGAGGGCTGCCCGCTGCACGTATGCACCACAACGCCACTGGAGCAACCCCAACACTGGAGTTCATCATCTCGCAGCTTGACATTGTCAGCTTCTCAATTTGCCCATTATCTCCCAAATTAATACTCCATACTTACTAGGTGGATTCAGTGGGTGCACAAGTTGGCAAAATGGTTTCGTCCTCGGCCATCGTCATCTTCTTCGGGGCGCGTGGCAGCAAGATTCGGCTTCGGCGCCTTCACCTCAAGTATTAGCTTCGACAAAAAGGTTACACCAGGCCCTCCGCGCTGCCCACTTTCCTGTCAACAAAGTACCAGAGAGTGAGAGACTTACGAGGTATTCGGAGACTCGCCCATCTTGGCAAATGTTAGCCAGGCCACCAGGGCCGACGCAATTTGCGATGCCCTCCTAATGACCCGCAAGAATCCACTCGCACGACCGACGACCCATGGCCGCTCCCTGGTAGCCCCAATCGAAACCTAGTTGGCCTGGTTAACCATGGAATATACCCCTGCAATGTCTCTTCCACCGGCGAGGTCGTGCGTGCCAGGGGATGTTGACATTAGCACCTTTCGAATCCATCGTGGTACTCACGATGCTAGCTCGGGGCCAACTCCGGTGATGCTGTCGGAACTCGAAATAGGAGGACTCACCACCAAACTCTAGCCTCCGGGACTAACAGTCTCTCTCCCGGCGTGCTTAGCGTTGGGGTATCGAGGGCATGCCAGATAATCTCCGGCTTACTCCAAATCGGCTTCATCCTCTGATGTTTCCATCCAAGATTCTGACCTAGCCTACTCGCTTCAGGAAGCCACCCATTCAAACCCCGGACCGGCATTGAATGACAATGTGCCAATAGTTGCTCTGCTATACTCCGTATATTACTTGAGATTCCTCTTCATGGTCGCCAACACCACATCAACCCCAACATGGCCTCAGTCGCGGGCCATCTCTCCTGACGCTATTGGGGGCCTAGGATAGAGGTGTTGTTGGCTTCCCGGCTTGGCGCCCCTTTCCCCCATTGCACCTCTCGCACAGCCTGAGCTGGCCGGACGAGGCTTGCGAAGGTTGTGACAACCTTGGGCGTCTGCTGTCTCTCTTCCCGCGTGATACGAGAGATCGTGAGACCATCCTTCTCGAACCCAACCCCCTGGTTCATCCCACCATCGTCTCCTGTGTTCAAATTACGATGTTACCCTACGGAAAAACTCCCCCGATCATGATAGCGGTTGCGTCAAGGAAATGGGCCTTTTGAGTTCCGATGCCCTTTCCCATCACGTCAATGTCCCCTCCGCTAGGGTAGATCGTGTGCCCTGGACGATTGTTGGTTCCTGCCGCCAATGCAGTCATTTCCTCGATCCAATCTACAACGGTATCCAACCTCCGTAGCCTATATTTTCTTTTTATCGCGAGACTGGGCCAGCACCCCGAGAAAGCCGCAGGTGGAGCGAATGACAGGCCTCTAAAGTTAAACTTGCACTTTTGCACGCTGCATGAGGCTTTCGTACCATATCGCGCCATCCCTGCCGTTGGAGACGAGTTGGTCAACTTGTTTGTTTTTTCTTTCCCCATCTGAGCCGCTTGTGGAGGGAGGCCCTCACCCGGGACATGCAGTGACAAGATGTCTTGGGAGCAACCTTTTGAGAGATTGTAGCTTATCTTAGCAATCTTAATATGGATGCTGGGAGGAGTTTCTCCGAACTGTGGAGAGCGACTTGGTCATGTGAAGGCATTCACATGTTTGAGTTTCGCGACACCGAGTCTTGACCTACCCTATACCTTATCGTTGCGAGGATAAACACGATACACCAGACTCCTCATGTATCGAGTTTTAGCTACGTACTTCTGAAAAATCCTTATCTACTATGATCTATCCTTTCCTCTTATATTTAGGTACCCTGTAGTTCGGGAATTGTCTTTTATTCAATTTGGGTGCGTTGTTTTCTTGAGATCGCCGGGTTTCACCTATATGAAGCCCACAGATAGGCCAAGGCAATACAATCGTAAGAACTATACAATTGACATTACTCCAAACCAAACTCATCGGATCAATAACTTCTATTCAGTACCGGTAACAAAATATACCATGACAGCAGTCAATGTCATTGTTTTAACAAGGCCCGCCATAACTCACATACTCCGAACCTCATAACCATACCTCATTGTCCATTTATAACTCACATATTGCACCGTCCCTTTTCCTTTGTCTAGTTATTTGCCGTCTAATGAGTTTTTGCCCACTGTTTGAACCAGTCTAACGCCTCAGGGTTGGCCACACTCGCATTCGTCTTGATTTCCATACCCGAGAGAATCTGCTTGACAGCAACCTCGATCCTGGTATTCATGTTAGAGTCTACCACACGCAGGTCCCAATAGGAATGGGAATGATGTATGTACTTACTTCTTGCCGTTGCCCGTCTTGGGCACACCGCCGCCGCACTCCTCCACGATACCGGGGACGTGGCGCGGGCTCAACTCGGCCTTGATCTTGGCCTTGATGCGACTTCGCAGGTCGTCGTCGAATGTCTTTCCCGACACCATGACAATGAAGAGACACACCATCTCATCCGTGTCCTCTGCGCGGCGCCGTCCCACGCACACGGCTTCTTCGATATCGGCAGCGAAGAAGCGCGTTAAGATGTTGTAGATTTCCGCGGACCCGAACCGCACGCCCGAGGGCTTTAGCACGCCATCCGAGCGGCCGAGCATGACGAGACTACCCGTTCCCGCGTCGGGGATCGTGACGAAGTCGCCGTGGTGCCACACTGCGCCCTTGGCGTCGCAGATGTCCGCGAACCGCTCGAAGTACGCTGCCTGGTACTTGGCGTCGCCGCCCGCGCCAAAGAAGGTCAGCGGCTGGCAGGGGAAGGGACGCACGCAGACGAGGTCGCCAGGCTCGCCAGCAGAGACGGGCTCGCCGGTGAGAGAGTCGACGACGCGGATGGCCATGCCGAGACCGGCGCACTGGATCTCGCCCACGCGAACGGGGAGCAGCGGGCAGGGGGCTCCGAAGAGAGAAATGATATCGGTGCCGCCCGTGATGGAGGCAAGGTTGACATGCGCAGGGAATGCATCATAAACGAACTTGAACGTGGAAGGGGGTAGCGGCGAGGCTGTGGAGTAGATGGCCTGCAGGCGAGAGAGATCGATACCTGGTTCGCGGACGGGATACACGCCGTTGGCCTCGAGGGCTATGAGGTACGCCGCCGAGGTACCGAAGTGAGTGACCTCGAGGTCGGACAGGACCCGCGGCAAGGAGAGGTGACCCTGAGGGCGGAAGGGGGATCCGGAGTATACGATGACGGTGGCTCCGACAGCGAGGGCGCCGATGCTCCAATGCCACATCATCCACGAGGTGGTGGTGAAGTAGAGCATCCGAGAGGAGCTGGACAACGAGCAGTGCAGCTGATGTTCCTTCTTGTGCTGGATGAGCGTGCCAAGGGCTGTGTGGACGATGGCCTTGGGCAGGCCGGTTGTGCCACTCGAGTACAGCACGTACAACGGGTGCGAGGGTGGGAGCTGCTCGAATGTCAGGGGCTCATCGGACGCAGACGCCAAGAGGCTGGCGTAGTCGACAGCCGTGACGCCTTGCGTGGTGAGCTCCTCAAGTCCAAGGCCTCCAGCGCGGATGTTGTCAATGACAACGACAGTCTCGAGCCCCGACGCGCGCAAGGCGGTGACAATTTCAGTCGTCTTGGACACGCTGGACCACTCCTTACCATTGTACACGGTGCCGTTGTCTGCGAAGAGCACCTTGGGCGCAATCTGGCTCAGACGGTCCAACACGGCACTCACACCATTGTCGGGACTAATACCCGTCCAGACGGCACCCACCGCGGCCGCAGCGAGCATGGCGACAATGGCCTCGACATGGTTGGAGACGTAACCGGCGACGACGTCATTCTTCTTGAGCCCCGCGGCGCGCAGGGCGTTGGAGCAGCGGCGGACGGCGTCGCGGAGGTCGGCCCACGAAGTGGTGACGGTAGAGCCGGGGAGCTCGGTGAGAGTGATGACGGCCGCGGCGGATGAGTCTGGCGCCGGCGACGTGGCGGGGAAGAGCAGGTTCTCGGCGAAGTTGAGGCGGGCGGAGGAGAAGAAGTCCGGGCGGGGGAACATGGGAGCGTTGTTGGGGAGGACCTGCGTTGTTGGGGAATGGTGAGCTTGATGCAAGACTCTGAGTGGTTGTCTCATGCATGCGGATGATCAATGGTGTTGGATTGCGCTCTGAGGAGACTCGGCATAACACGTATATGCTGGCAGTGGTATTTGGCAATCTCACTTGAGATGCTATTCCCATATGCACCTGCGTTCAATGCCGCCATTGAAGATTGGGCGTCTGGTATAAACTCTCGCGGAAGAATTGTCGTACCTGATCAAATGACTTGGATGACTTGATGCCCACAAAGTGCCAGACTTCCTCCCAGAACAGCGCCACGTTATCAATGGACCATTGGTAGAGCGTCGGATAGCCATCGAGGCCGAGCCCATGCTTCTTGTTGACGTGCTTGAGGAAGCGCCACATGGGCGTCGATGTCGGGTCTGGATGGCTCCATAGCTGGTGCGCGGGGGACTTCTTGTCGGTCGACGGAACGGCCATTGCTGCGGGATGTAGAGTGGATGGGCCTGAGCGAGCTTGAGAGGACGAAGAGACGAGGGAGAGCGTCGAGAGAATCCCAGGACGGATGGGAAACTTGTTGGGGAGGGAGAGAGGGAACGATATCGGAACGGCGGCGGTTCGGAATCAAGCCGAAGAAGGGAGGAGGAGGAGGAGGAGATGGCCAAGATATCGGATATAATAGCCAGGCAATGACACAGACACAGACGAAGATGGAAAAAGATGATAAGAAGGTGCGCTATTATCCCACTAAAAATTCCTGGAGTCTCGAGACCGAACTCGCTGTACCTAATTTCTTTCACTTGGCCTTGTTATTTGCTATTCCGAGGCTTGCGTCGCAATCCGCGCGGAATGAGAAAGGTCGCAGGCTCGGTCCGTGGCCGTCGCAAACCGCTCCCTCCCGCGGCGTTCGGCTCTCCAACCCCGCTGATGCGCCGGTCCGCGTGTGGCAGTGGTGGGGGAGGCTGATGGGCTGCGTGGCTGAGATATTCGTGGCACAGTGGCGGAGCACTTGCTCTGTGTGGCTCATCGCTGTGGCTGGGCCGGAGAGGACGCTTGCCCAAAGCGGACGGCTCCTCCAATCTCTACTTACGTTAGATATCAACTTCGCTTCCTCAGAACGCGCCCCTTAAACGCGAAGCTAATTAATCAATGGCAATGTAGCATAGAGACATGGGAAGAGGGAACAGGAGGGGAGACTTTGTGTCAGAGAGGAAAATTATGGATAGGCATGATATTAAACGGGTGACTGGTTGCTGGGGACAGAGACATGAAAAAAGGTGATTAACGGATGGTTCAGATTATCCCATGCTCGGGATTCCGGCGAAGGAGACCCCCAGTGTCACGACATTGGACCATTCTCGGAGTTTTGGGTGGAAAGCAAGGGCAACGCTACGGGGCACTCGATCTTCCCGAGCGCCGACCGTGCCGCACGCTTCACATCCTTGAGACAGATGGGCTACGTCACGCTGAGCGCCCTGGCTTTTTTTGTCTTTTGTGAGTTCTGTCCGACGACCCCTCGTCGGCGGAGCTGAGTTGAAGCGAGCGGTGATCTGACGACCAAAAGTTGGTACGGAGACTCGCGGCGGCATCACGATATAAGTCCGGGACGAATGGGACGATCAAGTCGGAATCTCCATGCACAGGTCTAACGCCATTGCCCCGTACCGTATCGCATCGCACAGCAATTCATTGTTGAGGAGCCTATCGCCCAGGGTATCACGGGGACAGGATCATCGCGGTCCGGCCTGCATTAGCTGGGCTGCCAGAGAAGCTTGGGGGGCTGGCGGTGAGGGCTCCACGACACCGGGCAGAGGCAAGCTTGGCCCCCGAGGACGCATGTCGTGCGTTGCGGCGGTTTGGGGGATGCAATGGGATCCATGCTCTGCGGAGGGTGCTGCGCTGTGATTGATGCAATGCCGGCTTGTTGGGGACTTTGACGGAGGGGGATTGTCCAACCAGGCTGGTGCATCTCACATCTCGCATCTTGTCGGATCATGTACACATATACGTACGCGCCTGTCGCACGTACATGAAGCATCTAGATTTGGCTCTCCTTTGCTCCATTTCCCTACGCTGCTTGATCCATCTGCGTCAAATGCAGACAGGACCCCGCGGCGAAGTGCAAGACATCCGCGGGCAGGTAAAAGATGGAGCGCCGAAATGTCCGTTAAATGAGGTGAGGTGAGGTGACCAAAGGGGAGGCCGCCGGCCCAAATTCAACGTGGTAATAGCGGCCTGGGTCTAAAAGGCTGGAGCTAATAAAACTCACCCGCAAAGTCGGGCCAATATACCTGCCCAATGCCATCATCGACTCCCGGGAGCGACGGCCGTGTCTTCGTCTCCCTGCTCATCCCCATTTGTGGTTGATCCTGTCAGTTTCGCCAAAGTCCATCATCTGCTCACGAGGCGAACCACGCCCCTGGTACGAAAACCTGGCGAAAAAACCTGGCAATAAATCTTCGTGGCGCATTGAGGGCCTCCGAGGGATCCCATTCGTAGAGCTCACCGCATTCTTGATGGAAGGCGGGGCGGTTTCAGCATCGCCGCTTTTTAGACAGCGAGCTGCCGAGCTTGAGCTCCACTTCATGCCGCAGCTCCACTGACAAATGCGATTGCTGAACACCAGGCTGATTCCAGGACCAGCCGAGGCTCAGGCAGGCGAAGCAAAGGGCGGCGACAGCGCCAGGCTCGATTCGTTCGCGAACACTCCCCAGCTGCTGGCCGGACAGCTCGGGAGGCATGGGGCGCCACGTACTAGGGGCCATGCGAAAATGGTCGTAGCCTGGGCTCTATTGTCACGCTCTCACAGGGGAGACTCGGCGACAAGGGCGCCGGATTGGACGCCATGACTGCAGATGACGATGGAGGGCACAGACATTTGCAGATTGCGCCGTGCAAAGCGCGGCGAGCTGTCAAGCGAGGACGCCGGCATCAACGGGACTGGCTGGCGGCGGGCAAGGGGGCCGTTCGCTGATGTTGGCTCTCGTCGCTCTCCAGTCGTTTGCAGTTCGCGCGCGCGCGGGTGTAGCTGGCCCTTGACGCTTTGTTGGCGAGGCGAGGTGAATGGGAATCCACAGTCACTCTGCTGGGTGCCCTGTCAGGAGACAAGACGAGACGACGGCCGGCCCCTTGAAATCATTTTGCAGCCCGGTCCTGTCCGGTACAGCCCGGGGAGGAAGGGATGGGGGAGATGCGCGTGAGTTTGTGTGTTGGCTTGATTTGTGGTTCCAGCGGCGAGTTTGGGCGAGTTGGCGGTAACTATCGTGGGCAGCGGGCGAGCTGAAGTCAGAGATCCCGTTCGTCTCCGTCCCCCGTCGCCGTCCCCGCGAGCGCCACCCGCCCCGTCTAGGTTCGCTGCGGAGGGTGTGTGAGCGCGAGAGAGTGTGTGTGACACAATTCTGCGGTCAGATCACTGGCATTTTTGGTTTAATTCAACCTGGTCCCTCCCATCGTCCCCGCCGCCGCCTCGTGGTGTCTCTCCTCCTCTTCCTATCTTTCCTCTGCCTCCCTCTCCAGTCCCATCTTCAATCCCTCGGGCACTTGCACTTGGGTTTGATTGAGGTTCCCGGCCGAGTGACGTCGCCCCAGCAGAGGGACTGACCGACTCCAACGACAACCCCTCCGTCTCCGAGAGTCTCGAACGTGCCTTGTCCCGCTCTGGCCATACCTTATCGAGCGCCGGCATCTCAACGTCTAAACCAGAGACGAGAACGAACCGCAACCCCCTTGCGTTGCGGCCCTATCCATTGGGACTATCAGAGCAGCACAACTGAGGCGGTTGTCTCGGTGCTTGGAATCCGGAACAGCGGCGAAAACAACAACCCCACGACCGTGTTTTAACGTGTCGACTTGAGCGAGTGAGTGAGTCTCTGATTTGTATCGAGTTGGTTGCTTGTGTGTGGTTGTGCGTGTGCGTGTGTTGAGAGGATCCCTTCGCATTTGACTTCATTTCGAGCCCCATCTACGTGCTTCATCCGGTCCTCTGGCGGCGCCTTGCGTGGGCGTGCAGTCGCACAGAGATACGCGCGAGTGTGGGTACTGCAATTGGCCCTGGGTGCAGGATTTGGCGTCCGGCCCGTGTCGGAAGTGCCTAAGCCTACTAGGTCCCCAGGTGTCCACAGCCAATTTGCAACGGGCGGATCGTCACTTTCCCCAATTTTCCTCCTGGCGACGCCACCTCCTGCGCCTCCTGGACCTCGCAAGCTCGATTCCCAACCCAAACTCATCTCCTTTACCTTCATCCTTCATCATTCGGCATCATCCCTCAATCATCGCCGGGGCTTTTTCCCTCCTGCCGATTCCCACCCCGCCCGCCTTCCTTTGCTTTTTGAATTGGCCTGCATTGCATTGCATCGCATCTTCCTGCGGCGCTGTTCTGCTCTGCTCTACTGTTCTCTCTGCACCCTTCATAATCATTGTCAGCACTACACCTCACACGCGCGACCCCAAGGGATCATGCATCTTCATCCACACTCGTGTCAATTCGTCCGCTAGTATTTGCACGCGCTGACCGTCAATCTTCGACAACCACCAGATCTTATCTTAGATCGTCATTCAACGCTATAATCTCAGTCGCCTCGCGACCAGACCCTCGGTCCGTTCGCACTTACGCTCAAAATTCTCCCCAATACGTACCTCAGATAGGAGACATGCCCCGTCGGCTCGCCAATCCTTTCTCGTCCTCTTCCTCTATGTCTCAACCCGTCAAGTCGGGCGAGAGGCGCCCTTCCACCTCCAAGGGCAACCGCATTACCCAGTTCTTCTCCTCGAGCCCCAAGTCCAAGGACTCTGCTGCCCAGCAGGTTTTGCTCGCCATGCAGCAACACCAGTCCGCCGTTGGCGCTCCCGCCCTCTCGCCCTCGCCCTCGTCTCTCCCTACCATCTCTCTCTCTCCCGCTGGCCCTGGTGATCTCAGCAGCGTCGAGGCCCCGACTTCGACCCTCTTCCAGCCTCAGTCCCCTGAGGAGGTTGAACGACAGAAGCGTGCCGACGCTCAATTCGGCCCTCTTGTCCACCCGAGCCACCGATACACCAGCATGTCTCACGGAGAGCCCCTCGAACCCCCCCCTGAGGACGAGCCTCCTTACTACTTCATTCTCACCACCTACATCAGCTACCTCATCCTCATCCTGCTCGGTCACTTCCGCGACTTCTTCGGCAAGCGCTTCGGCAACCCCAAGCACTACCGAGCCCTCAAGGCTGCCAATGGCTACGCCGCTCTCAACTCCGACTTTGACAACTTCTACGTTCGCCGCTTGAAGATGAGACTGGACGATTGCTTTGCCCGTCCCACTACCGGCGTTCCCGGACGTTTCATTACACTCATGGACCGCAAGTCTGATGACTTCAACCGCACCTACAAGTATACCGGCACCTACACTGAGACACTCAACATGAGCTCCTACAACTATCTCGGTTTCGCTCAGTCTGATGGTCCCTGCGCCGACGCCGTTGAAGAGTGTGTTAAACATTATGGCGTCAGCTTCTGCAGCCCCCGAGGCGCTGCTGGCACTACCGATCTGGCTCTTGAGGTTGAGCGCGAGATTGCCGAGTTTGTCGGCAAGCCCGCTGCTATGGTTTTCTCCATGGGCTACGTCACCAACGCCAGCTCTTTCCCTGCTCTCGTTTCCAAGGGTTGCCTCATTATCTCCGATGAGCTCAACCATGCTTCTATCCGTATCGGTGCCCGTCTCTCTGGTGCTGTGATTCAGTCCTTCAAGCACAACGACATGACCGACCTCGAGCGTGTTCTCCGCGAGGCTATCTCTCAGGGCCAACCCCGTACCCATCGTCCCTGGAAGAAGATTCTCCTTGTTGTCGAAGGCCTTTACTCTATGGAGGGTACTATGTGCGATCTTCCCGGAATCCTTGCCCTCAAGGATAAGTACAAGTTCTACCTCTTCATTGATGAGGCTCACTCCGTCGGTGCCCTTGGTCCCCGCGGACGTGGTGTGTGCGACTACTTCGGCATCGACCCCTCGGAAGTGGACATTCTCATGGGAACTCTTACTAAGTCTTTCGGCGCCAACGGCGGTTACATTGCTGCTGACCAGCATATCATCGACAAGCTCAAGAGCACAAATGCATGCACCCAGTTTGGAGAGTCTCCCGCTCCCAGCGTCCTCATGCAAATTCTGGCCTCCTTGAAGCTCATTACTGGCGAGCTCTGCCCCGGCCAGGGTGAGGAGCGTCTCCAACGTATTGCCTTTAACTCGCGCTACCTCCGCCTCGGACTTAAGCGTCTTGGCCTCATTGTCTGTGGCCACGATGACTCTCCTATTATCCCCGTCATGCTCTACCACCCCGCCAAGCTCCCCGCCTTCAGCCACGAGATGCTTCGACGCAAGATTTCAGTCGTTGTCGTCGGTTACCCTGCCACTCCTCTTATCAGCTCTCGCGCTCGATTCTGTGTCTCATCTGCCCACAACAAGGACGATCTGGACCGACTCCTGGCCGCCTGTGACGAGGTTGGTGACATCTTGCAGATCAAGTTCTCAACTGGTATCGCTGGTGGACAGGAGCACCTCCCTGAAGGTATATCTGCCGAAGATGAGGCGGAGTGGAGGAAGGAGAACGGCATTGCTCTGAAGGCTCCCCGGTGGGGTCTGGAAGATATCGTGCGACATGGTGTCCACGATGCCAAGGTTGCGCTGCGGTAATGCACACTTGCACTGACCGAGTTGTTTTCGGCGTTTGAATTCCTTTCTGACACATTCCCATGTGCTCTTGAAACCGAATCGGTGTTGTTTTGGCGCAACTGAATAGACCATCATCCTGTGAGAAATCAGGATGTTGCACGACTTTTTACCTATTCTATTTCTCAGCAAGACATGCTGCCTAGCTGCCTTGCCATTTTATATCTCGGTCCCCTCGGACCACAACATTTTCTTGCGTCGAGAGGAGTTGGGGGGTGATGGGCATAATGGTATGCGGTGTGTGACGGGCATATTTTTGGAATGGGAAATGAGCAATGCTCAAGAAACCCCAGAGAGTTGGGGTTGGCGAGTCGATGGTATATATAAACTGGCATAGAGAGCGTCGAATTTGTATATAGTGTCCTGAAGAAGTACATTAGTCTCTAATGTGAATAGAGTCATGAAGACAAGATCTGAGTTAAACATGTGAAAGGTGAGGAGTGACGGTCTTGGCGGAGTGATGGGAGACGCGTCAGGTGATGCGTAACTTTATTACAAGATGTTCGAGAGTCACACTTTGGAGTCTTCTCGGAGGATAAAAATCCTCGGTTGATTGAAGCTCTACGCTCTGCGCAATATTGTACGTGGGACGTTCTATTGAAGATTTTACCTTTTCAAGCTCGACAGCATAACCATTGTTCCATGTTCGCACCGCAAGCTAGAGACAGGAGGGGAGATGCCACGGTAACCCAAGAATGGTAAGTAAGGATGCTGACCAGCCTACCCTATCGCCACAATGAGACCTGCCCCTGGCGGAGTCGGTGTTAAGGCTAACATAGGATTCTCATTATCACGATAAACGTATGTAGGTGGATGTACAATTCCATAACGATCGGGGGCATTACGGCACATAGCGGAAACGGAACATTGAAAACACAAGGGTAGGGCGAGTATGAGAAAGAAGCAAGGCGATTGCATGGTCTCCCCGCGGCCATCGGCGTCTGGCTCAGGTCTGGGACTTGGGCGACAACCGACTTGTCAAATGTGACGCCTGACTAAGACTGGGGGAAAAAGCATTTACATCACAACACTTAGCTTATAAAAGAAGGCCGCAAAGCATGCATATCAATGCCAGATGCAGCCACGAAGGCCCTCTTCGCCTGGCTCGAGCTACCTACCCAGACAAGTTAGCAGGTACTATTTTCACCATCGATTGCTCGTTCAGGCGGCGCTTTGATGCTTTGATGATGTGCAGGTGCTGAAGAGGACGGACAAAAGAGTGCGCCGTGCGAAGGGAGGACAGCGCGGGCAGCGAAACGGTGGCGGGAGGAGCTAAAGATGACGGGAACCTGAAACGCAGACGACGGGGGGGTAGGCATGGATGAGGATGGGGATTCAGGTACGGAATGAATGGGATGCGGGGCAGAGAGGGAGGAATACGAGAAAATGCGAAGGAGACGGGGGAGGAAAGAGGAGGAGATAAGAAAGAGGGAAGTTTGCTTTGGCTGCGAGTGTGTGACTGTCATGTGAGGGTGTTGGTGATGGCGCGTGGGGGAGTCGTGGCGAGGCAAGGTGAAGTTTGAGAAGATGCTGGGGTACGGGGCTTCCGAGGGGCCTATGAATGAAGAGCAGTCAGCCCGGGGTATAAAGTGTATTTCATCCACGTGTAGTTGGGACAAGCAGGGACGGGCTTGATGATGGGGATGAGGGTGGAGGCTCGGAGGTGTAAAGCATTTGATGTGCCAAGAGTCTAGGGAGAGACGGAGTTGGCTCGGCTGAGGTAACCGAATGGACTAACTGGCTCCAAACAAGTACTTGGTCATTTCAGAAGTAGTCTTAATGCTAGGGGAGATACGCGTACCTGGCCTGAGGCGATTCGACAAAGGACCAACTCCTGTCTGTGCAACTCGCCACCGGTGAGCGACAGGCTCCTTTTTTTAGCTAACGGGAAGCAGATCGGAGAATTGACGCCAGTGGCATCCGAGCGGTACCTTGCCTTACCTTACTCTCATGCTGCTAGGCGCTCGGAAGCGTTGCCGTTGGGTTAGGTACATGGCACCGCCCTTTAGTTGTTGGTTGCGCGGCTACGCTGTAAGTACGAAGGACTCGGTCTGCATATCTGGGCCCTGCTTAGGCCATTTTTATCCACAGGGCCGCATGGGGTTACTGAGAGACACAAACTGCAACGGGCAGACAGGCCATTTACAGTGGAGAATGTCAAAAGTGTCTACATGCGGTAGCTGTCTGGATGTGTCTGGATGGAGACTGTCCGGATACTCGGTCCCGTTGACAGAAGAAACGAGATCTCGCCTAGGCACGGGGTGCAGCAATGTGCCCGAGAAATGGCAAGGAAACAAACAAACCAGGACTCCAGACAGACGAGAAACAAACTAGAAACAAACCGTCACTCCCGTATTCAAGCACGAGCACTCGAACAGGAAGGAGGTGTTTTTTCCTCCTCCACGACTTGGCCTCGTTTTCTTTTTCGGCCCCCCCCCTTGATGAGCTCACGGCCGGCCATGCACGACGGCGGGGTGGGATCCAGAGCCTAGGCCAGAATCGGCTTCGGGGCCGGGGTTTTTTCTCTTGGCTGGCGAGCGGCTAGGGACGAGACACGCCGTCCTCTTCGGCTGGTCCTTGGCTTCCCTTGGGGAGGTCTGGACCAAGCTGCTGCACCAGTCCAGTTGCGCCCAGCAAGGCGAGGGATGCGTGTACGTAAAGGGCCAGGCACTTGCAGCTCTGCGCGGCCCCGGCGTGACGGCATTGGCCCAGGCACCTCTGGACGAAAGATACATGGGTGGTAGCCCAGACGGAGCGGGATCTGTGGTGGTCGAGGGACGACGATGAAGAATAGAACGTCGTGGCTGTGCAGGGCAGAGAGGTCAGTGCATGGGTTTTTCCCTTCCCTGACGGTGATTGTCCGTATCCCTCTGCGGCCTGTTCGCTGGGCGGTCCCTCTTTGCGGACAGAGCTGCTGGGGTCTTTCATGGATGAGGGTCCCTTCCAGGCCCATCTCGTGGATCTCGTGGATGGGCTGTCGGCGGAAAAGCGCCCAGGCGCCGAACGGCTTCCCAGCTTTCAGGTTGCTCTATTTTACTTTTACGGGTGGAGGATTGATGGAGGGGACAGTCCACTGGGAGAAACCCACTGCGATATCCCACTCTTGGCTGCTCGCCCACTAAGTCCACCCACCTGTGGTCCGCGGATGCTGTGGTGGTGGTGGTGGTGGTGCTGGCTGCGGTGCTGCGCTGTACCTGACGGTCCCCGTCGCTGGTCGCTGGTGTCTAGCACGGTACCTCCCTGTCTGGCCCCTTCCCTTGGGTCGCCGCAGGTGGGTTGGTACGGGGCCAGGTACCCGGCCCTAAAGGCGACCTGTCCGGCGCGAGGTACCGTTCCACCAGTCGTGGGTGGCACGGTACCTGGGAGCGCCGCGCTCCACTGCTGATTGACTGATTGACGGAGAGACTCGTCCATTCTCCTCTTTCCCCCCAGCGCTTCCGTCAACCACCGCTACCAACCAACCTGCTGCCCTACTGCCACCTCCACCTCCACGACACCACCCGTCCACGACTCCATCATCACCGACGATCCTTCTTCTCTGCTCCTGCTTCTCTCTCGCTGGCGTCCTCGCTTCCTTCGTCTCCCTCTCGCTCCAGGCCCGGGCTTGCTGCTGCTACGACTCGCAGACCTCGTCTCCCACCTCTCCTCTTCCTCGTCGCTTCGCCGCCTCCTTCTCCTGGCTTGTCCTCCAAAAGTCGCCGTTGCCGCCCGTCTCCGCCTCTCGCCAGCCTGCCCGTTCGATCTCATCCCCGGGCCTCATTTCCACTAAGGCTGCTCCCTCACTCCCTCGCTCCCGCCGTACCGCTCCCGCCCGACGACTTCATCCTGCGGCCACCGCTCCCGTCGCCGTCGCCTCCGCCTCATACTCCCACTGTGCGATCGAGGACGGCTGATCCATCGACTGACGCCCACGGGGCTCCCCTCGTCTCATCTCGATCCCACGACGGCTGACGTCCCGACTGCCTGCCACCTTCCACATCACCACCAACACCACCCGCTCTTAACAGGCCACAACCATCGCCCCGACTCGAGTTGTCGACTGCCCCTGGTTGTTGGCGACTGCTCGCCCCCCCGTCGCCACCATGATGAGCTTCGACGGTGGCACGGCCTATGCCGAGTCCGACGCCGACGACGAATATGAGCGAAGCATGGGCGGTCACTCCCCCGTGGGCGACTCTGAGACCTCCCCTATCGATTCAGAGCTCTCTACCTCCGCGGAGCACACCCCGACCTACGCCCACCGCAGCAGCGTCGACCGCCTACCTGAGACCATCATCACCGAATGGACAGCCGACGAGTGTGCCGACTTCATCAGCACCATTGGCTTGCAGCAGTATACTGATCGCTTCCTTGGTGCGTCCCTTCTCCACACCCTTGGCCGACCCGTACCGCCTTTATCGAGACATCCTCGGACCTCTCAATGGATGGACTGACTGACCTTTTTGTGCCTTGCAGAGAACGAGATTGTTGGTGAGGCCCTCGTGGCCCTGCTGCACGACGATCTCAAGAGTATGGGCATCACCAGCGTCGGCCATCGCTTGACCATCCTCAAGAACGTCTACGACGTCAAAAAGGCCCAGGATGTGCCTATGGAGAGCGACCACTACCTTCCCCTGTGTATGTTGCTAACCCTTTCAACACATGCCCCGGTGATCTTGTCCTAACCTCGAATTCCTACAGCTGCTGATGCCGAAGCTCAATATGCCACGGCGACCCTCAAGGATATCAAACACCTCGTTGAACAGTTTCGTCTGCGCGACGAACGCATGAGCATGCTTGAACAAGACCTGCGGCGAATGACAGACGATTTTAGGCGCCTGAGGGAGGACATGCTCCCCGCACTTCGTTTGGCCAAGGATGCTCAGCAGCCTCTGCCCAACCTGAGCGGCAACACCCAGGCCTACAGCTACGAGGCCACCATCTCCCCCCCAGCGCCGACCCCTCCCCCCGGCCAATCTACAAACGCCATGAAGCGCCAGTACTCGACGAGGAAGATTGTCATCGGAACCACGCCCAAGAATGCCTCCCCCACACAAACAACGCACGAGAGGTCAATAGCCGAGACAACCCTCGATCCTGCCAACGCTGCGGAGCGGGCCGTCTTGTCATCGTCACACCTTGCTGCAATGAATGGGGGTGGCCAGGGCGCGTCCTCTCCTTCATATCCATCTCCCAACATTCCCTCTCCGACCTCTCCGCCAACCCACATGAGCGGGACCACCCTTGCCTCCCGATCCTACCGAAGCGAAGCCCCGACGCCGTCTACGCGCTCAACTTTTGAAAACTCCGACCATGGAACTTACAATTCCCGCGACAAGGGCCAGCAAGGCCCGCCTCGTCGAAGAGAGACGCCCGTTCCTGACACTCCCAGTACCAGCAATGCCTCGGTCGAGATATTCAAATCGTTCCGTGTCAGCATGGAGGATCCCTGCTACAAAGTTCTGCCTGCAGCCCTCAAGAAGTACCAAATCAACGCACCTTGGGATCAATATGCCCTTTATATCGTCTACGGCGACCAGGAGCGGTGTCTAGGCCTCGAAGAGAAACCGTTGATATTGTTCAAGCAATTGGATAAGGAAGGCAAGAAACCTATGTTTATGCTGCGGAAGACAACAAGTGCACCGGCGGATGGAGATCCTGGAAGCGCAGGGCTTGGCAACACTGGCCGGGGAGCTGCAGCAGGGTATGATCCTCCGGGAGGCATCATCTAGGCCCTCGATTGCCGATTATGATCCTTACCCCACAACATTTCACTGGAGCATCTACAAGCATGGGCATTGGGCATCGGATCGGCGCGTACCGAGACACGGTTTCCCTCAACGAGATTCAACGAAAAGACGCATGCCAGGAGTCGGGCTTGTTGGGTTACACGATACGACATTTGCTGCATAGCGCTGGGACAGGACGTTTTTATTTTTGCTTTTTTGAAGGATTGCATGTGCTGAGAGTCTGGACGACCCAGTTGTTGTCGTATGACGTCCGACGGCAATTGTTTGGGCTTCTGGGACTGGGGCCGGCCTTGAAACGTGCCAACTGCGGGAGGACCCACGGTTGATGGACTTGTGTTGCCTTGGGCCCCGTCGACGTGCTTTCGGCGCGTCCTGAGGGACAGACTTCGCAACAGGGATTGATTGGAAAGGAGGATGAATGTAAGAGATGAGGGCGTGCAAAACAAAATCTGGGTTGGACATGGCTTACGCTGGATGTAAGCTGAGCTATGCTACACGGCGGTGTTGCTTTGGGATCAATGGATCATTCTATGGCCTCTTGGCACTGGATGACCTGGGCGGTTCATTCTGTTTGCAGAATGTGTTTGGATATTCAGGTGGCTTTGATTCTGTCCCCCAACCCCTCGCACCAGAAGGAAAACCAGGGCGAGCGAGGGATAGAGAGAGCGAGAGCGGGAAGAGCTTTGTGTCTTAGCTTTAGTGTCTGTTCCCCATTTCCGCGAACCGGGGACTCTGGGCTATGGCGTTTGCAAAATTGGGATGCTTTGGACTGGAATTGAGAGACAGAAAGTGAAAGATATTGAGGAAGGAAGCTGTCTGTCTTATGTTGGAGAGAGAAATTGTCTCGTAATTGAATCGCATGTCGACGGAGTGTTGATTTTCTTATCCTTTTTGCCAGGTTGGGATTAGAGAAGCGTGATGGAAGAAGTATTGGATGTGGTGAAGGCAAGAAAGAAAGTCGTCTATGTAGATTGCAGTCGGACGGGGTCTGGGGTTTCAGGGTCTTTGTTTGAGACGATATTAAGACGGCCTGGAAATACACACTTCTTGAAGCAACTGGAAGCGTTGGGGTGGTGAGTTGTGTGAGTGTGCTGGTGAAGGAGGGGTTGCTATGCATAGTGAACATGTTCTAATGACGGATGATAATGCAAATCTGTATTTCCTGACTAGATGTTTCGTTGCATGACTTGAGGGCCGACCCATTGAGGTTCATTACAACTCGGTATCCCTCCAGAGATGTGTATATCTCAACATTATATCACTAACCAGAACACCCCTTTACCTCATACACCACCTCCACCCCTCCGGAACTCCCTTTCCAATCTCCTGCTTTCTCTCAAACTCGCCCACAAAGTCCTCGACCGCCTCCCACGGCACGCCCCTCCTCATTCCCGTCTCGTCGTCCCAGCTCGAGTGCAAGCCAACCAGGGCTCCCGTCCTCCGGTCGACGAGCCCGGCGCCGCTGTGGCCCCAGTACGTCCAACAAGTATGCGCCAGCGCGCCAATATCGCGGTTGTTCTGCGGGTCCTGGCCCGCCGCGATGCCCCGGAACGTCCCCGTGCTGAGCACCAGCGTGTCGTAGCCCGTCTGCAGGCCCGGCACCGTGGCTTCCAGGTCCTCGGAGCCCGGATGGCCGATGCAGAGCAGGCGGGCGCCCTTTTTGGGCGCAGATGAGGCGAAACGCATGAAGGGGAAAGGTCGCTGGTCTTCGGCCTCGGCGACTATGAGTAGTGCGAGATCGCGGACCGGGTCCCAGGCCACTGTCCGCGCGGATACGACGCTGCCCGAGGCGAATAGTAGCGTGTGCAGGGCGCTTAGGTCGAGCTCGGCGGCGGTCTCGGCGACGCAGTGAGCGCACGTGAGAATGACGCCGTCTGGGGAGATGCACACTGCGGTGCCGGCCTCTTCCTGGGCGAAGACGAGGGTTGCGGCGGCCGGGTTGGCGTCCAGGTTGCGGCGTTGGAGGTCCTCGGGCAGAGTGACGGAGTAGTTTTGTAGCCAATTGCGTTTACGTTGAAGCGGATCATTGAGTGAGGGTGGGTTGCGGAGGACCCATGGGAGGGCAGAAAAGTTGGAAGGGGGAAGTTGTGGTGGTGATGATGGTGAGGTTGAAGTTGAAGTTGATGTTGAAGGTTGAGTCAACTTGGCTGTCTGGGACCGAGTTGAGCTTCGGGTTTGGCGGCGGGGTGGAGGAGTATCCGTTGTGAGGTCAATGACTCCGGCCATGGTGGCGAGAATGAATATCTAATAAAACAAGTGATGTGGTTGTGTAAAATGACGAGCTGTAGCTGAAGGAAACTGGACCTGTTATAAGTGTTAGTCGAGTGGTGAGGCTTGGTTAGGTCCACTAAGATTGTTCACGGTCCAGGTGGCTGCCTAACACTAACGCTCATCCTGGACTCTTAACAGCAACACTGCTTAAAAGACATGAGACTGGGCATTGCCAAATTCGGGGCATCTAGCAGTTTGTTGTGAAATAGTACAGTAGTTACTCGCATTTGGTTTGTAGGCAGCTAGGCAGCCAGGTGGGTAGGTGATGTCGTGTGTCTTACATAACATCCCGCCAAGAAGTACAACATGGATAGATACTCTCCATCGCTAACATCATCATCCATCGTCCAAGGTATTTCCGTTCAATATTAGTACACGCACTTTATTTCTTCGGTCACGGGCTTCTCACGCCTCCACATGCTTCTCTTTCCACTCGTCCACCAAGCCCCGGTAGTCTTCCGGCCCGTACGGGTCCGTGGCCTCGGCCGCCATGCCGCCGCCCTTGCGATACTTGTTGAGCCCCATGTCCGTCAGCAGCAGGTCCAGGTACGGCACCGCGTCGAAGATGAAGTCCGGGTACTTGTGGCCGTAGCCGGCGGGGTATCGCCACTTGCAGAACCGGCTGTGGAGGACCGCCTCGTGCTGGAACGTGGCCACCTCCTCGGGGGAGGGCGTGCCGCTCGGCAGGTTTGCGATCTTGCCGTCGAAGTAGGCGTTGATCCAGAGGGACTGCGCGTGTGCAATTGTCGACACCGTGATGTTCATCAGGATGCCCGCAAACGCCACGTCCCGCGTCGCCAGGAACTTGGTTGAGGGCGGCGCCATGAAGTGGTACAGCGTGTAAGGCGTCAGCGGCGTTGATGGGGTGATGGCATCTTTGCTCGACACTCCCTTGTTGTCCAGCAGCGGCTCGTACTTTGCGTTCTGTACCGGCTGGTCCTTGAGCCGGGGGAACCGGTCCAGGATCTCCTTGTCGATCTTGTCCACCAGCTCCTGCGGCGGGAACGACGTGGCGGACGGGGTGTGAGGGATGCCTAGCTCGTTGGCGATGCCCTCGGGCAGGAACTTGATAGGAGGCACATGCTTCCAACCGGTCGAGCAGCACATCAGGTCTGTCTCCAGCGTGGTGCCGTCTGAGAGGTGCACCTTGCGCTCCGAGAGGCCGTTGATGTCGGCGATGTGCACCTTGACGGTGCCGTTCTTGACCAGCTCGAAGAAGTCGGTCTCGTAGTTGAGGATGGACAGGCCGGACGCTATGCCGAAGGCCTGGCTCCATGGCTTGAGCTTGGCCGTCTCCGGGTGGGCATCGAACTGGTTGAGCGCGACGACATCGCTGCCCAGGATGTTCCAGAACTGGTTGACGAGGGCGCGGCCGATGGCGCTTCCGTGATACCAGCTGCGCGTCGTCACGTAGCCATCGGCGTCACCCCAACTGCATGGGCTGAACCAGGTGAGCATGCGGGTGTGCACCAGCTTCTCGAGCCACTTCTTGAGCGGCGTGACGTAGGGGGGAGCCATCCAGACGGGGCCATGGCCGGTTTCTACGGCCTTGTTAGCTGGTCGAGTTCGCCCGTGTCAAGACTTCAGCCATTGCTCACCTCGGATGACCCAGTTCACCTCGATGCCCTTGATGGCATACTGGTAGACAAGATCCCACGCCGTCTTGGTACCTCCAAAGACGGTCACGGACTTGGCAGTCTCAAGAGTTTCGGCGTAGTCGAGAAAGTCCTTGCCGTGGAATAGGGGAGCGCCAAACTGCTCCTGGCCCTCGAAAGTGGGCAGGAAAGCCTCAGACGTAAGACCCGTCGCCACGACAAGCCTCTTGGCCGCGATCTTGACCTCCTTGTCGGCTTTGACATCACGGGCCGTGATGATCCAGCCCCCGAGCTCCTGGTGCTCGGCCGACTCGACCTTGTGCTCGAAGCGGATCTTGTCATGAATGTCAAACTTCTCGGCGTACTTGTTCAGGTACTCGTGCACCACCGCTCCCGGAATATGCTGGCCCGGCTGCACGCCAAAGACCTCCGGGTCCATAGGGAAGTCTGGGTACTCATAAGTTCCGAGCATGTTATTGCTCTTGAGCCCCGGGTATAGTCGGTGCGCCGCCCAGGTGCCACCCGCGGTGGCCGAGGAGTCCAGGATGGCCACTGACTCCTCCGGGTGAAGCTGGTGACGTGCCTTTGCGGCCGCAAGACCGGCCCAACCTACACGTTGACGGGTTAGTTCCGGTGCTACTTTCTCGCCCGGAGATTCATCGACGGTGGTGAATTCGACGAGTCACAAAGGGCAGAGGGACGCGAGTCAAGCTTACCGGCACCAATAACCACGAAGTCAATGTTTTCCATCTTTGATCAGCACTGCCAACTTCCCAGCGGGTTCAAGGGCGAAACGAAACGAAACGACTGCAGCTCGACGGAAGGATGCAGCTGATCGGAGCTTTAAAGGCCAGCCAGAAAATGGCGCCTGCCATCTTGACAGCTTGGTTCGTTTCACGTGTTTAGCCGACTGGGATCCCTCACGAGTTGGCGTCTGCTAGAAGGCCCCTTCGTGCATCTCTCGAGTCTCGTCCCCCTCGACTAGGGCAACATGCGCATGCAGTACCTCGAACTCGACTGGCTGAGGCGCGCCCTGCATCGGGCCCAACCTGTTCCTGTACTTGGTCTCCCAGCCGGTTGCCCGGTTCTGCGGCTACTCGTGCAGCTGTTCCGGGAGCGAGGGTCTTCCGGAGGCTAGACAGGGGGCCAAAACGCTCCGGCGGGCACAACCGAGCCCCCGTCGACGGTGGTCCTTGGTGTTGACCCTCTCTAGACGCTATGAGGACGCTGGACTGCCCCTTGAGCTGAGGCTGAGAGCTGGGAATGGGCTAGCTTGTTGAAGCTGCTGCGACAATGTGGGTGACGCATATCGCATGCGAGTACGTATGCCCTCGAAAATAGACAAGCGGCATAGGCGCGGATGTGGGTTGGCGAGATATAATCGCTTGAGGGAGGGATGGCTCCATTCTTTCCGGATGAATGCCCCGCCGACAAGGGTTGTCGTTACATGAGGTGATTTATGATCTCGACTTTAAGAGAGCAAGATGGATGTAAAAAGCAATTCGTTCGGAGCAATATGCCCGTCTATTACAAGCGGCAAATACCATACTCTGATGGTAAGTATAGCACTGTGATGTTGTACTGGATATCTGCGTCGTGTCGTTTGCCATTCCCCGTGCCGGTCTCACAACACCAAATTGCTCCACCTGACGACAGACCAAACCTAGAGGCACGGGCCTCAACTCCCAATGGCCTGACTTCAGCGAGAAGTGAGCACGCTGCCTCGATGATGTGACCTGGATAGGGGCAGTTTCAGTGTTTCAGTGACAGTTGAGGGTAGCATCGTGGGGCCGCTATTAAGGCACTAAGAGCCTGTTGGTGCAGTCCATGACTTGGTTCAATGGGCCGGCCTCACGGGTGAATGCCGGGGTCGGGTAGCGGATAAGTATTCTGGGTCCCCTGGTACAGCACAGCTTTCCAAGAGCTCCAAGTTAGAATGTGGGTGGCCAAGCTTGTCCTGGCTAGACTGCCGACTTGGAGTATTGACGGCGGGAGATTCCGGCCACATTCCACCAGCTGCAAGGACCGTGTCGCAATGGCGAACTGACTGCTTCCATACACGTGCCTTGTCCCCGGTCGATGATCGATGCTTAATAGGAGCCAGAGCTCCAAGCCAACGGGATCAAGTGCCGTTGCTTGCATTGCAAGGATACAAGACCCATGCCATATGTCACTTACCACATTCTGACCTCGACCAGTTAAAGGGGCCAACGATCATCTATTTGCGATCCATGTCCTCTTGGCATGAAGCTGACGTCGCCCCCAATTCTGGCTTCGGTCGAATTGAATGTACCATTGAAATCTATATATCATGAATGAAGCCTCGAGGTGAGCATCGAGGCTTGGTCCTCCAGGAAACACCAATCAAGCCCCAACGTCCCGGGCCGTGGTTTTCCCAAGACGGGTTGTTAGTCTCCCGTCACTTTGGCCAATATCAAGCTCGCTCTGCTCTCCACCCGTGCTAATTTCTACATATATGCCGTACCTAACAGTCCCTTGAAGAAATTGGTCTTATCTGTTGCCCCTCTGGATAAGGACCTGCCTGCCGAGTCAGGGGGCCTTGAGTCTAGTTTTGTATCAAGCTCGCCAAGTTCGGGATAGTACGTGGACCTAGAGTCCAAGTGCGTCCGTGAACCTAGAGACGGAATACGATTAGGACATGTCTCAACTCTCCAAAAGGTGCGATTGGAGAACGCCGAATGCCTCAAATGGCCCGGACCCCCTATCTAATACTTTGCCAACCTTGTGGATAGAATGGTCTGCCGTTTAGCCACGCTCATAGCGCTCTAATAGCAGATGTCACCGGCCACGAGTCAGGGATGACACTAATTATGAACCTAGGTCCCAACTCCAGAACTTGGGTGGCGAACTCGTGGCCTGGAACTCCGCCAATCCCAAGCGCGTGGCCTTGCCCTTATGAGGATCCTATGCCGACATACCTGCATCCATGGCGGCCGATAGCCCGCACATAGCGATGACGACCGGCCTGGGATAGAGTTTCTCAATGCAGCGCGCTACAATCTTTGAAGATCGACGACTCGGAGATCTGCGTGTCAGATGGGTAGCCCCGTAGATTAGACCAGTAGATTAGCCCAAGCATGCTGAAGAACTTCCTAGTAGTCTCAGTCCGGTTTTCTTTTTAACTTGTCGCATTCCCCCCTGTCTGGTGCCTTGCGACCTCATGCCTTTTCTGACGTTTTATGTCGCATGGACTTGAGTGCCTATCTTCAAGGCCAAGATGAGCGGCTTCACCATCGAGGCCTTCACTCTGCTGGGGGTCGGCTTGAGCATCCTCGCTCTTCGAGTATACGCGCGGATTAACGCTGTGGGGATTCGCGGCCTCGAATGGGATGACCACTTTATGGTTTTCGCAGCGGTAAGAACACCTCTCTTCGGCGCATGACTGGCTTCGCATTTCTGACATGGTCGATTCGCAGATCCTATACACCGCGGAAACGACGCTAGCGTACTCGGTCGGAGCTTACTGGCATGGCTTGGCCAACAATGCCATGACAGACGCGGAGAGGGAAGCGTTGGATCCGAGTAGCTACGAATATATGTTGCGGGTCAACGGGTCCAAGACGCAGGTTGCGGGATGGGCTGTCTACGTCACCCTGCTCTGGACGCTCAAGGCAGCCATGTGCACATTCTACCTACGACTGACAGAAGGTTTGGAGAACTACAGATCACGGATCTATGCTGGGTTTGTCCTGATATTTTTGACTTGGATTATTGTTCTCCTTTCCGTATTGTTGGGCTGCCGGCCGCTCCACAACTACTGGCAGATCAACCCGGACCCAGGGAGTAAGTTGTGCCCTCCTGATCGATAGGACTCGGCTAATCACTTGCAATTTAGACAGCTGCCAACCAGCAATCTCCAAGATCAACCTTTTTGTCACGGTCGTTCTTAATGGAGCGACCGACGCCTATCTGTTGTCAATCCCGCTTCCTATGCTTTGGTCAGTGCGGCTTCCAGTGCCTAAGAAGCTTGGTTTGATAGCGCTCTTCTCCGGCGGCATCTTCGTCATTACTGCGGGGACATTACGATGCGTCTTGATTTTGACAGTGAGTATTTCCTTAGCTTCCTTTCTGTAATAGTGTAGCTGACTGGCGGTCCAGAATCCGGTGAAAGGTGCCGAACAGGCAGGTTATTGGGCAGTGCGGGAGACGTTTGTGGCAGTAGTGACGACGAATCTGCCCGTCGTATTCCCATTCATTCGAAGAAAGTTGATTCCCATCCTCGGATCCCTTTCCTCGACAGCACGATCAGGCGATGCGACGACGAAGCGAGGAGTGAATCCGATGCCAGGATCGATACGGCTGGATGATATACCAACGGGAAACGCAAGCATGGGAAGCAATGGGGGGTTCCGGAAAAGGGGAGCATCAATCTCGCAGTATCCAATAGGCTCAGATAACGACAGCGACGGGTCTCTCCATATGGTAGGGATCCGGAAAGATACGGATGTGGAAATCGTTTCAGAGGGACGAAGAAGCAACTCTGCGACGCCAGATCCGAACCGAGACCTGGCTACGGCCTTGTACGGGCAGCCCGGAGTAAGAGGAACGGCGGATGTGCAACTGGGGAATTGGAACGAGAGGACAAAGATGCCGCTTTGAGACGATAGGGAGTTTCAATAGCGAAAGTAATATAACGGCGGCGATAACAAGATGATGAGATAATGAGGATATTGCGAACGTGACTACGGGCTGGTGTGGTGATTGATTTGTCAGGGGTGCATCAATCCTATCACGAGTGCATGCGATAAACTACCAATGACATCCATTCCTGCGCATTTAGAATACTACGTATCTTAGTAGGCGAGTAGAGAATCCGGCTGTGAACGCGGAGGAAGGAACAAGAGTATTGCTATTTGCACACATAACTGCAGGCCTCAATCCTCCTGGAAGTTATCTATTAGCCTAATAAAGAAGCTTAGGAAATAAATTCCAGCATCTATCTCTTATCGATTATCTTTATTGGATTTGTAAACAAAGGTAGGCTTAAGGTTTAAGAATCCCGGGATATCCTTTCACTGTGCATGCTAGGTACATTAGTTTGCCTGAGGTTTAGCTCAAGGGACTTGTAGATGTGTGCGATAGCAAGACGCATGTTTGCGAATGGCAATACTTAGGAACTATTAGGTACAATGGACGATGGCTTGCCGTGTCTTCCATTCTGGCGTCTAGGATGTGCGCGTATTTGACTATCTGTAATGTCTACTCCGCAGTTGTTCGCCGACTCGCATCACGGGGATTTGGAATCGGCTCTCGGGTTTAAATATCCGCATGGATGCATGCCTGTCAATCTCACAGTAGCCGGCCCGATGCAGCAGGAGTGGCAGGGGTTCTCCTCATTTACCCGGTGGATGAATGATGGGGAACATTGTGGCGGGCCATGGGCATCAGCGTGGGGGAATCTGATTGGCAATGATTCATGTCTCAAGGTGTGACGTTTATGCAAGTGGTTAGGTACCTAGTTGTGGTGAGCGAGGGAAATGGAGCGAGAGGCTGGGAAGGAAAAGAAATACATAGGTGCTCCCTACCACATATGGCGATCTGTCTCTCCCACCTTGTCATCAACCACCCACTTTCACAGGGAAGCAGCCCACCCACGAACCAGGGTGCGGGCGAATTTGTCAAAGACGAGCCAACCACGGCTGGTGTTTTCAGTTAAGGCCTCTCCTCCCCTGGCGCCGTCTCAACCTTATCAGCCACCCCGCGGACCAGCCTGCCGCTTGCTTGCGGGGGAGACACGGCCACCGCCACTCATCCTCTTGGAAGCCCCTCCAAACCCCAACCCACCGTCCCATTCTGACGTGGCTGGCCGGGAACAACGGGCGGGGATTCCTCGAAATTTGTCGTCGCGCCAGAGAGATGGAGAGCCTGCGGTGCTTACAGCTTACAGGCAAGCCAGCTGGCCGTCCTTCGCTGGTTGGCGTTGGGCTCTCAGGCCTCGAATGCTAAGATGGGCGGAGGGGCCGCCCAGCCCTTGGCACCGTATAAGAAGCTCTTGGCAAGCGGCATCTTGGGTCGGGCGGTGGCGCGGATGGCCGGGGGGACGGGACAGAAGGGCGGAAGGTGCGAGTGTGAGCCTGCGAATGCGCGAAAGAGCGAACGAGCGAACGAGACGCTGCTGCTGACAGGCTGGCACGCCCAAGGAAGGAACGGATGTGGGTTTTGCGGTTTTGGCTTCTGGGGGCATGGTTTCCCCTTCCTTTTGCTGAGCGCTTTTGGCCCGCTTCCTCGATCCTACACACTTCTCCATCCCGTCTCCTCCCCAGTTCGCCACCTCGCCAGTCTTCCGGTTTCATTCTGCATTGTGCAGCATTGTCCCCTCGCAGACGCAGATCCTGATTCCTTCAGCCCATGGCCTGCTAACTTGATTGATTTCGCGGGGATGAGGCTGCCGCTCAACTCTTCGTTTCTACACCTGTGTCGCTTTCGCCGTCACTCTCGCTGTGCTTCCCGGTGCTGCTGACCTCCGCCCGCCCCGGCGAGTCGCGTGCTGGTGCTACGCTACGCTAAAACGATCCAACTTGCTGCACCCACTCGACGTTCGCCCACCAGTACTGTGCTGGTATTGGGCTGCACCTCGTGCTGAACGGACACTTTCTGCACCGACTTTCCATCGCGGTCATTGTCGATCCCGACACATTGCCCGCAATCCATCACCTACCCCGAAGTCCGTCGGATCGGCCGGAACATCCGATTCTCTCCACTTGGACATCTGGTGCGGGTTTTGATTCTTCCTTGTCGACCATCACCAACACCTGTGAGCCTAAGACAGGATAACTTATCTCGCACCGGTCGTTCGCTTGCTCGAATTATCCCAGGTTATCCCATTGGTTGTCGGTACTGCTTAACCTCATAATTAAGCATAATGGACACCACGACCAGTTGGTTCCTCGTGCCCCGCGGCGATCACTCATCATCGCCCGAGGGTGACGGGCAGTCGTCCTCATCAAGAGCCACTGAGGATCTCTACGGGAATACGGATACCCTTGCCGGTGATTTGTTCCAAGACAAGTTTATGACGCTTGCTCGCGGCGGTTCAAATGGCGAAAAGATTATGCGTGGCTTTCTCATCGGAGTAGCTGTGGGGCTCATCGTCGCCTGCTTCGTTTGCTGCTGGTATCCTTGTTGCCGGCGAGATCGCCGACGACGGCGAGGACCACGACGACCGCCAGTATCAGAGGAAGAGCAAGAGTCAGCGAGTAGCACGACGCCGCCGGATGACCCAGCTACTGCACCGGTCACTACACCTGCTGATGCGCCGACTTCCACACCTGCACCAGCTTCTACACCTGCCGCTGCGCCAGTTGCCACACCTGCTGTTGTGCCAGTCTCTATACCGGCTCCCACACCAGCTCCTGTACCGCCTTCCTAGGCTACCGATAAAAGGCTTCTCTTTGACAGTGACGAGACGAAAGAAGGGGCTAGCCATTTTCACGAAAAGAACAGGCAAGGGCACGGCGAATGCTTGTTGGAAATTACTACAAGACGATACGACATGAGATTATGCAGCTGGATGCTTGTGACGATACAATGCTTCATGATGTATCGTTGTCTCTAAGAGGCATTGAGTTCACATGGACCAATGGCCATGAACTCGACTCAAAAGCCGGCAGGGTGAGCGAGGGACCGGATGGGCGCTCGATATCCTTGAAAGAGGCGAGAAACGACCCGTTCGACACGATGACGGATCCGAGTGTGGAACATAGGCTCGCGGGATTCTGGTTCGCATATCTGGAAGACGACGATTGTTATGACACACAATATTCGGCCGGGCAATTCATTGTACGACATGTGCTCAATGTCGCGGTTTGGGGAATTATGGTAAGCATGACGAATAGAGGACAGAGGATATGCGACCTAGGCTACAGAGTTGTCGCATGGGTAGGGTGGGCTTGGATAGTGTTTCCTGGGATATGTCTAAGCGAGAGTCATGGTTTGATGAAACGGCGTTCTGGGATTGCTTGGAGGTTTATGCCTCGCCATGAAAAGCCCTGAGAGGAGCTAACCTGGGGTTGGAGCCTCGTACACATGCATAGTTGGACATGTAAGAAATAGAGATGCAAACAACTGCAACCGAAACATAGCGTGGAGCGAGGAGACGATACGAGAGATAGAAAGGGAAGAGATTGATATATCTCGCCTCGTCAGACAAAAAATGATTTTAGAGGCACAGCCTTAGACTTAGCTCGTATTGACTCGACTGGAACCCCAAGACCCATGCTCTGCTGAAGTTTTTGAACTGAAATGGAGATTGCCAAGTGAAACATGGTTGAATGAATAAGCATACCCGCTCGATACGGAACTTAATCGACTTGGAACATCTCATGGCTGACGCGGACCAAGAGGCTCGGGGCACGAATGCGAGTGCGATTGGACGCGTATTGCGTCGACGTTGACATCTTGGCGAGAAAGGTCCAATGTGACTGGTCGGGTCGCCATCAATCGAGTGCGATGGTAACGGAAATAGAACCGTAATGGACGGGGGAATTCGACATAGCCTCCTCCATGCCGGGCCGGGTGTGGCGCAGACGACGCACGTTTCATGGTTCATGACGTTTGCATGCGAACCGCCAAAGGATTAGTGCTAAGGCAGCGTGCCGTGACCCGGTATAAACGCGTGCAAGTACCGCAGAGAAGTCGCTGGCAAGAAAGAAATCATTTCGAGGACATTGATTGCAGAGCCGAATCCCCATTGTCGCATCTCTTGCCTATTTTCCCATTATTTTTCTTCTCTCTCACTCATTGAGGCGCCTGCCACATTCCGTCGTGTGATCGAGCGCCAAGCCTCCTCTGCAGGTGCGCGTCCCAGCGGTTCAGCCCCGAGATCCGCCTCGTTCCGCCCCCGCCACCAGGCCCCAAGCTGCCTCTTCCTTCTTCTCAACCTCAGCTCCGTATTGATAACGAGGAAATCGCTCGCTTCTCTTGCCTTCAGTTCCTGCATATTTTACCCTCGCCTTCTCTTGCAAGATCCGGGACGCACGCGAGCCGACACCAAACGTTACTTTGTCCCACCCGCCCGCCGCGAACTGTACACACTCCCACAGAGCTCCCCCGCCAAGGGTCACATCGTCGGCGCCATGCTCGACGAAAGCCTCCCCACGTACCGCTTCAAGGTGTCGTCGGAAAACCCGCTCAATACCATCCTCTACTTCACGCACAACGGCTCCGACCCTTCGGCCGAATACCTCGTCAAGCGCCCCGCGCCATCGTCGGCCCCGAACCAGTACGCGCTCGGCCTGCTCGACCCGCAGAACGCCGCTGTCATCTACGCCGAGGTGCTACTCAAGCCCGAATGGACCCAGCCCACCCTCTCCGCGGCCGAAGTCCGCACCGGCAACGGGCCCGCGTCGCAGTCGCCCGTCACCCCGGACACGTTCGCCCTCTCGCTCTACAACCCGGACCAGAGCGTCCCTGTGAAGCTGCATACCGGCAGCTGGGGCAAGTCGGACTCGTGGGAGTTTGAGATTCCCGAGCGCACCTTCAAACTGCCCAGCGTGAGCCGCATCGACCAGGATGCCGACCGCCCCCCAGTCTCCGAGCTCGTCCCCAAGCTCGTCTTCCGCTGGAAGCGCGATGGCCGCAAGGACATGACGTGCTACATGACGGGCAAGACTGTGGCGGGCAAGAATAGTAAGGAGCCCGATATCACAGTGGCTTTCTTCCGGGGAAAGAACGACTCCATCTTGACCATCTACGAACCCAATATGGCCCGCGTCGAGGTCGAGGATCGCAAAGGCCTCGAGATGGCTCTCCTCCTGAGTGCCGAGGTCATTCGGGACCTATGGGTGAACCCACGCAACAACCCTTTCAACCTATCCAGCTCCGCAGCAGCGTCAAGTGGTCGCAGGCGCAACACATCACCGAGGGTTACGACTCCCCCCGGAGCAACAATGTCTGGTGCGCTAGGAAATCAGCGTCCCTCGTCGCCTCCTCGAACACAAGTCTCTCCCATCCAGATGTCTCCCGACGAGACCGCCCGCCGGCAGGCCGAGATTGAAGCAGAGACACAAAGACTCAAGGCCATGGTGGCCGAAGAGGAGCGCCAGGCTCGTGAGCGTGAGAGGGTCCAGAAGGAAGAGCGTAAGCGCGCCCAGAAGATTCAGGAGAGGGAAGAGAAGGAGCGCCGCAAGCGCGAGGCTGAGGTCGACAAGGAGACGGAACGACTCCGCCGCGAGTTCGGTATGGAAGGTCAGGAGTACACGAGCCCGACCAGTCCGACCATCCCTGAGCCACGACTGCCTCCACGCCCCCAACCCCAACTCGGCGTCCCAGTCCCAGGGCTTCCTCCGCGTCCAGTAAGCGTCGGGCCGATGCAGATGTCCTCGTCGCAACCGTACTTTGCACCGCCCCCACAGCAGCCGCAAGCAGCTCCTAGCGGGAACAATGGCGGGGGGAAGAAACGGCATGGCCTGGGAGGCCTGTTCCAGAGCGGAGGGCCCTATGGGGGACCGGCGGCAGCAACCGTGAGCGGATTCTTTGGTGGCCGGACAGAGGAGGACAAGCGGAAGAAGGTGCAGAAGAAACGGAGCGTGCATTTCTAAGCATGTTGATGGAACTGTTTTGATTGATTTTGGGACTTGACATGTTTACGTGGGTGGGGGATATACCATGGGCCATAGAAGGAAGGCCTGGGAACATATTGGGCTACTATACGGACAGGAACACGGGAACACTGATGAAATGATGACGGTATCACAATATATTGCTTTTATTTTCTTACATGATTGTCTCTTTTGCCTCCTTTGCCTCCTTTACCTCCTTTGCCTGGGTTCACTGCAAAATGACGGATTCGCCCGGCCAGTTAAGTGCTGAAAACAGCGCCTCGTTTGACCTGGCACTTCCGTACCTCACGCATAGGCTTGAAAACTGGCTAGATTTACGTGCAGTACTTGACGCAGTAACCGCACCGAGAAGGCGACGCGACCAACTCCGAGCACCCACAGTCACAGGAGCAACAGCACAACTGGTTGTCGGTGGCTTCCATGGGACTGCTGCTGGTGTCGCGATGATTCTTGAGAGGCTTCGAAGCGGAGGAGGAAGGCTTCATGGTTGAGTTGGCGCGTGTGCACATGGTGATGTTGTAGTACGGTGCTTTTTGCTGAGCAGAAGTGGTGCAGAAGTGGAATGCTTGATGCCGTTGGGTTAAGAGGACTCGTTGTGTTGCCGTCATGGTCGGAAAAGGTCCAATTTATATGTTGGCAAACTAGTGAATCACTAGATGTGTTCTCGGGGCGTTTATCATTCTGTTCCGTTTTTCGAATGTGGTTGTTTGCCAGAAAGTCGCCTTGTTAGATGAGAACAAGGTGTGTTCTCAAACACGCGTAGTGAATAAAAGACTGCCTGCTAGACACGGCCGTTGTTGTTGGGTCTCATTCTCGCGTGTCTTTGATCGCGCGCATTGCCAATCGCCTGGCTGTTTCGGCCTTTGTACCGGAGAATGTTGTGCTTCGGGACTCTGACGAGCGTCCTTTGTCGATGTCGGGCCAGCTGCGCAACTCGATGATGGTTGTTCCGCATGTGCGGCGTCTGGGAGGACGGATGTATGCGAGGTCGCCGAAGAACATGGTGCAGAGTGTAGAAAGAGACTGGACAAAGTACAATGCGAGGAGAGAAATGTTTATGTGGTCCAGTGTTGGAGTCGAGATTGTGGTATAGCTAGCTTGTCCTATTGTCAACCCGTTGGGGGATGGCGGCGGCGATGTGAATAGTGCAAGGGGTTCGATCACACAGCTTTGACACGACGAGGGGTTCGGATGGCGCAGCACATGGTGTTTTTTACACTGGGGGATCGCTGTACAAGTGACTATATAGTTGTCATGCTGTGTGAGTAGGTAGGGTTGTGTATTTGCTTTCGCCTGCCTGCGGTTCGCAACTATCGCCGTGGCTTTTGACGCCGATGTGACGTAAGGCGATGCTGCCCCTCACGACAATGAACAGAAATAAGCTATGTCACCTGATTGCATGAACTTAGTGCACGTGCATGGAGGCGTATAGAGTGGAAGCAGAGACATGTTATGTCAACCAACTTGCTTCTTCTAGGCCAAGCATGAGGGAGGCGCGCTGGGAGGAAGGGTTAATTAGGTACCGTTTCAACGTCGCCTAGCAATTGGTCTGCGGCTCGTGCCATCGACTTCATGCCGCTGTCCTCGCGTTCATGCGCAATGGCAATTGGCACCGAGTTATCCAAGCTGCGTGGCCGTCGAAATTCCCGGCGTGCGACGCGGATATTGATTGAATATCTGCCTGCGTCCCGGATCTCGACGGTCGACGGTTGGCAGTTTGCTGCGTCCATGCTCCTGTCAATGCCGTGTCTCACCCATCGCGCGGGCTGTGTTCATGATGCCAGAGGGACGAGCGAATGGGACTTTTGGCTGTGCGATGGGATGCGAGACGCTGCGGCCCCTGTCGATCAACGGCTCCTTCGGGCGACTGGTATGACGATGGCCGACTACACATGCCGCATCGAGCAACTCGTCCAGCGGGTGATGGACGTTTGGAGAGAAAGGATCGCCAGTAGCCGTGTTTCATCTTAAGCTGTTCTCCAGCGGTTGAACCATTTCGAATCCTTCCCAATCCCAGTCCCTGTCTGCAACTCCTTGTCCGGCCTGTTAGATCGCGCCCTGATCCTACGTATAGACGATCTTTCAGCTCCCATCAGCCAACATCCACCCTGGCGCATCCTATTCCTCCCGCCGGCCAGCATCCTGAAGCAAGCCACCCTAGCAGCCCTGTCGCACCTTGTCACTACGCTTTCCCGTGCTGCATGATACGGACGCGCGAGACTGTTGACAAGCCGTCGCACGGGCTGTGCGCCCACTCTAGATCCATCGGCCGAGCGCCGCGAACGGGCTCGCCTGAGACGACAGCACTGTGCTCCGCTCTGGCTAATATCCCCCGGCATTTACGCTTGAATTGAAGAAACGCCGGAAACAACAAAAATAAGGTCTTGTCCCCTGGTAATACCTAGATATACCTAGTTATATATAGGTAGAGCTTCCCAGGCGGATTGCTGCCGAGGATCTTGGGGCTAGGGGGTTTAATTTCTTGCTTGATCTCTCTTGTATTGTTGTCTGCGTTGGAGAAACAATCACAAGACAAATCGATCTGAGCCGTCCTCGCCATGTGGTTCTCAACCTTCTCAACGGCCGTGCTTGGCTTCGCCTCCATGGCTCACGGCCTGCCGGGACTGCTTCCCAATAGCAAGCTCTTCCGGATCAAGACGCCCGCAGGCACCGAAATGAGCGCCTTTGAGAACGAAGCCACGACGGTGACACTCGACTATGTGACCAACTCGGGTGTGTGCGAGACGACGCCCGGTGTTAACCAGTATTCGGGATACATCTCCATAGGTGAGCACTCAACATGTCTCTGACGGTTCAAGACTCTGCTAACACGGACAAGGCAAAAACATGAGCATGTGGTTTTGGTTCTTCGAGGCCCGCAACGACCCGGAAAACGCGCCCATGGCACTTTGGCTTAACGGCGGCCCTGGCTGCTCGTCCATGGTCGGCCTCTTCCAAGAGAACGGCCCATGCCACTTCGTCAACAATGAGACGGAGCCCCGGCTTAACCCTCACTCGTGGAACGAGTACGCCAACATGCTCTACGTTGACCAGCCCATTGGCGCTGGCTTCAGCTTCGGCGAGTACAATGCCAACTCGACCGTCCAGGCCGCTCCCTACGTGTGGCTCTTCCTGCAGGCCTTCTTCGAGAACTTCCAGCAATACAGCTCGCGCGACTTTGGCCTCTTCACCGAGTCGTACGGCGGCCACTACGGGCCCGAGTTCGCCCGATACTTCCTCCAGCAGAATGATGCCATCGCCAACGGCCGCGGCATCGGCGAGGAGATCAACATGGTGGCCCTAGGCATCAACAACGGCTGGATCGACCCCAAGCGCCAGTTCAAGTCGTACGCCACCTACGCCAACAACAACCCGTACAAGCAGATCCTGGACGACGACACCATCGGTCGCTTCATCGACGCCTACGACGAGTACTGCGTGCCGGCCATGGCTAACTGCACCGAGATGGAGGGCCAGGAGGAGGCGTGCTCGAGCGCCGATTACATATGCAACCAGCAGATGTACTTTAACCTGCGCATCGCCAGCAAGGTCGACTTCAACGTGTACGATGTGCGCGTTGGCGAGGATTCCGAGGATCCGCCCGAGACGTATACCGACTACATTACTCGTGCCGACATTATGAAGCGCATTGGTGCGCGCACGCGCTTCGCCGAGTGCGATGAGACGGTGTATTCCGCCTTTGGTGATTCAGGGGATGGTGAGTTATTTGCCTACATATTTCTTGCAGTGTTATTCCCATACACAATATAAGCGGAAAGGGGCGAGAACCATGTGTTGACAGGAAATGCGTTCAGATGCTCGCTCGTTCGCGCCGTCTTTGGTCGATGTGATACAGCACAATATCAGCACCCTGATCTGGGCCGGCGACGCTGGTAAGTAACACTACTGTCTCATCACCCGACAGACAAAGACACAGACTGACATAAAACCCAGACTGGATCTGCAACTGGGAGGGTAACCTCTGGGCGGCAGACGCCCTCGAGTGGTCCGGCCGCACAGACTTCGCCGCCAAGTCGCTCCAGAACTACACTGTCAACGGCAAAGTGCACGGCCAGTACAAGGCCGTAGACAACCTCTCCTTCCTCCGAGTGTTCGAGGCCGGCCACGAGCTGCCGTACTATCGTGAGCGACTACACAACCTTGCAGATGCCCAGAGCTAACGAGTGTGCGTGCTAGAACCCGAGACGGCACTTCAGGTGTTTAAGCAGATGATGCAGAAGAAGCCTTTGAAATCGACATGAATGAGTAATGACAGAGAGGGGTTGTATGAATATTCTGGGAGCATAATCGGTTGGGTATCGGGCGTTTAGGTGGGTGGGTGGGTTTATTAATGAGATGGGAGGGAGGGAGTAGGTCAAGTGGGCCACCCTCTCCTATGGCAGCTTGGATTCTTCGCACCCATCTTCCTGGTCGCGAGTTGTAGAGAATTCTGTAGCTGTTGCTCGAAGAATTGTATTGCGTTTCGGAAGGACTTTTATGCCGTTTGATTGTACCTGAGTGGTCAGCTAAACAGGCAGCAGCAGCCTGCGCACTTCGATCTACCTACACAACTGTATGTAGTATTGTACGTACGTACGTACATATATATACGCAAGAATGGCAAAATTCCACAGAAACAGAGCGAGCACTCACTGTCAGAAAGAGAGAGGACCAGTCTGTAACTGCTACAGAGGGAGAGGGAGAGGCAAAAGAAACAAAGAAACAAAGAAACAAAAAGTGATGCCCCCGGCCAGGATCGAACTGGCGACCTTGGCATATCTCCAGGTGGTACTGAAAACATAAGTACCAAGCGGTAACCACTCCGCCACGGGGGCCTTAGATAAGTCCCCAAACCAATGTGACTCGGAGTGGGGACTTGCTTTAGCGTCAGACTTGAATGTAAGTATTATTAAGGACCATTCCCGCCCAATTTTGGCAAGGCGAGTTGGCAAAGACGTTATCTTGGACCCTATGTAATTCCAGCAAGGGCCACAGCATACTATGTTGTGCCTGGAAGGGGATATAGCCAACGGGGAATGCTTGAGGGATCGAGGAAGGGCTCCGAAAACTCCGGCGCAAAAATGATTAAATTTGAGGAAGAAGTACCGGAGTGCCCTTTGGGAAAGAAGCAGAAAACTCCGACTTACAAATGCAGAAAAACTCCAGCCAGCTCCCAGTACCGTATTTAAGACGCCAGAAGCCGTCGCTGGAAGATTGGCCATCTTCACATTCGATTTCATTCTTTACTGGAATAAATATTCTGATCGCGACCAACACTGCAGAGAAATTCTACTTGGACTTGGAGGGATTTTACTTCCGCCCCACTCCGGTTTTGCTCCACCCACATCGCCTTCGCTGTGTAACAACCGCCTCGTTCCGACACAATGGGTCCTACCAAGTACACTGCGCGTTCAGTCCTTGAAACCTTCTACGACGAAGAGCGAAGGTATATGTCGGCGCCGCCGGAAGAACGGGATTTCAGCGCCATCGCCGCTCTCCTGGCGCCCAACTTCTCACTGGAACAGACGTCAGCGCTACCCTATGCCGGCGTCTTTACAGGGGCCGAGGGAATGCAGGATTGGATCCGTCGCATGGCCGATTACTTCGACATTGTGGATGTCAAGAGCCCAGAGATATTCGAACAGAAAGGGTCAGACCGCATTGTAGTGCTTTCAAACGTGCACTTTAGAGTCAGAAAGACTGGCGAGGATCTGGTCTTCCCCTTCTGCCAGGCCGTTACTGTTGATCTTGAGAATGGCACAATGGTTAATATGCGACCGTTTTATTGGGACGTGCAGGAAGTGAATCGGGCACTTGGATATAAGCCTTGATTACAGTCAGGGGTAGTTGCATATTTTATACTTGTCTAGTAGCTTTAATTATCTTCGACATTTTCTTATTAGCAAAGTTAGAAATCTATATTTTCTAGTTTATCTATAAGAGTTGTTCAGAAACAGCCCAGATTTCCACAGGCATCTATTCTATTGTGATTCTGGTGCACCCCTTGGGCGAATTCCAACTGACGTCTGTTAAGATCCTCAGAAATTGCTATTAGCCTGAGTTGGCGTGGGAATCCCTGAGGGCTCCTCGGATAACGCAAGGGCATCGGCAGCGTTCCGTGTATCGGTGGTGGTGAACGGGCCCGATATATTGCCCTCTTGTGATATTGATGGGAGAGAGAGGAGTGGCGGTGTGCTACGGCAGGAAGACGTAGTTTCCAGGGTGAGGTCGATAACGTCCATACTTTGGATACGGCCTCGGTTGAGAGTGGAACCGACTGGAGTTTTGTCATGCTTTTTAGGGAACCACCCATAGATAAGGTCCACGCACATTTCAGCATATCTAACACCACCGCTAGCATCAAGCAAGATCTTAATTCGATCTATGATATCTCCGCGGCGAACTTCCGGAACCTTAACCAGTCGGTCCATAAGTTCCGTCCTGTAGGTGTGGGTGTGACTGGCGTACTTATAGCTTCGACTGGCCTTCTGCTTGTAAATAAGGGAGCTGTAAGACCTCTTGCTAATGGGTATGGGGCGTGGAATTCTTGGCGCCTTTAGAGATATACTCGTAGTGTGAGTGCTAAAAGCTTGAGTTGCAGCTGGCAATACCTGGTGCTGTTCGCCTAAGCCGAGTGGCAGATAGAGGAGAAGAATAGAAGAGGATCGGAGGATGAGTTGTTGTCGGCCTTTATACTGCCGGCTGTCTGTTTATTGCAAGAGAGTGCAGTCATCTGTTAAGTTTTCTTCTTTCTATTCTTCCGTCAGCCTTGGAGGTCTTCTCATTTCCTTCCTGTTCTGACTGTCTTCTTAGGCCGTCCAGGTCCTCACTTTAGGTCTTCTGATGCGGCGTCCCGCGGTGCCTTCCTTAGTCGGCCTCAGCCTTGGTTGACTTATTAGTCTGGATGGATTTTCATCGGCGGTTGAGATGCTGGTTGTTCACTCCTGGTGCGGACCAGTTCGTCCATTCCGGCTTCTACCAGTGAGGCGATTTCCCTTGGTCTTTGCTTGCCAGACGATCTCTCGGCCGATGCCGGGGACTAGCCGTTCCTCTACTTCCTCCGACCCAGTTCCTTCGATGGTTGATGCTTCTCGTCTAGAGCTCCACCCAGTTTCGGGATTGTTAGCAGTCCATCCTGTATTATTTTGCACTTGGTCTTGCAGAGCGCCTGATGCCTTCTGCTCCCGGCGAAACTCCTCAATTGCCTTGTCTGCATTGATTGAATTGTTGTCTAACCAGATGTTATAGTTACTTGGATATCCCTTCTGGATAATCGGGTACTCGGTTGTCTCGCTTCGACCCCGTTTGTGTCCCGACACCCGATAACTCAATCCACCTTAAAGTGTTCGCACGCATCTCACTATTATCCTGACTAGGTTTCTTCGATCTCCACCGGTCCCGACATCAGTTGTGATTCCTCCCCCCGCTTCAGATCCGCCACTGAGACTACTTGGTGGGTGTTGAGATTGTTCGCTATGTCCAATTGGTAGGTCAGGTGCCCGACTCTTTCCTTGACTTTATATGGTCCTGTACGACGTTCCTTCAGCCTGGATTCTCGATTATCTGCTGCCGAGTATCTCTTATCGAGCTCCAGCCAAACCAAGTCGCCTGGGTTGTATCCCACCGGATGATGGCGCGTGTTGTACCGCTTCTTCATCTTGGCTTGGACCTGCGCGATTAAGAGCCGTGCAACTTCCCGAAAACATCGTGTTAGAAGACATTGCTTCCTTTTCCCAGGTAGTGTAGTTTGCCGTGTATTCATTCGCCCGTGATAATCTCACTGGTGCTTGCTTAATTGCCGATGCATACCAATGAAGCTTTTAGGAACGTATTGACCCGCGGCTAAGGTTCTGTTAAAAGAACCTACGGTTTTACAGAATGATGAAAGGCGAATTGTCCACTTTGCTGGCATAAAGAGACCACGAGAAAGACATTGATAAGATGCATATGTTCATTTCAGCTGGTTAATAACACCACGTAGATGTTAAATAGAATCAAGTATGCTACTCGAGATATAGAAAAGGCCTAGCGATAATATATTAATTATATTACACAAGCACAGCTTGAAAGACAGCTCTAACACTTAAGAGTTAATAGAGATTACTTATTTAGCTAACTCTCTCCCAGGATAAGATAGAACGAGACAGATTTAAGAAAAAAAGAAAGTATATCTAGCAACACTGAAGAGTCTTAATATTATATATTATTAGAAATCTAAGCTATTTGTTATTTTTATTTCTAAACACTACATTGAAATTAAATGCCGTGTATTGGGTACATGATTTATTTTAGAAGAGTGACAAAAATTCCGAGACTAAGAGTCAAAGTCTTGGGCCGCCGGGAGCCCAAGCTACTGGTTAAGTCATCTGGAAATCTCTCCTCCCCCTTGGTAGTCTATCTGAACTATCTCGTGCTGAAACTAAGACAAGTTAAAGATAAAGGAATGTTTGATTCTAAGAACTTATGCATCAACCTGTTGAAACAATCCGGAATGGATACCGATAACTCTTTCTGGATGAACACCTTCTGTCGCTGGATGGAACTTTGGACCGAGGATGAAAGTGGCAATGGGACCCGATTTTCACCAATCAATCATCTGAAACAGTACATTCTAGACTTGCACTTGATGTCGATCTTATTCATTCAAATCTCGCAAGCAAGGTTGTTCTTATCGGAGGTAAAGACAACTGATTGCTATTTGCGAACCGCTGGACTGCTCGCCTTGAGGAGGTAGAACTTTGTGACAAGAAAGTCCTAGTAGATAAGAGATCTTTAAAGAATAGAATAAAGAATAAAATACTTCCTAAAATACATACTGAAATAAAATAATATCATAAAATAAAAAATAAACCTAATACATATCCAAGAATGCGTACTTCTTTAAATCGGAGGAACCCATCTCTGCAGCTGGTTGGTAATCCTGCGGCAATCTCACTTGGCATAGGCAATGCAAAATCACTAGTAAACTTAAACATGGCTGTAGTATCAAGACTTGAACATGGAAATGAGATGGTGGTTCAATTGGCTTCTCTGGCTATGAAGGAGGAAAAGCCAAATACACAAGGAGTGAAATAAGTCGGGCACCTCCGCTAGCTGGTGGTGGCACATGCTGTGGGAAGGAGAGAAAGAAACCTAGCCTAACTTGTCGAAGACATACTAAAATGGAGCTCACCTGGTGAAGTACAAATTTGACACAACTTATCCGTCTTTTATATAACCAAGAAAATACAGGAGAATTAGAGAAGTACTGGACAAGTTCAATGATTGTAACTGCGACGTGATGGACTACTGGAGCCACATGGAGAATTAGTCCTGCTGCAGAGCCCGCCAATCCCATCCCACCCTCTTGCAATATATTTAATTGGTAGGCGATGGCGATGGAAGCGGTCGGGTGCCCTTAGCTCACCTCAGGCAAGATTGGGTTGCCCAGCAGGTATTACAGGAGGCCTGATGGGTATAATATCTGGCTATTCTACAAAAGATCCCGAAGAAAAAAGAAAAGCATGCTATCCCCAGTATATTTCCACGGTCATGCGAAATCCTGCACTGGTAGGGTCACAATGTCAAGGTGATTGTTTTTGCAGGGGCACTGGCCTAATTGCCACTGAACATAAAATTCCCTAATGCCTCTCCAGCAACCTCCTGTCGTCTGGGAGTGTATTGCAACTAAGGGACTAGCACTCCTCTGTTCCTTACTAAGGGATATGATAGTAATCTAAAGAAATAATAACTATAAGCATATCATACTTTTCTAACCCGACACTTTTCTTAACGTTAAAGAGAGCATTCTCCCGGGTATTACTGGTAATATCCTCAAACTTAAGGGACCTAGGCTTAGTTTTGTAGGATATAGCATTAGCCGTTCAGAGAGGTTCCACATTAGGGTCCACTTGAGCCATCAGGCTGGTCTTGTCGTTCTGTGTAGTGTATCTTCAGATTCAGTTTATTCATTTATTCATAATAGAGATTAACTCCCACTGCACAACGAGTGCTACAGGGTGGGGTATCTAGCTAAACTCCTCTGCCAAAATGCAGTAATCGAGAAATAATTTAACCAACTTGCTTGTCCACATCAACTCCGTATCTTTGCTTGCTGGAGCGATCGCCGCCATATTCTACCCACCATGTAAGGGCATAAACATGACGCTCAAATATGCCCATTATCTTCAACTCTTTGTCGTTCCTCCACTCCGCACAAGGGGGAATGAGCTGCGACGAGGCCATCTCTCCTCCCGCCAGCAGGGTGGCGGTTCCCGCGATGGAGCACGGGTTGTGTGGCAACACCTCCCGGATCCGGATGAGTAGCGTCATCCCGATTGCGCACGCAACCATTGTTGCCAGCATAATCTGGAGGGCAATCTTGGAGGGACGGTTCTGCTTCAGACGGCGGTATCCAGAGGACGACAAGGTACCCGTGTAGGAACGAAGCCTGGAGTCGTCATGCGTGTTGTTGCTGCGCATGTTCAGAGAAATAGCTTGCGCCATGTACGCCTTGTATAGCTGATTTGATACCGTTGTAAGGTTGCCAATGTTGGCAGAACCCTCTAGGTCCTCGACTGGCAGCCCATTTTTACCATACACAAGGCCCCTGATAAAACTGTCCACGTTGTTGTTGAGATGCGAGCTGTTGTCTGGGGCAGAAAACGTCCGGTTGTAGACAGAGTCGCTGAGACCCATTAACCACGCATTGACGGCAAACTCAAACCTCTCGCTTCCGTCGGAGGTCTTCAACGATGTGGCTGTAGACTCGTCCGTCTTTGGTGACGGGGAGTCCACCAGATCAAAGCCCGGCAGGCTCCACGTGAGGTTTGCCTTGACTTCTTCAACGTTCTGGTAGCAGAGGAGCGTCCCAAAGTCATGTTCGAACCCCCATTCCGTCTCGTTCCCGACTTGGGTCTTGTCAGTTGCTCGCGCTGTTCCGAAGGTGACGGAAAATGTCGGACACCCATAACCGCCCGTCTCCAAGCCGTTGACGCCGATCCCGGTACCAGTGGTAGGATCGGTATCGACTGCACCGTCGGCCATGATGCCCTCAGTGGACCATTGCACCACAGAAGCCTTGCCAACATATGCTGGTGCCAAGTCATACGGGAGCCAGAAATACTGCATCCATGACATTTCCGTGGCATTTTTAGGCGCGCTTTCGCACCATTCAGACATGTCTAGCGTAGTATTGAAACCGGCAAGAATGTAGCCGGGGGTTGGTGTGAAGAATATACTTCCACCAGGCACGCTGGCAATAGAACTTCCCTCTTGATCCCCATAGATAATTGAAACCTGACGGGACTCGCTTGGGATTGATGTGCAATTCAAGCTCGCTCGTGTTGCTGGAACCTCGATGAGCAGGGGGGCCTCGGCACTGGTGTTGCTCAGTGCTGCATCCGGGGCTTCGAAGTGATTGAAGGCAAGCCCTCCATAGGTCCACTGTGGGTAATCCAAGTCGAGGTACTCAACTAGACTGTCAATTGCGCCGGCTTGGTTGTCGTCGAGGGACAGATCGACATTGTTGAGGTTGAATGTGTCAGTCTGATGAATAGTGAGGTCCTCGACGCGAGGAACATCGGCGACGCTATAGAGACCCGAAACCACAATCGTGAGGAAGCCTCCTACGAAGTTGGCAACCAAAGCAACGAGGACCGCGAAATGGCGAGTCTTCAATGACACGAATGCAGCATGCGGCAAGAGCTTCCCTACCAGGTTCAAGTGAATAGATCTATCGGCAGTCGCCTTTCCACGCCTGAGGGCATCCCAAGGCGCAAACACGGCTGCCATCAGCTCGAGCGCAGAGTACATGCTAGCCACACCCAGAACAACGGCTGCTGGAATGTAAGTAGCAAACACCGTTGCATCGGATGGCCCAATGTTGATGAACCCGGAGTTTTTGTCGGAGAAATGTTGGACAATCTCCAAGGCTGCAGTCAGAAGTAATGGCAGGCCAATAGCCAAGGCGAGGAACCAAGGGTAGCCAGACATCGGACGCCACCAGGAAATGGCCTGTTCGGACTGGTCCAGGAGCTCGAGCGATGTTTCTTTGCCCTTCGGGATCGGTTCTACCATGAGCGTCGGCTGCGGGCCTGGGATGATGGTGCTCCGAAAGCTGAAGGCTTCAAGGCGTTTCCGGATCTGGCTGCGACGTGATGCGCCCATGTGCATCAACGTTTGCTGCAATGGGGGACTGGCCGCAAGTATCGTTGCTGTGGCGGCAATGGACCCTGGCTCTCGAGGAATGACAGAATGAGGACGAACAAAGATCATCCCGATCGCCAGCAGGGTGAGAATTGCTAGGAAGGAACACATGAACGCCGTCGAAAGAGACTTGACATGCAGCCGGTCTTCGGTGTACGTGACCTGACCAGCCACTTGTTGGTCGGCCGGCTTGAGAGAGAGCTGCCGTAGGGCCTGGGTGGCGATGCCCTTGAAGACGTTTTTTCCTGTCTCGATGAGCAACTGGGGGTCAAGGAAAGCCCCAATCGACGAGTTTCCGTTCAGCATACTCATGAGCTGGAAGAAGGTCGGGACCTGCACGGACAGGACATAATCATCGCCTCCTGTCCCGAGATAGAACAAGTTGGTTGATCTGTAAACGCCCAAAGCAATGGAGCTGCTTGGGAGCCCATCAATCAGTTTTTCGGCTGGCGAAGCTGCAGACGACAGGACGGCCTGGGAAGAGCTATTGAGGACAGTCGAGCTTTGGACTTTAAAGGGTTGGAGATTGTACGAAGGCTTGCAGAGAGCAACCTGCAACTCGTTGACGTATATGTACCTAGGGGCGGTTCCCTGGGATCTGGTTGCGAATCGTAGATCTGCCATCGACAATACCACTCGTTGGTCTGCACTGGCGTTGTACACCATGCGGTACTCCTTGCTATCCGCGCTCTCGATGTACTGCCTGGAAAAGTCGAAGTCAACGTTACAAGGGTACACCCTGAACCGGCCTTGGTAGTTCTGGGTAGCGTTTTCTTGATGGTAGTAGTTATGGTCGGGGCCTGCTCCCACCGTAATGCCGGTGATGTTACAGTCGGACGTGGTGACGTTGGCGACGAAGAACGAGCCGAGGACACTGAGCCAGGGCATGCTTGTTTGCGTTCCGTTGGTAATGGGCAGAATCTCGCAGTCGAGGTCGACCTTCATGCCCTCTGTCGTCACCGTGTAGTTGAGGTCGCCGGAGCTGTGGTCCGGGAGTTGGAACACGGGCAATAACGTATCCTTGGACGTTCCAGGAGGGTAATTCAGTCCCTGAAAGTGAATACCGTAGTACAGCTGGGAGGCCGCAGGCCCAACCTTGAGTCCCTGGTCATTTTCCGGGTCGTCGATCTGGAATTTTCCCTTGATGCTGAAGTCGCTGCTTTGTCTGGTGACTTGAGTGGACTCTAGGATCAGCAAACCCGTGGAGAAGATGGTCTTGGTTCTGTTAGCAGTGGTCCTTGAACCTGAGGAGTGCTGAACGTACTGTACCCAGTATCAACAAGTGGCCTACAGTTGACATTACCACAGCCCAGTGTCGATTCTTGATAGAAGCCCAGAGAGCTGTTGGCAGAATTGGAGAGATGTAGTCCAGGAGCAAGGTCTTGGAGACTGGGGCCGGGCCTTGCTGGAGTTCTTTCCAGGGCATGAGTATCTTGTTCTGATGGTCAACCTGCTTCCAGAGGGCGCCAACCACAACAAGCACTGTAGCTGTTAGAACATGATTGACTGGAACTCGCCGTCATGGGACAACACTCACATGCGGTTGGGCCGTACTTCCATCCATAGTGATTGGTCTCCTTTTGGGCACTGATGCCATCATGAGCGACCGAGAAATGATACAGCAGGCCCGTGGCCAGCATCATAGCTGCAAACCAAGCAGCGAAAATGAGGAGCACGGATTTCGTTAACCAAATCGGGGTCCACATGTGCTCCTTTGCCCCCTCTGGCCATCCCGGCTGCGGCTTCGGATACGAATCATGGTATTGCGAATTATCAACCAAAGCACTGGTATCATTGGACCCCCGGTACTGTTGGGACGGGGATGGTTCCGGCATGGGTACATGGCGATCGTATTCATCACTTGCCCGGAGCGGAGATACGGGGTGTGGAACATAGTTCTCGTTCTCTTGGGTGTCTGGGATGAGACCGTATCCGCGGCCTCCATTCCCCGAGCCCGGGCTCCTGATAGTGGGTCTAACGTGCGCATGCTGATACTCGAGCTCGTGCTCTTCTTGCGCGGCTGTTGGTCGTGTCAGTTGTGGGTTGTTGGTCGCGTGCAGTGGGATTGGGGAAACCTTGCGCACCTCGCAGGTATTGCCCCGTTGGCGGGAATGGCGTCCGCATTGCCATCCCGAATTGATTACAATACGTAGAGATCGGGGCAATTAATGGCTTCCTTCGACTTCAGATGCCCGGGCGTTCGTGCGGCGACGCTCGCAGCCGTTCGTTCGCATAACGGTGAAGCTTACGGGAGCTGGGCACCAAAGCCATCTTAAGAAACTCAAGCGACTACAAGCGCGGATCGTGAACCCTGCCAAAGTCCTAGACCTCCGAGAGGACTAGGTGGATGGATTCCTGCCTGCGACAGTGAAGGAGGAAAATTGGTAAATCCGGGGCCGAAGGATGAGATGGCGCAGGGCAGACCAATCACGCCAAGCCGGGTTGCCGGATGGAGCGTCTGGGCTGCATCGTAGCGGTTTTAAGTCAGCAGGCGAGACTGCGTGATTGGTGCGTATTGATAGATGATGTAGGCGATGCTGGGGTGAGATGGCTCTAGGCTCACCAAGGCTGGCATATGCTCAGCTCCCTCAGCAGCAGAGGATCTAGACTGCGCCCCTCAGAATCTCAACGGCATTCAAGACAGTGAATCACTAGCACTGAGCCTCGGACCAGTGCATGATGCAATGAATGCGACATTGCCATGATGGATGCGTGGCAGTGAGTGTGGCGATTCAGGATCGGCTCACTCTCGTTCTTTGTTACCGACATGCTCGAATCCTTCGAGGGCGGCCCCTGGTTACAGCAGTTGGACAGGACACGGCAGCAGTGCTTGCCAACGAGTGCATATTCACGGTGAAGCGTGATCAAGCTGCATTAGCACCACCTCCAACAACCTAAGCTCACGGGGAGATTGGGGACTAATTAGACCCAAACCTTGACGCAGGGCGCCCAGCGCTAGAAACTCGGCGCTCCAACGGCGAGCAACCATAATAAAGCGTGGGCTGGAATGCTCTAGCCGGCAGACTTGGCGACTAAGGGATCGTGAATGCGGAGGGAGGCACAACAAGAGAGACATTCGGTCGCATGTGGAGGACGAACCCTTATTATGACGCAACGGAGTTTGACAGTGCCGAATCCGCCGAGGTCAATGTTGCTCGTCATCTCATTTCTCCATCTCTCATCTAGTTAGGCAGGTCGGTTCTGGCCACAGTCGATTTGTGGCAAATGATGCTGTCGATCTTGATTCTCGGTAGTGTTAGAGCCATCCTACAGGAGCCATAGCAGAGTCGATCGACGGGGACGGATCGTCAGGAGTACGGCGGGATGCCGGCCATTTTACCGGATCGGGTATATGGTTGGAGGAGTCGGTGAAGCAAAATCATGCAACCGATTGAAGCACATTGGTGTTGGTGTTGGTGATGGGATTGATGTTGGTGAATTGGCCATGTTGGCTGGAGTTGCATTTTCCCGTGGGTGGTGTTCAACGCCAGACACGGCATTTAGGGGCGCGTCGTTCCTTTTTTCCCTCCCCACTTGGGGGCACTTGGAGGCACTTGGGTGCACTTGGATGGGATGGAGGCGCACCAGGCTGCAGCGGCACACAGCGCAGCCAATGGCATCGCCCCAAACAACTCTCAGGGGACATCAAACAATGGTCCGTGTTTCGTTTTACCATCACTTCCGGCGCAACGATTGGATCTGGCGCCTGAGCACGGCCTGTCTGAGCTCTGACCGTCTGACGTTGCTGGGCGCCATACATCGTCCGTATTCGGGGCCCCGAAACCGAAACGACGGTCCGAAACGGCGATCCAAACAGTGTTTTTCAGGCCATGAGATCAGGCGAGGCGAGGGCAAAGTGCCAAAGTCCCAACAAGGGAAATGCCGGCCCCTTGATCTGCCCATCTGCTCATCGTCTTCTCTCCAGGGCGAGGGATCCCCCCGTCGTCAATGAAAATCGGGCGCGTCGGAAATGGCTGGGGGTCAAGACTGGGGCAGAACTGGAACAGGACTGGGGGCCATCGCTCGCCGATCAGCACCTTCAGCCGCTGCGTGCCCTGAGCCCGAGCTGATCTCAGCCCGTTGGGCGACACGCGATGGGGGCATGCTTCGTGTGACGTCAAGTGCCAAGTCACCCCCTGGCCGATCCGCGACTGTTTGCGGAGGCGCTGCGGAGGCTTGCGACGGGGCCTGCGAGTCCGCGACTCCTAGCTAGCCACGACTCGGTGCTCCTGCCTCGCGCCGTCAGCGGGCGAGTTTCAGATCGTTCCTGCCCGCCGGCCTATTTGTCTATATTTGCAGGCCCAGCCCTGGATGCGGCCCTGACACACTTATCGTGACACACTTCAATCCTTCTTTTTGCGTCTCTGCTCCCTTTGCCTTGTCAGGTCACCCGGCGCCTCCAGCAGCCCCATATCTATCGCTCGTCCTGTCTCGGGATAGTTATCCTGTCATTCTTTTCTAGCCCGTTTTTGGTCCCTTGACCGTGTTTATCCCGTCCATCCCCCCTCTGTTTCTCGACTCTGTTTCCCGACTTTCCTGTCGTGCATCCTTTCATCTCTTCTTCACCTGCTCCGCCTCATCTGTCCCTCGGTCCCCTGCCCAACCCAACAGGCAAACACCATCCAACTTTCGCTTCGTCTTGTGGAACATTCCCAGCAAGGATAGCTGTGCTTCCTGCTACATACTTTAGGTCCCCTAGAGTCTACTTGTTCCTCATTAGCTGTCGTGCTTCTCTCGCTGCCTCGACACACCAATTGTATACCAACCTGACATTTCCGTTCCAACGATACCACCGCCTTTTCCTGTTTCACATCGAATCACTCGGAATTTTCAAACCGGACCTGTCTTTTCATTCTCAACTTAGCAATCTTGATCCACCATCTCGACCGCCACTCTGCACACGCTGCATTCAGAACATACCACGACGAGTTAAAAATAAACATCAAGGCTGCCTGCAAGGAATTGCAAGTCTCCTTGAAGTCACATCGATATTATCTAGCCACCATTACATTGCCGACGTCGGGCTCGCATTGATCTCCGAGTCCGAAATCCGTGGCGCGGTGCCGTGGTTGTCTGCGACAAATTGCGTTTCGACTCCGGCTGTTACCAGTTAATAGTCAGAAGACCTCCATCCCAGTCAACAGCCCACCTGGTCCAGGCCAAGTGTATCATCTTCAACCGCTCTTCATTTTATCCGATTACATCTCTCAACCCAGGACTTTGGTATTTCGACACTAAGTGACGGGACTTTCATCAACAACACATCACATTTATTTGTATTCAACGAGGGCCACCTCGCGTATCATCAAAATGCTACAGCTATCATCGCAACGACTGCCTCGGCTGTCTCACCTCCTCCTCGCTGCCGGCTATGCCTCAGCATCAACTCTCGTTCTGTCCAACTTTGAGGACATTTCATCAAAGGTGACTGTGTCAAGCAGCTGCCGCAGTGCCTACAACACCCCTCTCACAAACTGCGACTTTGACGATTTTGGCGACAACGCGTGCTCTTCGAAGTGCAAATCGTCGATTCTAGAAGCCCAAAGCAACATCCAGAGCGACTGCGCTGATGTTACCGTCGACTCGAGCTCCCTGCTATCTCGCGCGCTGAAGGGCGAGCTGGTCCAAGTGACCTGCAAGCATGTGGACGGTGACGATGCGGAGGAGTCCGCAACCACCACGCTCAAGACACGCACCAATTCCAATAAGAACCAGATGATGGAGACCTCGACGATTACGAGGAAGTCGACATCAACGGCCGAAATTGGGACGGCGACGGCGACGGCTTCGGAAGCGAAGCAAACAACTTCACTTGTGCTCGCAGGCGATGAGCCATCAGCAAGTGTGGCATCGGGCGGAACAGAAACGACAGCCGCCGGCGCGACCGAAACATCAAAATCCAGCAGCTTGGGTGGCGATCCATTCGCGTCGAACAACGACACCGGTTCGGGTTCGGGTCGAGTCGCGAGTTTGGGATATGCTTCGTTGGTGGTTTCCGCAGTTGCCTGTGTGATGGCAGTAATTTGAAGAGATTGTGGAGAAGGGATAAAATGTTTAGATATACCAGGAGAGGGCTACAGCTACGGGAAGAAGGTCGTATTAATCTTCATGCATATTTCTATTGTTCACCAAAATCGTGTATTTATCCCCTTTATGTTTGTCACACTTAGACTCCAATGACATTTGCCTGAGAAGGGCTCGAACCTTTGGCCCTACAAATATGAAGGGGATATCCACCTAGCTAATGCCATGTTCATTTTGACGATTTCGTGAGGCCATACCGACCCATGTCAAATTTTGATATGGTATATTTGGTGGGAGGAGAGATGGGGGGGAAAAGGTACTATGCACCAAACTATGACTGAAGGTGTCCATATAAATAGTAGGAGTTATGGCGCAGATCAAGGTAGTATTTGCTAAGATGTGATTTCCATCTATTTTATATGTCTTTGTAAAGCTCACCGGTAGCTGTAGTGCGTGTGCAGTTGTGACCCGACCGCATAGTTGACTGTGAAAAGATGCGCCACTCGACACTCGAGAACCTTCGATCTTGAATATTTTGTCGGTAATCGATGAGATATCGGTTGAAGGAAGATGACACTACGATTGGTACAATATAAGACATTTGCACCACCCGGTGCAGTTTTGCTCTTGGCAAACTGCACAAGCCCTTGGCGCCAACTCTGCCAACAGTTGCCAATCCTGGGGTGCGGTCTGGGCATCTTGGCCATGCACCAATACTGGGATATCAGATCTCCAAGAGATCTCCAAGAGATCTCCAAGACTTTTGACGTTTTTACATAATCTTACTGATCTCACCACAATATTCGGATACCTACTGCCGACGACAAAGATTGAGAGTCAGAGCGACCCAGGACGTATGTTGAGGTGTGGTATGTTGGGCGATTTTCGAGGGATGGAGGATGAATGCACGGCACATGACTTGCGGTGGCTGATGATAAGACAACGGTCTAGACCTCTGGGGAGATGGACTTCCGGGGCCGATACCCAGTGCTTTGACCACGCCTCCATCGTTGGCTGTCAAATCTCGACGCATGTTTTAAATTGGTTTATTTTTGCATTCATGCCCAATCCGCTGGCTCAAGCCATGTGGCGGCGGCAGGCCAGGGTGAGTGGACTCGGACGTATGCGGAAGCGAGCCGCCGTGGGCGTTGAGGCAGGGAGGGAGAACTGGGAACGCCAACGCGGGATGGGATAAGACGATGCATCGAATGGCCCGGAGCTTGTCCCGAAGGGAGTTGATGGGATCTTAAAGTTGGCGGTGACAAATTAACCTTGTATTTGGGGCGATTGGGGGGTGTGCAGGGGACAAGTGACGAGCAGGCCGATCACGTCGAAAGTCTTTACGGGATTGGATGGCAGTGGCAGACGAGAAGGGTTTTGTGGAGGCGAGCGACGAAATGCTGCCAACGGCGTGAGGCAGCGTCAGCTTAGGTTGGCCGCCGACGGTGCCGATACGATGCATCTGGACATGATGGACAGTCCGAGGAGGAAACAGAGGTCATGGGGGCGGTAGCGTCGCTGTGACTTGACGTCGATGTGCATTTGTGTCGAGGCGTGTTGGGGACGATGACTGCTCTCATGTTGTAACAGGGTGCGTGCGATGTGATGATATGCAAGATTGTAACGGGAAACGAAAACAACCTTTTCGTCTGCAACACGCATGCCGCTCGCATGGGGGCACGGGAACCCATCAACAACTCAGCAACGAGGGGGACGACGAGGATGAGAAAAAACTCGTTCGGCCCTCGCTCGGACGCCCGGCGATGGGAGCAAAACGCCAAGCGGCCAAGGAGCCAAGCATGGAAGAGATTGGTTGACGGCTTCAGGTCGCAATCACAAGATGGGAACTTGTTCGATGGAGGGGCCGTCCCTAACCAGAGGAACAGGGTCCGGGCCTGAGTGCGTGGGTATCATGGGCGCGGTGCGAGCTCTTGGGCCCGTATAGTGGTGGCTCCGCGTACGCAGCATGTGCCGGGGTGGAGGAGGCGAGCCGGGGGGCGTGTTGGTGATGGCGCTGCTCCATCGTGCTGCTTTAAAAAACGCTGAATGGTGCGTGTGCCGTGTGCTTGGGGATGTATCCTTGGGATTTGCGGCGTTCTTGTTGGTTGGTTTCTTTTCTCTGCTCCTGGGTTGCTTTTTCTCACGGCATGTCAGAGCATGGTTGAGGAGTCATGCTGTTTTTCGTTGAGCCGGGGTAGACGGTCCCGTGGTGCAGCAGGCGAGAAGTGGCTTACGGTTGGCCTCATACCGTGGCATGCCACGACGACAAGGCATGCAATGGCTTCAGCTTTCTCGGGAGCTGGCAGAGTTCCCTCGCGTGGCTTCTGGCCAGGGCAGCAAGCTCGAGAATACTCTGGACCGTGATTAGGCGAGGGCTAGAGGGCGCGGGTGAGACTTGGGGACCCTCAATGGGGGCGAGAACCTGGGAAGATCTGAGATTTGAAGAACGGTCTAAGCCGGACTAGCCCGTGAGACGTGCTTGGTCGTTCCCGGCCATGTTCTGTCTCTGGTACTCAGACACTGTCCGTTCCCAGCAGCTGGGTTTTGTCACCGGCGACGGCGATGTTCCAAGGCCGCAATACTGATCAAGACGATGCATTTTCTGTCTGCCTCTGCGCCTGATGCACATTCTTCAAGCTCGCCCCTATCACACATCCAGATCCAAGGGCCTGCGTGAGGCCCTGCTGTGGCGTCGCAGGCAAAACCTTCCACAGAGGACGCTGGGAGCCACTGAGGTCTCCCTAAAAGCAGCGCTACAACCGTGGCCCCGCGACGACCCCACTTGGTTCCCTTGGCAGTACCCGCCTCCACCGGGGGTCCCTGTCTTTATTGCGTGGGCGCCGCTGCTGCTCCCCCAAGCGATAGCGAGCTCGCGAAGGGGACGGCTGCTCTCAACGAGGTTAAATCAACCCGGGGCGCCCGTCTCCCGCTCGCCGTCCGCGATTCCGGTTTTCCTCCTCATTCCTTTCCCTTGTGCTGCTTCTTGCTCTGGGAAATCCTGCGTCGCCTGCTCCCGCCATCCGAAGAACCAATTCCCTCTGGGGCGCAGCCGGGAAGCCCTGTTTTTTGACGTTTGGGTTTGCTATCGGCTCCGGGCCAAGAACGTTGTGGCGCACCATAGCGTCTCCTTCCGGTTCTGCGGTCCCCGAACCGGTACATCTGCCCTGTGACGACATTGGCGGCGGCCTGTGCCATTTTTCCATTTGACTTTGGCTTTTCCGACTTCGACCTTCAACAACAACATCACCGCCTCCCTCGCTCGATCGCTCGCTTCCCCTTGGGATTCCTGGATGGTTCGCTGGTCCGGCCTTCCTCGGTGCGACTTCAATTGACCGGCGCCGTCGCCTCCACCGTCCCCGCGCCCGGGTCCGAGACCACGCCCCGCGGATTTGCGACTGCGACTCCGATACACGATCCGATAACACGACATCGCCACACACGCGCGACTACGGTCCCCATCGCAATTACACAAGATGGCGTGGAGTCACCTCGACATCACCAAGCCGCACTTGGTGTATGTCATCCTCGGCGGCTTCACCTCCATCTTCATGCTGTGCTCCTCCCTCATCAAGGAGCGCATGTACATTGGTGAAGCCACCGTCGCGACCCTCGTCGGCGTCATCTTCGGCCCCCATGCCGCCAACCTCATCAACCCGAACGAGTGGGGGAGCACCGACATCATCACCGTCGAGTTCTCCCGCATCGTCCTCGTCGTCCAGTGTTTCGCCGTCGGTGTCGAATTGCCCAAGTTCTACATGGAGAGGCATTGGCGCTCCGTCGTCTACCTGCTCATCCCCGTTATGACCTTTGGCTGGCTGATGGTCAGTCTGTTCATTTGGTGGATGATCCCGCCCCTGAACTGGCTCGAGAGTCTCGTCGTTGCTGCCTGCGTTACCGCCACTGATCCTGTCCTGGCTTCGTCCGTCGTCGGAAAGGGAAAGTTCGCTAAGCGAGTGCCCAAGCATCTGAGAGACTTGCTTTCGGCAGAATCTGGCTGCAACGACGGCATGGCTTTCCCCTTCATCTACCTCTCGCTCTATCTTATCCAGTATAACCGAGACGCAAAAGATGTCAGCTTCTACTTTGTCGTCTACGTCCTGCTCTACGAGTGTATTTTCGGCGCCATTTACGGCTTCATGGTCGGTTATATTGCCCGCCACAGTATCAAATACGCAGAGAGGCATGATCTCATCGACCGCGAGAGTTTCCTTGTATTCTACTTTGTCATTGCCCTTTTCTGTGCTGGCTCTGGTAGTATCTTGGGCATGGACGACCTGCTGGTGGGTTTCGCTGCGGGTGTCGGCTTCTCCAATGACGGTTGGTTTGGCGAGAAGACGGAAGAATCTCATGTTTCCAACGTTATTGATTTGTTGCTGAACTTGGCATACTTTGTCTACTTTGGTACCATTATCCCCTGGGAGCAGTTCAACAATGGCGTCGAGGGCCTCAAGGCTTGGCGCTTGGTTGTCATTGCCGTCTTTGTCATCTTCTTCCGACGCATTCCCGTCATGATGGCTCTGAAACCTCTGATACCGGACATAAAAACCTGGCGAGAGGCCTTGTTTGCAGGCCATTTCGGTCCAATTGGTGTCGGTGCCATCTTCGTTGCCATGCTTGCGCGAGCCGAATTGGAACATTCCGAGCCAGTGCCAATGGAAGAAATGCCTCCTGAGAGCGCCGCGCACTACACGTTGATATACCTAGTGTGGCCTATCACCGCCTTCCTCGTTGTCACGTCGATTCTTGTTCACGGTTCATCCATTGCTGTCTTCACCCTCGGCAAGCGTATCAACACCTTAACCCTAACTATGTCCTACACAGCCGCTCCTGAGGACGGCCCGTCCTGGATGAACAGGCTTCCCAGAATCACTTCGCAGTCACGCTCACAGGCTAGGATGTCTGAGACGTCATTCGAGGAATACAAGAACCCGGCGTACCCCCCTGGTACTGTGCCCCCATCTGGTTACCTGCTGCGACGACAACAAAATGAAGACGAGAAGGCATCGGGAAGCCGCCCTTCCTCGGTCATGGCGCGAAAGCGGAAGACCAAGAAGTGGGATGATGGAATCGGGCCTGGCGGCCCCGTTGCCCAGTCTGCCATTTTCCCACAACGCCCAGCTGCATTGGACGCGACGCAATCTGGCGAAAATAGCGAGAAGGAAGTCTCACCATCCCGCGATAATACCGACTCGACACTGGCTCCCCAAGATAGTTTCAAGTCCAAGGATCCCGAGAAGGTTGAGGATGAGTTTGGAGAAAGCCCCAGCGGTAGCAGCGGGCGCGTAACTCCCAGACGCATCGAGGTGTATGACGAAGGCGACAACATGATATTTGAGACGGAGGACGGCGAGGTGATTGATGTTCAGCCGGTTCCCCGCCCCAGCCACGACGAACTTCCGCTGCCTACCACAGCTAGTGCGTCAAAGGTCGATGGTGAAAGTTTCTGGTCGATTGGAGGTTTCCGCAGGAAGATGAGCGAGGTGTACACTGTTGAGATGGAAAAGCGCAAGGACAAGGGCAAGTCCGAGAGAAAGCACGAGCCGGCCCGAGCATATCAATTCGGTAACACGGTATGTCCCATAGGTGTCTACATCTGCAACTAGAGCTAACGTATGGTAGATTATTGTTGAGGATGAGGACGGTGAGGTCGTGAAGACCTACGAGTTGCCCACACAGAAGGCAGAGGGTGCGCATGAAGGTGGTAGCGATCTCCTTGGAACTAGCCTGAAGTATATGGGATTGGGCAGTTTGGCCCGTCCCGTCGCCGAGAAAGTCCCTGAGGCGATTGCCGAGGAGGGTGAAGCAAGCGGCACTGGCGCTGCCAGGCCCACTAGGGCAGCCAGACGGCAGAGCGTCGCCCAGGAGCAGGCTGTGGATGACCGGAATATTCGCTTTACGATTGGTGGTGTCAACCAACGCATGACCAAGGAGGACTTTATCCGCGAGGTGCAAAAGCTCAATGCGAAGACACGAAAAGAGGTTGTTGAGCAGTCAACCGCCTCCATGACGGTCAAGCGGATTGCTACCCAAGACCCGCCTGCCGCCCAAAGCCCTACATCCAAGATCACGGAGGAGCCCGAGACCGCATGGGTCGGTAGATCGACACGTCGCCCTACCACCGCGCGTAGCTCCGAGTCCATTTCCCCCACACGCACCCCCGGCAAGACGAAGCCTTCGGAGGAGCAGGGCGAAACCGCCGTGGAGCGCAAGCGTCGTCTTGCAGTTCTGGCAACCCAAACTGAGGAGACTGTTGAAACGCCTGCAGAGCGAAAGCGTCGCCAGGCTGCGCTCGGCATGGGCGAGGAGAGTGCTGATGACAGTGATGATGAGGGCGATGAGAGAGTGCCCCCGACCAACAGGAGGGGAATCACATTTGCGGAGTCGACACGACCAAGCAAGGGAACGAAGGGAAAGGCGGCTAAGTAGAGGAGGAGACATATCACTTACATTTACATGGAATATAGAGTAGACGAAGGATATCCCGTACGATAGTTACGCATATAGGAAATAATTGGCCTCATAATGGCACATGATTCATCTCTTTCGTCCAGTCTGCGTCTGCTCCTGAGACTGTTCATCTCAATCACTCCTAACCTCAACCAACATCTTGCCCGTATTCTTCCCGGCGAACAAATCTGCCAGGCCCTGCGGCGCGGCCTCGAGTCCGCCCTTGACAACGGTCTGCGTCCGCTGCAGTGTCCCGTCCTGCAACCACTGCACTAGCTCGGCGCGAGCCTGCGGAGCGTCTTCGAGGTGGTGGAAGATGTTGAAGCCCTGGATGGTGGCGGATTTGGGGGCGATGGGGAAGAGGCTCTAGAGGCATGTTATTGATTGTAAGTAAAGAGGAGGAGACCTAGACTGACTTTGATACCGCGGGGAGTGCTCGTGTTGTAGCCGCTTGTGTCGCCATTGATGATAATGCGGCCGAATTTCTTGATGTGGGCAATGGCTAACTCGAGCGTTCGTCCGCCAACTGCAGTTGGTGTTAGTCCAAGCTTAACAACACCCATCCATCGCACTTGTGTAGACTCACCACTATCGAAGTAAAGATCAATCCCCTCTCCCACGGCCTTCACAAACTCCTCCTCGAATCTCTCATCTTTGTAATCGAGCACCTCATCCACGCCCAACTCCCTTAGCCACTTGCCCTTCTTCTCACCCCCAGCGATGCCGATGACCCGCGCACCTCGCATCTTGGCCAACTGCGCCGCCACACTGCCCGTCGCGCCGGCAGCGCTGCTCACGAGGACCGTCTCGCCTTTCTGAGGCTTCCCGACGCGCAGCATGCCAAAGTAGGCCGTTAGACCTGTGAATCCCAAGACGCCGATGGCGTCTGTCAGGGGCAGGGACGCAGGGAGGTATGAGACTTTCTCAAAGGTGCCCGCTGAGAGGACGGCGGTGCTGACCCAGCCGAAGAATGAGGTGATGAGATCTCCAGTCTTCACGTCCGGGCTGCGTGAGGCGAGGACACGGCAGAGAACAGGGCCCGGCATGGGCTCTCCCTGCGTGGTTTCTAGAATGCCGTTGTTGGCGTTGAGCCAGTGGCGCATGACGGGGTCGAGGGATAAGTAGAGTGTCTCGACAAGAATCTGGCCATCATTGAGGTCTTCTTCTGAGGGGGATGGGACCGTACGGGAAGTGAAGGTTTCGGACGGGATAATAGCGCCGCTGGGACGGGCCTTGATGATAATTTGGAGGGTGGACGGTGCCATTGTGAGAGATGATGTGATTCTTTTAGGTGAGGTTGCGATTATTTATGATTATAACCTGATGAGTAGATTGAGTCGATGTTAAAATAGTCGTTCCTTCATTTGAACAGTTTCACCAGCCCGTCTTATACATCCTCCAGCTGAGATGTAGTTCTCGGGCTGAGCTTCAATAATCGCCCTCAACGTAGGTTGCAACCGTAACTAATAACGTTATCCCTAGGATGTTCAACAAGACGAGATAAGCAGCCAGTACAAATTATGGTCAGCACACCGCCGGTCCGTCACTTGGAATGCATAATTCCTCCGAACTACATCTGGACCAGGGTTGTCAGCCCGCATCTGGATAACGGCATCGGCTCGGAGGTTACTAAGCCAGCTTCCGTTCGGGATGATCCACGCCCGGAGTCGGAGGTTGAGCGGCCGGTATTGGTAATCCGCAGGCATCCCAAGATGGCACGCCAATTGATATGAATATGTCGCAACCATATCAACTTCATTTTGTGAATCTAAAAGAGTACGTAGTCTTGAGAACGCCACAAGGTGTAGAGGCGTTTGATGTCACGTGCTTCCGCACGTGGCTCGAAGCTGAGAAGGACGGATCATGGCTGAGCCGACGCGCTTTCAGCTGGCTTGGACTAGAACAGATCTCTCAATTGAAGCTCAATGCGACCATGATTCCGATGTTTTAATTTATTTCAACTCCTATATCTTGAATATATATTTTCAACCTCCTTGAGGACCCAATGGATTCGGTTAACCAACAAGACTCGCCGCTCTCCATCGGCGCCAACATCACAGGCATCCTCACATTCGTGGTGGCCATTGCTGCCGCTATATACGCCCGCATTACATACCTCCGGAACAGCGACGATGAGTACTTTCGAGTCAAGACGTCTCTGTCCTGGTACAAAACTGAGTCGACGTGGCTCGCTGATCTCGTGACGGCCATCAATGCCCAGCACGAAAGCTTCCACAACTACCAGCCTGAGTACCAGATGTACACCTTTGTTATGGATGATCTACTCAACCTCGAGCGACGCCTGCTAGACTTGGTGACTGACACCGAGACCAAGGCGGCAGTCGGAGACGAGGGCAGAAGATGGCCGCTTGTGCCGCGGAGTTGGCAAGGAGGAAGGACATCAGTGGCAATGGCATGGATGTCGGTCAGAACCAAGGCGCTGGAGCTCGTAAGGCAGCGGGAGAGTCTGACTGCGAGAGTGCAATTCATGCAGATGAGCATGATTTCATCGAGACTCAGAGACCTCGAGTCGAGGACAAAGTGGCGGGAAATGAAGATGGACGAGAGCTCGCGGAAACTCGAGGCGCTGGTGGAGAACCAACGGGACAGGATCCGCCGGTTGGAGGATCTGGTGAGCCAGCTCATGCACCCGGACCAGTTCAGTCTGTCGCGGGCAGGGACATTGAAGAGCCTTAGCATCAAGAGATCAGGGTCGAGCGATTTGGTGAAAGAGGATAGTTCGACCGTAGGGGGGCAGGCCCAGGAGCCAGATCCAGCGAGGGCATTGAGTAATTGACCCAAGTGTTTATGCGAAAGCGTATCCCTTCTGCCATGCCCATGCGATGGTGATGGCCAAGCTGAGAACGCCCCACAAGAGCTCCAATTCGACGATAGACCAGAGCCATAGACAGCCCAAGGGCGGGGCTCTCTTCATGACAGCGAGATATCCGAACTTGTTGCTAATGTGGACGAGGTAGGGGCCGGAGGCGAGGCTCATGATGAAGAAGATGGCCTGGCGAATGCCATGTTGGTACTTTCGAGGGATGCCGGGGATCAGGGTTGGGTTCGCTTCGTGGGGGTGGAGAGGATAGAAAATGAAGAAGAAGACTGGCATGGCCAAAGCATTAGCATGAAGTCTACGGGACTGTAGAAGGTCGGTAGGAGATAGAGCATGACTTACGAATCCACGCCTGGGCAGTCCGGGCCCAGGCGGACAGCCAGTCGATATCCATGCCATACTGGTGCTGAACCAACACCTCGAAGGTGAAGTGAATCATGGCGAGGGTCGATGTCCAGAGAGCTGCCTCGAGGAACCGCTCGGCGCCGGGGCTGAGAACGACTTCCCCATTCTTCTCGCGGTCGAGCTGGGCCTGGCGGGCGTCGGCCTGCTCGAAGAGGTTCTTCCCCTGGGCCATGTCGAGCAGCGTCTTTTCGGAGGGACCGGAGCGATCCGGCTGCTTGAGCGGGATGTCCTTGATGGACTTTTCCTTGCGTTGGCGGGCCATTTTGATAGCGAGGTGTGGCGCCGAAAGACTGATGTTGGGAACGTCGTTGGTGTCGTCGCGACGTGGATGCTCTGGAGTTTGAAAGCTGTCGTCAAGCTATGTCAGAGACCAGACGGGTTTAGTGCATTTTCCCTTTCAAGACCCCTGAGGCGGGTGTCTCTCATCAGCCCGGTGCAACCCACCCCCACCGCCAATCAACTCCAGGGGGTTTACAGAGCCCACGCGCAGGATTTACCACCTGACGGGACATTTTCTAGCGACAATAGCGCCAATGCCGCATGCGCTTTAGCGGATGGGGTCGGAGACGCTTCAAGCTTCGGGCACGGGACGCCATTAAATTATGCCAACGGCCAGCCATCCAGGGCATAACAGGCGTTACTGGAAACTGGTAGGGTGCAGGGACAGGGGCTTTAAGGGTTACACACCGTAATCGCAAGGGGGCATTTGCGACAGCCCGCCTCCCACTCCCCCTCACCAACCCTCCAGCCTCCCCCACGAGAGCCTCACCTCCAATTGTTGTCTCGTGACACCTCTGTTCAACTTCCAACACCTCTATTTGCTCCCCTGTTGTCCTGATTTCACGGCGATTTGAATTCGCTGTGTAAATTGCTTGTTTCTTTCGCCTGCTGCTGCGTGGCCCCTCCACACCCAGTTCGCGGGCGCAACACCGAGCTCCACCCACAGCGCGCGCCGTCTTCAACCAACCGACCGACCGATCGAACTTCGCTTCCAGCTTCAACAGCTCCACGATACGGAGAAGAACTCCCCTTGTCTCCGACTACAACCGCGACCATGGACTTCTACTACCTCATCCTCGCGGTTCTCGCCGTGGTGCTCCCGTCCTTCTACATCCTCACCGCGAGCATTGCGTCGTCCCGCCTCCCGACCCTGAAGAACAAGCGCATCTGCCTCCTCATCGCCCACCCCGACGACGAGGCCATGTTCTTCGCGCCGACGATCCTCGCCCTGACCCGACCCGATACTGGAAACCATGTCAAGATCTTGTGTTTGAGCACCGGTATGAACCGACCGGCACTGCTGAGCTGAGGCAGTCGCATGCAGCTTTCAATGGCAAAAAAGAGACGTTGTGTTTGGCTGATGGTTTCGACTGTGGCTTTAGGGAACGCCGACGGCCTGGGAGAGACACGCAAGAAGGAACTCGTCAAGAGCGGCTTGACTTTGGGTCTGCACGACGAGGACGACGTGTTTGTGCTCAATAACCCGTATGTTACCCTTCCGGCGCAAACGAAAGAGAACAGCAAACTGACAATTGCCCCCAACAGAACCGACTTCCCCGACTCAATGACGACAGTATGGGATCGCAACAAGATCGCAGGCCTCTTGGGTAGCGCCTTTGCGCCGCTCCTTGCTCGCGAGCGCACCGAAGACGCCGCCCAGCCGACGGCCAATATCGACGTCCTCATTACCTTCGATTCCCATGGTGTCTCATCGCACCCCAACCACATCTCCCTGTTCTACGGCGCACGAACCTTCATCGCCGGCCTCACCCAGGGCAAGCCCGAGTGGAAGAGCCCCGTCGACCTCTATACCCTCAGCACCGTCAACTTCGCCCGCAAGTACGTGTCCTTCCTCGACACATTTGTGACGTTGCTTCGCTCTAGGGGCGTCGTCACTGAAGACGAAGCTCGCCCAGGCGGCCTCGTCTTCTTCAACTCGCTCGTCGGCAGCAACGCCCTAGGCACCGCCTGGCAGGCCATGACGGAGGCGCACAAGAGCCAGATGGTCTGGTTCCGCTACGGCTGGATCACCTTTAGCCGCTACATGGTCATCAACGACCTACGCCTTGAAAAGTTCCCCAAGTGACCTATTCGCATTAGAGCGATGACGCTACCGCATATTACCGGGAGTTTGTTGGGTCGCCGGTTCAACTGGCATGACGTGTTTGCTGTATGATACGGCTATACGTATGCAATCCCATCTGCTCTTAGGAGAAATCAATAGAGACAAGGAAAAGAAGAGGAGGAAGAACAGATCGTAGCAAAGCTCCGCTTTTTATGTTGCTGGGTGGGTGGTATTTAAGGCATCACCCATGAGCCATGTTGTATGACACATGTTTGCAGATTACATAACTCTCACCCTCTCATCATCAGTCTCGTCGATATTATGGCAAAGTCGATAAGTATTTTATTATTGTTCAAATAGTAATACTCCGCATGAATTTATATTAAGGGCAGTCTGCTTTCCAGTATACTGCCAGCAGTCAGCTAATCCCAGATCTTGACGGTCGGTATTCCTTCTCTTCCCATCCCATTCGTTTCCGAGGTCGCAACTCCAATTCTAATTTCGACTGCGCATTCTTTTGAGATGAGAATATGCGTGCGCTAGCTCTTCGGGCCCGTAGGGTAAATCACGTAGCCCTCCGGACTTAGGATGGACGGATAAGCCTTGACCATGGCCCGATCGATCTCCTGCCATTCCCCTGCAAGGTCGTCCCAAGGTATCAAAAACGGGCTTTTCCGCTTTTCCGGAGATCGTTCTCCTAAGCCCCATTGCTTTTGCAATCGCTCCGAGTTGAATCTGTCGTGCTCGACCTTAGCTAAGATTTCGACTTGGTCGCGGGTGAATTCAATGACGGGCTCACGAGTCCCTTGCTTCTCCGAGAGGTAGCACGATATATGGCGCAGCTTTTGGGATATGGACATAGCGTGCGCCCGGGATGACTCCTTTAACTCCTCCTCTAGCTGGGCCCAGTGGACGAGGTCGCTAAGGTCCATTTCAGGTGTCGCAGTCTTCGCTTCAAAATATGTCTCGTGTAGTTTGACTGCAATCTTCTCGACAACCTCGGGAGGAAGCGGGATACCGCTCATATGCAGAGTGAATTCGGCATAGTCCACGTGCATATTCAACTGAGCTGGAGGGGGGAGGGCAGCCCGCTCGAAACTGCGGTGGCCGTTGACCCTGCTCATCGCAATGATGGTTTTCAGAGACCTGATGCCCTGCCTGTAAGTAGGCACCAGCAGTAAACTGTTCAGAACGCTTTCATTAATGCGAATTTTGTCCCCAGTTTTGAGATTTGGCTCTCTTTCTTCGAGCAATGAACGGAGGATGACGGCACGCCGGACGGGGTATAATCTATCATCCCCTTCGCCATGATCGAAACGATTTGGCCCTAGGACGTTAACGAAGCCATGCAAACAACCAAGGAAATCTTGTAATCGAGGGTCCCCTTCGGCGCGAGATTTCAGGTCATGGTAACTCTTGTTGACGGTGGTTCCGAAGAAGAAAATAGCAGGGCCAATAGGTCTGCTAAACCCATGATCTGAAAAGTTGCCTCCCAGCATTACTGGAAGAAGATGAGGCAACCAACCCGACTGAGACTCAGCAAGACTGCCATCAAAGCCGCTAATATAAACCAGCGGAATGCTACCTTCAAGGGTGCAGTCCCGCACTGAATGAAAAGCGACCAAAAGGTCATCCGGAGATGTAAATTGAGAAAGGTCAAACCGCAGCTTCTTGACTTTCTGACCCTTCGCCGCGCTTTGAGCAACTTGAAGTGCAGCAAACGCCTTTCCAGCGCCCCGCGGGCCGCACAACGCAATACTAAGCGGTTTGGTCTTGGGTGAAGAAAAGTACAAGTTCAAGAAGTTAAACAGTGTCCGGAACAATTCGATTTCTTGGCGATCAAATAGCACGAGATTGCCAAATGATGTCAACGGGACCCGTATTTCGGGAGACATGACCCCATCTTTCACAATTCGGCGGGCAACCTCGGCAGCATCTCCGACCAAGTGGTCTATAAGGGACCAGTTGCGTTCTGTGCCACTGGCGATTGGATCTGAAGGAATTGACAACGACAACAACTGGTCATCTTCCTCGCTGTCGCCAAGGCCAGTCATAATAGCCGGAGTCTGATAGATGAATGGATTCGGTCCTTCAGGGTCCTTGACCGTGAGGCCTCGGCGAGATAGCCGTCTCGCGGCCCAGAGACCGCATTTAATTCCGTGCTCGATGCTAAGGTCATGCGACTCGATAAGTCCTTTCGAGAAGCCAGCCACAAATGCCTCGTCTGCACCGGGGATGGGACCAAGGTTTTGTCGACTAAACTGGCCTTCGACACATTGCGAATCGAAAACTAGAAGAGGTGCGGCTGCTTGGCGTCCAGTGTGATATATGACACCGTCTAAGCCGAATCGTACAACCAGGTGAGCGCATGTAACCAGTGTGACAAGCTTGCCAGAGGAACCGAGCTTTTCAACAAAGTCTTCGCATGTCTTCTCCCAGGAGAGTCCATATGATAGCTCAATGCCCTCGGCGCGTAGGTCATCGGCACTGAGAATGACAATGACCTTCTCGGGATCCCGGGGATTATCGTCGACGTATGTCCCCCAGCGCAAATTTTCCCACAACTTCCCCTCGCAAAGAGGATTTGACATGTGGTAGATTAGGAACTGTGGCCGGGAACTCTTGAACTGAGAAATCGCGTTCTCAGCATCGGAGTCTGTGAAAGATGATCCTGATCCAGCGTCTTGTAGAACCCATATAGAGATCGTGTCATGGGCGGTTGGCGGTAGTGGTGGCGTTGGAGCTAGCCATTTCGAACTAGCATCGATAAGTTTCGTGCTCTTATGTCTGAAAGCGGTGCCATGAGGACCAGTTGTGTCATAAGCATCTAGCTCAATAATAGATTGGATAGAAGTCTCTGCCAACCCAGCCAGAGCCGGTTTGTAGATGCGTGCGATCTGTTCAGAATGACCAGTATCTTGAAGCAGTTCGCTGATGAGACCAGCCCCTCCATGGAACCGATGCGCGCTAAAGCTCCGTGTGCCTCCGCCCGCGTCGATTGCGCCAGCAACCCTCGGAAGTAGGAAGAGCTGGGCCGGAGCATCGCCGGAAACGACGACGTGTCTTGACATTTGAGGTAATATGGTCGGTCCCAGGCAATCTTGGTCGACGGCTATTGAGTTGTAGTAATGGGCGGCGACTGGGCGGCTAACGGTGAGATTCGAGGCAGCTGGCAGCCTGATCTCCAAAGTGCACACCGGCTATTGCATACAAGTATATGCTCGTAGGCCGTAGAGCAAGGCAATCCAGGCAACAAGAATGAGGCTTAGCCATTGTCAACGATTCATATCTCAAGTGATGCGATTGGTCATTTTATCTGTGCCAGCAGTATCATATTCTACGGCGCTATCTTCATACAAATTTACCGGCGTCTTTCGTCCCAGACGACTTTTTCGACCGCTTGTGCCACCACGCCCATATGAGCAATACCAACAAGGTCAGAGTGCCAGATATAGCAAAAAACACCCCTAGCCACTTAGCTGAGACTACCTCCCCTTTTTTTCGACCGCTTTCCCAGTCGAATATAGACATGCTGAAAAAGGCCTGTGTGAAATTCGTTAGCTAAACTGTGCAGAAGCTATTGACTGCTTGCTGGTGTCCTACCGCGACGAAAGTACCTGGAAGAAAAACGAGGGTGACGACGGCTATCGTTCTCATCGATCTACTATCCCGGAGACCCTTCTCTGCTGCCATTTGGGAGCTCCTCGCAATCTAGGATCGGCATGTTAACATGAATACCCAGATCTTCAAACTGTGTGATCTCAGTTCAGGCAAACGTACCGATATATTGATTAGATTGTCCATCTATCACAAAATTAGCAATAAACTTTCAAAAAGGACTCCGGGTCTTCTTTTACCCACATTTGTTTGCTGAGCTTGTATCCTTGACAGTGTTGTGTCTAGGTCATGCAATAGAGTCTTTAGGATATCGTCCTGGGCCTGGACAATATCCCGAAAAGTAGCAGAGTATTCCATCACATTGTTCTCCTTGTTATTTCGCTTCTCGATTTTATCGAAGCAACGGACCAAGTTACCTGCCAGTTCACGTGCAAACGTCCATCTGCGATGGAGCATGACATGGCTTTGCTGCATTTTGAACACCTTGTTTCTCATATCACTGACTTTTTCGATGGTCGGGAATACAAAGTTGTCGCCTTGGGTCGGGGATACAAGGTTCTTGTCCTGATTCATAATCTCGGCCTTGATGAAAGTGAGCCTAGTTGTTATCTGTTCCACCTGCCAGCGCAAGAGAACCACGGGTAAGAGCATGAAGTCCAAGTATCGAAGATCCGGGTAGTCGTGGGGGAATTTTTCATTGACTAGCAATGATTCCACCTCTTTTCTGGGTAGGCCCTGGTTTGAAAACACCAGAGTGACCCAATCTGCATCTCTCTGGTATCCGTTGGTGTATTTATCAGCCACTGAGACGCAAAAGTAGGGGTAGTCGTCGTCAGTTGGTGTTTGCGCAATGAAGCCTACAATGAGAGTTGAGTTTCTATTTATTCAGAGAATTGAGTGGAATTCGGCTTGTATGCTTACTGATATTCTCCGTTGACTCCAGCACCGCCGAGCCGGTTGTCTTGTTCTTGACAAAGAACTTGAACCGGTCGCCAGTCCAGCCATTATCTGCCGCAGTTTTGATGAGGGGGGCCAACTTGTCAAGTGGGTCTATGTCAGGGCAATGAGCATGGCTTGCCAATGTTAGTTTGACGAGTCTTCAGCTAGCTTTGACGGTTATACTTACAGCAACCTGAAGCGATGCTTATCTGAAAGACTGCGCTTGTCTCGCTTGGAGCTTGTGAGATTCGGCTTGACAAACTTGGGGTAGAACTGACTAACCTGCGGAGGGGATTCGATGAAACTTTTCGCGCCAGCTTCGTCTCGTGTTTTCCATTGCATCGGGGTGGTGATTTTCCATCCGTTCCTCTAGAGCACTGTGAGAAATTCAAGACGTTGAGTAAAGTAAGACTGGACGCGACACTTACCTTTATTATCATAGCACTGGTCTCGAAGCTGCTGAATTCGACATCCTCACCACTCGTCTTCTCAGACTGAGAAGGAGACGATGTTGTCATAGGGTCAGATCAACGTTATGGAAGCTTAGTAAGCCTCGGAAGACGCTGAAACCAGGCAAGGAGGCTGTGGAGGAACCGGAAGCTGAACTATGGTGTTTGTCGCAGCTTCGACTGATGAAGTTGGGTGATGTCGTTGCGCAGCCTCGTCAGGCTGAGGCAACCGGAGGAAATTACCACAATTTGTTATGCAATTAGGCCCTACCACATGTGATGATAGCGGGAATGTGGCACGAAGCTAACAGCGCCTTAACTAGGCTCGGCGTAGGAACGGCCCGGTTCGCCACAAGGCACGGGATTTGTTAGCCACGAATGAAGGGATTCGGGTGAATAAGATGGAGGCTGGGAATGTCCACCTCCCCCTGCCCGGCCCACAGGCTGACCTAAACACCCTAGGTAGTGACCTAGTAAAAAGCTTGATCTCACCAGTCTTCAGTCATTACTTATTCATAATTCAATTAACCATTAACCAGAGGAGTGAGAATATCTTCAAGATTGGCGATTCGAACTCCCACTTTATTTCCTTGGGATAAAGCATGACAAACGCGTCTTCAGTGCGACAAGCAAGGAAATGATCTCCGCCCCCGCTAATTCATATTTTCATCGACTGCTTCCAGCTATGTTCGGATTCGGATTCGTGAAAGACGAACCCGTTCCTAAGTCGTGGATATACCTAGCATGTTCCGTCACCCTTTAAATATGATGCCATGAGCTATGTATATTCCTATGCACGGTATCCAGACTACTACTGGGAACTTGTATGCACACAATGTTCGACGCCCCGCCGACTTTCGAAATTGCCTGCTGCATGCAGTAAAGGGTATTCGTAAATAGCGAGTTGATACTACGCAACTATCGAAAAAGAAAAACAAGCCGGGGAAAGGGCACACACTGTCTACGTTGTCCCGATTGCACGCTCTGGCAATAATATTGTCATAACTGCCTAACATCCCGATGAACATAATCGTAAGATAGAAGCCAAGCCGATGCGAGTGCAAGTGCGAAAGTAACCGGAAATCGGATTAGGGGGATAGATCCTGCCCCCCACCCCACCAGCCCATACATCCAACAAGCCCACATAGCTAATAAATCTCTCGGGCTTACCAACACCTAGGAAGCAACATTCAGAAAAGTCTCCACAGCATTGTAGGGTTACATCGGAACTCTCCACCAGCCCCCGCACCACCGGCTGAGCCTCTGTCCATCCACGTAGTTGCTCGTCTCCTTTCCGTTCGAGCCGAACCCTCACATCATTCCACAGCCTCTGTCTCTCAAATCAAGTGGCGAATCATCTACGAAATACCGCCCGCCATGGTTCTCACTTGGTTAATTACTGGCTGTACCAGTGGCTTCGGTGAGCTTTTTGTTCGTCAGCTCCGGGCAGCAGGCGACAATGTCATTGCAACTGGCCGTAACGCACACAGTAGGCTTGCTCAGCTGAAAGATATTGGGGCAACCGTTCTGGATTTGGACGTTACCTTGCCTGTCGACGTCATTCAAGCTAAAATCGACGAGGCTTGGGGAGTGTACCCTGGTGGCATCGATGTCGTTGTCAATAACGCCGGTTATATTCTCAGCGGCGCTATTGAGGAACTAACGCAAGTATCTTGTGCCTGTTTCTTGAAGCACCTTAGGTGAACTGACAAGTCATGTATAGGCAAGAAGACTTCGAAAGTTCCATGAAGACTAACTTCCATGGGCCTATGAACATTACCCGTGTTATTTTACCCAAGCTCCGTGCGAAGGGTAAGGGGACGCTCCTCTACATTAGCTCCCAGGCCGCATGGCACGGTGACCCCAGCGCTGCCGCCTACTGCTCTAGCAAGTTTGCCCTTGAAGGTTAGTCCCCGCACATGCCTTGTTATCAATCTAATCTGATATTAATATATCCACAAGGGGCACTTGAGTGCCTGGCTAAAGAGCTTGCCATTTTTGCTCCAGGCCTTCGGGTCTTGATTGTCGAGCCAGGCTACTTCCGCACCAAGGCTTTCAAAAATATCCTTCATGTCGAGCCTCATGCTCCTGATTATGCACAATTCAATACAGCTGTGCGGCAGGTCGAGGCCGCCACCATTGGCAACGAACCAGGCGACTCAGAGAAGGGCGTGGCACGCATGATCGACCTAGTAAAGGGTACGGGCGCCGCAGCAGGTCGGACAGTGCCGCTACGAGTGCCTTTAGGGTCGGATAGCTGGGGTAGAATCAAGGCTAAGTGTGAGGAGACGATCAAGATTTGCAACGAATGGGAAGAGCTAGCAAAAAGCACTGATGTTTTATCTACAGATTAATAGACTGCTTAGGTCAGGAGATGGATAGCTAGCTGGTAGATGCTTCCTTGGGCAACTCCTGTTCATTCATCATTGAGCTCATTTTCCTAACATGTCTTTCGTTAAATCTTGGAGACTCATGGAAGAGGAGAAGATATTGAAAATGCAACTCCTGGATATTGATGTCTTCAACTTCGACGCGCCTAGAGCAAGGTCTTGCAAATAACAATACGGCGTTGCCTTGTGCGCGGCGGTGTGATTCGGATGCGAGTAGCCCAGGGCCCTATAACCCCGCAGTGCAGCACCCCAGCCGCCACTGCCGGCCAGTAACTCTGAAAAGCCGCCCGACGCGTTTTGCGACGCGCTATATATAGATATATACGCATCACCGCCTGCACCTTGAACCTTGCATCTTGCACGCAACAAGCAGAAGCTAACAATGCCGCCACGGCCACCAGACTTCCACCAGACCTTCAAGAGCTATGAGGCCGTCTTCCGATTTATCCAGGATTTCGCCGAGGCAAAGGGCCATGCTATCAAAAGCGCGCCAAGAGACTATGTGCGTGGAATGCCTGAACGATTCGACGTCACATGCACCGGCCACAAGACCACCCATATCGGGTTCCCACCATATAGGGCAGACTGTCCTTTCCAGATGGTGTCATTGTACCTGCCAGCCAGAGATGTCTGGCTCGTGGAGCTAATCCATGATCCCCATCCATCTTCCCCAGCTTCAGTTCCTGCGCATCGTTGGCCTAAACAACCGGAGACTCGGGACACTGCCCAACAGTCTAACGAAGCAGGGGCGACTATCCAAGAAGCAAGACTATCATTTGGCGAATTTCCCTCAGCCAAAGACGCATTGCTCGCAAAACACCACCCATGGCCCGCAAAACACAACATATGGCACCCGGGAGATGAAGAATGGCTCCGAAGCGACGACGCATGGCTTTCAGCAGACGACGCATGGCTATTTGAAACCGAAAGTCTATCAGATGCGGATAGATTTCTGGTACCGGACCCACGACGATCACTAGAACTGTCGCTATCACCAGATACACGGCTTTCACGCGAGGCATACTTATTGCAAAAGCAATACGACGAGTCCCACTTGCTTGATATTGCGCATGACCTATGGAAACTCTACTCGGAGGAACTTGACTACAGCAGCTCACTGCCGCACCTACTTGCCCAACTAGACAAAGATGGAGTCCTTCACCAAGAGAAGTTTGACGAGGCCCAGACTCTTCGATATCAGGTCATCAATATTGACGACGAGTTCAAGCTGTGGCGACACTACTCACACCTGATGATGGTCAATGTCACCCGTCATGCGACATGTCCTGGTTTCAAAGTGTTGGAACTCAAAGGACACACCATGGTGGGCACTTACTTTCCCATTGCCTATGCCACATCGCGAGATGGCAACAACGACTTCTTTACCTGGGTTCTTGGCCAACTAAAGACGTGGCTTTGCGAGTTTGCTGCCAGGAAGCAAGTAGACAGCGAAACCCTCTTTCCACATGTGTTGATCGGAGAGCTCGATGTTATCGAGCATCTGGACATTCATGACATCTTCCCCGACACACAGAAGCAGCTCTGCGTGAAGGATATCGGAAGCACCATCGTCAAGATGTCCCGCAAGCGCTGGAACGGACGTGACTCGAGTGAAAAGCCTGCCTTCACTCTCAGCCATCTCTTAGACGCAGACATGCCCCATGAGACTATCACGCCGAGGGCCGGCAACAGGAACGACTTCTTGAGGGCTATGAGACTCGTGTTTCATGCGCCAACAGTGCCCGACTTTGAAAGACGTTGGAATGAATTAGAGGCATCGTGGTGTCACTCGCAAAGCGGTCAGTCTCATGGCCACTACTACCTAGCATAGGGCTGACTTCCGAACACAGAGGTGGTCTCCCACATCCGCACAACCTATATTCGCCTTGCGCCACAATGGGTACATGCATATACTCGATTTTATCGCAACTACGGTCATCGCATCATCTCGCCTCGTGGGTCCCATCATATTGCTATGCGCGCCTTCATGAAAAACCCACAGCTGAACCTTTTGGAGCTTTACAGCTCACTCCGGTACCATTGGGACTTCTGGCATGAAAAATTCGATCAACAAATGGCGTACGAAGGGATCAAAACCGGTACACAGTATCTGACTGAGCTCTGGAGCAACACACGGGGTTATAGCTCGCACCAGGGCCTTGACCTGGTCTATGGACAGGTCTTCCGAGCCCGAGAATCGCTGCTTCACCCTGTGCAACGCGCTCTACCTCCATGTACGGGGAGTTTTACCAAGCAGTATGGACTTCCTTGTAGTCATATGGTTGTGCAGAATTTATCGTGTGTGGTTAAGAAGGGACAGCGATGTGTGATTGAAACTGGTGCTTTCGACCTTGCCTGGTGGGATAACACTTGGCTGATTCACCACGATATGGTAAGATTTCCATCTCTTCCTTTCATATCACATGTGCTAAGATAAGTCATCATAAAGTTTGATCGACGAAACCGAGATCCCCGAATCATCGCGCCTAGGGAGTCCCCGCAGAACGCATCTATACCGGTATCTACCGGTACGTAGGGCAAGCCAAGAAGTGTTCTACCAATATGGACAACTTGAATAAGATCACCAAAGACAAGAATGCCGCGATACATGTCTCCGTCTCAGCCGCAGTATGTGCAGGTTCGCCGGTTTATTGTTCAGGCCAGCATCATCTTGGCTTGTTACTCTCAACCTTCGCGCTCTCTTGAACTAAGGGTAACTGAATAAAGACTTCCTTAAGAGCGGCTAAATTATGGCAGCGTCCATGTTAGGCACCAATTCTGCAGTTAATTCATCCCCAGCAGGATCTGCTTCGATTTCCCTCCCTGCCGCTCTTTTCAAGATCGACATCGCCAACTTCCATCTATTTCCGACAAAGACTGAACGATGAATTATAGTCGTTTGACTGATCCCTATCTCTTGGGTGGATAACAAGCGGGCGGCAGCGGCAGGGAGTCTCAAGATTCACATCAGCAGCAACACATTATTGCAGCGTGACAAAAGTTGTTGATTTACACACGTAAGGGGTAGCGGTGGAGCCCAAATGTACGACACGGCGCGTTGGGCATCAGGTTCATTGCTATTTAAGAATGATCCCTTGCGAAATGATATGATGTTAGATAGCTAGTAGGGAAAAAAATACGGCTTGACTGGTTTCCCAACCCCACCATGGGAGTGTTATTTTGGAAGTGAGGTGTTCTTGCTAGTGTTGACCTGTTGGGTTGAGAGCTCGAGGCAGAGATGTATGAGCAAGAACTCAGGTACATGAACTAATGTATCCCTGTGCATTGACTGCAACGCTAAGGGTGTGAGTCCATATACAGCCTGTAAGTTTCCCTAAGTAGGTCTTAAACCACTCTGTAACAAGTGGCATTGATAGAGCCAGGCGGGCGACTTTTACAATTTGACTAAAGTCTTTGCACTGAGGATAATTTAACCCAATGTGATAAAAGAACAAGCTGTATTTCTTCTTCAGAATTAATGCTGAAGAGTACAAAATGCATTACGATATTTCGCAATCGTCGCTACTTTCGCCAATTTCTTTTAATCGGGATTCGGTGTCCTCCTTAGCCGGCAGTGCCCGAGCCTGAAAATGGCTAGTCCCTCTCTGCAAATCGTCCTCAGGATGAAGTTGGCTGTAAATGATGCGAAGAGGATCAACCTTAGGCCTACACACGAGTGAGAAGACTTTTTCGGCGATAAAGACCTTGCCGTATTGTGCATATAAACAGATAGCCATTAAGTAAGCCAGGGGCCACATAGTTGATCTGAGGAATATGGCTAAGAGAAGTGTAGGGGATAGTTCCACCGATGTGAGTACTATTGACTCGATGGCAAGAGGCATAGGCAACAACGGTCTTTCTAGACGCCCAAGCCGAAGGTACGACAATTTCTCGAACTCCCGGCATCGTCGAAGTAGTACTTCATTGCTCATCTCGGGTGGAATAGATGCGACGCCCTGGAATATATCGTCCTGATGGAGAGGCATTCGAATGCACTCGAGGAGTCGGACGCAAAACTTTTGGTAATTGTCAGATAAAGGCTTGTAGACCATCCCGAAATTGCTGACTGGTCATGGTTAGCTTAGAATCATCTAAGACGTGGGATATTGCATACTGTATCTCTCGATGGATTGGTTGTCGAGACATGAATAGCCAATCGGGCTTTTTGTTAAAACCCATCCTTCTCCCTCAAAGGACCTCTGGCCCTTGATCGCGGTCCCTAGGTGGACTTTCTCAACCTCATGCAAGAACCGTGTGTCATATTCGCCTCCAACAACAAGACCCCAGTGGCGGACTGGCGACCACGACAGTGGGACGGTTGGGTGGTCGTTTAACGGTCGTGTAGCAAGAAACACAGGCCGAATACCAACGGTTGAGAGTGACGGGATGTTCCGCGGAACACAAAAAGTGTTGACGACGGCGCTTATTTGCGGGTGCTGGATCAACTCTGCCGCTGGGTGGGAAACGATCATCTTTCACGTTGGAAATTTCAGCCTCTGTTGAACCTTTGGAAATAGGAAGCTATCCCAGCGAGAGAGAAATAAGTCTGCGAAGTGTGGATGCTCGCGCCCCACGAGCGCTTCTGACCCGCGCCAATTAAAATACATGAATACATCGTCAATTTTGCTGGTTATGGCGGTGAATCGGTCAGAAGTTTGGATAAAGGAGATCAGCAAATCCTCGTCACTGCGCGCTGTCAGATCGTGTGCAACCTCCGATAGGTATTCCTCGGAAAGAGCAATTAAAGCGTTGTGCAGCGCGACTGTCGTACCAGGCCGCTGGCAAATTATGTAAACAGTTCTTGACCGCCTGTTAGAGAATAGAGACTAGACTTGAGGTGTCTTTTGAAAATACCTGTAGTCACGCCGAACTACATCGGGGGCCCTTTAGTCTCAGTTGTGCAACGAGAGGTGCCATGTATGAATACCTACATTCAATAATAATCCCACACCTGCACCGCTAAACACTTTAGAAAGGGAATCTTTGAGCGGAGGCCAGCTGTGGGGCGTTATTCACATGTCCTGATCGGACTGTCGGGTGAAAGAACTCATAGTGTAGTGAAAATGGGCTTCGCGCGCGCCACGGGGCGGCAAAGATGGCGGGGCCGCCCCCTACGAAGCATGGTGCTCAGGATAGAGGGTTCTAGACGATTAAAGTTGCTAAAGGCTTGAGGATATTGTATGGATGCAATATAATAAACGGACCCGCTCGATTCGAGAATGGGTAAAGCAGATGTCGATCAGAATGGGGTCGCCGTTACCCAAGATCGAGGAGATGGATTGAAGAGAAGTTCGAGACCGCATCTCAAACGGGGAGGGGAGCAGCTTAGTATTCCCCACTGGAGCTGGAGTGGCTGCGCCGCTTAGGCAGATTTAGACAAGGGCGAACTCACAGCCGACACCACGGCCTCCTCATCACTTGTCCAAGGCACCCCTCGAGTCATCTCCGCCTTCGTCAAATATGCCCTGCGTACTATATAGAGGTGTTTCCTAGCACGAAGCCGCCTCGTGTTAGGATACTTAGTCGAATTCGGTTTTTATAAGTTAGTATGCCGTCAGAGGATACGCTGGTTCAATCAAGTGATGCTAATAAGAGCTGCCACTCAGTTAGCGGCCGAATAGCCGGGTTTGCATACGCCTATCCTCCCGCTCTACGGTGAGGTAAGCCACCACTGAAGCATGCATAGCCCTACCTGTGGCATAGCGTCATCGCCTTGTTCTCCTGACCGCTAGGATACACTAAGTCCCAGATCGGTAGGAGACTGGCTTATAACTTAAGCCCTACGCCCCGCTCCGAGCACTCGCCAAACCATCTCAGCCCGCGTTATATGTATATTTGTATTCCCCTGCAGATCACTTTGACTCCTCGCAACCTCCGCCGAACTTGACAAAATTATCCGGTTCAATCTATTGCACATCCATCTGGAGCGCTCTGACGATGACTCCCCCCAAACGTTCCTTCATCAATCGGTTCGGGCCGTGGCGTGCGGCATCGGACTCCATCCAAGATTTCCTTAGCAACCCGAATGACAAATGGATGACGAGTAAACTCGCTGAATTAACCGTTGTAAACATCACAGTAGGTTGGCCGAAACTTAAAGGCCACTATGTTTGTTGACCGGCTCAGGGCGCCCTAGTAGCCAGCGTCGTCAGTGGCGCGTTGTCGTGGCCGGCGGTGGATAATGCACCATGGACTACAAAAGCACTATTCTACTCAACCCTGATACTTTCACTTGCTTCTATATCGGCCGCAACGCAACAGAGCATTGCATTGTATCGAATAGGTGGGAATGATAGTGGTCTCGAGGTCCTGCAAAATCTCCTTAAAAGGCGAGGCTCTCAAAATGCCAGCAGGCTCCAGGCATATACATGGCAAATGCCTGTCATGCTACTCAACGTTGGCATATTCTTGTTTCTGCTAGGCCTCATGATACTGATCTGGAACCGCGCGGCTCAAGACCTAACATGGGATCAGCATTCAAAGGCATGTGTTTATTGACCTCTAACTCGTCTGCTTTCGCTCACTAACATTCTGGTGATAGATTGCTTTTGTTGCCAGCCTAGCTGGGCTCTTTGCTCTTGTCAATTATATAGTCGGAGCTATATCACTTTATCAGGTTGGAGATACGCAGTAGAGTCAGTTGTGGCTGGTCTGGAAATGCTCTGTTGACACAATGAGTCAATGCTGTGCCAGAACTGGATGAAGGAGATAAAGTGACGCAGACCCAGATGCCCCAGTGGATAAATAGCGAGATCCGCATGTTTTGAGACATATTTTAGAATCCTTCATCGCCAGAGGAGTTGGTCGTCTTATTATAATTCAAGCAAGTACTTTCCAATTTCGTCTTCACCGGCTCAATTCTGTTCTTGCGAAAATCATCACAGACCTGCAATCCAACTTGGGAATGTTCCAGACAGCCAAACATGGAGATTTAAGTAAAGTACTGATGCCAAATTATTGTAAGTATGTCCCCATAAAATGTGGATATATTTAGTTTTCTTTCTAGCCTTGCTCAATATCCGATAGATCAAAGCTCTATAGTAGTTGCAAACAATAGGGTCACACATTTATCACTACACCCAGTACCAGAAGATACAGTAGCTCGTACAATAAGGAAATTTGGATTATTTATAGTAGAAACTTCGGGTGACGTCGATTCTCAAGAACTGAGTCTTAAGAAGGCAAGGAGCCGGGAGATCAAGCCACCAGGACCTCTACTTCGCGATTGTCAGCGTTATGATCAGGAATAAGTTTGAGATAAGGGCGGACCAACGTCTTTTTCTCAGTAAAAGGTTCCTTCTTGAGGACTTCTTCAACCTCTTTATATGCGTCATATCCGTATAGCCAAGGCTGGACTTCCGGACACGTCCATCGACTGGGGAATGGTCCCTTGAGTTCCTTTCCAAGCTGCGATAGGAATAGCTCATCTCGGGCTTCTTGCTCAGGGCCATTCATCATGTGAAAAGCTGCCCGCTGGTACCAAGTCATGTTAGAATGTATTTCCAATCGGGGCTTCTCGGCTAGACTCACCTGCTTAAAGGTTTCCTTAACAATCGCCTCACCTCTCGCCTTGCGGAGGCGTTCGTAACGCATCAGTGCCTGTGGCAACTGCGATTTTGTTTGGATGTGGCCCAACAGGAGGCCTAATACTGCACCATCTTCGACAGCAGAGTTTGCTCCTTGTGCGAGGTATGGGAGCATGGGGTGACAGGCGTCCCCCACGAATACGAAATTCTTCTTATCATTTACCCACGAAGGCAACTCGTTTCCTGTTAATCAAATTAGTAACTCCATCAAGATTCATCAAGGGAATGCCTTACGATGCATCAACCTCCACTTGTCGACACTCTCCACAACGTTGAGAAATTTGGTCAAGATTGGATCCCAGTCCTTGAACAGTTCCCTAATCTCATCCACGGACCCAGCTTGTCGGCTCACACCTTCTGGGAGGTCATCCGGCACCAGCAAGACGATGTTATACATTTCTCCGCCACGGAGCGAGTAGCCAACGGCGTGCGCTCCGGGGCCGATCCAGAAGTGGACAGATGGGTTCTTGACCCATTCTTGAAGCTCTGGGTCCTTAATCTGGTCCAGGCTAAGAACAATGCGGTACGCCAGGTCTCCGGTGTGTTTCGGTTCGTCCTTCGTCCCCAAAAACAAGTTGCGGCTCCGAGACCAAATGCCGTCGGCGGCGATAATCAAGTCCGCTTTGGCAGTGACGCCTGACTTGGTGGTGATTTGAGGGATGCTGAAGTCGATATTTTCAACCTTTTCGCCAAAGTGGAATTTGACGCCAAGATCCTTGGCCCGATCGAACATGGACATTTGCAGGTCAACCCGGTGGATGTCGATAAAAGGGGCTCCGTACTTGGCCCGCATCTTTTTGTCAAAGTTCTCTTCCATGGCCAGAGTTTGGCCGGTGTATTTGTGAACGGCGAGGTAGGTCGGCTCGGCAGCCGTCTCCCAGAGCTTATCGGGTAGGCCCCATTGCTGCAAAAGGCGAGATGAGTTGGGCGTTACCTGCAGGCCGGCGCCGACTTCTGAGAGTTCCTCGGTAGACTCAAAGATCGTGACACTGTGTCCGGAGAGAGCACATGAGATGGCTGAGGCGAGGCCGCTGAGGCCGGCTCCCACGACGATGACGTCTAGTGACACTGGTGATTTTGAGTGGTGTGGCATTTTGTCTACAGGCTCGGAACCGTTAGCTGGGGACTGACTCGGCTTTAGGAGGTCCTAGAGTGCCTATATTATACGTCTGGTCCTCGGGTACGACGTAGGAACGTTTCACAGCCCCCGGCAAACCCGAAATTCAACGAACCACCCGGTTTTCGTAAGCGAGGCTACGCGGCTACCAACGTCTGTGTCCATAGCAAACTTCACCTCAATGGGCTGAATGTCCACCCTCCATCCGGGGTAATAAAATGGGGCAGAGGGGATTCGTCTGGTGATCTTTCGGAAAACCCGAAAAGAAGTGGGTTTCGCTCCGGATGTTCCACAACGGGGCGCCCAGACCCCAAGGTGGGCGGACAATCCCCGCAGAGAGATCCGCGCATAATCTAGGGGATAATCTAAATAATGTTTATCGATTAGCCTAGTTAATTCGATATCTAAAGTGGACTTCGCATTGGCTTTATATGGAGATGATAGTTACTGGAAACTGGCTACGACGGATTTACAATGTTTGTTTGGGCTCGAGGAGCTTCTCTCAGCGTCCCCCATCGCCAACTAGGAACGCAGTCACTCGCAAACGCCAACTGCGGGCCACTTGTACACACGCAAGCGTGGCATGCAGATGCCTTCAGATACTGCGCTCCACCCACCCATAAACTCCCGTGAGGGGCCGTGGCGTCCCCGAACCGCCGCGCTGCATAAGCCACTCGGGCTCGGGGCTCCGTTGGACCTCCCTCCGAGGCCGTGATGAATAACCTCCGCTTACGTAGTCAGACACTTCAGAATTCATTGTGAGACTCGGAAGTCCACGACGCGGCAGTTCCCCGTCCAATTCCATTGTGGTCAAGCCCGCTTACTCATTATCAGCATTCTAGCAGGCCAACGTAGCACCGATATCCTCAGCCCACTGCTCCCTACCCATCTCCAGATTTTTATCATTCTTTCTCTTCCATTCAACTGGGTTACTTTACTTGAGACTTGAGACTTTCAAGTTCTGCACTCCCCGTCGCTTATTTTTCCCGCTCTGTACGACGCATGGTTCCTCACAACACAATCAGGGGATCAAAATGGTGGCACGTTTTAATTGAGACCAAGGCCTATTTGGCAATTGTGTAAAATTCATTCCGTTATTTTCATTGCATCACATCATGCTTCGCTTCGCTAATAGTCTACAGGAGGTCAACAAGACCATCAGCAATCTGGTGGACGTTGGTTCCGAAGTTGGCAGAGTTGGTCTGGAGGTAGAGAATGCCATCCTCAATGACAGCCTCGTTGTACGACTTGGCCATCTTGTCGACAATTCGGAAGTGGACAGCGTTGCCCTCAAGAGTCTCAACAAGACCCTCCTGAAGCATTTCATCGCTGTCAAACTTCTGGTAGGTAAGGTAGTCGTTGAGGCCCTCGAAGTAGCCACGGACGAAGTTGCCCAGGTTGGTAGCGTAGTCGTCGCGAACGTCAGAAGAGGCAGCGAGCTTCTCATAGACAGCCTCGAAGTTGGGCACGAGAGGGATCTCCTTGCCCAGGATCTTGTTGAGCTTCTCCTGGACGGGACCAATCTTGGAGTCGTAGTCCTCGGCGATGGCAAGGCGGGCCGAGTGGCTCATGGGCTTAGAGGCCTGGTCGGCGGCGTTGAGGGCCTTGGTGAGGTTGCTCTTCTCCATGGCATGGTCGATGTTGGTTCCGAGGTTGCCGGCGGCGAAGATGATGGCGAGCTCGCCAGCGGGTGTGATCTTGCTGCCACAGTAGCTGAAGAGCTTCTCCTCATCGAAGTCCATGGTGATGACGTGGGCATGAGCGAGGGTGTTGATCTCGTCCTTGACGATGTCACCAGCACTAGAGATGAAGTACTTCAGCTGCCACTCAGCTCCGCTGATATAGCTACAATGGAAAGCTGGTTAGTTGTGGAGTTCAATTTCCCGAGGTGTTTGAGAGTTAGAGAGGGGGTTCAACATACCTGGCGATGCAGGCACCCAGAGAGTTGGAGCCATAGGAGTTCTCCTCGGCATAAGGGTAGATGGAGAGGGGGTCGATGTTGATGGTCCATTCGACGCCAAGGAGATCAGAGAACTTCTTCTCCCAGTCGCCCTTGACATTCTCCCACTCATCGCGGACTATGGGGCACGGTATTAGTGATTGTCCTTGTAGAGAGGCAGATGGATGTTGACTTACCGTTCTTGCGGACAGCAAGGGGAAGCTTGGCAGCGGGAGCAAGGCGAGACATGATTGCGAGTGGTGTGGATGGAGGATTGAAGGTGAGGAAGTGAGTTTATAAGATGAGAGTGAATTAGTATTGTGATGTGATGTGATGTAGATATTCTTTCCCAAATCTTGGAGCATACAAGACGCCTTTTATCTGTTCGTTCCAGAACCCCTGAAGGCAAGCCACCATTCGGCGACCGCTCTCAGCATAGCGTCGTCGGACATGCACCCCGTGGCTCCCGCAGTGCCTGGTTGTCAGTCATGACAACAAGCATTGGAATAGCGCGATGGTTCCGCACTTGCAACTAAGCTTAGAGCTTCCAGAAACCACTGCCAGGCATCAATTGCGGGTGCACGTGGCTGGAACTGACCAGGCTAAGCGAGCACCAGACGGTTCCAAAGGTTGAAGTCGCGGCGTGCTGCAGCGGGCGGCGCGATGGGGGCCCGCCAAGGCGAAAGCAGCAACGGCCGAGGCAGCCTTGCGTCCCAATTCACGCCCGGGTTAGCCTTGTTCGGGAGCGCGGCAGAGTTCGAGGGGGAATCTGGAGATTAAATGAGCGACTGGTGATGTGCCGGTGCCTGGCGTCTGCCGCTTGGGGGACGCCACTCAGCCCAGCTGAAAGAGTAGCGCGTGTTTGGCGTTAGATGCGCCCCTAGAGTTTCAGCGGCGTGCAGCCGTCGCGGGGCTTTCTGCACCGGTAATTTGTTCCCCTGTGAATGCGCTGCATCCCCGCACAAACAGATGCAGGCTCAGGGGAAGTCCAGTCCTACGTAATTAGCGTCGAGGCTGAAAGGCTGAATCGCTAAAGTGACTACAGAAGCGACTCCTGAAGCTACCTGGAGCTACTAGAAGCCATCCCCAACCATTCCTCAAAGGCAGCTCCGCATCACCGCCCCGCCCACCCCCTCATTCTCATCCCGCTCGCAATCTTCTCATTCACAACTATCAATCTCATCGCAAGAATGTCTCTGTAGGACACCCCGTTTTATCCATCTCAAGTCATCTGCTAACTCTGGCCCAATGCCAAAAGACCACTGAAAGCCAAGGTCGCTGTGCGAGACAAGTGGGAGAAGACAGACTCCCCTGTTCAGACAGCCATCAAGGAGGTCAAGGGTCTTCTTGGCCTTGACGTTCACTGTGAGCCAGAATGGCCAATTCTCATTTCTGAATTGGAAAAGGTCTATGAGGATAAGGCCCAACTGATCGGTGCACTTGTTGGCATCCTGCAAACCTGGTTCGCGACTCTTGCCGAGATTATCGACGATTCAACCCAAGACACCTGGTCTGAAAAGGTCGTTGAGAAGGTCAATGAGTTAACCTCGAGACTGAATGTGACTGTTGAGGTAAATTTCCTCTTGCGCTCTCGTGGCATTTCCGTAAACCTTGGAAATGCGGTGCAGCCCAGAGCGGGGTAGCTGAATATCACTGACATGGGATGCTAGGCCTCGGAGACTGAGCGAGCTTCCACGGAATGGTCTGACAGGCGCAAGGGATTTCTTGTGTGCATTCCCAAGGTCCATGTGTATCAACCGGCTCAGTTCGGATCTCTCTTCAAGGAGCAGCTTCTCGACTGCTTCGAGGAGAAGAAGAAGCCTTCACAGTCGCTGCCAATCCATTCCACCACTGGGGATGAATGGGCGGATGTAGGCATGGATGAAGCAGCTGAGAAGCCTGTAAAGCCTACTGCAACAAAGGACACGGCATCAATTGTTGACTATCTCCCCGACGCCAACACTTTGCCCAAGCCTGGCACTCTCCTCCTCAAGCCGCCGTACCACCTCTTCATTCATGCCATCGGCAACAACAAACTTGAGATCCAGTGCTCTCATAGCGCGACCCTCGAAGTTTTATCTGACTATCTTAAGAGATGGTGTCGGATTAACCCAAATCTCACCACCAAGGTCAGTCAGCCCCACATCACACACTATGCAAGGCACTTAAGCCATTTCGGAGCATTTGCAACCGCTAAGGATGACCAAAATCCATTGCCAATCGAGTGCTAATCGGATCTCAGCCTCCCGCTGTCGAGATTACTCTCAACCAGGGCTCTTGCGGCTTCGGTCTGACATATGACACACTAACCCTATTCTGCGAGAATCGATATCATGGAATCTTTACGGTCTCTCCAACTCTGATTCTGCACTTGGTAGAGGGTGAGTTTGGATATGAGAGGGTGTATAGCGATGCTAGTACTTGGCAATATCGCCGGGACGCACCATTCAAGAGGGCATAGAATGAATGGATGAATGAAAGACCAAGTAGCATGATAATTTATATTTGCAAGCTTTTCAGTAACCAAGAGTAGTGTTCAAATCTCTAAGACCACCATGTGATGTGTCAAAAACCCAATAAACCGAGAAGAGCAAAATGATGAGGGCGATGAGTGGTTTTCCATACCCTCACTCTGTTGGCGACAAATTCGTGATCAACCCTGCTTTTACAACACTAATATAGCTGTAGGTTAGGACCAGTAGACGACTGGGATGGGTTTCAAAGACTAGATGGTTGTTGAGAGCAGAAGGAATCAAAATTAAACAAGGAGACTAAGAGTTATAAAGAGCTAGGGGAGCTGTCCTTCTTCAGGGTCATTAGATATCTTCTCAAACGTTGCCGCAGTCCGTCGGCATCTAGACTACCCCGCGTTTTGATTCGGGTTCTTTACATCCCCATCTTCTTCCCCTCTACATACCCTCGGCCGAGGAAGTCCACATCTTAGCCAAGACGCATCCAAGCCGAGGGGATCTCGGCTTGCTCCCCGCAGGTTTGGATCACGTTGCTGAAGATCTCTCCACTTGGATCCTACCCTACACGGAGTTGACAAGGGGTCTTCGCTTGGGGAATCCCTTACGTAACAACCCATCGAATCCTTGCTCCGCAGTGAATGTTACCATTGATCGGAAGAGCGTTGGGCATGTAAATTCTAGAATCATTCTCCGCACTATAGATACCACGTAGTAGATAAGTTGTGGTCGATGGGGTCCTGTGAGTCCACTCCTATCGCCGGCTTCGCATTGCCGCGCGTTCCATCCTTCCATCCTCGCCACCTAACTCCTCATCATCTACTTTTGTCAAGCGGAAAAGTCCCACAAGTTAGCGGATTTGGAAATGATTGCATTACTGGATCGTTTGTATCTAGGTGGAGAAACGAGCGTGAATCTGACGAGAAGCGGAGAAAGTGGACCCTGGGGTATTTCTTGGCTTGGAATGATGCTATATGAAAGTTAAGTGAACTTTCAGAATAAAGCAGGAGTGATGGAAAGAGCCTCACAGCGATGTAAATGTGACGAGGCAACGCAATAGTAGGTGGATTCATCACGAAGTGCAAGCCAAATGATGGGCCAAGCAGTTGGTGTTTGTTCTTTTTACTATGCACGAATCATAGATAGAGACGCATCTAGAAGATAGAACCCGACCACGAGTTTCGGAAACAAGGCCGCGCAAGCTGATTTATCAGAACCCCGACGGGCGTCGGAGACTGCTATGGAGAGAGATGGAGTAACTAGTTTGGATCCCAGTAGTACAATTCTATCTGCTGGCTGGCCTCCGTTTTACGGACCGAATCAGATAAGCTATCGCATCATAGACAGTCGGTTGGAGGAAAAAGCCGGTGCCGGCATTGTTAATGGTCCAACCTCTGAAGAACCAAGGATATTCCAGATTAGGAAGGTGTGATAAGATAGCAAGCGACGAGCGGGGGCTAAGCTAACCTTAATCCTTTCCCAATGTCCTAATAAGGCTTCAGTCCGTGCCTATCCTTCATAATCCCCGCAAAGAGAAGAGGTACGTTGAAAGAACCTAGAGATACGAGAAAATGGTAAGGAATGTGGGCGTTGGCATTTGTAATACGATGTATATTTGTAGTATAGGAAATATCTATCGCTTCTATCACTATTCTCTCTCGGTGGGAACTGGTTGACGTTCCTTCCAAATCGTTGTTCTCTAATTGGCCATGTACCCGGAGAGACCGAACTGGAGTCTTTGCATGCCCTAAGGCCAAGGGTTGGATTCGCAGCTAATTACCTCATGGTCAGGGCTCTCTTACTCCGTAGTTGATTACCCATTCTTTGCCGACGAAAGAGCGCGTCACTCTAGCATGATACCGGTGCCACCCTGCTCATCCCCAGCGGGCGGGGTTGATATAACCCTGACGCCAGCGCCATTGCTTGCTCTTTCTCCTGGTACTCTCATCCTATACTGAGCTCTCACACACCATTCGACTTCAAATAATCGTATGTTCTTATCGATTTGAGTTCGCCATGGGAAAGCTTGGGTTGTTATTCGCCGTTTCGGCGGTGCTGGCTCCCAGCAGCCTCCTTGCTGGTGCCGTGCCACATGAGAGTTATTACCCTCCCGCGACCGAGCCAAGCTTGTCCAAAAAATTCACCGACAAACTCGGCGCGGTTGCGTCCGAGGCTGAGATTTGCAGCACAGTTGGCATCGATATTTTACGTAAGGGCGGTAGTGCTGCCGATGCCATGGTGGGGACTGTCCTCTGCGTTGGCACTGTTGGTGAGAAGACTTGGCGTCATTTTAAGAGATCTCAAGTGAAGCTAACTTGGTGCAGGCATGTATCACTCGGGAATTGGCGGAGGTGGCTTCACGCTTGTGCACAAAGGGCCTAGCAAAGGGAAGAAAGCCTCGTACGAGTTCATTGATTTCCGCGAGGCAGCCCCAGCCGCAGCGACCGAGGACATGTACACCGAAGACGTGAATCTCAGTTTGTATGGAGGTCAGGCCAGGTATGTTTTTGCAACTTGAACGCAATACGGTACACCTATCTTACTTGCGGTTGTAGTGGCGTCCCTGGAGAGCTTCGTGGCCTAGAACATTTACACAAGAACTATGGCCGTCTACCTTGGTCAACTCTTGTCAAGCCAGCTATTCGCATAGCTCGGTACGGATTTCCCGTAAACGAAGATCTGGACAGGTTTATGAAGTCCACATATACAACCAACTCGAACGAGAGCTTCCTCGTCACCGACCCGACCTGGGCTATCGACTTCGCTCCTGCCGGAAAGTTGCTAACTCTCGGGGAGAAAATCACCCGAAAGCGGTACGCAAAGACGCTGGAGGCCATCGCAGAACGTGGTGTCGATGTCTTTTATGAAGGCCCTATCGCCAAAGCTACCATAAAGGCTCTCAAGGAACAAGATGGTATCATGACCATGGCTGACCTTAAGAACTACTCTGTTGCCGCGCGGGAGCCGAATCAAATTGAGTACAAGGGCGGCAAAATCACAGGTGGAACAGCACCTTCCAGCGGTGCTGTGGGCTTGGCCGCTATGAAGATTCTTGAAGAATATGATTTCATCGGAGATGCCACCCGGGTCAACGAAAGCACCCACCTTCTTGACGAGGCGATGAAGTTCAGCTACGGAATGCGAACTAAGCTGGGCGACCCAAGTTTCGTTGACGGTATGACAGAATACCAGAAACAAATGATATCAGAGGAGACGGCAGAAGCTGTCAGGGCCAAGATCACGGACAGAGCGCTAAACCTTTCTGCGTATGATCCCGATGGCCTTGAATCTCTTGAGACTCCGGGAACATCTCATATAGTGGCTATGGATAGCTCGGGCTTGGCCATTTCCCTCACCACCACCATCAACTTGATATTCGGCTCACGGGTGATGGTTCCAGAGACGGGCGTCATCATGAACAACGAGATGAACGACTTCAGTATTCCGGGATCATCCAATGCTTTTGGGTTCATCCCAAGTGAAGCAAACTTTATCCGACCGGGGAAACGCCCGCTCTCGAGCATCAGCACCACCATCGTTGAGCGCGCCAACGGAATTGTTTCTCTGGTGACCGGTTCCGCCGGTGGTAGCCGAATCATCACAGCCACACTTCAAGTGCTGTTAAACGTGCTCGAGAAGAACATGACCACACACGAGGCACTTGCAGAACCTAGAATCCATGATCAGCTGGTTCCGCAACAGGCGGCTTTTGAGTACACCTTTGATAACTCGACTGTGGCATATATGAAAGAGATAGGGAATAACGTTACTTGGGTAGCTCTCGGACGAAGCACAGCACAGGCGCTAAGACTGCTCGAGAACGGGACTTTTGAGGCTGCCGGCGAGCCTCGGCAAGTTAACTCTGGTGGATATGCGACATAAGATTTGGCAGAAACTTGTTAATATCTAATGGCTACAATGATAGTCTTGGACTATTTTCCAAAGCTCATCCCTAATAATTGTGGACTGACATATCGAGTCAAGTGAGCGACTTAGTAAAGAAGAGTAGTACGAAAAGAAAGAGGTTTCATTCAAACACGTCTGAAGATATTCCATACATTGAGGCGTTGACTTATCGTCAACAACAAGTCTGAATGGGGATGTAGCCTGAGGGTGAAATGAGAGGCATGGCAGAATGGATGCAGTTTGTGTTCATGCAAGCATTTTGGCGGTGGAAAGTGTTGTTGATTAATACTTAAATCATTTGCTACCATAAGCCGGATGCACTTGACCGCGTCTCTCAGGCGTCTAGCAAGGTCGACCAGAGGTCAAAGTAGGCACCGCAATTGGGGTTGTGCGACCACTTAGATGGTCTCTGCTAATAGGAAAGTATCTCATTGGGTGCATTATGAAGCTGAACAAAGAGAATAAAGGAAAATGTTCTTCAAAATAAGTGACAATTTGACACTGACAATAACCGCTAAAGGTCTAATTAGCGTAAGAAAGGAATTATATGTCAGACAGCCTGATAGGGACTGTTGGAATCTGACTTATCACATAACTGACGATCTTACGATATCTGGAACGGCTTCCAGACCGGCTGCTAGGAATCCGGTCTGGACCAGGTCTCAAGGGCCCGGCTGCTAGGAATCCGGTCTGGACCAAGTCTCAGGGCTCCGGCAGGTAGGTCTTCCGGCCGCAGACCTCCGGACCTCGGGCCCGGAGGCCCCCGGAGGCCGACCTCATCCTCATCTATAAGACCGATCCCTAGCCCTTCAATAGATAGAGAAATCAAGCAATTCCATCGTCATCCAAGCTGTCTTATCCAATCCATCCTTCGTCTGATATTATAAGTCTGCGTGCTTGTTGCTCGTCCTCTTAGTGCACCTCCCTCTCCCTTTATTCCCGTCGAAAGAAGCCGCTGGAAACGAACTTATATTCACCTTCAAAGTTCTGATAACAATGTGCCATTACGGTATATGATTTTTGCTTTTAAATTAGTTACGAGATACGTTACTGGTAGAAGCGCTTACAAACGAAGTTAATACAACTCGATATGTACTCTAGGAGAGTAATAGAGTGCTTATAACAGTTTGCTGATAAATTAAATGTGTATATTTATAGTATTAACAGACTTGGAAATTATGGGAATAATCGACATGTTGAGATTTTCTGTGTCAAATTAGGCAATGGGTTGTGGCTGCTTTAACAATGGACGAACGGTGAATCCTCGATTACTTAGAGATATTGTAATAAATTCAATGCCTCGGTCAAAATATGTCCAACCTCTTAGACCTTAGATATATGAACGTCTTCCGCATGGTCCACATCATCCTCAACTTGCTTTGCCTGCTTTGCTTGCCTCGCTGCCACTCCCAAGTCGTCAACATTAGAAAAGTCGGCGACATCAAATACTTCATCCATCCGTTCCAAAGAGATCTATCAAAGAAACGTGAGTCAGCTTCGAAGCCAATTTGATGCCAATGGTTAAGATAAAAGTAGAAGCACTTACGCCCTTTGTCTCAGGAATCCAAAATGCAGCGATTGACATGACGAAGTTTACGGATCCAAAGATGAAATAAGCCCTGTATGGTGATGTAAGTAGCATCACTGGCGTCGCTTTTGAGACGGCCAAATTGTGCAACCAGTGTGTAAGTGAAGCCAACGCAACGTTGTAGGCTCTCAGCCGATTAGTCGGGATCTCGGACACATATACCCATGCTGGAGTTGATAATCAGCAAACATGGATCGGAAAGAGTTACAATAGAGTTGATAGACACATGCTTCGGGAGTCTTGAGGCTGTGCCCTAATCGCATGTACCAGTTTGGGAAGGGAACTTCACTTACATACGGGCCCCCAGCCCATGTTGAAGGCCGCAGCGAAGATGTATACCATAGCCAGAGCCGCGATGCCTGCGGGAGGCGGGCTATCGTCCTCCGCAATTTTGGGGCCGAACCGAACGTACTATTTGTGTTATTAAAACAATAATATGATCTTTTGAACATCACTACTCACGAATCCCAAGAAGAACATGCAGAACGCCTGCACGGCGCCACTCCACATGAAGGACATACGGCGACCTAGGGAGTCGGCCAGGAAGAAGATGAAGATCAAACATGTGACCACCTTGACAATGCCGTAGATTCCTTGGGCGAAGAGGGCCGTTGTTGTGCTGGAGAGGCCCAGACTTTTGAAGATCGTGGGAGCGTAGTAGTTGATGGCGCCGGTCTAGAGGTTGTCAGCAGTCCGTTAATTCTGACAGAGAAGCGCTAAGATAAACGCAAGTTAGATTATTCAATGAACCACTTACTCCTGACCATTGCTGGAAGGTGATTATCCCAATCGTCAGCAACGCACGCTTCCGATTCCCAGGGATCGTCCAGCACTCTTTTTGCAGCGCCCAGAATCCTGTATCCTGCATGATGGCTCGTTCTTGGTCCAGTTGTGTGCGCATTTCAAGAAGCTCCTGCTGGAGATATGGATGCTCAGGCGGAAGGTGTCGTACATCCGACAACACGTTGGTGGCCTTGTCCCACTGGTCTTGAGATGCCAGCCATCTAGGAGACTCGGGGCAAAATAGCATGCTAAAGAACAACAGGGTTGGGCAGATCGACTGACAACCCAGTGGGACCATCCAACTAGCTTTACCCTAAAGAACAAATATGATCAGCAGGGCTATGGGGTGTATAATGAGTATAACTGCGCTTACCGGAAGGTGTAGTAGGGAGCCATAATTGATGAAGTATGCCGTCATGCCACCCATAACGAGGAGAAGCTGGAAAAATCCGACCAAGAACCCGCGGATGGCGCGAGGCGAGTTCTCAGACACGTAAGTAGGCGCGAGCATTGTTCCCGCACCGAGGCCAATACCTTCCACAAATCTGGCCTATTTGTCAGTCGCGACATATTCTACAAGCCATAGGTTAGAGCCGAGGCAAGGAACTTACCGTCCGATGTAGAAGACAGAAAAATGGCCATAGGAGAATGCCTGCATCAGCCCACCTATTAAGCCGGTGATGGCGACAGCAAGCAGCGCAGGTTTCCTCCCCCATCGATCGGCGAAGGGGCTACAGACCAGAGCTCCTGCAACAGCGCCTGCTTGCATAGTAGTGACGAGGTTGCCGGACAGATCGGCGGCGGCACTTGGGGGGCGATCGTCAAGACCAAACTCTCTGTTTTTGCAAAGGTCAGTTTGTGTCTACCTTCTGAACGGTGCAAGATATGCGTATACAGGGTCCACAGCATACCTCTTGAAATCCGGCATTACTAGAACACCGCCAATAATCCCTGCGTCCACGCCAAAGAGCGCGCCCGCAAAGCATGCCTGCGAATTGGCGAGATTAGTCCAAGAGGTATAACTCTTGGGGTCAAGGTGTTGCACATACTGAAGTGGCCAATGCAAGAACCCGCCCATTGTATATTTCCGGTGGATCAACATGGATGGCATCGTTGCGGATGATGCGCCGAAGCAGCGAGTGGAATGCCATCTTTGTTGAAGGCAAAACAAATCACCTGAGGTCGTGCTCCCTACGCGAGTGGGTGTTGGGGAGATGTGCAATAAAAGAACACGAGATTACGAGCCGAAATGTAGCAACGCATGATGATATAAGTACTGTCGCACTCGAGTGGCCTCGGAAAGTGAAACAATCCATTCGGCTGCGGTTGTTTACAGCCTCACGTGAATTCCAACCCCGCATTCATGGGGTGCAGTAATTAAGGTGCAGGAGGGTGTACGAGGTGGAGATCCCATTGAAGGGATCGACATCAGGGTGTCGACTTTCATTCGCGGACTGTCGGCTACTTCCCGACTTGTTCGTGGCTGTGACGAGGCGCTCTTAGCAATGCGCCATCCGGGGAGTGTCGGGCCATTCCCGAGACGCGTCTATGGCCGTGGAGGTGCATGCAGAGCATCACTAGATCGAAGGTGACGCATCCAAGTTGAGATACTCGATGTCCTAGGAGGCTATTGTAATTAAATGGTTTCATACGGTATGATATAGACTCCACACCTTGACCATTCGGCCCTTCTCTAACTCAAACCTGAGGAAGATGCAAGATAAAAAGCAGAAACATTGCTACTAAATTCACTTAATTGCGCAATGTCTCAACAATTACGAGACGCGTCAGGACTATAAGTTGTCCCATGGACTGTCAGGGTTGCCCCAGATCTGCTCCAGCTCCGAGCCTAATGAAGGTGTTGGCCAGCCGCACCTATTCCGGCATGAGTCGAGCATTTCTAGGACGCAGCTTCTCTGACGAGGGTTCTGCATGAACATTCCAGCTATGGCAAGGGATTAGATGTTGATGGTTTGTCGCTGATCATTTGAGGGGGCTTACCGATGAACAGGCATTGCGAAGATAGCATACTCGATGCATCCTCTGTAAGTGTCATTCCAATACCACAAACTATCTCAATACTGTCCTGAATCGTCTTCTGACGCTTCATAAAACTCTCAAGACCACCTAAGCATGGCTCGTTAGCACATATTAGGATTTGGGACACATGATGAATCTGCATCGCCAATCCTGTCGCTGAAGTTAGCATCGGGAGCGCAGCAAATATCGGTTGACGAAGGGATACCTACCGAAACACTGAGGGTGTATCAAGCGCGGCTGAAATGCTTCAGAACCACGGCGACTTATTGCAGGTAGTGAGGAGAACTCGACTGTCAAATGCGATTGCCATTCATGAAGCATCTTCTTTAGTGCCTTAGCCCACACGAGCCTCCCTGATAAGGCGCCTTCCGCCCCCTCGGATGAATCAAGAGCACAAAAGTTGATTACTTGGGCCAGAATCCAGACGGCACGCGAAGCCAGCTCGTGGCTATTGAGTTCTGAGCAAGCTTTTTTCGGTGTCCATGTGCTGTATGTCCTGCGCTTCTCGCGAAACGCCACCCATATATCTTGACGAAGCCAAGCCCACCAGGTCGTGCTTTCGAGGCTGGGAGCCTCCACTTCGATCTGTCGCGACCGGAGGATCCAGAATACACCTTGCAGATGCTTTTCCCAGTCCTTGCGAGATCCTCGTAGCATCTCGTACGTTGAGACGATGAGAGTCGTCGCCATCAACTCGCGGCTGTTCTGGTACGTCGAAAAACGCATGGCCTTCTGGACGTAGTGCAGAGTTTGATAATAGTACTGCAGGGCGCTATTATGGTCTGGACGCTCTTCAAGCGAAGTACTTCCATCAAGTGATTGGTGATAGGCAGATAGCGCCAAGATAGCATTTAATAGGCCTGCATTTCGGACGGCGAGGTGTGGTACTCTGGTAGAGAACGTACGGGCCGGGTCGAACAGATCAAGCTATTATTAACCATGAGTGACTTTGTTTACCCAACATAAAATGCGATAGAGAGCATACCCATGAACATATCCGATGTAGAAAGTTCTCAAACATCATCTGTTCTCGGTCAAGCAAGCAGATATTCTCGGATGCTTGCCACATACTTTTCTCTGCTAGGTTTGTCATTGGACTCGCGGCGGCGATCCCTTCCTCAGGCAAGTCTTGTGCTGGTGGCTGGTCATCGATGATCCTCGTAGCTCGCTGCAGAGGCGTCGTATCGTTCTCCTCCTGGCCATCTGACGGGTCAAGGAATCCCCCTTCTAGCTCAAGTGTCACATCTGTCTCCTGGACAGCCTCACGCGATGCATCGTTGGCTAAAAGGCCGAACCATCGAACTGCAGCAACACTTGCAGACGCAGTAGGGGTTGTTGACGCTGAGTCTGATTGCAGTCCAAACGAGTCGTTAGCCACGTAAGAAAGTTGTTGCGTCTGTACACCTCCAGTAGCATCCCAACCAATATTATCGCTGATGCCGCGTGGGTGGATATGAGTCGGAGCAGAAGGAGACAGGTCTGAAGCCACGCATTGCGACTGTGAAGCAGCGACCGAGTGAACAATCTGTAACAGGTCATCCTGAGAACTGATGATCTGACCCAGTTGCCGAAGGATCTCTAAGCTGGCAGGGTCGAATCTAACCAACACTACATAAGCATAGGTATATAGTTATCGTTAGTAATGGGGTAAAACCTACGAAGAGTGGTCTTTCTCCACAGCATCGAACGAGCATGGGATATTGAGAGACGCACAAAAGCCACAAGTGGGTTGTACGTTATCGCACTTGGTCTTCCTCGCCCGACACACGTGGCAAGCTCTCAGACTCCTCTTCCGCGGATACTTGGCGTCTGAAGATGACTGGCGAGCACGCTTCCGTCCTCCTTGAGGGTCATAATTAGAACCGGCTTGCCGAGTTGGCTCTGTCTCGCGCTGATCGGGCATTTCAGACTAGAATCAAGAGCCAAGACCTACAGGAGAATACGCGTTGCAATCGGTGGCTTATCGGTCGGGGAAGATTAAGGTAAGTACCCGACATGACTCCTCGAGACGGCATGGAGAAGCTGCAGTCAAAATGGGGGACAATAAGCGAGACAGGTTCGGGGAGTCGCGGGGTCAGATCCTGTCAGCTGGACATTCCTGTGGCGTAACGGGGACGCGGATCCGACAGCCGAGACCTGCAGCTCAGCAGATGCTCCAACGTGACACCAGTGTCGATCATGTTCATTTACGGACAGCGAGAGTTTCGCGGCGCGGGGACTGTCGGGAAGAAGCATGAAGCAGTCAATTATCCCCTCCTACCAGTGGATTATGTGTTCGGCCGAGTCGCATTCGCAAGATAAAAGCCGCGCAATACCTATCAACCAACTCAGCAAGTTCGCGCCGCTTCTACAATTCAGCAGCAGTTCATTCATAGTTCATCGGTTCCATCATGGTCTTACTGCCGGCTCCCCACCAGGAAAAATTGAACGAGATGGAGGGCTTGAGCCGCGATACTCAGCCCGAAGCGGCATTCGAGGGTGTCCAAGGCAATGGGAGTAGCACCGCGACATCGTGGCAGAGGGCGCATCTTAAGTCTAGGCCCCAGGTATTCTCAACCGACATTCTTGTTGTTGGTGGCGGCCTCGGCGGAGTCGCTGCAGCGCTTGGAGCTTTGCGCAGGGGTCGCAACGTCTTTCTGACCGAGGAGTACGACTGGTTAGGCGGTCAACTGACCAGCCAAGCCGTGCCTCCGGACGAGCATTGTTGGGTGGAGCAATTCGGCGTCACTCGCTCGTACCGGGCCCTGCGCGATGGCATCCGGCAATACTATCGCGACAACTACCCTCTGACGGATGAAGCCAGACGGAGGCCGCAGTTCAACCCCGGTGCTGGGCATGTCAGCAAACTATGTCACGAGCCTCGCGTTGCGGTGGCTGTCATCGAGGCCATGCTTCTGCCGTATATCGGGAGTGGGAAACTTGTCATCAAGAAGCCTACGAAGGCCGTCTCATGCCAGATGGATGAGCAGCAGGTGGTTCGCTCTGTGGAATTTCGTCGACTCGACCATCCCGACACTTTCACCGTCCACGCCAAATATGTTATTGACGCCACGGAGTTGGGTGACCTCCTGCCTATGACCAACACTGCCTACGTGACTGGCTTCGAGTCTCGTAAGGATACCGGGGAACCCAGTGCACCCGAGGAGGCACAACCACAAAACTCTCAGGCAGTCTCCATCTGCTTCGCCGTTGACCACATTGACGGAGAGGACAATACAATTCCCAAGCCCCCAGAGTATGACTTCTGGCGAAAGTATCACCCGGACTTTTGGGGTGCACCGTTGCTCGGTCTGAAAGCGCCTCATCCACGAACACTCAAGATCGTCGAGCGCGAGTTCACCCCGAACCCCAACGATGATCCGGCACTTGTCAATGCGGACCAGCGTTTGTCAGGTGGCGACATGAATCTCTGGACCTTTCGCCGCATCGCAGCACGCGACAACTTCAGGCCTGGGGCCTACCAGTCCGACGTGTGCCTCGTCAATTGGCCCATGATCGATTACTTCGAGAAGCCCATCATCGACGTCCCCGAACGTGAGCTAGAAGCACGTCTCAGCGCTGCCGCCTCGTTATCCTACAGCATGCTGTACTACCTACAAACCGAGTGTCCTCGAGCCGACGGAGATGGCAAAGGCTATCCAGGGCTACGTCTCCGAGGTGACATTACAGGCACAGAACATGGACTAGCGATGGCGCCATACATACGAGAATCCCGCCGCATCAAGGCCATCACCACGGTTGTTGAGCAACATCTCTCATTGAATGTTCGTGGCGATAAGGGGGCAGTACGCTACCCCGACAGCGTAGGGGTAGGCATGTACCGCATCGACCTACATCCGTCTACAGGCGGTGACAATTACATTGATGTTGCCTGCTGCCCATTTGAGATTCCTTTAGGGGCTTTGATTCCGCTGGAGCGCTCTAACCTCCTCGCGGGCTGCAAGAATATTGGGACCACGCATATCACCAATGGCTGCTACCGGCTGCACCCTGTTGAGTGGAACATTGGAGAGGCGGCAGGCTTGTTGGCAGCGCATTGCCTGGACACTAAGCTCTCCCCGCATGAGGTACAGGGAAAGAAGAAATTGTTTGAAGCGTATCACAAGGTGCTCATTCAAGAGGGTATCGAGACAGCATGGCCTGACGTTTCGGGTTACTAGTTAGGCTGGGAAGATCACCTGGTTGTGCCTTGTGGTGTAGTTTTAGTGATGAGAATAGTGAATTACAGCGAGACTCTGATGTGAGAAAGTCTCAACGGGGCATAAGAGAACTGTCATACTGTACCCCAGATCTGGGCCCTTGGAGAGACAAAACATTGGCCTTTTCAAGCGCCTCAACCCGAGCCTTAGGTTCTTCACCATGGCTCAGCATCGGCTCGGATTAATCAGCATATACTCAGTTTTAGGAACAGAAATAGATTCGTAAGCTTGAATCTCGTCTCCGATTGAAGCGTTTTCCATAGACTGCAAGTATCCACTACGAAGAACCCCTAACCGCGTGTCTCGGACACCCATTCCGCGTGGCTCCTTTTGGGTATCAATCCGAGATCCGCATCTATACTTCTTCTAGTTAGGCTCCACCTCTTTGCCTTAGCAACATGGACAGGATCGAGGTCACAATCTAGCTTTCCCAGCCATTCAATGGGATGTTGCTCTACATATTCCAAGGCGCCGGTGAGCACTGTGTGACATTAGGAATCATGCTGAAGAAAGTTTGTATATGAAAAATCATTGAAGGAGAGGACAGCTAGGCGCAGCTTCAAAGCTGTTCAAAAGAGGGTTGAAAGAAGGGCAAGGTCTCAACGGGGGCTCCTTCGAGGAAAAAGAGAAGCAGAGCTGCTAATGGGTGCGGAACGAATCAAAGAACTCACCCCTACCTACCCCGCTGGAGATAAAAGCGGCCTTTGAAAGATACCTCTCGCTCCAAAGAATGGGGATTAGGGCCACACGCGCTCAGTGAGGTGAGATGGCAGTGTCATTTAGGCGAGCTGTAACTAGCTCGTCAACCGATTTCTGTTAACCCAAGCGGCGTTTTGATACCCCGTGATTTAGCATTCAGTTTCTTGACATCATGAAATAGTATACGGGATGATTTTAATGCTTCAAAGGTTTCAAATGCGATTGGGATGGTTTGAAGAATTGTAAATTTACGGTCTTAACATCGCCTCCCGCACTCAAACGAGGTGGCTGGACTCCGTCGTGTTCGGGGAGAATGCTAAGGGTGCACTGAATCCCACATTAACCCACTGAAAACGCGTATTTAAATCCCCATAGCAATCTTGTCGTGTTCGGATACGTCCGCTGGGTGGTCGGGGAGGTGATAGCCTCAGGGCTCGGATGTGCGGATACGAATACGAACCCGACAGGGTGACGAATACGCCCTGGATAGGCACCGCCTCATCGGCTATGCAACTGAAACTGAATCTTGGTCGATGAGGAAAGTGCCCACAACAGATTTCCCGATATGTAATAAATGTGGAAGCCTCTGATTGGTGAGATGGCAATGTTGGAGGAGGCGGAGATTCGTCTCGGCGATGTACTGAGGCCTGATGGGGGTGAAAAGAGCAACCGAGACAAGACTTGGCGTAAAGGACGCGGCCTGGAGGAAACGAGATTCAAGCTGCGGAGGTTGCCGCGTGCTAAATCCAGCCTTCGGGGTATTTGAATGATTTCTCTCCCGTCTTTTCCTTCTCGTGCTGTTTCTTGTAACCACATCGCAATTCATCTCAGCACTGCAACGGCCGAAAAACTGCAAGATGTTGGAACAAGCGTTGGATTTTGCTCTCTACCTCCCCATCTACACCACCGGGGCCTTCTTGGCTTTGGTTCTCCTCAATGTCCTCCAACAACGACTTTTCCGGAGGGCCAGTGATCCTCCGATGGTTCTCCATTGGCTTCCATTCATTGGTAACGCCGTTTCTTATGGCTTAGATCCTTACTCCTTTTTCTTGCAATGTCGAAAAAAGGTACCGCGGCTTGAGCATATTTCTTGGGCTTTGTCTGTTTCCCAGTTTTGCTGACTGTCTCTTGCTCTAGCACGGCGACGTTTTTACCTTTGTTCTCTTCGGGCGAAAGATTACCTGCTACTTGGGCACCCACGGAAACGACTTCGTTCTCAACGGCCGACATCAAGACGTGAGCGCCGAAGAAATCTACGGCCCTCTGACAACTCCCGTCTTCGGTAGCGACGTTGTATACGACTGCCCAAATGCGAAGTTGATGGAACAAAAGAAATTTATCAAGTTCGGCTTGTCCCAAAAGGCTCTCGAGTCCTACGTCCAAAAGATTGAAGGAGAGGTTATCGACTACCTCAGCTCGGCTTCCGCATTCAGCGGTCCGTCTGGAGCTATCGATATTTGCAACACCATGGCCGAGATAACGATCCTCACCGCCGCTCGAGCACTACAAGGAGACGAAGTCCGGAGCAAACTGACCGCTGAGTTTGCCGACCTATACCATGATCTGGATCAAGGGTTCAAACCAGTCAACTTCCTCTTTCCCTGGGCGCCCTTGCCACACAACCGCCGTCGAGACGCAGCACATGCCAAGATGAGGGCAGTCTATATGGACATCATAGACGAACGACGCAAGAGCGGTGTTGATGTGAATGAAGGCTCAGACATGATATGGAACCTAATGCGATGCACCTACAAGAATGGACAGCCGGTACCTGACAAGGAGGTGGCGCATATGATGATCACGCTTCTTATGGCAGGTCAACACACATCTTCGTCGGCCAGTTCTTGGATTATGCTTCACCTTGCCTCCCGTCCTGATATCACCGAAGAGCTATATCGGGAGCAGCTAGACAACTTGAGCGTCAACGGAGTCCTCCAACCGCTCCAGTACAGCGACCTTGACAAACTCCCTCTGCTCAACAATGTGGTTAAGGAAACCCTACGAGTCCACTCATCCACCCACACTCTTATGCGCAAGGTCAAGAATCCCCTCCAGGTGCCCGGAACCCCATACACTATCACTCCCGACAAGGTTCTTTTGGCTTCGCCAATCGTAACCGCGCTCAGTGATGAGTACTTTCCCAATGCCTTGACTTGGGATCCTCACCGTTGGGATGGAAAGGCCGTGGAAGAGCCCGTTGGTGATGATCTAGTCGATTACGGTTACGGCATTGTTTCTAAGGGCACCAAGAGTCCCTATCTGCCGTTCGGAGGTGGTCGGCACCGCTGCATTGGAGAGAAGTTTGCATATGTCAACCTCGGTACCATTATTAACACAATGGTTCGCAACTTCAAAGTAAGCACGCTGGATGGCAAATCAACAGTGCCCCCAACCGATTACACGACTCTCTTCTCACGACCCGTCCAGCCATCAACAATCCGATGGGAGCGACGAGGATCCGAACGCAAAGGGTAATACTATGACTCAACTTTAAGACTTAGAGCTTTAGAGGGTAGAGCGAGGGTCAACCCTGTGGGGAGTTAAGAGGCGAGTGTGGTCGAGTCTTGAAGAGAGCTATCTTAGATTAGCGGCGCTCCCAACAACAGTTTACTTTTTCGTATATTTGGACACAAATGGATAATTACCAACTAAAAATACCTTGAAAAATTCTAAATACTTCGTTGTTTTTAAGTGTTTGAATTTAGGCAAATGGCGTAGTAGGAAAATCCTGCACTCTTCAGTTGACCCACTCATTCGCCCGTTCGTTGATAAATTTAATCATAGGGCCTGCGGATGACAAGAACGGCGAGTGGCCAGCGTCCTCGGGGTCCAGCTCGTGCCATTCTAAACCAGACATTGAAACCATCATGCTTTGCGCGATATAAGGAATGGTCTTATCTTGTTGTCACTTTATGTATGCTCGTCGGCCATCAAATACCTCATCAGCCCATGCAGAAGGGGGCCGGGGCTGTTCAGTGCCGAAAGGGCCTGCTGTTTCAAGCGATCGATTGCTGTTTTGACCAAAGAGTCGTCGACATTGTTGTAGAAAACAGATTCAGGCGTATCAGCGTCGATTTGCCCAGTCTCTTCCTATTCGACAATTTAACATCAGACACGGTACATGCTTAGATTAGTGAACCTGCATTGATATGAAGCCACGGATCAAACCTCTGTCCAGGTAGCTTGCTTTGGATGGAGCCCCCTCATTTGAAAGAAAGGCGCACATAAAGATCAAGCCAGTGATGCCTCCTTTCTGACCAGAAGCAGTCCGCTCAGCTTTGCTCAACCCCTTCGCAGCAGCGCCACCGGGGCTATCGCCGTACGAGTGCATGATCAAGATGACATCATTCCCCTGGTCTAGTTCAGGCAGCAGGAGACTCGCGGATGAAGCCCATGTCCGTGGTAACCGACTGATTCTTTGGATCAGCAGATCCGACAGATGGTAGCTGCTTGGAGCCCGTAGGATAGCCAGCATCATGAAGTTGCTGCAGGAACAACTCGAAATGAGCCGGCGTGTGCCAAGCACCAGGAATGAGGACAATCGTGGGTTTCGACATTGCGTGAGTAACTTAGATGACCAAACTAGAACAATGGATTTGGGAGCCGGGAAGAGTGAAATATGTAAGAAAAATAAAACTCAGTGCAGAACAGCATGCATGTATGACTTCATGTCCAATCCTAGTCCAAAATGGAGCTATCCCGACTGGGCTTACCGCGCTACCATGGACAACTCACTCTCTTTTCCCGCGCTGAGTGAGCGCTACTAACCGATGGCGATCAATTTGGTCATTCAAGCTCTCCGAAATGCAGTGTGGTTAAACTTCCCTCCAATAGCAGAATGCAAGTAGTTTAACTGTTCTGTCGATTGGTCTGCTCGCTTCCACTGATTGGTTTGCTCGGTCCTGCTGGTTGGTTTGCTCGGTCCCACGTGTAGCTAGCCCATCCAAATCAAGAGGATTGGATCTAAAGAGGAAATATCTTACCAGAGTGGTCTTAGTTCTAACGTAAGACACTCACAGTGAGGAGACAAGTCAGAAAGGTTCCGACGCAATTCAGATCTTGGCACCCGGCCCCAGCACATAATTAAGTTGATTTTTAAATGAATTTAAAGTTTAAAGTACTAAATACGCTTGTTTTTAGCTGATTTATAGTGAATATAGTAGTGACGTGCCCTCACTGTAAGGCCCAAAATGGATTAAACCCAAAACGATTCTTTTTAGAATATCATCGAACATGTAGCAGGCTGGTCAGGTTTGAGTTATATACAAGAATGGATGGTGGTAGAGCTTTTGTTGATAGAGTTGGATATTTACTTCTGCCTAACGAAAACTGAGCGCTACCACTGTCCACAACGTTACTTAGAATGCTGTTAAGTTACGAGATTCCATCTATATACACCTATCCCAATACTGCCACACATTCTAATGCCCTCTGGCCCTCTAATAGCACCTACCAGATATCCTCCTGGCCACGATGTTAGTAAATGATTTTCACCTGGGGAGAGGGACTGCCGCAATGGCAACCTCGGAGTTCGTTCTTGGTCACCTACCTGGTACCGACTAGAGGCCCGCATATCCTTCAAGATATCCTTGCTTTGAGACTCGTGGATGCCCCTCTCATCTGTAAGGATTTCCACAAAGGAGTTTTGCACATCCCGAGCCATATACTTTGCGTCACCACATACGTAAATGTGACCATTGGTTTCCAACAGCTCATTGACAACCTTTGCATGGGCTTTCAATAGATTCTGGACATAGACCTTCTTTGGGCCCTGTCTCGAGAAGGCAACCATCATATCGAAACGGTCGCCAAGGACCTCTTTGTATTCCTATTAGGAGGGGATCTGTTAGTACAGGCCCTGGCATCTGGTAAAATCTCGCTGTGCTTACCTTCCATTCCGACTCGTAAATAAAATCCTGCTCAGAATGTCGGCACCCAAAAAAGAGTAGGGTGCGGCCAACGCTCTTCCCTTGTTTGACAAGGTGCGCCCTCTCTTGGACGAAGGCCCGGAACGGAGCAACACCAGTGCCGGGTCCAATGAGGATGACGGGTGCCTGTGAATCAGACGGAAGCCTGAAGCTTGATTGCCGAACATGGATGGGAACTTGACATTGTCCATATTGTCCTCTGGGGCCGTTGATGTTATAGGTTGGTGTCGATTGAGAGACGGAATCGCCGTTCTGTTTTTGCTTCAGAGCAAGGAGATAGTTTGTGGCAACGCCCTTCAATGGTTCAGGTCTTCCGGAAACCTCATACGACTCTACCACTGCGCTGATAGAGATGCTCCTTGGTTGCACAAGAGAAGAAGATGAGATTGAATAGTAGCGCGGTTGCAACTTGTTAAGACCTTCAACCACGGCCGAAAACGGAAGCCCCGTCCAGTGGGACCCGCCGCCAATTGACCTAAGAACCTGAGCAACGGTTAATTTTCTCTTCGCAATTTGCTCCTGGAAGTAGTCCTTGTCGGCACCGATCTTGGTTATTTCCGCCTTGGCCGAGGCATCTGGTGAGAATGTTGCAATGGATGCCATGAACTGGCGTGAGACAGGGGCACAAATTTCCAAGTATGACCGCAGAACCGTTTGGTAGGTTGTCGGGGTCGGGATTGGAACCTTCGATGTCTTTTCGAGAGCCTTGATATCGATGACGGTATTCTTGACATCTGAAAGCCCAAGAATCTCCAAAAGACTCTCGACTTCGTTATCGGGATTGGTTGGCCAGATTGCGACGTGGTCACCGGTACTGTAGGACAGCGAAGAATCCCCCAGGCCAAGTTCGATATGAAGGCAGTTCCTATCACCACCCTTGAAGAGCTCATTTGACTCAGTGATTGATGCGATGTATGGGTTGCTGGCACCGAACGACTGCTTACTCGCGGTGCCCTTGAGATGCGCCAAGTTTGGCTCTCCGAGGAAGACATCTTTCGAGATTTCGGTCAAGTCTTGTCGTCGTGTAATAGAAAAGGTCGGTTCGTAGAATGTTTCCTGCTCTTCCAGCCCCATCTTCTCAGCCAAGGCGGCCCACATAGGGTCTTTCCAAGCAAGAAAGTCCTCTTCTGTTGACCCAGTACCGTCATCGCCCTCTCCGGCGGCACCGATTCTTTCTGCGCCAAAGTCGTCTAGGGCCCGGCTTACGTTGCGAACCATTGAGTTGTAGTGCTCATATGTGCTGTTTCCTAGACCAAACGCAACATAGTTAATGTTTTGAAGGCCATTGGAAAAGTTGTTGTCTTCGCCGGTTACAAAGCTGTAAAAGTCGCGGGCGTTTTCCGTAGGATCTCCTTCGCCTGCAGTGGCAAGGACAAAGATGAGAATTTTGCTGCTGGGGATTGATTCCAGATCGTCATAATCGTAATCTTCAAGGTCGAGAACAATCGTGTCCAAGCCGAATCTCGATTTGCCCTCCTTTGCTAGTCTCTTGGCATAGTTCTCGGCAGTGCCCGTTTCTGAACCGTAGAATACTGCACAATTCTTCTTGGACCTTTCCAGCATAGCCGCTATGCTTCTGGATGAGGCATCGAAACCACCAGCTTCCGAAACAGGAGATGAGTTGTCTGCCAACTTGCCTTGCACGGACCTTCCCTTGGTGTAGTACAGCACAGCCAGCAAGACTACACTGAGGATGCATAAGTCGAAGACATCCATGTCGCACAAGACTGTGGGTGCAATCAAAAGCCCGTCCAGCGAAGTTGAGTTTTGCATCTTGGTGAATTGGTTAATAGAAAGATGTATTTTCTTGCTACATAATTTGACTGCTCTAATGCGTTTTATCTACTCCATCACCAGCCGGCTATAGTGAAGTCTTCGTGTAGTTGGAAACATTTCCAGTCGGATTCGCGGAACCATGGTTTCCGAGTTCCGAGGCTGGCGAGATACCGAAATCTGGAGCCTGAACCTTGAGTCCGGTAATCCCTCGGCGACAAATGCCGAGACTGCAGGCGATCGATGTGACGGTGATTCGTGTGTGGAATCAATTCCCATGATATTAGTTGGCTTTTTAATTGCCCATCGTAAAGATGTCGATTTTCCTTTTCTCAGTCGGCGCTCGCAAATACCTAGACGCTCTCTAAATAAAGCCTCGACAATTGACCTCCAGAGGGCACGACACATCACTAACCAGGGATGGCGGCCATTGAATGTTATCAGTCATCAAATGAACTAATTATCCGCATCTTATCGCGAGGAAGTTAATCGGTGGACCTTACCCAGAACAGTTTATGAATTACATATGGAGTCCTGCTGCATGGGCTACTGATTGATGGCTGGTCGGGACCGTGTCTCGCAAAGCCAATTACTAAAGCCTGGTTCCGAAGCTCAGTTCCGAAGACACTTTCCCCCTCATTCCGCATCCCCAAGCGACCCACATAGCTCACCGTCACCCTTGGATCGCAGCCAGCTTTCAATGCCTATAGAGTGTCAAATTCCCCCCGAACGTTCCTCCGTCAGATGATCTCTCTCTATCCGGTCGAGTACTGAACGAATAGCAATCGTCCCCTACACCGTCGGCACAATGGCTGCTGGAATCCCCCACCCCCTCTCTGCCCTATCGCTCAGCGAGACCAACCAGGCTCGCGACATTGTTCTTGCCCTGCACCCGGGAACTATTGTCAATTTCCGCACAGTCTACCTCACTGAGCCTCCCAAGGCTGAGGTCGTCCCTTTTCTCGCCCTTGAGCATGCCGGAAAGGTCAACGAACTCACCCCGAGACCTGCCCGCCTGGCTGAGGCCCGTTACGATGTCGTCCGCAACGGACAAAACCGCCCAGAGTATCACGAGTCCGTTGTTGACCTCCGGACGTCGCAACGCGTGAAGCACCAGATTGTTGGATCTGAGCACCATGCTAGCTTGACTATGTAAGTGAACTGCAGCGTCTCAGCACCAAGAGTCCAAGACTAACTTCAAACCCAAGGTTCGAGTTTGACAAGCTCGTAGAATGCATTAAAAACTCCCCTCTCTTTAAGGAGAAGATTAAGAACATCAAGCTCCCTGAGGGATTCGAGCTTATTGTGGAGCCATGGCCATACGGTGGCCCTGATGAGGTTGATGGTGACAACCGCTTCTTCCAGGGTCTTTGCTTCGGTCGAGATACTCGCAGTGGCAACCCTGACTCCAACTTCTACGCGTTCCCCATTCCCATCATTCCCATCATGGATGCGAACAAGAACGAGGTTGTGCGCATCGACGAGCCTGCCACCGGTGGAGGTGGTGATTCTCTGATTGGATCCGCCGTCAGCGGTGCCATCATTGACCACTGCAAGGGCGCCGAGTACGTTCCTGAGCTGTTGCCTCTGGGAACTCGAAAGGACCTCAAGCCCTTGACGGTTCAACAACCCGACGGCCCCAGCTTTACCATCACAGATAACCTCATTGAGTGGCAAAAGTGGCGAATGAGAGTCTCTTTCAACCCGCGTGAGGGAGCTGTTCTGCACGATATTAGATACGATGGACGTGAGATTATGTACCGTCTCAGCATTAGCGACATGGTATGTTCCCGGGCAATCCTTCACTCCTAGAGGATCTGTTACTGACTAAATCTCGCAGACTGTCCCTTATGCTGATCCCCGAGCACCCTTCCACCGCAAGCAAGCATTTGACTTCGGTGATGGTGGTCTTGGCCATGCCGTCAACAACCTGACTCTTGGATGTGACTGCCTCGGCGTTATTAAGGTAATAAATGGAACATCCGATCCACCGTCAATTACAGTTTGCTAACGAAATCTTTCAGTACTTCGATGGTGTTTTGACCAAGTCAGATGGTTCCGCTGAGGTGACCAAGAATATCATCTGCCTGCACGAGCAGGATGACGGTATCGCCTGGAAGCACACCAACTGGCGAACTGGCCGCGCCGTCGTCACTCGACGCCGCGAACTGGTTGTCCAGTTTATCATCACTCTGGCCAACTACGAGTACATCTTCGCCTACAAGTTCGACCAAGCGGCTGGCATCGAGGTTGAGGCCCGAGCTACCGGTATTGTGTCTGTCGTCAACATCGATGAGGGCAAGACTGCCCCCTGGGGTAACGTGGTCAGCCCTGGTGCCCTGGCGCAAAACCATCAGCACGTTTTCTGCGTCCGTATGGATCCCGCCATTGACGGCCACTCCAATACTGTAGTGCAAGAGGAGAGCTTGCCGGTGCGCAGAGATAAGCGGACGAACCCCAACGGAAACTACTACGAAGTGCGCCAGACTCCCATCACCACGTCAACCGGTGTTGATGTCGCTCCGTTCAACAACCGCACCTTCAAGGTCCAGAACTTGGCTAAGAAGAACCCCGTCAGTGGAAAGCCCGTCGGCTACAAGATCGGCGTGCCGGCCACGCAGCTCCTGCTTGCCGACCCCAACAGCATCCAGGCCGAGCGTGCTTTGTTTGCCCACCACCATCTCTGGGTCACCAAGTACAAGGATGATGAGCTGTACGCCGGAGGCCGATATACTCTGCAGAGCCGCCGAGAAATCGGCGGTGTCGCTGATGCAGCAGCACGTAACGAGGATGTCCTCAACGAAGATATCGTCGTCTGGGCTGTTTTCGGCCTCACCCACAACCCCCGAGTCGAGGACTGGCCAGTCATGTGAGCAAACCCCCCATCCCCGAAGCCGAGCGTCTTGGACAGACACTAACCCGCGTTCCCTTTCTAGGCCTATTGAGAAGCTTCAGGTCCATTTCCAGCCGTCGGATTTCTTTAAGGAGAACCCTGCTCTGGATGTGCCTTCAAATGCAGATATTGGCTCTAAGCTGACTGAGGGATGCTGCAGTGGAGCAAAGGGCCCTAAGATGGAGAAGGGCAAGTTGTAGATTAGTAGCGAACTGCTTTAGCCGAGCCGATTCCGGACTTGGATGATTAGATAGAAGGCCCGAATTAGACGGCACTGTATAAAAATTGATACACCATTGATTAAAGATGTCGATTGTCAAAGTGATGATATGAGCTAATGCAATGTTCCATCTGACATGGACCCTGCTGCGTACCTTGTGTGATTTAGTGTGGTGACTAGGCTTTCGCCGAACCTATTACCTCACTAGCTCACTTGTATCTCCGCATTAACCCATGCATGGCACCCTGTGGCGTAACGCTAGATGTTTACAGGGGTGTCACGCTTTCTCACTTTCTTCTCCAGTTTTGGCCAGATTCGAAGATAGGCGATCTAGCACGTTGCTTTTGCCATCCTGCGCCGTATCAGCGATGTCTTAGCGCTGTGGGGCGTTTATCGATATTCTACGATACCGCTAATGACAGTTGAAAATTGTTGATTCGTGGCCGAGCGGAGGACGTTTTGGCTAGTTCGGAATCGAAATGTCACTTCGGAACGCGATATTGCAGCGATAAACAAGGTGCCAACACTTGCTTGGCCTTCAGTCCGGCTGCTTCGGCACCTAAGTCCCCCCAACTAGCTCCACGTCATCCACTGATAGCAACGGGTATGTTAGCTGCAGGAACAGCTAGCCACTCTCTCCAATATTTCCTTTCTTCGTACATGCCGGCCTGGGATAACAGAAAAGCCCTCGCCGCCGCCGGAATCTCGGTATGCAGCCGGATTCATGATGTGACGCAACGTGTGATGTACGAAGCCACGTTCGACTCAGGTGGTGCTTCATGTTTCCTAAACCACATGTCGAGTCAGGCATCCCCGGTCTGCAAACTCCTTGTCTATCTTACATGACATTATGCGACTTCGATGGACCGGCGTCAACTCCACTTCCCCGCACGCCACCCCCGCAATACCACGCGGAATCGGATTCCGAGTTCCACAGCAAGATCTGTGTCTAGGGGAAAGCCACGGGAAAGCCAAGGGTGTGGTTACTGTTAGCTGCTTACAAAAAGCCGGCGTTAATAGGCGAACGAGGTAATCAAACCCATACAGCCCGACCCTTCACCCTTTAAAGCTAACACGCCCGTCCCTCCAAAGACATCTGTCGCCTGGTTGTTTCCTGTCCCATCAACCAAACCACCGACAAGACATATTATCACAACCATGGACGAGAACCGGCCGCCCAGCGAGGTTGACCTCAAACAGGGGAGCCCCAATCTCGAGCACGCCGTTTCGCGCCCCCTGAAGAACCTCAGCGATGAGGAACGCCTTGCTCAGCTGGGCCATCAGCAGGAACTCAACCGATCATTCTCCCTCCCAGCCCTCGGCGCACTCTGTCTGTGTTTGATGGCCACATGGGAAGCCCTGTCCACAGTTATTGCGGCCGCGCTGGTTAGCGGTGGACCGCCTTGTCTATTTTATAACTAGTATGTTCCATCCGACAACCTTGCATTCATGACAAGTATGCTGACTTGATATGAAGCGTTCTTTCGTTCCTTTGCACGATGTGCATTGTCGTCTCCTTGGGAGAAATCGCGTCCATCTATCCCACCGCAGGCGGTACGACCTCTCGATCTCGAATTACAACAGACGTGCAGACACTGACGCGTGTAATATAGGACAATACCACTGGGTGGCGGCACTTTGCCCTGAGTCGACCAAGTCTGCCGCTTCATGGGCGACCGGCTGGATCTCCGTTGGCGGGCAGATCGTTCTCACAGCATCGGCTGCGTTTGCCGCGGGCCTCCAAGCCCAGTCTTTGATCAACATTAATAATGACAACTACGTTGGCACACGATGGCAGGGTATGCTCTTCTACTGGGCCATCCTAGCATACGCTGCATTCTTCAACATCTGGGGCATGAAAGCCATGCCTCACATCAACTTGATTTCCGGTTAGTAAACGACTCTGCCCGACACAGAACCCCATATTAACTTCGTTTCAGGAGTTCTCCATGTTGCTGCCTTTGTCGCAATCGTCATCACGCTTGGAGTCATGGCGCCGAAGAATACTTCCACCTTTGTCTTCACCGAATTCGTGAACAGTAGCGGTTGGAAGAGCGACGGCATCTCCTGGCTCGTCGGTATGCAGAGCGCAGTGTACCCGTTCCTTGGGTAAGTAGCCAATCTCTTGTGACCTACCAGGACAACACTGACCAACATTGACTAGATACGATGCTGCATGCCATCTCGCAGAAGAGTTACCCCATGCGGCCCGCAACGTTCCCTTGGCCATGGTTGGAAGTGTTATTGTCAATGGCGTGATCGGCTTCATCTACTGCATCGTCCTCCTTTACTGCGCCGGCTCCCTCGAATCGTTGTTGGGAACCCCCACGGGATTCCCCTTTATGCAAATCTTCCTCGACGCCACGCAATCCAGGGCAGGGGCAACCGTCATGTCCCTCATGCCGGTTCTTATTGCGACTGCTGCGACTGCGGCCGGACTCGCATCCACGTCGCGCACCCTTTGGGCGTTCGCTCGCGACAAGGCAACCCCCTACGACGAATATTTCAGTGTCGTGAACCCAAAGCTCCAAGTGCCTGTTAGGGCTGTGGTTGTTGTCCTCGCGTTCCAGGTTCTCCTTGGTCTCATTTACCTCGGAAATGCTACTGCTTTCAACGCCATTCTTTCCATGGCCATCATTGGCCTGTACCTGTCTTACCTGCTGCCCATCGTGTACATGCTCTTCTACGGGCGCCGTACATTGAAGAGGAGCGACTATGGACCGTTCGTTCTACCACAAATTGTTGGCATTGCCCTAAATGCTATCAGCATTGTGTGGATGATCGTCGTTATCATTTTCAGCACATTCCCGTTGACATACCCAGTGACAGCGCAAAACATGAACTACTCCGTGGTTGTTTTGGCTGGCTGGGCTGCTTTTGGTGCTATTTATTACTATGGGTTTGGTAAGAAGAAGTACGAAGTTCCACTGACGGACTTGGCTGTTATGGACGCAAGGACGGAAGTGGCTGAGAAGTGACGAGATTAATATTGCGACTTGTAACAACACGCCATTAAGCACCTTTATAAATTGGAAACTGTGATGAAATTTGATCAAATCTCTCGTTTAGACAACCGTTGTCCCTTTGTACATGACCACATTAGAGCGTTATGACTGTATATCTAGAACTTGTCATGAAGAACTCGCAGACTGAATACATTTCGGCAGCGGAGACTGCTTTCCGTTTGCGAGCATTATTTAACTATATACTCAAGTCCCTGCCATAACTTCAACTAAGGTTAAATATAATGCCGACCACAGTTACGTCAATCATTTCATGCGATGACGAGGGTGCCTTGTATAGCCTGTGGGGAATGGTAGGCATTGGGAACCCTTGTCACTGTCGTAAGATCATCACATTAGGCAAAAGCGCTAAAATTGGAAACGTGCAGAGCTTGCTTTCTTTCTTTTGACATTCTCGATGACGAAATACCCGGATAACACGGTCTCATACTAAACATGCCTGATCAGCGGGCTGAATACCATCTGAGCAATTTATTCCGGTCTCTTAAAGTGCGGTTTTAGGTCAGACCAACTCTCTTGGTTGTACTCTGGCTGGATCTTTTGGCAGGTCTTAAGTCCCCATTCGGTCACTCCCAAAAACAGACAGCTCTCAAACATGAAAGCCATGCTTCCATCCCCAACCTTTGCAGGTTTCAACTCGGCATTGCTAGCCTTCTCGAAAGTGGCAGCGTCGGGACCATGAGAGGTCATGACGTTGTGCAAACTGGCACCTGCCGCTTGGAATCCCTTACCAGCCTTTGCGTCATACTCTCCACAAACCAGGCCCATGAATTCAGACATGGTGTTGCGGTGGTACCACGGCGGCCTGAACGTGTCTTCTTGGACAAGCCACCTGGGCGGGAAGATGACGAAATCGGCGATAGCCGTGCCTGGGTGATCGGAGGGTCCGGTCAAAACTGTGTAAATGGAGGGGTCTGGATGGTCAAACGAAATGCTTCCAATGACGGAGAAGCGGCCAAGGTCGTACTTGTAGGGGTAGTCTGTAATTTGTGTTAGCACTATAGGTGAATTATGCCTACTTGCTCAAGTACAAGTGGATGGAGATTCGATCAGCACAGGCCGTCTGTTCTGTGCCTTTCGGGATGATTAAAAACTCACACCTGTGATTGTCAGCATGGCTTATTTACGTGTTAGATAGAAGCAGACGAATTGTCACTTACTTTCCATGCCAGCCTACCACATCAAAGGGAGTGTGGTTCTGCTTGGCGACAAACAGCTCGTTATTGTACTTGTTGACGATGGACCACGTAGTGGAGGTATCCTCGTCAAACCTGGCCTGGGGCACTTGGAAGTCTCTTGGATTCGCGAGGCAGTTGGATCCGATGGGACCAAGCTCTGGCAGGATGAAGTTGCCTTGGTACAGCTCAAGGATATAGCCTCGGACGGGGCCTGCCGGTAACGTCACGCGATATTTGATTCCACGAGGGAGAACCGCGATCTCGTTGGGTCGGACCAGAAGGTTTCCGAGCTCGGTTTGAATGTCCAGCACGCCGTGTTGGCTAACAATCAGCATCTCGCCGTCGGAGGAATACATGGCCATGTTCGCATCCATGTCGCGGCCAGCAGCGTAAATGTAGATTCCCAGGCCGGACTTCATGGTTGGATCACCAGCACCTGCCGCCAGCTTCAAACCGCGAACCCAGTCGACCTCCTTGTCGATGTCGAAGGGGTCCCATCGCAGCTGGTTGGGGATGTGGTTCAGCTTCGCGCCAAAGTTGCCGGTGGTGACCTCGGTGAAGGGTTCAAAGGAGGAGTGGGCAGCAGAGGGGAGGACACGGTAGAGCCATGATTGCAGGTTCTCACTTCTCGGCGCTGTGAAAGCCGTGCCAGACAACTTCTCTGCATAAAGGCCAAATGGTGCCTTCTGAGGCGAGTTGGCGCCGATGGGGAGCGCCCCCTCTATGGCTTCCGATCTGTGCACCTTGTTCAACGGCTATCCTTCAATGCCAGGAGGATCGACATACTCATGGAATGAACCGAATCCATTGAGATACTTGTATTTCTCAGGTGTTTCAAACTTTGTTACAGGCATCTTTTTAGATTGTGTTGACGATGGTGAAATAAGAGAATGGTTAGTGCGGGGACTGAATGGCGGGGATATCACAACACCAATGCTTGGTTCAGTCCGGAGCGGGCATATTTCCATTCCTTATCTACAGTCTTTATTCCCCCGAGAACGCTTACAAACAGCTGCCGTTCTTTACAGCCGTTGACAGAATGACCCGACGGAAATGTATTCCGGGGCGTCGCACATGACGGCTCGAAACGGTGGAAATTCGGAATGCGGAATTTTTGCTTACTGGTCGGAATAAATGCCGGCGATTCGGCAGTTATCCGGACAATGCGGAGGTGTTGGCTGGGCTGGAATAAACCATGGCTATTTCAGCAGCCTGTTTCGGGCAATTATTCCATGGATTTGTGTATTAAACGCTCAGCCTACAAGTTGCCCACCATCTCGATTGCCACGGTAAATAGCCTCATGATCTTGGTTACGCATCATCACACATACTAGACGTTTCCGCTTTCGCAACCACATCCAAGATGAAGTCGTGGCTTCCCATCCCCCCGGGGTCTCATTTCTCCCTGGCCAACATCCCCTTCGGTATTATCTCCACGGCGGCCATCTCCGCACGCCGGCCGGCCATCGCCATCGGCACCCATGTGCTTGACATCTCCGCCTTCGCCAAGGAGGGTGGCTTCGCAAAACTCAAGGACTTCCCCGGCGACAAGCTTGGAGTCTTCTCTGAGCCGACCCTTAACTCATTTGCTGCTCTCGGGCGGCCCGTCCACCGGCTTGTTCGCGAGTATATCCGTGACATCTTCCGGGACGACACCCCCTACCCTGAGGCTTTGAAGACCAACGAGGCTCTGAAGAAGTCGGCGTTGCTACCACTGTCCGAGGTTGAGACTCATCTCCCTCTCTCAATTGGAGACTATACCGATTTCTTCGCTGGCCGCAACCATGCTCACAACGTTGGAACCCTGTTCCGCGGTGCTGCCAACGCTCTGCAGCCCAATTACAACCATCTGCCCGTGGCTTATCACGGCCGTGCCAGCTCGGTAGTAGTCTCCGGCACGCCGCTCCACCGCCCCGTTGGCCAGGTTCTACCAGCCCCGGGAGCTCAGACCCCCGTCTTTAAGGCCTCTGGCAGGATAGACATTGAGCTTGAGATTGGCACATTTATCTGCAAGGGCAACGCCCTCGGCCACCCTATCCCGCTTAAACAGGCAGAGGATTACATCTTCGGCTATGTGCTCATGAACGACTGGAGTGCCCGAGATATTCAACAGTGGGAGTATGTCCCCCTGGGACCCTTTAATGCTAAGAACTTTGGCACCACCATCAGCGCCTGGGTTGTACTTGCGGATGCCCTTGAGCCATTCAGGACCCAGGGTCTGCCAAACGACACCGAGTTGCAAAGTTATCTCCGCGAAGAGAGGAAGGATAATGTGCTAGACATCAAGCTGGAGGTGACTCTCAGCAGTAAGTGCACCCCATCTTGGGCCAATGACAACCAGCGGAAAACTAACCTCATGACTTAGCCGCCAAGGGTAATTCGCGCACTATTACACGAACCTCTTCTAAGAACCTTCTCTGGTCCTGGCCCCAGATGATTGCCCACCACACCATTTCCGGTTGCAACCTGCGAACTGGTGACCTTCTCGGAAGTGGTACTGTCTCTGGGTTTGAGGAGGGTACCCACGGTAGCATTTTAGAACAGACCAAGGCTGGAAAATTCCCCGTTGAGATTGGTGGTGGGGAAGTGCGCAACTTCCTTGCTGATGGCGATACTGTTGTCATTAAGGGATGGTCTGGCACCAATGAAGATGAGTTGGTCGGATTCGGAGAATGCTCTGGCCAGATTCTGGCGGCTGTGACTCAGGTATAACTCAAATAGATAAGGTTATAGAAGGAAAAGAGCACTAGTACAAGCATACAGCGGCTTCATGCCAGGAAATTTGTGTGATTCCTCGTAGTAATCCATGGCAAGACTATGTGCCAAGGATTTGCACTTTACCTGGCGGGCAGCCCCATGAGCGGATGAAGCCAATGGGCGATCTTCCTCCACGGATCTCCGACAAACGGTGGCTGTATACAAAAACAACCCAAAAAGATTTAAGATATTAATCTCGTATCTATATGGCATGATGCACGAGTGATAAGAGAGTTGCAGTTGATTTTCGAGATGCGATGGGATCAGGGGAACAAAATCCGAAGTGATATGTAACTTTTTTTTAAATTGTGCTATGCTTCTGGATCTACCAACATGGAATTTCTCGACTACAGTCGATCACGTTAGCTACATAATGACCCCTTACTTCCCTCCCCAATTCATATCCCGTCGCTCTGTTTCGCCATATTTTGGTTACTCAGTCACATCCAAAGCCTTCTTCAAGCTCTTGAGATCTCGGGGCACAAACTTGGCCCTGTAACGCTTGGGCAATGCCACCAGACTGGTCGGGTCGGCATTGCCGTGAACCGGGTGAACGTTGACATTGTCGTGCTTCTCGACGCGGAAGCTGTTCAGTAGTCTCATGTAGATGAGGTACAGCTCTCGGTTTGCCAACAGGGATCCAGCACACATGCGGTAGCCGACGCCGTAGGTGAACAGCGGGGCATCGGGCTGCTCGAACCAGCGCTCGGGGCGGAAGTTCTCGGGGTCCGACCAAACAGCAGGGTCTTTCTAAGTGTTAGCATTTATCAAGTAATGGAACTGTGGTTATTACTTACCCATGTTGCAGGCCCAGGCGTTCAAAAACACAACACTGCCCTTGGGAATAGTGACGCCCTCGTGAACGACATCCTTGATAGAAGCGCGGGGCAGAGCAAGTCGGAGCACAGTGAAGTATCGCAGGGACTCCTTCACCAAAGCGACAATGTATTGACACTTCTGGTCATCATCGACATCGCACATAGGCTGGGTAACATCATAAAACTTCCGAATCTCAGTCTCGGCCTTGTCCTGGATCTCGGGGTGTTGAGAGAGGTAGGCAATGAACCAGGCAACTTGGGTGGTAACGGTGTCAAGACCGCCAGACAACATAGTCAGACTGATAGATGTGAGTTCGTCCTTGTTCAGTTTGGCCTCCTTGTCCATAATGACATTTGCCTGGATGCAAGGGCTATAAGTGCCATTTGCGATGCGCTCATCGAGACCGTTGTTGAGGGAGGTGAGATACTTGTCGCGTCTGCTTCGCATTTCACGAGCCTTGGAGGAATGGAAGTTGATAGGGTTGATTCGGAGAAGGGGGATGTAATCCTGGAGGTTGCCGGTGGTGGATCGGAACTTGCTAATCTCCTCCTCGACGTGGGTGATTTCCTCAAAGAGGTTGTCCTTCTGGCTCTTCAAGCGAGTGCCCCAGTTGAGAGTAAGAGCTAGCGACAAAGAGAGGCGCTGGATCATGGGCATGGGGTCAACAGGGACGCGGCCACCATCGCCGTAGGTGTAGAGCTCCTTGACGAAATCCCTAGTCTCAACCTCAAGGTGGGGAACATAGGTGGCTACGGACGGCCTGTTGAGGGCCGAGGCAGCACCCTTGCGGCGGCGCTTCAGCGAGTCACTGTAGGGAGACGTGCCGATAGTCGTTCCAGCAGTGTCAGAGAGAATCTAGTCGACGGATTAACACATGAGTGGTTGGGTGAGCACAATGATAAGCATACCTTGTGGAATGTATAGAACTCGGGCCTTGAGCTAAAGGCCTGGGCATGCTTGCCGAAGATGTCTCGTGCAGCGCCAGCAGAGTTGATGACGACGACGGGGACATTACCCAGCTGGATCTGGTAGACCTCGCCAAACTTCTTGGACCACTCTCGGTACTTGTCGGCGGCGTTGACGCGGATGTCCCAAAGGTTACCAATGACAGGCAGGCCAGAGGGACCCTTCATGTTGCTGATTCGAGCATTGTTGCGGACGATCTCATTGATGAAGAGGTAGATAATGGGGGCGAGCACTATCGAAACCAGGATCGATTCGCCCGGGCTTTGGCGGACGTAGTCGTTCAGCGACAGCAGAAGGCTTGCGATGGTCATGGCTGCGGCAAGGGAATGAACAAGGCTTAGAGCGAGTTGTGGTCCTCTTGGATGCCAGGAATGATGGAACAGCGTCGTCTACGCTCTTAAGAGGTGAATTTAAGAGGAAACCGGCATCAGATTCCCGCTGGTATCCCGCTGGTATCCTTCGGAGCTCCACGTGCCAGTCGGAAAATATGCCATACCAGCGCTCTTCGGCAATGCCTTGGGACTCGAGGTCTCTCCGCGATAACAAGCGAGAGCATACCCGATGCCAAGCGGAGTTAGCGCGTGGCGATCTCTTCGAAATCTCTCCCAAGCGTGGAGGTGGATTTGCGGGGAAGTCGGAATCTGCGGAAATTACCGCTCGGAAACTCGGCGCAATACCGAGACAACCCATTACTAACTCTTCGCCCTGACTGGCACCGTGTCTTAAACCTAGGCGGAACCCCTGCCCGCTGCCCTCGGAAGCTCGTTTTCGTCTCTGAGACTGCAATTCCGTCAGCCAAGTTACAGCCATGGACGACAACTCCTCGACCGCGGAGCAGCCCAGAGAGACCACTCCCAGCAGTGTGACCACTCGAAAACGCCCTGGCCCGGACGGCTTCCGCAGAGGGAAGCGTGGCAAGTACACCTCCGTCGCATGGTACGATCACGGCCGCCTCCCCCCGCGTCAGTCCAAGATGCTCACATATGATACAGCGATGAATGCAAGAAGCGGAAGCTGAAGTGCATCCCCGTCGACGATTCAAGTTGCCAGCGTTGCATCGACGGGGGGTTGATCTGTGTCTATGCCCACGGTTCGTCGCACGCCAAGGAGAAGAACGAAGGGTAAGATATACATCGCTCTCTTCTTGTTTTTCTTTTATTCAATGATACTGACGCGTCTCCGAGAACCAGTAGTCAGCAACTTCAAGTCTTGAGTGATGAAGTCATCCAGCTTCGCCAGCAGGTGTCTGACCTGGCTGGAGCCATGACCTTCGTAAGGGAATTGAAGGACCGCCCACGCAGCACTCGCCTTGATCCCTCGCCCGCCCAGGATGCCAGCACTATTGGGCCGTCGCCGGCCAGCTCTTCTCAAAGGGAAGGTATCCCGAAGGAGCCTCAGTTTGTTGGACCGACGAGGTCCGCCTTTGGTTTCATGATCGGTGAGCGGTCGCTGACCCGTATGGGCATCCCGACCTATGAGACTCTACCTGCCAGTGGCGCCCAGTCGCCGGCGAATCTACCGCCAGAGTTAGACGCAGACCCCCGTGACTATTGGCATCATTGCACCGTCCAGGAAATCATCAGGCTCCTTACTGTCTTCCAGGAGGAAGTCGAGTCTGTTTACCCGTTTATCAACATTGGGGACCAAGCCTCCCGAGCAGATGACATCCTGCGGGCCATACGAAGCACCGAACCAGGAGGTCAGAGAATATATGACATTTCAGACCTGGAAGTGTCCTCAAAAGATATCGATATTGTCAAGGTTGCGATGGCCACTGCCATTGTCCTCGAGACACATGGCAAGAAGGAGACAAGCACCATGATAGTGCAGTCTGTTGAAAACAACGTTTCTATGATATCGCGCCCCGAGGTTGATTTAAAAGAAGTCCAACTCATTACAATGCTGGTAAGTAACCTCCGCGCACCAATTTCTTCTCTGGGGCGGCTTGCTAATATCTTCTCAAGAGTATTTATTACTTTCACTGCGACGAAGAACTTCTCGCCTGGCGCACCATCGGTGTTGCCGCACGAGAAGCTCTTGAGATGGGTCTCCATCGCAAGAAAAGTCTATTCGATAATTTCAAGGATCTTGAATCCCGTCGCCTTGCTACGAGAGTCTTTTGGTGTGTTTACGTACTCGATCGCCGTTGGAGCTTTGGCACCAGTCTCTCTTTCGCACTAGTAGATCGCGATATTGACCCTGAACTACCAGAACCAGTAAGTCACTAGTAATTTTATCAGATTTTCGCAGTGGCTAACCAAATCGTGTCTAGGATGAACAGTTTGCCTATCTCAAATGCATGGTTGGGTACGGCCGCGTCTGTTCCAAACTCTGGGACGCCATTCCGCCTTTTGGGTCACATTCGCAGTTAATCCCTGAAGATACTGTCATCTCTCTGGATCTAAGTACTCAAGCCTGGTTGCAGTCAATCCCTCCGGACCTCCAGTTACGTCATCCTCGCCTTGGACTCGCACCACGCTCTCAACCACGCATCATGCACCGGCTACGCGCTCTCCTATACCTACGAGGAAACCATACTAGAATTTTTATTTACCGACACCATCTTCTCAGCGCTGCCAGTATTGCCGCAAATCTGCGCAGTGCTTGGTTGGTCGTTGACATTGCCCAGGATAGCATACAGGTTTTGGTGCACTTAAACTCAACCACCGACATTTACTCTCGCCAACAAAACGCATTCAACTACTTCCTCCTCAGTGCCTTGGCCATCATCTTTTTAGCCGTGTGTCACGCGCCGGATGTCTTCACAGGGCCTTGTAGAAAAAGCTTCCTCGATGCTGTGGAGCTCGTCCGGGGCTTCTCACGAAATAGCATTGTCAGCCGAAGATTATGGAACAGCATTCGTGGTCTGCTTCCGCGGTTAAAAAATCTCGGTCTCCAGGGTTCTGAAGAGATAGATCAGGCCGACATGCCGGTAGAGGGCGACAGCCCAGCCGTCACAATCAACTCACCTCAAATGGGAGGTTTGGGTAGCAGGGAGCTGCGTGAACACACGCATCATTTAGACGGGCACGACGATCTTGACGTGAGTGACATTCACACAGATAGCGGTATCGTTCCCGACTTGGACCTCAGTGGCTCGATTCCGGACATGTATCAAATGAGGAATGATCTCCTGTCTTTGTTTGATGCATTTGGGAACGGACAAATTCTCCCAGAAGGATTTGGCGCTCAGTTTTACGGACCAGATGACGGAGACTCGATGAACGGGATGGGAGGAGAAATTTCAAGACGATTCCAGGGACTCATTTAGATAGATTCAGCCATCAAATTGTATCATTTATTTATAGATACCCAGGACTTGATTGAATTCAATTGCAGAGATACACAAGTATAGTGTTGCTCTTTTGTTGTCTATTTTTTATCTATCTGAAATCAAACGAGCTCGTTCTCGAAGAAGACCATCATCGCCCCCTGGTGGACACTCTTGGCGAAAGCCTTGAGCTCCCCGTGCGCAGCACATTCGTTATCATAGTAAGCCATATCATCCGCTGACTTGAAGACAGAAATAACAGCAATGGTGAATCCTTGCGCTCGCTGGTCAGGCTTTGCTACGCCAGCAGTGACAGAGACGATATAAGGCTTGCCATCCTGAAGTCGAATAATTAGTCATGACTCTAATTTGCAATATCCAATTTAAGAGTCATCTCCAAGACGAACCTTGACGGCCTTTGAGGGCATGCCCTTGTAAATATCGAGCAACTTTTGTTGATCCTCCACGCCGGGGATCTTGAACAAGGTAACGCGGTTGATTTGCTTAGACATGGTGTAGGGTTTATCGAAAGAGGTGAGTGATAAGACAAGGATCTTAGATGAGAATCGAGATATCAGAGACAAGGTAGTATAAATGCGTCACTTAAAGAGGACGAGGGGGGGATGACGACTGTACTAGATCTAAATAGATCAGTTATTCGGAAACGGGGGTCAAAATTCCGACCCGTCGGAATCTCCCCCCGGACTCCGGATAAGAGGTCCACCCGATCTGCCGCTAACCAATGTCCAACAGAATATTGGGGTACGAATTGGCTCCTGTGTATTCCTCCGGCTTAGTGGTATTCCACAGATAGGCGGGGGCTTCTAATTGAGTCTTCCGATTGGGAGTGTTGTGTGGGCAAAAGTTCGTTCGTGTACGAATATTCCGGCCTTTTCGACAAGCGTTGTCGCAACCATCAAAAGTCTTCTCCAAGGAAAAATTTCAGAGGCGCATCAACGATATCATGACCAACCACGGTCAGAGAATGGTCCCTCTTTTATCTTTTACTCTTGTATCAGGAGTATAGTGTTACGTAGAACTTACATCTCCCTCGTGCTTGGAAGAAGGCTTTGCTTTCGGTCAATGCATCGCGTTCTGATGTTTAAATGTCTGGTCGTTCTTACTTCCCTCGGTCTTGGATGTTCTGTAGGGCCTTGAGATCTCTAGCCACTCTGAGCGCACTCAAAGTCTTCGAATTTCAGACCGTGTGGTTGAAACTGACTGGTTGACAGTGTCGGTTTCTGTTGCAAAGCTGAAAGGAGGTCTCTGGTCGCCATCGATAAACCGAATGGTCTTAAGACATTAGTTACAGTAGCCAATAGCACTATACAATCTCTTTAGCTATATGTGGCTGACTTGGTGGAAAGAGAGACTACATGGGCGCGGTGGTCGCGTGTACTGTTTAGAGTCCATCTCAGAGAAAAAGAGCGACTCGCCATTTATTATTATTTCATAATCAATTCATCAAGATTCATAATCTAAGCTGAGCCATCCGAATCAAATTCCAGAATGAAGCTGATTCGAAATTGTTTCTTAGTCCGTACGGAAATTTCAAGGTTTTCGGAAATTCGGGAGACAAACTATCGACCCCTCTCTTGCCGAATCCGAACCCGTCTCCGAGGTCGACCGTGCGATGCGTGAACGCGGCATTCTTTTGCGTTAATAAATCAAGACGGCCCATCAATTGCCAGCAGGTTATGCGACCCAATTAGACCTAGGCCTGATCTTGCGGCGGCAGATAGGTCGGCTCTTCCTTATCGTTCGTCTTATGCTCGGAACTCGGAGCCCCCGTGGACACCCGAATGGGTGATATACGCACGTCTTGTAGGCACACTTTGGGACAGCGGGAACAAGCTTCCCGGAAGATTGTTCTACCCATTGATACCCCGGCCATGCTCCAAGGCTTTGCAATCTCAACACACAGGGGAAGAAAAATAATTACGGCACGGGCCGAGGTTAGATGCCGCCTCAAACATGGGTTCTAAGTTCGTCATATGCGTAACATTTTCAACATCCAAGAGGAAGCCTTCAGGGATTAATCTGCCGTTATCTGGGAAGCACTCACTGCCAATTATTAGGAATATTAGGAATAGTCTTGACTCTTTGACACTGTGCACCCTTTGGTCTAGATCATTCGCTTCCCATAGCAAGGACCTTTTCTCATAGTTAGCCGTGTCCCAGGGCCGGAACAGGCGATATAGATTTCGAAATGTGTGACAGAAGCGAGTAGGTCGGTTAACTGCCAGTTCTATGAAATTAGTAGCCCCCTTTTCACTAACATCACTTAAAGTTTCGTTTGAGCATCGTCTCGAGCTTGTCATTCGATATGACCAGTCATGGCCTCTCATCGCTACCAATATATGATGAAAGCTGAGGAGTTGCGGAGGCCCAGTCCCGGTCCAGCACACTGGGTCTTTTCAATGCATAGTATATCAGCATACTTGTGACAAAGAAAGCCAGTATAGTCGCAGGCTTCATCGGACATTCCACACTATGCTTTTGCGCCATCCCTACAAGCCTTGTTTAGTACATTCAATACCTTTCACACGAAATCGTCCTCTACTATGACGGACTTTTGACCTTTTAGAGACGACATGATTCCAGAATGTATCCACTTATTTTCTTTCCTTCCTTTCTATCTATTCTAGCGGGCTTCGTGATACATATTTCTCCTATCTAGGACTGTTCGTTGCTTCTTCAGATTCCGCCATTAAGCCCTCAATCACACTCGGCACTGTCATAATACACGCGTTATGAATTATTGTACATGGATTTGGATTGATCTCAGAAACCACTTTGTTTTTCTTCTTGAAAATTTACAGCTAACTCACCACTTCATTAAGATAGACCTGGTACGAGTTGTCCCACTTTGCTTATATATCACAATCGCTTTCCAGATATAGACCAGTGCGTGACCACGTTTGAGGTAGACTACTTCTACTCACCATGACTAAAAGATAATTACTATAATTCACCGAGCGTTGCAATCAATAGGGTTCGCTTATTTTCTCCAAGATTTGACATGTGTCCAAACCCGAAAACCCAGGGTTGGATATCTCGATTTGCAACACACCCATCAGAAGCAGGGTCGATGAAAGCCCAAGATCTCTGCCGCCTTCGTGTTATCCAATTGCTAAACAGCCATTGAAGGTGGCAAAATAATTCGCATGGCAAAAGTCGCCTCTGCGGAGTCCAGTGCAACTCCGCTTAGTGCCTCGGAGCGGCGACCTGCCCCTCTCGACCAGGGAATTGCCAGGTATAGGACATCAATCGACGCCGCTCGCAACATGCGCTTACATTGCATGTTCCCATAAACATATCCAAAAGCGCAGTTGCGGAATCAAAATGCCCCCGCAGCTCGCCAAGGCCTCGCCGGCAGACGTTATGCGAACTCCGCTCCGCAAAATCCGCTTCCGCTTTTAGTCATTTAACTCCGAATCCAACGTCCGTCCTCTGGAGCTGTCGTGCAGGTATATCATCACCGCTCTGCCAACGTACCAGTGGGCATATTATCAAACCATTCACTCACCAACCAAAACCAAAACCAGAACCAAAACAACACTCACAATGAAGGTTGCTATCGTAGGCGCTACCGGCGAGACCAACCAGTCCATCATTGCTGCCCTGCTTCAGCGCCGAGAGGACTTCGTAAGCCCTATAATCCCCCCTGTTGCCGCTATGCGCTAGTTAGCGGGGACTAACAACAACCCGATAGGAAATCACCGCCTATGTTCGGCCGGCCTCAATCAATAAGCCAGAGGTTGAAAGCGTCAAAGGCCAGGGCGTTGCAATCGTCCCTTTCGAGCTTGAATCGCCGCACGAGGAGCTGGTTAAAGCACTCACGGGGCAGGATGTTGTCATCAGCTGCATCATTCCCTTCACGTCCGACTCCCAAAAGGCTCTCGCCGACGCGGCCAAGGTCGCAGGTGTGAAGCGGTTCGTGCCCAGCGCATTTGGGTCCATTAGTCCGCCAAAGGGTACAATGGTGCTTCGAGAGATCGTAAGCCCCCCCTACTAGCCTTGAAATGTTGGTTACGGGTGTTGACACTCTACAGAAAGAAGATGTTCTCAACCACATCAAGAAAATATACCTACCCTACACCGTGATCGACGTCGGATGGTGGTACCAGGGCTCCCTCCCGCGGCTCCCATCTGGCAAGATCGACTACGCGGTTACGTTCCCCATGCCGAACATGTACGGCGACGGTAACCTCCCATCGGCGCTCACCGACTTGAGGGATGTGGGCAAGTACGTCGCTCGCATCATCGCCGATCCCCGCACGCTCAACAAGTCCGTCTTCGTGTACAACGAGATATGGACGCAGGAGCAAATCTTCACGCTACTCGAAAAGGGCAGCGGCGAGAAGATCCCACGCGAGTACTTGTCCAAAGAAGAGGTCGAGGCCACGATCGAGGCCGCGAACAAGAGGTACTACAACGAGGAGTCACTCCCCAACCTCCTGGGCCTAGCAGTGGTGCAGTATGCCAACTCGGTCTGGCTGCGGGGGGACAACCTTCCCGAGAGTGCCGAGTATCTTGGATACCTGAGCGGCAAGGAACTGTATCCCGATGTAGAGACCATCAAGTTCGAGCAGTATGTTGCAGAGGTTTTGGCCGGCAATGGCAAGGCGACGTACGCCAACCGCACTTTTGACTTTGGGACTAAGGACGGCGAGGACACCAAGTGAGCAGTAGTCAGCGACCGAGCGAGGGGGATGGCGCCGCAGACGACGCCTTCGCCGTTCGTGACTTTGCCGCCGGTCTCGATCATGTTCTGACGTCTTGGAGTAGATATGATGGCGGCCGATGATAGCTCATTGTACGATAGAATTTGAGAATAAAGGAGCTAGTAATCTGCTACGAGGAGTATGATTCATTTCTATTAGAGTTAGAGTCACGATTCAAGCACGAAGTAGAACGTGTCATGCAACAAATAGGTCTTAGATAGTCCCTGATAATCCACACATGAGATTCGCCGATTATACCGCTGATCCCTTAATTCGTTGTACACAAGACCCAATATCCAACCGAACCCTGACGAGGGTGAGAAGCAAAAATTAGACACGCCTTAGCACCAAATACACTCAGGTTAGAATACCTGAGATGCCCGTCGGCATCAAATACGGAATCAACGCCGAAGAAAGAATACTTGCAATATTCCGTGCCATGTCTGACTTCTTCCCCAAGCAGTAGAGGGCTTTGGTACAGTCCTCACACCGCCTGGCCAAAATCATTATCGTAGGACTTTCCAACGAGGATGGGTCATGTCGGACTGACTCCTCCACCTCAGTCAGATGAAGGATGGCTGCCTTGGTGAATGCCCGAATTAAGATCATGGTCCAAGGCTCTGTCAAGATCGAACCCTCAACAACGGCAAAGTGGAGATCAGATACATGGGTGCCAGGAATATCACCAGCTCGGGGGCACGTTGAAACCCGGGCGAGGTCGGAGAGGATCGCGGCGCTGTCCTGTCGTAGGAACCTGACCACGTCGACTCTAAGGCGAGCCTGTGTAGAGTATTCCACGCCGAGGTTGTTCTCGTCCACCAACTCAATCAGATCGGCAAGGAGGAGAGCGGCGCAGTGGAAATGCGCGACGACGCATACGAACCAGCTCTGGATATGTGTTGGAACTGAGTCGTACTGATGAACGAGATCTCGGAAGAATGCTCCGTACGTCACATTCCAGTGCTTGTAGACGGCCATGGAATTCGAAATGACCTTCTCAACGGCCTCGCCGCGGTATTTGCTCCGCACCGTATTCTGTAAATACGAGACGTGCCTGAACAATATCACCTTGACTGGTGCTGCTGCCACAACGCCCTTGGTAGCCGTTTCCGTCGAACACGGCCAGCGCAGTACTCCTTCCACATTCTCTCTCACGAAAAGCTCAGCCCACCATCTGGCGTCATGGGGGCTATACTCGATATTAAAGGCGTCATGCTCCGGGCGGTCTGGATACGATGGATATGTCGGATCGTGATGACACTCCTCGTCAGAAACGACGACGGGACGGCCGTTCATTGAAGATGAGACAGTATCGAACATGACGGTCATCCAGTAGACGAGGCCAATAGTGCCTCTTTCTTCGTCGCTGAGGGACTCGGCGCTAGTGGCCCTTTCTAGTCCAAGGGAGCTCTTCGACGAGTCAAGCACTCCCGTCTCGCGGGCCTCGTATTGGAACTTGAGAGCATGCATCTTCCGAGCTGCCCGTTCCATAAACACTGGCGGACCTTCGGCAGCGATGATGTCGCTAATTTGCGATGCAATTGAGCCTTCTCCACCCACGATGGGGCTGTCACCACCGAAACCATTGGGTGGCATGCTGTCCCTTCTGTCAAAGGCGAGATCTTCATCATCCATTGGCTTCTGGGCCAGCCCCATAATCAAATCCGCGCACACCACCCTGAAGCATTCCATATCTGAGCAATCCTGGAGAGCGCGTTTCGCCTGTGCCCAAAATGACTTCTGGAGGGTGCGGTCGAAGTCGGCATTCATATCGTCGGCGAAATCTGTGCTGTCAAGGGATGCTAGACTTTGGGGAAACCTCTCACGTTCACGCTGGCTACCCTGGGCCCATTGTGTGGCGAAGGCCATGATGGCCAGATGGAGGGCTTTTGACGCTGCCTTGTCCTCCGATCTCGTGAGCTTAATCAACTTGGTTGACTGGGCGACTTTATCAAGCTTGACCACACGGCGGTATATCCTATTGTCTTGCTGCTTCGGTTCGTAATGGTCGAGAACATTCAGTTTCTCAAAGTCGGACGCCAACCAGCTGACCCCATTCGAGGATGGTCGGGCGACAGAGTTGGGCCGGTACGGGCATGTCTCTTCGGACAGCCAGCACGACAAGGCGTGTTCCAGAACATCGTGGTAAATGCGCATGAGATTGTCCGAAATCAAACCCTTGTTGGTATTTGTGGCCATGAGGTGGGCTGCGGAGAAGGGCGAAATCGAAGTGCCATAACTTCGGGCCACACTGTCTGAGTAGTGGCGGGCGCTGAGCGATCGGGAGGAGATTTCGCTTCCATACGAGTTGGAGGCTGAGGGAGACGGCTGGAAAGGAAGATCGGGCGCGGAGCGGGTCTGGGTCAATGGCCACCCGTTATCACCGTTGTCTTCTTCAGTTGTAGATTGGTGTCGTGTCTGGTGCAGGCCATGCGTAGGCAGATCGGAAGCTGGGGAGAGGTCTAACGGGTGGGGGTGTGACGGGGTTGAAGTCGGGTCGAGAGGGCCGAGCATGTTCGGGTGCAGACCGGTGTCGAAAGCGGAGGTGTTGAAGACACCATTCATGGGCATCGGGTCGAAGGCGGAGTTGGGGAAGCCCGAGAAGTTGGCAAAGCCAGTTTCCATTGGACCCCAGCTTGTCAAGTCGTGAGTCGAGGGCGGCGCCTGAAGCATGTCGAGCAGCGCAGTGGCATTGACGTCGAGGCCGGTAATCGGGAGAGCCGTCTGGGTGGGCGAGGGGCCAGGTTGAGGGCGCGGACGCTGGCGCTTGGCCTTTGCCCGCGCGGGATCGGGGACGCGACGAGCATTGGTGCCGATTTGAGTTGAGACGTCGCCGGGAGGGCCGGTCTGTAGCTGGGCGCGAACCCAATGGAAGGTGCATTGTTTTCTGGTTCGGAGGCAGTAGGAGCATCGTAGGGCGCGGGAGTCTATCTCATCTGCGAGGTTTTTCGGAACCCCGGTTAGTGTCGCTTCCCGGAGCGGCGCGCAGGCAAGGGAACGGCAGGACCCGACGTCAGGACAACTCACCGAGATGTTCTTCGGCGAGGGAAACGCCAGATGAAGCGTCAGTGCCGGTGCGGAGCCTTTCCGAGTTGCGCTGGATGTCCCACAGGGAGGGCGCGTCGCATGCCCGCTTGGCCTTGCGGCACTGGTCGCAGGAGCGGTTTTGGCGCCTCATCCTGGCGAAGAGCGATTCGACAGGAGCCTAGCGACTTGCGCAGAGTAGCACAGCAGAAGAGAGCAGCAGCAGATAACAACGACCCTTAGGTGGGTTGGAGGGGGGAAGACGGCTGTATTTCCCTGTCGGGGAGCGCAGCAGAAGGTGGATAGGCAGAAAGTGGAGGTGGTGACGCGATGCGGAATGAATGAACGGGGATGAGGTGGATGGGATGGGATGGGATGGGGATGGGAAGGGAGATGAGCGAAGATGAGATTTGCGGCCCCTCTCTTTGCGGGTGACAGGGTCGCGACTGGCTTCTTTTGGAACTGGGCTTCTGGGGTTAAGATTCTCCGCTTTTCCGAGGGGGTCTCAGTTCCCCGCACCCCGCTAATCTACTCATGTGCTAGGCCTGTTCAGAAGCATTGCCCCCGGCTGCAGCATGACTCTCGAATTGGGCCATGACACGGTGACCCGGCCCAACAGCGTCAGGGTGTTGAGATGGGCAGCGAGCCAACGACGACGGTTGATCGAGACTGATTCGAGGCGGGTTCCAGACCTCGAAGGGGCTGGACGCCATGTTGCCTGCCTAGAGGATCTGCAGCGACGGCCACAATGCGATGCCTGCTGGCGCTGTCATGGCGCAGGGCGCTGTGGCGGCGATATGCGGCCGGGGTTGATGGAGGGGGCGGGTTCCGGCTCTTAGGATGGCCGCGCCCCTCCTCAACATGCCAGACATGCTTTTGTTCTGGCACATAGTCAGCACCCAGAGCACCCAGAGCTGGAGTAGCTCAGCTATGTTTGCTCGGATCTGTAGCCGCCGTGTGGGTGGGGTTTTTTGAGCTTGCTTGGTGGGTGTAAGAGAGCCCAAGACGCGGCACACACAAACGGGGAAGCACGGAGCGGAGCGGAGGAAACATGGGAGGGGCCTCCCAACAGGGCTGGAAGTTCCCGGCGAGGGCCGTCACTTTGTGATTGATTGCTTTTTCGAGTCTAACCAAGCCACCGCGGGGCCTCTGGAAAATGGGTGGAACAACCTACGGTAGGTAGAAGAAAAAGGGGCAAGGCGGCATTCTCAGCATGCGTCTTAGTAGTGCTGATGCGTGGCCCCAGCGACGACTATGGAAACTAGCAGCGGGTTATTGCAAAACACAGCACAGACGCATTTTTGAGACAGCAGCATTGCAGAGCGAGGGAGCTCCTGTCTGTGTGTATGTGAGAGAGTGTGCGTGCGCGTACGGATACAGCGGACTTGAAGTTGCAGCAGGCTGCGGGCGGAGTGGAACACGCGACTCAGACAAAAAGAAAAAGGGGCTAAAACACTTGGAGTACGGGGTATGCACGCCCAGATGATCATGATGGCTCGATGCGATTCCCTCTTCTGGTTCTTCATCCCACCTGACCGAGGAACCGTGCCCTGTCTTTTTGTGCGCTGCGTGCGCTGCGTTCGCTGCAACCCCTCGCTGCCGGTCCCCAAGAAACGGGGCCTGGGGATGCGTCTCCTTGCTTCCGCACCCAATCACACAGCGCCAAATGCCACCATCAACCCCTACCCACAGCAGTCCACTGGAACCCACCGTGGCCCCCCAGCAAGCCCCTAGAAATGATTGCCCTAGCACCCACCTCTGCTGTACCAACCGTGTACATACAGCACAAGCCTGCTACGGCCGCAACCTCTAGGACCCGACCGCAGTCCATTGTTGCTCAGATCTGAGATGCAACTCTTATCACGCCGACAAGCAGCCTATCTGCGGGCCCAGCTCCCGTTCATGAACTCGGTTTCTAGTCAATTCCAGGATCCATATTTCTGACTGCGAGATCTGATCGATGAACGGCACATCTAGACCCACGTGTTCACGCTCGCCCTGTTGCATCGTCGCAGCCCTACCCTTTCTGCTTTTTGACAGCTCCGTCGTGGCCCCTCGCCTATCGCCAATCGACAAGGGTGTGCTGGAGATGATCTCAACCACGTCGAATTTTGCCGTGCTTGTATCGCGATTGTGAATCTCTGCTCTATCTAATAGTTTCTCAGAAAGAACTCCTTCGCCGTGTTCATGTCTGAGTCCATAACTGCTGAAAGTCTGTGCGGCTACATTGTGGACATGTCTGCGGCGTCCAACCACATCAAATCTTGACCTGCTCCAACACTCACCGTCTGAGCACCCCCTCATTAAGGGCGCAACTGACACCTGCCTGGGAAAGGATACCCTTGTATTAGCAGCAACATCATGTGTTGCACAGCGGAGTTCCATGCTAACCCTAACCCAGGAACCGACCTCCAGCCACCGGCCAAGCTCTGCTGTTAGCTTCGGCTTCAGCGGGGACCAGTTCTTTTGATAGATCTAATTTAAGAGATGTTGAGTTTAGGAAACTTATATTGGTCTCGGCAGCGTCCTTTGTCTTTGGAGCGTTGTGGTCACATTAGCTCTCCATATTTCCCGAGGAAGGTAGGAACGGAAAGCCAGGACACTGTAGACGTGGCTCATTGCGTCCCTGAAACGAATGACAACTCCGAGGCTTAATATTTTTGTGTTATTTTACACGTCTGCATTGATTGTGTCAAGATAGGCTTCAAAAATGTCTCGGTGGATAGCCTCTCGGACGAACGGCAACTACACAGCGACGCTCCGCCCTCAAGCCTACCATTTCGTGGCCCGGCCCATGTATCCCAGAGAACAACACAAGATATGTGACAAACAGAATTTCTAACTCTCTCAACTGTATAGAGATCATCGGTGGATGAGGCAAAATACTGCATTGTTACCAGCCGTGAAGCAACAGGTGTTGTCGTCGTAGGATCCACCCCCCACCATGAGTACAGATGCGGGGAAACTCCGGGGTGCCGGTGTTGTGTTTCATGATCTGACAAGTCGATCGTAGTTTATGAAGATGTGACATATCTTGGGAAGCATTTCATGATTGTTGACTCTGGGATACACGAGCGTGTCCAATCCCACGTCGTGTGCTCCAAAGACAGCAACCTCTACTTGTTACTTTGCACTTTTTCTTATTTTGGCTATATATTAACAGGTGAGTTGAAATGTCTTTCCTCGTCTAAATGTAATAACTTGGAAGTTTCTGGATCACGCTATGGTTTCTGGGTTTAAAGTGCCCATCGATTGAGCTTCAACATAGTGACTCCTCAAGAAGAATGGAAAGACTGTACTCAAGAACCAAGGGATTGGTCTGGCAATCAGGGCAGAAGAAGCATGCATGGTTCAGCAATAACAACAGGGTAGATTATGCATATATGTGGGCCAGCATCAGAACAATCCATGTGCATGCGTGGCCGTCTCTCAACAGAACTGCTCACACCGCAACCTCATCGCCGATGGGACCTGCGGTGACCTACGTACTCCAACGGCGTTCCGAGCGCTATTGTGACAGAAACAGCATCATAGCCTTTTGCAAACTGTAGAAGCTTCAGTTCATTGCGCCCGCTACACCCAACCTCACACTCCCTTCCTATCCCGTCGGCTCCCGAGACTTCAGGGCGTCACCGTAGCTAGGCGAGGGCCGGCACTTGCTCAAAAGGAAACATTGGGTTACAAAAAGCAAAGAAAGTCCAGCTGCGCATGGTGGTTGTGGCTCTCTAGCCTCGCCGATCCTGTGGCTATGTTGACACTCAGTGACACCGCAACGTCCCAGTCAAGGCTGCGGGGAAGTGAAGTCCCACATCCCAGTTACCGAAGTCCGTGAATTGCACTGTGAAGTGCATGTACCGTTTGTACGAGACGGTTCGTGCTAGTTGCGCATGATAGATAGTGTCTTCGGACCTCTCGGCGTCTGATACAGCCTAAAGTCGAATGTAGTCGTTCGTGATCCGCCAGTAAGTTAGTGGTGGGCGACTTCCTATTTGGTCTGGGTGCTTTCGCATCTGGTTCGCTCTGCCGTGGAGCTCCATTCCATGATCGACAGTTTTGCTGACGTGGAAAACGCGGGGGTCGCATCTGGCCAGACTCTGTTTCTCAACCCCCGGACACCCACCGGGTTGTTCCCGGTACGCAGAAGTTGCAGGCTAGTTGAGGCGGGGTGAGACCGAAACATTCGAAGAAGCAAAGTGTTCATGGGGAGGGTGGGATGCCATGTAGCATTCTGCCCAATTCTCTCCACTGCCTACCGCAGTATACTCAAAGGGCTACCCCGGATGCAGCCACATTGGTGATCCCTCACCCGGATTCGTCCCATTGGCGTTTACGTGGTGTGATAGATCATCTTGGCGTCGGAATTTCCAGCCCCAAAGCCCATACACCATCCCGTGCACCGGGCCAAGAGAAACTTATGATGCAGTCTCATTATTGCATGACATTTCCCACTCGCCTTTGCAATCTGGCATGCCCAACGCGGCACAACCATGCCGCGGCACCAAACTAAAAATGACTCAAGGTATTCTGCCTCGGAGGCATCAAGCCTCTGGCAAAAGAAACGAAGATGAACAGGAGGACCGAAAGGGCCTTCATTTTTGGGGGACCAAAACATGTTAGAATCCACAAGCAGTTGATAGCCATGCCGCACTTGGAAGAACTTATGAAGCCCATTGTTGTGTCTGCCTACCGAGACCACCATGACCTAGCAAGAAATAAAAACACACAAGGGGCAACCTGGGATACTCAGTTTACGGTGTGCTGAACAAAAGTAGCTCATACTTTGAAGTGACACATTGACAATGAATTGCTTGGCGGTCAGGCTGTAGAAAGTACATATCACGGGAAAGTAGCTCTTAGACACACTCCGTAGAGCTATGTACTCGCCTTTGAAAGAGTCTTCACTCTTGAGAATGCACTCAATGAGAAGCTAGCCATATCACGCTATCTGTCAGTGCGATGTTCCAAACCGAGCCTAAGGTTGTTACCACATCCTGTCCTCCCTTATTTTGCATCCACTACCCAAGCGTATCTATACCAAGTTGATCTACGAGTCGGATGGCGAAAAGAAAACGCACTAGCCCGACCGTCCGTTACTTGACGGATTTCGGAATATCCTCCAGGACCATGGACCTGCTTGATACAGTTAGTTGGAAGCTCAGATCGTCGCCTACACCGAAGAAGTGAAACATTGAGGTCACGGATGCATGTCATATCTGTTTGGATAGCCATTCACGACACCATACGTCTTCCTAGAGCGGCAGCGAACGGTCCAAAATTAGGGCTGGGCATCTAATGAGGAAGCATGAATCGGCGAACCCGGTGTTGCAATGAACTGCCACCCTCCACCAACACTCCATTCACTGACTTCATGGTGACGATTGCAGAGACATCAGTAGATCAGAGAAATTAAAACGCGTGGAAACAGATGGAAGTCTTCTTTGTGCAAAGATGCCCACTTCGAGGGGGTACGGAACCGCCGACTGAGCTGCAGTCCTGTACTACCCAGCTGTCTCCGGCAACGACGACCTTGTGCTAAACATGTTTGTTTGAGGTGTCCCAGCAGCGCCTCGTGCGCCGCAATAAGCCAATTGGCTTGATATTCCTTCCATGATCTAAAGCTCTTGTCCTTTTGGGCCGTTACGCCTCGCCCTCCCAGATTGCAATGCCCCCTCAACCCGACAAACTCTGGATCAACGACACGTTGTCACCCTTCAACAGAATCTGGCCTACTCGAGAGATTAGAGGTGTGAAGGCAGATTGGGGTTTCCATGTCATACCTAATGATCGTCGAGTCTCCTTGTCGTTGGTCTTGGTCACTTGTCGGACCTCGACGGCGTCATCGATGACGAGGTTCATGAACTCATCGAAACCCTGTTTCTATCAGTAACTGCACCGCTCAACGGAAGAAAGACGAACTAACCCTGATAGTTCCCTCGATGCGGATGGAAAGCTGCTCGTACAGCCACACGCTCACTTTCGCATGCTACAGCCAGTTAGATACCAGAACAGGAAACAAAGCCAATGAGTTTTGATGCGCCGTGGGTCTTAAGGAACACAATGGCCGCCCGCCCCAATATCACATGAACGAGTAGGATCATGCAATATCGCTGCTTGTCCATGACCACAGGGTGGGGATTCTGATGCCTCCCAGTCCAGCAGTTCAGGCAAGCCAGTATCATCCCCTGGTGCAAGCAAGCTGCACCAGGTTGCACATAAACTGCTCAAACCGAAGGATATCATGCGTAGCGATCTGTAAAGCTCGAGACGTGTCTATTCGACGGTCGATCGTATGCTCGTAGAACCTCGCGACCGGTGTGCGTTCCTCAAACCCGCCGGATATCGAAAGTGCTGGCGCGCTACTGGCGCATGTGGGGTTGGGACTCGGTCAAACTCACTGATTGAAGAAGCTTGAAGATGAAGTTACTAGAGACTGTCAGCATCTGTATCCAGGCTGGTGAAGAGCAAGCCCTCGCAGCGCGACTGGGCGGTGGGGAGCTAGATCCTTACATGGGAGGGAGGAGAACTCGGCGACCGCCGCCACCGCCACGACCAGTCATTTTTGTTTGGGGAGCGCGAAACGGATAGGGATCTTGGAAGGAGGAGTCGAGACAGGCGCAGGGCGTTCGGATCGTGAGAGGTCGAGTTGAATGGTCGATCACCGCGATTCTGTTGTCGCGAGATCAAAGTGGGAGCTCCCTCTGCCTGACCGAAAACTTAGCGGGGGCGGGGAAATTATTTTCCGACGCACCGCGAGCGGAGCCACCACCGCGGTGTGCCAGTGTCTGAATATTCAGCTCTTAGCCAAGTGACAAGAGTGACAACCCAAGTGACAAGGCGGAGCATGTGATGAAGAGAGTGTGGGTGGCGTGTGATATCAAGGTTGCAAAATGGCCCTGTCGGGCCCCGTCACCAATTCTTAACCTCGCAAAATACTCCTGGTAAATCTCCATCATCTCAACACTCCAGACACTCGGACGATAGAACAGCATTACTTTGATCTCTTCCGAACGGCCAACGTAACTGCTGCAGCTCTTGGTGAGGCAGGCGAAATCACTTCTGAGCGACTTTTGCGCCTACTTGTATTCAGTGTGCTACTGTATGTATCTGCAATACCTCCCGGCCCAGTGCATCTGTATACCGCGACGACGGCATTCTCAAAAATATAGTAAATCTGACTCGCAGAAACTTATCTCTGCCTTTACCTTCAATTCGTCCATCCCAGCAGCGAGCACGTCCTGCTTGATGACGGTACCGACACCCTCAGCATAATGCACCGTACCCATAACCATCACCCCAAACACTCAGCAAATTGTTCCCAGGACTATTCTAATGCCTCCCAGTAAGGGAGACGTAATTCCAGATAAACGCAGACAAACCAACCCTTTTCGCAGCAAATTTCCGTCCTCAATCCTTGGACACACCCTCTCCTGGCAGGGTTCCCCCCTCCACAGCCTCTCCAACCTCTGTCTCGGTTCCGTCGGCAACTCCCTGTCCAGATGGCTTAGGACTGGCCATAATTTGGGCAGACTCCCCGTCAGGGCTCGGTCCAGGTTCCTGGGTGGCGTTTGGGTCCGACTCCGCTTCCGCATTCTTCTTCACCTCTTCACTCGCCTTGATCTCTGCCAACATCACCTCCATATCCACCGTCGCAAGGTCCCACGCTCGAAGACCTCCTCTAAACGCTCCCTCGGTGTTTGGTATAGCCATCAGTGAAGCCATAGTAGGCCTAACGACGCTCCAGGATCCAGTATTTCCCCAAAACATCATCATCATGCTCACCGATTGACTGATCTTCTTATTTTCGGGATCCGTCCAGTTCTTCGTAAACTCGTGCCAGTGTTGCGACGTATCCGGAGGCATCCCTTCATCAAAATCGATAGCCCCAAAGAATCTCAATACCGTTAGGGGTAGCAGTTTCTCAATCTCCTCCTGCTTTGCCTCGCTGTGTTCATCCTGACCGATGAACTCAACGATTTGCTGAAGCGGTCGCAAGATCTCGACGGTAAAGTCCTGCAGGTATTGAAAGAGGGTGACCAATCCCACCGGGTCACCGGGCTCAAGCAACTCTCTGATGGTTGCGTAAAGTCGTGGTTGGGCCCCTGTACATGAGAGACACACCATCACCTCCTTCTTCAACTCCTCTGAGGCCCATCGGGCGGATGGGTCCTGTGCTTCCTCGGGACCCGTCAAGTCCACAACGACTGGGAGCTCGACTTGTTCTTGTGGTTTCCAGATGATAGGGGCAGCGGCCATCTTCCCAAGCTGGTTGTTTGCAGCAGCCCTTGTCACGGCGGATCCCATTCCTGCCCAGCGGAGAAGCCAATCGTCCTCATCAAATCGCAGGTCCGAAGGGAACGCACCATTGCCCAGGGCGACTCGAAGCCGAGCATTGTTGGTCCTCGCAATATCTTCACGGAGCCGCCTGTCGATTATGCCGTCGAGTGACAATGTTCTCAGGTACGTGCTCGGGTCATCCCACTCCCAGGAGCCCTGTTGCTCGGACACCTTCTCTTCTTCTAGAAGGGCAGGTTCCAGGTCTGCGAATACGGGCCCAATTGTCGAAAAGGGTCCTGTCAAGGAAACTAACTTGGCCTTTCTCCCAGGGTGCCAGAAGGCAGAAGCAGGCTGTTTCGACACTCGTTGCCATTGGCGTTTGTCCCGCACCCATTTGACTGCCCACCTCATCGGAAGCCCCACCATCTGCATGTAGTTCCCATCCCGCTTGTGATAACTCGGGATTCCTAGGACTCGAATGTCGTTGAGCAGGCACAGATTTGAGAGCTCGTCAGATGGCGGCTCTCCCCTCGTCACGCCTAATGGCCACACCATCTGCGAACCTGGCATAGACTGAGGTAGGAGTGGGACCCGCGTAGTTGCAGGTACTTCTGCCGACGTAGACCGTATTTTTGCAACCAAGGCCGCCAACGTGACAACTTCCAATCCATCGTAGTCGACCGTCATTGCCTTTGCCTCGCATTCCCTGTCGAGCCTGTAGTTGTGCTCTGCAAAGCGAGCAGGGTGAATGTACCTAGTGAGGCGTCGAACTTCCGTGAATCTGAGAAGCTGGGGGAAGTAGATGATGAAAACCCCCAGAGGTGGAGGGTGAATAGGTGGAGAAGGCCCCTTTCGAATCTTGACAAACCCCTCTGGTTCTCAATCATTCTTCTTCAAGTCGAAATAGATGATGGTTGCTGCCACAGCCAGATTCAGTGGCATAGGGTCCCTGCGATGAGCAGACAGAAATTTCTGAAGCATCCGTAACATCTCACGAGGCACCTTCAAGACAGCCAGTGGCGGCCATTGCAGCATGTAGTGCGTGTCCACCGATGCCTCCCGATAGAGGCAACCCACATTTGGCTGACGGCTTCCTTTGGGCGATGGGAGACGGGAGCCGTATGGAACAGGGCTAAGACCTTTCAGGGACCGACGATGCTCACGCCCAAGAAATACCCAAGCTTCCGCCCTCGCATCCTTGTCACTGGTCCCCTTTTCCGGTGTGTCGTATTCGATGAGATTTTTGATAGTCCCGATAACCGTAGGGACCAGGCACTTCTCATGCCAAATCAAATTCCCCGCGCACAGCTTTGATCCAGGTTCCGTCTTGAATTGGACCCCAGTTGCATCATCAAGCAACTTGACGACCTTTGATCCAACACCACCAGTCTTGCCCGGGCTCATGTAGACGTCTGCTAGCAAACGAGCCGAGAATCCCACAAACGCTCGAGAGAAGGACACGCTATTCGAGAATGGCTTTTCCACTGCAAGTCGAGCCTCCGCAGTAGTTTGGGTCCCAGACGAACTCATCATCGAACAAGCCCTGGTGACGACCCAAAATGTTCCCATCGTCTCGGTCAGGATCCGGATTGCTTCAGGTGGACTCGACGAGAAGGATCGATTGTTGGCCGCGTCGCCCATACCCTTCTCCCAGATTCGCATGTCGTAGGGACCAAGCGTGGCAACCTCTACAGGGTCCCCATCCTCGTTGTTCATTCCCACCGCTACCGGTACTTTTATACCTGGTAAATTTGCCTTTTCCTGAGCCATCTCCTGGTCCACGATCCTGCGGGGCGGCTGGACGGCATCCTCATCGGCTGTGTCATCGTCTTGGCTTTCGATGATGCGATCCTCTTCAGCTTTCTGGTTGGTATTGGGTGTGTCTTTCTGTCGTTTCTTAGTGCGGCCGTTCTCATCGTCGGAACTTTCGTTGGACTCGCTGGTCGACTCATCCTCTGAAGATTCGCTCCCGGACGAGTTGTTCGTGGCAGACTGGGTGCCTCGTAGGGTGCCGGTCAGACGAGAAATCAGCGTCTGGGTTGTCTGGGGTGCCTTGTGTCTCTGCCCTCGTGGAAGCTTCGTTCGCACGGGGGCCTTTGTTGCCTTCTTTGCTTCCTTCTTTGCTTTGCCTTTGTCAGACGGCTGGGGCCGCTTCCGTTTGTTGGCGTTGGGCTTTATTAACCCCGAGCCGCCTTCTCCAGTCTTTCGTCCTTCCATGTTGAACGGTTGTCTCAAAGGTATGGATGTTGGATGTTGGAGGGTGCGATAAGGTGTTGGTATGGTCGAGTTGCTATGGTGGGTGGTGATTCTGCTCCAGGGCCCAGACAAAGAAGGAGCTGCCACGAGAGGCTTGGGACCTGAATAGAATAATAAAGAAGAGAAATTATAAGAAGAGGCTCTAATAATAGAGGTTCCCCGTCCTTGAGGTCTCACGCCAGAAGGTGGCGTGGTGTTGTGTGGTCGCACTGGGGAGGGTTGGTGGTCGAGCTCGTGCGAAAGGAGGGATTGAAAGGTGAGGGTTCTCGTTAATTTCTCCAAACAGGGAAGGAAATTCGCCCGTCGGTTCATAAGATATTTCAGAGCAAACACCAACCAGTATCAAAAACAAGCTACATATTACACGTTAGACCCCATCTTCACTCCAGTTTCCTTCTCTCGGTCACTTGGCTTTCAGTGGAATAGCATCCTTGTATCAGACTCCATCACCATCTGACGTCTCGTGTCTGAATATTCAGCTCTCACTTGGTGGGACTTTTGGATTAGGACTTTAGGTTAAAATGATTTTTCAATCTCAAAAAGTTAATAAACTATTGAAGTCAAGGCACTTGTTTTGCGTAGTGTTGGGAAAGTTAGGTTGTGAAGACTTGAACTCTCAAGTCGGCCCTCCATGTGACCCTTAGAGACGAGACGCAACCCGCCACGACTCATCTATGCTGTCGGCACTAAATAACACGGGAGTGTTAATGTTTGTCTTTTTGAAGAGGGGTTGACGGTATTTTATTAAGAATTAAGTGGTTTTTGTGCAGAGTGTCATGCAACCAGGTTGCCAACCTCTTCCTCAAGCTGCCCTACCATCTTCCATCCTCTTGTTGAACCGCGAGTGACCTTGCGTGAGGTAGCCACGTCGGTTCAACTATCAATACAAAAATAGGGTTTAAAGGTATCTTTGGATTCTGTCAACCACTCATCTAATAACCGCTCGGCTCGTAATTCCCGAGATCCTGCAATGATAGGTCGTCTTCACTCAATGATTGCGGTACCTACGTTGAACATTACTGCTCCCACGTCAAAGGTACAGAGCAAAGAAGAGAGAAACAGTTAATAAGCAAAAGGTCGTAAAGCTCGGTGAAGAAGTCAAGACACTCCATTCACAATTGGGATTGAGATTCAATGGTCGGGGCGCTGGCCCAACGGATGCACTTCATCAACTTCGCGCAGTCCTTATTGGCACTTAGAGGGTCTTATGTAAGGTGTGTTTAGTGGTTTATGGTATGGTAGCCAGGGGATTTTAGCTCCTATCTGCAGGGAATTTCCAACCGCGGTCGCTCGTGGTCGCACGCCTGCCCCCTCCAGCCACCTGCCCGCAACCCAACCAACACATCATCAACACCACCACATCAACAGCATCAACCAGCAGCAAAAAGATATCGAGCGAACGCTCTTTTGCGACCACGCCAGGAGTCGAACCTGGAATCTCTAGAGAAGTGGAAATCGGTGAGCCGAAATCTAGCGCCTTAACCATTAGGCCACGCGGCCGATGGGAAGTGTCGAGAGTATCACCAACTATGGGTGTGTGGATTGCGGAGTTGTGCGCCAGAGTGGAGACCAACCCTAACCAACCAGCGCCGCTGTATTTTGCCATTACGTCTTCAGTGTAAAAACAACTAAATAAGTTTCCTAGATTGTGCGCCCCGTCAATTGTGAGGGGAGGGGGCAGATGGATGCCGTGACCGTATATGCGTTGTAGCACAGAGAGTGGTACCAACTCACCCAGCCATCCTGGCTCTTGAGACAACTGCCGAGAATGCCACATTGAGTCCTGGGAAATGAATCTGTGTGGAAAGGTAGTGTAGATGGCTACGCTAGTTGATGATCATGCATTGCGGTATGCTCTTATCTTACAGGCCAAGAGCAGTGTCCGGCCAAATGAAGGTGCTTATGCCAAAGGTTGTTTTAAATTACGTAGCTACAGCCTTGTCTCAGTCTAGACGTCAATCCAACGTCAGCCCCCTCTCCAGCTTTGATGCCCTCCATCGTGGGCAACACACACCTTGGGAAACGCAATTAACCGTCGAGATGAGCGCCCCAATCCTACTAGCTCTCATTGTAGGACTCGTCGCTCTTCCAATCTACTACATCTGGTGCCTCGTCTCCAATTACTCAATTGCGAAACGTATCGGCTTGCGCACCGTCATCGTCCCGGGGAATCTGACGAGTCCAGTTTGGCTGCTTCTGGGACCACGGCTGGCCGCCCTCGAGCGATGGCTAAACGGGGGACAAAATAGACTGTTGCGATATGGATGGCTCGGTTTTGACTTCAAGGAAAAGGCCCGTGTACACCTTGAAATGGGGGATGCCTTCGTTATCGTCACACCTGGGAAGAATTATGTGTATCTTGCCGACTCCGTCGCCATCAACCATGTCTTTCAGACCGAGCGCCGTGGTGACTATGTGCAACCGCACGAAGCAGTCGACATGTTGTCTATTTTTGGACCCAGCATTTCAACGGCAAGCTCCAACAATCTAGAGACTCGCAAACGTTGCTGACACTGATGAATAGGCCGAGGGCATCGACTGGCAGCGTCATCGTCGCGCTACGGCTGGGAGCTTCAACGAGCTTACCAACAACATGGTCTGGACTGAATCTCTCCGCCAGTCTCACCAGATCCTGGAGACTTGTCTGGCTTGTGGGGACAGCGGTACGAACGCGATTGCGGACATTGCTCGGCAGTTCGCGTTGAATGTCCTGATGCGGGCAAGTTTTGGCAAAGCCTACGACTTTCAGTTTCCACCAGAGTCTCAGGACGCTATAGAAACTGCTCCGTCTGCCTTTTTTTTGTCTTCGAAGAGGGGCGAAATCATGGACTACCGCGAATCACTACAGCTCATTCTTAAGAACTGCATCTTGATCGTCGCCCTTGGACCACGATTCCTAGAGAAATGGGGTGATATCAATAGCAAACTCTTGCTTCTCGGTCGGGCAACAAGATCATTTCGCCATCATCTTGACGCTATGTACGAGGAGAGTAGACTGGATGGCAAGCAGCAAGAGCTGCGGGCTAATTTGATGGCGTACTTAGTGAGATCGTCAACAGATGACAAGTTACTGACCCAAGAAGAAGTCAGGGGCAATATGTTTATATATGCATTCGCGGGGCATGATACCATGGCGCACGGGCTAGCTTTCACCTTGGTCTTGATGGCCGCACACCCGGAAGTACAGGACTGGATTCGCGAAGAATTGCAAGCAGTGTTGTCCGCTGAACATTCTGAATGGAGCTATGAGAGCTTCGGTAGGCTGAAAAGAACTCTTTCTGTGCAGGTAAGGAGTCATTTCCTTTGGAACAGGCGTGGTGAATTATCTTATGCTGACAGCCGGTTTCGCTAACGTTTTCTGACGCAGTATGAGACTATGCGGCTCTTCAATCCAATCGCAGGCCTGATGAAGGGCACCCCGAAGACGAGACCGGCACAGCTTCCTCTCAGTGATGGCCGCACCGTGACTCTCCCAGCCGACACGCCGCTTTGCCTCAACATAAATGGTCTCCATGCACATCCGAAGTACTGGGGCTCTGATGCCGAGCAATGGCGTCCATCTAGATGGATCACCACCGACGAGAAAGGCGAGGAGCAGTTGATCGTGCCGGAAAAGGGATCCTTTATCGCGTGGTCGGACGGCATGCGAGGATGCCCGGGAAAGAAGTTTGCCCATGTTGAGCACGTGGCGGCCATGGCGGAATTGTTCAGGGACCACAGAGTCTCGCCGGTTCTAGAAGAGGGGGAGACGGCAGAGGAAGCGAATGCGAGGATTGAGAATGTTGCGAGGGACGCAGCAGCTGTGCTGAATGTACAGATGAAGCATCCTGAACGGGCGAGGGTTGTTTGGAACAGAGTGTAGCATGGTTCTCATACTCAGAATCAAGTGGAGCGAGAAACCTTTAGTTTATGTTATCGAGTGGTGAGTGGATATAACTTCAAGGCACTTGGTTAGATTCGGATTCTTATGCTTTAACTCTCCGTGTTCATGCATAGACGTAACTGAAATCGAATCTCAAAAGATTTCCTATTGCAGCTGAACGTGAAGGTATATCTTCAAGTTTAGGACTCAGTGGTCTAGGGTCACTAGGCAACCAGGCGAAGTAATTCCCCGTGCTGAAAGAATCCTATCTACAATACAAGCACAGAAGGTGTACGAGTCCGACCCAAGCTATCTCTATCCAGCGACAGATTACTACGCCAGGTTGGCGAAGAAGGCAACGCTACCAAGAAGAAATTAGAATAACTACTAGTATTGTTTCTAGAAGCGAATCGTCGCAATTAATGAATGCTTGTAGCTGTGATAGAAGTTTATGTGAATAATTAAGTGAGTACTAGATTGTGTATCAATATCAGTCCAGATAGCTGCACTATGTTTCAGCTCTAGTTACCCTTGCGATAGGCAAGCGCTTCGTATGTTATTTTCACTGTAGCCAAGGATATAAACTCAAATAACAGAGACCCCAAGATAGTGAGTACGTGTAACGATGGTGGTTGGGCAGTCACTTACAATATCTATCGTGATTGTAGGGTAAGTGACGACAAACGAGTTAAAGAGTTCGTCGTGAAGTTCATTCTCTTGTTAGTGGTATCGATATAAGATAGGAAATACAATCAATGCCCGGTTGATTCATAAACCCATGTCCAGCATGTGCCATCCCAACTAGAACCCATGTAAACCACACCGAAACTCCCAGCGTCTGATCCCTTATACCCAGAATAGCACACATCCCAGCACCATCAGTAGCATAACACCAATCCTCGGCTTATAGACCGCGCCCTCGCCCTCTTGTGCCTGGACCTCCTCCTTGAACGCCCCGATGACATTCCCTCGCGGCCAGTACTCGCACACGAGATACCAGCCGCTCTCGCCGCACAGCCGCCGGCCGCACCCCACGTCGGTCGTGTCCTTCCACACGAGCTGCGTGAAGTGCCCCGTGCCGTGGCTGAACTTGCCGCGCTTGAAGTTGTACTCGTCGCGCTCGTTGCCCCACGCCTCGACGCTGGCCGTCGCGTTGGGGTACCCGATGGCGAGATTCTCGCCGTACGGCCCGCCCGAGTGCTCGAACGCGCAGTCGTTGTCGTCGAGGTAGTCGGCCGCGAAGTCCTCCAGCGTCTCGTTCCACGTCAGCGCCGTGGCGTTGTGCTCGCTGCGGTAGAAGTTGGTGCTGTTGAGGATGGCCGACGTGAAGGTCTTGTCTTGCTTCCACTCAGGGACGTTGGAGGGGATGGCGGCGGGGACGGTGACGGTGACTACCTCCGCGGCACTGAGGCCCACGAGGGTGAGGACGAGACACAAACACGGTGATCTCATGGTGGGTTCGTGATGCGTCGACAAAGCGTCCGACTAGGTCGTTACACAATGATCACACTCGCGTTGCGCAGGCGGTTGGAACAAGACCCAAGGATTTGCAATTTGCTTTCTACACTCGGTCGCCCTCAGCTTGAAGAACATCAGCTCGACCATCCTGCCCTCGCCAAAGGGCAGATCAACGAAACAAATACAGCGCGTAGAAATGTTTCAAACCAGCTTCATGTTTTTTGGCGCTGGGCCTGGACGAATGACGTAGGCCGCTGACCTGGGCATGGAGGGGCACATGGCCGCCAACTGGGCGGCCCCGTGGTCGACTGGCGGGCGTCAAACCTGGGCAGGGCAATGATCATTTGGGCGCTACGTCTACGAGCGATTGTCTCTGCGAATCCCTTTCACAATACTTGTTCAAAGCATCACACATTCTTTGTTGTTGCGCGACGCCGACATCCACGCCCTAGTGCCCTGGAGCTTAGTCGGAGCTTGGAAACTGGCGGGGTCGCACCGCGGGGCACGGCGACCTCCACAGCCCACAACGCCGAGTGCGGTGCCTGACTTTGGATGCAAGTCAGGGCGTTTCACCTTTAGCTTCAATGGATTCCGGGACGGCGCAGAGTAAATTTGGTGGGTGGTATTTGTGGCATTGCCTTTCTCCTGCGAATGCCGGCTGGGCGTGCCAAGGGTTGCTGGCGGTCATCATGGCTGAATATCTCCGTCAGTTCAAAGCCTCAAGTCGCACAGTAAAGCCTGGAGTCTAGACAATCAATCACCCCTGGCACGGTGCAAAACGGTGCAGAGAAATGTGAGTCACCTCTCCTGGTTCTAGAAGCCCTCTCGTCACACGGCTCCACCAGCGACTGCGCAGCGCTGGACCTCCCTCCTGGCCTGCTTCAGTATGCACGCCCTCTGCCACTAAAGCGCGGCATCAAGCCATAGGCTCACCCCAAGGCCTCTTTCACGCCGCCAAGTTCTAGAATTGCCAGCCACGTATCGCCCAATTCCAAGTTTCAGGGTCTCGCGTTGCGGATCATTGCTCTTCGCATCAAGTGCCGCATGCGGAATGTTTGTCGCCTGTTGATCACCGTCGGTTAACCTGCGTTTTGCCCCCCGAAAGGCCCGGCTCGGATGCTGTAGGCAACCCCCAAAATTGGCTATCCCACCCTAAAACCGACATATCTGGACATTCAATGATATTTGCCGACCAGACAATTGATCGCAGGTACGTCAGTTGTGTCGCCGATCCTGCCCGACCGAGCGAGATGGCAAAAGCCAACAACTCAATTCTGAATTCGGCGGCATTTGTCGGCAAAACCGCATTGCCGCCCTGGCATCTTTCCAAGCCGTGTTGTATCACTTCCACAGCCCCATTAGTCGCCACCAACCACAGTCGTCGCAATAATACGAGATTCCCACTCTAGGGAACCAAGTGGTCTTACGCCTTCTGTTGACAACCACCCATAAACTGTTCGACCCTGATCATCCCACGCTAGATCTTGTGTCGGTTCCTGCTAAACTACAGTACGCACACGGAGCCAGGATGAACCTCCGAACCCCGGTTTCCCAAGCTATTTGCGCCGCCACCTCGCCACCAACAATCCCATCGATTGGACTGGGCCGGCTGTCACTCTGACGTCTGGTGGAGCCCGAGGGCTTTCTGTTACTCAACAATGGCCGACGGCCTCATGCAATGAACTGGAGACTCAAATCTCAAACCATTGCTCGTTTGCCGGGGCTTAGCCGCGCAACTCAAAGACCAATCAACCAAATACGACCTCGCTCGAACCTCGTTCCTGTGCTGAATAATGCTCGAGTTTCATCGTCACATCGGGACGGTTCAGAAACAATCGCTGGCACTAGCCCGTACGGAACCTCTTCCGCCCCCGGAAACTCCACCTGCGCCTGAGGCTGTTCCGGATAACCCGCCCAGGCCAAATGACACACCGAGGGCGACACCAAACATCGTCGTGGCGTCAAGACCCCCATCCTTCGCCTCCCTTCGAGCTAGGAACCCACGGGCCGAGGCCTTCAGTGATCAAATGAACGTGTTTGTTGCGGCTCGAATAGTGCGCCACATGGCCCGCCGTTCATTGCGCAAGTCAGTCGAGGCGTGCGCCTGCAGAAGTCCCACGACATCGAGCGATATCGCATGTTGTCTCTCATGACTGACATGTCTCACTTAATTCGCTCGTCTTGAATCAGTCGATATCCGCGTTTAATGCGCAGAGAAGTATCGTCGGCCTCGCCTTTATGACTTAATCAGTCCTCGCCGATGCATTTCGTGCATTGGCTGATCTTGCTTTTGTCCCGTCGTATGATCGAGGCGATGGGAGTGACGCTCTGGGCGATACCGTTCCAATCTAGCATATTGTAAATGCTCATGCCCAGGCCAGGTTTCTTGCATCTGTCCACCTCTGAAGCAGCCTGGGATTGACTCGCGCCCGAAGCCTGTCGGTGACTGAGGCTATTGTTACGACAAGACCAGCCACCACATTTGCTCGGTGCGTAGGCCCGGTTCGGCCAACTGCTAGCCCAGGGAACATGACTCTAGCGATAGCCTAGGGCGGCTGATGGCGTTGGAACCGGGGAGACTTCTAGAGCCGCATTTGGTTTCTAAGCTCTGATTAATGGCATAGCCGATCCTCACACGACTGCCGGCCACGCTCTGGCAGACCCGTGATCAACCGGGGACGTCACTAAGAAAGGATTGGACTTGGCCGCCAATGGGAGGCTGCAACGACAGGCACATTGAGATTACGCTTTGTGGCCGCGAAGCTTGTTACGGCCGTCAGGGGAGCTCTCGGGCCTAAGCAAACACTGTGATAACCGGAACCCGACCACGCGGTGACCTTGGTCGAGTCCAGCTGAGTCGACATCGCTTTGGCCCCATCCCCATGCAAGGATGATCCATTGATGCCAATCTCATTGACTTGGCTAAGAAGCTGACGCTCCGGTCAGTCCGGGCACTGTCCATCCCGTCTCGAAATTCCTGCCTCCGTGGCGCCGCCGAGGACAGAAAAATCTGGGGAAGCCAGGGATGAAGCTGGATGGTGTGTGCGCTGTCACCCCCAGGGCCAGGGGCCTGCCGAACGCAAAGACTTCCCCAGACCAGGGTCCCAGATTGCTGCGTCGATGGAGAAATGGAGTCTGGGGGAATTTCAGGCTTGACTGGGGCTCCGCTAGACAGAATTGGGTAGCCGAGAAGCACGGTGACTCTGGGGATGGCCCGAGACCGCCGAAATATACTGTGCGAAGAAGACGACTTTACCCCAAGCCAATGGGAGATTCTGTGGCTTGTGGGATGGAAAAGACAGCAAGTGGCTGCAGGAGCTAGACGGAGCAGAAGTCGCAGGGAGGGAGGGAAAACGTGGAAGGGCAGGGCTTGCTTTAGTCTCGGATTCGCTGGAAGAATCCCAGTTGGTCTCACACGCATAAGCGCAAGTGTCGTCCTTGAAGATCAACCGGTAGAAAACGCATGGAAATAGAGACACCGGGGAAGACTGAGTTGTTCCGTCGCAGCGTAGGCTGCAGATATCAGGCATCCAAGACCACTGGCTCGTACCATGCGAACGACGCGTTGCAGAACTGCGACCGCAAACAATGGCTCCGTCATGGTGACCCAACACTCGTTGAAAAGGCTCCGGTAATAACAAGCGTCGCTCAGTTTTGTTGCATGCCATGAGCGAATGGAATACCCTAAAACCGACTAGCATCCCGAGGTGGCTGCAGGATATTGTGACCGGGCCTTTCTAGCACATGGTGGACCTTGGGCACCTGACCTGTTCCAATACTGGGATTCGTGGGCATATGCCTCGTTTTGTCACTAGGATTCTGCTGCAACTGTACGAACCAGGGGTGGTCTGTGATCCCCTGTGAGCTGTGAGGTGACGAAAGACACTATGTCAACAGAGGTCTAGAGCTGATCTCCAACGTTCAACTAGGGACCTTGCCAGGGCCAACACCAAAGAGGAATGAGAGGCCGCTGCAATTTTGGAGAAGGTTGGAGAAATGTTCGGGGAAGCTGTTTTGTCTGGGGTGACACTGTACGGTGGCTGGGCTCTCTTTAGCACGCACCCAGTTCGAAAGTCTTGGCCAGTACCCCAGATGTGAAGACGCACCGTGTCTCGTAGCCCGCATTGTTAGTTGTCTTGCTTGCGTTCTTCAAGCTCATGGCGTTGCGCTGCAAGGGAGTGGGGCAGAACCCACTCAGACAACAGGTTATTGAGAAACGATATTGAGGCTCGAACTTGACACTCTTGGCCCACAGAGGACCCAGTCACCATGGACGTGAAATTGAATATCAAGAACCATCACTTATCTCTTGCCGAGCGTCGCCCATCATGGCGTGTGCCCGAGCGCGAATCGGTCGGAGTCGAAGTGGGACTGGCGACAGTATGGATCCACCGTGACGGAAGTATCGAAGCATCAGGCTGCATCGGTGCAGGTATAGGGATCCAGGATCATGGCCCACCGTGATGCTAGCTGCATCTCGGGGGCTGTGCAGCGGATAGACTTGGGCTATGGACAAGGGTTTTGGGCCCAACTGCGATGACGAGGAATGCCAGCTTGATGAAGCATGGGCGGACTGAAGCTCCAGTCAGGATTTCTGACAGCGATAGCGCGGATGACGCCTAATTAATTCCCATCATGAGGCACCCCGAGATGTTTTGTTTGTGCGACGGACGTAAGTAAGATGCGCCCTGATGGTAAAGGGCGCACACATTGAGTTGAGTTTTCGATGCGAGCCGGGGCAATATCGGAACCTAGGGCGACTCGTCGTATTGACCGGCTGCGTCTCCAATCGGAGGGCTATGGCACGGTGCCGAGGCGTCATGTTGAAAGCTCGGATTCGAGCACCCGGGATTCAGACAGTAGTGATGCTTATCTGCGGCGTCGCGGACATGCATCTCCCAGGCTGGGTTGGTGCAACCTGATTGATTGTCCGGGTCAGCGGTGTTCCTGGATCTTCGGTGAGGTAGCCGGTCAAGTCAGCAGGGCGTCGGCTCAGCGCCATGCAGTCCAGGGGATGCAATTCATCTGACGTTGGGGGGCGGCCCCTTTGGCGCCGTGTCAGTGGAAGGCCGAAAGTGCAACAGAGAGCCCGGAGGCTCCATCCTTTGGCTCGGCGTAGCGACGAGGTCCTGTGACTGCAGTAGCGACAAGGCTCATGGTGTGTTGGACAGGGATCAGGTTTATGCCGTTGAAACCCCATTCGTGCTCGCCTGAACGCCATGCTAGCCCAGCCGTCTCAGGACAGGACAACGGAGCGCTGGTTGTTTCTCGGTCGCGGCTCAACCGCCATTCTTTTCCAATCTGGCGGTGAGCGACGCCAGCCGGTGATGGGAGATGGCGACTGGCCAATCTGGGGCTCGAGTCAAGTTTCAGTCGAACGAGATCGGGGCGACTGAATAGTTAACTCGCAAGCGGCGCTGTTCGGGCGGCTTGGGAGTAGCGCTAGCCAAGATCGAGGGAAACTGGGTCAACTGGAGAGTAGCCTCGCCCCAGGACGGTTGCAGGACCCAGCGAGAGCGACGCTACAAGTTGGATGCGACACCCCAGCCGCAAGATGCGATTCGTCAGTCGACTTGGACGAGCCAAGGCTCCGTTTGCGTGCAAGTGGATGAGAGGTGGATCAGGGCGTTTTACCCGTGGCGGCGTCGTGCTCCATTTCCCTGACAGTCGAGGCCCCCAGCCCGGCGTCGTGAACGAGCGTGAAAATGTGTAATGTGTGTGACGCAGCCGTCCCACGGCCCAATGCCCTAATGAGGCACGTACACACCAAGTACAGTGGGACCTCGACGAGCGCACGGTCCTATGCCCGACATCACCACCGTGGTTGGGCGGCTGGAACTGGGGCATGGCATCGCCAGTGTCCAGCTAACCGGCGTGGCTCCTGGTATTATTAATAGAGAGCATGTCAAGGCCTGGTGAGGCTTTTGAAACTGACGCAGCGGGCCTGCTCGGGGTGAGCAACGCCCCGTACGGCACCGTCTCGGCCTAGACACGATTTGTTACTGTGCACTCCGTCGAGCTACGCACACGGCCGTGCTATTGGATAGGCGGCGGGCCGATGATGTGGGCAACATACCGACACGACGTGAGGCTCGAGTGGCATCTGGCTGTGTGCAGACGTGCGGCATAACCCGTCCTCTGCGGCGTGATCCGAGATTGGTTGACGGAGAGAGGAAACAATAATGACGAGGCACTGTCCTGGTTTCGAGTACCTACCTAGTATGCACATCAGTCGCTGGGTGTGCGAGGGTCGGATCTTACCCATCCACACTCTTCGCCGCACGCGGTCGATCTCCTGCTCGATGAGACGGGTGCAAATTAGAGATGATGCCGCATGTGCACTTGGTCGATGCCTGTAAATTGCTATCCCAGGTCTGCCTCATGTACGGATTGACAAAGGTGGGCATATCATTGATGCAGGGACAGCTTCGTCATGATGGCATGGAGCTCTCACTTGCAACGCACCGTGAGCGACGCCGCAACTCGCACATTGTGAGGCCCTGAGTCACGAGAGATGCAGGCGCTAAGGTAAAAGAGGCAGACCCGCCTGGCAGCTCGAGCAATCAGACGCGAGCCTCAAGCCAGCCCCTGCGAGCAACATCGGCCGCAACAGATTGATCGACTGATTACACCGAAATACCTGACGCTGTTTTGTCGCGAACCAGCCGGAGACTACTTGGGTTGCAGTTGGAAGCATCCCATGTTCAGAGTTGGATAGGGATTTGTTTCAATGGGGAGCCGAGAGCGACACCCGCATGAGCCGGTGTAGTCTGGACTGTGGCCTGTGCTTGTGGCCGCCTTGGTCGCAGGCAGGCAGGCGGGCAGATATCATCAAATAGACGGGACCAACCCAATAGCCTAGCCGAGAGGTCGTGGACAATCAATTACCTGCTGTTTGCTTGTCTGTCTGTCTGTTGGTCTGGATTCACCACGGAGCCCGTCTGATGTCCCAATCAAGGTGGGATCCTCCAGGCGCCGTGCCCTTCATCTCCCAACAAGGCTGGCGGCTACATCGCATAATTAATTGCCTCAGTCCTAGGCCGACCAAACGATGACTCTCAACAACAAAATACTGGAGCCAACTCCATTATTATCATCATCATCATCATCATCATCATCGCAACTCACTTATCGCCACGCGGCGACATCGAGTTACAGGAAACGAATAATAATAGTTGCCCAGACTCGATATGGTCAACACCGGTGTGTGGGAACTAAATGCCAATGCCATCTGATGTTGGTTACTCGCCCCCGGGGTCGTCGTCGCTGTGCGAGTTCCGAATCGGGAGCTCTGCAGCCCGCCATGGACCTAGCCGGTTGGCCCAATCCTACTTCACGTCTGCATGCCCCAGCCCAGCGTGTTCCAGTGAGATTAAGCGCCCGGGATACGGTCGCTGGAGGTGAAGCACCACCGGAAACAACGCGCGCCGTTGTCGCCGCAGTTCAGCCTGGCCCGGAACAGGCAGCGCGCCGTCGAGGGATTGCGAGGGATGGGTTGCGTGGATTGGGTGCGTGTGCGTCTGTCTGGAGACGGACCCCAAGCGAGCAACAGCGCCAGCACAGGAGCAGCCCATGACCTACTCAATCGAACCCACGGGGCTCTATGTTTGTTAGTCTCGTCGTGGTGCTGGAGGCGTGCCGTTTCTGCATCCGGGCTGCAGGATTTGCTTTGATTCACTGCCTGCTCTGCAGCAAAGAGGCGTGCCGACTGCATTGGAAGTGCAGGTGCCGCGCCGTACAGTGCACCATAGTGCAGCAGCTGCAGCGCACATCCTCCAGTGCAGAGTGGCCGCCGTGGCAAAGGGTTGCGCGGCGGGCTCCAACAGCGCTCACAGCACGCGTCACAGGGGGCAGTAATACGGCACTTGGGGTCTTGGGGCTGTGTGAGCACTGAGCACCTCCTGTAAGCCGTACTCATGCGTCTTCTCGGTCCCCGGGGCTCTAGCAACCCCGTCCAGCGCCCAGAGGTCAGTGGGAGAGCTCCGGACAGGGTGCAAGCTCCCCCTGTCACCCACACTCAGCAGGCTCCAGCGCAGGTAAGGTGCTGCAGGTATAGAATCCCCAGGCTATGACCTGCGTGTACATGAGGGATACCTGCCGCACCATGGAAGCTACACCCTCCCGCTGCACGACCAACAGCAGGACTGGCGTTTGCGCTGTCGTGGCCCTGTCAACTCTACCTATAGAAGCCCAGACCTAGAACCCGGCAGCGGCTGGCTGGCAACCAGCCCGAGCCCGCCACTACGACACGCAGCAGCGCACGAGGGTGGGCGAGGCCAAGGGGCGTAGCTCCGGAGTGCGATGTAGGGGAGGCCTGGGTGCAGCGTCACCTCAGGTAAGGTACCTCGGTGGGTACGACGTCCAGGTACCTTTGTACCTCTGACGACGGGACTGGCCACGGCCGGCGCCAACGACAGGGGAGGCAAGTGCAGGGCCAGAGCAGGGCCAGTGCAGGGCAGCAGGAGGACAGGAGGACAGGGAAGGGACTGGAGACCCCGGCGGCCGCGCACTGTGATGCACTGTGTATCTGCCTTTTCGCCATCCTCTCTTTCGGCGCCAACCTTTCTCCTTCCTCTGTCCCCAAGCAACTCCCGCTGCTTCGCTGGCGTGTTCTCGACGACGACTTGAATTGCTTCACTTCACTCTGCTGCTGTGTGCGCACTGAAGAGCATGCTCTTGTCGGCCACGAGACACGCCTCTTCCCTCTTATCCTAATCCTCGCATTCCCGCTCTCTCTCAGTCTCTCTCTCTATTCCCCTCCCCCCACTACGACCAGGCCCTCGCTCGCACCCAACGACCGCGCCCGCGTCCTCCCCGCCAAACTCGCTCCCTCGTCGCTCAATCTCCCGCCCCCCCGACGACGACTCGCCCGCCCAAACGCCGTTATCCTCCCGCTCACCTGCGAAACTTGTCATGGTGATTAACGATTCTGGTGTCAGAGTCTCCCGCTCCTCTATCACTATGTCCAATCCCGCCACGTCCAACGCAGCCGTCGGCAGCGCGCCCTCCACCGCCGACGACTCTGGTGAGCCCTCCCGCCGTGGCCGGCACTGCCCCTCATGTTCCTCAGCCTGACCCGCACCGCCCGCCGATTCTGCCCCGACTCTGCATGCTGACCCTGCCAGCGTCCACCATCACAGTAAACACGAAGGCTCCCGCCAATTTTCCTCCCCCCAAGACGGATAAGCCTCGACCGCACGTCTGTGGCACCTGCCAGCGCTCCTTTGCCCGATTGGAACATCTTAAGCGCCACGAGCGCTCCCACACAAAGGAGAAGCCCTTTGAGTGTCCCGAGTGTGCGCGATGCTTCGCCCGCCGCGACCTGCTGCTTCGTCACCAGCAGAAGCTGCACCAGACCTCGACCCCGTCCTCCCGCCCTCGCAACCGCCGCGAGTCGACCACCGGCGTCGCCCCGGGCGGAAGCCGTGCTCGCAAGAACAGCGTCGCTGGCCCTCCCGCCGCCAACAATGCTGCGTCCAACTCGGTGCGCCCCCGTGCCAACACCATCAGCCATGTTGACGGCAATGCTATGCAGATGATGGCCGCCAATGCCGCCGTTGTACGGGGCATGGCTCCGACTCACACTCACAGCCGGCACCCAAGTCTTGCCGGCCTGCCTATGCACAACTTTGACCACATTTTCGGTGGTATGTCGGCCGCCATGGGCCAGCGAGGGGTTCAGCCGGGTCTGCCCAAGCTGGAGACTGGCACCCTTGGCAACATTGACTTCACCAGCGGCCTTCGCACCGCGCCGCCGATGGCTGCTTTTAACACGGAATTCGATTTTGAGGGTCTTCTCTTTGGGCCGGGCTCCACGATCAACCCCAACGCCCTTCATTACAATGATTCGCCGCAGTCGATGGCCTTGGAACAGACCTCGCCGTTTGCGCAATCCCTTAATGAGATGCCCACGAGCCAAACCCTCGACGATAATTTTGACTGGTTGACTGGATTCGAGCATCAGATGTCTTTTAACACGAACGAAAACGTTGTAGACGGGTCGAGCCCGTCCGCGATCAGTACGACGAGCCAGAGTGGGATTAGTGATGTTATGTTGGATGGGTCAAATCACCCCGCGCCGGCCGGGACGAGTACCATGTGGCAACCCTCCGTGATGGGCCCTCCACAGATGCCGAACCCGTTTGCGATGGATCTGAATGGTTCGGTCTTTCCAGATCTCCTGAATGGGGCCCCGTTATCACCTCAGCCAGCTTCTCAAAAGATCAATGACCCTTACTTCTCTACGCCTCCACCTTCGCTGAGCTCGCTGAGCCCGTCCGTCGTATCTGGGCTGAGCGCACAGAACATTAACCATACCCTTGGCTTCAACGCCGGCCCGGAAACGCCCTCATCTCTCCAGGGTGGAAACCACGGGGCTTCGCCCGTAACCACCATCACAGATGCCACCCGGAGTGCCATTGTGAACACCCTGTCCCAGTGCCTACCCTTTGGCGGTCGTAAATACTCTTTTACTTCTCAGGGCTCACCTCAAGCGTCTCACCTCCAGTCTGCCGGCACCAACGCCTCCCCCCAGGCCGCCAGCTTGCCCAGTACGCCGGATCTTCAACGATACGTTGGCGCTTACCTTGCCTATTTCCACCCACATCTTCCTTTCTTGCACATTCCCACTTTGTCCTTCGATTTGCCCCCTCCCACAAATAATCGGCCCGGTGTAGGTGGTAGTGGCTGTCTGATTCTTTCTATGGCCGCCATCGGCGCACTCTATGAGATGGAACATGCCCAGTCGCGCGAGCTCTTTGAGATGGCCAAGAAGATGATTTTCTTCTATCTCGAGGAGCGGCGCAAAGCCGACGTCCGAAAAGCGGATATCCGACGCAGCACCCCTGTCGGCGACCAGAACCCACGTTTCAGCGAAAGCGCCGTGCACACCCCCGTCTGGCTCGTCCAGGCTATGCTCCTCAACGTTGTCTATGGCCACAATTGCGGCGACAAAACTGCTAGTGACATTGCGTCCACCCACTGTGCTGCCCTGGTCAGCTTGGCCCAGGCGGCTGACCTCCTCCGACCCGACCGTGCCAGTACCGCCGAGAGGCAAGATACTCACATGACAGATGATGGGAATTGGAACGCCAAGGCTGAATCTGACCATGTGGAGTGGCTGCGTTGGAAGTCGGTCGAGGAGCGGAAGCGCACCCTTTACGCCGTCTTTATCCTCTCCAGCCTTCTGGTCTCCGCTTATAACCACACACCAGCTTTGACAAATTCGGAAATTTTCTTGGATCTCCCTTGTGACGAGGAATTCTTCTCTGCCGACTCTGGCGCTGCCTTTGCTTCCAGGGGAGGAGCCGATGCTGCTCACCATAACCGTATGACGTTCCATGATGCCCTGGGAGATCTCCTTCGCACGAATGAGAGACAACAGCAGCAGCAACTCGCTCTTAATGGTCAGCAGGGATTTGAATCTTCGCCTGACGGAAAAGACACGCCCAAGACCGATCTCAAGCCCAGCACGTTTGGTTGCTTGGTTCTCATCAACGCCCTCCACAATTATATATGGGAGACGCGGCAACGACATCACAACAAGGTCTGGACAAACGAAGAGACGGAGAAGATGCATCGACATATCGAGCCTGCTCTCAAGGCATGGCAGGCCGCCTGGGCCAGCAACCCACACCATAGCCTGGAGCGACCAAACCCGTTTGGCATGGGCCCACTCTCCGCCGACGCAATCCCGCTCCTTGATCTTGCGTACATTCGACTATTTGTCAATCTGTCTCGGTCAAAGGAGAAGTTCTGGCAACGCGATTGGGATGGAATGGCTAGGGAACTGTCCCGTGGCAACGAGATAATTCAGCACGCAGAGCACTCTCCAGGATCCAACTCTGAATCCGTCGGGACGGAAATGTCGGATCCCTCCGTGCATAGCTCCGTCTTTGTGGATTCTCCCGGGACCCCTCCAGCGGAATTTCCTGGAGCGAAGTTCCCCGTTGCGAACACAGGAACGACCACATCTGGCATGACGAACCGCTCCATCTCACGACGGGAGAAGCACTTGCGAAAAGCGGCGTTTTATGCCGCAGACTCCCTGGCCATGTCAGATAAGCTCGGAGTTACGTTTGCTGACTTTACGAGCCGAGAGCTGCCCCTCCAATCAGCGCTCTGTGCGTTTGATTGCGCCCAAGTGCTAGCTGAATGGATCGCAACTCTGCAGGACCGTGTCGGTCGGTACCTGGGGATCCTGGGCCAAGATCAAGTGGATCTGTCACAAGTCCCAGCCATCATGCTTCTAGAAGAAGAGGATGTGAAGCTGCTGGACAAGATCCAGGAGGTTTTGGGCTCCGCAGAGATGAAGATGAGCATGGAGCTTGTTAACGGTGGCATTGAGCCCAGCATCAACATGGATGGCCATAGCGGGTATGCCGCGAAGCTCCTCCGCATCACCGCATTCATGCTCGACAAGGAGGCAGTCTGGCCAGTGACTCGCCTCAAGGCCCGCTGCCTAGAGTCTCATGCGAACCACATGCGGGCCCGAGCGGAAAAGTCCATCATGACCATTGAATGAAACCCGATGCGTCTCAGCCGCTTATCAAGCCATCAAATGAAACGACATCATTCGCCCTAAATCGGTTGGCTGGTATCGCCCTCGGATGGTATCATGAGTCATCTGTATCGGTCCAGAGAGAAATAGTGTGATTTCGAGGGTCCCCTGCTATCGCATCATTTGCCCCGATGCGACGAACCGAGTGCGGCTTATCTATTGCACCATCACATATTGAATCGCGACGAAGATAAGGATTTGGCCCACCCGACCACGCCGGAACCGACTCCGATATCGTCGGCCCTCTTGGCCTTGGTGCTTGGCCAACGTGTCGGAGACCCAAAAGTTACTTTTCGCCATTGTTTGCATGAAATTTTGTACAGCAGCGATGAAGTCAACGAAGAACCATTGTATGCTTGGCGCCAGGTGTTTGATGCAGTTCAATGATTTATGAAGGCTTGGAACTAAAATGTCAGCACATAGGTAGCAAGCGTTGCCAGCTGGCTCTGAGCAGGATTTTTTGAACACTCTATCTAGGTCCGAAGAACCGAGGCAGGACAAGTATTCCAACCTCAACGATCCAGACCTCAAGGAGTGGCCCTTCCCGATGCAAAGCACAATTGCAAAATTACAGTCTTTTCATGGCCTGGCCCTGGCAGCCTCGCTGAGAGTTCGTCTCGCCGACCCCCTACAACCTAGGACGAGCGTGATCACGTCTTCACTGGCAGGATCTAACGAAAACCACTATTTACAAGAGTCTTGTAGGCACGGTCACTCAAGAGATTCTCAGTTGAGAGTTGCAAGAAAACGAGGAGCAAGAGACACTTGTGGCCCAAAAAGGGGTGGTCTGCACCCCGAGGAGCAGTCATTGGCTTCGTCCGATGTGCGCGTGTTGCATTACCTGTTCTTGAATGTATAAACAACAGTTGTTCATTCTGTGTATTTACTATAGTGCCTTTCATCTTGGTGCTTTTAGGTTTAGAGAATCTGAGCAAAACAGGTGTGGGAGGTACTCATTCGTTCCACATTGTAGATACACACATATACTTCGCATTGACGATTACGATGTCACAGTTTGACCACTTTAAGGGAACCTTGTTTTAAAAGCCTTCAACGTGAAATCTTGGACGTATTCATCTCAACATCCTTTAATAACCAGGTTCAGGGATTTATCATTTTAGTATTGAGATTTCGAGTCTCTATTCATTACATTGGTCTTATCATATCTAGTTTTCTTGAGGCTGAGGGAGGTCCATCAACGACACTAAAGTAACACCACCAAACCCTAAGAAGAAGCCTCAATTTGACACCGTGATGACGACCTTGCCCTTTGACTTTCCACCCTCCACCCGGTCGAACGCCTCGGCAAACTTCTCCAACGGGAACACGCTGTCGACAAGGGGCTTGCACTTGCCAGCATCCACCAGCTGCGCAATCTCAGTCAAGTCGCTGCCACGGCACTGGACCAGGAACCATTCGCCCTTGGCAACCGTCTTGGTCTCCCCCTCGGGCTTCGACGCATCCGGCTGGCCCACAACGCTGAGGAACGTCCCGCCGTTCTTGATCGCCGCCCAGCAGCTGCCCGTCGTGGCCCCGCCGACGCAGTCGAGAATGAGGTCGACCTCGCGGGCCGCAGGGTCTTCGGCCGCCCACTTGTCGATGGACTGCTGTGTGTAGTCGATAAACTCGGTGGCCCCGAACCCGCGCACGTCGGAGGCCTTGGATGGGCCCGCCACGGCGACGATGGCTCCCGCCCCGGCCGCCGAGGCGAATTGCACGGCCCAGCTGCCAACACCGCCGCCTCCTCCGGTAATAAGGACTCGGGCTTTGGCGTTCTTTTCTCGGGCGGCTGTGTCCCCGTGGATGGCGGCCTTGTCGAGCGTTCCGTGCTCAAAGAGGCCCTGCCACGCGGTGAGGGCGCTCAAAGGGGTAGCGGCAGCGTCAGTCCAGTTGAGCGTCTTCGGCTTGAGCGCCATCTGGGGGGCACGAGCAACGGTGTATTCTCGCAGGGTACCGGTGTTCCAAGCATCGTTGCGGTAGAAGACCTCGTCACCGGGCTTAAAGGGTCCGTCTGCGGGTCCGTCGATGATGACACCCGCACACTCGGTGCAGGGGACTCGCTCGCGGTCCGGGGGGTAGAGCTGGGAGAAGTTGACCTCCCATGTCAGCTCGTTGAGGCAGGGCGAGACGGCTTTGACTTTGATGAGGTAGTCCTGGGGATCCGAGAGCTTGGGGAGCGGCGTGGTGGTGAGGATGAGGTGGGTGGACTTGGGGTCTGGTTGGTAGACGGCCTTCATGGAGGTGGGTAGAGATGTAGCGGCCATTGTGATCGTTGCGGTTGTTTCTAAGGTATTGGATGTAAGGGGTTGTGATTTCTTTATGGCGGCTGAGGTCAGACGGCGATGTGATGATGTGGTGATGTGGTGGCGTCAGGAGGTATTGGAGAGTCGGTGCTTATTGATGACAACAGGGTTTAGAGTTAAGTGCTGGTTGCTTGTGTACGTACAGGTGGAGTCGATTATGTGGTTGAAGTGTGAGAGCTGTTGGATTGATCGATGCTTGTCTTGATGGTGAAGAAGGGTGTGATGGGTGCATCTTCTATCCTTTCGACATCCTCGTCGTTCCTTATATACCTGAAAGGTATGTCTGGTCAGTCACACCCTCATGTCAACTTAATGCCACCCACGAAAAAGCCTCGCTCATATTTGTCAAGTTGCCACCACGAAGCCTCTCGCGACCCGAGAATGCGCGTGCCAGCACCTAGTGTAAGCGTTACATCACACACAGGCATGGTCCAGGACGAAGAATTCCCCGATTGGGAAAATGGTTGGCCTTGGCGCGAGTCCATCTCCACGGAGAAGACGTGCAAGTCGGTGCAACCTTCAACCGGCGCCTATTCGTTTTAGCAATTTGAAAAGTTCGCGAGGCGTCATTGTGGTCTAGCTCCGCGGAGACTCTAAACTGGAGTTTGTTGGAGTGGTTGGCTGTCGTGCGGCGAGAGGGCGAGGGGGCGTTGCGGTTGTTCGGCGAATGCGACAGTAGAAGACCCGTGACCTGAACGCCTCCGTCGAATAAAGCGAAAAGGGATTTGCTAGCAACGTCTACGCATTCTTCATGGCGAAATCGTTCGCAAGTTTCCACTCACTGCAAATCACGATGCAGGCATTCCGGGCAGTCGCCAAAACGCGAGATGCCTCAGCAAACAATCGCATTTCCAGCCATCTGCCTGATCAGACTGCACGGTTTGGCTTATAATAAACAAACAGTTTCTCGTTAAAACTTGCATGTAGCCGCCTGGTATGCCCCTTTGTCCCCATTTGCAAATAGTAGTGTGTATGTGACGCTTCTTGTGCTTTCCGTTTCGAACATATTCCTCTAGAATAGTAGAACAAGCCTTTAGCAATCGTATACACCATGGTTTTTACCTGGATTACTTCATTCTCCCTTGTTGTTGCTTTGTTCAAAGAGTACCTTCTTGCCTATGCATGTTGCCACCTCGCCGAAACGGAGAGTGTTTGCTCAGACTCACCTCAGAATATTCTCACTATTCCTCAACTCCTCAACACGTCCACCTACAAAACCGCACTAAGCACCAGCAAAGCTCAGCTTCTTTCCCCTTTACATCAAAACCTCCAAGGGTCCCCATCGACGCAGTTTAATCGCTCTTCAGGTGCATTGCTTGCCCTTGGTCTTCTACCATGTCGTGGAACAGCTTACCTCCCGAACTGCGACGCCCGATTTTGCAAATCTTTGCAGCCAACAATAGCCCCCTCGCATGCTACGCAGCCATCAACAAGGAGTAGCAAAGCGCCATCGAAGCCGAGACGTTTAGATCTTTGACGATCACACTGGACTCAATCTTCGAATTCACGGAGCACTTCTCGGAACAGACCCGTCGACAATGCTCCCTCAAGCATATTCGCTTGTCCATTGGAATCCCGTCGCCGGTTTCGCCCCGTCTTGACTGGGTCGCTACTTTTCAGCCAGTCGGGACCTCGGCGGATTTTTCCAAAGCCGTGTCCCTCTTGTTTGCCTTCCTCGAACAATGGGATGCCCCGAAAATCTTGCAAACACTCGATGGAGGCGTTCGCTTGGAAATAAGTCTACCGTCCAGTTCCTCTGACGTAGTAAGCAGCCATAATGTCCATGAAATACAGCTGACGCCTGGCTTTACTTACTTTTCGGGCACCAAAGACGCGGGTCGGATGAGTCGTGGGGGCCTTCCAGTGGTGAAAGTCATCACTGAGTTCAATTTTTTGCACTCAAACAGGTGCACTCTTTCTCCGAAAACGGTGTTCGACATCATCATCAGCCTGCCCAACTTGACCCGAGTTCACTTTGAGCGCCCATTCAGGATGGATGACGCTATCGACCGAACCAACAAGAGTGGTAAGTGCTTTTTGGAAAGCCAACCGCAAGCCAGGAATGGACATCTCGACGAGGCTAACCATTAAACAGAGCTCGCGCGTTTCCTCCCGATGTGGCCCGATTCTATCAAAAGAATCGTGATTATTCAGGAGCATATAAGCGTTCTAGGAGCTGGAAATCGGGATCGACCAGAAATTGCACGCCTCGGGGCCATCGTGGCAAGTCACAGCTTCAAGCTTGAGGAACTAGCAGTTTGCCATTGCATCGAGGCCAACGATTTCTTCGAAGAAGTCCATCGCCTTCAAACTCTCCAGCCACGACCCTGGAACAACTTGCTCTCCCTCGCCTTGACATTTGACCGCCTTTCAAGAAATCTGCGAATGGCCTGGAGTGCTGAAGAGGATACTCAATGGTATGCCCAGCAAGACAGGCGTCTCAATTCTCTCTTCCAAAATGCCGGCGAGGCTGCCAAACTAACGCCCGTGCTACGGACGATGCAGCTGCTCAACTGCAACTATATATGCAACGGTGTCTTCAAATACAAAGCCTCAAATGGAAACGCCACTGTTCGCTGGGCCTGCACCTGGCCGTTTCAACTATCTGACCGCGTCAGGCAGGTTTGGGGGGAGGTCGCGCAGCAGAACAATTTTGGGCTCCAGATTCTGTCGGAGGGGATTGATAGTTTTCTACCTTGTCATTCGGCTTTTTATTCCTTTTCGAGTCGAGATTGACGAGTTAAGAGCCTGCTCTGGAGCCTCTTCTTTTTGCAGCGTGGAGGTGATTTGGGGCCAGTGAATCTCACGGTACTGCAAGAGTCTACCTGAAGGATCGGAGATACTTTCATTTGGTGTTCGAGGTGGAAAGGTTTTCGGTGGACGGCATGAGCTGAAGAATATGTTCCTTCAGCTCTCGAGGGCCGGCATAAGCCATAAGTCCCTAGGCTTGATGTCCTTTGAGGTATAAGATAGCAACTCTTGATCAAGAAACTTTGCAATTCATACCCGGGTTGTTCTTGTGAGTCGTGATGCAATAATTTTGTCGGCTTATCTCCATATTGCTGTACGCCGATGCGACAAACGAAGCATGGATCTCGGATGTTGAGTGGGCGCCGCGTCAGCCTAATTCGATGACACACTAATGCACCATCTCAGTTCTACAGTTCAGCGACCGACCCACATCCAATGGCCAAGAGTCATCGGTGTGTGAGTACATAATCCTTTTAAAACTGAGGACATCTTGGCTGCCTTGCAGTCCCAACTGAAGACTCCATCATTCTGTTCACGGCCATCATGGCGACTTCAAACCCCTCAAACCCCAATTCTCTCCAACAGCCCAAGATCGCCGTCGTTGGCTGCGTAAGCTCAGGTGCTTTCAAATCAATATTCTGGATTGACTGACAAGAGCAGGGTCATGGAGCGCTGGATACTATCTATTCCACTCTCGAGACGCAATGTGCACAAAAGGGATGGGCTCTGTCAGACCTTGACTTGCTCATCATCTGTGGAGACTTCGAGGTACGACACCAACCATGGATGCAACCAACTGCAGCCACTGACAACATCACAGGCTATTCGAAACCAGGCCGATCTCAATTGCATGGCCGTCCCGCGCAAGTACCGCAAGTTGGGCGACTTCCACAAATATTATAGCGGTGAAGCAAAGGCCCCAGTTCTGACCCTTGTCATCGGCGGCAACCACGAAGCCTCCAACTACCTCTTTGAGCTGTATCACGGAGGTTGGCTGGCACCAAACATCTACTATCTTGGTGCTGCTGGTGTCATTCGTTACGGGCCTTGGCGCATCGCCGGTCTCTCCGGCATCTACAACCCGTCAAACTACCACAAGCCCCATCATGAACGGCTGCCGTACGAAAACAATCATATCCGGTCCATATACCACGTCCGTGAGTATAACGTCCAGAGGCTTTTGCAAATCCGCTCCCAAGTCGACATTGGGTTGAGCCACGACTGGCCTGCGTGGGTTGAGCTCTTCGGCGACCACACCACTTTGTACGCCGCAAAGCCACCCTGGCTTGCAAGCGCAAAGATTGACAACCTTGGAAGCAAGCCTGCGGCAGAAGTCATGAACCATCTTCGGCCGTCGTATTGGTTCTCGGGGCACATGCACATGAGGTTCACGGCCGACGTGGAATACGATGACAGCCTGTCCTTCGAGGACTGTGTCAAGGCTCTGCCTGTGCCAGACGCACTAAAAACCATGCTGCCGATTTTTAAGAAACAGGGCAAGTCTTCTCCAACTAGACCATTGCCAAAACCTGCGGGTTCGCACTCGAAGACTGAGTTCCTTGGTCTACACAAGGCTGGGTCCGATGCACGTCTCTTTATGGAACTGAGAGAACTTGAGCTTCCTCCCCGTCCCGACACAGACAACGCGCAATTCTCAACTCCAAACGACGACGGGAAATTCTGCCTGTACTACGATGAGGAATGGCTTGCCATCACAAGAGCCTATGCCAACGCCTTGAGAGTGGCGGATCCTGAGACTCTTGTGGTTCCACCAACGAAGCCCCAGAAGAACCCTTCAGCTTCGCTTCCTCAACACAGGGCCTGGGTCGAAGAGAATATTGTGAATAAGGACCTCCTCAAGGTCCCAGACGGCTTCACGGCGCATGCTCCAGTCCACACCCCCAATGCTCCCGAGACCTTCGAGCAGCCTCCGGAGTATCCAAACCAGCAAACGGCACGTTTTGCGGAACTGCTTCAGATTCCCAATAGGTTCAAGTCAGCATGATGTTTTACCTATTGACGTCCAGTGTCATTCCAACCAGCAAGGGGTTTTCTCTGCACTAGGAAGCGACAAGGGGCAATTGGGATTACCACCATACCCTAAGGCTGGATTTACCTTCGCCACAGCCAGATTTGCGGCTGCCGGTGCAGGTGCAGTCAGCAGCAGTACGATTCTTCCCTCTTCAATTACTTGATTGGGGCTGAGTTCGCCTCGGACCTTGTGATGGAATAGAAATTTAAGTTGGCGTTTGGTCTAGGGAGTCAATTCTAGTTCATATTGTATCATTCATTTTCCACCACCGCCCATGTGTATCTTCTCTTGTTGTGGCCCAGTAGCGAGCGCCCTGTGACAGCTTGCGAACAATTGTACCTCAAGAGAAACGCCGGTATTGAGCTGAGCCACCAAGAAAATTCGCCTTCCAGAGACTCAATTAAAAGCGGTAAAAGTACTGTACTCCGAGTCAGGCAATCAAGCAGGGAACAGACCTAGTCACACAATGGCCAATGACACGAATTGAGTTGTCCGATTGGCTGGAACAATTCTAATGCGATTCTTACCAAACCTTCAAGAGTATTTCCAGTTTAGTGTCGCTGTTGCCTATTTTATGCGCCTAGGAATGTGGCTGTGATGGATGCGATGACTGTGTTAATTAGCGTGGTTGGACTTGAGCCTCCACAGTGTCTGGACAATCGTGCATCAACCAAATCTTTGAATATTCCCTCATCATCTTAAGAACATCACTCAAAACAAATCAGATTCACGATGGCAGAAGCGCCACCAACCGTTCAATCTGCGCCGCAGTTCAACTTCACTTTCGATGATTCGGTCTCTGAGTGGAACATTCCCGGCCCTCAGTGGCTGAAGGACAACGAAAAGACATGGGATGGTGTCGCCTCGGGCGCTCTCGTCTTCGACGACCAGGACCGCATCCTCCTCCTCCAGCGCGCCCCCGACGATAGCATGCCTAACCGCTGGGAGATCCCCGGCGGCGCCGTAGACGACGATGACCCCAGCGTCCTCTACGGCTGTGCGCGCGAGTTGTGGGAGGAGGCAGGGCTAGTTCTACGACACATTAAGCACGTCATCCCCGACGGCGCAAATGGCAAGCCCGGTGCCGTGTTCACAAACCGTACCGGGAAGCGCTTTTTCTGCAAGTTCTCCTTCGAGGTCGACGTGGCCGATACGGAATCGGTGAAGCTGGATCCCAACGAGCACCAGGACTTTGTCTGGGCGACGGAGGAGGAGGTGACGAACCAGGCAATCGGCGAGCGCAAGGTTCCTCTAACCAACTCGATAATGGTGAGATTATTGCGCGAAGGGTTCAGGATGCGACGGGCAGGCAAGGAGAAGACCGCGGGGACTGTGGCGGGGGAGTCATAGGCATCATGTTCATCGATCTGAGAGAAGACCCGAAAGTCGAGACACAGGGGGACCGTCAGTGAGGAGGTTCAAAACTGGGGAAATAGCTTAATTATTGAAACGTCAACCTTGCATTACCTGCGTTTTAAGTCACTGCGGAGACCGAGGTCTTTATTCATAACATGAACCTCCTTGAGCGAGGAAGTCGGTGAAAGCAGTCAGTTTGTCCGGATAACCTTGAAGCAGTTGAGCAGAGCCACAGTCCTTTCTACCAACATGAGAGCCCAGTGAGATATTATATTTATTCTTTTCTTATCCAGGCGATCTTCTCGAGACTCCCGTTTTCCAGCGATTAAGCCCCTTGTCATTAAGTTCCACAGCCATCAATCGTTCAAATTGCATCACGTTCCGTCTGCCATGTCAATTTCTCCCATTCTCGCATGCCAGTTCCAAACAGATGGGAGAAGCTAATTCCATGTAATCCAATACTCTTTCTCCTTTCACTATGCCATCCGATTTCGCCAAGCATGACCCTGATCTTTTGAACTCAACAACTCCGGCTTGTAAATTCAGAAACACATGTTCCACCATCTTTGAGCCCCTCAAGGACTTCCAATCATGATTAGTCATGAATAAACCTTCACCCAGAAATCCACTCTCTGGAAATGCTGAACGAGACCGAGGTTTAGATTATCGTCTTTGGAGACAGCCATTTTCCAATGAGAAGTGCCCGTGCTGCAAACATGCAGACCGCTCCAATGAATAGAATCGCGATGTAGAGGCCGGCCAAGGGCTGCGCACCCATGTTGTCGAGCATAATACCGCTCAAAGGGAGGGAAATGAGGAGCGAAAATGCGACGACGAAGTTCATAGTTCCTAGAAACGGTCAGTGGACGGCCGTCCTTCGCAGTTCACGCTAGAACTTACCGTAGTACGTTCCATATTCTTTCGGCTCGCATGTTTTTCCCAGACAAACTAGTACACTTTAGAATCGCTTGAAAACATCGCTATACCATGATAGAAAGCTTACCTGGAGTGACTGATAAGAAAGACCCTGACCCAATGCCCCACAAGGCCGAGAAGGCGTACAAAACTGGCGCCGAGGTTGTTCCAAAGGGTACGAATAGTGTTCCCATGAACACAATTGTGATGGCCATCATTGCGAGGATGACATTGAAGTGGCCCACTCGATCGCCAATAATACCAGGCACAACTCGGCCAATTGTGGAAGTACCACCGATAATCGCGAGCAAGAGGAAACCATTCTCGGGTGTGAATCCCGCTCCAGTGGCAATGGTAGGCAGCAGAGCACCTATTCCAAAAATGACGAATTCCAGCATAAACATGCCTGCTGTGACAAGGTTGAATGCTGGGTTGCGAAAGGCGCCGAGGTTCAAGGCAGAGCCTTTGGACACTTGCTGGCTGCTGGCCGGCATGAGTCGCTGGTACGGTAGAAAGCAGAGCACGGCCGGGAGCATAAGGCCAGCAGCAAAGAAACCCGTTATTCTCATAGACCATCTCCACCCGAGGTTTGGAAAAGTAGAGCGCAGCATGATGGGGAAAATGATCGAGCCGATGGACGAGCCAGCAAGAGCAATGCCCATAGCGAAGCCCCGGCGGCGGACGAAAAGTTTTCCCACGGTGGACACAGCGACAACCATAGTCATGGCAGCGCCAAAGGCTCCGAAAATACCAAGGCACAACATAAACTGCCAGTATTCCTTGCACTCTGCCATGAGCAAGTAGGTGGCAATGACGAGGACGGCGCCGAGTGGGCCAAGGATGCGAGGGCCATGGGCATCGAAAATCGGGCCGACGCGGAGGCCAAGGACCAGCGACAAGAACAAGTACACGCTGCTAATCCATCCAACTTCGCCTGTTGAATAGTCGCTGAGTTGGTTGAGGCTGAGGTACGATTGAATTGTTCCGAGAGATTGCATGAAGCCTAGATAACAGCGTCAGAACGGAACGGGGTCGGTGGGAACGGCATAGAATCGACTCACCAAACGAGGGCACCAGGAACATAAATGATCCCAAAACACACAACCATGCACTCCAGGTCGACTCGATGTCTCGCGGTGTCGATTCCAATGGCTGCTCGGGGTCATGTTGCTGTCCGGCTTCGGAATCGGCATCGGCCTGCGATCCCGACATTTGCACGGCCGTAGGAACTCGCTCCTCGCCAGACGGGCGAGTTGAGTGGGGAGGATCCAAGAGGCTCATGAATTCGTATTTCGTCTCTTCTTTCGTAAAATCCACGGTACTGTCGAAATAAATCCTGCCTTGAGCCTGCAAACTTCGAAGAGTTCGTCGTCCCCCAGTCCAGTATTATACACCCCCGGAAAGGTGGGTCGGCTCCGCACCCGGAGTCCATAAAGCCTTTTTTTTTACCACATGGCAGAGAACCCGGACGAACTAGTCGTCATTTGGAAGTTCGTGTGAGACCACCGGGAGTTGAATTCCACCGCGTGAACCACTTGTGACTGGCTCCCCGCACGCCTTTTCGGTGTCATTTTACAACAACAGGTGCTGCCGACACCTGCCGCCAATGCTACAACGTAGGTTAGGCGGTCAAGCAAACTCCATGACAAAGGAGTGTGATAGGTCCAATAGATGCAGCGCTCTGGAAGGGGCATAAGCTCATGTGGTATTCAACCCTCCTCGATGCTGCCGCTGTGCATGCTACTGTAAACTGTCGCCGATTGGTCCTTCATACGCTAAAGTTTTAAGTAGGCTATTCAATATCTGATACCCATAATTTCTTTTCTTCCTAGCGTCACGTTTCGGTACCGGCAAATGAGTCACGGTTCATGGCTAGGATTAGACACCGGGAGCGGTCCCGGGATCTATCTCCACCGTGATAAGATCCGTAGCCTCTTCAACCAACCACATCTTGACATTGAACTGTCCAAAACAAATGTAACAATATGAATCAGAAGTTACTTGCATGGGAAATTTTTATAACTCGATCGGCCTTCCTCTTCTACATATGGCAACTATGGGAACACCATGTCTGATCAGATGTCTTTGGCCCTAACGTTTGTAAGCCACCCATGCTTCTCGTCATTAACATGACATCTCTGCAAAGTTTAGTGTCCAACATTTTTCTGTATTAACAAATATGTTTTAGCTTTCAACATTAATTGACTGTCGGGCATTGAACTGGCATAGTCACGAGTTATTCATTTCAACGACATGGCCTCGCGCTACCCTAGAGACCAAGCGCAACATCAAATTGCAGGCTGCACAACGTCAAAACTCTGAATAAAAATGATCAGTAGCCCCTGGCTCAAACCATCTCCTAATCGATTATTACCCGAAACTTTTAATTCACTAATTACGAACACAGCGTTTCACAGCTTGTCCTAAAGCTTAAGCCTCGTGAACACATCTCGAAGGTCCACAAGGGCAATTGTATTCTCAGTGCCATCGGGGGAATGAGCATACAAAATGGTGACTCACGAACAATTTCCCCTATATATAACGCATGTTTTCAAATCTCAGAATATCAGTACTTCCTCCTATCTTCCGAGTTCCAATATCGTTTCGGAACACCAAAAGCCATGTTTCGACAGACACAACAACACCCCGATGACATCCACACTCTTGTGGATAAGTGCCTGGGATCATTTAATAGACTCATAGATGATATTAAGAAGCACGGGAATCCCCAGGGCCCCTCTGGGAATGCGAATTTGCAATCTAAACGAGACCAGCTTAGGAAATGGGCAGCTGACTTTAGAGCTGACTTACATTGCTCGTCTAAACAATCACTTGACTATAAGTTCAAACAGCATGAATCTCCTAGGGGAACAACGATCACAGAGCTCAAAAAACTGCTCGAGGATCTTAACAGCTGTAATGGTTAACCCTACTTGCTTTGTCACTTGCACTAACGTGGGTATTTCAGTCACGAAACATGTCACACACCCACGGACAAGCGGAGCCGCGACTGCCAATAGGCCTGGGGGTAATTCAGCAGCAGATCAGACCAGAATGTATATGGAAAAGATTTCACAATCACTAGACAGGACTTTTAGTCGCACTCGGTTCTTGGCACTTCTGCCCAAGGGGGACTGGCTAGATCCCTCAAAGTCTTCAAACGCTAAGCCGGAGGCGGGATCGAGTAAGTTTCCCTGGCTATGAATAGACCTACTGGTGAGGAGATATTAGATTATCTTAGCATAGTGCCACATGTGGGCGAATATGGTCTTGGCGGTGGCGTCCTCTCTTGTAACGTCTCGCAGTACGGGATTGTGAGCTGGATGTAGCTCTGGACCAGAACCCAAGTTCTCAATACCCTATACCGATAGCAATGGTATTTTATTACATATCTCCAACAGTTCACACAGTCTTGTAATGTGATTGCCCAGCCACGCGGGTTCTCAAGAGAAACTCGTACCTGCAGGAACCAAACGCAGAAAGAGGCCAGCACCAGAGCACCAACTTTTTCAGCCGCACATGGAGAAGTCCCTCATTACGAGGCTGTGTTAGCCAGGCGTGCCCTGGGCCAACGAAATCCTTCACGAAAGAAGAAAAAAAAGCGGCTCAGATGGGGACATGTGCATGGGTGGAATGGCCCCATCCTTGCCTCACGAATTTTGAGCAAAGTACGGTGAGTTATGAACAGTACAGTACAGGACGGAGAAAACCCGCACCGGGTTGCCAATTGGACCAACGAGATAAAAAAGAAAGAGGCCGAATAGAAGCCTACACGTACGGCTGGTCTGGTCAATCACTGGAGCGGGAAAAGGCCGCGCCGAGAAATGGCTCGCTCGGCATCCGCCCGGCGAGGATCCCGGGAAGGGCTCCGGCCAAGGCTAATCAGATGCCGGTGATACGAGCGGGCGAACACCGACATTTGCCCTCCAGAGAGGGATCTGAGTCGGCATTCGGGTAGATCATATGATGGACTGGGATTCTTCTTTCCTTTCTTTTTATGTGCGTAGCAATTGTGGCTACGTAGTTTTAGCTCTGCTGACAGACACGCATCGAGCTGACAGACATGCATCGAGCTGACAAGATATTCCGAATCGTACGTAACATGCAGGGCCGAGATCGGGACTGCACAGAACTCGGCGAATGTGACGCTGTGGGTGGTAATGACGACGATCCGATACGCGGATCTGGCGGCTGCGATTTTTCGCCACAGATTGACAGGGCCAGTGGCCTTTTTGAGCGCATCATCGTGATTGACGTGTGGTTTAGTTCTCGTTTACTAATTAGTTGTGTCGTGTACTCTGTACTGGACCGAATTGAGTGGTCGAAACCTTGGAGTAGCACCACACCACCCATTCCAAAGCACGTGGGCGCCGGTTTCCGGGCGGGTTGGCGACAATCCAATGCACAGGATTTCCCAAAGTGCCCAGCCGGGAAATCGGCGAGAACTGTAACGTGGGAATATTTCCTAGAGGCGTTTCTTGACTCGTCTGAGATGAGGAATGCGATGACTCTGGCTGAGCCAACGGCCCATCCAGACCATGATGGAAATTCCATCCCCCACAGCTGAATCCGATGTGGGGGGATGGGAAACACACATTCCTCGTTGCCAGTGCACATGGGACAGTCACGAGCTACTCTGCGTGCCATTATTTTTGTGAGACACTTTTTCCCAGATGACTGGTTCAAGGCTCATGTGGACCCCATCACGGACAACTCTCATCATGTCGCGATATCACAATGTCGAAGCCACCAACCACGGGGTCGATAAAGGTCACCCGCAGATGAGAGATAGGGCACAGCACCAAAATGTTCTCGAAGCAAAAGCACCGTCGCATTTCACGGAGTAGAATGACCTCATTGGCGTCGATCCCTGCGAGGCGACGCTGGGACCCCGGGGACCCCGGTCTAGACCGTCGCGCCGGCCGCTCATGGTCCTTCACGGACGGTCATCACCGAAACGAAGGCGGCGAATGTTTCGACGTCGGCTAGAAGGTTTCTGTCAAGCTTCCCTTGATTAAATGACTGAGATGCGGTGGGGCGTGGCGGACTGAAACCATCAATACCGTGCGCACTGGCGGCGTTATTCTTAGACGGCCGATGCTGATGGTGTTGCTGGAGCCATCGTGCATTACTTTTGATGCCTCGCGCGATTGTGAGGCGGGCGGCGCACTGGCCCAAGTCGCGCCCAGCAACAGGACGCGATCTGCGACCAGATTGCATTTTGACAGGTCAAATACAAGGTATGCCCACGGAGAAAGACGAACGCCGCGCCGCTGCTGGGAGACGAGGCAAGGCGTTGTTTTGTTGTCGTTGACTTACGGTGAGGAGATGCCTGTCGTCTTGCACAAGATCCAAGGCAACCCGCAAGACGATCGGCGGGTTGAATGAGCTGGCACCCCAAGGGCCAAGCTCCCTAGTGGACCGGAGCATCTCCTTGCCGGGACCAGGGCGATTTTCCCTTCGTCCTAGGAACTGCCGTCGAGAGTGGGCGGTTACAGCGGTCTTGCGCTGTCGCATTCTTTTATGCGAAAACGTCCTAGCCTGTGTTTTTGCTGTTTATTTGGCCGCCCGACAAAGTGCGCCAGCGCCAATGCTTCACCATACCCCCGCCCGCCAGGGGTCCCTGAAGGGCTCTAAAACGAGCGCAGTTGATGATACTGGCAGACGACTTTGAAACATGGGCATCCTGCTTTATTCCGCCTGGTTCAAGCAGGCACAACAGGAACCACCCCTGGTTTGCTGGTCGGGTAGGTCAGCTCAGAATGCCCGTGATATGGCATCAGAAGCCACATCCTCACTGCTGCATGTGGCGTGTCTCGTCCGACCGGGCGGGCCAGTCGCAGTATGCGCGCTGTCGAAACACCGTGTGAAGGGGCATACGATCATGCGCCGGCACCAAGGTCCCGCACCCGGAATGCCCGGCAGTTGCTTTTTATTCTTATTTTATGTGTGCTCGTGTGTGAACGGCTCTGCACGGTGGGCAATTGGACGCCGGTTCGGGGGCGGATGCGGGAAGGTAGAGTTAAGCTCAGGTTCGCTGACAAGGGAACGGAAGGCTCGGAGTTTGCCAATTAGAAATTGAGACAAAACCGACCAAGACATTGGTGAAAGAAGGGTAAGGCGGCAAGACAAACCCTGGGTGCATGTGAGACCCGGCAGCACGGCTATGCAACTGGAGCCTCTGGAGGCTAAAGAAAGAGGCTCAACCTTCTCCAGCGGCAGTGCCGTGGGCGTTAGGATGGCATTGGACAGACACGTTCCCTTTTGCCGGATCGCAGTTGAATCCTACTCATCCCCACGGGAACCCTTCATCGATCTGCGGCGCGTCTTGCAGGCTTGATCCTGGAAGACGGACAAATATCTGCCATGCACTGTGAGAATCGTTATGTCGGTCGTGAGGCGGAGGAGGGCATCCGCCAACCCCTCATGCAAAGCATTGGATGCACAATATCCGCATTGTGTCCGTGGAGCCAACCAAACAGTGTGGCCCCTCGCGACATTATCCATGATTCCATCGCCCAGCGGGAAGTGCCTTTCTTCCGGGCGCCCAGACAAGATACGGAGTCAGATTGGACGCTAGCTGGCACTTCCGTCGTCATCAATCCATCCATCATCAACTCACTAGCGGCCACAGCTTTTCATGCACCTACTTTTTTTTCCTTCCCCGCGGGGCGCGGGCGTTCGGCATCTTCCAGGGCAGGAGAGACAAGAGACCAACAAGAACCAAGGAATTTGTATTGGCACCGGCGGTTCGGCAAACGGGCGTGTTCGCCACCTTGCTGTCGGTATCACGCTTTAGGTAGTGAGGTGAGGCTCGCATGGGACGTCCGGCACCGACACCGGCTGGGCCACAGCAGCGCCGCAGCAATTACGTAGGGTCAGAAGGCTTTCATGGGGAGCGCTCGGCGCCGCGTCAGCGGGGTGGCGGCGCAGAAATGGCCGTGTTTCTGTGGTAGCCCGTGCTCTTGGTAGGGCCTTGATTCCAATTGAACCCAATGACACGGCGTCCCGTTGCGTGCAGGCAACGGGACCCGGCCGTTTACACGGCACCAGCAGAGTTAATTCAGCGGCTGTGTGTTGTCTGCTTTGTCGAATGGCTTCCCTGGCTTCCCTGGCTTTGGCTGAGCTGGGCCTAGGGCCGCATCTTGCTGGCTCCGTCGGCGAGATCGAGGAGGAGGGTGAAAACGAATAATAATTCGCCGTCTCTCTCTTTCGTCTCCATGGCCGTCATCCTCAATTCCCACCACCCTTCTCTCCCACTCACCACCCAGCAAACCACCACCCTGGGACTCCTGTACAAAGAACAAAAGCGCCCCAACCTCCATCCCATTTCCCCGACTTCCATCCGTCCTTTGCATCCTGTCTCTCGCGGAGCACAGGCCCGTTTTGCCATTCCATCGACCGGCTTCTAGACGTCTTCGCTGAGAACACGCGTGCACGCCCCCCACAAACCGCACCCCGTTTCGCGCCATCCTACCGCCGCTCCGTCGCTTTCGCCCTCGCCGGTCTCAGATCTCAGCCCAGAGCCAAAGCCGGAGCAACGGTCTCTCCCTCAGTGCCTGCGCACCGTGCTTTTTTTTCCTTTGCGCCGCCGAGACCTTGACTCTTGTTCCTGGCTCGACTGGCTTGCCCGGTCGGATTTCAGCCTATTCCTGGTCTCACCACCAGCCACGACGAAGGCCCTCGTTTTCGCGGACTTCCCTGTTCGGAAGCGTACATAACACCGCCCCGGACTTTGTCTGTCAGCAATCTGCCACCACTCCCTGTGGTTACTCGCCGACTAAGCTATTCTCGCGGAGATTCGATCCGAAGTTGAGTCGAGACTGTCGAGCTCGCGCGGCTAAACCGCCCCGTCACATCTAATCACAGCTTCGCCGCTCTCGTTTGGGCTGAGTGTGCAACCCGAGTCGCGCGCCAAGAACTCGACTCAACAAACAAGACAGGCCCCCCTTGTTCCCTTGTTGGTTCAAGCTCAAGCTTTTTGCGGGTGATTTCAGCTTCATCGCCGTCGCCGCTCATCAGAGCCCAGCGCCCGGCGGATAAGCTCCAACCGGCCCGGCCTCAAAACACGCCCTGGCCTGAGAGCCCATTGAATCTGTTTCGGATTCCCTGTTGAAGGTACGTGCTTCCTTGGTTTGAGTCTGGGAATTGGTTGAATCCGACTTTCTTTTGCGTCTGGCTGGTCATTTTCGTCATGCGCTTCAATCCATGCACACCCTCCCCAGCCCTTTGCACCCCGGTCTTGGGGCCATCATGATGGCATTCATGTTGCCTGTTTCGGCCATTTCCTTGTTTCCACTACCAATTGCTGCTGGCCATTCCCCATCTTTGTCTAGCTGTTTATCTTGGGCATTTGCATTTCACATTCACCTTTACATCCCCAATCGCAATTTCTCAAATCAACACGAGAGAGAGAGAAAAACAAGTAATTCATTCTCCGCTCCGTTCTCCTTCACCTCCACAACAAGCATCATCCTTCTCCACACCATACGCCGCCACTTCACATCGTCCTTCTCACCTCCTCACATTGAATCCCTGTCTCCCCTCCCTCTCGCCCTGCTCGCAACCCTAGCTCGCCTGCCCGCAAAATCTCCACCCCGCCAACGCCGCCAGCAAAAACGTCGGCACTAAGCCCAGCCGATCTGTCACCCTCACTCTAGACCCTGGCCCGCGTCATCGCTGCCCAGACTCTGGCGGTCTTGACCAATCCGCTCAGCGCTTTGGTCTCCCCGTCCTTGTCGGTGTCGCTTGTATGGATACCCTCGCCCTCACCCTCTTGTGCCAGCGCATATAGAATCCCTTAGCCGGGTGCTTTGGTTGTCCTGTGCTCGCTCCCGGCCCCATCTCTACTACACACCGTCTCTCCCCGCCTCCTCACCCTTCAATACAATGCAGACCTAGCTCAACGGTCCATTGCCCAGACCCCGCTCTGTTCTGCTCTGCATCATCTGGCGGTTATAAGTCCAAGCACCCTCCCTTGCGCGCGGCCTGCTTCCATCTGCCCTTACATTGGCCTCTCTGTTATACTTCTATAACATCCCTCGAGAGCCCAAGTCTTTCTTCCTCCTCCTCGTTGTTCATACTTCCTTACGCTAGCGTTCCTAGTTTGTGAAAGCTCACCGGCTGGGCACACATCATCGCTGCTTGGCTGTAGCCGCCCGTTAACCACCATGACAGCAACCGCCGAGAAGCAACGCCGTTCCAACTGGATCAACGCCCACGAAAACATCTACTACCGCCCGAGCCTCAGCAAGAAGAAGTCGGCCTCGCTGAACGTTGCCCGCTTTCCAACTCCCCTCATTGGACCTCGGAGAGCTCGTCCGCAAGCCATCCACATCGTCAGTTACCCCTCAGGCTATATCCCCAGGGAACTACGACCCGAAAACCAGCCGCCAAGTTCCCCGCCCCCGCGTCAAACGCCATCTCTGCAGCCCGGGAACTATCGCGACAACCAAAAGCGCAAAGCAGCCAAGGTCAGAGCCCGTCGACGAGCCGAATCCACTGAGGGCGGTTCTGTGACATTTCGGCCGCTGGGGAAACTCCTGGGAACATTTTCCAGCTCCACGACCAACCTCGCATCCTCCTCATCCTCATCTGCTGTGACCAGCACTGTTACCGCTGCTCGTATTAGTGCAGCGCCCGCTACTGCTGCACGATCCGACGCGCCCCCGCCCGCATTTGGTCGCGCGACCTGGGCACCTGCCACTAACGGATCAATTGGGGAAAGCGCAGCCGGACCCCCGCCTGCCTATGACGACACCCCGCCCGAGTCTCCGACACATGATTTAACTTTGACAACCACAGCCACATCCTCAACGCCTTTCATCTCAACCAATTCAGACTCCGAAATGGCGTCTCGAGTCGTAAATCCGGCACTACCGGGCGGCTTCATGATGGCCAGTCCCCAAAGCCTCATCGGCCGCACCAGTGCATCAAAATCTGCCGTCACCTCCTTCGTCGCCGAGGTCCCCAAGCCCGTCGCATCCGGGAGCGGTGTATCGTGCTCCATCCTACTCGCCGAACAGAACATTTTCCTCTCTGGCTTCGACCATGATGGCAATCGCCACCGCGACGGCCACACCGGCACTGCTCTGCTGCGAGGCAAGCTTCAGCTGCGCATTACCAAGAACGTCAAGATCAAGGCTGTCCAGCTTAAGCTGCTTGGCCGTGCCCGCACCGAGTGGCCCGAGGGCATCCCTCCCTTGAAGCAGGTTGACTACCAGGAGGAGAGTCTGCGCACCCAGGTCCTGACCTTCTTCAACGCCATGAACGATGGCTGGGAGACCGATTACGGGAACCAATGCACCTACCAACTCAAGGGTGCCTCGAACGATAATGCCAACAGCAGCTCCACCAGCATCGCTACCCGCGCGAACAACTCTAACTCTATCCAGACGTCGCATCGCAACCACATCACTCCGAGGGAAATGAAGCGCTTGTCGCTTCAGAACGCCCAGTCGCGTAGCTTCCAGAAGGATGAGAGCCCGATCGCCACGCCTATCCAGGCCAAGGGCTACAAGGTCTTCTACCCTGGCGTCTACGACTACTCCTTCGAACTCCCCATCGACCACCATCAGCTCGAGACCACCAAGTTGCAGTTCGGATCTGTGACCTGGGAGCTCCTCGCCACTGTCGATCGCGCTGGCGCCTTCAGGCCTAACCTACACGGCAGCAAGGAGTTGTCCATTGTCCGAGTTCCTGACCAACTTTCGCTCGAAATGTCGGAGCCCATCTCCATCAACCGACAGTGGGAAGATCAACTACACTACGATATTGTCATCTCGGGAAAGAGTTTCCCGATTGGTAGCAAGATCCCCATTGCCTTTAAGCTGACGCCCCTGGCCAAGGTCCAGGTGCACAAGCTCAAGGTCTTCGTTACCGAGTCCATTGAGTACTGGACAAACGACAAGCGTGTCACTAGAAAGGACCCTGGTCGCAAGATCCTGCTCCTCGAGAAGACGGCTGGCAAGCCCCTCGACGAGGCATGGGAGGACTCCGACCTGCGCTTCCTCCAAGGTGGAGAGTTGACCCCTGAGCAACGACGCGAAGCCCGCGAAGCTGCAGCCCGGAGACGAGCCTCTGAGGCAGCAAGGCGCCACCAAACCGCCCAGCCACTGCCCACTCCCAGCGAGAACATGTTGGGAGATTTGGATTTGGGACTGGAGCACTTTTGGGGCGCAACCGAGATCGAAGCCAACGTGCAAATCCCGACATGCGAGATGATGGCCAAGAACAAGGAATTGAGGCTTCATCCTGACTGCAGCTGGAAGAATGTCAACGTCTACCACTGGATCAAGGTATGCAACTTAGGACTATTTTTCTATCAAGCACAAGCTAACTCTAAACAGGTTGTGATGCGAATCAGCCGTATTGATCCTGAGGACCCCAGCGGCACCAAGCGCAAGCACTTTGAGATCAGCATCGATTCGCCCTTTACTGTTCTAAACTGCCGAGCTACTCATGCCAACACTAACCTTCCCGCATACTCGGGTGCCATGGGTCCTTCCACTGCTTGCCAATCCAGCTGTGGATGCCCCGATGCTATGAGCATCCCTACCAATATCTCGCCTAGCTCTTCCACTGGAACACTTTCTGGTGTGAACCCTAGCAGTGATGTCCTCCCTGCACCACCGCAGGTTGCCCACCTGGCCCATAACGCCGCGAACGAGCCGCGACCCATCCATTTGTTGAGGGTCCCGAGTTTCAACCCGCCAGCCTTTGAAGACGATATCGCGCCACCCGCTCACGAGAATGATCGCAGTGCTCTCCGTGAGGGGGTCATGACGCCACCTCCGTGCTATGATGTTGTGGTGGGCACACCGAGTGTAGACGGTCTTGCCGACTACTTTGCCCGCCTGGCGGACTACGACGGCGCCGACTCTGATTCAGCATCCGACTCAGACGAGACACCTCCAAGGATTCTTGAGAGGACTGGACGGGTCAATGTGGCCCATCCTAGTACACCGGGCGGCAGAATGCCCAGCAGGAGTATGGAGATCTCCCGCCCGCCAATCACTCTTGATATGGGAGCCATCACCCGCCGCGCCGCAAGGGTCGGGTGAAGCGCTGGCCACCTGTGTGGAGTAATGACGAATCACTGTGTTTAGACATGTGGAGCGTGTCTCGAGAACCAGAACCATACAAACACACTCGATGGTTATTTCTGACGAAATTTCCATCTCCTATAATATTTCCTTTTTGTCAAACATCTACGAAAGCAAGCATCGCGCTGCATGGGACGGAATATGGTGGATATGGGAGGTCGGTACCAATGCAAGGAACATTGGCGGCGTTGGTTTGTCGGTTTCCTATCTGGTCCCATGAGACCTGGCGTTTTTGCAACTAAAAAGGGAGAAGGGCAGCGTATAGGTCATTATCACATCTTGGAGATGATCTTGGATATGGGGGCTGTTTCAGGAACATATGGACATGGCTGCATCCGGGAGAGGCATACTCACTTTTTCTGATACCACATCACGCATAGTCTCTTATTATCTATTTTATGAGTTTTCTACATATCTTGATCCTCGTGCTATGTTTTGGTGCATCCATTGATTCTCACTTTTGTCATGTACCGCGACAAGCAACGAGGCCCATTGGTTCAGGCGGCTTCGTTTCAACATCAGCTGGTGTATGGAGCGATCCCCTAGGATTGAACCATGGGGATGTTTCGCCGTGGACCTCTGGGGTATGTCTTGAGTACCACGTGGGGCTAGCGTCATTGTTGGCAGCATGTCCTTGTGAGGTATGGATAGCTCATGGTAGGTCGGTTAGGGATACCAATTTTTTTCTGTCTTACGAGGCCAAGCGTTGAAAACAGGTCGGAATGGGCCAAGACAATGCCGAGAATGCCGGATGAGTTTGCGGTGACGACCTTGGTTGTGTAGGAGAGCAAAGAGACTGGGGTTGTAGGGCTGATGAGCGTTGTATGATGTCACCATTTTTGATCCTACGGCGTTGAAGAGGGTTTTAGCTAGTGCCGTTCCGGAGCCTGGCCTGTTGATCAAGTTACCGCTTTCAACCACAACGTCCGAGATCGAGATCCAGGTACACGACTTGGAACAAATATGGATTGCGTGGTTCCAATCAGAGCAATTCGTTGACTTTATTGGCATAACCTGTTCAGACTCAGGGGCCATTTCGCAGGGGCAGCTCTCTAACGGCCAGTGGATAGGCCTACCTCCGATATCTCCGGAGTCAGCATAATATTCTGACCTCATCTCACGGCACTCACCAACTGAACCACTCAACTGTCCGCCGTGGCCGATCCATACTTTCAATATGACCGCTGCAGAAGACAATACGAAAACGGTTGTGGTCCGCCAGCGGAAACCCCACCGTAAGTCTCGGCTGGGATGTGGTAACTGCAAACTCCGTAGTGTCAAGGTCAGTCCTCATCTTCGTCTATCTCATCCCATGCTTGCCTGCCATGGCATTCTCTACGAAGCCTAGCCGAGCAGTATCTCCTAATATAACCCATTCATCTGACTCATCTCCAGTGCGACGAATCCAAGCCAACCTGTAAGCGCTGCGCGTCCTCGGGCTTCCTGTGCAACTACACGCGCGCCACGCCCGCGCTGCAGCTCGCGAGTAACATAGGTGGCGCCAGCACGCTGAAGCTGACGCTGGACGCCCCGATGCGACTGCCGGCGCCATGCCCAAGCCGCGGCCTCCCGCCGCCGGTGCCCGGGCTGCGGATCCCCGTGGCGGGGCCGGTGGCCGGCGGGCCCGAGGGCAGCTATGAGATGCGCCCCGCCGACTACGCGGCGCTGGACCGGTTCCGTACCAGGACGGTCTTGACTGTGGGAAGTGCGGGCACGAGGCACTTGTACCGAGATGGGGCGTTTGAGTTGGGGGTTTCGGTATGTTTCTCTTCTCTTCATCTTGGTGTCTCCATCTCATCACATCTCCTTGTTTGATCTCAGCTCAACCACGGCATATGAGATCCATAGCTAACCACTATGACCTAGAACCCTTTCCTCCTCCACGTTTTCCTCGCCTTTGCTCTCCTACATGACTCCCACCTCGCCTCATACACAACCTCCGCCGCCCACCGCTCCCAGCTAGCCTTCCACTGGTATCACGGCACGGCGCTCTTCCATCGTAACCTCTCGACCGCCTCAAAGTCTTCTCCAGGGGCCCTCGCTAGCACCCACCGCGATGCCCTCTGGGCTTCGGCTGCCATCCTCGGCTCCGCCTCCTTCGCCTTCATCCACTCCGTGGAACCCGCCGAGGCCTGGCCGCTCAAGGCGCCCAGCCCGACAGACCTGGACTGGCTCAAGATGAGCGACGGGAAGCGCGTCGTCTGGGACATTGCTGATCCCACACGCCCCGAGAGTATCTTTCATCCTCTCCTCGCCGACCACGCAAAAGTCGTCGCGCCAGATGGCTTCGCTCCCATCCCGCCCAACGCTCTGCCCGCGTTATTCTACCCTCTCTTCAATTTGACCTCCTCCACGCCATGCGAAAACCCATATCACGTCGCTGCATCGCTCATCGCACAGCTCCTCCCTCGCGAAATCAACGACAAAAACATGATCCAGTACCTCGCGTTCCTATCCCAGCTCGACCCGCGGTACCGCCGACTCCTCGAGGAGAAGGACCCCCGGGCCATGCTACTGCTGGTGTACTGGCACTCGAAACTCGCGCGGTTTGAGGCATGGTGGCTGAAGCAACGGGCTCTGGTTGAGGGAAAAGCCATATGTATCTACTTGGAGAGAGAGTGTGCGGATGACCCAATGATTATGGAGTTGGTAGAGTTCCCGAAGAGGGTACTATCCCAGACGACTGGTACAACTAACATGAAGATGGGTAACGTGTTGGACGTGACAGATGGGAACACTGTAAGAAATTGGGCGGAAGTGCGGTAAAGAACACGAAGTGTGATTGACAGCTGTGCTGAGTAGACCTAAGGAGAGACTATGCTTCCTGAAAATAAAGTACCAAAACAAAATGACTGGATCCTAAACGCCGCTATCCTTCAACCCTATTCATGGTATCGTCAACCGTGCTGTGAATTCCAACCCAATTCCACTTGCGCCCAAGCCTGACCTGACGACTCAACTCATGCCCCAACCTGGACTTCCTGCGGCGCCCTCTGCTCGTCCTTATCCGCCGTCTTAGGCATTAGCGGATGCTGCGGGTCGTAGCCTACCGACTTGACAATGCCGAGGCCCTTGGTGCGGCCTTCTCGGAAGAGCAAGCGGTCTCCGGGAGTCAGGTACTCCGGGCGCTGGACGAAGCGGAAGGCTACGGTGGCGCGGTCGCCGGTGCGGATAAGTTCGCGGTCAATGTCGATGATGGCGCAGGTCTGGGAGACAGGGCCGACGTGCAGCATGGCCTGGTACTTGGTCTTGATAGTTGTAGCGTGCGACAAGATCAGGACTAGGGAAAGTCAGTCACGCTGCATTCTAAAGGGGGACATGTCAGGTTGAGCGACTCACCCTCAGCGATAAATTCTCGGTGAACCTTGGGAACGGGCTGCCCTTCTATCTTGGGCAACACAACCATACCCTTCCTGACATCCTTTCGCTTAACCTTCTTCAAGGCGAACGAGGCTGACTGCCCCGCCGATGCGGCCGGTACCCGTATCCTCTTGCGCTCAATGGAACGAATTGCCGTTGGCGTGAATTGTCCCAAGGAATCCGGCCCCACGAGGACACTGTCTCCTTCGTGAATGAGTCCAGACTTGACGATGCCCGAGACTACAGTTCCGGTGAAGGGGACAGAGAATGTGTCATTAACATGAAATTCGAAGGGAGCATCAGTGTTGTATCGTCCGTGGTGAGGGAGGATGTTCAAGAAGGTACGGACGAGATCGAGGTTCTCACCCGTAACGTTCGATACAAGGAAAACAGGGCAGATGCGCTGGCTGACAAACTGCGTCGCGGTATTGATGCACTCTTCGCGGTTCTTAATAAAGGTAGGGATCTTGCGCGCACCCGGGCTCTTCATGATCTTGGTGATCTGCGTGATGGTCTCCTCGAGAATATTGGGCGGGCAGATGTCGATCTTGGTCACAACGACCATGACGGGGACATTTAGAGCGAGGGCGATGCCAAGATGCTCCTTGCTCATTCCAATGAGGCCGTTGTTGGCTGCAACCATGAGCAGGCAGTAATTAGGGCTGCTAGACAGCAGTCCAAAGACGGTCGTTCGCAGGTACTTTTCATGACCAGCCAAGTCGGTGAAGGTGATGACCTTTGCGCTTCGCTTGCCGATTTCCTCCCATGAGAGCTTGCCTATCATTCAACGGTGAGATGAGCCCGAGTCTTGGATAAGCCAGCTGAGACTTACGCCCGGGAATGTCAGAGGTAATGACATGTCCCAATGTATCGAAACCCATAATCTCCATACCGACCGAGCTAGTTCGTCCGGTTTCGATCTCATGCTTGTGGCGGAACAAATTGACTCGAGCCTTTCCACGGCCATCGTCAAGGTCTCCCTTGACTAATACGCCCAACATGGAACTCTTTCCCGCATCGACTGCCAGTTGTTAACACCCATCACAACGGCAGACCTCGCGCATGCTTACCATTGCCCACCACCGCTATGCGGGTCTCAATAACATCTTCTATATTCGCGGGGCGCTGGCGGATGAGGATCTTTCCGCTGCAGCTCTTGTCCTTGGAGGTCTTTTCGCTCGTACTGTCGCCCTCCTTGTCGCCGCCCACATTCTTGGTCAACAGGAGGTCGCAATCGGCGCGTATCCGCCTGGCTGCGGCTTCAAGGGTCTTGTATGCACGGTTCCACTCGTCCAAACTCAACTGCATCGAGTCACCGTTGTTCTCAAACCCAATCTCGAATACGGCCTCGCCGAAGCCCTCCTCTACGCGCCCGGCGATGACATCCTCCAGCTGCTTCAGCGACGCCTCGTCGGACCCCCCCAGAAGCAGTTCCTTGAGGGGGACTCGGGGTTCTGAGTCGGCGAGGTCGAGGTTGTCGAACAATTCGTCAAGTTCGGCATGGTGCTGGTCGTTGGGATCGGCCGTGGTGGAGGCAGCCGCGGTGGCGGTTCTTGAGGTTGGGTAACGGAGGTTCTGCTGCTGTTCAACGTACTCGGCGAAGTCGTTCAGAGCCTAGTCAGCTGTTAGCTTTTGCATTACACGACAGCAGACGTAAACTTGCCGACTCGCCCTTGCGCTTTTCATGCGCCATCGCCTTCGTCGGGTGGCTCGACATTATGAGCGTAACAGTAACGGTGAGGTCATGCGGATAGGTATTCGAGTGACCATTGAAGTTGGCAGGAGCAATGACAACTGTCTGACGGGGTCTCTTCCAGCTAAATAGTTATGACTGAATAAGAGCGAATGCCTCAGGGTTGCTGCGCCTCTCTCTCGCCGGCTGACTGGAGATGTTGTGACAAGAAGAGTCATAGATGAAGTCGGAAGACAGCAGGGTCGGTCGGGTCACTGGATGGCGCTGTCTGGCTGTACCGGGAGCGCGGGGTGTTACTCACTAATTCCAGTACGGTGTTATCGATAAGAGCTACCCACCCACGCAACGCACTGGCCAATGGAATCGGTCGTTGGTCAAGAGCGGCACGGGGCTGTTATACGGCATATAGGAATACGCCCAGACCAAGCCACATTTCCCCATTCGCAAAGTCTAGCCGACCAATGAAACTGAGCGTAGGGGAAAGGAAGGCAGATACATCACAGACACATCAGGCATAATCCAATATCCAATAGAGCTGGCCTTGCAGTCGTGGTTTTTTGGCTATATATGCGCTGTAGAAGCTTCCCGAAAATATCAACTGGGAGATCACATGCGCGCCGTCCAACCATCTCCACCTTCTGGCTGCATCCCATAGCGCTCTCAAGCGTAGATAGGATATGAATGATGAGTCCTTCACCTGACGAGCTGAATCCAACTCGTTCTTATGAACTCGGCCAGTGACTCTCATGCCCGTCGGCATATGTGCTGGCAGAGAGCCCCGCACCTGGGTCATGCAATACACTCAGTCCAGGGACCGCCTCGCGGGGGAAATTCGACGTATGATGCCGTGGTATCATTTCTCTGATACTCTAAAAGGGAACCTGAGGGGAGATGAGAACCACGCTATCGCCTGTAACAAGGTGTCAGTAAAACGCAAACCGAGCTCAGGAGGACCACACTCACCTCTCACAAACAACATCTCAGATTTCCGGCTAATGGTCTATGGACACTGTCAGAATTTCATGATCCCAGCCAACATTCAAGATTTACAACTCACCTTGACCTCTTCATCCTCGTCGTCCTCATCCACAGTGTAGATAGTCTCCTCAACCTCGCCCAGCACCAGGTTGCAATGGCTGTCATAAGCCTGTCATGAGCGTCAGCACCAGCACTATCACAACCCAACTCTCACAGGAGAAAAAAACTCACGTGCAGCTTGCCCTTGAGCTCGCGGTCTCCTCGCAGCTTGACAAACACCACCTCGTTGAGCAGGAGCCTCACGAGATCGAGGGGCTCCGACACGTGGTGGGTCTCCTCAGCAGCGTCAGCCATGGTGGGAATTACAAAGACCTTTCGGTGAATCGTCTTTGTGTGCTTGATGTGTCCCTGAAGGTTGAGCCTTCGCAGCGGGGGTGAGGGTCAGGGGGGTGGCGGCGTGAGGTTGTCGACAGGGCCCTTCGTGGATTCGGTGCAAAAGGCGATTCTGGCGACGGATGGAAAATCTTCGGCTGCACAGCTGTGCGCAGCTCGGGTATGCATCCATCGGGGTATCGGGTGGTATGCATTTATGCAGGTGTTTTACCCCATACTTGTATCCTAGTATCCCTCCCCCTCACGGAAATGCTCTTGTCTGAGTTGGGTTACACGGCAGGAAAGTTACATTGCCCTTCTCCAACCGCGGCCCCATTCGCATGTTGTCTTCTCTCCTCATTTTACGCGTCGCTCGTGGACGTCCTTTCCGTCCATGACGACCGCCATTGAGCCATGCCTCAGAGACGATTCCTCTGGCGAGGACCTCGTCTCCCCTGCCTCTCCCCTTCTCCACCCTCGACCGCGCTACCGCTCCAGCTCCCGATCCTCGACCCACCGATAACGCATCGACCCGCTGTGGGTCAACGACGATGTTTGGCATCCCATGCCACGACCCAGTTCACGACAGCTTCGTCGAGTTCTCCTTCGTCGGGTTTACAATCGGGATCACTGTCCATTTCTCATTTATTCCCGAGATCCCCCGACTCGCGACTCTTTGAAGGCGAGACCAAACCGCCGGATAGATTCACAGACCTCGATCTTCTCCTCCGGGCCATCCAATGCCGCGATCTGCCCCAAATCGTTCCTGCGCTCCTCGCATGGACCCAGCGTCTAAGCAATAACGATGAAGGTGTCTCCCACGCCGCTCAAATTGAGCTTCAAAATCTGCCAATCGCGACATTCTCCGAGATCCTGCGTTGGATAGACCCGGTCGCCAACCCCGCTCACGATGTTGCTCACGGCCTCAACATCTCCCTCGGCCAGACCCAGTTCACCGACACTACCCGCCTCGTCGACGATTTTGGTGTCCGCGTCCAGCACCGCGAAGTCCTCGAGGCCGTCAAGATCCTCATGGAGGCACGCCGTGCGTCCGGTGTCCGGATGCTCATCCCAGACTACGAGGTCTTCATCCGGTGCGCAGCCGCTGCCGCCGACTCACCTGCTGCCGTTGAATTCTTCGGCGCCATAAACAAGCACGGTCTGGGGTCTCAGCGCAACACCTCCACCTGGACCGAGTTCACCAAGGCGCTATTCATGACTGAACCGCTGTACTATCAATTTGACCGGTCTCGAGTTGCCGTGCTCCCGCGTCAGACATACAGCAACCGGCAGCCTATGGCCCCCGACAGACTCTGGAAGTTGGAGCGCATGAGACACAGCATCAATGCCATGCGCCACCTACCCTTCAACCGAAACCCAGCGCGCCCCGCCCAAGATCTTCGCATGTTGACTCGCCAGAAAAGCAGGGTTCGACAGCACTGGATCCGCTCAAAGCTATACGGCGTGCTCCTAAACGAGGAGTTACTATGCGCCACCATGATCTCGTTCGCAAGGTCAAGCTCTCTTACTTCGATCAAGGGCGTTATCCTTCAGCGAGGATTCCGCATCAGCTTGAAAGAGGACCAGGATACTGGCGAGTCCGTCGTCACCAAAGGCAAGATGTTCCGTGACGGCAACCCTCGAGAACCAACCGAACGCCTCCTCAACGCCATCGTGGAGACCTTTGGCTCCATCTCCCGCGTCAGAGCGGCTCTTGATCTCGTTGTTTACATATCTCAACTGTATCATATCAGCATTCCTCACGAAACGTGGTCCAACCTTCTCAACTGGGCTTATGTCTGCGCTTCCAAACCGTTCCAGCGCATGCGTGGCCACCAAGGACCTTATCCGGTCAACGACGTCAAGGCCAAGGACGTCATCGAAATTTGGAAAATTATGACGTCGGAGCCGTTCAATGTCAAGCCCACATTCGACGACTACAGTGTCTACATCAAGGCCCTCATCGTGCAGCGCAGCTTCCGCCTCGCCGTTGATGTCATTCGCAACGAGGCCGTGCCCTACTACCGCCAACTGGAAGAGGAGCACTATAATATCGCGGTTGACGAAATCCTCAAGGATGAAAGCTTCCGGAGCCACCGCCGCCTCCAGATAGAGACGCACAAGGAGTACGTCTGGTACCACATCAGCTCCTGGTTCGCGGCCCTCCTCAAGAGCGCCTCTGCTGGCAAGAACCAGCGCGAGGGGCGTTTCATGCAAGTCGTTGTCCCAGACCTCATCGAAGAGTTTAGCGACTTCTTCCATGACCAGATCTCCTATCGCTCCGCCCAAGGCCGCGTCCGTCTGACGCGCTCGATGGAAAACCGCCGCTTCGACTTCCAGCTGAAAATGCGCACCACCCTACCTCAGGACCTGGGCGGGATGGAAGTCAAGGCGCTCCAAAACCGCGGGGAGGTTGACATGGAAGCGCCAGACTTCGACTGGCCACAGGCTGTGCGGATGGAAATCCTCGATTGGAAGCGCAAGCCGCGATCTAGACGGATGCATAATCTACCAGCCCCGCAGTCTACCAGTGTTTCTGCGAAGCGATGGTGGAAGAATATAGAACAGGACTTGAGGATATAGCATCATATTTAGTTGAATTTGCCCACATCCGGTATGGGTGGGATGTTGTATATCAAAATCAATACATTTGAAATACTACAAAGTTATGTCTCAAGGTTTCCGAGCCAATAAGAACCTCTTCCAATTTATATAACAGCCGGGTATCTATCATCCATATTTCGTACACAAGGACAACCGCCCGCCGCCCAGACCATAAGAATTCATAAATTCATCATGATGGTACAAAGAAAATCCTACACGAAAACGTACAACAAAAAGTAGCCGCCCGATTTTCTACGCGTTGCATGTCCTGTAATCCAAAAGCAAACACGTCTGTACCTCTGTGTGGTAAAAATCATAGTGCCAGGTATTCCATGAGAAAAGAAAGAAATAAGTCAAGGAAAGACAACAAAAGAAAAGGTGGTGTTAAGATCTGGAGCTGTTTGAAGAGCCAGTCAACATACAGCGTGTGGTAGTGGCATCGATATGGTCTACACGACGGACGCAGCCTCAGCGAGCACACTTATAAGGCTTACAGCCGCGCCGCCAATGCCGACGGCCCCGAGCGTCTCGCCCCAGGCCTTCTTCTTGGACGAGCGGTCATCTCGCCTCGATCCACGGCGGTCGCTTCGGTGGTGCCGTTTGCTGCTGCCGTAGTAATCGCTGTGTCTGTCGCGGTGCCGCTCTCCGTCTGAGTACCGCCGCGAGCTCTCCCGCGGGTGCCGGCGGGACGATCTCTCGCTGCGGCGGTCACGGTCGTGGTCTCGGTCGTCTCTGAGGGAGTGGGGGCTGCGGGAGTCCACCTCATGAGGCTCAGGATCGAACCGAACGTGATTCTCGTTCTTGTTCTTAAGGATGGGCTTAGGGAGGACGGTGCTTGCGGGTGATGTCTTGTTCCGAGTTGGAGGGTTGACGATGACAGGGTAGCTTTTTGTTCCCTTTTCATCACGTCTAGCTTCGTCTTCAGAGCCATCGGTGCTGTCACTATAATCATACACTGCGCTTTCGTCGTCGTCTCGACTACTCCTGGAGTCGGCTCGATGTCCATGTCCATCGCGTCGACGACGTTCAGAACGACGGCGTGAATGGCCCCCGGCGAAGCGGGCAGCACGAGCATCAGCACTTTGGCGAGCATACTCGCTAATCTGCTCCCGAGAGAGCCGACCCAGAACGGCGACGTAATCAGGACGTGCCTCATACCTCACACCAGCCCTCTCGAGAATCTCGGGGCTGACGAGGGTACGCCTGATCTTCGTCCATTGAGCATCAGGGAGAATGTCCATCCCATAGCGGTCAGGAGCCAGGCGGGACATGCCCCGCGGACTGCTCCCGTATGCGGGTGGAGCACCGCCGTTCACATAGGGGGGCAGCGGAGGGACAGATCGGGGTGACGCCCCGAGATTTGAGGTTGGCGAAGAGGACAGCTCAAGGCCAGAATAGGAGCCGGTATTGTTGGCGTTGAGGTACCTTTGGTCCGATGGTGAGCGACTGTACTGCTGCTGGGTTGGCGATTGCACAATTAGACCAGCCATGTCCGTGGTGAGACTATCCATGGCCATGAGATCCCTTGTGGAGATGAGAGCCATGCTCGATTCGCCAGACAGCTCCTGGGGCGAGGATGAGAAAGATCGAGTAGCCGGAGCGACCTCGGGCATTCTTCGCTCATCCTTCATACCAACGAAGAACTTTTCGTTGCTGTTGTAAGCTGGAAGCTCCTTGGGCGAGGTTGGCTGGGACTTGGCCTCGCGCTCAAGAAGACCACGGACGGTGGGACAAGTGCCACCAGAGACGTAACCGACAGATTCGAGTTCACGGATATAAGCTCGGAGGATGTCCTGGGGTGTGACAATATCAGTATCATGAAGTAGGTGATGGGGGTTAGTTGGGTGGGACGGCATCGAACCTTGTGTTTGCGTAGGACTTGGGGAGCAAATCCTTCCTTTTCGAGCTCGGCCTTGAACTCGAGCCATAAGCTGTCCTCGTCCTCGGTGACAGAGTTACAGTCGCGCTTTTTGAACAGTCTGTTGGCGATCTGGTCGACCTTGTCCTTGATATCCTCAAGGCCGGGTTGGCGATCATCAACGACCTGGCGCGGCTTGTTGGCGGGGTTCTGCAGCTGGACGGTGTCGAGAAACATGTCCACATTCGTCTTGTCATTCATAAGCCTCGATCGAATCAAGCCAAGCCTATCGTCGCGAACACGCTCATCGCCAGACGGATGGCCATCGCCATACCTGTCCAGCACGGACTCGAGCTGGGCGAGGGTGAAGTCGCAGTCCTCGACCATGGGCTGCAGCCGGCGCGAGTACACGGGCGACGAGCCGTGGGAGCGGTTGTTCAGGAGCGAGTCCGGGTCGGCAGCCTCGACGCGCAGGTGTCGCAGGGCCAGATGGAGCTGGCGCACGGCGGCGGCTACATCGGCGAAGGGCTGGCCGGAGTGGTTGGCGCGCAGGTAAAGGGTGCGGGCGAAGGCATCGACGGCGTCGATGTGCTCGACGGTGGAGCCGCCACTCATGGTTGGAGCGATGCCAAGACCCAGGCGGTTGGGCCGAGGTTGTCGTGAGAAATTGGGTGGTGGTTGTGGTGATGTCGCTGCGATATGGCGAGTGGTGGATGGTGTAAGTCGGCTCAGCAGAGGCAGACTGGGGTCCAGGATGAAGGAAGAGCCAAGGTGCAGATTCACAGGTGCAGATTCAGATTCGCAAGGGTTGAGGATGAGTGTGAGATGTGGTTTTCGATCGGGGGCCAGTCGGGCTTTGAAATGGAAACGGAGAGGAGAGAGACAAGAGTGATGATGGATGGATGGGTGGACTGTCTTGGGCCGGCACGAAGAGTGTGGTGTGTACAAGCTGCGGCAGGGCGTTCAGTGGGAGTGTAACGTCAGTGGGCGAGTTTCCAGTGGGTGTGACAGCCCGCCCACTGTAGCCAGCGGCCAGCTGCCAGCCAGCCCATGATACAAGCCCCCTAGGCCAAGCCCGAGCCCACCCTCGACGGCCAAACCACCAACAAGCTACCTAATCCAAAACACCACTTCAACCTTCAACCAGCAGGCACCCAGCAATCTTTGTCGCTGATGGCGCCCCATGGCATGCAGCTGCAGTCTCAAGTCCCATTCCCAATGCGTCCACGTTCGCGAGACGTCTCCGCCGCACGGAAAATGCACCGTCTGCAAAGTACCCTGTACGGCCCGCGCAGCAACATGGTTCTCTCGCATTGGGACCCTCCCGGGGGAACCATCCCGTCCCCTTCAAGCCCCCCCCCCCCCCCCCCCCCGGCCGGGCAGTGACGTAGCGGCATGCTGCAGCCCCGCCCTATAGCATCATCGCCCCGAACGCCCTCTCGCGCAAACAACACAGGGCTGGCCAACCATCTGCGTTCACAGGCACACCACGCGCAGGCCCACGGACTGGCCAGCATGTTACTTACGGAGTAGCGTTCTCCGTCTTCGGGGCGCCCTGGAACCTGAATTTCGTCCGCTCCGCAAGCGAGCTTGAATCAGACATTGGGTTTGCGGGAAACGTTCCATCTGCGCCACCCGCCCTGCAACGGGGGCGTTTTGATAGCCCGAACCGTATTCCTAGAGCGTCCATGGTGCTCGACGATCCAGGTCCGCAGGATTAACAGGAATTCCAGTCTCGCCATCCAATTGTCGTCGCCCGTGTGCTTTTCTTAGAACAACCCGGCCAACCCAGAGGGACCGATCAACAGTTTCATGTTCGTATTGGAGTCCAACTACTGTCATATCACATCATACATACCTACGCGATGGACAATCCGATCTTGGTTGCCAGTCTACGTGTCTGCATGTCTACATGTCTACGTGTCAACTAGTTTACCTGTATGTCACCTTTTTCAAGCTTGCTCTTTTCAAGTCTGCCCCTTTTCAAACTCTCTTAGACTGGGCAGCAGCAGAGTCGACAAAGAAAACAGGCTGTGCTGGGCTGGAATACGACCTAAGAGGCAAAGTTCCAAACTCCACTGGCTCCTCACATCATCAACCCAACGCCATCAAACCTCCCATCGGCCGAGTCCGACAAGAGCCTCCGAGTCAGCTCCATTTGTCATCTTTCTAGAACATCGCCCGTCGGTGTCATCCGCGAGGCTGACTGTGGAGCTCGTCCCCGATCCCTACCAAGAACTCCTCCCCTCCATCCCTCAATCCCGCAGTAGCGCTAAAGTTGTCCTCGTGAGGATGGAGCACACGAGAGCACTCCAGCACTCCAGCACTCCCAACCAACCGGCCAACCAGCTGCGTCTCTCGACTTGCTTGCAGTCGTTCCCGAGCCTCACCTCGCGACACGGGGACGAATGCGCTCCACCCACACGGTCGGCTTAACTCCACTCGCTCCGCTCACAGTTGAGATGAGGCAGGCAGTGCGATCAGACGTGGATGGCTGCAGGTAATAGTCCGCGCCCGGGAGGAATGCTTTCCAGGCAGCCATCCACATCTAATCCGTCGCAATTCTAACTGTCGCAGTGACTCGGTCTAGGAATCACCAAATGCCTTCACCGAGGGCCCATCTCCTTCGGCATATCGATGCGTCTTCGCTGCCGGGTCGGTCATTCACCCCGCCGCCTTATGCAAGTCGAAAAGAACTTGCACAATCCAAGAGCTGCAGTCTTGGCTCTACACGATTCAGAATTGCACAAAGCCCTTGCTCGCCACCCAAAACTGGCTTTGCGTGATGCACGTCATCGTACCAGGCAGACCAAAAGGCAGATCCATTCGCCACGCCACGCCTTCCAGCCAATGGGCCAGTTCTCTAAGGTATCACCACCGCAGTGCGGCTCTACACGACCTCTGTCACTCTGCAACGTGCACTCCAGTGATTCAGCAGCGTGTACGACACGAAACCCTTTTAGCATGCATGGAGCCTTATCTGCAGCCCCATAAGGATTGCATTTTGGCATTTTAGCATCGCCACAATCTGGGCTAAAGTGTTGATACTTTCGATTCTTAATAACATGTGAATAATCCAATGCCACCACTTTGTTCGACAGGCTACTTACTCATCACGATTCAAACATTGCTACACTTAGAGAGGATTGTGCATGCGTTTACAGTTCACCCTCCATTGCATGTTCATAGACGTCGTGCAACTCCACCTGATGTCATACCCTAGATGCCTCTTTCGGTGAAGTCGGGCTCATGTACGTTGTGCAACTTCACTTGGTGTCATACACCCAATGACTCTTTCGGTGAAGCAGGTCGCACACCAATGCCACATGTAAAAGATTATCCCATTTATTTGATACTTTCGCACAGCCGTCAACGCCTAGTTTGCATGGCTTGATAGCGGTTTAGTAGACAAGCATACTCCTGGCAACTATCTCATATCAAGAGTTAGTATCGTTGGAATACATTCCGCACCTCCACCTCCACCTCCCGTCCTGCGCCGTGTGTAGCCGGCCTTTGTTCGCCGCGCCACCATCTAACCTTTCGCGATCCAACCCTTCAAGGCGCGCCATTCTGCCAAATTGGCCCCGGTGTCGGCCTTGTCGGGACCTCGCCCTGTCCCTCATCTGCTGACCATATGCCTTTCAATGCCAAGCCAAGCCATGTGCCGAATCCCTGGTGTCGTTCTCCATTTTCAGCCGCATCACATGTGTCGGCGCACCATTCTGCAACATCTGCCCTATCTCCGCGGTCCAGATCACTGTTGCCTGAACCTTCAGTCCTCAACCTTTGTCCAAGTGAAGGATGCGGCTCAAATCGCCAGCTTCTCTAGCGAGTATGCCTCCACCTTCTGACTGATCAGGTGGCCCCGCTCTCGCAAGCTCCTCTCCACAACTTCACCTCCAGACACCACCTTGTCCTTGGTAGGCAGTTGCTTCGTCTTGAGACCCAGCGGCAGGAGTCGAGACTCTCGGCCCTCCAGCTGCATCGGGATCGGCTTGTTTGTGTTCCACGTCTGTCGTGCAGCCCCTCCCTTCTGTGCCGCCAACCCAAATTGGACTGCCTCGCCCACAATGCCATTCAGGTACACAGCCTCCTCCAAACCTTCCAACGCCGCAGTTACTTCAAGCTTCAACGCCGTCAAGAAGTCGCCGGCCTCGGCCTTGTCAGTTGATGAGATAGAGTCGTTGAAGAGCCAGCCTCCGGCTCCTACGGCATCCAAGCATCGCCCCAAAAGGTCCGAGATGAGGGTGATGACTCCATCAGGTGGAGGGTCATTGCCTTCTGAATCAAAGCTAGTGGGATCGATGTACAGCGACGTCCATGCGCCTCTGACGAGCTCCACGCGAAGTGTGTAGATGAGTGACAATATCTCCTCGGTCTTAAGCGTCGCCCGGAGAGCCTTGACCGTGGTGATGGCGGGCAGTCGCCAGAGTTTCGCGAAGGCCAGGGTCAAGCCACGTGAACGGCTACTGCTGTCATCTCCGAGGTAGAACTCGGTGATGGCGATATCTCGCTCCAGGTCGTCCAGGTCCATCTCGTAGTTCTCATCTCCCTCGTGTGCCTCATTCTTGAGGAGTTTGGTGTTGCCGGCCTTCTTCTGGTCGGAAATTAGGTCCAGGTTGAGCATGAGTGCTCGAATAGCCAGCAGAAGCTCCAGTTCACCAAGTTGAGTGGCCTGGAGGTAGTTGAGTAGTAGAGTCATCGATGGGTCAGAATCGGTCAGGCATGAAAGGAGGTCGTTAGCCAGGTTCTTGCTATCAAGTGCCTCGGCGTCAAACTCATCCCGGAATGCCGACTTCAGATTCGACAAGGTAAGATGACCAGCCACAACGAGGTAGGAGGTGACGTTACTGTCGGGCATGATCAGTTGGAGCATTGGCCGCGGTACCTCACCCTCAGTCACGGAGATGGAGAAAACTCGGCTGATTGCATATGAAACCCAACGACGATCCACCGCGGTATAGGATGACTGGCCTGGAAGCCATTCCCACTCCGGTAGGTCTTGGGAATCCGGCTCTGCCTTTCCATCCGTGCCCTCAGCAGCACCGCGAACAGCCATGCGGAATCGCTTGCGTAGTAGCGACTCCCACTGGGCCAAGTCGCCAGTGCCGAGGAACCCATCTGCCGACTCCAACTCGCTGCGGACCTTGGCGAGGTACTCCTCGGTCATGGTTCCGGGGACTTGTCGCGAGAATTCAAGTGACGCCTTCTCCGACTTTGACTTCTTGGCCGGGACCTCAACCGCGGTTCCTCGACCAATAGAGTCGATCAGGAGACCCTGCTTTCGTCGTTTGCCGTGGCTCTTAGGGGGCTCGACTTGGATTGAGACAAGAACATTGTCAACCAGGGCAACAACTAGATCCTGGCTGCGAAGATAACTAATCAACTGGCAAGACTTGGGTTTTTGGCATTCGGCAGGCAACTCGGACAAGTCCAATGGGGCATTCGCATGGATCGAACGATACTGGTAGTTGTACAAGCCGATCGAGTCGAGTGAACATCCCAGGACGAAGGGCCGAGAAAGACGAGAGAATGACACGGCGTTGTCCATATGCACCACAGACTTAAGCTTGGGGACTGAGGTGGTGAGATCGTAGACGCTCAGGGATCCCTGCTGTAATTGCAATAATAGACCGGCCTGGATGTCCACCTGGTATGTAGGCGCATTGGCCGTCTCGCCCGAGGGAGCGGGAATGGGAACGATTTCTAAGGGAGAAAGCTTCTGAATCTCAGCTGTGGAAGATGCGCCCGAAGCTGCTGCGAGAACAACCGCGTGGCGGCTCTCCTGACCCTGGCTGACGCATTTCGATACCAGGACCAAGAGTTCGGGTTCGGAGTTCGGGGTCTTGGGGAGGGCGCTGAAAACCTCGGGTCGTTGCTTGAAAATACCCTCGCTAAACTCTGCCTTTGTGCCCGAAGTCACGTAGTCCACCTCGAACTCGTCAATGTGGGTTGCGACACTGTCCTGGACCGTAGATTTTGAAGAGGAAGTCCACTGGACCGAGAGGGTCTCGCCCGAGAGGGATACAAACTCGCCATTCTTACAAACTGTGACAATGTCGTCCACAGTAGCTGTTTCGGAAGGGCTGGAGGAACAGGTGATGTATTGAATAGGCGAGGTCTGGAGGATCTGGGAAGAAGTGGTCGTCGAGGTCGTCTTGCCGTCGCGATGCACGACGTCTTTGAAAAGAGTGATCTTCTGGCCGGCCGAGTCTCTGGTAGCAATGTAGGTGTATCGCGAGACATCGGCGTTACCAGCACGTCGGATTCTAACCGAGTACGGGGGGCAAGTGAAGGACTCTTGGGGAGGAATCGGGTAAGAAGTGATCAGTCTCGATGCCGGGACCTACCAGCGATTAGCATTAAGACGGAGAGATTCGTGTGAACCAAGCAACTTACATCGTAGATACTGGCAGTCTCTCCATCAACACCAACAGCCAACTCGGTCCTCTTCCTCTTCTTCTGGTCATCGCGCTGGCCGTAGACTTCCCGGGCAACGATACGGCCTTCGGTGTGGTCGAGGGGCCGGGGAAGTGTCGCCAGCACGGACGGCTTGTGAATTCTGTATTCGGAAGCCATGGCGATCACTATATCGGTGCGCCAAAGGGATATCTCTGGTGGTGCAAGTCGCAATTGTTTGTCGAGATCCAACCCGTCCGCCTGGGCTTTCCTGTGATGAGCGACTGTGAAGCTCTCACAAAAAAAAAATATCTGGGCCGGGCCGACACAAAAATCCGGGAGTGGGGCCTTCGACTTTGCCCATCCGAGTTGGTGGGGTCTGCATGCACGGTCCACCAAAAGATCCCTGACGTAGAAGGAAGGCACGTACCACTCGTACTCTTCTCGCGGCGCGTGTCTGAACGCGTCCATCCTCAGCACATTAACGCGACCCTTGGCCATTGACTTCTCGGCCCAGCCTCGAGACTCCCTCGATGCTCCTTCAACCCGCCCTCAACCCACTCTCAACCCACCTTCAACAAAGTCAAGTCGCCTGAGTTGGCAGCGATCTCCTTGTTCTTTAACCTCTCCCTTATTGATTTGTCCCTTTTTTTCTTTTTTTCGTCGCCTCTGCATCCACTGTTCGAAAGCAATGCTCGCTTGATGCTGACTTTGAGGTTGGTCAACCATCTTCTACCGCCACGCCTTCGACGTACCTCAGCTAACGCAGCTGTCTCGCAGACCTGTTCGAATCGATGGGATCAGTTTTGGTAGCCGCAATGGTCCAGGAGGGTGTTGGGGAGGCCCAAGAGAAGAAATTCCACCCATTCTTCACCAAGGCACCTCCAACTGCGCACTCCGACAAGCCCATTGAAGACACCTCTCAGTCAGACACCTCCTATCCTGACTCCGAGTCAACCCAGAACCAGAGAAAACGCCGAAACACGGATTCCCCCGCTCCTCAGGATGGCCGTGATGAGAAGAAGCCCCGTCGAAACCGAAGTAGCGAGGGATTCCCGATCTTGGCCACCCTCGCCACCCGCAATCACGAAGTGAAGGTCACTGATGATACTCCCGCTGATCGCGTTGTTGGTGACTTCCCGACTCCTCCCCTGAGCGACATCTCCATCCGACCTGCAGACACAACTCCCCAACCCACGGCAAACCTACCGCACCCCGATGTGCAGGCCCATCCCGAACCGACAGCCTCCCTCACCCCCCCGAAAGCCAAAAAGGTGTTGAAGTGGAATCCCAGAACGGGAACTCTCGGTTCGCCCCCAAAGCCGAAGCCAAAGAATACGCCAACTCGTCTCGTGCACATTAAGTATGGCCGCGATGAAGCCACTCGAAAGGAGATGGGTGATAAGATCTCCCAAATTCTCGACGGAAAGATGCTGTTTCCTCCGACCCCAACCAAATCTCGAGCACCCCGTGGTTCCAAGAAGTCCAAGGATTCTGCTACCAAGCAAGCGACTGGGTCAAAAACTACACATCCCTTTTTCGGAGGGAAAGCCAAGAAATTGGAGCCACCGACTGTCAACGCGGTCACAGAAAAACCACGATCGTCCAAGAACTCCGTCTTCATGTCGAGCCCCTTTTCCCCAAAGAAACCTCGACCTACATTTAATCCGGACAAGATCCCCCAGTTCGGAATCAAATCGGGCGGTACTAAAGAACCAGGCGCTGCACACCCTCTCTGGCCAGCCAAGGACATGTCCCACATCCGCGGCCTTGACACCCCCATCCGTTGCGCAGACAGCTTGAAATACGACGAGGCCCCGAAGAAGTCAAAAGGACATGTTGTCACAATTTCGGCCAAGGAGTCTGTTCTAGGTCGTCACTGCGAAAGTCTGGATCTCAACACCCTGCGAAAAGCGCTCCCAAGGAACAACGACAGCTTCGAACCGATCCCTGAAGAATTGCGAATTCCGAAACGGCACTTTGAAAGTGGACGAAAACTCCAAAGACGAGTGCGATCAGAGCTACGGACATACAGGTCACCAACCATAGAAGATATTGAACTAGGCCAGGGCGAATCAGACAACTCGACCAAGAGAACACACCCAGCTATATCCCAGTTTTACGAGGCTTTAGAAACGGGACTTTCCGCCTACGACAGATCAACGTGCGAGACTCAGGCTTGGGCACAAAAGTACGCCCCTGCCACCGCTTCACAAGTCCTACAAGCTGGAAAAGAAGCGTTTCTGCTCAAAGAGTGGTTGCAAACTCTTCGAGTCCAGTCAGTCGACACAGGAGGTACCGACGGAAACGGCAAGGGAAAGTTAAAATCAGAGGCAGCCCCCAGAAAAAAGAGGAAGAAGGACAAGCTGGATGGATTCATTGTCGACAGTGAGGAAGAAGCGAATGTCATGGACGAAGTCTCTGAGAACGAGGATGACTGGGCTCCCGCGGGATCAGGTGTTGTCAAGAAAACGGTCATTCGCAGCGGGGACGCGGCGGCGAAGGGTTCCAAAGATCAGGGGCGACTGACGAATGCCGTTGTGATAAGCGGACCCCATGGAAGTGGCAAGACAGCAGCTGTGTATGCAGTGGCAAAGGAGCTAGGATTCGAGATTTTCGAGATCAACTCTAGCAGCAGACGGAGCGGAAAGGACCTTTTGGAGAGGGTTGGCGATATGACGCGCAACCACTTGGTCCAACACCACACCGATCCGGCCGATGAGGATGACGATGAAGACGAAGTTTCCAGGGACCTCAAGTCTGGGAAGCAGGGTATGATGACGGCATTTTTCAAGCTCAAACCAACAACAGTCGCCAAGAAACCTACGACAAAACGTGCAGAGAGAAAATCCGACCCTAGCAAGCAGAGCTCTGCCAGGAACCAGAAACAATCTCTCATTCTGCTCGAGGAGGTGGATGTTCTGTATGAGGAAGACAAGCAATTCTGGGCGACATTGATGGGGATGATCTCGCAGTCGAAGCGGCCATTTATCATGACTTGCAACGATGAGAGCTTGGTTCCATTACAAAGCCTGAGTCTGCACGGAATTTTCCGATTCTCTCCTCCTCCCACCAGCCTTGCTGTGGATCTCTGCATCCTCGTTGCCGCAAACGAGGGCCATCTCCTCAGCCGACCGACGGTGGAGGCATTGTACAGGTGTCGCAACAATGATATAAGGGCGACATTGACCGACCTGAACTACTGGTGTCAGATTGGTGTTGGTGATCGCAGAGGAGGGTTTGACTGGTTCGTCCTCCGATGGCCAAAGGGATCTGACCTAGACGAGAACGGAGACGTGATTCGAGTGATTAGCGAAGACACGTATTGCAAGGGCATGGGCTGGATTGGCCGTGATCTTGTTGCCATGTGCTCCAACCCGCTGGAGTCGGAGGAGGAAGCCATGCGGCAGTCTTGGGATTCGTGGAAGCTGGACATGGGCGACTGGAACAGCTCAACGGGTCTGCACTCATGGGCGCAAAGTGTGTCTAAGGCCGCTCCAGACTCGAGTCGAAAATTCGATACCCTGGCGGCGTACGATGACTTCTGCGATGCCATGAGTGGAGCAGACATTCTATCCAGCGGTGGGTTTGGAGTCAATTTCCAAGAAACCCTTGATTCGACTCTCCCCGAAATTCCGGCAAAGAACAAAGACGACTTCATAATCGGACGACGTCTCCTCGAAGCAGATCCCAAGACGACTCCGTGCTCACCACATGTCACTCTCTCAATGTCCCTCAAGTCTCTTGCCAGGAACAATCTGCTTCAATCGACATCTACAATCGGCCAAACTGGATCAGACTCGGTTCTCAAGCCAGTGGACGAGAACAGGGCAGTTTCCATGTTGGACACCTGTTTCTGTCACACTCCAACTCAGCTCACGCGGTTGGATTTTGCCTATGCCTTCGATCCCATCGCAGTTTCAGAAAAGGCGACAGCATCCACCCACCTAGACCCGTCTGTATTTGACCGCACTCTAAACCTCATTGTCCTTGACATCGCCCCATGGGTGAGAGGTATCGTGGAATTTGACCACCTCCTCATGCTGGAACGAGTCAAGCTTAGCAATCTGCTTAGTGAAGGGGGTAAGAGGAAGCGGATGCGAACCACGCGGAGCGCTTACTCGGCCTTGGAAGGCGGGGAGAGAAGGGCGACACGCCGGGAGCGGTACTTTGGAGATTGTCTCAACACTGAGTTTGTGAGACGGACTGCGAGAGAGGAGTGGAGGCTGGCGGCCGAGGCTGTGATGGCGGCAATGGCGCCCAAGGAGATGGCCGAAAGCATTCCGAGCAGCCCTCTCTACTCGGGGGAGGAAGAATCGGGAGGTATATAACGAACCCACATGTGCCAAGAACCGTTCATGCACATTGGACTTGGCAACTATAACGAACATCTGGGGCGGTTTGGGAAATAAGTTGGAATCGAATTCTCGGAGTCATGGACAGGCAGCATAGCATAGAGAAGTGAAACTTGAGTATACACACGGATCTATTTGAACGGTGAACTATTAACATGTATATCCAGTCTACCTAGTCATCGATTCGTGTCCACGTTATCCAGATCTTACAACAATAAGGAGAGGTGCCAGCCCAACCAGCCAAAACATTAACTCATTATCCAAAGACAGTTAGGCCTCGTTCACGCCGTCATTCTACTAAATTCATTTTCGTTCATAATTGCCAGTCTCGCTCAACGAAAGGCAGGGATAGGCTCCGGAATGGGAGCCCTCATTCGCACCGGTTCGTAAAACTTCTCGTTGGGATACGGCGTCTCGGGATACGGAAGCCCGGCGGGCCGACCTCTTGGAGAATGAGCATCCCACAGTATCCTCTCATCCTCTGCCCTCCCTGGTCTCTCCAAGGCTCTTGGGTCCAGCGACATCCTCCGGCTGTCGCCCCTCCTGAAGGGACCTGCTTCCTCGACGTACATGACATCGCCGCGGGGGTGCGCGCTCCTCGCACGGTCGACCATGCGGTCGGCATCTGAGGTGCGACGGTGGCGGTGCTCGTGGCGCTCTGATGAGTGGTGGTGATGATGGTGGTGCTTCGACTTGGGACGGGACTCCCACTCCTCGTCGTCACCATGGAGGACTCCCTTCGGCCAGACCTTGTGGGCTAGGACGGTAGCCAGCCCGATGCCAGCAATCAAACTAGCAGAAGTCTTGAAAAGGCCGTGGTGGTGTTCGTGTTGGGGTTGGCTGTGCTGGTGATGTTGGTGGTGATGTTGATGGCGGCGGCGGCTGGGAGAGCGGGAGCTGGACTCCGAGCTGGACTTTGAGCGGGAGTTGGGATGCGAGGATGCGTTGCGCGACTCTGGACGGCCGCGAGATGGCATTCTGGTTCTGGTGGTGTTGGCCGCTTTGGGAGATGGGGATCTCGCTTTGCCGGTGGTAGGGCGCGGCCGCGAGAAAGAGCGGGACCGGTCCATTTGCTGAGTGGAAGAAGTGGCTGTAAGTAGGTACTTCTTTCGTTTAGTATGAGTTTCGATGTATTGTGTTTGTGTGCCTTCTTCTTGTGTTGCTGTGTAGGATGTTGTAGCTTTTGACTGTGTGGAGTTGTAGGCGTCGATGCTGACTTGCTGTTGAACCGCTCTTTGATAAAAATGCGTATCGCTGAGAATGCTCCAAAAAGCGCTTCAAGTGACGGACCTTGGTTCTAAATAGGCAAACGATCGGCGACCGACCGGCGTGCAACGAAACAAAAAAGCAGTCACAGCGCAGCGCGAGTCTGGCACAAGTCGGAATTCGGCGTCGGCGACCCACGACGCAGCAGCGCAATCGGGCTCTGAGCAATCACACGCTCGCCTGGTCTGCTGGTACAACGGTTTAGGGGCAACGGCTCCAGTCGCTTTGCAGCGCTTCAGGTGTCTCGTGCCGGAGCCTACGGGGATATCCTGGCTTTGCGGGCTTGCGGCGATGACGTACAGGAGAGGACCCCGATTTAGTCCTGGTTGCTATCTCCGGATACGCCGCGACTCGGGATGTTTTTCGGGTCTCGTAAACGGAGGGTGCAGCAGCGGGGAAGACAAGGGAAAATGAGGATAAGCGAATATGTGAGACTTAAGCTTAAGGCTTGGCCGGATGCTTGTGTGTTCTGTGTTGACGACTGAAGCCAGGGAAGAGTCGACATGGGCGGCGTCGAGCTCTTCTTAAAAACATCGTCACATGCGCCAAACAATGAATCAATCAGCCCGTCGCCCGTAGCCCGTACACCTTACCTATTACACTTGCACATTTCAAAGCACACGCGCGTACATAGTACATACACATATCAGTCATAGCCCTGGCACACTTTCTTCTCTGCCCTGCGATATCGCACTTTCTCAGCTGGGGCGGACTTCCTCAGGCGCACGCCACAGGGGCACCGAGTCACCTGTCGCAATGTGCAGAGTTGAAGCCATTCACCGTCTCCCACTCAGAATAAGGCGACGCCGAGTAGAATGTGAAACTCGCGTAAAACCTCCGTAATTATTGTTATTGTGTTGACGTCTCATTTGCCAGGCTGTCGGTCAAGGAGCGTGCCCGCCGGTTGGAGGCAACCAACCTGCAGGGCGTATAAGGATGGGGCGATGCCCACCAGCACGCCCCTCAAGCATGGCGGCAAGGCCACCAATAGATGCGAAATGACCCATGGGCTCAGGATTTATTGATCGGCCTTTCTTTCCCGTGATGACAAAGTCGGGCATGAATCTACAAAAACATCGTCACAGGGCTGTTGCAGGATAGGGCGAAGATGCCTTGGACCCGGCGATTGAGGCGCTGGACTCACGCGGGTACACGAGAGTCAACGTGAGGCGAGTGGCTTTGCTTTTTGAAAAGAGTTTTCCTACGAATGAGTCAATGGAAGTTGCCCTGGAAAGGCATAGGTCGGTATAAGTCGGAATCGTGTCTGACTGAGGCCGCCCCGGAGCCGACGGTTACAACCTTGCCGATATAGCGATAGGTACTTCCCCTTGATGACGAACACTACCATAATTTACCAACTTCCATCGATGACTTTGTTACCGCTACAAAAGGCGTCTTCTCTACTAAACTTCACGACAATCTCCGGAGCCGTGCAGCAGCATTTGATGAATTCTGCTCCATACCTAGCTATACCAAAATATAAGCTAAGTGACCCTACTTGGTACAATTCTATTGAGAGAATGGAATGTTGCGGCTGGTTGGCGCTTGGCCAGATGGGTTGAAGCCAAACCCGAACCCGCAGGTCTCGTACCATACCCCTGACAAACCGCCGCTTTATGAGCCGTCTTTCGAGTCTATCTTCGGCTCCATCATCTGGAGCACAAAGGGCTTAAACTGAGAGGGCCCACCTCCCTGCCTCGGGAGCGTCCGTCTTTGATCCCTGACATTGTCGCGCATTAGACCCCGGTTATGGCCTAGTGCCAGGGTGAAGGAGGAGGCCATATCGTCGTTCGGCAGGATTGCCGGTGTGAGTGCACCCGGGGCCGGGTATGTCAGTAGGAGCATTTTGGTGGCTGTCTTTATTTTGCGCTCATCCACTATGACCCAGAACTTGCGGACGGTGTCAAGAACTTGGCGTCCCTCGCCGTGTGAGTCCAAGATCAGTATGACCCGTGGGATTTCGCCAAGGACAGCTATAAAAAGACGTAACCACTCTTCCTCTGTACTACAGGACGCAAATTCTGACTCCTTAAGACTGCTCTCCACGAATGCGTCCTTATTCTGAGCTAGAAGTTGCTGAACGAGTGACCGCAAAATATCCGTAACCGTCATCGGTCCCTTCAAGGAAGTAGACGGCACCCGTGAGCTCACGTACCATGCCAAGGGCAATTCTGTTGATTTTACCAAGTCGATGATATCGAAGGCAAAGTGCCGTGAAGTATCAGGCTCAGCTAACGAGCCTTGCAGTTCAACAACCGCTGAGTCTCGCTGAGAGATCCAGCTGCGTAGTTTCGTCGAGGTCCACATTTCGTCCCAACTTGAATTGCCTCGGGCTCGCTGGAGATTTCGCATTGCTCGCCCATGGCTTAGAGCCTTCTCGGGGTCGAAGGGGATAGCTAGGAAATATTTTGACATTTTCTCAGGGAGGAAGGGAATGCTCGGCAGAGCTGATAGCTGTTCTGGCGGAAGTAGAGGGACCTGGTAAACTGTGAATCTGTATCAGCCAAAGAATCCATTGATTGAATACCTTATAGTCAGGATGATGCCCAGACGAAGAATGCTTACCAATAGCTGGATGTGCTGGCCCGGAGACCATGAGGGACCTTAGATCCTTGTTATCTTTTCGCAGATTCATAACCTCCAACTGGACATCCGAGATTTTCAAGCTGATGTGCCTAGTCTCAGCTTGATGGGCTATAGTCGCCTGCTCGCGTACCCTCGCGTTTGTCTGCTTGATTTGCTGTACGACGTCTTCAAACTCAAGGGCCCACGGGTCCTTGATTGCCGCGAAGGCCTTTTTGAAGAAGCCACCTCCTGCTTTGTGGTACCATTCGAGAGCTCGGAGACAAAAGTCGATGATGTGGGTGTACATGCTTGCCAGCGTCCGCTGAATATGCGGGACGGGGTAGAGTTGCTTTGCCAGGAAGTTCAGTTCGGGCAGTGAGTCACTGATGGCAGCAAACGCTTCTGCGACTTTGCTCGATAGCTCCTGGTGATTAATTGTTACCTTCTGATAGCCAGACGATATTACAATTCTTCAAGTTTAAGCGATCTCACGGTAAACAAAAACTTGATGGTTCCCCATACCGGCGCTGCATACTCGGGATGTGTTGAAACCAGCACATCTATGACACCGCTGAAGGTATTTATCTTAGACACAGTGGTTGTCCACCCCGAGCTCAAGACAGCAGACACGCGGGATTTTCCTGCTTTCTTGGTGACATGTTGTCGCTCTGTTTTTTGCACATGTTCCAGAACGCCCTCCATGGAGGAAGATTTAAAGAATGATGCGAGATCATTTTTGTGTCGACCTTTGTATTGGTCACGGTGGAATATCATGGCTTTTTCATATGCCAATTTGAGAATCTCATCGGAGTCATTTCTGGGCCATATTAGTTCCGAAAACAAGGCCGAGCGAGGGTCGGAGAAGCGAGGATTGCCCTACACGTCTTGTTGACTCTCTGCTCTGAACCAATCTATGACGCCTTTTGATTGCTCAGTAGGTCTGAGTTCTGGTGACACTTTGCCAATGTTGGAAACTGTCGTCGTGTTTCCATGGTTAGCCACTGCCACTATATTCGACATGTCGTGCGGTTGAAGGTTATATGCGCACGCTTCGTCTCGATTGAAACGCAACGTTAGGATCAGCTTAGGGTTGTCGAATATTATCTCAGGATGCACCCAGTCTGGCGCGTTAAAAAGCGGGCAACCAAATAACGCTGGGGCTGAGATATTCTGCAGCCTGGTTACATTGGCAGGGATTCGGCACTGAGCCACACCACCATGGCCTCGAATCCGGCCGCATAAGGGTATCTTGACGTGGTTTACCTACGGATAAGCCACTACTGTGCCACATTCTGCCTGATCCTCCAAGGCACTATTGCTGCGAAATGTGCAAGCTCAGCCTGCATGAGGAGTCCCCCGCCTTTACCCTGCTTCATGGCGCTATCTTCGCTTACCCTCTCTCTGACATTCATCCCTCAATAGTATTCGAAACCACGCAAAGAAACCCCATCTCTCTGGCTAGATCTACGAAAATCTACTCAGCATGGAGTCGAGAGGTGTTGGTCAGTCTGCTTTCCCTGGCCTCCCTGGCCCTCCTGGTCCCCCTGTGGCGCGCATGGGAATGAACCAATATGCAATGAACGCAAACCCTGGGATGAACAAAACAATCTCACAAGACCAAACCGAGCACGCAGGCAAGGCCTCTTCTAGTGAGTGGTAACTCGATGGTTGTCTGATATTTGCAGTGCCTTCTAATCCGCCATGCCAGCTCCACGGTACGGAGTCACTCCGGGAATGTTCAACATGTTACCAGGAGATAACATACCCCCCATGGTTAGTTCATGAAACCAACTTATGTTAGGTGGATTAACTTCTAATTGTCGTCAGCCCCCACCTCCCGTAAATGTCATTCACGGAGGTACCAACCCCAGAGGGAGGCAGGGCGGGGAGCGTGCTTCAGATGATGAAGAAGGCAAGAAACGTCGAGACTCACTAGATAAGCCACTATACAATACAGTGCTAAACTAATACATGGTGTTAGAGGTTGATGAAAGCCCCAGCATGGACGTCCCATTAGCGGAAAAACTAGCAGAAGAACTCCTAGGCAAGTTGAACAACTTGCCCCGACTAAAGTCAGGGGATTTAGTACCATCTCGAGTGACTGATAGTCTCATTTGGACCATCTCTCAGCTTCAAGCTGAGAATGAGATGCTCAAAAAGGAACTTGCAGAAGCCAAAGCTGTTGTTCTCGAGGAACCCTCCGCTTCTGAGACCAACGCCAATGATACTCATCTTTCCGAGGAGCTACTCTATGAGAGCTTCCATGTAATTGAGTCCAATGATTTAGATTCCGATGATGATGACACGAATCAAAGCTTCTACCGAGATGCACCACGCATGTTTAAGGGCGACAGGAAAAGGAGTCTACCAAGAGGAACGATTGAAGTTGAGGGAATCGCGACTTATTTGAGGAGTCATGAGAACGTCCCATTTGCCGTGCTTGATGTGTATCAACTCGATGGGGACACAGTCGAGGATATATTCGACGAGGTCGGCTACACTAGTGGCATGTTGAACAGGGATTATTTGTCTCTCGAGGTGACCTCAAGGGACATTTATATTGGTCCCACTGCTAAAGATGCAATTGATTCGATCATAACGGCACATCCAGACCGATTTCCCGGCTTCGGCACCATCTATCCATGGCATGAACCACCGTACACACTCTTCTACCTTCACAACAAATCGTTCATGGAATTACAGAGCATCAGTGGCCTGAATGAGTTGGCAAGGCAACACCTCCGGATGTTACTAAAGTGGATGGAAGACAACGCCAGAGCGGACTGGGATGAGGCAGATGAGCTGTTTACCCAAGGCAAGGTCAACTCAAAACACTACGCCAAGCTATTCCGACCAGGTGAGCTCATTTACTGGCCCAACTGGAACAGTGAGGGAGCCCCCAGGGCAGCGAAAGTCAATAAATTCCCTCACATCTCTAAATCATCTGCTCTGACGCATATTCCCTTCAAAGCCGGCCTTGTGGGAAGCCAAGTTTGGGAATTCAATGGCGAGTTCAGAAAAAAGCTAGTAGAAGTACGACTTCACCTCCCAAGATTGAATAAGAGCAGAGGCAATGAGTACCATCTCGATGATGATTTGGTTGACATTCTAGATCTCTCGACGTATCCGCTACGATATGCCAAGGAAGGGGTCGGGATGAAACTGGCTGCCCGTGGAAGCAAACTCTGGCAGCTCAGGAGAAAGAGTCTCGTGTGTTTCACCGAATCCGAGAATGGTTATTTCCAGGTTTGTTCTGCGCCTACCTGCCTTTTGTTTCCGATAGGCTTACTCTCTGTAATCATGTAGGCCGAGCGCCGATGCATGATTGACTACTCCATGTATAAACGCCTTCACCCACCCACACATGTTCCGATAAAACCTGGACAACGAACGGAAGAAAGCTGGATGGATAAAATGCCAGAAGACATATTTCTTGCTTGCTTGCCTCCAACAATCCTTGGTTTTGACTTTTCGAATAAGTCCTGGAGTGGGTAGCCCAGTCTTGACCGTGTGTAACATGGGGGGGGGGGCTTTGCTGACCTTGGTGTGTAGGGAATTTATTGGTAGACCGCATCACCGAGGTGACTTGGAATAAGGCCGCCTTTAAACAGCTTGTCGCTCCTGAAGAGACGAAAGAACTCATCATGGCCACGGTGACGGTGCACGGACAGCGGTCCAGCGCGACCATGGACATCATCGATGGCAAAGGCCAGGGGCTTCTGATGCTGTTGCACGGCGGTCCAGGCACAGGCAAGACATTGACAGCAGAGAGTATTGCGGAAATGCAAGAGAGGCCGCTCTATCGAGTGACCTGTGGTGACATTGGTATCGAGCCCAAGGAGGTGGAAGAGGTAACTCTCGCAACTTATAACCATAAGATGGAATGACTGACAAAGCATAGTATTTGGGCCATGTTCTGGAGCTTGGCAAGACTTGGGGATGTGGTATGATTTTTGCTGATAATACACAATAACAATTCTATGCTAACATATACCACAGTGGTTCTTCTCGACGAGGCAGATGTTTTTCTGGAAGAACGTTCGTTCACCGACCAAAAGCGCAATGCGATCATTTCCAGTACCCTCCCCTAGCCCCTTGTTCAACACAGCAAGACACTAACTTCGACAGTCTTTCTCCGAGTACTCGAATACTACGACGGGATCCTCATCCTAACGACAAACCGCGTCGGCAGCTTCGACGAAGCCTTCAAGTCACGCATCCACCTGGCGCTCGCTTACCCCAAGCTCAACGAGGAGGACCGGTTGAAGATCTGGCAAAACTTCATGCAGATGCTCCCGCGGTCCGGAGAACGCGTCGACATGGACGACTTGAGGATGAACCTGCCCAAGCTAGCACGCATCGAAGTCAACGGTCGGCAGATCCGCAACGTCGTCACCATGGCGCGGCACTTGGCCAAGTACCGCGGCGAGATGTTGCGCGCCAAACACATGCAGGATGCGGTGCGGTCGGTGGAGAAGTTCAACGAGTATCTGAGTGATGTGAAGGGCATCCAGGATGATGAAAGGGCCCGGGGGCTTACGTTGCGGTGAGGGAAGGACGCGGAGACTGATACAGTGTCATGTAAGTCACAGAGGGACAATGGCTAGCTTCGCTTCTTGCAGGTCATACGAAGCAGTTGGAAGCGTCTGTATCAGGAGGGGTTGATAGCTTGAAATGCTCTATTGGACTTATCATTGCCTTTCCCAAAATGGCATGCATTGAGCTCCAAACACTTTCCAATATACCACGCCATGCAGTCAAGTAGCAGAGTTCCGTTCCGTTTCGCATTGGCCCTCTCAAACACACCACATCACATCGGCGTGAATTCTCGGATGTTGCGATTCGCGAATGACATTATCTTAAGTGATACCACGCTCGATCCTAAACGCCACGGCTCAAGTAACAGGTCACAGCGTGGTATTGGAGGCCAGCCTGCCATTCTAAGCCACCACGTTTTCGGTCATCGCAGGACGAATACAGTCCGGTACTGTGCCTCTCCGTCTGCATTCCATGCCGTTCCCGGTGGGACGCGAGACAAACAAGCAACTCAGGCGAATGGCGGCCGTGCCTTTTACTTTCTGCGGCGTTTGATCCTCACACAATGGCCGATCCGCAGGCCCAAGGAGCCATGACGATCCGCGCCTCGCAGCTGCTGACGCCGCGCAGAGGCAAAAGATGTCCCATGTCATCCATGATCCATCACTGCACGATCCGCAGCCCAGCCCACGCCAGAGCTAACACCGTCTTGACTGGGCTGGGCTTGGCTGGGCCACCACCATGATACTGGTTGACTGGTTGGCTGGGTCACGCAGCCGCACAGCGAGACACCACCGCGCCGCAAGTAGTTGATCAGCGGAGCCAAGTTAGCCAAGTTCCAGCCGCGGCACCTGTGATGGAAACTGACGCCGCTGGCCGCGGAATGGCTTGTCGTTCCCCGTGCAGCCCGGCAACGCGTGGGACCGCGTAAAGTGCTTGCATCAGGGCATTAGGGCGGGCTCCCCAATCCCAATCATGGCGTACCGTACCCTCGCTCTTGGGGGGCGGATGTGTGACGGACGGGCTTCCAATGTCACCCCTTTCAAACAAGAATCGATCCATTCTGCCCTTGATATCCTCCCGCATTCACACCCCAAGCGCCCGCCTCACCCTGCAGGCCCATCAAATCCCTCCGCCGCGAGGGTGCGTTTCCCTTCCTCTCCCCCATCCCACGGCCACGGCCGCCACGGATTGGCCGGTCTCCACGCACCTGGACCGGCGTCCAGTCTCGGAGGGGTGACCAGCAGCCACCACGCTCCACCAAGGAGAGAAGGGGAGGGGGTTGCAGGGGCCCCAAGGACGGTGGTGGAAGCGGTTTAGTGTGAGGAGACGAGGGCCAGCCCAACGGAACAGCAAACAATATCAGTGGCACCCGGCACGACGGAGACGGGGCGGCGAGACAAGCTAACCTGCTCCTCGTCTGGTGGATATGATGAGGGGCCCAACTGGGCCAGGAAATCGACAATACGACATCTTTCTTTTCTCCTTCTCGATGAGGAACTGCGCCGGCGTCCCGGGTTTTGTGGCCAAGGAACCAAGGGACGAAAGGGGGGCGTGAGGCAACCAGACGAGCCTGGCCGTGACCGACGCCAGGGATTCGGGTGGCGGCCACTCAATCTCGGTCTCGGGCAGGCCATGATGAAACCGTGACGGCCTCTGTCCACCGGATTTCCGCACCTGAGATGAAGCATTGTTCCGACGCCTCTCTCGGGCGGCCTTCTCGCTCACACGCCAGCCGGGCCTGTCGTGATGACTGGGAAATCGCTGACGGCGAGAGGGAAAGCCACAGACGATACAATACTGCACCCGAACCAACGATCCGGGCCGTTCCATGTCATGTCACGCCACTCCGCCATTGAGATTGAGCCTCGTCATCCAACACCATCAGCATCGCCCTCCATCCATGCAATCCCCACCAGGGCGTGGCCTCGCCTCACCTCACCTCACCTCCTTAGCCCTCGGAGGAACAGCAAGTCACGATACCCTCTCCTCACATGAGCCTTCCGGTCCCTCGTGTTGCCGGCCCGCCTGTCTGACCCCGGGTCCGCCGTGGAGCTGGGTGCGCCGGACAAACGCCTTCGGCGACGACGAGGGGAATGGGTACGGCATGTAGGGAGGGCATCACAGGTAGCCGGGCCGTCGCCGCTCAGAGCGACGTTGCACAGCCAGCTATAGTGAGTGGAAACCGGGTAGACCCTGATGCTGACCAAACCGTTGGCTTGGGCGGCTAAACACCCGACATCCAGGGCAAGGTCTGGACGATTTTGATTATCTAGTTTCGAAGGATCCCACGACGCGGAGTAGACACCACTGCCTATCGAATCCGCCGACTACTGATTCAAATAATTGCTTCGCCAATATGCCTGAGGCCAAGGCGCCACCCGACGGGATTGGTGAATCTCATAGTGAGGCATAAGCACGAGGTTCTACGAGGACCAAGTATGATGACACCTAGATAAGCGGGACAGAAGTGTTGAGTGAGCACTGTCGGTACCTCACTCCAACAGCGGGAGGTACGATGCGCGATCTCGTCTCTTCCCACGCCTCCCGAGCTTTGACTTGCTATCACGCCCGTTTGTGATCGGCTCCGTAGCCATCCATGATCGTCACGCCGCGCGTGCATTTACTAGTTGGTTGTCGTGGCGGGCAGCATGTCAAGAACACGCAGGCTGCCTGACAGGCTCCCGACGGCTTCCTTCACTTCCACCCCCGGCATTGTCAGATCCCGTTCGTATAAATGCTTCGCCCGGGGATCCGGCGCCCCGAGGATGCCAGATGGTTCGTAAATCGGCGACGTGGGCAGGTAGTCCAGGTGCAATCCCATCCCATCCATGCACACCGACAGACACACGGTGTCCCGGCTTTCGTCGCCAACAACGCGGCGTCCAACGAGCTGGCTGTCGTTTCGCCACTACACCACGCCTTTCTCACCCGCTGCAGAGCTGCCTCGTCTCACCAGTAGGCATCCAGGTGCGTTTTGCTTTGTTTCAACCAGGATAGAAGGGCCCCCAACTGGAGGCTGGCGCCAAGATGCGGTCGGGCTCAATAGGTCGACACCACCAAAGATGCTCCAGCGGCCGGTACGGACTCCGTGCTTGGTTGGAAATGGGATCGGAGGCGCGGGCTGTGACGAGTCTGAGCCCAGCCCAGACCTTGGCCATTTATTGTGATTGCCCATTCCCGAGTCTTGCCCGTCTCCACAGACGGGATCATGTACCAACCGGAAAGGGCACGACCAGAGGACATGACAGGAGTTATCTTGGGTCGGTGTATTCGCACCGTCGATTCCTTCAACGCCCAGTAGTGGTGGGGAACTGATTAGCAGGGACCAAGAATAACGAGTCGCTCGCTCGCTCCACCGCTTCGTGAAATGCAGCTGATCAAAGCAAAGTGCGACGCAGGTGGCGAGTTAGGTTTGGATTTAGATTGCTTCGTCCATGGCGAATGCGTCGCACAGTGGCAGCCACCAGTGAACAAGCCTCTCTTCACAGCCTGCAGCTGCCGTGAACTAGCAATGACCCCATACCCATGTCCTGGGCCGATTCATTGAGGCCTTAGGAGCACTTCGCAGGCAGGCTAGTAGCAACCAGGATGTGCACTGCGGGTGATGCACATACACATGCCGAGGCCGCCACCAACAAGAATGATAAGGCGATGCCGACCACGTCCACGTCGACAGCGCCTCGTGGCCGTGTGGGAAATACCACCGCGTGAAGTTTCAGGGAGACAGGATCTGCATGAACTTAGGAAGCCACCGCAGGGCTGTTGGGATAGTCGGTCTGTCGGCGTGCGGATGCAGTATCCGGATACCATGAGCTGCCCTGATCATCTCATCTCCTGCAGACCACTTATTATTGGTTCTGAAATCCGATGGGCGTCAAATTTGGCACGCCGTCCGGGGGTTATTGCGGGGCAGACGGCAGGAATTGATGCGATACGTATTGATCATCGAACCGACAACTTGATATACCCTGTATCAATGATCCTCGTCACCGTTCTTAGTTATTACCACCTGCGGCGACTGTTGAAAACACGTAGAGCCGTGCCCGAAAAGCTATCGCGTCCTCTAATTAAGTGCAAGTACCGGTTACGCTGTTCGTGGGCCGACGTCCTACGTAACAAAGAGTGGTTTATTAGGAAAGGGAATCCTCGAGTGGATCAGACCTGTTTCTCAGCCCCGATTCATTTGTTGACGGCAAATGGACTGAGGGCGCTTCTGGGCCACCGACTGGGTGGGAATGAGCCGCTTAAAAAACAGGTAGCCTTGGCCGAAATTTGCATGCCCAAGTGTGTTGTACCACCCTAGAGACGCGAACGGTTTGAGAAATATTCTGCCCCGAACACCTGTCGTCCCGGCCATCTACAGGGCCAGGGCCGCCGGGATGTGACGAGGGTATAGGATAGGTATGAAGTTGATCTCTGGAAAATGCCGGCCCTGGCGCCTGTGAGACTGGAAGTCTTGTTGGGATGAACGGATAGCTCCGTGGCTCGCCAGCATTGGCCTGGTACAAGAGGCGGACAAGGAAGCCATTCAGGCAATAGGACGGTCAACCGAATGTCTGTGGTGAGATATGGGCCAGGTTCCGGGCCGGCTTCGAGGGGCAAATTGGGGGTCATGGCATGGGTCGTATCTGACTTCAATAGACCATCAATACTAGAGCTTCTTTTGCAATCCAAGACATCCACATCCAATGTACGAGCACGGTTATCATTGCCAACAGGCTTGACAGCAAGTTTCTTATAGCTTACTTGCCAAGGGATACGCACACACGCTGGTTGGGTCGCCGGCAGTATCATGGCTGTTTGGTCATTCGACCCGCCGGCTGACACAGATGAAGGAGGAGTGTGGTATCGCTAGAGAGCATGACGGGAACAGACATGCTGAAGGGCTGTGGAGCGAGACCAAACCAAGACATCTTGTCGACGGCCGAGGAGCATCGCCAACGCCAATTGCAGCCGAGATGGCCATAGACCCGCTGATCTTTTAGGACATGCGTAGCGTAGCGGTACGGACGACGGAGTACACGGACACACACGACCACAACGTGTTGGCTTTGGTGGCGGCGGGACATGGCTCTTGGGTGCTGCCTCCACCACATGGGGCAGAAGGCGGTCGGATGACCAATCACAGACATTCAGATGTGAGCATCTGTCGTCGAGTCAAACTGCGTTTGCTCGAGGGCGGAACCGTAGGGGGGTCTCGTGCATGTGCAGGAGTGTGGACATCGTAACGAGAAAGCCTCATCGGGTGGAAGTTTTTACCATGGTGGTGTAATGCGACTGCATGTACCTCCTTGTCCAGGATATATATCCAAGGTTAAACCATCCACCAGCAGGGACATGATTTGTCTTGGGTCAAGTGACGATGATCAGCTTCCAGAGAAAGGGGAGCATTGGCGTTGCAAAAACCCGAGTCTCCCGGCGATTGATCCATGTATTATGGCCCTGGCTTGATTTGTTGTTTCTTGGGGTCTTGGACACCCCATCATGGCCAGGGATGCATTCAGCGCTACCACCTGGGGAAGGGGTGACGGCAGGGCCTGTTCCGTGTACAACTGTTAACGCTTCTGACTTTGTCAGAGAGGCAAACGACGCGACGGACTGAGCCACACCATGCAAAACCCCTGCAATGGTGTAATCCACCGACGTGAGCGGATGCAAACTTGGGGCAAATTCCGTGGATGCTCCTGTGCCTCGAAAATCCTCTCATCCGGTAAAAGTTGCTGAATTGTGGCACTCAACCTCAACCATCATCGGCCATCCCTTCCGGGACGAAACTTTGCCCGACATGCGCCAAGGCCGGCTTGGTGCGCGCGGGTCCAACTAGAGTATCGGCCAAGCTGGGGGGATTAAAGAGTGAAGACAGGCCGGCGAGACGGCGTCACGCCCGGACGAGGAAGCCGGCGTTTGTGGATGCTGGCGTGCGTGTCAGGCAAGCGATTTCTTTTGTCTTTGACGCCCAGAGCGACAAGGTTGCTGGAGGACAGCAGAGAGCAGAGGGAGCAGCGGCCCGGTGTGATTGGCTGAGAAGCGGGCCGAGTGCAAACCTTTGGCAATAGTCTTTGTCCGCCGGGACGAGGGCCAGAGGCATGGGCCTTGTCCCCATCCAGGCGAAGTGGTGAGGTGAGATGGAACCTTGTGCAACTAAGCTGTGATTTGGGGAGGGGAATCCAGGCGCCGTCGTGCAGGCGCTGATCCGTCTCGTTTGCCAACATCAGTCGAGACTGTTGCTGTGTCTTTGATATTAGTCTTGAATGGCGCATGCGATCCATTTCGTGTGTGAGGGCCCGGTCAGTCGCTGAGTCTAAACATATTCCCCCTTCCCAATCTCCACCCCCCAGCATGGATAGGATGTCATCGGGCGAAGTGGACGTCGCGGTTGTAGCGGAGCGTGAGTGGGCAACGATCCCAAGCAAGCCAAGACTGGGCGCATGGCCCAGCGACTGCCACGGCGAACAGGCGACGCAGATATTGAAGAGAGAAGAACGTCAGTGCTGCCTAGGTGTGGGTGAAGAGGCTGCGGGCTGGCATGGATGATGATGCATGGGGGCGTGAGGATTCATTGCGCTGTATCCAGACATTCAGACCGATGAGGCGAGAGGCCTGAAGATGTCACGGCCAGCCTAGATCGAGAACGGAGAACCGAAGAAGCCTGGGACTGGCTGGTTGGGCGGTTCGATCTGGTTGGCTCGCGGATTGATTGATTCATGGCGTGGGCGTGGGCGTGGGCATGGGCCAAGGGCATGGGCATGGACCAGCTCACACTGCCTTTGCCATCTTTGACCGAGCCGATTCCCCGCTGACGGATGAGGCGTGTGAGCGAACAAAAGACATGCTAACATGCAGAATGTGAGAGTGTGTGTGACCAGGCTTCGTACAGTGGTACCCGCAGGAGTTGAGGGCGAGCGAAAGAGGAATGGATGGCAGATGGATGTTGAGCCGTCGTGGTCCATGCGCCCATGCGCCTATCCCCTCATTCAAGGCAACGCCGGGGGACATGAAATGGCCAAGTCCGAGGCATTCGTAATGCAGCGGGCTTTGGAGGCACTGTACGGCCGAAAAAGGGTGGGGTCGGTCTTGTGCGGTTTGAGGGCGGGGCTGCGATGAATGGGCAATGGGTAATGGATGGATGGATGGATGGATGCGCGAATGTGGGATGCGTAGTGGAGGTTAGGTTGGCGTGCGTAGATTACAGATGGTCGGATGCGGGATTTGCACGGCGTACATACGTAGTGAGGGCAAGAAGTTAGTTTGGCATTGCAGTGGACGTTGGTGAGGGTCCGGACGAGTGCCCGGGCGCCCGAGAGACGGTGGAGAGAAAAAAAAAAGCACCTCCAACCACTATGGCTCAGTGCAAGTGCGCCGCAAATGCATCTCGACTGAATCGCCAGGGCTTGCAAGTGTAAGTGCCAGCCGGTACTGTACCCAGGTGGGTGCCGGTGTAAATCGAAAGAGTGCCAGCCCAGCCCCTCTCTTTGTTCTCTCCTTTCATTCTCTCTCGTTGACACCCACTCCTCAAGGCGTCAACAAGAAATGTTTTTAGCAAGGCGGCCGCGGCTTGTTCAACCTGGAGAAGCAGGCGGTAGCACGGATATGGCACGGATGGCATGGATGGCATGGACGCCTGGCGCCTCCTTTTCCCGGCGGCACGAAATAGTATATTGGTGGTGAGGGTGTCCTACTGCGTACGTAGTAGTCAAGTAGAAATGGTGCCATGTACGGCTAGGGGACGACCTGGTTCCTGTAGGCTTTCAGTGGACGTCGATGAGTGGGTGGTTTGCCGTGGACTCCCTGGACCGCCCTGACGCCCCGGACTCACAGGACTGGTCAGCTCTGGTTGGGTGTGTCCCACTCTCCCCAGTCTCCAGCGTCGACTCCCAGCACCTCCGCGCCATGTGCTCTTCCTCCAAATTGGCCCAATAGGCCAATACACACCCAAGACGCACCCAATACGCACCAAAGTCGCCTCCCTGACCAACGACCCTCGGGCCTGCCTTTTGTTGTTACCTCCTCAACTCCTCACTTACTCCGTACCTGCAACGCTGATTGACTTGGACTGCTTGGACTGCTTGGACTGCTTGCCCTGGTTTGGCTGGGTTTGGTGTCACCTTCCCTTTCGCTACCTTGCCGCTACGTACCCCAACTCGGCAACCCCTCGAGCTGAGGTCACTTCTCATTGCTTTTCATTTGCTTCCAACTTCCTGCTGAACGCCCACCGTCAATCCGTCGACGTCCATCCCTGCAGAAGACCCTCACCCAAGACAGAGACCCCTCCCCGCCCTCCCGGGACCCTCTCGCCCTGCTGTGGTTGGTTGGCTGGGCTGTTGGTTGGCCCAACTAATGATTTCATTCTTTAATTCACTATTCACTCACTCACTTACTCGAGGCTGTCGATGGGGACCCCTAGTCAAGCCAGGACCCCTTCCTTCCAGCAAAGTGGCTCTGGCTGATGACGCCAATGCACCACCCTGTATCTAATGCTGGTTGCGTTGCCTTGCCCGGCGCAGGTGAGCGCACGCCAGTCGCCAGCCCGCCAGCAGAACAGTCAAAGAGTTGAGACTTGGTCCACGCCCGAGAGGAGGCGGCGGCGGCATGGTTTACGAGGCGATGGCGGCACGGGATCATGGTCCATGGGGCTCCCTGACTGACGTCTTGGGATTTGCCCACCACATGGCACCCCACCCCAGCAGCGACAGAGTGAACGATGCCCATCCCTTCTATTGCCTCCGTTGCCATTTGCCCTGTTGGAAACGCGACGTTGAAGAGAGACGAGACAGTCATTTCCTCTTGGTGCCGCCGTGATCAACGCCAGCCCGGCACAGGACGGGACGGGACAGGACAGAGAATATCAGTGCGTCTCCAAGGTACCTTGCGCCGTCGTACGGAGACCGCCCGACAACTAACTGCAATGGACGCATTCCGCATTCCCCATATCTGTTGTCGACGTCAATGAGGCGTGTGGATTTGCATTCAAACAGTGGGTGCAATGCAGCGTGCACCACACGACACAGCGCCGACGCAGGCGACCTTGCCTGGCATGCACAAGCTCGGGCGGACCAAGTGTCATCCTCACGGACACATGTATCCGAACCAAGGAACAGGCCCCGACATCAAAAGGCTTGCTGCTTCGAATGTCTTTCATGGCCTCCGTGCTGTACCATCTCGGTTCACCGACCGATGCTTTGTACTTCGTACCTCCATATAGGACTCAGATTTCCCTCTAGGTGTGTGTGTGTGTCATCCGTTTGGCACCCGACATGGAGTCCGGAATGCAGAGGCCGTGTTCCAGCAGCAAGCCTCGCGCATTCACGCAAGGTAGTATGCCCTCAATGCGCCCGCCAGAAAGACCTGCCTCACAGGCTCCAAATGGCACAACGCCGCCAGGTCTCGGCGGAACCAGGTTTGGCAAGGGGGCGCACCCGAGAGGTGGGTGTTGGGTGGGAAAGGGATGTGTGGACTTCGGGGGTGCCTCCTCCAAAGACAACAGAAAACCATGCGTCGATTCCTGGTGGCCGCGCCTTCACGGATTGATGAGCGCCTGGCTGACGCCGGCGGATACCTGACGGATTGGGACTGGCTGTTTGCGACTGGCTAGGCCTGGGCTTGGTTTCTGGATCACCGCCCAGCCAGCGTCATGGCGGCATGTACGAAGTGCAGTGCAGGGGTTTCCAGGCTGACGAAGGAGCCGGACGGTGGCTTTGATTGACGGTGGTCTAGCGGAGACGCCAGCCCGCTTCCTTGTGGCAGCAGCAGCAACAAGATACGGCCGGCTTTGCAAGGGAGAGGGGCGCCCGTCTGTACTTGCATTCGGCAGCCAGTGGACCGGCCAGTCCTGTCAGTCAGAACCCAACCCAGTGCATGCTCGCTCGTACTCCCCTCCATACGAAAGTACCATGGCGCTGCTGTTCGTCATCTACAGAGACCTAGGCATTTTGGTATGGGGGGCCACGTACGCGGCACAGACTCTACGAGACGCGGGCTTGGCCAGTATTCGTATACCGGAAACACGAATGATGATGACCCGAACGAGCGAGGGCCGTATTTCCCAAGCGGCAACCGGTTCTGCTCAAGCTGAACCAAGCCAAGGGTGTTCATCCCAGTTGCCCGTGCAGTTGTGGGGGGAGGGGACCAGGGCCTTGGATCGATGGCTGCTCCCCTCCAGTCTCTCACACACTCTGAATCCTGGGACGGTACGGTGGCTCGTCCGGGAATAGCTCCGTCCCAGCATCAGCTAGCTAAAAGAGTCCACTCAGCAAGCCAGCAAACACAGTATCGAAGTCGGCACTCATTGTGGTCGCCGCAATGGATCTTTAGCGCAGACCAGGGTCGAGGCCAGGCCGGAACCCAAAGTTACGAGTCCACGGCAGGTGATGAGAAAGAAGAAGAAGAAAAAAAAAACTCCCCATGACTGCACCGATTTCGGCAACGACTACAATGAGAAGGGTCTCTTTGGACACATGTCTCAACTTGCGGACAGTCCGTTTAACTTTCAGTGGTTTGGCTGGTTGCTCTGACTCTAGGCTGGTAGGGCAGCCTTCGAGTTTTGGGTGGGCAGCAACCCACGTTCCTGAAGGGGTATAAGCGAGGAATTACTGTGGAGCCTATGGCGACGGTCGTGGAGCTTGCTCGGCCAGGATGGCAGGCTTGCGAGCGTCAAGCCAGGTACCGCCGCCCGCGAATGACGGCACATCCTTGATCGTGGAAAGGGACTCAACGACGACTTGAACAGTGACGACCGTCAGACGGAAGAGTGGATACAGGGGTGGTCAAAGGCAGAGCCTAGTCAAGCTGATATTATTGATGATGATGAGGCTGCCCTTTGTCCATAGTGACCTTGACTAACTCGTCCACAGCCACATCAATACCACATCAATACCACAGCCCCAAGGCAGTCTTAAAGATGATGATGAATAAGCCCGGTCTCGTGGAGAAGAGAAGATGCTGTGTTCAAGGCAAGTTGCAGGGGCGTGGGGGAGCGGCAAGGCTCAAGTGTGCTCCAGGGGGCGCTGAAGGGGCGCGCTGAAGGGGGCTGCACAGCTGGGTACCGGCCCCGGCAGGCCAGGGAGAGGGGCTTTGATGGAGGCGCTGGAACCGCCCCCCGCGGAGGCCTGGAGACGCCGTGCAAACGCCCTGATGGGTGATGAGGGCGATCCATGGATGAGCATGAGACTGGAAAAAGAAGAGTGGATAGGGGGTGTGCAGCGCGGGCACAGGGGTGTGTCGTTTTGCGACCTGGGTGGAGGACTCGTCGTCTGCTTTGCTGCGGTGTCAGCTGGAGGACGCCACGACGGGCCCTGGCTCCAGTGGAGGGAAGGGTTCCAGCGGAGGGTTCCAGTGGAGGGTTCCAGCGGGCGGGCGGCGACTTGGACCTGGGTCCAGAGGGTTCAGTTGCAGCTAGCGGAAGTGCAAGTGGAAGTGGAAGTGGAGGTACAGGGCGGTTGGCAATGTACACGGGCGACATGGGCGGGCTACCTGAGCCACTGGGCGGGTTACGTGCCACCCCCGTGTACATGGGCCATGGGCGCTGGGTAGTGGGTACAAGGGTAGCGTCTGTACCTGGGGGCATGGGGAGTGATGGGGGCCGTGGGTGGGTGGGCGTAATGTCTGAGAGAGGAAGCGACACTCCGCCAACGGCATGAGTGAGTCTCCAGAACGACCATCGAGCTACGCACGCAACCACCAGGCATGGACTGACTTGCGGCTGCGATTCGGTTTTCTTCTTCTTCCTCTCTCCTCCTCCTTCGATTCCTCCTCATTCTCCGTCTCCTTCACCTCTCTCACCAGCCGCTCCCAGCCTCACCCAATTGACGCTCCGACGCCGTGATTCCCTGTCCCGGTCCGCCGTCTCGACCTCTGCGATACCTTCGAGCCACTGTCAACCCCGTCCAGTGAACCAAACCGCCCACGGCCCACAGCACAATCGAAGTCCGTCCGAACCGCCTCGTTTGCAGTCGATTTGCTTCGCCGCCGGTCAACTCTATCCGCCGACCATGGCCCTGGCTCGTTTTCGGGACCTCTGAGCAAACGCAGCATCCGGGTTGCCAACCAAACGCCCACCCGCAACAACGCATACAACAACAGCCGCCACTTATACCAACACAACAACAACTCCACGATTTGACATCCACCTCACCTCGCCGATTTATTTAACCGCCCCAATTCCTCGATCCCCCACCTCCAAACCCGTCTTGGTCACCGAGTCGACCTAGCCTTCGTCGCGGCCCTTCGCTAGAGCCCACATCCAACCGCCCATGTATTTTGGCATCCCACCCTCGACCTCACTCTACCCTCCCTCGCCCGTCCACGGCTCTGGTTCTCGAAGAGCAGCCCTGCCGCCTCCGAGCATCGATCTGCCAAAGCTCCCCCCTCTCACCCACGACATTGCGTTTCTGGGGAGCGGGCTGAGGACTCCGCCAGTCGACGACATGAGCACCGCTTTCCAACCCGCACTGGCCTCCTACGACAGCCATGCCATGCACAACTATCCATCCTCGGTGCCCCAAGCCGCCCGGGCAAAGGCGGCCTTGAACGACTCGAGGAACCCCCAATACTACCGATACCCCGTCCAGCAGCAAGCCCAGCAAACGCAGCAGGTTCAACACCAAGTTCAACACCAACAAGGGCCATTCCAGATGGCCTCAACCTCACAGCCCAGCCTCAGCTCGGTCTCGTCAGTAACGCAGCCTGGTTCTGTGTCTCGCCACACCACCAATCCCTCGACCCCCGCCTCGGGAACCATTGCGAGCTCACAAAAGGAAGGTTCTTCATCGAGGAGAGGCTCGGAGACTCTGATTTACCACAGCCTGCAAATACCCAAGTGCATCAGCCCCACCGGCGGGAACCTTGCCGACTTTGCTGCACAGGTAAGCTTCCCATACCTTCCCGACTTGGGGCGCCGACTAACTTTGTAAAGATGACATGCCTGTTCTGGTTCGAGTCCATCGATGAGTTGAAGCAGGCCGAGTCAATCCGATCCAGGCCGCCAAACGCTCTCATCCCCCGATTGCCATCCCTGGCCAAGCCTTACGACCAGTTTCGGAAATGGGTCTATAGCGTCCTGTCCACGACCCAGGTGACGCAGAATGTCATCCTACTGGCCCTGCTCTTCATCTACCGCTTGAAGATGTCGACACCACAGATCAAGGGTCGTGCGGGCAGTGAATATCGTCTGCTAACGGTGGCCCTTATGCTGGGAAACAAGTGTAAGTGGCGGCATGCTGATCCGTCTTTGGGAACACGGGGCTAATTCGACGTGCAGTTCTGGACGACAACACCTACACCAACAAGACGTGGGCCGAGGTGTCTTGTTTTGCAGTGCAGGAGATTCATGTTATGGAAGTTGAGTTCCTGAGCAACATGCGATACAACCTCGTGGCAACCAAGGACCAGTGGGAGGAGTGGTTGGACAAGCTAGCCTGCTTCCACGAGTACTACGAGCGAGCCCTCAGATTGCCCGCTTCGCCGATTCACGTCCCCTCGCCGACCAACAAGACGTACCACTCTCCCATCCCGTCGCCTACTGGTACAATGCACCCTATCGCCAACCTGCCCGTTACACCCATCATCACCGCCATCTCCCCGATCTCGACCCACTCGCAAAACTGGAATGCCTACCAGGCCAACACCATTTCGCCCTTGGCCATGAAGCCAACTGTCCAGTTCCCCATTACGCGGAAGCGAAGCCCCGAAGGAGATGCCCTTGAGCATCCCGCCAAACGACTCGCTCCCCACCGTGCTCCTCCCGTCGCCACCGTACCCATGGTCAGTGCGAGACCAAACAACGGCACTATCGAGACATCGAGGTTGTCAGTCCCCCATCTCACCCTTGTCACTGAGCAACCTCAGCCCGTCCAGGCAGCCTTTGCCAACGGTAATGGATACTCGCAGCCTGTGCAGCCCATGGTGGCGGCTCCCCAGGGCCACGTCTCCCTCCCTCCTCTGCAGCCTGGTGTCCGCGCCATGGCGACTGTCTATCAGCCGTCACCCCCTACCCTGGTTCAGCAACCTACTCTCCCAGTGACGACTGGTGTCACCATGGCACCGACCGGCTATGCGACTCACGCCCCGGTCAACTTCGGCACCCCCATCAAGCACCACAGCCCTGGAAACCTCGGTCACTTCAACTCGTCGCCCCTGACTGAACACTTTACCCAAGCATCCGCAGTGCCTACGCCCATGGTACATACGCCAATCTCTAACTCGCCGAGCGTCTACCTCCAGCAACGGCTCAGCCCGTACAAGCCGGTTCGTCACGTCAACACGCTGTTGTACCCGCCCCCTTCGGCATCGCTGGACCAGTACCACCTCTCTGTGCCTGTTCCACCAGCGCAGATGCACTACCAACCCCTGGGCCGACGAAACGATCTCCGAACCGGCATCGTGCCCGAGTTCCTCGTCTACAACCGGGGCCAACACCAGCAGCTGCCCCTACAAGGTCTCCCTCAGGGACACTATCCGTCTTAGGAGTGTCGGACTGGTGTCCCATTCGGGTGGCATCCGACTTTGCAACAGCTCGCAACCCGATTTTAGAGGTCACATTTGATCTCGCAGACATTCCCCAGGTGGCAGTCTGATTGTTAGTTTATTGTTTTTGCTTTTTAGAATTTTTGCATCACATTGCATGGCATGAGGCGTTGGGGAGAAACAGGACTTTGCCAGATTTTACAGGTTCGACCCGGCCGGGATCAAGGCAAGGAGGCCGGGCGAGGTCACGGATGCATTTGAATTGGAGTTTGTACTTTGTCTTTTAAGATGCTTTCACTGGCCTTAGAGGGTCTATGATGAAAATTGCGAGAAAGGGCCCCGCAGCATCTCAGGATGGATTGACTTCGCTGCCCATATGGCACAGGGCATTGGGATGCATCGACACGCACCTGGCGGTCACTGAGGGATAGACAGACGCAAAGGTCAGCAATGACAGCGTACAGAAGTTGACAGGGGGATATGTGTATCAATTGATTCATGTTGCCATGAGGCAACAGTCAGTGGCTGCATTTTATCATTCTACCTTGCTATATGAAGTATTAAGAGATGTTGAAGTGGAGTGAGACAGGGTGACTAGGTTCCCTTGTCGACTGAAGTATCATAATGATGAGTGACTATGACATCACAGAAAGATGATATCGAGGTCATGTCTAATTACGGCTAGGGTGGGAGGAAAGTAAACAAGGGAACCTGTTTATTGTCAGAGGACTAATTAGGACCACAACAAGCCAGGCATGCTTGGGGATTCGATTCCCTTGGCAGGGAGAAGATGAAGTGATTGTAAGGACGGTGGGGGGGAATGTGCATTGTTGGCGCATCAAAATCAACATTAGATCAACAGGCCTGAATTGGGAGTGCTGCGTCAGACGGACGGATGAGATGGATAAGATGCAAGGCAAACAATAGAGTGCGACGTGACACAATGCAGATGTAGATGCAGATGCAAACGCAAATGCATGCAGCCCTCCAAACCGGGCAGCCGAGTAACAGAGCAAACAACAACTCGAATCCCGTTCCGTCTCCATTCTCACTCAGCATTTGATTGTCCGCGGTGGGGGCCGGCTGACAACAGGCGGCCAATCAGCGCGCTGCTGCTGCCCACCGCCACCGCCCTAGGCGACGGCACAGCAACCAGATCCTGTTCCCTCGTTTCCTCAGGCCAGCTCAGGCCAGCCCCAGCCCAGCAACGAGAGGGACGAGAGGACCGAAACGAGCCAGCGTCACAACGACGACCGATCGACTTGGCGCCCGCAGCAGCAGGATTTACACTCGCTTCATTTTTCTTCATCATCCATCTTCGCTCACCGACGTCCCGCGTCCCGCTCCCGCGCTCGCCCTTTGATCCGCCCGTCTTTCGTTTTAGCCGCCGCTTCCTCCCGTCAAGAAAGGGGGCGTTTCTGCGTAACCCACCCTCGACCGGACAGACGACCGACGACGACGACGGGATCCCGACAAAGCATTCGTCTCGGAACCCGCCCTTCCTGCGACTTCCGTCTCCCTTGGCCTTGAAGCCTTCTCCTTCCGCCCTGTCCGATCCATACGCGTGTCGGCGACTCCGGTTTCTCGTATCGATCCGCTGATCTGCTGTGACGGCTTGTTCGACTGTTTTCCCTCCTGGACATCGACGACGACACCGACGACTCCATCGACGACGACTCGCGATTCCAGCGACGCTGCTTTCGTCGCTCGTTTCCACCACCGACCGACCGTCCCCGGATCTCTTGACGTGACGACTCGCCCATCATGTCTGGCTTCGGCGACTTCACCTCTATCTGCGAAACGGCGCCTCTGCCGCTATGCGCTTCCATCGGCCCCGTGCTCAGCTCTAACGGCCGCGTTGGCATCGAGCCCGACTGCTACGCCAGGAACATCGAGCTCGCAAACACAATCATCTTCGAGGGTGCCGCTTCGGCCATGCACATCGTGGCCCTCGTCATGACCGTCGTCATGATTCTGCACGTCCGCTCCAAGTTCACCGCCGTCGGCCGCAAGGAAATCCTCAGCTTCTTCTACCTCTACATGCTCCTCACCTGCGTGTCGCTCATCGTCGACGCCGGCGTCGCGCCCCCCGGCAGTGATCCCTATCCGTACTTTGTCAGCATCCAAAACGGCCTCAGCAGTTCTGTCATCACATGTCTCCTCATCAACGGCTTTGTGGGTTTCCAGCTCTACGAGGATGGTACGCCCTTGTCCGTCTGGATGATGCGCATCAGCTCGCTTGTCGCCTTCGCCATCAGCTTCCTCGTCTCGCTCGCCACCTTCAAAGGCTGGGCCGGCCTGGGTCCCACCAACACCGTCGGCCTCTTTGTCGTCCTGTACCTGCTGAACGCGATCCAGCTGTTCGTGTATGTTGCCATGCAGATTCTGCTGGTGACGAGGACTCTGCACGACCGCTGGCCCCTCGGTGATATTGCCTTTGGCATCTTCTTCTTCGTGGCTGGCCAGGTTCTCCTGTATGCCTTCAGCAGCAAGATTTGTGTGGCCATCAGCCACTACCTCGATGGTTTGTTCCTGGCCACTGTATGCAATCTTCTTAGCGTCATGATGGTTTACAAGGTAAGTCTTGCCAAATGTCCAGGCTCCGGCCTGGAGGATTCGTCGCTGGGGAAATGCAACTAACAATGCGCTAGTACTGGGATTCCATCACTAAGGAAGATCTCGAGTTCTCCGTGGGCACACGGATGAACAACTGGGAGGTCAAGGAGTTACTCCCCGAGGACGAGCGAAGAGCCACCGTCTTCTCCGAGGATCCCTACGGCCACTCCAGCGCCTACGACCTGCCCTACTCGCCTGGCAACACTGGCACGGCACGATACTCGGCCAAGTACTAAGTGCTCGCAAGTGCGGGGGAACAGGATTTTACGGCTTTGACGAGACGGTTGCTTTTCGTTTCTTTTTTCATCTTGTAGGGACGACGACATGCCTCGTCTCATGATGGCGGCAGGGGGTGAACACATATACACTGTGCCCCAACATATTATTTTTCTTTCCGGAATTACTTACCATTGCACGGCGTTTTCAAGGATCATACCGATAGTCGGGGAACGGGAAACCGGGCAAAGGCAAAAGGGACAAGGCCATGGCACAGGGCCAGGACCAGGGCCAGGATCGGACCGAAACCAAGAGGAGGGCATGAAGCAGAGGCTCAGATAATAGCTGGGGGTGTATTAATCGCGGGGGGAAAGATTACCGACATGCGCATATACATTGTTACGTAGTATATAAAAAGCATTTATATACGTATATCTCGCGCAAACTATCGATAGTTGCGGACACTTGCAAGCTTTCAGGAGTCCCATCCTAGAAATCGCCGGGACGAGTTACAGTAGCCGAGGATGGGCGCGTGATGGACCCAGATGCAGCTAAAGTATTAGAGCACATGCAATAGCCCAACCTAATCACACAATCCAGCGAGCGGGCTCAACCAACCGAAACCAACCGACAAAGGCCGGCGGGTTCCGATGGCGTGGTTCGCGCGGATAAGTAAGCACTGGGGGGCCGGGCTGTCTTTTACGTCGTGGCAGAGGGTTCTGGTGAGCAGCGCAGCGGGCGCGCCAGAAATTCCCTTCGCAGAGTGGGCATTGAAACATGGTTCGCTAGGCTAAAAGGCTCTTTTCGCGCAGACAGGCGAAAGGGGGGAAAGAGAGATGGTTGCGGAGGGATTGGGGATATACGAGACAAGGCAAGGTATACATACATAGTCGGCGGTGGGTTTTGGACTAGGCTGGGTACCTTTTTCTCACTTACATTTGGTTTCCACTTGTCTCATTCGTCGGGGTTCGAGCGAGGCAGACTATCGTGCTACAGCCCCATGCTTGCCCAGGTGGGGCGCCACTTGGACAGGGGGTACATACAGGTAATCAGTCGTCTGCGAAGTACTGTGCTGCGTACTGGACCAACACAAGTCGCCATTTTTGTCCAAATTCGCATTGCATTCAGCTGGACGTGCACTGCGAGGTAAAACTAGGACGAGCCAGGGGCGGCCTGACGCGCCGAGGTTCCGACCTGCAACGGAAAGGAAACGTCTGCGCACGGAGAGCGAGGAATTGTGACATTTGAGCCCGTCGATCTTGGCTGCGCCGATAGCCCCCAAGGTGGTGGTGACTCTATCATGGTTCTTAGCGAACAACCGGAGCGGAATTCTGCCGAGCTGGAACGCGGACAGTGCATACCTACTTTAGGTACTTTCCCTCTCTCTTCCTTTCCTTTCCTGTCTCGCCTCGGCTCCGAGCTGGTCAGCACAGCGTGTCATCATCAGCCATTGACGGATGCGATGGGGATGGGATGCGATGGGCCAGGGTACGCGCATATACATGACATTCGTATTCGCGCACACGGGCCTCCTTTTCCTTTACGTACACTGGTCTGGGAATCCAAGATCGATAATGCGCCAACAACCCATGGGGAACGCTCCGCGAGCCAGTGACGTTGTGCGCAAATATCTCCCCCAAGAGCAACCAGGGCAGGGGTGGTGTCACGGGTGAAGAGGAAATTCACTAATCACTAATCTCAAGCGCCCGCCCCATATATTTTTTTCTTCACGAGTACCGCCGTGCCGCACTGTACAGTATCTCGTGTAGTTTTATGTACTTGGCGCGCGCGCTCGGTTGGCGAAGCGGTTTAGCACCCACCTAATCAATGAATGGCAAGGTTATCTCTTTTCCTTCCTTTGGGCTTGTTTTTCCCTCACCACCCTCCCTTGCCTTTTGCTCTCTTGTAGTCACTAGCCCGGGTAATTTCACCTTTTCCTCGTGTTCTCGGAACTATTTCGAGGCGCCACTGAACGATGAACGAGCAGCCCCAGTTTACATACTCGCCTCGTTTCACCCTGTTCTTGACTTTTTTTTTGTTTTTTATTTTATCCATCCCTGGGAGACGCCCGTGCTTTTCGGTCTCCTCATTGCCCCCCCCTTCCACCCCCCCCCCCCCGCCCCTCGTTGCATAGTCGTGGAGCACGTGATGACGCACTAGTGCATAACGGGGAAGGGGAGGGAGCCCAGGATGGCAGGGGAGCAGGGATGTGTGTTTTGGGAAGACTGGGCTGGTGCTTAGAAGGAAATGGGGTTTTCTGCTTTGGGTCTCAGGCAGTGTACGAAAATACCCTGCTTGCGGCGGTGACCGTTGCGGTGGCCTGGCGACTCGTGGGAATAAGTCGGTTGGTTGGCCCCGACTCGTAGTGGTGTGTGGCACTACACTGTACTTGAGGTACATTGGTGGGTGCTAGGAGGTTTTTTTTTATTTTAGTTTTTCCTTACTTCTTTCTTCTTATTTCCTGTTGGTTTTGATTGGCCTGCAGGGGGGGTGCGCGCTGGTACATGTGGCAGTGGGCAGTGTTAGTATCCGTACTTTAGCACTCCCTACGTCGTCAGGGTATGCGTAAAGATTGAAAAGTAGTATCCGTCTTGAGTAAGAGGCTCGCAGCACAGATTAGCTGTGAGCATGGGGCACCACCCAATGTCCACAGTCCCTCCGTCATGACAAACCATTGTAAGGCGTCCTTGACAGCCATCCATTCCTTCGCCCGTCCAATCGTGCGCGCCCACGATGATGCATAGCTCCGAGCGAAGCGGCCATTCATATCTTTCACTTGCCGCACCGCGTGCGCGCCGACTCCGTGACTGTCCTGTACTGCAGTGACTGCACCCCGCTGCATAGTGGTGTGGTGTGCTGTGTTGTAATTTGGTCCCTGGCCCAGTCTTTGCGCCGCTTTCTTCACTCACTCCAAACCATTTCCCTCGTCTGACCCAGTGTGTTGGTTCAAGGCGACTTGACACACACGCACCTTGACTTATTTATTTTTTTACACTCTCCCCTACCAATCCAATCTAACCTATCCTGAGGAGATACCTTCTATCCTTTCCTCCGTTTCTTCCCTCCCTCCCTTTCCTCCTGCTTTTTTCCCCCTCTCACAATCTCTCTCCCGCTTCTCTCTCTCCCTCTCTCTCCCTCTCTCTTCCGTCCGAGCGCCGTCCCCGTCGCGCCGACTACGTATCATCCTTCCTTCCTTCCTTTCCTTCTTCGCCACTCCACACCCCCCATCTCCACTCGGCGCCTCTGCCCCATTCCGCATACACTTTTTTTTCTTCTCCTGGGTCTCTTCGCCCTCAAGATACATTCGGCCTATTCGGAGGGGCCAATCCACCTGTGACAGACGTCGACAGGACCCACGGGCGGTCGTGCAACGTTTCACATACGTGTTTCCGCCACGCTCTGTCGTGCACATTGGGGACTGAGACAATCATCTACGCCATCCGTTCATCACCATCACGTTTTTGTGGTGGCTGTTCTACTTCGTCTTCCTTTTTGTCGCGTATCCGCGACCCCTGTCCAGCGCAGAACATTACAGAACTGTCAGCGAGGTTCCTCCTGCAGGGGGGCCGCAGACAAGTGGGCTTATTCGCTCGAGGGGGTGCAAAAGGTAATTGGGTTGTTGGTTGGAGGCGGAATCCAAGACACGCCACCGCGCGCTCGCATCGACAACGCCAAGCCACAAAGACGACGCTGGGAGGACGAGGCGAAAGCTGCTCGATTTGCGCGTTTGGCGCTTCCAGCGGGAATCTTCGCAAAGGATCCCCCAATTGACCGATCGGTGCAAAGACGTCCCATGGGTTTCGATCCTCACTTGATCCTCACTCCCTTCACTTTTTCTCTCTCGAATCGGCGACAATCTAGGCGCCCACTTTTCGAGCTGAGCCGCCCCACGGCCCACGATCCCACCCACGTCCTCATCCACGCAAGGCGAGGTCCTTATTTCGGCCCTCGGACCATCGGCTTGGAGCCCACTGCGATAGGGTCGATTCCTCCGACGGATCTGGGCTCGGCCTGTGTCTTTGACCAGGGGCCTATTAGGCGATTAGGGAATTGGGACTAGGCGTTGTGGAGCAGCACCAATATTGGTAACCCACCTCCAACCGCTACTACAAACGTACCAGCAATTTCTTACAAGCTGGCACTGTCGACGCAATAGGAAATCACGTGCACCCCATCTTCTTACTCACATCCACTTGCATTCTGGCCAACCCACTTACACCACTTAAACCACTTACACAACACATTCATCTCAACCTAGCCCGGCATGGCGTCAGCCGAGGAAATGGCCGCATGGGAGGCCCTCCCTGCGGACGAACACCAATCGGTCTGGAATGAGACGGAGCGCAACTTTTGGCTCGACCAGGAACGCCAACACGAAGCAGCGGACATCGAGGCCGACAAGGCGTACCAAAGCACAATCACCAACGCAAAGGTAGAGCTAAGTAACCTGACGGGACGTCGCAGCCTGCTGTCTGAATCCCAAGCCCGGATAGTCAGGGAACTCGCCAAGGTCGAGGAAGAACTCTCCCGCGTGTCGCAAGCATGCGATGAAAAGGCTGAGCGCCTGAACAGGACCGAGCAAGAGTATCGCGATGGACAACAGGCGCGATTGGAGACGCGGCAAAAGGTTCGGAAAACCATGCGCCGATTTTTTAAGGAAAGGCGAGGCGAGGACCCCAACGTCGAAGATCCTGAAGATATCGAGTTGGAAAGACTTGCGCCCGCACCCGAAACGGCACCCGCACCCCAGCCACGGGTCAATGGAACTGCGCCTTCAGAGGCAGACGAGCCTAGGGAACGGGTAGAAACTCCAGTGGAGGACACGAGTATGGAGGACGTTGAACAACAAAACGGCGATCACCCCTACAGGAGTATCCCCTACGACAAGTCAGGACTGCATGTCATGGTGGACGTCGTCGATGCCGATGGCAACGTTATCGGTCCAGTGGAGCGCATCGAACCGTGGAACCAGTGGGTCGAAGCTATTCAAGATCTTGAGATCCGAAGACCTGTCAAGATTCGCCGTGGCCGCCGTTTCAACGATACCCACCTCTCTACTATCTATGAACGCACCGAGGCCAAGGGAGTCAAGTGGCTATCTTGCATGATTCAGGCTACTGGTGAAATTCAGACAAAGCGATGCCAATCCTGTGATAAAAATCAGGGAGCCTTTGACGATTGCATTATTGTCGGCGGGGACCTCTTCCAGAAGTGCGGCAACTGCGAATGGAACCGCCAGGGTTGCCATGGAGCATCAGGAGACGTCATTGATGTGCCAACTGCGAAGAGACGATACCGCCAGCGTAGGGACACTGGGAGTCTTCAGAGCAGTCCAACGCAAAGGGAGCCCCCTCAGGTTGCCGATATTCAACCCAGACCCGAGCCCGAGCCCGAGTCTGAGCCCGAGCCGGTACACCATTTCGAGAGGCAGCCGCTCCCTCAACCTCACCATGCGCCTCTCCCATCTCAGCATGCTCTTCATCAGCCTCATCATCACCATGTTATCGCACCTCTTCCTGTCCTGGCCCCCCAGCCGAGAGAGCCTGATCGGGCCCAGCCTAGCACTGAAGTCGACACACCGATAAAGGACATGCCCATTCTCAACGGCAGCCAGATAGTTCGCGAGCCCGAACAGATGCCAACCCCTCAGGAATATCGGGTGACGCCTGGCTTTACACCTGCCAACACTCGAAGCAGACCCCCTTCTGCCGATCGACCTACACCGACATCCATGCACATCGAGCCCTCTCCGCAGCCTACCGAGTCGTTTTCCGAAGAACCCTTGGAGGAGATTACTCGTGAGAACCTGGTTCTCAGGGACAATGGCGTTGTTTACACCTACCCCGAGTGCGTTCAGGGTGTGCCACTTCAGAAGATTGACGAGAGGCACCCATACTGGGAGCCTAACTGGCCAAACGTGCGAACCTTGATCGAGCCACAGTTGGCCAAGTGGCGCGAGAAGCACCAGGCGGCAATTGAGGCCGGCCCCAAGCAAGAAAAGGGAGGTTCCTCCAAGTACCAGATAGGTCGGCAGGTCAACCGAGGCATCAAGATCCTCGAGTTCCTCGAAGAGGGCGAGATTAGCCCTTACCAGCTCTTAGGGAAGAAGTTTATCCAGTCTGGAAAAGGTGGTATCTGCTCATACGATACCCTTTTTCGACTATCAGAGACTATGTCAGAGTTGGCAAAGTTCAAGCTGGATATGAAACCAGTTGAGTGGATGCGACACCGACTGTACGAGCTGAGCATTACCGAGGGTGCCAGCTTCAACTTGCCTCGGACGATTCACGACTTCTACCACGATCCCAAGCTTACGGCTCTACGATATAAGCACGGCTTCAAAAACATTGGACGTCCCTCGGGCATGAAGACGGGCCGCCACAGCCTCGGAAGCCCCAACAGCACCCCTAAGCCTCTCAAGAAGCGCAAGAGCATGCACTCCCTCGCCAGCACCCCGCGCGAGACGCCTTATGTCGATCAATCACCCTTGGCGACCCAAATGTCACTTCCTCCAGAAAACCCCTTCGGCGCTCACCTCCAGAAGCGCCCCAAGCTTCTGTCCCCAGCCCCCATGCCTATACATGATGAGTTCCAGGTTGCCGGTCACTCAGACGCTGATTCTTGGAGTGGTGTGCCCGTTGGCAGAAAAGACTACCGCCTCTACCAAGTAAAGACGCGACTGTACACCAGCTCCACGCATGTGACGCAGTACTGGTCCTGGATGGATGAGGATCAGTCCTTCGAGCATCAGGTCTTGAAGGGCCTGAACCCAGTGTCCTGGGGCGTGCACAAGGATCCTATTGATTTCCACGTGAATCTGGAAGAGATTTCCCAGGTGGTGTGGAATATCGAGGCGTTGCGGATTCACATCTTTATGCGCACCGAAGGCTCCGTCTTAGCTAAGAAGGATGGACAGCTTCGAGGGGATATCATGGCGGCCTTCAAGCGAGAGCGGACAATGCGACGATTTCTCAACTTTTGTCGCGAAAAAGGCGTCCAGATGCTCAAGGCACCAACGTGAGTGCCCGTTGCAAACAACTTATACGTATCCATGCTAACGATGATGACAGGGAGGAACTCGACCACCGCTGGCTCAACATGCATTCGGAACAGCTCCCAGATGAGAACGGAAAACCTACCAAGGAATTGATGGCCTAGTTGGCCCGTCCTGAAGAGGAATAACCCGCCCCCAACACTGAAGCTCCTCCACACGAGGTGGAGGTTAATACATCACGGAGAACACCTGGGACTACATTTCGGCTGGAAGAATGGGCTCTCCCTCAAAAGGAGGGACATTTCGGATCCGAAATCTAGTTCTCTCTTTCGTCACTTGCCTGGGAATGGGCATCGACCGAGACTGGCCGGCGTCCAATCTCGGAATATAATTCAACATCAGTGTCTGAGTGGCTTTTCACTCCACGGCACAAGTACACTACAGGCCGGTTTCCAGGCCGGTAATTTCACTGTACAACTACCTGGTTTTGTGTCTCCTTACGTCGCCTCGCCTTGTTCCAGTCTCATACCCAGTGCGGGAGAGCCGAGAACTGAAGAGGCGTAGGCGCGACGACAGGGAGACGGGTTTTTTTGCTAAGCAGACACCCAAAGGGTGTAATGAACGGGCGGCGGATATTGGGCTTCTTCCGACTTTTTATCGGACTCTTTTACTTTGACACTTGTCTTTTTCCTTTATCTTATACTCTTGCTTTCCTTTTTTTTTCTACTCATAGAGGGGACCGTTTGGCCCCCACCTGCCAACACTGGACGGACCTATTAGGGGAGAGTCAAGACGAATGGGTATGGTTTTTGAAACTGCACAATGCCATGGTATGGCATTGGCATGGGCGGATCTGGCACATTGGTGTCTATGATGGCTGGTCGGATGGAAGGATCGGATGGGAAGAACGGAGTGCGGGTGTGGATAAAAAGAAAGATTTCGTTATATTCGTAATGGACTATGGTGCCGTCTTCCCTGCGGGCGTAAGACTGGGTATTCATTCCGACTACATTTACATGATGATTTAATTTCCTCATCCGACCAAACCTTTGCTCCGGTCCATAAACAAAACTCCACATGGAGTAGCTGACAACACAAACACGCCTATAATCCCAAGAGAGTACCATTCCAGTCAATCTCATTTGCCCATCCCATCACCGCCTCCTCATCGCGCGTCCTCCCACAACTCCCACACCCTCAATGCCCTTGACGGGCTTCACGTCGCCGCTACCGCCCATCATGCGACTCATCAGCGCGGCCTTGCACTCCTGGGCTCGCTCGTCACGGTACTCGAGCTGCGTGGCGGGGGGTTCCTGTGGGAGCGCGGCCTGGGACTCTGCGGCCTCGGAGTCGCGCAGGCTGTCGGAGCGGGCGGCGTCGCTGCTGGCGTTGGAGGCGTTGCTGATCGCTCGGCCGAAGATCTGACGGCGGCGCGGGCGCGGGATGGCGTTTGCCGGTTGCTCGTCTTCGGGGGCATTTGCGGTGAGGTGAGATGTGGTTGTGGTTGTGGTGGTGGTTGAACCCGTGGCCTCGATGAGGCTGGTAAGCTTCGAGGAGAGGGCCAGGCGCTCAGCAGCTTTGGCTTGTTTCCTAGCCTCCTCTGCGCGCTGCTGCTCTTGCTGCTCCCTGAGCTTTGCCTCCAAGATGGGGTCCTCGGCGGGAGGAGATGGATGGGTGGTCTTGGTGGGCTCGGAGCGGGTGCGCGCGAGGGCGTGCTTGGTGGGAATCGGGGACTTGTTGAGGCGGGCGGGGGAGACTTCGGTCAGGGGGGCTTCGAAGTCGCGGTCTTTGGGGAAGCTCGCGGGGGCGGGATGCGTAGGGGCCGTGGCGAAGTCTGCGGTGGCGAAGTCGGCAGAGACGAGGGGATCGTGGGTATTGGAGGGCTTCTGGCGAGGCTTGTCGGGAGAGTCGTGGTCGAAGGCGGTGGTGTCGACGCCTGCTCCTGCGGGCGGCTTGGGCATGTTAGGTTTTGACGTCCGGGGGAATGGCTCGGAGTGCGTTCGTTGGATGGGTTTGGTGACTACTCGGGGTTGGGCGTCGACAACAGGTTTCGCTTTCGCCAGCGGTTGTGGTTGCTGGGCCATTTCGTATCGGCTCTTGAGCTCCGGGAAGATGAAGTCATCCAGCGGAACCTTGAAGCCCGTCGAGATGCATTCCCATAGCCAGTCGGCCGAGACGACGGGGACACCCCATTTCAGAGCCATGCGCAGCTTCTCCTTGCGCATGGAGGCTAGCGACTTGCACACCAGCACACTCGTGCCCTTGCGGAACTCCTCCTCGAAGCGAGCGCCCAATTGGGCCAGGCTGCGGGCGACCTGGTTGAGTTCGATTCCGGTGAAGGCGGCGCTGCAGACGGTCAGGTCGGCAAAGCCAGGGATGGGGAAGAGCGGGAAAGGCCGGCCCAGGACGTGCTCGTTGGGATCAAAGAAGTGCTTGTTGTGGAGGCACTTCTCGATGTAGTACTCGGTGACGACGTAAAGGCCGTCGTAGTTTGCGGGGGGGTGGGAATCGGGTTGCGAGGTTTGGGGCACGATGAGGAAGCGGCCGAGAGGTGTGTGAGGAAAGGGGCCGAGGGCAGCTTCATGTAGGAACGAGCAGATAGTGCCACCGAGGGTAGCGAGGGTTTGCTCGAGAACCGAGGTGCGCTGGGATGTGAAGCCGTGGACATGGAAGTAGCAGCCTGCAAAGACGCCTTGTTTCTCTTGAAGGACCGGGATCGTGGGCTGCGGTGGAGGTTGAGGTTGCTGCTCTGCTCGGGATTGGGGGGCCTCTACTGGAGGTTTGTCCTGTTCGTGGGCGAACGAGTATTCCCTTGATGTGGACCTCCCGAGGATATCTCCCCAGAGATTGTTCCGTTGTGAGTTGAGCTTCATGCTCGCCGTCTTCCTCAGCTTCCTGGGCCCGTCCTCTGTTGCATTGGTCATGGCCGACCGTGATCGCTTGCCCCAGTCGGCTCGTCTCGGGTCCTTCTTGATCCACGCGCCCTTGCCTTGTTCCTCTGGCGGCAACGTGGGATCGAACTTGGTCTCCTCCAATATCATTCCTCTGGCGATGGTCTGGTCCAGCCAGGCAAGCGTGACGGCGTAGATGCCCCATAACTTGGCGGCCGCAAACTTCTTGCCCTCTGGCTTGCTGACGATGAGATGGGTGCACCGCCTCGTCAGGTCCCCCGTGTACAAGCCGCCACCCTCGGTGATCTTGCGTGCAATGTCATCGCGCTGATCGCCGAAGCCCGTCAGGCAGATGAGCAGCGAGTCCCTTGCGGTGGGCTGGTCAGTCTGGGGGGCGGAGGGGTCGATGCCTCGCTTCTCGAGGGGCTTCAGCTGGTACTGGGACTCGAGGGCTCGAAAGTCGATGTCGTCGTCGTTCTTCCACAGCTCGGCCAGGGCCTCGATCCAGGCGGCGTCCATGGCCTTGATGTCGGGGCGTTCGCGGGCGACATGGCGGTACTTGGGGGTGTCGTAGTCGCCGACGACGAGGTGCGTGACGTCGGGGGTCAGGTCGTACTTGTGAACGCCTCCAAGCTCGGCAACGGTGCTGGCGATGCTAGTCTTGTTGGGTATACGTTAGAATTGAAATGTCATGTGTCTCGGCGGACAGGTGGAGGAAGTGAACGGAACTCGGGGACGGGGAAACACACTCGCTGATCGGGCGGGATGCTGGTGCAGCACACGATGATGCCCTTGAGAGGTTGCGCTGGGTCGATGGTGACAGACTCGAACTCGTCGTCGGCAGGGTTTGGCGACGCCATGGCGAGTCTGTTTGCCGTAGACTCGTAGGGGGCTTGGGCCTTGGGGTTGAAGCGGCGAGAGTTGTGACGCTTGTATTGCGTCTAGACTTTTGGACATGTCCCGTCGCTTATCGAAATGGGAACGCGTCGGGGCGCCAGGGCATCGCGTCAAGTGGCCCCGGTTACCCGGCCCGCTCACTTATTGAGGCGCGCGACCCTAACCCGACGTCATCCCAGCGTCGACCCAGCAGCCAATAATTTACAGAGGGCGGGGTCCAATCCCCCCGCTATATTCGTTTACAAGAGATTCAGATTGTGCTTACTCTGTAGAGATCAGGGGGCTCAATGGTCTTAATTGGCCATATGAGCCCCAAGTACCCCTGGTCGTTTGCTGCATAACCTCATATCTGGGCGAATGCAGCTTCTCAAAGTTGATTGGAGAAAGGATGCGATACATCACTCCTCAGAAATGTCATTATGGATGATGTGATTGCACCAAGCTGTATTTGCCAGGCGGACCATTGGACAGCTCTGCTTTCTGACGATTCAACTAGGGGGAACCCAAATTCAGGTGTCGTCAAGTCCCTCACTAATTACCGTAGCAATATACTTGATTGTTGAAATTCCTCATGTTTCCTCAATAATGGACACTCCGCACGTGCCTCATCGCCGTTTCCAGGTCCCCATTGTGAAGCTTCCTACGTCCATACCTAAGGTAGGTACGCATTCAGGGCATACTGCCCCAGCCGCAGCGGTCAGCCACACCTTACAGTGACCTTCGCCCGCTGTAATCCACTAAAAACCTCAACCCCGCCATCGCTGGGTTAGGTGCCTAAGCATCACAGCCTCGTCGTGAAAGGCTCCAACATTGACCCCTCCATCCACACCTCCAAAACCGCAACCACCTTCATCCTCGTCTCCGTCTCGACATCCGACTAGACCCCTCGGCCGACGGCCCTCTCCCACCCGCACTCGCATTCAGCACCACCCCGAAGCAGCGTCCGACGATCCCTTGCTTGCTCGCTTGCCCGGTCCGCCCCCTCGTTTCTGTCCTACGCCTTCGTTGTGTCTCGTGCACCGCATCCATTCGGCCCTCCTCCTCCTCTTCTCCTTCGAAAGAAGCATCGCGATCCACTCCGAACGGAGGCCTTCGTTGTGACGCACGGAACACCAGCAAAACTCCTCGGCCGATTTGGCCTCGGCCGTTGATCCGCATACAAACCAGCATCCCCAACGTTGTGCATTCCCCCGCCGTCGAGATGCCTCCACCGTCCTCCGCCCAGCAAAAGGTCTTCATCGCCCAGTTTGTCGCCCTGACCGGTGCCTCTGAGCGTCACGCAACTCGGGTATGTCCCTTCCCCCCGCGCCGACCGCGCCGACCGCACCGGCTGCACCAGCGGGCCGTGTCCTTGCTCCAGGAAAACCCCCGCCGCCCGTGACGCACAGGAAGGACTTCACGATGGCGATTATAGGCGACATCGGGCCGGCGGGGTTGCAGCGGGGGCGCAGTTGACCCAAGGCGGTCGGATGATGATGCATAATTGGACTGGACTAATATCGCCTACCACAGTACCTCAAGGCGGCGAGTTTCAAGATGAACGAGGCGGTCGATTCGTAAGTGTCATCATCTTTTTTTTTCTTCTTCTCGACTGCCACAGTCATTATCACTTGATCTGGGGGGTTGCTTGTTCGTCTTCTGGTCCTTGCTCGTTTCCGAGTCCTCGCACCGCTGCATGCGGTGTCATCGAGTCGGACTTACTCGCCGTCAACGCCTAGGACGGGACCACTTAGGGATCGTTCGCATTAGCATGGATCTGGGGGCCACATACACGCTGGATGCTGGTTGCTGGCCTTGTGCTTGGTTGTGCCTGTGCTGTACTTGTGCCTATGTCCGTGGGCGGGCCCACTGACGCTCAGCTCACTTGCTGGACGCACAGAGAGTATGGCCGACAGTGACGCCGATGGCTGTGAAACAACGTCGTTTCCCGTGTCAAAAGGGGGGACGGCTCCCCGGCCGTTGCGCACTCACTATGCTTTTTGCCAAGAGGCCCGATAGCTCTATCCTGCTCCTCGGTCCCTCGCCGATCAATCATGGTCCATTTCTCTCCTCCATGAGTCGTCTCCCTCCCGACAGACCAACCCTACCCGCCACCCGCTTCACCCGCGGCACCTCCATCACGGCCGATGCACCACATCGCAGCTGGAGTCTTTGAATCAACTCCTACTTGGCTATCCAAGTTGCCGGGTTTGGCTTCTTGGCTGGGCCGAAACCATGGGGTGGAAAGGTGTCAAGAAACACATCGCTTCCCGAGTCATCCCGGCCTGGTCTCTCTCCAGGAAGTCCAGCAAGGAAGCCCTTGACGCATCTGTCAAAGGATCATCCAAGGATTCGAAGTCACGGTACACAATTTCAGCCGCACGCGGGCCTAGGCCTGTCTTAATATATGGTCAATTCAGCCACCTTGAGCCTCAAGCGAGGTTCTCGTCGGCACTCTCGGATCCAGTTGACGCGCACTCCAACTATCTTACATGCAAGAAACTAATATTCCTGTGCGACCAGATACTTTTCTTCGAACAGTGACAGTAAAGGACCCTCGCCTCTGGAGACCAAGTTGGAGTCGCTCTTCGCCTCGTTACAAGGTACTTGCCTCGATACTTATCAATTAAGGACCAATTAACATTTATCCCTAGATGCAAGCGATGAGAAGGACAAATTGGAGCTCGACTCCACAATGTCATACCTCACAGAGAAACTGAAAGTCAGTCTCGAAGATGCCGAGCTTTTTGTGGCACTTGAGGTTGTTCAAGCACCCACTGTGGGAGTCATCACCAAGAAAGGTTACGTAGACGGATGGAAGGTGACTGGGTAAGTTACTGGCAATTTATCTCGCCTTGTTGGCTGGCTACACAGCGTTGCCAATGGAAGGTTACCGATGGGCGAAGCTAACCGCCGATGCAGAGTCGGCGCAACACATCAAGAGCATGCTGCGTACATCCAAAAACTTATCTCGTCGCTTTCGAAGGACACCGCCTTGTTCAAGAAGGTTTATAGGCACACCTTTGTTGCTGGAAGGGAAAGTGACCAAAAGGCCCTGAGCTTGGAAAATGCTGTCATTTACTGGGGCATCCTCTTCTCTGCTCCCGGCATGGCTTGGAAAACAAAGAGCCATGATTTCCTGGAACTATGGAAGAGTTTCCTCAGCGAGAAGTGGACCCGCTCCGTTAACAGGGATATGTGGAACATGGCGCTCGAGTTCGCTCTTAAGACGATGTCGGACGAGACGCTGGCGTTCTGGAACGAGGATGGAGCCTGGCCAAGCGTTATTGATGACTTTGTCGAGTGGTGCAAGGAGAAGGGCATCGGTAAGACCGATGGCATGGATGTCGACGACCAATGAACCAGACCTTTCGATTATTCCACGACCCCGGAATACATACATAATGGACTGCGGCAAGCATAACCCCGACGCCAATATAGTATTTTACCAGACGACATATCGCACAGACGCCAACCAGGAGTATGGGCAAAAGGACTGCGTTTCTAGACGGGGGGTGGCGTCAACCAAGGAGTACTCGAGACTGCTACGGCCGCGAATGATGACTTTATGATAGACATGTAGGACAACAAAGGAAAGAAGATGACAATACTACTTTTGAACTCGGATTTTTCTCTTAGTTTCACTTGAGGTCTTTGCGTCTTCGGTCCTTTTAGTCGATCACTGTTACGGACGTAGCAGGTAAAATGCAATGCAGAGATTCGAGGCTCTATAATACTTCATACAACCGTGACTGCCGTCCCTCCGGCAGCATGCATTTTGTACACGACGTCATCTTCTTATGACGCCTGAGCTTGAGGCCATGGGTATGCATGGTCCTTCGTCCCTGTTCTTCCCATTGTTTCCCTCAAGTATCCTACAATCCCACCCCCGCCTCCTTTTGTCTCCAGCCGTATCCTTTGAAAATTCGATCCGTAGCGTTGGTCATCCATCTCATTACCACCTCCTTACGCCTCCCGTCCCTGAGTCTTCCACTTGGGCGGGCCGAAGCGGGCGAGGGTGTCGAGCTTGCCGTCGCCGAGCTTGACGTGGGCGGAGCGGATCATGCGGGGCTCGAGGCGGAGAGTGTTACGAATATCCGTGTGCACCTTGGTCGATGAGTCGTATCGCATGACGAAGTAGTGGCCGTGGGTGTGCTTCATCTGATGCACCGAGATGGGCTTGGGTAGCGAGAAGACGCCCCAGTTGGCGAGGCCGCGCACGACGCCGCCATTCTTGAGGACGAGGGAGCCGACGGTCTGGGCGATTCTATGGGCAGAGTAGCGTAGTTAGTATTTCATCTTGTAGGGAGATCGTATGCGACTGTCGGACACGGCATATCGAGTTCGTGGGGGATGGTGTGGGATGGTCGATATCGTGGGGACATACTCCTTCACCTCTACGAGGTTGCCCGGACGGACCTATTTTTGCACTCGATTAGCCAATCGTCTTCCTAAAGCCGACCCATAAGAGCAGGGAAGAACTTACAATTGCAATGAGTTCGTAGAGCATCTTTGCGACGACATCTACGGGGAGAATGGGGATACGTCTCGAAGGCAAGCTGCGGTGTCGCGCGAGCTTTGGTAGAATTTCATGAATCGAGTTTACATATGCCGGTGTTTAGCCGTGGTGAGTGTAGCTTCGGTGATCGGTGAGATGTGGGGTGTGCTACCCTGGAGACTTGGTCGGAAATCGCTATGTGCAGCGGATAGCTTATGGAGTGTATCCAATGCGCTGGGTCGGCGACAGGGTATTGGTGTGGCTTGTAATAGATTGAGGTCCTCGTCAACTATACTTGTAGTTCAATTGGAATTTGTATAATACAAATCTGCCCTTGGATATCATATCCTCAGTTTAAGTGACTTAGGCTAAACTCGAGTAGATAAATACATCTGTAATAGCTACTCGATGATAAGCTCAATCAAATAGCTCTAGAATTTCATTATTTATCAAGAAAGCGTCAGAGAGGCATTTCGGGAGGGCCATTCTAACCCATCCCAGTTCATGATTCCGTTAGTGCATCATAGTGTATACAATATTGTACATGAGATTTTCCCATCCAGGACGCCGGTTCCTCCTTTTCCTTGAAGCCTTTTACAATCGTTCCTTTGACAACGACTGCCAGATGCTCCATGGCAGCCTCCATCCTCCCGCCTTGACCGCAAATGGGTCAAAGTCAGCCTGTTCCAACCGATCCAAATACTGCTGAGCCGGGACTGCCTCCAGCAACACACCAAAGCCATGGTGGATCTCCTTCAGGGTATTACTGCCCTCATCGTCGTAAAAGTGCTCGCCCTCTCCCTGGTGTTCGAATTCATGGCCCGGGTCTTCTCCTGCCTTGAGTCGCTTCAACATCTCCCTCGCCGTGATGAGATGGTCGTTTGCTCTCGTTGCAATCTTGAAGACGGCGTCTTGCAGGCCAGGGGCATTGGGACCCTGCCGAAACACGTCCTCCTCCTTGACTCCCGCCTCGGCCATGGCGTCTAAGGGAAGCAGAAGCGCTGGCTCACGGACGGGAGCTTCTGGTCCATATGGTGTTTGTACCGGGGGAGGCGGTGCTGCAAGGACGGGGATTCCCCGTAACACTGCCACGATACCACAGGCCTTCCCAATGTGACTCGCCAAATGATCGACATTCATCGATCGCAGTGGCAGGGACGCCAAGGTCGCATACATCAATGTCGAGTATGTATTCTCGGCGTACTCTTCCAGACTGGTCAGGCTCGCATGCGGCCGATTGGTCATGTGCTTCTCCCTCGTCTTGACGAGTCGCGAGACCCAGAACTTGATGGACTTTTTGGTTGAGCTGCCGGCGCGGGTCTCGAGGTCCTGAAGGGCCTTGTGCAGGAGGATGCAGATGGGCTCGCGGGGGGGACGGCCCGCGAAGGTCTTGTCGAGGGAGTCCTGCCAGAACTTCATGCGCAGGGCCCCAATCGTGGGGTTAGAGACGAGCTCGGGGAGGCGGACGAGCTCCAGGTTGAGGGTGCGGAGGGCGGCGTAGGCGTCTTGGACGGGGTGGGGGACGAAGCGGCGGATGAGGTGCGCATCGTAGTCGCTTGTTCTGCAAGGCAAGTTAGCAATGCGCAGGCTAAATACGAAAGCTGTTTGCGACGCACTGGAGCTGTGTCAAGCAGTATCGCCGTGCGGATTCGACGTCGGCATCGGTGATGTAGGTGCGGCGGCTGGAGTGGGCGCGGGCGAGCCCTTTTAGGCCCTGGCCCAGGAGCCGTGGACGATGCATCCAGACGAGCAGATGTTGTGAGAACAAAGAGGCGACCTCGAACGGCGGGTTTCACCTAATGAGCGACGGAATTGGCGCGACTGTGGGCGGCATCGGCATCATGATCAAGGAGAGCCAGCCATAGTCTGCGGATTTCCAATGCTTCTTTGCGCCCCGGAAATTTTTACATGACGTCGGAGCGCCGGAGTCAGCCACTGTAGTTCAGCCACAGCCACTTTGGATGGCCGCTGGACGGGAAGGTGGTTAGCGGAGGGGCCGCTGAAAACGCGGTCAGGTGACCCCTCTACGCGGTCAGTCGCGCTGGGAAAGTCCATCGCGTCTCCCGAAATGTCCCCATCAATCGGTGGAAGTACCTGGTGGACGTTCCACATGACCAACACCATCACCTGGCATTTTCCATGAAACCGTCACAAAATGGACTTTGGAAGCTCACAAGAACCCCCCGCCAAGAAGCGGAGGTTCTTTGCTGACCCGGATGAAGCTTCCTCGGACCCCGTGTTCCCAAGTCCCCTTGCCGGCTCCCCACTGCCTCAGCGGAATCGTTTCTTCAAGGATGAAAACGAAATTAAGCTGGAGGGGCAAGACGAACGAACCGTCTTCGCCGAGAGATCACAGAATGAAGTACCAGAACCATCGACCCCGGTACAACCGAAATTGGAGCCGCCGCCCGAATCGAATCATGACTCGTCGTCCGTAACCTTCGACCAAGAAACCTTTGAGAGCTTCATTGGCGACAAGGTGAAGCCGGACGTTCTCAGCGCAATCCGAGACCACTGCGGGGACAATCTCGAACGAGCGGTGAATATGTATTTCGACGGCACCTACAAGAAGTTCACCAAAAAGACGACACATGTCACCCCTTCAAGACCGGCCTTCGAAACTCCAAGGCGCCCGACTTCCGACGCCACGGCTGAACGACCATCCACAACAGCAGCTCAGCGCAGAATGCCGAATTCGAGATACATAGGGGCCTTTGGTGTTGAAGGATGGGCTACACGAAGCGGCGCGAACCTTTTGAAGCATGGCGACGTTGTTAAGATTGAGCGACAGAAGATCCAGCCGCCTCAACCCCCAAAGATTAAAGGAAAGTTCGGTGGTTCTGTAACACCTTCCAGACCAAATAATGCAGCTTCGAGACGGGTTGACGTCATTGTGCGCTTCACGAGCCAGAGTGGAATGGAGATTGGCAGGCTGTCCAAGGACACTGCGAGTTGGGTTTCCACGTTGATGGACGAGAAGATCTGCAAGTTTGAAGGAGCCTGCGTCTATGCTCCTGACCGACTCAGAACGAACGACACCGTCTTCCTACAACTGACATGTTCCCTTCTAAAATCGGCCTTCTTCAGTCGTGGCTTTCAGCTTGCTGATGACAGATCTGCCGTTATTTTCGAGCAGACTGAAACGGCCGACGAGAAGCAACTTCGACTTCGGCAAGTTGCCCTGGCCAAGTTACTCCAGGAAATCAACCTGCAACCGACCATGACGAATGCTGCCGCGAAAGATGGTCGCAAAGGGTTGTTGGAGGCAGCTGAACAAGATGAGCAAAAACAGAAAGACCCGAAGAAGGCTCCCACAAATGGCAAAGACCCCGGATCTGACCCGTCCTCGGATGTCGAGGAGGGAGAAGAGTTGGAACAAGATCAACTGGATGCGTTGTACAAGAAAGCACAATCCTTCGACTTTAGTACCCCCGAAGCACAGCCCGCAGACACCTTCGCCATGACACTTCGTACCTATCAAAAGCAAGCACTGCACTGGATGATGGCCAAGGAGAAGGACGAACAGAGCAACAGAGAGCCGTCGATGCACCCGCTGTGGGAGGAGTACATGTGGCCGCTCAAGGATTTTGACGACAAGGACCTCCCGCAGGTCGAAGGACAGCCCAAATTCTATGTCAACCCTTATTCCGGTGACCTTTCCCTTGACTTCCCCACCCAGGAGCAACACTGCCTGGGAGGTATTCTGGCAGATGAAATGGGTCTGGGAAAGACGATTCAGATGCTGAGTTTGATCCACTCCCACCGATCCGAGATTGCACTGGAGGCCCGCAGACCGGTAACAGAGCTCTCGAGCGTGAATCAGCTCACCAGGTTAGGCATGAACTCAGAATCAGTCTTGCCCGCGCCATGTACCACTCTGGTTATTGCTCCCATGTCTCTGCTCTCACAGTGGCAGAGTGAGGCCGAGAAGGCGTCCAAGGAGGGGACCATGAAGATTGAGCTCTACTACGGAAACGAAAAGTCGGCAAACCTTCAGGCTCTCTGCTGTGCCTCAAATGCAGCTAGCGCTCCTGATGTTGTCATTACAAGTTACGGCGTGGTGCTCTCTGAGTTCACCAGCATTGCTGCGAAGAACGGAGACAAGGCATTCCACAATGGCATCTTTTCCCTCAAGTTCTTCAGAGTGATTCTCGACGAGGCGCACCACATCAAGAACAGGTCTTCAAAGACGGCGAAGGCTTGCTATCAGATCGCGGCCAATCACAAATGGGCCCTCACAGGAACGCCCATTGTGAACAAGCTGGAAGACTTGTTTAGCTTGGTGCGATTTCTGGGAGTCGAGCCTTGGAACAACTTTTCGTTCTGGAGAACATTCATCACGGTACCCTTTGAGTCCGGAGAGTTCGTGCGTGCGTTGGATGTGGTGCAGACTGTCTTGGAACCTCTTGTGCTTCGACGCACCAAGGACATGAAGACCCCTGACGGCGAGCCACTTGTACTCCTGCCCCCGAAACAGGTTGACATTGTCGAAGTCGAGCTATCACAAACCGAGCGAGAAGTCTATGACTACATCTTCAACAGGGCGAAACGTACCTTCTCTCAAAACGTCGAAGCCGGTACCGTCATGAAAGCATACACAACCATTTTTGCACAGATTCTTCGGCTCCGCCAGACGTGCTGCCATCCTATTCTCGTCCGCAACCGTGATATTGTTGCGGACGAAGAAGAAGCGGGGGCGGCGGCCGATGTGGCAGCAGGCCTAGCAGACGACATGGATCTCGAGTCTCTCCTAGCACAATTCACAGCGGTGACGGATGAGGCTTCGAAGGAGAATAACCGGACGTTTGGCGCCCATGCCTTGGAGCAAATCCGGGATGAGGCGGAGAATGAGTGTCCTTTATGCTTTGAGGAGCCGATGAATGACCAAACTGTCACTGGCTGCTGGCACTCGGCCTGCAAGAAATGCTTGCTTGACTTTATGAAGCACGAGACTGATAGGGCAGTTGTTCCTCGATGCTTCAACTGTCGCGAGCATTTAAACCAGCGGGATCTGTTCGAAGTTGTTCGCCACGATGACGAGCTTGACAGTTTCTCCAAGAAGCCGCGAATCAGCCTACAGCGACTGGGTGTCAATGCATCGTCGGCAAAGGTGACGGCATTGATTTCCGAACTTCGAAGCCTGCGAAAGGAACATCCGAAGATGAAGTCGGTCGTCTTTTCTCAGTTCACCTCTTTCCTCTCACTTATCGAGCCTGCCCTCACCCGGATCAATGTCAAGTTCCTGCGCTTAGACGGATCCATGGCACAAAAGTCCCGAGCTGCTGTGCTTAATGAGTTCACGGAAAGGAAGGGATTCACTATCCTCTTACTGAGCTTGCGCGCTGGTGGTGTAGGACTCAATCTGACAAGTGCTGGGCGAGTTTTCATGATGGACCCGTGGTGGAGTTACGCAGTGGAGGCACAGGCTATCGATCGAGTGCATCGTATGGGACAAGAGGCAGAAGTTCAGGTGAAGAGATTTGTGGTCAAGGAGAGCGTGGAGGAACGGATGCTAAAGGTCCAGGAGAGGAAGAAGTTTATGTGAGTTGACGTAAAACTTTGGCAGGCACACAACTAACTTATATCACAGCGCAACCTCCCTGGGAATGATGAGTGACGAGGAGAAGAAGCTCCAGCGGATCGAGGACATTAAAGAGTTGCTGAGTTAATTGTCTAGCGCAACACGCCGCTGGTAATGTGAATGGATGATGGTGTGGTACATACGGCGTGGGATTTGAGCGACGCATACATTGGCGTTTGTGGGAAAGGACTGGCAAAACAATTAGAGACACTAGACAGGTGTCATGGACCGGCTTGTAGCAATGATTAACGATGGGGCGAGTTGGTCGGCGTGCTTCTCACGTTACGAGGTTGTACTAGCACACGAAACAAATGAGGCCGGTCCTGATCGGACAACCTGACTTAAAAGCAATCACCCGCAACAATTCTCCGCTGCCTTGTCATTTCCCGCAAGGCAGGCAATCATTTGGCATGTTTTCTGATCACTGCGCTGACCCGCTCTAGTCATGTTTTGCTGGTGTCGTGCTCATTGCCCAAGACAACTTGTCGCGTGACTCGTCTTTTTATATCATCCTTCACCAACACCCAAAGCCTGACTCGTCTCACCTGACCGGGGGCCGCTCGCCATCACGGGCTCTTGAGCCTCAAGCCGTGGTATATAAAGGCCCGGCCGGGTCAGGTCGGTTGTCGGCTTGGGGCAAGCTGTTTTTTTATTGCCCCCATTCGGAAACAAAGTGCATACTGCCAACGTTACCTACTCTTTGCTGTTGGCCGAACCAAGTCGGCAGCCGAGTTGCAGGTGAGCAAACAAAGTGCACTGGACGCCTTGTACGGTTAACACCGGGAGGAAATTTTGAGGCATCGCACCAGGATCTGCCGTGTTGTTGTTGTTGTTTGTGGCAGTGAGGCTGCTCATCGCCTTGTAGTTGGGTTTGGAGGTTGGGTGCGTCGACAGATAGAGCGGAGTTGCTAATGTTCTTGCATCTCTTTGTTCGAGACCAAAGAGACCTCGACCTCGAGAACGGCTTCTTGTCAGAAATCATCTATTATCTACATCTCTACACCTTATCGACCGTTATCTCATCATGGATCGATTCGCCGAGCAGTTGTTCGGGCGTCCAGCCAAGGACACCAAGTACTCGTCCCGAGACAAAGAAGGCCCCGGCTTCATGGAGTCCATCGCCAGAACCTTTGTCGCGTCCGCTGCCGACCGAGCCATGGGCCAGGTAAACGGCCAACGCGGCCGCGGCGGCGGGTTCGACCACGAAGACTTTCGCTCGCTGGGAGGGTTCGTGCTGGAGATGATGAACGGCGGGGACGACGGCGACAGACAGCGCAAGAAGAGCAAGAAGCGGCGGCATTCGGAGCGGGAGACCACTCGCGACATGCCCCGTGAGAAGGAGAGCGTCCAAGATCCGGGGTACGGCGGCGAGCCACGCAAACGCCGTCGTGGCCATCGTCTCTCCGGCAGTCCGCTCCACGTCACCTTCGCCGAGCCGCTGCAGGACTTCGACTACCCTCCGGTGCGCAAACGACACCGCCGCCGGCACGAAGACGTCTACGAGCCGGACTCCCGGCACTCGCGCTCCGACTCGCACCGCAGCCGCCGGCGCTCGCACGAACGCCGCTCGCGCCGCCGCCACCCCAGGGTCGACCTACACACGCTCAAGTCGGAGCTGGAGGACATGTCGAGCACCATCATCGGGCTGAACGCGCGCAGCACCACGCACCTGGACTGCGAGTTCTACGACAAGTTTGCGCGCAAGGGCGGCCGCCTGCAGGACGCCATCGGGAGCACGCTGGGGCAGATCCGGGAGCTGGACGGCGGCGCCTCGGAGGACGAGGAGAGGAGGGAGCGCAAGAGGCGGCGGAGGGAGCGCAGGGAGCGCAGGGAGAGGTGGTGATTGGGGAATGAGACGACTAGACGGACGTGATGGGTAAATGTAACATGTTTTTTAGAAGGTCGGATAGACGCAGTGGGTTTGCTTGATTCGTTTGATAGACCACTTATAGATACATGCGTTGGGTTTCGCTAGAAAGGAATGTTTCTCGAATGTTTCCAACATCACGACGCACCTTGTCAATATCAATCAGCATTTGCATTGAAAACAGTCATCGCTCGTGCATCATCCCACAAAGAAAGCCAATTCCCACCGTCATCGTCATCCACAATCCCAACAGTTGTCCCACCCGACCACGCGGCCGCTCCGACCTAAACTCGCGGGAAGCAGAATGCCATGCAGAAAGCTGCATGTTTGCACTTCTCCCGTCAAAGCAAGCATGAGAAAACACCAGAGGAATCGCAATGCACGAACGAGAAAACAGTTTTGTTTCCCCTTTTTCGAGCGTGACTAGATGAGCGCTCTTGCGTGGGCGTGTAAGACGTGAGGAGTGAGCATGCTGGCGACGAGTGCGATGCTGCAAACCTGCGAGCTAGGTGTATATAGAGATTGTGTTTCTGTCGTAGAAGTCTTTGTCAAATCACTACTCTTAGACGGAAGCCACTTTGTTGCATGATGCCGCCGATCACTGTGCTGAGAGACAACTCTCTCAGTCAAAGCTTGCGACGTTGTTCCAAGGACCACGGCATCCAAGATGGAAACCAAATCGAAATCCGGTGTTTTGAAGGGACTTCATGTTTAACGTCGTCCATCAACTCTCCCTACAGCAAGTCAACCATCCGTGACTTCTTCCCACCACCCGAAGTTCCATGTCTACGCGCCACGTTGGACAATACTCGGTCAGGATCCTTCCACCGGCTGCACCGACGAGCCTCAGGCGTTGACATGGTGGGACTATCGATCGGCATGTCCTTTCTCTTTGTGATCCTGGGAATATTGGGGTGTGTGATTCTTGGGAAGAAGGGTAAAGATCGGAAAGGGAAGGGTTCAAATAAGCGCACGAAAAGCATCAAGATTCGCCGTCGACAAAGCGCTTACCAGACTAAACGGAGCACTCATGCGCACTTGCATGGACACCAAGTTTATGATCATCGTCATGGCCACACTCGACATCATCGATCACACAGCAGGAGGCAAGATTGGACGATCCAACATCCCCAGATGGTTCTTGAGGATCCCGGGGCTTGGACTTCATATCCGGAGCCCATCCATGTGGCTCATCGAGGGTCTCCCAACGACATGGATGCACCACAGGATGATGCAAGAGACGAACAACTGAATAATGACTGGGATTGGATGAGGTGGCAGATGGGTAGTGATTAGGAAGGCAGATGTGGAGAAGTCGACGAGGCCGCGTCGTTGTAGTCATTGTCATCGGGGAGATCATCACCATTCGGAGGGATGGCTTAAGAGAGGGCGGAGGATGTAGAAGGCTCGTAAGGCGGATGCAAGAAAGGAGCAAAAGAAATCATGGAGCTTAGGCTTGTATCGCGTGGTTGAACTGGACAATAAACAGCATAGATGAAACCTATGAGAATTTGTAGAAAGCTATGACTCAAGCCAACAAAACGATATTCCTAGACCACCTACAGGGACCTCTGTCCATAAACCCAAGAAGAATCCTTAGCACTTACTGCAGAAATCACTTAAACAAATTATTGGTAATACACTGCCAAAGATGTACAAGGAAGGGAAAGCCTACCGAGGTGTTAGCTATTTGTTGTTCATGGCACAGCAGGAAGGAGAGTTACCTATCGTATCATGTCAAACCCCCAGATGGAACCCAAGGACTAGCACAAGCCCCCTAACCGTCTGCAGGTTGTTCTTTTGGCGGAGGCGTATCGTCAGCCGGAGTGGCAGAGCGAGGGGGAGGGGGAGAACGGGGAGGTGCTGATCTCGGCGGCCGAGGAGGCCGAGGGCGTGGTGAGGGCGGCGCTCCCCTGTCAGAGCTCCTGGAGCTCTTGCTGCTGGAGGATTTGTGCCTGTGATGTCTCTTCTTCTTCTCGGTGAACCTGATAGAGCGGCCGTAGAAGTATAGGAAGGTAATGACAACGGCGAGGAAGGCGGCGACGAGAATGCCGACAATGAGGCCGATCTTGATGTTGTTGTTCTTGTCTGGATTGTCAGAGAATTGCCTCTTCCGAATAGTGGCCTGGTCTCCGCTACCGGTCTCAGTACAAAGACGGAGCGGACTCAACCCCAGACGGCAGAGAATAGAAACAAAATCCGAGTGAGACCCGTGGCTGTCGGCGAGGGCCCCCGTGCCAAGGCGCTCCTGCGCCACGGAGACCCGAATATGATGATGGGCTGACGGGATATACATCCACACTCCAGTCAGGGTTAAAGGGGGAGGTCAACAAAGGGCAGAGAGAATGGAATCAATCACATGGGGAAAACGTGGAATGGAGAGCATGGCATGGAAGGGCAAAGGCAGGGCGCAAGGAGAACCCTGGGCGCAGGAGGCATTCTGCAAAGAAGAGTCTTTTGATCCACTTGCAGAGTTCCAGGAGAGGGGATACCTATTTAACCACGCAAGCGCTAGGACAAAACGCGGCGAGGCAGCTCCGGGCGACGGGCGGCGGGAGACGAGCGTGCATGGCGTGAGAGAATAGCGAGGTTGAGCAACAAAACTGTGCATCGATGGAGAGACAGGTGCATATGCAACCAGACAAGTGGACTGCTGTAGTGGCCACGGAGGTGAGGTGGTGCATGCTCCTCCGGGCGGCCCGGCGTATCAGCACGCGGGAGTGGACAGCAGATCCAATGAAGGGTCGTGGGGAAGTCGGTTTTTCGGTTCCAATCAATCGGGCTGAGGCGAGAAGTGATGAGTCGGGAGAGTAGGACGGGATGAATGGGTGGGGGAGCTTGACAGGGACTGGATGGATGACGATGGTTCCTCTTGCGAGGCTGGCCGGCGAGAAGAGAAAAGAGCAGACAATATGAGAGAAATGGGATCAGCCCCTGCTGCGCAAGTACCGGGGAAGAGTATCAGGGAAGAGACATTTAGGCAACTAGCCTAGCCGCCTTAACTCGGACTCGGACTATGCGTCTCGTCGCACTGCGCAGTGTAAGCAAGGCAACGTCGGCGCCTGGACAGGACCAGCGGGAATGACTGCAGCCTCCCGCAACGGGCGAGACGAGACGAAACGAGAGCTGCCACACGGGCTCACGGCGTGATGCAACGGGAAGAGAAGAGAAGGGAAGGGATGGGATGGGAGGGGCCCACGGCAACGAGGGACGGAAAGCTGCGAGCTGCGGGCTGACAGCGGCATCAACCCTGATATCCGAGGGACTATTGGACCCTGTGGCCGACTAGGGCTGGCGGACAACGCATCAATCGACCATCGAGGCGCTGGGGCGCTGACGGCTGGTGGCCACTCGAGCAACACCATCGTCCCCGTGGTGCATCGTGATGCATCGTCATCCATGCCAAAGTCGCACTGATCCACCCGTGCGTCGACCCGTTCGCTTCGGTGCGACTCCGTGCCGGTTTGCGGGGGGCGCGCGCCATGGATCTTCAAGGGGCGAGGTTGGGGGAACCATTTCTGAGCGCTTGCGTGTGTGGTGTTGTGCCGTGTTGTGTTGTGTTGTGCTGTCCTGCGCTGTGTTGGGTGTAAACTCCCACCGGCAAGTGTGCCTTGGGCTGAGATGCTTCTGGTGTCACCCGCCGGCCGCCTTTTTTTGGGGGCTGTACAAACCACTGCCGGCGTCTGCTGATTGGCCCCCAAGGCGCTTGCTGAAGATGCATAGTCGATGATTAGGCTGCCAACCTCCTCGGCTCTTGATCGACCTGCACTTCGCTGGTAACATGTAACCGGTTCGTCGTCGCAATGATGGAGGAGGGAAAAAGTTAGTGGGCGTATGGCACCGGCTAGAGGAGTCCTTGGCGGGACTAGGAGCTCCTTCCTTTCGCACCCAGTTCACTTCCCAAGTACATAGGTACCTTCCTGCCTACCCCCTAACACCAACAGATTGGCGCAAAGCAGTATTTCTCTGTGCATATCCGTATTTTCAAGGCCATCTCTGTAGCTAGGGTGAAAGTCGAATACCGAAACGTACTCTTAAGTCCCTGAGATACGTTTCTTTGGGGTATGGTGGTGGTGGTGACACAACTTGAGACGACTTTGCTCAGATTCTCCGCCCGTATGAAGTTGAACACAAGGCTGCGAAGAGAACTGTGATCAATCATAGTTGTTTCCCACTGGTCCAGAGAACTGCAAATATCGATTACCGAATCCTCACAGTACATCTGCGCTTGATCGAGTTTGTCGGTTGAATTGCGACATGCTGCCGTCTTTTCCGGCATCTGTTTAAAATGATTGCGAAGTGATCCTGTAACAATCCAGGCATCTGGGGTGAGAGGTATGAAGCGCAACCGTGAATGCTGCGACTGGATGTGATGAATTCTCGGACCGTGTAGTGCGCGAATGAGACCGACCCATCCTCTCCCTCCTTGACTCTCATCAGGCAACCGCAGACATCTTGTAAAAGCTCAGCCTTGACAGTTGAGGTTGCGTGACGTGAAGCTGTAGTTTCTGAAGATGGAAACACCAATTCGGTCAACACGGACCGCGAAAGTCGCTCAGGTTCAAGACTCATTTGTTAATGAAAGGCAATCCATAGTAAAGCAGAGCGCACGAAGGTGCGGTATTCCCTCTGGATTGAATAAAACATCCTCTCATAGGTCTCATCCAGCGTTCTAGGCATTGTTTCAAGAGAAGTCCGATGCGAATCCCATGCGTCTCAGCAAGTCGATTTGACAGACCACCCATCGGAACCCTAAGCCCAAATTATTAGCAAGCCAAAAAGATACAGGCTGTTTGGGTCATACTTGGATCACTTACATGCCATAAGCACCAGTCAGAAGTGCTACTTGGACTTCTTTTTTCAACGTAGACGTCCAGAAAGTGAACCATCTCTCTTCAGCTAGAACTCGCATGACGTGGCGTTCAATATCAGTTCTTAATTCTGGATTTGTCATCGATATGGGTGTTGAGATGCTTTGCATAGTGTTCTGACTGTCGGCATACTCCCGGATTGTAGCTAGTAGCTGAATTTTGGAGAACCTGTCGTCGCTTATCAAGCGGTAGAGAACTCCGGGAAGAGAGTGGCGATATTGAGGGTGAGCTAGGTTTAAAGTCTCTATCTAGGTTTAAAGGAAACCACTATACGGATCCGGTCCTATGTAAAGCTGACTTTTCCTACCAGGCTACCTGACAGTACCCATCCTACTGGCAGTGTCATAGAACCCTGGATTAATGTTCGCTTCGTCCTAACTGTTCCTTCCTATTTTTTAAACTTCCTAGCGATATATAACAACCGGGCAACTCAGGTTCCTGGGCAACCAAGAAACTACCCGTACAACACCTTGTGAACACACTGGAAACTTTACCTTACAGGTTCTCCATCCAACTAGATCAAAAGCCTTTATCATTCAAAGTTTTTATGCACTTTACGCTGTGCCACTTACTATCCACTGCTATTTTTTTATTGCCTCCTCTTCATTCTCCTCTTCTATTCATCTCTCAATACCCTTTTACTTATTGCGATTCTGGAGTATCAACATATGCCACACCAAGCATCATGCACTGCGTCTGTGTCCGCCAACTACAGCCACCGCTACTACAGACCAAGTCGCTATGCTACCTCAGAATATGGACAGGAGTAATAATAGAAGGTGCCTGTAGTCCTAAATGTTAGGCCCGGCGGTAGGTAAAGATACACCTAAGAATGAAGGGCTGGATGCACTACAGGTTAGGAGCTAAACACGCTGGAAATTCGGAGTCAAGCAACAATCTTTAGAGGTTGGCTGAATTAGATGTAATTTACGGTTCCTCGATTTTTGTCATTTCAACCGTTTGTAGCTTTTGCGGGCCTTACCTGCTGTGCGACCGTACTCGATCGGTAAGTTGGGTCGACCTGCGGAGGCTTGGTTGTTATAGTGAGGTTGGGTATGGGTTGTTCAGTGCTGGATCCCCTAAACATGTTCGCCTGGCATATGACTGCTTGAGAGGAATGAAATACCGCGATAAAAGAAGAAGGATAAAATACCAAAACACTAACTAAAGACGTGGTTACGATCATATGCACATGGCCATGGATATAGCTTATTTTTCGAGTTCGATCTCCTTGTTGGAGTCTTATCCGCTTGCTGACGAAGGCATATATCTTCCCATTCCGTATCAATGAGTTTGAAGATGGCGAGGTCCTAATGCGCGGCAGAATATATATCATGTAGACCCTTCAATTCTTTGAGACCCTTTCTTCTCTTCTCTTGTTCATCTTGGGGGATGGATGCCCCATCAAAGTCATCGCCCTCGCAGAACTCCGTCTGCAGAACTGTGAAAAGATGGTGAACTCCGAGTTCCTGGTGGCTGGCATTGGCATATGCGACAGCAGTTCGTAAGATACTCTTAATCATTCTCCCCTATCACCCGCGTGTTAAGCTTGGCCGAGTAGGTTCAGGGAGGGTCTGCACTGACGTTTAAGCTCAGCATTCCAAGAGCTGAGAACACATTGTCGTTCCAAGAGGCGTCAAAATTAATGTCTGTGTTTGTCTGGATCAATCGTTTCCAGATCTTCGACTGCATCTCATCTGTTAGATCAGGGTACGAGATGGAGACCCGAATGCGGTTTTTAAACGCGACATCGAACTCTTGTTTCCGATTAGTCTTGAGAAAGAGGACGCCTTGGAAATTCTCAATCTTTCTGAGAAATACTGTTCAATTCTCATGTAAGCTTGAGACCTGGATAATATTATTACAATGAAGTTGGGGAGCTGTGTACCTGTAAGAACGGAATCTTGTTCTGTCTCGTTTTCGTTTCGTTTTCTTAAGAGTACATCGGCCTCGTCAAGAAGTAAAACGGCATCCCACCGTGCTGTGAGACCAAATATTGATTCCAATCTCACCTCCAGCTGCTCTGCGTGAGTCTTGAGCTCGCCGCCGGAGATAGAATACAAAGGCCGTTCGATAATGTCTGCCAGGCTTTCTGATTACTTAGTTAGCCTTTGACTCAGCAATTCACGATCATTAGCTTACCCGCGGTATGGGTCTTACCCAGTCCAGGCTTTCTGTCTGACTTATTTAGCAATGCACATCGTAAACATGCTGAGTCGTGAGAAAGCATACCCATGCAAGAGAAAAGTTAGCCCTTGTTCCTTATCGGGTATTGCGTCATCCGATGTAGTCGATGTGGTCTTGTGTCCCTTGATCAGAGACTGGACAAGATCTTTCGTGCTACTCTTAAGCTGCAAGGACTCAAAAGCTGCTGTATTCCACTCCCGTTCCTGAAGTTGATCGCTGAGCACCCATTGCCATTCCTTCCCCAGGAGGCCAAATGCAGGAACCAGGGCGGGGAACAGGAGCTCAAATTCCTCCTTGGACACATTAAAGGCATCTTTTACCGCTTCCGACAAACCGTAGAGACCTTCCAGAGAGAATTCAGGCGAGATTTCGATCTCTTGAGAGTCTCCAAAAACCTCAAACGCCATGATGTCTTGAGTATCTGCTGGGTCGAAATTAGGATCGCCATCGTCTGATGACTCAGATTCAGAGGAGGTATTGGAGTCTGAAGCAGAATTAACCCAATATCTGTGGCGCCAAATACGTTCAAACGGATTGTTCCTATCGAGGAACATTTCTCTTCCATTGGCCATCATCTTGCCCCTCGGGTGGACATCGTTGAGTTTTCTCGACAAGTCCTCGATTTTAGGGGCGCTTTCCAAGTGGCTGTCAATATATGCCTTGTAATCGACAATGAAGTAACCACTAATCTATTCTGCATCTCAGCCGCGAAAGTCCTGATAAATGAGTTTCCCTCTGACACGAACAAACCAGTAAATCAGCTAAACATACCTGATTCGCTAATTGCAAAGGCTTCAAGTCAACAGCGTATTCCGTAAACTCATCCTTCCATGCCGGGCCGTCATACGTCTGCGATGAGAACGAAAGTAGATCAGTGCCGAGAACCCTTTTTAGGGTTGCTGACCTGGTCATCAATGTTTTCTTCAATTCTTTCCAATCCTGATAGTGCTCGATTGGTACCAAAGGCAAGTCTGAGATCTTGCGCTTCCGCATCCCAGTCATGGGCAGAGTAATGGTCTGCCGGGTGAGCCCAGTTGACGTGCCTCAAACCCGATTCTAAACCCTGTGATCCTCCAGCCGTGCCCCTTGCTCTCCCGACTGATGGAGATATCGCGGCAGATCCAACATTCTCTGAGCTTACCAGCGTTGAGAACAACGAGACTGTTGGGAGGGTAGATTGTCCAGAGGACGTCACTGAGAACTTCGCCTTCGTTGGAAAACCGCTCGTGGTCTTGGACGATGCTCGACACGAGGGCATTATTCTGAACAAAGTCGTGCAGTGCCTTTGCATCCTTCGGGAGATCCGGATCGTTGTCTTCGTCTTCTGAGAGGGCTTTAATCTCCTTTCGGTGGAAAAAGAGCTCTTTGAATGGGGCCCGAAGCTTTATCGGGTAACTCTTGAGGTCTGTGTCTTCGTAGGAATTAATAATAATACTCCTCAAAGCCTGACAGAGATTTTCCGATTGGATTTCGAGGTCAATTCGAACTAAACTCGAGACATGTCTCTGTTGCATCCAAGTACGACGGAGCACGATTGTATAGTCCTTGCATGTCGATATCTTCTTAGCATCGTTCTGTTCATTTGGTCGAAAATGCTTAGTAGGGATGATTTCCACTGCCCAACCGCCGGGGCCTTCAATATGATGTTCGGTAACATCTATGAAGACTGTTGGATGGGCTGACTTGGGTTTATGATGATCTATAACATCTATTGGGTCTTCCGACCGGATTGGTTTCGGTATCTTTAAACTCAATGTCAGCGACTCTATCGACGCTTTGTCTATAAGGTCAGGAGGAATCCAAATCATACCGGAACCTCTTCAGAGCCATCGAACAGATCCGGTAGAACGGACTTGTACAGTTTGAGTGACATTTACCTAGTAAGGGAGGACTATCAATTGAATTGGGCTTTGGTGGGAAAGATGGCTTCGAGACAGCTCGACAGTGGTTGTGGAGCTTGGCGAAGTTGAGATACAGGCATGAATGTGGTGTCTCAAACACACAATTAATTCGGGTGGACATGTTGTAAAGGCCATTAAGGTTTAAAAATGTTAAATGATCACCTCGTGTGCTCGTGCTCGGGGTGACTACTGTAAGCCGGCTGTATCTGGCAAGTCTGGACGTATGATGTGTGGGTTGGGCATTATTTCTGCACTTGTGGCAATGCACATTTAGAGGCCTCCAGCCCCGCTCACAGAAAAAGAAGACAAGTCAAACAGAAGATGGAGGTGTCAGGGTGGTTGACTTGGAAAGATGATGTCCAATAATCAGAGCTCAAAAACAGAGTCAGCCACCATTGATGCAGGATGAATGCACCCCTCCGCAAGGTTGAAACTCGAATGCCCAATGACAATCTCAACTCATCAATTTGCCTTACGCAGCCAATGCAGGGCTAAATGCGCCTAGCACCACAGCATATGCTACAGAATCGGGCTGAGAGCCCAGCATGTGACTACCCTCCGTTTGATAGGGGGCAGTAGGTCTCCAGCAAGCTCTAAATACTAATTGAATAACATAAAGATAAAAACAGCCCACCCTACCCCGAAGGACGGTAAGCAGAGAGATGGTAAAATTTTCCAGACAATATTCAGACCTACCGACCCAAGTCATCTACATTTGGTATTGAATCAGTTGGAACCCGTTCTCGGCCAAATCAACCCGCCCACCAACTCTGGAGCATATCTCCCTTAACCAAGTATAACAATTTGACTTGGGGGCGATCTTATCAGCTAATTACCCATGGCTCCCCATCTTCCTCTACCCGCCACAGCGAAGACACCAACGGAGTGGTTCGGCATTCGGAAGCGGATGCACAGAGCCGGCAACTCGAAGCCCCCCACAGATTCCCTTCCCAAGGATAGTATTAGATTATCCCAGTCTGAACATAAGCCTCTCAGATTGATTGAGGAGTCCGAGGTTCTCAAGAATGTGCACATGTACAAACGCTACAGCGATCCATCCATCGCGCCTGGAATTGAAGTTACCAACCTGCCAAATCAGGACAGCCTCGCACAGTACAGAGTCAGTGAAGAGGCCCAGAGACAGTTGTGGGCAGCAGAGGTCTCTCGCCTTGTCAAGATCGTCACCACTGACACGGCATTGGAGTTTAAAGGTTCCAAGGACTTGACCGTCGACTCGAAGAAATCGTACGAGATTCTTGCCTTGCTAGCAGACCAAGTCTGGCAAGCGGCTAACATAACTTTATATGACGGCGAGAGCATCCTCGCGTGCCAGCCAGGGGGTTTATGCTCTGTCGACGTATTGAATCGCAGCCGGGAGGCCCTGGGCCACCTCTGGGACAAAGAGGAAGCTGATAGCGAAAACACTGACGCGGTGACACCACGTTACATCCGCGAGGATTTGTTCAATTTTATTGACTACTGCACGGCGGTAATAGCACGAATCCTATGTTCTGTAACTGATGGCCAGCACTTCTACGTTCACGTTCTCGCACACCTGGCCAAGATCACTGCCAAGATCAAGGTCGTATCAGCCAAGCCTCAGGAGTGCTTGCGTACCTCGATTAAAAACGGGGTACGCAACGGCAAGATTCAGGTACCAGATCAGGTCGGTCTTCGTGAGCAACAGGAGAGAAATTCGACGATGGGACAAAAAAGAGGCGCCGGAGGATCTCCAAACCGCGAGGTAAACATGCATCTCTCCTTGGGAGGTCGACGAGCAATGCATGATGAGGATCCGATTCCGCTGGATATTTACAGCAAAAGAGATATACTGAAGCATCGTTACTCTAAGGAGTGCTCCGCATATCGGCGCTGCATCCTTAATATTCTTCGCTCCTTGGTCCTCACACTGCGCGGAACTAGCCAATTGATGAGGACCTCAATGACATCGTACGAGATGTGCGCCATGGTATACGACACTGGCTTCGAAGGATTTCGCACACTAGTCTTCCAAGATAATTCCAACAGCATTCACGGTACCTCGAATGCGTTGATTGTCAATTACGCCCGGAGCGTGTTCGACGTTCTTAATCGAGCGGTCCTCCACATATGCGACCGAGTCGAGACAGAATCCTTTCAAAAGTCAAATACAATCGCTACTATTGACGACTCGATCAACTCAGCAAATAATGGACCTAGCGACTCTGAGGACGAGAGCGTGGGGACCCAAGTCTCCTGGAATTACGCCCCCGACGAAGATGGCTCAGCTGGCCTCCAGGTGCCTAAATGCATCATGCTCGGGTCAATGAGCCACGTTATCACCTTGATAATACCACTAATCATTACTGGTCCGGCAGTATTGAATGAAGTGTTTAGTTTTATCGTCGCGTTGTCAATGTCAACGGAGTGTCATGCTGAGAGGCGGAAGGACCCCATCATGCATCGGGAATACAGCAAGTACACGGCCAGCTTCTGCCTAACCACGGCTGAATATAGTAAATCACAGCGTACCTGTAGGCCAGGCGAACCTACCTCTCTCTCAAATGCATTGATGCGGCGAAATAATCTCCTGTAGGGCAGGCACCTCACCGATATTGGTCGCGCAGCCAGCATCGCCCCCAATCTAAGTGGAGATACACAGGGGAAGCCGTACGAAGATGAGTTGACTTTGGAGCGCATCCAACAACACCAAAACGAGCTTGATTGTATGACTCACAAAATGAATACCTGGGTCTTCGAGGAAAATGGTGTTATGGTACGGTGCAAGCTTTATGTGTGGACTCTCATCCTGCTCTGTTCTCTACTTGTTGGGGGCGGCGTTTCTGTTGGCGTGTCAGTCGGGGAACGCATTGTCGCCGTAGACCCCTTCAATATCACAACTTATTGCTGGGTGCTCGCCGCGTTCCTGCTTCTTGTTGCCAAGAACATCCGGGTTCAAAGTTGGGCATGGAACGACTTTCTCCACGGTCGAGTTATGTGCAAGAGCGTGTCGGAGTTGTCGTCGGTGACTGGTGTCAAGGAGCAACTCATCCTCGCCAAACTTCTGCAGGATGAGTCCATCTCATTTCTCGACACACGCGGACCATACAACACGGTGTTTCGCAGAAAGTCCAAGGACGGGTTCTCCATCGGTAGACCTCTCAGCACATGGACAATGCTGATCAGCGGACTGATCATGATTGAGGTGGAATCCGCGCACAGGCGCGGTCTCGTGTGTCTCGATCTTCGAAGGGGGACATATTATAAGGCGATCCCAAACATTAGAACACAAACAACAAGGGGCCAAGTTGAGTTTATTCATTGCGCTCGCTTGTCCGATAAGAAGGATAGGGGAGCCTACGGGGACCCCAACCGAGTCAGGCTGAAGGTAGAGCAGGGTATCACTTGGATGCGCATACTCGGGTTCTACGGAAACCAGCACGCCGAGTTTATCTAGTTGGACATTGTTCTCCTGCTTTTGCCTAGACAGTTGGAAGTCGGCATCACCGGAGTATTCGTCTCGTAATACTTCTTGCACTTGACTAATAGTCGCCATCGCTGTGTGGAATAAATGGAGCATGCAGCTAACTATCACGTCACTCCACCATTTTAATGTTTTTGCTTTGTTCCGCTTCTAAAAAAGCAAAACCGCGACTTACACGCGCGCAAAAACTTGTAAGAACCCACCAAGCCACCAAGCATAGCAACCCCGAAACCTCTATATGCGAAAAAGCTCCCGTCCTGCCAAAATGAAGAACAACCCTCCGAGAACATAAGCGCCGACTGCAACGAGCGGATGCGAAGTCGTCAGCGCGTCCTTCCCCACCTTCGGTTAGGTTGCATCGGAGCACCAAGGTGCATACAGGTGGGATGATGACAAGACCCCTCCGAATCACAAAGAGATAGCCGAGAATCAACTCTTCAGAAAACGCCCGCGAAAAAGATCAAGGTCCTCCTTTGCCCCGTTCAACTTATCGTCAGAGAGGCTAACTGCGCGCTCCACGTGGCTATCTCGGATGAAAGCTGCCGCCAAGTAACCCCCACGTGGGCCGCCGCCTCAGACGATCTCGCCAGAGCGCCGCGACTGACGCTATTGAGAGCTCCGGCGCGTCTTTTACTTTATTTGCTTGGCTTCCCCCTTTTGAGCTCTCTTCCCGTGTTTAAACGCGCTTGCTGCTCTGGCGAGCTCATCGACGAACGAGCAGGCAAGCCCCGCGGATGTCAGAAACACCAGAAACACCATGAGCACGGCCAACAGCAACGTCGAGCTCCTCGCGGCGCTGGTGGACCTGGACGACGCCGACGACGGCGAGTACCGCTTCCTCGTCGATGGCCGGCACGTCAAGTACGTGACGGTCGAGCCGGGCGCGCTGCCCAAAGACGACCGGACGTTTGCGCCCGTCCTCATCCCGCTGCTGCCGGCGTTCCCCGCGGGGGACTGGAACGAAGGCCGCGTGCGCAAGGATGAGCGCACGGGGAAGCTGGCCTTCGCCAATCTCAAGAAGGGCCGGCTCCCGGGCATCGGGAACGTGTGGCACGGCACCAAGGTCGACCACCTGGAGCTTAAGAAGGTCGCCGGCGTGCGCCAGACGCTGCATAGAGTCACGCACCCGCGCTTCGACCGGCCCATGCTGGCCAAGTTCGCCCAGTTCCCGTGGGAGATTCCCTACTTCGCCGCCGAGACCACGTCGTACGAGTGGATCCACAACCGGGGCGTCGGCCCCGAGTTCCTCGGCCACATCCACGAGGACGGCCGCGTCATCGGCTTCCTGCTCGAGGAGATCCCCGGCGTGCGGACGGCGGAGCCCGGCGACCTGGCCGCGTGCCAGCGTAGCCTGGAGCGGCTGCACGCGCTGGAGATTAAGCACTGCGACATCAACAAGCACAACTTCCTGATCCGCGAGGACAACGAGGCGGTGCTGATCGACTTTGAGACGGCGCAAAAGTGCGCAGATGTAGAGCAGCTCGACGCCGAGTATCAGAACCTCCAGGAGTCGCTGGAGGACACATCGGGGAGGGGAGGGGCCGGGATGGCGAGTGATTCAAGTTCGGACTGACAAAGCGGCTTAGCTTTAGGAACGGACGGACTGGCAGCAGAGGACAAGCATACTAGGAACCACGGCACTACGTACCAACAAAGACGGAAAAGTCTTTCCATTTCAATATACTCATTCGGCTTTGAGGACTCCATTGAATGGATTGTTTCAATGCAACAAATGTCTTTGTTGAGGTGAAGCACCTTTGTTGTAAGACTCACCTCGCCGTGTAAGACGCTAAACTGTAAGTGAGTGAGTATCCTTTGTCATTCACCAACGTCACGATGAACTCATACATCACACTACATCACACAAGCAAGCGAGGGGACAATGATCGAGATATAGACGAGTTTTCTTATCTCCTATGCACAAACGTGGTATCTCCTGCTCTCGTCATACCGATCCAAGGACGGTTGATCTCATAGTCTATGTAAAATTCCACAACCCAACGCCGAATGCACCCTAAAAAGACACAAGATGTACAAAAATAGAAAGGCTCTCCTCGCATCTACGCAATCTGCTGCACAAACTGGGGGCCGAACTGAGGCTCGCCAAACTTGGAGGCGACGATTGTGGCAATGGGAGTCTCGCCCAGCTTGCCGTTCTCTCCAATGTCGAGGGCGACAAGGCCGAACTCGCCGTCCTGGTTGGCGGAGAAGACGGTCTCGGCGTCGTCGCTCAGGCTGAACATGCGGGGGAGAAGACCGCCGGAGGAGACGGTGTCGGCGTACTCGAGGGAGATGGCGCCGCACTTGGTGCGCTTGACCTTGAAGTGGGCGATGGAGTCGGTGTCGTTGCCGGTCAGGCGGTTGGAGATGTAGACGTCCTGGTTGTTGGGAGTGATCTGGATCTCACCCGCGGCCGCGGAGGTGGCGTTGGCGGGGGGAGCGTCCGCGCCAAAGGTGGACAGGGTCTGGGTCTTGCTGAAGCGCAGTCCCTCGGTGGTGTACTTGACCTGGTAGACGAGGACCTGGCTGGTGATTTCGCAGACGACTATGTAGTGGGTAGCACTGTCGGCGCCCTGGGGGTAGAAGACGCCGTGGCGGGGACCGCAGCCAGCGGGCTCGACCTTGACGTACTTGGCGTCGTACTCGTTCTCCGAGTCAAGGACGACGATGTCGTCGGTGCCGAGGTCGTTGACGGCGAAGTAGCGGCCGGAGGGGTCGAGGTTGGCCTCGTGAGGGTGGGAGCTGGCCTGGCGCAGCTTGTTGGGGCCAAGGTCGCCCGCGGACTCAATCGTCTTGACGAGCTCGAGGCCGCCGTTCTCAATGTTCCAGACATCGACGGTGCCGTTGCCGTAGGCGGAGCCAATCATGCGGGTCTTGTCCTTGTTGAACTCGAGGTGGACGACGCCCACGCTGCCGTTCTGGCCGGCCTTCTTCTCGAGCGTGTTGTTCTCCAGGTCGAGCTCGTAGTAGTAGATGGCGGACGAGAACTCGTCGACGGCGTAGAGGCGGTTGGGAGGGGCAAAGGCCATCCAGGAAGGGTCGCCAATGGACTTCTCCTCCAAGGTCATGGTGAACTTCTTGGCCGCGGGCTGGTAGTCGGCGATGTAGATGTGGCCGTTGTTGCCCATGAGGACGCGGGCGGTGGTTGCGGAGTAGTCCGCGGCGCGGCGGTAGCTAGGGAGGGCTGAGGCAGTAGCTGCGAGGGCCGTGAGGCCAAGGGCGGAAAACTTCATTGTGAAGTCTGTTGTGGATTGATGGTCGTGGTCGTGGTGTTGAGGGTGGACTCAAGTAGGCGGAAGGGAAGGGAAGGGAAATGGTCGAGAATAAGTGTCTGACAGAAATGAAACCTAACCGGAAATCTTAATGTAGAAATAGTCCGAGTGAATTGGCTCAAGGGAGTAGTAAGAAGTGATCTGATGCAGGCAGTGAGACCAAACTGAGGAAAGAAGGAATATATAAGCGTCGCGCCAAAAGATGATTCAAGGCTGGGGCGGGTGAATCACGAACAAGGCCCCCTGGTCACGCGGAGGCTGAACAGCGGATGTGCTCACAGCAAAAGAGGCTCCAGTTCGGGGATTGACTGGATCATGGGATGACCAAAATAAAACAGCCCCCTGTCTCAGGGCTCGGGGAAGGGCAAGGGAAGTGCCAATCCCTTTCTGGGACGGTATTACATGTTCCGGGGACGACGGAGGCGCAGGCGCAGGGCCAGCCAGTCCGCTTGCTCGGGCTTGGACCAAAGGGCGGAGTAAAAGAAACCCTGGAACGAGAGAGAGAGCCAAAGGCGGGCCGAAAATAAAGAAAACTACAAACAAAGCCAAGCCATGCATGCTGACTGCCCCGTCTCACTCGCCTGGGCTCTTTGGCCCCCAGGCACAAACGCCAGTGGGCGGGCTGTGCTACATCCAGTCGCGGGTACAGTGGCATCGCATTGTGTCATCCAATCTCAGCGCATCGGCGACCATTTGGCGCTGGCATGGGGGAGGAAAGCGGGCCCAGTCAAGTTTATCAGGGGCTGACCAAGAAAAAGCCAACGCTCCATGGTCAGGGCGGTCGAGAGAAAAGACAAAAGCTGGGCCACAGAACCAGCAGTCCGAGGCCGAGTGCGAGGAGAAGCCCGCTGACGGAATGACGCAGGGGCGCGGTTGAGGCGCTGTCGGTACGCGGAGCGCGAGAGAGAGAGGGAGACGAAACGAAACAAGGGGGGAATTGCCAAAAACCAACAGATGAAAAAAGTGCAATGGTTTCACTCAAAGGCAAACGCCAACGTCTCGTCCAGTTGATAGGTTAGCTCGCGCCGCACAGGATTCTGGGCTTGCCTCTCTGTCTGAGGCTCTGAGGCTGAACGAATGCCAGGTTAAGGTTTCCTCTCCCTCCCGACTCCTCCGAACGCGAGCCTCTCACTGGACTCCCGGGGGCCACCAGGGCTTCTCGACCAACCCCTGTGGCGCTGCGGGGCCCAGCCTTACAGGGGGTTACCCGGCGCTTCTTAGCCAGTCGTGGGGCTGCTGTGGGGGAGAGAGAGCGGCCCCCAGCGTTTCCGTTTCCAGGGGCGGCTGTAGGCTCCGGTTGTTTGACGACTGGGGGAGGGTTGGATCGACACATTGAAGCGCTGGATTGGATGGGATTGGAGGACATTGGATCACCGTGACATCTCTCCCGCATGGACCGCCCATTGTGAGGCCTTTTTTAGGGTTTTAAGGTTGTTGGGGGGACACAAACAGGAGAAAACCCGCATCGGTCGAGCCCCGTGGCCTGGGTTTTGCCGCTCACCACTGCGGGACTCATCGGTTGGTCAGGACGAGTCGGAAACGCACTCTCGCCAAAGCTCCATCACTCAAACTTACGCCTTGCTGCTGTTGGTGATGACTCTTTCCCGTTCGACGCCCCCGTCCGTCCGTCCTCCCGACCCGGGACCAGGCGGCTCGCTCGGAAAGTCTATGTCAAACAGGACGATCCTCATAAAGCACGGGTCCTGTGATTAGTCCAGGTGCAGCGTGGCCGATCCTTCAGGCTGCTCACCTTAGTCGAAACATGGGATCTGATCCCCGACGCGCGAGGAAATCAATCAGGGCCGCACCGATATGCCGCTCGTCAATTGCCCCGGTGCGAGCTGGGGGCCGCGTCCCATTAGCCGCTGTCAAACGGCTCTGGCGCTGTGGGGCATCGGCAAACGGCTGCGGCCGGCTCTATTCACCGTACACCACCACTGGCGAGTGAGAGAGGAGGTTGTAGTTCATAGTGTGGTTCATAGAGATGGACTCACTCTCAAGTTTGCTTTGGGAAACAAAAGGCGTTCAATTCATCTTTGATCAACTACATGTTTTTAAACAGTCCCATTCTAGCACGCTCTATGGCGGGAATAGAGCAAACCTCAACAGGCAACCATCAGGCATCCACGGCCATCCCAGCAAACCACTGACAGTAGCAAACCACTAACAACAGCAAATACACTCACGATATCAATTCAACTGTAGTTCATCATCCATCCGCAATTCTAGACTCTCTGTACTTAAGACAACCTTACATCAGTGCATCATCCTCTCTGACCTTGTCCTCTAGCCACCAACCGTGAATCCTGACATCTACCCATCATCATGGACTCCCCCATCACCACCGACTTCTCCATCCCCTTCAGCATCTCCCCCACCGACACCAACCACACCCACACCGTCGTCTTTCTCCACGGCCGCGGCGACACACCCCGTAACTTTTCCTACTCCCTGCACTCCTCGCCCGACGCCCAGGGTCGCTCCCTCATCGAGGCCTTCCCCTCGCTGCGATGGGTCTTCCCTGAGCCCGGCGCGCAGTCGTGCCAGTGGTTCGACATCTGGAACGTCGCCGACTTCGCCGACCGCGAACACCTCCAAGCGCCCGGGCTGCGCGCCAGCGTCGCCCGCATCCGCGCCGTCGTCGAGCGGGAGGCGGCCGCGCTGGGTGGTCGCTGGGATCGCATCGTGCTGGCGGGCATCAGCCAGGGCTCCGCCACGGGCGTGCACACGCTGCTCAACCTGGACGTCCCGTCGATGCCCGCCGGCGTCGATGCTCTCCCGCGCCGCCTCGCCGCGTTCCTCAGCTTCTCGGCCAGGATGCCCTTCCCCGGCCGCAGCCTCGCCGGCACCCGCGCAGTCCTCCAGCTCGACGACGTACCCGCCCACGCCGACGTGCTGCGCAACACGCCTATGCTGCTGGAGCACTGCACCGACGATCCGCTCGTGCTGGTGCGCCATGGCCGGACCCTGCGCGACACATTGGCAAGCTTTGGCGCCGACGTCGCATGGCGTGAGTACCCCGAGGGCGGGCACTGGTTCAACTCGCCGACGGGGATGGAGGAGGCGGCCGTGTTTTTAGAAAAAGTGCTAGGAATCCAGCGAGCGGCCGCTGCGTCTCCTGGGTCAGCGACCATGAAGGGCTCGCCAGATGCAATGGACCTCGATTAGTTCGCCCACATGTCAGCAGCTGCGAGGTTACTTTCTCGTATATGTCAGATGTGCTAGCGTCTCACGGAAGCGAAATCAGCTATAATCGATGTCAGACGCCATGGATTGTAATCCCGGATGAGCAACGATTTAAATAAGACTTATTGCCTTGGCAGCCCGGAGTTGGCAAGATACTGCATTGTGACATTTTAAGAGAATTGAGAGATGATGAATGTGGTGAAATCCAATCTAATATTCGCATGGGTAGTCTAACTAGAAATGTGTTGATATGAAAGTAGTCTATCGCTCAAATAATTCCCATTGCTCCCGTCACCCATTGCATTATATGCTAAAGCAAAAGGCGCTCACAAATCAGCCAACCCCCCAAGGTATAAGGAATCCCGTCATCAGAGCATCATTGATGTTACAATTGTCGCACCCAGGAAAACCTGTTACCAGGTGATGGAGACAGCCTTGCCGTTGTACTGAGGGCACTCAGCGGCCAGGAGGTTCTCATACATCCAGCGACCGACATCCTCACGGGAGATGGTGTAGCCAACCTCCTTCTTCTCGACACCTTTTTGGAGGTCCTCGACGCCGACGCGGATCTTGCGGTCGGGCTTGCTGCCGTCGACGAGAAAGCTGGGGCGGACGGCGACCCACCGCTCGGGCGACTCGAGCAGGCGCTCCTCCATGACCTTCTTGTCGGCGTGGGGCATGGAGAGGCCGTAGTGGTAGAAGGGGAGAAAGGCCAGCGGGACGTCGCGGGCGTGCTTGGAGATGCCGGTGGTGCTGATGACGGCGACCAGCGGGTTGCCCTGGGCGCCGGCGAGGCGGAGCTTGTTGAGGGCCTCGAGCAGGGTGGCGATGCCCTTCTTGCAGACGTCGGGGTCGTCGATGGTGAAGTTCTTGGGGTTGAACAGGCCGCCGATGGTGAAGCTGACGGAGTCGACGAGGCGGGAGGGGTCGGCCGGGTGGGTCAGGCAGGCGGCGACGGAGTCGGCGTCGTGGGCGTTGCCCTGGCGGATGTGGAGGTTGGTGGGGCGGTTGGGGAAGAGGGCCTCGACCTTGGAGGGCGTGCGGCAGAGGGCGATGCAAGTGTGGCCAGCGGCGACGGCGAGCTTGAGAGATGCGAGGCCGCAGCCACCGGAGCCGCCAAGAAAGGCGATGGTCTGGTTGGAGAGAGTGGCAGACATTTTGATATGTGGTAGATGGATGGATGTAGATGGGTGTAAGTGGGGCTGGTAGTGTTGAAGCTGTAGTAGCTTTGAGAGTCTGGTTGTGGTAGTGGTTGTGTGAGGAGAGTGTCGTGAAACTGAAGATGTTGGTTGTGATGATGTTCCAAGTTCAGTTCGAGACCGGGAGATGCTCCTGTATTTATCTCAGATGCATGCATGAGGCCAACATCCGAATCCTTCCTTCCGCCTTGAAACGGGAGCTTGGGAATCTGCTATTGCGGAGGGGTCCTGCCGATCGGGACTCCACACGGAGGTACGAGCGATCAGTTACTATCGGCAGCAAAATGGAAGTGGAAGCGCTAACAGGGCATCTGTACCGAGCCAAAGAGTCGTTCCGAGTGGAGAACCAATGCAATGACATGGACCAATCGCGCTCTCGCAAAAATGCCACTCGCGCCTTCGGCCTCGTCCCTCGCGCATCCCAAACCGCAAGTCGCGGGGTGCGCCACGCGAATCTCGCTGCACTCATCGCCCCCAGGGTGCGAATGCGATGGGGGCCGTGCCTCTGAGCCACAGGGCGTCATTGCGCCTGCCACCTCCACTGGCATCGTACCGCCAGCCAACCACGCCACAGGCACTGCCCTGTCAGCGCCACATCTGGACAGTTACGCGGCGGCAAGTTGGGTGGTGGAATTCGGCATTGACTAGGCGTCAGGATTAAAGAACCAACAGAAGCAACGCATCACAATGCTGTTGGGCGAAATCCCCATGATATTGTCCTATAATAGAATCCTTCCTAAGTCAAGGATCGTCTCGCCATCTCCTTTTTAGCCGTTGCAGCCCAACATGGTACTGTAGAGTCGCAGAGCCAACGCCCGCACGCTGCAGTGCTCCTCTATGATGCTTCTGTGATGCTCCTCTGGATGCCTCTTTGGGAAATCCAGGTGACGACTGCTACCCATCCGCCATCCACATCAATCCTCCATATCACCACTTATACCAACCCCTCTTTGGCAGGCTAAACAGGAGTTACATTGGCTATTTCAGTACTTGGGTGGCCGATGAACAGGAACATCATTGGTTAGACTCGCATATCTCCCACTGCCCTTATTCGATACTAGACTTATACGCACAACACCAAACTGAAACGTCCCAGCCGCCTCAACCATCACAATCACAATCACACTCTACTCAATCTTCGTCCCCAACATTCTCCTCAGCTCCGCCTCCCCCCTCTCCCAATCATCCTCCACCCCCTTCGCCCTCCCTTCCCGCACCTTCACCTCGACCACCAGCCCCTCACGCGGCTTCATCATCAACCCACCATCAAACCCCTCCTCGACGCTCAGGTCCGTCCCCGCGGGCACGGCCATGTCCAGCGCCCACACGACCTTGGCCATGATCGTCAGCAGCGCTTGCATCGTGTACTGCTCCCCGAGGCACTTGCGGCGGCCGGCGCCAAACACCCACGTGCTCCGCAGCAGCTCGTCGTTCTGCACCGCGGCGTCCAGGTACCGCGACGGGTCGAACGTGTCTGGGTCCCGGTGGATGGCCGGGTCGTGTAGCAGCCCGTACGCGTTGACGACGACGTTGGTACCCCGTGGGATCACGTACCCCTTGTAAGTGTCGTCCGACTCAGTAACGTGCGGAAGCCCTAGCGGAGTCGACGGTCTCCATCGCAGCATCTACACCAAGCATACGCAATGCGCCTCGTCAGCCTCTTGGTCTCCACACCACAACCCCTGAGAACTTGAGAAGTCGAAACTCAACTCAACTCAACTCAACCACACAAGTCATAAAGTCAAAAGATTGCTCACTCACCTCCAGCATACACGCCTTCAAATACGGCAACCTGGCCACGTCCTCTCCGTTGGGCATCTTCCCCTGACACACCACTTCTATCTCATCCCGGGCCTTCGCCAACACCTCCGGGTGTCCGGCCATGGCCACGACGAAGTTCAACACCGCCGCACTCGACGTATCAAATGCCGCGTCCAGCAGCCCGCCAGCCAGCCACTTCACCTCCGTCTCTGGCATCTCCTCGTCCATCAGCCGCTCCATGACGCACACGTACTCACCAGCCGGCCCGCCCTCGCGTCGCCGCTCCCGCGCCGCCTTGGCCCTGGCCACCATCTCGCCGTAGAAGCCCTCCTGGTGCTCCCGCACAAACTTGGCGTCTCGCTTCCACTTGGCCCAGCGAGCCGGCACCCACCGCAGCGGCACGATGAAGTCCACCGGCGGCGTCTTACCCGGCTCCAGGAGACCCGTCAGCAGCTTCTGTCGGTAAAAGTACGTCCGGAGCAGCTCCGGACTCACATCGGCCTGTCCGCTCAACGCAACCAGCGGTGTGCTCAACGCCCACACCCGCAGGTGTTCCAGGAAGTCTCCTGGTCGGTCCACGAGGCTCTTGACACAGCGTGAACTCATGGAATCGATGATGGGTCCCAGGCTGTCGATGCCCTGCTGGCTGAGGAACCACCTCGCCGGCCGCTTCCATCGCTTAAGCAACCGGTCGTTGCGCTGGAACAGAAGGATCTGCCCCATCTCCGGATCAAACACATGGTTGAGGGCGATGTAGTTATACGGCCGTCCCGCATACAAGTGTCCGCGCCGGTCGTAAAGCTCGTGGATATCCTCGGGGTCCTGCAGCACGATGAGGTTAAGCGGACCGGCCTTGAGCCCGATGATGGGCCCGTACTGCTTCGTCCACTCCGCAAAGGTCACGTACGACTTTACCAGCGGGATGGACGCGAGGTTGCCCAGGAACGGCACCCCGCGCGGACCCGGGGGAAAGTTCTTTGGTCGGCGAGTTGCGACGTGGGCTTGGACGATGAGAAAGACGACCAGAAGCAGGCATACGGCGAGAGCGGCCCGAGACCACGTCAGGGGCAAATCCGGGTCCAAGGCCGAGGACATATTGTGCAACGGCTGCTTGCTCGACATGATGATATAAGAGCAGTAGTGTCCCGAAGCAAGCAGGAACAAGGAGAAAGGAAGAGAGATCCGATGCTTGATGGGAGTGAGGGAGACCAAGCAATATCCCAAACGGCAAAACAAGGCGGGGACGGACTTCCTATCCCTTTGTTTGCTGATATACTATACCCACCCTCGCAACGCCATCCGACCCGGTTTGCCTTCATGCCAAGAAGGTCGTGGACGCCCAGTTTGCCTCGAGCGCCCAGTCACGACAAGCCAAAACCTCGGCCTGCACTCGCGACTGGCCAGCCCGTGCCGTCTCACACCGTCTCAGACGCCGCACGACACATCTTGTATCATGACGGCGCGACAACGCTCCGCCAATGTAGCCGCTCACCCCGATATATCGGCCGTCGATTCGTCCGCCCTCAGCACATCTCGGCTCCCGGTGACGACCACACACAACACGATCTCGCATCACATCGACACAGCCCCAATGCAAGTACAACGTTGCCCAATGCATTGCATGCAAAGCCGCCCATCCGCGGTCCGAGCCCATTCCCGTCCTGCGGGGGAAACCCAGAACCGCTCTGAATAAGGCCCCCACGTCTATTGACGACTGAATCGGGAAACCCGACCTCGGACTTTTGTGATGCATCCAACACTCCCGCCCACCACTAATCCAATAACCTCAGGTAGGATACTCAATCCCTCGCACCTCGGAATACGAACTACATGGCACAATTGTAACGCCTACGTCCTAAGCCGGCCTCCGGCGTCGGGACAAGCGTCATCCCTTCCATCCACGTCTGTTCCACAATGGCGTTTTGGAATCATCCCGATATAGAGCCACCCACTATCCCTCACAGCCAATCGGCGCAAAGCTATCGTCTCACTTGGGCAAATAACGAACACGACACAAACTCGTTGTAGAACATAAAGGAATTTTCTTCTTCTCTGGTTATCGTTGTTTCTTCCAAACAATACTGCCTCCTTCCAAAAAGAATACCAAATAAGTCAAAGGGAACCAGGTAAGTCCTCCAATCAAAAATCTACACCTTGGTTCGACAAATCCAGGTCTAGGGAATGGACGGCCTTCAGGCCATTACCTCCACTCTCTGTGTACGTGTTTTGCATCCCCTTCCTTCTGTTGCCCGAAATCCCGGGCCAGTTCGCCTTATTTCCCCCAATTGCAAATGAAAATATAGTCACAGAAAAAAGATGACATTACATACAAGGAATCAGACACGCCGGTCCGAGAGCCTCCTCATCAGAATGCAAAACCCGCAATGAATGCTATATAACACCAAAGGACGATCAGAAAAGGGCCGAGTGGCGACGAGCATGAACGCGGGCACCCGAAACGCCACACAACGCCTTTACGCTCAGCTCAGGCAAGTTATAGCCAGTACAGAGCGCAGCCGGCAATGATGATAGCCAGAGCGCTAGCGCTAGTACGCGAACCCTCGCTCTTACCATTGCCACTGTCGGCGCTGTCGGAACTGGAAGCGTCCTTGCTGCTGCCACACTCCTGGTTGAAGCTGGAGGTGTCGCAGTTGGAGGTATCAGCCTGTTGGGAGTTTGTGCTTGAGTCGGAGCTCGAGGAGTCGGAGCTGGAGTCACCAGAAGTTGAGTCGGAGTTCGAGCTATCATCATCGGAGCTGTGATCATCGCCCGACGAGCCGTTACTGCCACCAGGAATGGTACCAACATCTGTCTCTGACGCAGAGGCGGAGGCTGCTGAATTGGTAGACTTGGATCCAGAAGAAGAACTCTTGGAGGCCTTCTTCTTGCCCTTGTCCATGTCGGTGCCGGTGCCCTGGAGCGAGGCGAGGATAGTGTCCTTGTCGCTGTCGACGATGGTGTCGTTGGTGCCACGGATGTTGTTGTAGTAGTAGCTCTTGTTGAGGTTGGTACCAGGGGGGGTTTTGGCGTTGTAGCACTCAATGTCAACCTCGGAGACAGTGGCGAAGAAGTAACCGTAGTTTTTGATGTCTGAGTGATCCCAGTCAATTTCACCACCAGCCCAGTCGATTGTACCCTTGGCGTTGCTGGCGAGACCACCGGGCCAGAGCGACAGTTGGACACGGGCAGGGGTCTGGGGATACTCGAAGTTCTGCGAGGTCGCGTTCCAGGTATCAGCCTTCTTCGTGGTGCGGCCAACCTTGCCGTCAATGAGCCACTCGATCTGATCGGGGGTCCAGCGGACTTCGTACTCGTGAAAGTCGTTGAAGGTATCGGACACGCTGATGTTTGCCGAGTTCTCGTAGTTGGTGATACCCTGGAAGTAGTAGTTGGTCTGTGCGGTTTCAAGATCGACACCGACGAACTCGTAATCGATCTCATCCTTGACATCGGAGAACAGGATAAAGGCAGTGACGACACCGGGGCCGCGGCTGCTCTTAAACTTGGCCTTGACGTTGCCGTACCACATGTAGACGGTGGACGACAGAACGGTGCCGACACTGTCCTTGGGCATGGTCAGGAGGAGGTTGTTGTTGAAGATAAGGGGCTCGCCTTGGGCGACCCAGTCGGCCTTGGAAGGGTCACCCAAGTAGTCGCCAATGTCGGCCACGCGATCGAGCGAGTTCATCTTCATCGAGCGGTCCTGGCAGACGGGAGCGGGGACACAGGAGTCGAGGGAGAAGGAGGCCTTGGGGTCGCAGCCACCGAGGCAGTAGGCGCCAACACCGCACTCACCATAGGCTAAGAAGAGTGTTAGACGTTGATCATCCATCGTCGCTTGGGGCGGGTGAACATACTGGAGCAGCAGGGGGCAGACTCGGGGCACTGGGAGCTGGTAGTACACTCGGTAGCCAGGACGGAACCGGCGCCGACGAGGGCGGCGAGAGCAAGTGATCGCAACATTATGAATACGTTTCGAGTGACGTATCCTCGAAATCAAAAATTAAATGCCGGGTTGAAGGGGCGAAATGAGATGATGGCGCGATAAGTTGACAATGGAGTGTCGAGGTGAAACCCAAACAGTCCAGGTTCAGGTGGTCGATTAGGCAACAGGTACCGAGTATTAGAGTAAGTTTGCGAAAGGCAGAGCCTTGGGCGGTAGTTGCGCGTGCGAAACCCAAGCAAGCGAATGAACTTGAGGTGGTCGCGATGTTGTGTGAGGTGATGCCGAGCGGACGGGGAAGTCGTCGGGCAGTCGCAAGAGCGAGGGAGAAAAAACAGATCAACAAACAACCAGAAGGAGCCAAAACAAGGCACCGCGTGGACGTGAGTCGGTTCTGTTTACTTTGACGGACGGGTTGGGTTGGGGAAAGCTGGAATGCGGGCCTTCGAGAGTATGAAAAACGGCGGCGCGTCGATTGGTGATTCGAGAGTCCAGATAAGCCACGCGATTAAGACGTAGACCCTATGTTCCGGTGAACAACTTCAGGTAGCACGGGCGAATTAATAAAAATGAACCGTGGAAAGAAGACGAAGGACTCGAGTCGGTCGATGTCGGTCGGGAGAGTGAAGTCGGTGGTTGAGTAATGGGCGCGAGCGAGCGTGGTGGTATGGGCGTGAGCGGTTTCCCCTGTCGAACGATTTCCCTTGCTCTGAGCGAGCCGAGGAGGGAATTCCCTGTGGACGGGTGTGCCAATAATAATATAAAAAAAGATATTACTACGAAGAGCCAAACGATACAGGACCAAGAAAAACGACGGCGGTTGAATATTAAAAAGAACACGCCCAGGAACGACTGACTGGGGGTGTTGGGCGATGAGTGGGTTGAGGAGGTGGATGAGGGAGATTGCCAAAAGGAGAGGGGAGGAGAAGGAGAAGGAGGAGAGCGTCCGCAAGGTGAGGTGAGGAGGATTGCTCTTTCCCAAGATGGGATAGAGTTGGTTCGCCCACACATCCCCCATCCACACGAGCCCACACGAGCCTTCCCGTGGTCCGTCCTCTTCTGCTCGCTGACTCTGCATCGCTCCTGCCCAGTCGCCGGGTGTCGGTAACTGCCCAAAGGAGCCACAGGGCTCTCCACAAAGTAAGGAGCAGGGCCCGAAAAGGAGCGAAAAAAAAACGAAGCGACCAGGGGAGGAGAAGGAAAGACCGGGGAGCAGGGGCCAACACGGGCCAATGGGGTCCCTTGTCGACCATCCATGGCGGTGGGTACATAATGATGCCCATCTCCCAGGCCCGGGGGCACCTGCCTCAACTGCACCGAGTCGAGTTAGCCGGCTCGTGACGGACATGGCGCGGTTGGTGCGCGGGAAATACGGCAAACTCCGCAGTTCTCGGGTTTTCGTTCTTTCTTTGCAGGTTCACAGTCCTGCAGTCCACAGGCCTGACCTTGAAACCCCAAGCGGCTGGCCCTGGGTAACTGTGGGCTTTGTGGCATGGCCGGTGGACCGTCCACTGTCTGCCTGCAGTGGTCCATGCCCCCCGGACCGAAATGAAATGGTCGCAGCTGCTTGCCGAAACGGGACTCCCCCTCCGTCCGCATCGTCCACACGAGATGATGAATCCCTGCTTGGCATGGACACAATTCAGGCCAATATTGGTCAAGATTTTCACACGCACATGCACACAGGCAAAGAAACACACAAATCAAGGAATCTTCAAGTCCATATCTGTGTCTCTCTATCCAAAACAGTTCCCCACGTAGCCGCCATCCGGCAAACCGGTTCCTGTGCATCGCCCTCGTTCAGAGCAAGGAAAGGTCAGCTAAATTGCGTGGCGTCTTCATCCGCCCACCAAGCGCAAGCCACAAGTCCCCATCAATCAACCGATGGCACCCGTCGTCCCAATCATCCGCTTCAGCCCTCTCACAGATTGATCTGACGGGGGGGCGGCATGGCGTCCGGTAGAATCCTAGCGGAAGGCTGAGCAGCCGCTCTTTGAACTTCTTCACTTGGCCCCTTATTTGCGTCGCTTCCTATTCGCCGCAGCCGGCACCCCACGGCACATCACGGCACATCACGGCGTCTATCAAGCGGGATCCTCGCATCCCGTGCATTTACTTCCAGACCATCAATACGATATGTTGCGACCCGCCCACCAACAACCATCTTCAGTTGTCAAATCAAACCCATCGAGGTCCACTTCTTCTTACATAGACTCTGATCCATGGTGCTGGCTTGGTAGCGAGGAGGTGGTACCCAGCACCATGGATCAGAGTCTACTACGTAAGGACAATCCCAATCCTGATGTTCAGTTTGCTGTTAATCGAGATAATACCACATGTACTGTGCCGTGTGCAACAGAATGTGCAAACACAATCACACAATCAAGATATGCAACCCAGATCCATCCCCCCCTGACAGTCGACATGTTGCGTGACTAGCCTCGTGTCCACAATGTGCCCAGGTCCTATGCTTGCCATGCTCGCCATGCTCCCCACAGTGGGCTGAGAAAGGCAAACCACCAACTTGACTGCCAAGAATATCTACCAACGCCACAGCTACAGCACTAAATGTAAATTTCCATATCTGACACATTATCATGCAACACCGTTGACATATCACCCATTGACCTCTCAGAGTCATCAGCCACGTCACACAGAGATCTCTCATCCTCAATCTGCCACATGTCCTATGCCGCCATTCGACGCCACCCTCACACAAAGAACCAACAAAGCAAAACCTGCACCTGTAAGGAAAAGAAAAACACACATGTACTTTGTTGTCAATATCACACTGGCTCACTATTTCTCCCTACCTCACACTTACACACACAGGTGTGCACCCATTCTATAGTAACAAACGACTCTCGAACCGGCCCTTTTATTCACCTGCCATAGGGTAGGTGACCAGCCAAGCAGCAGTTGCAGATGTCATACGAGCAAGGCGCTACGCACCGTGCGAGTGCAAGTGTGGCCTGACGCACAACGCCAAAATCATACTGTGTGTAGACTTGACAAATACAGTACACATTTCCCTGTTAAACGACTTCTTGTATCCATCAGCCATAAACCATAATACGGTCAATAGAAACGACTAAGTTGCCGCGACTTTCGTTCAAGGTTCGCTGCACAGACATCCAGGCTTCTTCCCGACGACCCGCTCTCAGGTACCCGAAACTCATGTACCCTTTGTGTCAAGTTACCTGCGGTACCTGCAGTACATACAGGAACCTCCACGGTACTGCCAGTCCCCCACATAGCCTATCCCGGAGGTACCCCTGTGACTCTCCTCCTCGGTACCTGTCAAAAGTACATCGTCGATGTGCATGCTGGACTATACTAGTCTTCTGAGACTTCGTGGCGGCACATGGTTATCAAAGTTGCGACTTACACACTGGAGCCCCTACATTTACGTTGCAGTGCAACCAAGATAAAACCAAGCGTTTGGGGTATAACTATCACCGAACCTAATTCGAACAGTCTCCCCTCCCTTCCATCCAAGAAAGAAAAGAAAAGATCGACGACAACCCAAAAAAAAACAAGCCCGTCGTCTCTTGCTTCGGGCCCCGCTTCGCAACGGTTCGCCCCCGCATCTCACCAGGCAATTACAACAATGATTTCCAAACACTGGCACCAGACCACCTGGTCAATCGACCGAACCAACCTCTCCCATCTGCAATTTATCCCGTGACTAACGAACCGTCCTCCGATCCACCGCTCACATCAAAATACCGTGTCCCAGTTGAATCCCACCAGCCTTCGCAGGCAACCCATACAAGAGTTTCCCTGCAACGATTGTCCATCGTCCATCCCAGTCACGTCGTGTAGGATGCCAGTCGTAGTCCTCAAAACCTCCAGTCCCAAAGAGTAGTAGAAAATCCGGTTAACCCTTTCCTCCATGTACCTCATCGAAAAGGAGAAGAGAAAACGGAGAGGAATAAAATTAAACAAGTTCCAGGGTGAAGAGTGTAAAATAAAACGCCGACAGTTCACTTCTTCCAATGTTTTTTGTACTTTTTCGTGTGTTTCCGTGCCACTTAGTCGCGCCACTATCGTGGAAATAGGTATTCATGGCGTCATAGATGGGTCGCAAACGCGGTCAGCTTAGCTCTACAGCTATGCTATTGCCAGTAGGGCCAGTGATGGACATGCCACGCTGGTGACATAGTCTATCGCCCCTTCGAGTTGGCGAAGAGATCTGTTGTGGGGTTAGTCTGACCAGCGTCGTCGCGGCGCCGCTGCTAGCGGCCGAGCTTCGTGACCATACCCGGGAAATGCTCTTTGGCGTACTGCTCGCATGCCTATGAGGTGGTTTGTTAGTCACGGGTTCATCGGGTTTCTGTTGGGGGTATTCCGTACCTTGGCAGGCTTGCCGACCTTCTGGCCAATAACCTTCCACTTGTTATTCTCGTACTCCTTAATGGCGTTCAACAACGCTTGGCTCTGATGGAGGGGAAAGTCAGCAGGGTGGTTCAAGAGAAGGGCTGGATAAAGGTTACCTCGTCCTCAGCAAACTCGGCATAGTGCATGTCCTGACACAGTGTTAGATTTTAACCCGACTCCTGTTGGGTTCCAGCGTTGTTGGTCACGCACCTTGTACCAGTGCTTCTTGACAGATCCCTCTGTCCTGGTGGGGAATGTCTATAGATCCGTTAGCTCGTGAACCATGTATCCTTACAGCACACTCGACTTACCTTGGCGATCTCCGCCCAGCTGTTTCCCGCATCTCGCATCTGCTTGAGCCTTAACTCCTCTTGCGGGGTCCAAGGAGTGTTCGTCCTGCTCTTCTTGGCGGGAGGTGGTGCGATTGGTGCAGAGTTCGCATCATCGGTGGGGGCCTGAGGTTGCTGAGGAGGGGCAGACTGAGGAGCATGTGGTGCAGGAGGAGCAGTAGGAGGCTGAACCTGAGAGGCGGCGATGGGGGCGGGAGGGGCCGAGGTGGCCGGTGGCGGAGCGGCTGACGGAGCGGGGCGCTTCCGCTGTCGACCACCTTGCGCTGGGGCCGGCGTCGGGGTTTGTTGCTGTTGTTGTTGCTGCTGCTGGGGCGGGGGCCCGTTGGGAGGCTGCTGAGGGACGTTCATGGGAGGTTGGACGGGAGCTGGATGATGTTGCTGTTGCGGCGCCATGTTGGGCTGAGGCGCGCCGTAGGGAAACTCCATACGCTCGTTTCGGCGGGCCATGTCGGCCTGCTGGTACGGGTGAGGGTTGCTATGAGGGCAGGCCGGTTAGCATAGAGACTTGCCTCGACCGTGGGACGTAGCAGCCGGCATGGAATGGGCATGGTGGCCGGCGGACCAGAGGTGCCCAAGAGGGATCTGCAGGGACAAGAGGAAAGGTAGCCCCAGGTCCCAGCAGGACAACGACGACGGGACGTTATAAAGCATCACCAGGAGAGGCCCGTCGGTGGTGATACAACGACTGGAGTGCCAACAGCGGAGGGGGATGTGTCAGGGATGGGGGGGTACATTGGGTACAAGAAGGACCCGGTGGTGCCGCAGCCAAGTGGCAGAAGGTAGACGCGAGAGGTACAAGAGACAAGGAAACGATGTACTCACTGCATATCATTGGGCTGGTGGGTGGAGTTGGAGTAGACGTACTCCGGCACGGGGCCGACCTGCCACTGCTGCATGTTCTGATGAAAGAGGCGAAGTCAGCGACAAAGCCTTGCACGATGATGAGAGAAGAGAAGGAAGAGCAGGATTGAGCTTTGAGATGCCAGGTCAAGCGCGAGCGAGGTTAGGGACGGGAGAGCGACAGTCACCAAGCCAAGCGGGCCGACCGGTCACCTATCTGCACGCGTGGGTCTGCAGAAACGCGGGCGGATGTCGACGCGACCAGGGTCCTGAGTCGTGAACCTCAAGTCGTAGCCGTCGGTATCGTGACAAGAAACGACCACCGCAATGACGGCTACTTCTTATTGAAGCGACAGCAGGTGACAGAGACAACGTCAGGACCAACGGGAACGAGGAAAATCGCGACGGCGCTCGTGGGTGGCGGCCACGGGCTGGTGTTGCGGGACAAAACGACGACGACAACAAGCCGACGCGGAACGCTCAAAACGCGAGGTCAAGACAGCGCAAGCGCAACAAGAAAAGCGAGACAACGAGAGACGAGCAACAGAAGAATGGAATACTTACGGGCAATGTAACTTGGGGTCAAAGTTGCATAAGACACATCCGACGCGGAGAGAACCTCTCGAAAACAACCGGGGCAAGTAACGCACGCCCTGGCTGCGGATGCTAGGGACAAGACAGATACACGAGCGTGGCCAGGCGGCGCGAGTGTGTGTCTGGGTATTTGAGGGCCTGGGAGGGGGCTAGGGGATTGACGTGAGTGCGCAGGCGAGGGAGGGGCGTGGGATGGGCGAATGATTGTGGCCGTAGCGAGTGGGAATAGGTAGCTTGTGCTGTGCTGTTCCGGGGGGGTTAGCCTGTTGCTGCTGTGCTGCGTGCGGTGCGATGGTGAGCGGAGCCCGGTGGTATTGAAGCTGGCTGTGCCGGATGATGACGACGGAGCTGGTGCAGGACAAGCAGGTCAGCGTCTAGCCAAAGAGGAGGCGTTTGGGTTAGGTTGCGACGTCGTGTTGCGCGCTGCTGGCATGCGCGTTGTGCGGATGAGGTGGTGCAATGTTGTGCTGCTACACAGCCGATTTGAGTGATGGGACGGATAAGCCTGGTCATGGGCTTTTTGGGGGCTGGGAGAGGCTTAGAGGAGGGCTGGGGCTGGACCCGGCTGGGATGGATGGAAATGGAGACAAGCAGGTCTTGGCGGGTTGGTGCGAGGAAAAGTGAAGGTGTGTGTGCTTGTGTGTGGATGTGCGAGATGCTCAAGATGGTTAGGGTGGTAGCGGCGGGTAGCTTGTAACCATTCCCAGTGGCTGAAGAAGAAGACTTATTACTCACTCACGGGGCGGGAGGCGACGACGACACGACGCAGGAAGAAAAAAGCTAGATGAGCAGGTGTTTGCCGATCCAAGGTTGGTAGCGTAGTGTAGACGCGACGGACGACAGGACGGGTGGTTGGTTGGGTGGGGAGAGGGATACACGAATTGCAGAACTGCAAGGCGAGGAGATAGATGGATGAGGAGACGGTGAGGTGAGCAAGTACAGGCCTGGTTGCGTAGGCTTGCGTATGTCCAGGCAGATGGGGCAAAGGGAGCGCGGTAATGGGCAAAGGGTGAAGGGGGATTGTGGATTGTGAATGGCTGTCAGCCTCCTCGGGTGACTGCTCTGACAGTCGGCGGGCGGACGACAGCGGATGTCAGTGGTGACGGAGTGGCGGGTGCGTGGTGGCCGGCGACGCCAACAGCGATGGAGCAGAGGCGGCTGGATCGCGGATCTGGAGGTTTCGTCCACGGGCCAGATGCAGTGGATCCAGTGCAGTCCTGGGGAACTGGAACGGGAACGAAGTCGGTGACAGGACAGGGCAGAGACGAGACGAGACGAGACGAGAGAGGGAAAAAGGGACGAGCGACTGAGGCGGCGATGGATGGTACCTGGCGGCAAAGTAACTCGGGCGGGCAGGACCTGGGAAGTCGCTGGGACCTGGGGGGAGGGGAAGGCGGTCGCTGGTCGATGTTTTGGACTGGTTGCCCTTTTTTTGGTGAAGGGGGGAGAAATGGGGGAGCGAGGTTTTGGGCACGGCGCGACAGAAGGCTACTGACCCTGGACCGAAAAGTGGGGCGCCGGGTCTCAGCAGCCTGCGGGTCTGTACAGTGGCGGACGCCTCGCGCACGGATCGACTCAATACTGCCGCCGTAGCAGTGCACAGTGCCATCAAGCAAGAGCGGGGCTTGTCGCTGCCTGGGCGCACGGGCCAGGGAATGCTGCAAAACCTGGAAAAGGCTTGGGGACGGGTGACAAACCAGAGGTACCTCGCGCCGCCGCCGCTACGTACCCCTCGTACCCAGCTGTACATCCCTCGCCGCCGCCCTCTGCAGCCAACCCTCGGTCACTCCCAGCTTGTTTGCCCCGGCCGCTCGGGTCACTTTGCGCCTTGTTCGCGCCAGGTTGGGCCACCGGGCTAGGTACCGAGGTACTTGCGGTACGTCCGGATGGTACCATCATGTGGGAAAGCATCTGATGGCGGATGGTTGCAGTCAATGCATCTGATGAGAACAGGCTGTTCGACAGGTCACCGAATCAGCCGAGCGAGTGTGTTCCCGTCGCCCACCGCGAGGATCGCATCAATGGGCATTGCTGGAGCAGCCGACTCGTCAACCAATTCCCGATCTCGATGACGGTCCTATCTGTTCGGGGCCGGGCTGGAAGGTGGGTAGAAGGGAAGAGGACAGGCCAAGCTAAGCCACCAAGAAACCGGCTGCCATGGAAGCGTCGGAAACCGACAAAGCAACGTTGACGATTCCCTGCATATTTGCGAGAGGATCGCCGTCGCACTTGCTCGTAAGCGGGTGTCTTCCTCTCCCGCAAATGAGTGGCTGCGCGATCTCCATGTGCTTCCATGTGCGCTCCGATCATGAATGATGATGCCGGCGCTCATCGAGATAGAATGGAGCCATTTAACAAACTGTCTCAGGGGAGGCATCAAGCTCCTCCTATATATTCGTCCTGTTCATAATCGCCAAAGTCCATTCGATTGCTTCCTTGACCAGGCGATGAAATTGCCATAGACTGAGGCGTTGTCCCGAGGCATATCATCCGTCGATTTGATGCAATCGCTCGCCATTGCGGCGAGGTTCCCTACCCCGACTATCGAGAAACCCCCTCTTCCCACTGGTCCGAGGTGACGTCGCGGCACCAAATTGTCAACGACTCCAGCCAGTCTCGCGAGAGACATCAGCCTTATTTAATCATCTTCAACGGCCTCGAACTGGCCCGGGCCGTCAGTCACTTCAGTACTTTCCCCAGGTACCGACACCTTCAAAATGGGGCAGGATCAGAGCCGCAACCACGGATATGCCAGATGCTCCACCCCCAATGTACCTCATGTACCCAGCAACCTGGCCGCGCTCGAGCTAAGATCGTGACCTCCAGCCTGTGTACCTTGGAAGTCTCTCGTCCTCGCTCAACGACTCAACGACATGTCTGTCTAAGTCGACGCGCGCACGATCCCCGGCGCGTGGCTCTCCGAACGACAATGTTGATTTCAGTTGCGTTCAGTTTGTCGAGCCAAGGGGGAAAATGCATAATTTCTTAATTCCCCTCGAAACCAACTTTAACTCAGATCGTGTTGCCCGGATCACCCTCATCAAACTGCCTCGGTGTGTCAGATCTTACTCGGCGACTGATCAAACGAATGTCAGAGTCAAAACAGCATTTTACACGTCAATTTGAGAAACTTGAGGCAATCTTGTAGCATGCAGCTGTCGGATGTGTTTGTTCCCCCCTGCCGACTGACGACTACTCCCCGTGTCCAGGTCCAGGGTAGGAAGCCAGGTGTCAGATCAACATCGATCATCAATGCGAACTGAGAAGTGGGAATAAGAAAAGTTTGCGTGCGGAGGTTTCTTACTTTGGAGATCGTTGGATGATCTTTCTGCCTCGAGATAATAAATTTCTCCGACCACATCTTTTGGGAGAGCCACGTAGTCGCCTACTTTCGAAACGGTGTCATAAGTGGTGATGGGGTGATTGAGCGCACAGGAATGCAAGTTTTATGGAAGCCTCATGATCACCGTTTTCCTGCCTCAGGCGAACGACCCTGAGAATTTCGGAATTCTAGAAACAAGACGAGCCTCCTTGGTAGGGCGACTGACAAGACCGTGCAACCCCCCCCTCCCCCACCGCAGTCCAAGGGCATCAGCCCTGCCGTTGGGGTTGAACTTGGCAAAACTGTGTCAGCTTCATCCGCTGCAGATGAAACCTCTCGGCTGCACGGCTACCTGCGTAGGGAGAGACAGCGTTGTGCTCTTGACTCTTTTGAGCCTTTACCCTGGCCAGGTGAGGAGTCAGTGCAACGCTGACGGATGAGACCAGGGTACGGATTGAAATGCCAAAACAGGCAATGGGGATTCAACTCGGGAACTAGAGGCAATTGTGCGGTGTAGAACTCTTGGGGCTCCTGAAACTGGTTGCTAGAGATAGCAAGATCTAAGGTTGGAAACTCCAAACCTGGAGGCGCCAAGAGATGGATGTCTGTTGCATCGCAGGAGTCGGTTGTCTGTGACTAAACACGCGTATCTTGATGATGCTACCGAACAGACGGGGCTGCACCGTCACGCGATGGTCACACGTCTGGTTTACTACTCTCAGTCGGGAAACGTCAACAAGGTTTGACGCGGAGCCTGTTTTGATCTTGTAACTGATGTTAGATCGCCCCGGGAAACAACTCAGACGAATATTGGGAATGCGAGTCACATGGTAGCAACGATCGGTGCTGTGACATCTCGGTGGCAACCCCTCGAAACAGAACAGGCGCGGAGAGAAGACTGGCCAGTCAGCGGTGGGCAATAGTACGCCACAGCTAAGATCTGAGGCTGCTACGACTCCAGACCGCTGGTTGAACAGGGGATCCGTATTATTAGATCGTACCCCAATATCGTGTTTGAAAGGTGCTTCAGACTCTGACTGGCCGAAGGCATCCGGATTCGCTGGAGCCTTGTTCTGACGCCGGGGCCGACGACATCCGACTTGGCTGGCGCTGGGAAACTAGTTCGCTTCCTCGGATGAGGGATACTCCGGGGCACCCACTGAAACTTGTTGCAGATGGTTTCCTGTCAGCGGTCTGGACACAGAGGGGAACTCAGCGAGGGAGCATTGAGCATGCATCCCATGCCCCCCTTGGCACGGCGGCAAGGCCAGAGCCGGCTGCTGCCGACGGGGTGCCCCCCCAGAGAGGAGGGGGATCGCTTAAGGACGGGCGCCAGCGTGATGATCTTCAGGGCGGTGGCTCAGGGCCCGTCGTCTGAAGACCAGATGAGGGGAGGATCCGCAGTGTGGCAGCAAATGTGCAAGATGGGTTTTGGGCAAGCCTCCAATCTGGCATCTAATCATTCGGGCGGCACAGGCTCTAGGGTGCACGAGTTAAGATGACGTGGAGCGGGGCGTCTGTGGGTAGATGTTTGCGCAACTAATAAACTCGGGACACGGGAATTTGATGACGGGAGTTGAGGCCACGGCAGAACAGAAATGGAAAGGAAAACATGTTCGTATTCCCCATTTCCCCAGTGTCCAGGGCTCTGGGACCGAGAGTGGGAGTGGGAACTGGGAGCCACGAACTGGCCAAGCGGCAAAAGCAAGCCTGGCGATGGTGTCTGCTTGTCGAACCGGCGCCAGTGTTTCCTGTGTGTTTCCTGGAGTCATCTCTCGCGTCTGGGGATTTGTTTCCATGCTGGAACATAAACATGGCATTTTTCGGCGGCCGGGAATGCAAGACATCTAGCATCGTCGTCCCCTTTCCCTTACCGCCCAGCACGTATACCCTTCGCCACACGCACACCCCTCCCCTGGAGCCCTGGAGCCCTTTGTGTTTTCCATGTTCGATTGCCCAGGGTCGTCGCCGTTTTGACGAAACCCGGCGGCGATGCGAGAATTTGGCCAGAGTTGATCCCGCCAATCAGTGGCAAATGGCTTCCTGATACTGAGGTGAAATTACGCCAGTGCGCTAGCGGGTTTCAAGGTGCCCTGACCCCGGACGACGTGGGTTTTTGTGGCTTAACGGGGCTTGACTGGGCTGGAAACGAGCGGGCGGCGGGCGGATTGGGGAGAGTGCGGCGCGGGGTGTAGCTCTGAAAGATTCATGGGTTGTTGGTTGGTTGCAAGTTGGCGAGTTTTAGCAGTCGAGTTAGTGGGCCGGCGTGAGGAACTACCAGCACTGGTGAAGCAAGCGGGCGGGTGATGGGGATTGCAGAAGCGTGGTGAGTGTGGTGATTGGGAAATTTGCATTTAGCATTGGGTGTCTAGTTGTTTACTCTGTACACAGGACCTGCTGAAAGCGGAGATGGCGAGATGGCGAGATGGGGACGGACTGATGCCATAGTGGACGTTTTTACTGATGCTGACCACCGAGAGCCCGCTTTTGATGATGGGCGTGCCCTTTGCACGGGAGATCTCTCGCCCACCTATCACACGGGGTGAGGGGGGACGGGTTGGGCAAGGATCATGCAGCAAAGGAAACAGTTGGGGCCTGTTTCGATGGAACCACTCCAAACCAAACACTTGGGACCGTCTGGACTCGCTTTGGCCATGTCGACGGTGGGTGCGGACGCCGCCCGGGCCAAGCAAGGGAGCGAGAGCGAGAGGAAAGACGAGAGAGTCGGTCAGTATGTAGAAGGATGGAACAGGAACAAATGCCATCCGTGAACCAGGGAACAGCCCTGGAGCAAATCCCCGGGAGCAAAGCCACGACTCAGCCATGGCATGAAAGATGGCAAACTAACCAAGACGACTACTGTAGGAGCGGGATGTAGCACGAGCGCCAACGAGAATCCACAATTTCCACATGTCGGCCGGATCGTACACAGACCAGACGCCGATGACAAGATGGCAGACAAGATGACCAGATCACAGGATCACGGGCCAGAGGATTTTCCAACCTACTGCAAGTCGACGACTCCATCGCTCCATTATCACGGAGTCGACGGGGCGGCCAGCAACCGTTCGAAAAGAGGTCGGCCACTCGGCCAATCAGGGACCCCTGTCGTGGGGGTGGACGAGGAGGGTTCAGTTAATAGAGGGTGGTCTATTGCGGCGGCCGGGAACACCTGAAGCTGAGGTCGGTGCAACCCCGCCGCCGGGCGATGGACGTCCCCTGTCTGACAAGAGTCGAGACGACGACTCGGCCGTGTGTGTGTGGACGTTGGTAGTAAGTAGTAGTAGCGTGCTGTAGTACACGCAGTAATCAGGCAGTACTCGAGAGAAGAGCCTGTTCTGCGACTCTACACTAGACCCAGTCCATCCCTCGCAATTCGCAAGATCGGATGCCAAGCCAGGGCCGCCACAATAAACCGTGCCGCACAGGCCCGCAGCTTGGGTTCCTGGGTTCCTTTGGTTCCTTGCCATGCCTTGCCTCTCTACGTAGTAGTTCTGGATGCTGCTGCTGCTACTGCTGCTTCGGCTTCTGCTTCTGGCCAAACCCCAAGACCAGGGCTCGCCCTTCGCACGCCCTCCCCGTCGTCCCAGGCATTGAACCCCCAGGGGCCCAATCCGGGCGGACGAAACTTTGATTGAGGCGGCGCTACGACGGTGGCGACCGTTTCCCGCCATGGATCTGGCGGGAGCCGAGCCTCTCAGCGAGGCCGCGATCAGGATTTCCCTCGCCCCAACGAGCCTTGACGAGTGTCCAGATGTGTGTGTGCACGCCGGTGCGGTGGTGGGCCCGCTGGCCGCCTCGCTTGACCCATGGACACTTCGCTCCATATTCCTTTTTGATAGATCTGGTCCGTGATGCCGAAATGCACGCCCAAACAATTGCCATCTGGGTTGGGTCACCGCAAGTCCGTACAGAGAGTACATACGAGAGAAAGAGAGAGAGTGAAGAGGAGGGGGGGTTCGCCACCAACTCGCTTCCTGTCGCCTGTCTCGCCTGTGATCTCGTGAGAAACTTGTGTCGTCTATTCTCCGAGGTTGGTTTCCAGGAGGGGGGTTTTGGTGCCTGGTGCCTGAATGACTGATTGTCTCCGTATTCCGCCTCCGTTGTCTGTCTCCGTGTCTAAACGTGTTTGACGGCAAAACGAGACGCAGGAACCCGAGAACGGGACGGAACACACCCAACACACTAGGCAAGACGAGACAAAACAAGACGACCCGGAGAACCCAAACAGTCTGCGTGTGATGGCCGCTCTTGTCGCAAGTTTGGTCCATCTGGGTTTGGTTTGTGGTGTTGTGTGTGTGTCCTGCTGCACCGCTCACTCGGCAGGCCGGGCTTAGACTACTGCGCTAATACTCGGACCAGGGCCCCTGGCCCCTGGCTTGGGTCCCGGCCTGGTCCCTGACATGGTCCCGAACATCCATCATCACCGCTGTGGCCGTTGCAATCTGCAGGGCACAGCTGCTATGTACCTTACACTGCCTTACGTACCTGGCATACCTGGTAAACCTGGCGTTCCTGGCGTACCTACCTGGCGTACCTTGCATGCTCTACCTACCCTACCTACCCTACCAACCCTACCTGGCAGCGCCTCGTACCTGGCGTGCGTACCTTACAGTAGGCCGTCCACTAAACCTGGGTCTTCTACTACGTACCGATACCGAACCAGGCCCAAGTGGGCTTCCGACTTCTAACCTGCAACTTATTATACCACTTGCCCCTCCCGCAATCTATTTACTCCTCCTCTCTTCCTCTCTTCTTCACCTGGATGTCATTCCTCTCTATCCATCACCTTTTTTCTTCTACCGATTCCTCGTGGGAAAGCGCTGTTGCGTTTCTATTCTTTCTTTCCCTCTTCCAATTTTTTCCCTTCTTCTGACTTTCCCGCAGCCAGAACCCACTCTCCTTAACCCGCTTGGAACTACCAACTGGCTTGGCTGCTGACACTCCTTTGAACCGGTAACAAACCAACAACAACTTTTTTTCACACCAAACGCCCATTTTTTATACCACGACTTCTTTGATCCATCTTGTGGAAACCACTCCCTCGATATCCGGTGCCTCTTAGTTTTTTCGAGTTCTTCTCGCTGGATAAACAAACAAGGACATCCGGCTCCCTCGATCGATCAATCCCTTACGATTCTCTCCGCGTGGTCTGGTGTTTACCCGCCTGGCTCTCTCTTCTCGACTTGGTTATCACAACCACCAACAGGAATACCAGTGATATTCTTTCTTTTCGACTCACGACGACTTTTGTCTCTGTATTCACTTCAAAGATACCCAATCGCCCATTTTAAGAGAGGAATAAACTCCTCCAGTAACGACATCCGAGCTCAGGAAAATGTCTTGCAGACAGACAGCTCAGGCCCAAGGGCCATATATGCCCATGCGGGATGCCATGGACCGCCACGACTACGGTGTCACCAAGACCCGTAAGGCTTCATCCACTGGCGGCGGACGCGCCTGGAGCGAAGACGAGGTAAGTCGGACACAGTTCCTTGATTGGTGGCAAGCAGCATCCAACTAACACGTCATCACAGGAGCACTATCTCCTCCAGACTCGCCTCCAGAAGATGCCCTACAAGTACATTGCGGCGCATCTCAAGAAGACGGAATTGGCATGCCGTCTTCACTATCACCAGCTCTCCCACGGCAGCAACCGACGCAAGCGCGCTGCGTCCTGCTCGTCGGCTGGCACCTCCAACGATCACTCGCCTGCCATGGCACAGAGGGGACCCAGCCCGGCCCGCGAAAGCGTGTCTCGCTCGGCCTCGCCCCCCGGGAGCTCCATGAGCTATAGCCCGCCGCCCCAGAGCAACGGCAGCAGCTGTATCCAGCTCCCCAGCATCATGACCTCCGGAGAGGTGTCTCGGTTGCCAGCCATCCTCCCGAAGCCCTCCTCCATGACTCTCCCCCACCCCACAGCCTCTTCTCAGACGTATGCCTCGCCGGTCGCGGACAACCACGTTTCTGTTTCTCACCCCTCCGCCTACCACCCTCCCAGCCACCACCGAACAACTCCTCCTCTTCGCCTCGACTGCTCAGGCCTGCCCGCGCCTACGATGCAGGCTCACACCTCCGCCCACGTTGACCTCTCCCGCCTCCACTCCATCTACTCGGCTCACCGAAACTCCTTCTGGTCTGCCGTCGCCAACGAGTACGGTCCCAACGTCTCCCCAACCGTGCTCGAGCAGGCCTGGAAGACGGGCGCCTGCTGCAGCCAGACTGCGCTGTCACCCATCACGCCCATCTCGAGCCCGGGCAATGGAGAACGGGATCCTCAGAGCAAAGGCCAGGACAAGACCCGTATCTCGTCGATCCTCGGCATCGACGCAGATCCGAGGACTGCTCGCGATAGAGATATCGTGAGGAGGATGGAAGAGGAGCGCTTCGGCATGATGCAACCTGCCCACTAAGCTGCTTTCTCTCCACCTCTACCTGCCTGACAACCCACCTCAAGGCAATCCCCGGGAGCCGGGAAGGGCCTAAGATTCACCCAATGGTCTTTTGCCCGTGTATTATACGCACGTTCTATTTCATTGGCCACATTCTTTTACTCTGATCCTGCGGCACTGGTACCTTTGCATGGGACGCAAAGGTGCACAGTCATCCGCAGTCGATATCTATAGCACCGCGCATGCGGGGCAGGGGGCGTTTTAATTGTGCCTCTTCATTTGACGACACCTACCATTCATTTCTCTTCGTTTTATGGCTTGCGCGCTTTTGCTTTATCTCTTTACTACTCTAACGAGACGAGTATTGTTTAGTGGATGAGATTCATTCTCACGGGATGGGGAAAAAGGGGGTCGGAATACGAGGATTCTACTACAGGACATGAAGGGTAGACCTCGGGGATTGGAGAAACCGTTTTTCACAGCAAATTCTTCCTTCTTCGACTTGGCTTGGAGGAATGTGGACGAGCCGGACGGCTTGAATCTCTTTGTTTGTCGTCTCCTGTTTGTTTCTATTTTTCTCGTTGAGACGTCGCTGTGCAGTTTTGTTTTTTCTCTTGTTTTTTTGTTGCTCATCTTTTCTATGTATTAGTCCCCTATAGTAGGACTACGAAACGATGTGATGAAACTCGACGCCTGTCTGGAGTCTGGCCTACACCGCGCTTCTTGCACATGAGGTTACTTCACGTCTTGGGGGAGGAGATGGGGGATTGGCTAGGTCGGCTGGTAGTTGGCCGACGAAACAAATGTCTTAGTTTATTTTACGCTCTACAAAAATCTGCTCCTTGTCTTGTGTCGATGTGAAGCAATGTGAAACCGGATGATCGACGTATCTGAAGCGTAGAAGGGGGTGTTTGTTGTTTTTTCCTGGTGGGCGACTGACGAGACAGGGCGTGCTTCATGGTTGTAAGATCTACGGGTTTGCGACGGCGGAGAGGGGAGGGCCCGAGCCCCGTTTGCAATGCTGCCATATCACGATGTTACAGTGGCGATGGCCTGGAGACGTTATCTCTGGGGTACAAATGAAAGGGCTCGTGGTCGCCGCTAGCATTGGGCATGACCCTGAATCTTGGGCTCTATGTGAATTTTTTCTTCTTAAAAACCTAACTATAGGCCGATTGACATGTGCTATCTGATGCAATAGGGCGTGCTGATGGCGGGTGTGTGGCGCTCGGCCTGATGCGCGGCAGTATTGGATGGATGCATGCGACGGTCGGAATTCTGTTATCTCGAGTTCCACCAGGGCGTGCGGAAGCTTTTTTCGCATCCTGGTTTTCGGAGCCTTCGGTATGTCCCCTGCCCGGTCTGCGGAAAATGCGATATCGGGAGGAGAATCTAGGTTTACGCTTTTGGGATGCCGCATCCCCGGACCGCGTGGACCAAAGAGCCCCTCCGCGCATCGGGGCCCTCCCCGAAGATCGGCGCGGAGGCCGGAAAGCCGGAGGTGGACCGTGCGTGATTCGACCCGGGCCTTGGCCGGAGTCCACAAAGGGCTCCGGGACGGGTGAGGTTCGGATGTGGACGAGATATGCCAAATGCAAGCCGTGGAAAGCAGTCAGCGGCAGAAACAGCGGAAGCAGGAACGGCTGGAATCTTGATGGGACCACGCCTGCTCGTTGGCATATGATTCCGCAGTGCTTCCGCCGCCACCATGCTGGCTGGCCTCAGGTTGACTTGGACTCGACGGCGGCCGATTTTAATGTGGACCTAGCCAACGTTTCCCCTCTTTGGCGTGTCTAGCCCGGCCACGACGACACACACACACAACGCGCACACAACACAGCGCGTGAGCAGCCTTTTGGAAACTGGGGCCTTGCACTAGCTAAGCTGCGCTGCGCTGCAAGGCCTGGGGCTCGTTTCCTCGGATCCGCTGTGGCCTCGTGGCCCCATCGAATTGCTAAGCCGAGGGCGCGCATTCGACGAGCCCAATGGATGCCCGCTGCGGAGGAGGGGTTAGTTGCCAACGGTGGAGCAGCTTTTTCTTCTCGTGCCCGTTTCTGCGCTCGGGAAAACAGCCCGGCCATGACTAGGTTCTGGGGAGGAGGAGGTTCCGCCTTGGGGGATTGATTCCATTGGAAGAGGGGAGGCATCAATCGCTGGTGGTGAAGAGGGGTGAGTGAGGTGGTTTCGTCATCGTCGTGCCGTGCCGTGCCGTCTGTTTTCTGCCGTGAGTAGCCTTGTGTTCTACCATCTCGGGCGTTTCTCGTACTTCACACCTTGAGACTATTGTACCTAGGATACCTGGTAAGTGGCCGGTGTGCTTTCTCCTTGTGCCCCTCCTCCGTTATCAATCTCTATCTGGCGAGCGAAAACCCTAACTACACCCTCGCACGCCGTGTCCCCTCCGTGGCGAGTGTCACCGCCAGCACGCCCTTTGCTAACGGCCATTGCCATTGCGTCCGCCGTCATTCCCCACCAGTGATGTCCCCATGTGCCAGAGGAAGCCCTTTGACCGGGTTCCTCATCTCGGCCTAATTGGCAATGCTTCTCTCCCCAATCGCTCGCTGCAGAAGTGCTCCGGCCGTTTTGTTTAGCTTGGCAACCGGGTAACAAGACGCCACCACCCCAACTCTCTCCGCACCCGCTCTCTCCGCACCACCCACAACGCCCGTCGCACCACATTTTCCCTTTCACCTTGTTGTCCGCCTCTTCTTGTTCTCCCCTGTCTGACCTGACCTTTGCTTGATTATTTCTTTCTCCGACATCGCTGCTCGTTGATGATTGCCGATTGATCAGGTCGACGTGCTGATTTTCGACGCCCTAGAACTCTTACTCTTCCTCCCACCCGGACAGGAGCCAGAGTAAATTCGAAAGTAGAACCTTCTTAACCAAACTGCAGAGAGGATACCCTCGGTTTTAAATTCCCACCATGGCGGACCACCAGAAACCCACCACCGACCCGGCCCCCACCCGCGATCCCAAGGCCCCGGAGGACTATATCCAATTCCCCTGTCTGCCCCCCGGCGGACCCCTCAACCGCTGGTCTGCCAAGATTACCCGTGAACATGACTATCCCGGCGCTCAGGTATGTTAGCGAGTCTGTGTCGTCTGTGTCGTCTGAGGGCCGACAGAGGGCGGTCAGAAATTGGGTTGCGAGTGAGCAAAGAGAAACTGACTCAGGTCTAGGCCATGCTCTACGGAGCCGGTGTCCCGAACAGGGAGATGATGAAGACGGCGCCCCAGGTCGGCGTTGCGACAGTCTGGTGGCAGGGAAACCCGTGCAAGTGAGTCTCAGATGAAGAGAAAGGAGGTGACCATTGAGGAATTATAAGTTGCTGACCGAGTCTCCCGGCAGTACTCACCGTGAGTGACGTGAAAGAGCTTGACGGACCACGAGCAGTAAACTTACAACGGGCTAGTCCTCGACCTCGGTCAAATCGTCAAAAAAGCCATTGAGAAGGAGGGTATGCTGGGATGGCAGTTCAACACCGTCGGCGTGTCAGACGCCATCACCATGGGAGGTGAAGGTGAGTGACGTCCTCTAAGATGGACGAAACCCCGAATAACACTCCTCAACCAGGCATGCGCTTCTCCCTGCAGACGCGCGAGCTCATCGCCGACTCCATCGAGTCCGTCACCTGCGCGCAGCACCACGACGCCAACATTTCCATCCCGGGCTGCGACAAGAACATGCCCGGCGTGGTCATGGCGGCCGCCCGCCACAACCGGCCCTTCATCATGATCTATGGCGGCACGATCCGCAAGGGCAAGTCGGCGCTCCTCGAGAAGCCTATCAATATCAGCACCTGCTACGAGGCCCAGGGCGCCTTCGCCTACAACCGCCTGCACGCGGCCACCGACGCCGGCGCGCCCGGCCGCACCAGCTCCGATGTCATGGACGACATCGAGAAGCACGCGTGTCCCGGCGCCGGCGCGTGCGGCGGCATGTACACGGCCAACACCATGGCGACGGCCATCGAGGCCATGGGCCTGTCGCTGCCGGGCTCGTCGTCGTACCCGGCCGAGTCGCCCGAGAAGCACCGCGAGTGCGAGCGCGCCGCCCGCGTTATCCGCACGACGATGGAGAAGGACCTGCGGCCGCGCGACCTGCTCACGCGCGCGGCCTTTGAGAACGCGCTCGTGCTGACCATGATCCTCGGCGGCTCGACCAACGGCGTGCTGCACTTCCTGGCCATGGCCAACACGGCCGGCGTGCCGCTGACGCTCGACGACGTGCAGCGCACCAGCGACCGCACGCCGTTCCTGGCCGACCTGGCGCCCAGCGGCAAGTTCTACATGGAGGACCTGTACGAGGTGGGCGGCACGCCGTCGGTGCTGAAGATGCTGGTGGCTAAGGGCGTCATCGACGGCAGCATCATGACGGTGACGGGCAAGACGCTCGCCGAGAACGTCGCCGACTGGCCAAGCCTGGATCCCGGCCAGCAGATCATCCGCGCGCTGGACAACCCCATCAAGGCCAGCGGCCACATCCGCATCCTGCGCGGCAACTTTGCGCCGGGCGGCGCCGTGGCCAAGATCACGGGCAAGGAGGGCCTGTCCTTCACGGGCAAGGCGCGCGTCTTCAACTGCGAGAACGACCTCTCGGCTGCGCTCGCCGCCGGCTCCATCAAGCGCGAGGACGGCAACCTCGTCGTCGTGGTGCGCTACGAGGGTCCCAAGGGCGGTCCGGGCATGCCGGAGCAGCTCAAGGCGTCGGCGGCCATCATGGGCGCCGGCCTGACCAACGTGGCTCTCGTCACCGACGGACGCTACAGCGGCGCCTCGCACGGCTTCATCGTCGGCCACGTCGTGCCCGAGGCGGCCGTGGGCGGGCCCATTGCCCTGGTGCAGGACGGCGACGTCATCACCATCGACGCCGTGCGCAACCGCATCGACGTCGACGTCACCGACGCCGAGCTGGACGCGCGCCGCAGCCGGTGGGTTGCCCCTGAGCCGCGGGTCAAGAGGGGCGTGTTGGCCAAGTACGCCCGGCTGGTTGGCGATGCGAGCCACGGCGCTGTGACGGATGTCTGGTAGAGACACAACAAGATGATGAGAAGAAGTTGGGTTTGGCAAGGGGCTGGTTGGTTGGTGGTTGTGTTGCTGAGCATCAGTCTGCAAATGTAAATGAGCTCTCGAAACACCAAGGCGGATGGTGGATGGTTACTAACCAGGGGACATGAGAAAAAGGAGAAAAAAGTCGCTTAGTTATATGCAAGCACACCCACCGAGGCCTAAATATCCAAAAATGATACAAATTCGTCTTCTCTCATGTTCGTTCTGTCTGTGAATCATCTCCAACACATTATCCAGGGGCCACAACGCAACACGACACCTAAACGAAACAATGATGGATATGTACATACAGACTCATCTCTATTATTAACAAAAGGCCATCCGTACTGCAAAAAGCCAACAAACGAACGAAGGGTATCGCGCAGACACATGCTTCCTTTCCGTCTCTCCGTCTTCCTCTTCTGCCTAATGCTCACTCCTGCTCTTGGACGCGACTCACGTACTGAAACCAATCCACCAACTTCTCATCAAGGCCTACCACCCAAGAATTATCATATCCTCAGTACAGACCTCTTAAGACCAAATCACCACCTGACTTCTCTCCATCGTGTGCTCCCAAGTCTCCTTTCATATCTGTTGCTGTTGCTGGCAACCCCAAGACAGTATGTCGACCGGTGACTCTCTGGCGGGCTCTAGTCGCCCAGCGGCATGCCCTCGAGCTCATCGAGCAACCGTCGCCAGTTGTCAGCAAGCATCTCTGCGTACTTGACTCGCTCTCCAGCCCAGTCCTGGTTCCAGCGGCTGACGTGGTACTGCGTCGATTGGAACGAGATCAGTTCGTCGCGGATGCACTCCTTGACAAAGACGGAACGGTTATGTTGCTGGACAATGGATTCCTTGTCCTGTTCATTGTGTTAGTAACTCACATCAGACGACGATCTCTTCAAAACTCACCTTGATGATGTTCTCGGCTACCCTTTCAATCTCGCCAGGCTTCACCAAGCCCTCCGGCTTCGATCTCAAGTTGGCCAGCTTCGTCTCGTTGGTTTGGATCCTCCGTTCGAGGTACGGGATGTTGTCCTTGTCCAACCGCTCCCGCCTCTCAAACATCTCTCGCATGCTTACAAGGGCATCGCGCTGTCGCTTCAAATCCTCGAGCACACCCTCGTCCCATCCTCGGCTCTCATCCTCCATCAAAGCTTGGCACGTCCGCAGGTGCTTGCTCATTGCGACCAGGCCGTCGTTGAGCAGGGGAACCTCGTTGGTATCCGTCGCATACGTGTCGGCCGAGGCTTCGGTAAGGGACGCTAGAGACAGGGCAATGCGAGCGTGGTCAGCTGCCACACCCTCGGTCCGCTTAACAAGGCGATCCATGATGTTGCAGACGGTGATATACAGTTCGGCGGAGCGTTGGATGCCGGCTCGGGTTCGAGAAAAGAGGTCTTCGAGAGTGGGCGGTAGCGAATCTTCGAGACCTGGGGGTAGTGCTCGCTCGGCGAACTCGTCCTGAACAGAAATCGTGGCCTGTTTGCGCCAAACAGCCAGTTCCTGTTCGTCCTGTTAGGGTCAATGACACACCGTTAAAAAGATGAAAGCAACATACCGTAGGGACGGTCAGAAACATGATGACCATCTGCTCCTGGCTCAACACGGGGTGTCGCACGAGGGCATTCAGGAACCTAGCCAGACCCCGCCTCCGCTTCTCGATGAAAGCGCCGTCGTTGGACAAATGGCTACCATTGACGCCCATGCGCTTGGGCGGGAGCAGCGGTAGGATTCGGAAGGGATATCTCTTGTGGAGGCAGTCCAGCAGCCAGACAAAATCGCTATACCGGCGGATGACCTTGCTGCCGCGACGCAGACTGGCGACTTCATAGTTGTGGTGCTGGAACATGAACATGCCTTCCTTCTCCGGCATCAGAGTCACGATGACGTTCTCCTCGACGCCGTGACCAGTCCTGCCACCGGGCTGGTGTTGCGGGAGACCCGGCGGGGGATTGCCGCTGGGCGTGCGATCAGGTCCGCCAAAGGGATTGGGATCGCTGCTCTGCGGCGTCTCACCAAAGCCTCCAGCGGCGGTGTTGTTCCCATCAAAGTAGCCCCATCCACCGGCCGGGGCGGTGGGGGCGACGGCGGTCTGCTGTCCTCCATTCGCAGCAGGGGCGGGGGGCGACGCGTACTGGGCGACTGTAGGTGTCGCGACGGGAGCCGTCACAGGTGGCGGCTCGACGAAGCTGGTGTGGCCATTTGTGTCGTGGTTCCTGGCGCCGTTTGGCTTCGCGTGATCATGGTTCTTGTGAACATCAGGCGTGTTCCATGGGTCATCCTCGGGCAGGTCGTCCATGGCGGGTCGGGGCAGCTTGGGGGGCCGGGGAGTCGGCGGTGTGTCTTTGGGCGGTGTCTGGGGAGGCTTGGACGCAAGCTCATCCACGGGAGGCAGGATAGGCTCGGCGGTGATGCCGGGGAGCTTGGGTTGCGGCAGGTCTACCAACGAAATGAGTTATTAGCTGTAGTGTCCCCACCAACGGCAAGCCGGGGGACATGAATCCACCGATGCGGTGCGATATGATAAGGTCGCGGACGCAATGGTAATAGGGCAAGCGCCATCAGTCGCTAGCAGGTCTTGATATGTCTTGGTGCAAAGGGGGTGGGCTGGGAAGTACTGCACGGGCGTCACTTACTGCGTCGTCGCTCATCCACGCCGTCGAGGCTGATGATCTCGCCCTCCTGCGCCAGGCCCACCAGGGCCAAGACGACATTGAACTCAGCCCGGCCCAGCGTGACATCACTGTCTCCGGGAGCCACCAGGGACATGATGCGGGCCTGAGCATCGGCGCCGATCCGCGCGGTGGCGAAGAGCTTCGCGATGCCGCCGGCCGCGACCCGTCCGCCGTCGCCGTCTTCGCGCAGGGCAATGTCGAACGTCTCGATGTAGCTGTCGGGCACGTCAGACACGGAGAGCAGGTTGCGGACCAGGTCGGCGCGGCTCTGCTTCTTGCGCGGCGTCGGCATGTCCCACGGCGAGCCGCCGCCGTGGCTGCCATCGTCGTCGGCGAAGAGGCTGTTGGACGAGGTTTTGGACTCGGCCTCGTCGAAGAGGCCGCCGGTGGACTTGGGCCGGGCGGGCGACGCCACCATCGCGGGCTCGTCGGGGGGGGACGTTCCAAAGAGGGACATTGTGGGAGGGATGGCTTCGAGGAAGCGCTCGTCGTCGATGTCGCGCAGCAAGTCGGATCGTCGAGGGCTTCGTCGGCGTCCCGGTCAAGGGCGGATGATGCCTGTCGTAAGAGGGATTCGTAATCGCTATCGAGGGCGCGATGCAGTGGTGGACGAGAGCGCAAGGCCACGCGCCAGGGCACTGAGCAAGGAGGGCTACCGCGGCGGCCTGGGGATGCAGAATGGGCGGCAGAGTCAACAGGAAATGCAGCGGCTAATCAAACAGAGATGCACGCAATTGGGAGGAGGGCGGCAACAGGGAAGAGGATGGGGAGGTTGGTGAAGTCATTCCAGGGTGGAGAAGCCAGGGCGTTGGCGTAGTTCGGCGCTGTAACACACCCAGACACCTAGCTCGTGTGGAGCACTACAGCGTACCTAGGTACATGTACCCGGTACTCCCGTACATGCGCCCGATCTTATCGCTCCCGTTCTGCGACGGCGCCACAGTTGGCGTCGCCAGGTACAGGTACGCAAACGGGGCCTCAATGGTGTGGCTGGGTGCGCTTTCATGCTTTAATTCCTCAACCACCGTTGCATGTGGACAACCCATTGCCTCTAGTTTGTGTATCCAAGTGTGATTGTACATTGGTGTTGTCACATTCGAGTACTTTCTCAAGTACGGTATCATACAGTGTCCCAGCGGCCCAGCTGCTCTTCGCTTCTCGACATCTAAAACAGCGTCTCCTCGGCCTGCTTGTTCTCCTTCTTGACCGCGCTCTTGATCTTGTGCACGCCCGGCACTCTAAAGTACAGACTGGGCGACTCGCCAGGCGCCAGCTGGTAGCTCAGGTACCCCCGGTGCGCCGGGTCACGGTAGTACTCGATGTCCTCACGGCTGGTGGGGTCGGGCAACCGGTACCGGAAGAGGTTCTTCCTCGCCTCCGCCAGCACGCCCTCGACGTGCTCCTTGCCCTGGGGCAGCGGCTTGTCTGTGTTAACCGACTCGCCTGTCAGGAGGCGCTTGATGGACAGCCGGGTGTAGTATCTGGTCAGCACCTTGCCGCCCTGGCCCTCGATGGCGGTGATGGCCTGGGCCGAGACGCGCGAGACCATTACGTCGATGGGCTGCTTGAGGGTTTCTGCGCCGCGGGACAGCACCTTGACGCCGTCCTTGACGGTTCCCACGAGGCCGCTCTCGATCAATTCCTTGGGGGTGATTTGCTTCGTCGAGTCGAGTCGTCCCTGGTCGATCCAGGCCTGGATCTGGTCGAGGTTCACCTCCGACATCTTGGCCGCCCGGCTGCGTCACAGTTAGCGAATTGGCACTTTTTCTCGACCTCATCCCAATGCTACTCGCGCTTACTAGTTGTTGAAACCCTTCCGACCGAGCTTGACAATCAAAGGAGTCTGACCGCCCTGGAACCACGGCTTGACCTTGCCGTGCTGCTTCTGACCCTTGTGACCGCGTCCTGACGTCTTTCCGTGGCCAGAGGAGGGGCCACGGCCGACTCGCTTCTTCTTGTGCATGGCGCCCGGGTTGTCTGCGAGGCTGCTGAGGATGGAGGCGTGGCGGTTCTGGAGCGAGAGGCCGGCCATGTAGGCCGTCAGCGAGGTGACGGGCCCATTGGCGGTTGCCCTGCAGCACAGCGACGTGCTGAGAGGGGAGATTCGGGGAGGCATTGTCGCGAGAGAGGGGCCGTGGCCGTGTCGAGTCGATATGAGGCTCTCGCTGGTCTCGCTGTCCGACGTCCAATTTTTTGGGAAGCTTTGGCATGGTACGTACTGTAGAAATGTGGATGCCTTAGGCCACAAGTTCGACTGGACCATCATGTGGGGGACCTCTGGTGTGATCCTCCATGCTGGACGTGTGAGGGATTCTGTTTTGAAGATAGAGATTACTTCCGTCATCTAATCTGTAATAAAAGGCTCTACATCATTGAGCTTGAGGGCCCTCTTCATACTTCAATTGGTCATGGGGCCACTCTCACCATTGTTCGCTGGAGCCGCAAACGACGAGACGGAGGGGTCTAAGTTAGTTCGCAAACTCCGGGGTCTAGACTGGAAATGGGTCGTGTGCTGATGGTGGCACTTTCACCACCAAATCTCTCCCGCTTGTTTTGTTGATTCTTAAAATAAATCAGATTGAACATCTTGTATATGAAAACCGCAGGTTATTGACCAAGTACGTATATGTTCGTCGACCCCCTATAGCACGCCAAAGACATACCGTCCCATTCCCAAACTCCAAGACACCAGTACTCGAAACACCACTCACCACTCACCACTCACCACTCACCACTCACCACTCACCCCTCACAACTCAACCACCCTCTCCGCATCAAACCCCCGCGTATCCTCCAGCGTCGGGCCCTTGAACCCAAGCACGTAGCCGCGCTGGTTGGCGACGACGCGGATGCCGCCGCGCTGGAACTGCGTCGTAAAGTGCGTGTGGCCAAACATCCACCAGGCCACGCGCGCAAAGGCCGGGTGCTGCAGCACGTCGGTCGAAAAGGCCGCCTTCCACGGGTTGTGCTCGTGCTCCGGCCGCGACGCGCCCTTGATACACGGCGCGTGGTGCGTTACCACTAGGATCTGCCGCTCCTCGGTGCACGGCGGCAGTGTGTCCAGCTCTGTGAGCGTCGCCTTGAGCCACGAGACGTCCCGGGCGTGGCAGTCGTTGTGGTTGGATACCTTCCAGCCCTTGATCATCTTGTAGTCGGACACGCGGAGAGTGACGTCGGCCTCGGCCTCTGGCGGGATGTCAGACCAGAGCGTACAACCCAGGATGGTCAACCGGGAGCTCTCGTCGTCCCAGCGGTCGCGGTCCAGCAACACCAGCTTGCCGGCGAGCACCTCCTCCTTCTCCATCTGGCGGGCCTTCTCGATACCCGCCCTGTAGCTCATCTCGTAGAACTCGTGGTTGCCCAGCACGAGAAACACCTTGTCGAAGCGCGCCGTCTGCCGGGCCAGGAAGCGCAGGAAGGCGTCGTAGTCGACCATGCGGCCAATGTCGCCGCCCAGCACGAGCAGGGGGGCCTTGACCTCGAAGTCAAAAGTGTCGTATTGCCGGTTCAGCTCCAGATGGAGATCGGACATGATCTGCACCTGGCGTCCACATGCCGTGCCGTTGGGCGTGGGAGGGCCCATCAACATTTCCGAAAACCGATATAGAATCTCCATTGTAAGCAGGGATCGGCGAGATGCTCTGGGATATAAAGGAGGACTGAAAATGCTTCGAATAGAATGAATAAAGCATCTTGAGAAGAAGTCAGCCCGACTTATAATACCAGTTGGAATGTCTGACCTCAGAGATGGCTGAGCTAGTAGCACGGCCTCCACCCAAGCCACAGGCGCTCTGCCTCAATCCGGTCAGCCCTAGGACTATAGTCATGGCCTAGAAGGTCCTAAAGAATCGGCCCAGTGGCGTAGGTCGAATGACAAAAACTTAAATGACGAAATAGAATAGTTAAACCAATAATGATTAGTTTCGCTGTTTTCAGGCCGTTATCCAGGACAGAAACAGCGCTCCATCATACATCATGAACACCCAAGTACTAGGCCCACTTCCTGAGTACCAAATGCAGTCCGAAATCTATCACAACATTATTCAAAACAGACACCCAGTCTCCGTCTGGACCAAGACCCCAATGCACGTGCCATGTCCCGCAAAGGTCCTTGAGTATCCTGGTCGAGCCGAGGACCAAGAAAAAAAAAACATCTCTGGGACTGCCTCTGAAAACAAAACGCCTCCCCTCTTTCCTGCCATCCCTGCTGTGTACAATGAATCCGCATGCTATGTGATCAAGTCGGTCATGCCGCCCGACGTCCATGCACTCTTGGGAGTGCTCAGTGCGGTGGTGTTGTTTGTACATCTTGATATGAGTCCATCACGGACTATCTCGAATCGGCGTCTCTTCATCTCGAAGCACCTGCTCGAGAAGGCTGGCCGTTCTTTATTTGTTGCTTCGGTTCAAAATCGAGTCGTTCTTATGGGTGCGCCCAGCCGCCTGCAACATCCACCCATTCGGCAAGGCAGGATCCTTCCTTGCCTTCCACGTCGACGACGTCAGTGTCGCACCTACACCGGCAGCCAACACCCCCTTCTTGCGGGGCGTCCCAGTGTTCCCAGTAGTCGTCCTCCTCGAAGCGTGTACGATCATTGAGCGTCGTCTGTTCTAGATAAGACTCGCGGGGAAGCTGAAGGCCTGGGGCATTTGAGGGGCAGTGCTGGATGGTTGTATGTCGGTATCCAAAGTCTCGGAAGTAGTGGATATCCCTGGGGCCTAGGAGAGCGCCGGCAGCGAGGGAGTGAATGGGAGCATCGCCCCACTGGAAATGGTTAGCATCGTTTTTGCCAAGAAATTCATGCCAAGAGATAAGGGGCACACAACATACCCGTTCCATCCAGAAGCCACCGCTGCGGTCCATCATTTGAAAGAAATCCTGGTACTCCTTGCTGCGGAACCAGCTGAGCTTCGCAATCTCAAAGTTGGACCAGAAATGGCACATGTTGTACTTTTCGCCTTCCATGGATTCGCCATCGATGATGGGTTTGGTGTTTTTCTTCGGGCTAGTTCGCGGAATATCGCCACCTGGGGTCTTGGAGTCTTTCGGTGACTCTTCATCCTGTTCCTCCGGAGGTTCGACAAACATTTCCCAAAGACCTTGAGAGGTTAGGTTGTTGAGGCGCTTGTAAGCGGAGGCATATCGGAATATGTTGGGGACGGTTTCGCGAAGTTCTTTGACGGCGATGGTAAATCCGTAGGTTTTGTTGGTTTCGATCATCTTCAAGAAGGGATCACTATGAGATGTTAGCACCCACGCCTTAGAGAACCTTCGTGTGAGAGTAACATACTATGTGATGTCACAGAAATAACTGATTTCGGGCTCGACTCGCCAGTACCACTCGTACTTGAGCAGAAGGGGATGGTTGAAGAAGAAGCTAGACGCGGTTAGGTTGGTTTCAACATGGGCATCTTGGGAAGCCTACCCAGAGTAGAAGCGGCACATCTTGTGATAGCTCTCCAGCCCGCCGTACATGACGGCAGCATCGCCCTGCTTCGCAATGCCTTCCTGTGCAACCGCGGGGTCGATCCAGTCGGGGAATCCCCACATGTCGGGTCCGACCTTGCCAAACTCAACCTCCCCAGATGTGTGATTTCGAATTGTTTCCTTGAAGTTGTCGTCGAAGTCGCCGTCGTTGAGGAAGACGTAGGGGTAGTGGTACCATCGGTTGAAGTGGCGTTCGACAGACTTGATCGACTGGATAACACCGTCAATCTCCTTGTTTCTGGCAAGGATAACGAAGGCAGCATTGGCACGGGGCTTCGACGTGTCGGGTTCGGCACAGCCTTCGACGAAGACCTTGTCGTACTTTTCGCTGATTTTTCTGTATTCGCACAACTGTCAGTGAACTGGACTTGGATGAAGGAGTGCGACGCAGAAGCATTGGAAGCGACATACCGCATAGCTGGGGCAGCTCCCCCGGGTATTAAGAACCTTGCTGGAGAGCTCGGGTGGCTAACGAAGAGAATGAATATCAAGATGAGCACCAGCATGGGGAAGAAGATGACAATCCCCAACGGCACCGAAATGGTCGAATTCCCCCGTAACCGCAAGGGTCTTCGAAAGAATGCCATGCGAGAGTCGCTCTTCTTCCCCCTCTTCTCGTCGACAGGAAGCGGAAGGGGCGGATCATTGGAGACCCCCTTGGTGGCCCGCCGGATCAAATCCATGGCGAGAATGGACCTGCCTCAGCGGCAGGTGTTGTGATTGAGAGCGAAGGAGGCCGGAGGGACATAGAATGCGCCGCTAGGAGGCGCCAGCGTCGGGGCGGCGGCGGCGGCTGAGAGATGGGCGAGGGCGGTAGGGAGCGAGAGAGACAGACCGGGGCGGATGCAGCGAGGAGGAATAAGTCGAAGCTCGATCGGGGCGAAGGAGGCGGAAGGAGGCGACAGGAAGCAACAGCGAGGGAATGACGGATATATCGGACGAAGCGAAAGTCGGCGTCGAATGCGCAAAGCAGCAGGTTCCGGCACTTCCAGGAGTCGTACGGGCAAGGAGTGGGAGATATGGAGTTGGAATTAATAAAGAGCGGCAGGGACCACGTTCCCGAAACCACGTTCCCCAAACAAGAATTCCCACCCACTGACGCGTCCACCGAGAAAGCGGCGGCAGTGGGTCCTGGATTGAATCGTCAACGGAGGCGGCAGAGCGAATGGCGGCCACAGGGGGTGAAGATGCGATCGCGGGTGGACGCAGAGGGCGATCTTTCTACGAGGCCTCAGAAGGCTGAAGGTTGAGATACGAGAGACTCAGCGAAGTGATGTCAGCCCGGTTGAGATGCGTGCGCCTGTTGAGATGCGGTGGATTTTGAAGCCGCCGTAGCGACAGGCGACAGGAGGCTTTGGCAAGGAGGTGCCCAGGCCATTCAGAGGGTCCCTGCAAGTGAACAGGGGGCTCAGGGGCCAATTACGGCGCTGTGGGCATAAACACTGGGTCCAGTCAGGGGGGCACTGGTTGAGCTTAGTGGTCCCGGAAGGGCGGATAATCTGATATCCCAGATCCGGCACCCCCCTCTCGTGGAAATTTTGGGACAGGAAGCCTGTTAAGATTTGGGAAACAGCCACGCCAAGCAAGCAGCTTCCAAGTTTTTTTTTCCCTTTACGCGCATGGGTACAGCAGCTTTTGGCCGTGGCGGCCCCACCGGTCCATGCAGCCACCCACTTCCCCCGGAGGCCGAGTGGCTCTGTGCGCACTGTGGCTATCTACAGTGGAGGGGGGTTGAGGGGCATGTGCTGTGGCTTGTGGATGGCATTGTGCATCCTAATTAGTGCAGAATGTGCACAATGGACGTCGCACCGTTTGTTCTGCTGTTCTGCTGTTCTGCTGTCATCTGAGCTCTTCATCGAATCGGGCGGTGGCACTTGTACTGCACCATCCTTGGTCCTCTCACATGCACGGCCGCGGAGCTAACGTGGCAAACCAAACTCACGGGAAGGAATTGAGCCTCATTCATGTCAGCAGAAGCTGCACTCACATCATTCGCCTGCTGATAAGCCCGGGCGAGCCACACCGACCCGAAACCGCAGACGACGCAGCACTCCGCCTATCTCGCCGAGAGAGATTGAGTGGACGTGCAGCACGCACTTCGGAGTGGGCGCCAATTTTGAATCCCTGAACGCGTCAGCTAATTTGGACGAACCCTCGCCGCCGAGAAAAATGGCTCCCAAGATCACCTCCAAGAACCTGTCCTACGACACGTCCGCGCCGCCGTTCCTGGCCGCGCTCCGGGCTCAAGCCACTGGCGGTCCGGGCCCCGACCCCCTCCTCGCCGCACAGCGGAGATCGGCCAAGAAGCGGTCCAGCAGCGAGGACGCCGAGGATGTGCCTCTGGTGGTCGACGAGGACGGCAACGTCGTGAGCCACCTCGAAGTGGACAAGGACGGCGTCGTCGTCAAGGACTTGCAGGATCACGGCCTTGATGGATCAGCAGCTGCATCTGAAAAGGAGACGACCAAGGAGTCGGAGAGTAAAGTCTCCATTGGTGGACGGAAGCGCAAAGTTGGAAAGATCATTGGCGACTCTGCGGACGAACCCGCCGAGAAAGACGCTGCGGGCAAGGGAGGAAAGCATGGCGATGCCAAAGAAGGAACCAAGGACCGCAAACCCAAGAAGAAGCCCAAGAAAATCAAGCTGAGCTTCGACGAGGATGAAGGCTGAATGTGAGGGACCAAGAGGCACAGTGTTTGCTATCGGCGGTCAAGTTGGGGCTGTCCAGCCAGTCCTTGGATGTTATCACAACCACATTGGCCGCCTGCCCGATTCGGTGTCTGAAAGTCCGGGGTCTCACGCCACTTCCTACTCGCCCAAGGAACCCGTCCGGGCTTGTATGAGCTGACGCCTAAGCAATAGCCTAGGTTTGGTCCGTAAATTCCCGGCTCCGAGCTATGCCAGGAGACTGTCCCGGTAACGAGCCTCACTCTATGAACTGTGAGAGAAGGGTTGGTTGAATCTATAGCTTAGAAAGCCAAGCTAGTAGACCCGGATGGAGCCGCATGAATCGGCTTTAGATCAATCACAACCCCAAAGTACATTGCGTCACAGTTACGCAAGCTGATGAACTCTACAATTTGGGGGAGCTTAAGCACTCACAATATCCGACGGAATTTCTTTCCCATCAAGGCGGTCCAGGGAACACTCGAATGGCACTCAAAACAGTGGTCAAAACGACTTCTGCAAGCTAGTAAATTGACACAGGGAAAAGGCACCCTAATCTACACAAATCCGCTGCTCTCCCCGGGGCACTATCCCGCCTTCGTCTAGTGTTCCTTCAATACAACCACAGTCCATAATGCAGACGTGTGCATTTATCGGTATCGGTACTCGGGCTTGATGTAATCGGCGAAGGTCTTGGGCTCTTCGAACTCGGGGGCGTGGTGGTGGTGGTGGTCATCCTCGGCGCCGACGTAGTCCATCTTGTAGACGCTGCCGCACTCGGGGCATCGCTCAATGGGGCGGTCCTTGGTGATCTGTAGTCAATCGACGTCGTCAGCAAACCCGTTCCATCCGTCCGGTTGTGGACTTGGAGGAAGCACTTACGCCGAGCCAGTGGACGTTGTGGGAGTCGGCGGGGAAGCCGGTGCAACCAGCGAACTGCTCATCACCAGCGGATCGGACCATGATGGGGTTCTCCATCGTGCCGAGGCGGCTGGCGTCAAGAGGGCGCATGTCGAAGATGTCGACACCCTCCATCTTTCCGAGAATCTCGAGACGCTCCAGACCAGTGGCCTGCTCGAGGTCGGTGGGGACGGTTCCGGGCTGGGCACCGGGGCCGAAAAGGTCGTCCTCGGTCTTGACCTCTGTTGGCAGCTTCTCGTCAGCGATGTGCTCTTCACAATGACTCGACCGAGGTTATGGGGGATTGCGGAGAGGCGGCAATCGGGGCTCGGAATCGTGGCGACGTACCCTTCAGAGTCTTGTAGGAGCCGACCTTGGTCTGGGTAGCGGCAGCGACGGCCTCGGGGGCCTTGGGAGCATCGCCTGGAGCACAGTCAGGTCAGCCATCGTCACCAATCACCATCATACGAGGATTGCCATTGGGCGGGCGGGAGCAAAATGCGTACGGCGGACGAAGGAGGTGGTGAAGGAGCGGGCGACGACGGGGCGAAGGGCGGCGCGGCGGGCCGCAGCGATGGCGGTGCGTTGCATGAACATTGTATCGGTTGCGCCGGCGATGGAGGTTTGGATGATGCTGGGAGAGGTGTTGTCGAGGGATTTGTGAGGATGGGCTGATTTGGGAGGAAGTTGAATGGCGGACCCAATTCGGGCACCGGAATTGGCCAATCGCGAGCGACGTAATTTGCAACACGTGACTTCTCAGCTTCCAAGCTCGGCTGACTTTGGGACTGCCCGATGACCACGAAAACAGACCACTACGCCGCGAAGGATGAGTTCGTATTCGGAAGGCTTATCAATTGAGGTCGAAACATGTCAATTGCGGCCTCTTCAACATCTATTGGTTTTTGTTGTTGCAACTATAGCTGTGAGAATGGTTTCGTTTCTTGGGCACCTTGGGTTTCAAGTTTAGGCCATTCATAGCGCGCCTCCCACCATACTCGCAATACTTTGTACATCAAAGTCAATGCTGACATGGCTTGTGTAGAGAGAGTGTGTAGGAACTCCAAATGACAAAGGTTTTACCCTGATTGATCGCAATGCAGGGCGATATAGGGTTTTAATTCACAATAGGGTCATGATTATGCGCCGTGCCTGGGAGTTTTGGAATGGGCCAGTCAGTGGGTGTGCGGTCTAGAAACTTGCGTGCTTGATAACCACAACTAGTCTATGATTTGGGAATAGTGTGAACAACTGGAGGAACTCCAGAAATGAAAGAATAATATTTGAATATTGTTTTATTTGTACCTACTCATCAGTCACCGTCACTTTGAAGCTGAGGTAGAAATAAGCAATCGATAATTGGCGAGGGCGTGGGCGGTGACCATTAAGTGGGAATCAATCATCTAACCATCAGATGAGCCATTGCTGCCTACAGCCCCCCCGCAAACAGGCATTTGGTGAGATGGTCGTTTGCGCTCCCATTGGCTAGGATACATCAGTTTTAGTTCTCGTCATAGAAATATAACGTGGGCTTTTTCCCTTCTCGCACGGCAAAAACGATTTTTTCCATTGTCAATCGTTGTCCTAACTCGTCGTCCTCACCTATCCTTACTCACCACAAACAATACAAGCAACCGATAACTCCTCTTAAAGCGAGCCTAAATTTAATACCGTCATGTTGGGCTCAGCCACCATTCTTCGCGGCTTCAAGATCTCTGTGGCCGTTCTCGATGCCTTCCTTTGCGCTAATGGGGTGGACGAAACTGAAGGTCGTCCACCAATGTCCCAAAACCATCCAGATAAGGATCCCATCTCTGCCTTGCTCTACACAAAAGTCACCGAGGCAGGCGGAACTGCTAGCAAACATAAGTTTCGCGTCATGATCCCTTCCAGAGAAGGACATGATCACTCTACTGTGGCCTATGTTACATATTCTTGGCTTACAGTCTATGCGCATCGCGACCTGCGGTTGGACGAAGAAGCGTTCGTGGAAATTCCGACAGGATTCGAAGAACTGAGAAGGAAGGTTTTGTCCTATGTCGATACAGTATCTAAGGGTCGCATTTCAGATGAAGGGCGGATGGGCCTATTTGCTGTCCACACGCATGAGTATCGAGGTTTATACAACCCCCAGGAACTCATTGATAGATTCAACGTCTGTCCCTCTAATCTTTTATCCTCTTGTTCTTCATTTTAGTCTACTGACTGACTGACCTCCTTCGCCGTTCCAGGGGACTCAGTATTGCGACCAGTGTGATGCAGTTTTCAACGATCCCCAGGAATTGAAGGATTGGAATAAGCGAGCATGGAATATGAGACAAGATCATCGTGCTGAAGTTCATGGGTCTATCGAGGGTAAGAATCCACTCCCAGATGCATAAAAGACTTTCAGGCTCGTCTCGGATCTTCTCAACCGATGCGCACTTGTCCTGTTACTCCAACTCTATGGCCAAGTCTTGGTTTCATCCTGAGACAGCTGGACGCTTATTTTCATCTCATCTCCCACGCCTGTGCCTACTCCCAAAACATAGTTGCCTTCATCCAACAACCACTTGTTATCAATCCAACGGGCAACGTCGCGCCTTTGGATCGTTATACTCATCGTCGCTGATTTAGCCGGTTCAATTGTTGCTGTTTTCTCAAAACCCACCAACGCCCTTTCTTCTGGCCGGTCCTTGTGGCAAATATATAGCTGAACAACTTCTTGGCCAGCCACATTTCCAGAGTTCTCCACGGTGACGGTGACAGTCCAGTCCTCATCACTAGAACTCTCTGCAGATATCATGGAAGTGAAATGGGTGTAACTCAATCCATAACCAAACCACCACTGTGGCTGTATGTCGGTTTGGTGGCTGTACCATCGATACCCGACCTGGGAGTCCTCCTTGTAGAGCACAGTTCCGTCAACTCCCGGCCAAGACTGCAGGTCGGAAGAGAAAGGAAGATCAGAGTAACGCCGCGGCCACGTAATAGGCAATCGGCCAGATGGATTAACAGTCCCAAAAAGCACATCTGCCAAGGCATTTCCAGCTTCCTGTCCTCCGTACCAAGCCTGCACAAATGTCGACACTCCATCAATCCACGGAAGCTCAACGGGAGATCCTGATTGATTGACGAATATTAATTTCTCTGGCCGATTTGTACGTTTAAGGAGGGCTTCGACAAGTAGATCTTGGTCTCCTGGTAGAGCCATTGACTGCCTGTCATAGCCTTCGCTTTCCCATTCATCGCTTAGGCCTAGGACCACAACTGTCACCTCACTCTCATTTGAGAGAGTGACTGCCTCAGTTATCATGGTTTTTGAATCTGGGATTGGCGGAGAGAAACCGATGCGAACTGATGGATTGGAGGAGAAGACATGATTAACATCGTCCGAGGAAGCCCTCTGAGCTGTTGAGTCCGTGTTCACCCAGCCCTCAATCGACACCTTGTAGTGCTTTCCAGCTTCCATAAACTTGGCATTGATGCACTCGGCGCTTCCGAATGAGTAGAATGTCTCCCCTGGCTTCTCCCAATTGGCGTTATCGACAACGAGTTCTCCGTCGACGAATAATTTGGATCCTCCGACACTGCTCAAGCTGAATGAATGCGTCCCTGAAATTGAAGGGAGGACTGATGAGGAGACTCTGAAGGAATAAGGTGGGATAGGGTCAATCTGGAACTCCAGCGGAGCACTGTCCGACAAATCAATGTTCGAGCTGTCGCGGAATTGTGTCTCTACAATAGGACCAGATAGATCTGTCGATGCAAAGAAGTCAATCTGGACCATTGTCTTTCCCTGGGCATCTGCTGATCGATCCGAGGTCCATTGGGCCTTCTCGAAGAGAGGTAGCCACTTCAATGCGTATGCTCCAGGCGCATATTTAACAGACAAGTCGATGCCATGCGTTTTAGCCACGGCCTTGAATGATTCCATGGGCCGGCTCAGATATTGCGGGTTCATGCTCGCTGAGCCGCCACCACCAGGGGTGCCTAAAAGAGCATTGGGCCCGATGAATGCTACCTGCTTTCCAGCAAGAGTCTCCAGCTTCAAGGGCAGTGTTTGACTCGAGTTCTTGAGTAGGACAATACCACTTGCTGCCATCTCGCGCATTAGCTTGGTGTCTTCTTTGGTTGTAGAAGAAGTTTCTGTGCGGTCTCGCGACTTCTTGGCAAGCTCCGGAGAAAGTCCCAGAAGGTTGAATTTGCGAGCGAGTGATAGGATGCGGGCAACTGAGGTGTCTAGAGCCTGTAAGGTCTCTGTCGTCGGGTTGTCCTGGATTGCCTTGAGGAGGATTTTCCCACGCTTCTCTGGGGGCCCGGGCATTTCCAAGTCAAGGCCAGCAATGAGACTCTCCAGGGTCGAGTTGGTACCGCCCCAATCACTCATGATGAGGCCTTTGAATCCCCATTCCCCTCGAAGAGTATCCTTGATTATGGGGGCATTCTGATCCATATGTTCGCCATTGACAACGTTATATGAGGTCATGATGCAATCCGGAGGCGATTGTGACCTGATGATCATCTCGAAGGGTTTGAGGTAGATTTCTCGGAGTGCTTGCTCAGAAATCTTTGCATCAATGCTGAATCTTTCATATTCTTGCTCATTGGCAATACTATGGGAGTTTCACCCGTTAGTAATATTTTCTAAGCGAAACGGCTATGGAGGTAAGATGTTCCAAAGGGTCAACTGCTTACAAGTGCTTTGCCGTCGCTGAAATCTCACCCGTCTCTTGAACGCCACTGATATACTCGACAGCTAGTGCTCCACTGAGGAAAGGGTCCTCCCCGAAGCACTCGAAGTTGCGTCCGCCTAGAGGGTTGCGGGCACAGCATATTGTTGGGGCGAGCAATATGTGCGCTGCTTTAGTCTTGGCTTCACGACACAGCAAACGACCCAAATCTCGCATTTGAGTTTTGCTCCATGTTGCTGCTTGGCAAACAGGACCTGGAACGAAGGCTGCAGATGGTCCGTCAACGGCGAACTTTCCGCGAGCACCAGAGGGCCCATCCGTTGTCTAGGATCGTTGGTGTTAGGTATGTGTACATTAAGAAGTCAAAGTCAAATACCTTAATCGACCCTATGCCAAGCCGTGAGACTTCTTGAGTCTGCCAGATGTCAGATCCTGAGAGCAAGAAGACTTTCTCCTCTAGAGAGAGCTGTCCTAGCAGCGTTTCAATATCAGTGGATGCCATGTTGCTGGGGTGCAGAAAGTCAGCCAGAGAGAGCGTGTACCAGCTCCAGACATCCCTGGCTATCTGGGGAGTTCTTGACTCGATTCTTATCTGACCGAAGCCTCCTTAGCACCGGTTGTTCTCCGGGTTCTTGTGCTGCCCCGTGGTTATGAAGTTGTGGATCGCGGCTGGAATGCCTCGATTCGGACATCTCGTGCGGTTGAACCACGGTGCTTCTTATCCGAACACTCAACATGCCTCGCGGTTTGCCGATCGCGGTATTCGTGGTAATTGATTGGTAACGCCAGACTACGACAGTCGTGATAAGGGCTGCAGGAGCGCTATCACTTGCCCGACGGCCTATTGGGAATTATTCCGAGCTGGTAGTCGTATTATCGGTGGGGCTTCAACCCCAGAATCGCGGTATTTGTTTCCATTGGCCACATGCTGGATGTCTGACTTGACTCGGGGCAGTTAAGCTAACTTAAGTGATGCGCGCCTGATATGAGCAAGGATGCAACTACGTAGTTATCTCTCACTTCGGTCCGTTTTGGACTGGTTTGTTGCCTGAACTTGGAAGCGGGGGCGGGGCATCTTAATCTGGAGCCAACTTGGGAGAGGTTTGACTCAAGTGTTTAGATAGTGAGCTTAAAGAAGGCCCCTCCCATCAAATAGTGAGCGCCAAAAGTATCCGAATCTCAGGTTCAATATTATTCTTCATCATAATGTCTCCGGCCGACAGCATGGCTCGCAGAGAGCCAGAGCGGCATGACTCAAGTGGCACATACCTTCTTGCCATGGCCTGCTTCGTTGTGACAGCGAACGCAGCAACGCAAGGTTATGACTCCTCCATGATGGTGAGTTATCATTGAATGCCCCGCCCCCGTTAGATGATGCCGAATTTTGCTCACACAACTGCATAGAATGGCCTCCAGATTTTACCTTCTTACACCGACTATTTTGGACTGACGACGACAACACTTGCTCTCAATGTCGCCATTGTCTTCGCTGGCTCTGTGATAGCCATGCCCATTGCTGGCCCCATCGCCGACGTATGGGGTCGTAAGTGGGGAATTGCCATTACTGCGATCATATCCATTATCGGTGCTACCATCCAGGGCGCTGCTGTTCATGAGGCCATGTTCTGTATTGGCAGATTGCTTGTCGGTGTTGCCATTACGACAGGTTCTACGGCTGCTCCCGCGTACGTTTCGGAACCCCTAAACTACATGTGATCGGCATGCTTACATCAAACATAGTTACATCTCCGAAGTCGCACATCCTAGGAATCGTGTCATGCTTACTGGTCTTTATGGCACGAGTTGGTATATCGGCAGCCTCATTGCGGCCGGCGTTACGTATGGCAGCCAGTTCATCACCACCACTTGGTCATGGCGACTTCCCTCTCTTGTATGTCGAGAATGCATATTTCATCCAAACTTGAACTAATTTGATGACTAGCTCCAATTCATCCCTTCAATTCTATGCCTTGTGCCCCTACCATTCATACCGGAAAGCCCGCGTTGGCTTATTTACAAAGATAGACATGAGGAAGCTTTAGCTATTCTGACGAAATACCACGGCCAAGGCGACCCAAACTCCACTGTCGTTGCTATAGAGTACGCCGAGATCTGTCAGACTCTAGAACATGAAAAAGCAGTACAGAATACAGACTGGAAGGCTTTGGTTAGGACTCGACCCAATCGGTGGAGACTTGGTGTCACGGCGGCAGTTGCTTGTAAGTCTCAACGATGCCTTTCTGCTTCTTGAAATGAACTAATCATGTACCCAGTCTTCTGCCAAGTCAGCGGAAACAACATCATCACGTACTATCTTGGAGACGTTCTCACTGCTGCCGGAATCACTGAGATGCAAACCCAGCTAGCCATCAACATAGGACTGAGCGTATTCAACCTTTTTACGTCATCGCTTGGTGCTTGGCTGAGTGATCGGGTTGGAAGGAGAAGGGGCTTCCGTACGCACATCTATCCTCTCCTCTGCTGACCCTCAATGAACTGACATTTACCATTTAGTGTCCGTGACAATCATCATGTCATTGCTGCTAATTATTGTTGCTGCCTTGACCAAAGTTTACGGAGGCAACCCAACTCTCGCATCATCCGCCGCTCAAGTCGCCATGATCTTCCTTTTCTACGGCGCCTACTCATTTGTCTGGACGCCTCTATCCATTCTATACCCCGTAGAGGTACTCTCATACTCTATGCGAGCAAATGGTCTTGCCTTCTATAACGGTGTCTGCTACGGAACCGCCTTCTTGAACACCTTTGCGATCCCGTACGCTATGCGGTGGTCAAGCTGGGGATTCTACCTTATCACGGCTTTCTGGAACTTGGTTTTCGAATGCGGAATCATTTACTTCTATTTCCCTGCCACAGAGAGAAAGAGTCTTGAGGAAATTGATGTCATCTTTGAGGGGGTTAGGCATACAGACTTGGACGTGACAATGGCAGACGTTCTCGAGGGCAAGGCTGTTGATCTTGAGATTGCAAAGGGGGGGTTGGTAGCTAAAGCCTGAGGGCCAAGTTAGAGCAAAGTATTTATGGCTATAAAGAACCAACTATGGCTTGTCTTGCTATTCGCTCTAACGGTGGGTTCTTCTCGGAACGATTTATCCTATGACCTAGTGCCAGCCTTCCCACTGCAATCGAATGGAAAATATTTACATAAAACCTAGCGTTTGTAATTCTGGAGAAGACGAGACATTAGGAATACATGCTATTTAGAAGAGTGGTACGAATCCTAGCACAGGACCCCCATGCTTTTTTGTCGGTCGGGGGACGTCTCTGGTTTCAGACGAGGGCACTGCATTAAAAGCACAAATAGTACACAACGCATGCCTCAGGCACGTATATGACATGCGGGGTTTCTTCTACCTAAGGTAGCTTTTGCGAACCACCGTTGTCAGCCTTACTGTCACTTTGTGATATCTCATATCGTTATACACATAAAATTTATTTAGGCCAAGTTGAAGGATGCCTTGTTTGAGCTCATACCCCGCACTAGATCTTCATTTCAATTGTAAAGATCTTTGCACCATTAACTCAGTCAACGTAGCATCGCTTGGAACTCAAGAGCCCTCCCACCCTAGCTGAATACAACACAACTCAACATGGAGGTGAGTTTGCGGACCTCTGGGCATGAGATAGTATCTGATAAATTCTAGAAAACACTGGAGCCTAATGGAGTACCTATCGCCAATCCTGAACCGAGAGGTGCGGCAGACGATCCTTCTCCCTTGTTGGGACGAGAACCCGAGGCCTGGCAACAAACTATCCAGACGGTTGCTCGTGGCGTTGTATCGATAAAATTTTGCCACCCGTATTCGTTTGACACTGGGTTTTCAAGCACCAGCGAGGCTACTGGGTTCGTTGTTGACTCGGAGAGAGGGTGAGTTTGAATTGATCTATGACCAGTGGGAGGCTGCTGATACGTTCAGGTACGTCCTGACGAACCGGCATGTTGTTGGACCTGGTCCGTTTTGGGGATTTCTCATATTTCACAACCAAGAAGAGGTTGATGCGTACCCATTGTATCGTGATCCTATTCATGATTTTGGTATCTTGCGGTTCGACCCGAAAGCAGTCAAATACATGGACATCCTCGCATTGGAACTTCGACCGGACTTGGCAAAAGGTAAGATGAAGTTTTGTCTTGGTAGAGTGATTCGTATTGATGCTGATATATCATTAGTTGGAGCTGAAATCAAAGTCATTGGCAACGATAGTGGAGAAAAGATGAGCATCTTGTCCGGCTACATCAGTCGACTTGACCGGAACGCGCCAAACTATCAAGGGTACACCGACTTCAACACCTGCTACTACCAAGCCAATGCTTCCGCTAAAGGCGGGAGCTCAGGCAGTCCTGTTGTGAACGTTGACGGCCAGGCCATCGCGATTCAGGCAGGGGGCCGCTCTGATGGGGCGTCTACTGATTACTTCCTCCCGCTCCACGCCCCCCTTCGCGCTCTAAAGCAGATCCAACAAGGCCAAACTCCTCCAAGAGGAGACATTCAATGCAGATTCCTCTTGAAGCCCTTTGATGAATGTCGTCGACTGGGGCTTACCTCTGATCGGGAGGCAAAGGTGCGCGAGGCCCGTCCCGAGGATACAAGCATGTTGGTCGCCCAGACAATTCTCCCAGAAGGCCCATCCGATAAGAAACTGAAGGTCGGTGACATTTTGGTCGAGATCAATGCGGAATTGGCGACCGACTTCCTCCTACTTGAGAGAATGCTGGACCAAAACATTGGTCAAACAATTCGGCTCTTAGTTCAGAGAGGGGGCAAGGACCTGAAAGTGGACATCTTGGTGGGTGACATTCAAGCTATCACTCCTGATTGCTTCTTGTCTGTTTCCGGGGCATACTTCCACAACCTTTCGTACCAAGTGGCCCAGCGATATGCGATTGCCTGTAAGGGTGTATACATTTCTGAGTCTGGGCCGCTCGATCTTTCGAAAAGGAACGGCTGGATCATACAAAGCGTCAACCATAAGGCTGCATCAAACCTGGACGAATTTATCGAGATTTGGAAGGATATCCCTGACAAAACCCAGGCCGTCATATCGTATAAAGACGTGACTGATCTGGAGACCTTGCGAACAGACGTCGTCACAATCAACCGACATTGGCCTTCTCTTATGAAGATGGTGCGTCGAAATGATACGACTGGGTTGTGGGACTTTGACGTCTTGGCTAAAGCTATACCACGAACACGGCCAACCCCGTCGAAGGCTTCATTCTTCCAGCCCGAGAATGTGCCCTACCCCGCCGTTACCGACGCCATGAGAAGCTTTGCCCATGTCAAATGTTCTATGCCCTTACTTGTTGATGGGTGCGCGGCGAGAACGAGGAGTGGCATGGGCCTTGTGGTGGATGCATCTAAAGGACTAGTTCTCATTTCAAGAGCTATTGTGCCTAATAGGTTATGCGATATCGAGATCACCATTGCAGAATCCATCATGGTTGAAGGGAGAGTCGTGTTCCTGCACCCGTCGCAGAACTACTCCATCGTTCAGTACGATCCCCAATTGGTGGATGCACCAGTGAAGAGTGCAACACTAAGCACTGATAAAATTTCTCAAGGAACTTCGGCCCTATTTGTAGGAAACGCCGACAGCGGAAGAGTTGTCTATACCTCCACGTTGGTTACCAGAGTACAACCGCTTTTGCTGCCCGCGCTCGATCCGCCTAGGTACCTTCCTATCAACATGGACTACGTTGGAGTTGACACGCCACTTGGTGTTCAATGCGCGAGCGGTGTTTTAATGACAACGGATGGACAAGTTCAAGCGGTGTGGATGAACCATGAGATGCAAAAGTCTCAAACATATTTCGGTCTACTTGCCACAGTCTTGATTCCCGTTCTATCACGAATCCAGAATGGAATCACGCCAAGTTTGCGGGTACTTCCGGTGGAGTTTGAACCCATCAAAATAGTGCAAGCAAAGGTGCGGGGCGTTTCTAGAGAATGGATAGAGAAGGTTGAAGAGACGGTGGCTCATCGCCAACTGTTCACTGTCAAGCGGTGTTTCGGTGACCAGGATGATGGATTACATGAAGCCGACATCCTCCTTACCCTGAATGGCGAACTAATCACTGAGGCATCTAAACTCGATGTCATGTACTGGAATGAGGTGGTTGAAGCCGAAGTTGTGCGGGGAGGTCAACAACTCACTCTTCAGCTCCGTACACTTCTCGACGATGATATGGAGACTGCTCACCTGGTTCAGATTTGTGGAGCAACACTTCAGAGACCGCATCGCGCGATTAGGCAGAGTATAAAGAATCTTCCGAGCGAGGTGTACGTTGCGTCGAGGCTTTACGGCTCGCCTTCAGCTCGGTACAAGCTTTCACCGACTAGTTTCATCACCCACATCAACGATATGCCAACGCCCGATCTTGAAAGCGTGATTCGAATTTCTGGGGAGATTCCGGATAATACATGTAAGTACTCGAGCTCGGCGTACTACTGTTCGGACTATTCATGTAACATACTCACACATCTTTTTCTACCGACTAGATTTTCGGATTCGAGCCGTTTCTCTCAAGGCTGTGCCATTTGTGATCACCATAAAGAAGAAGGAACATTATTTCCCAACGACAGAGTGGATTCGAGATCCAAATGAGCCTCAAGGATGGCGAAGAATGACCTACGAGGAAGGGAAAGTCATTGATGACGAGAGTCATAAGGGAAGCTCTGGTTAGCTCTTGCGGACCTCTGAGGCACTGTCGTCATATTTTCTCACAAATGAAGAGGGTACGGAACTGCGTTGAAGCCTGAAGGCGCATTTAGATTCACTTAAATAGACAAAAACCTTCAATTGTTATGAGTATTGCTATTCGCACACAAGTACAAGCCTCTTTAGGTAGCTAAACTTCAGGACAACTCATGTACCTAAAATTGGAATTCTTAGATATTAGCCTTATATTTAACAATACATTTAAAAAGGAAAAGAATAAGACCAAAAAAGTTATAACAAAATAAACTCTTAGCATTGGGGTTTAAATAATATATGAGAATAATTGATGATTATTAGCAGGATTGAAGCATATGGTTATATGTGCGAGTAGCCATACTAATTGTTATATTTGTTGCAGAGAACAGGGCGTAGTGTGCACCGCTGAGTAAAGCTGTGATGCTGAATTTGAAGAGAAAAATCTAATAAACTGCCAAGCACTTAAACGATCGTACATAATGCATTTCTTTTAATAGCAAACAACCAGTGATATTATATCCTGATAAGCATACTTTCGGAGTTATTTATTTCAAGTCCGAAGGTCCTCTGTAATTTGCACAATGACTTGCTCCAGACTTACCCAGCCTGGGCGTCCCAACTCCTGCAATAACTGCTCTGCCCGAGACGCCGGTTCAATCTCGTTGGGATCCCTCCCACCGCTGAAGTTATCGGGGAAGGTCTTTTCCGGCTCATGCTTGCGGAAAATGGCGAGTACGTCATCCCAGTTGAAACGCCCGGCAAAGCCGAAGATGCGCTCGTCCTTTACATCCGGAAGAATGGCGCCAGCAACGTGCAGAGCACCAACATCAGAGGCATCGACAAAGTATTCTGAGAGATGATTAGTCCACTTGTCTCACATGAAGTGGCATAGGACATACGTGGGTTGGCAGCTCGATGGCTCGGGCTTATCTCTCCTTTGTAGAGACTAGTCACCAACGCCGGGCTGCTCTGGTATCCTTGTCTCTGCAAGTCGAGAGTTTTGCCGAAAACAACGTTAGGAAGAACTGTCAAATGTGAGTATTTGCATATTGAGATTCTTGGAGAAAGACACCATACCAGCATTGACAACGAGGTCAGGACGTTTCGCACGATTTTCCTCATAAAATTTCCAAACCGCTTGCTCTCCTTGTGTTTTACTGGCGGCATAGACATAGCTACCGTGCCTTGCATCATATGGCGGCTCAGACCAAGCGATCTTGACAGCTTCCTCGTTATATGTGTCCTTCGTGACCACAACCTTCGGCTTGCCTGGACTGGACAGAACAGCTGCAGTAGAGGAAGACGTAAGGACAAAGCGTTTGACGCTTGGCTCGGAGTATGCCGCCTTCAGAGCGTTCACAGAACCGGCGATTACCGCGGGTATTACTTTGTTTGGGTCCGCATCGTACGTCATTACCGACGCCGTGTGTGCAATAGCGGTGACGCCTGTTTTATGTCCAATATTAGCACCTCGAGCCGCGATGTGAGCGGAACATCATTCAACTTACCCTTCACGGCCTCGTCGTAGGCGCCGTCAGCGACCATGTCTGGGACTGACACGAGCTCGAAAACACCACTGCCATATTTCTCCTCAAAAGTCTCCTTCATCCACGCCGCCTTGTTCAAATCACGCGTTGTTCCTCGAACCTTGTACCCATACGCAAGAAACTGATCTACGACGTTGGAACCGACCCAACCGCTGGCGCCGGTAACAAGGACTGTAGATCCCTTCGGGATGGCGGGGTTCTCAAAAGCCATTGTGAGTGTAGTGGGGTTAGATGTAATTAGAGTGTGAATGGGAGATGATGTAAAAGTGTTTTGGTTTGTTGATTCTTCTAAAAATCGGAAAAGCGTTGATGAAGGCTTTTATGTTCTTCTTTGCATGGCTATATGGAACTATGCTCATGTCATCGTCGGGAATGCAATCACCCGAGTCGAGCTTGTAACTGTTGATTTCGGAGACTTTTTGCCGCTGTGGACGGGTGGCTTGGTCGGAATTTGGAACACGGCCCACACAAATTGCGGACTTGTTAGCGGAGTCGTGCTGTGTGCCTCCAGCGACAATTTGTCAGCTGCGCCTTTGCATATTTGGATTTCTAATGACGTGTGAGACGAGACACTTAGATGATCGACTGTCCGCACAAATTGACTCTATTAACTGGCCACACTTGAATTTTGCCTTTGGTATCAGAATGATCGCGAGCACCCGGTGCTGCGCTCAACGCCTTCCAGGGCATTCAATTTCTATACGTACGATCTTATCCTAAATCCATTTGAGCTTCCACCAGAGAATGCTCATGCCGCTAATAATTGCACATACTCCCGACACAACAATAAGAGGCCCATAGCCTGTTCCATAACCGCCATAAACTTCTTCAAACCATGGCAGCCCGTTGATCAGTGCATGGCTAAGGGGTCCTGAGGTAGTGCTACCAATCCCTCTGCCTATTGAAAGAACCCCGAGTACCATGGTTGAATCAAGACCTGCTTGTCCATCATTGTGGGGATTCCATTTCTTCGTCGTCGACTCAGACATATGCCGCGGGATCCCTGGCCAAGCAGAGGGGTATGACCCTGCAAAAAGTCCGTACAACACACAAAAGAAAAACAGCGTCGGTATTTCTGTCGCAAATCCCCACACTAGAAACGTTGAAAGTGTCGATCCGACAGCCGATATCAAAAAGCACAGCGTGACGTGGTAGCGATCCGTCAACACGCCCATTCCAGCGCAGCCGATCATCGATGCGAAGTTGACGAGTACGAGTGTGAAAGCTGATAGAAAGTGACTCGCACCAATGGCACGGGCATACGTCGGTAGGTATACCAATGGGAGGGAGTATCCAAGAGCCTGGAAAATGTTTGACGCCTGGAATAGTATGAAAGTCCGGTTCAGAGCGAATCCAAATCGAAAGGGTCGAAGGTGCGATGTTGATACGGTTGGCAACCGGGGCTTGATGAAGTATGCTAACGGCGCAGTTAGAACCACCAGCGAGACCGCCCATATCCGTAGCGTGGTGCGGAAGCCATGGCGGCCTAGGAAATGTTCAAGCAGCAAAGGGAGTACGGATCCCGATAAGCCAGTACCGGATAGAAAAACCCCAAAGGCTAATCCTTTTCGCTCAATGAACCATTCTTCCAGGTACAAGAGACAAGGACAGTATAAAATGGAGCTGCCAATTGCAAAGAAGATTCCCTGCGACACCATCAAATGCGTTGTTGTTTGCGAATAAGAGCCGATGCCGAGAGAGATGCTCATGATAGATAGACCGATGACAGGTGACCACCTTCCGAACCGTGGGTAGAGCCGCTGGAGTCCCATGGTAAGTGGCATAGTCAAGTACATTATGCCCTACATCACACAATGAGCTTAAGACTTGACATGTACCACGGGGAATTTACCAGGGTACAGGTCCCAATAACTGGGATCATCGCCGAACCAGCAAACGACGCGTGTCCGCTGTAGTATTCTTGAAAGACGCCAAAGGAGTTGGGGAAGCCTAGAATAAAGCAACCATTAGTCGTGTCCTTGCTAGAAGATTGCTTCCGGGAATCCTCAATCACATACCCCAAGCTAAAGCGTCCACGAAAAAGCATGCTGCTAAGAACAGCCACGCATCCTTCCCATGGTCCGCGGGTGGGATTGACGGCTGTGTGTCGGGGATCGACTTCTCACAGTCCTCTCCATCGGAAACAAGCGTCGTTGTTGAGCTGAGGGTCAAAGTTTGGAGCTTAAAGTCTCCATCAAAAACGGCCGTCGTTGTTGAGCTTGGTGTTAAAGCCTGGAGTTTAGAGTCTCCGTCGAAAACAGTCGTCGTTGTGTCGGAGATGGCTAGTTGGAGCCTCGAGTCTTGTTGATTATATATCTCGGCGGATCGTTCAGGTATAACCGTTTGAGTGTAGGTAGACGGGTTGTAACAATAAATGAAGGTTCAAGGTAACATGAGGTACTAAAATCTCGGTAGAAGCTTTGACAGCGGGGAATACAAACAAGCTGGTCGTATAAATCGTGTGTGCTATCTGAGATTTGTGCAGAGAGGACCTTGGCGGTGATATACATCTCACAGCAGTTGGTTAACCCACCAGACATACAGCTTGGACAAATAGAAAACTTTGGAGGTCCATCGGAGCCACGACGAGCAATGTTGATCTTCTCATCCGCCGGCACCTGCGGTGAAATCTTCGGCATATAACGTTGGCGTATGGATGATCCAAGTCGGAGAGATTAGCTGTCTTAGATGGTAAATCGCGGGGTACGTTGTCGTGAATTTCTTGGCGATCTAGGTGAAATTTACTTGAAAACGTCGTCACTTTGGTGTTTCTCCCATGAGCCACAGAATTGGCTTGATATATTGTGCTACCGCCATATGCGGACCTCAGCTGTCAACCTGTAGGCTCATTACTCTGTAGGCCGCGGTCGGTTTGAAACGCAACCAAGCTCTATCAACCGTAGAAAGGTCTACATCATAACTTCCATGGTCCTATTCCTTAGTATATCCTCTCCCTAGGGAAAGTCTATTTGGCAGTGGCATGTGATCAACTTAGGGAGGATGACTGCCCTTCTCAACCGAAGTGTGAGTCTCGGCTGTTTTCCGAGTGTCACCGACTGGCCTTGATGGGGGCTCCTCAAGAATAAAATGCATGACTCATGATTCTTTTTCAAGTTCAAACCAACTCAGGGGATTGGCCATTGGGGACTGCAAAAATGCGGATACTGCAAGCTGCTTTGTCGTCCCCGTTGGCCCCTTCTCTCGACAAAACGGGGCTAAAACACCAACACCGTGGCCATATGCACCACGTCGTTTTGTAAAAAAGACATTTCGGGTGAATCGGCATACGCTTTGACTGTCTCACATCGTGGTTAGTGAAATCGCGTCGGCGGCGGCGTTAATGATCGGAGCAGAGTTAGGTCAGCCATTCGTTGGAATTCTGCCTCAAATTTAGGTGTCAAAGCGTGACTCAACCCTTTCAGGGAGTAATATTTTGGAATGTCAGACTTTTTCATATCGGATGAGATAAAATGTATGATGATTCGATCTTTAAATGTCGAAAATCGTCATAAATCTGAAGTGATGGAGTGGAAATGTGGCCATTGCATGTTACTATTGCCACGTAGTTTTACCTGTCACCAGCTCAAAGTCAAAAGACAACACAGGACATGCGACCAAATACAGCAGACACAACAGAGCAGCCATATCCCGGCGTTATGCACAAGAAGTCCGTCCCCAAGGCATGTGACCCGTCCAATATCCGCTTATATTCTGCTCATGTCAGCATTGTATTTTGTCAAGATAGCAAAACTTAAAGCTTCAACATATTTCAGCGTTTTCTTTGTGCATGTAATTGATTCAACGAGAGCTGGACCAAAAGCTACCTGTCGTCGTCAGCCAGCGGGTTCATTTCACGGTGCCATTTTGGGGGACGTAGTTGGACCCCCTTATTGATCCTTATCTTGCCCACAATGCAAGCGCCTCCCCATCGACGTCTAAGTTGTTCACCTTGCACTTAAAATAGTAACGTGTCAGGGGTCATTAGTCTTCGGGGATGCAATGCAAGGCCAGAATCTTAGCTTTTGACAGAGTCATTCTTTACAGCAAGCTACCTTCAACAAGAGGTTCTGCCTTTCCTGCTGTTGCAAACGCCCTGCCATTGCAGTCTCTACTAGCCTGCCTTTTGGGTGGGTTTTTAGGTTTTCTAGCCTCACTTGGCCGCTCCATTCACGCAGCAACTGAGATGGGTTGACTGGTCAGGCTAGAACAGTATCTCATGAGACTTGGTAAATTAAGGGTATATTACTACGTCATAATAAGCTTCCCCTGCTACTTGGCTATATTCGTATGGCTAGAGGTGGAAGGCAGGGTCTCCATATAAAAGTCCCCTCGGTGATTACTACTCGACATTACAGTGCGGTCATCATGCGGTCGCTGGATGTCTTTTACAAGTGCGTAAAAGAATGCTGTATTTGCAACCACACACGCACAGAGAATCTCAATTGAAGCCCACTGACATGTTGTGTTAACCACTGTGGTAGGAAGGGGATATGACAGAACTTACCAATGAGCGGGACTTTTGGGATACTGATTGATTAAGGATAAGGGGAAGTCGTAGTATCGTAATGGCAACAACAACGAAGCCAATGCCGAACAAAAAGCCCAGCTGAAGTTTCCTAGATGCATGTTAGAATTCGCCATCAATGCTGGATTGTGGTTGGACACTCGTACGCTTTCAAGTCGAGTCGCAAATGTTGCAAGATCGGAAACGGTAACAGGATGAGGGCGATGTCGGATATAATGTTGCAAACTGCCATGAGAATCAAGTTGCCCAGGGCGCGGTGGCATGTCTCGCCTAGAATGGATGTGTTAGACAATGACTTGAATGGGGGTCTAAATCTGGATGGGGTCGCATACGGTTGTCATCGGTGTTCAACGCCCAAAATCTATTACCGAGTTAGCCATGCGCGCCGGTATTGCAGAGCCTGGGCGTGGACTTGGACTCACCGCGAGAGTGGTCGACACTCTGCCAAGGTAGTGATGAGCACAGCAACAAAGGTGATGACAATGAAGGTATAGAGGGCGTTTACGACTCGCTTGCCCCAGGGGAAAACGTGGACAAAGCGGGAGTAAAAGCCAAGCAACCCAAGCTTGAGACACCACAAGCTGCTAACGGTCAGCGCTCGCCGTCAAAAGCGGCATTGCAAGATGCCGTCCAGTGGCACGTACAACAACGCGTAGCATATCCGGGCCGGTATCAACAATTTGTGCGACAGTATTCGATCGTGGTCCAGCTTGGCGGTCGACACGCCCTGGGCGGCGGCCTCAGCCTCGGTGGCAGGTTCGTACGTATGGGTCGGATTGAGGACGAAGGAAAACGCGATGCAGGTGGTGCGGCCAATCAATGGCAGCAGCGCCATGGCGACGTAGAGATCGTCGATGCGCCACGTGCGGTGGCATGTCGCGTGCAGCTTGCACCGGAAGAGGCTGCGGTAGGCGCATCGGGCCAGTATCAGCGTGGCGGCCACGCAGGCCGACGCGATGTCGAAGGTGACGTCGGAAGACAAGCTCATGGCTCGGAGTTGGGCGGGAGGGTCATTGCGAGAGCATGGTCAGAATCAGACGGTCGGACTCCCGGCGGGAAGAAGCAAAGATGGTTGCGCTGCAGAACTAATCTGCGTCGACTAGCTCATATATGCCGCGCGGGGGACCGGGCTCTCTGGAATTGCCAGACCACCCGACCAGGGGGCGGCGAAAAGGCTGGGGTGATGCTGCTGATGCTGCCGATGCGGGCCTCCATCGCCATGACTCGAGCCAACTGTGGGGATGACCAATCACAACCCGCAAGCCTCAGTCCACCCGGTAGCCGAGTCGACCGGCCTTCTAGATCCTAGCCTATATCCTGGTCTAAGGGGCCCGTTACGGAGTAGCCCAGGCTCTGACGCGGAGAACCGTTATAATGCGTCCGCCGTGGTGCGGAACGTTTGCGCGTATTCCTTCCAGGGCTTTGCTCCGCTGCTCCTTTTCCAATTTGAAACGTAATTATTTCCTTTTTTTAATCTGTCCAAGGGCGTCGTTAAATCAACGTCTATGCAAGCCCGTCTGGCGTCATCTGAGACGAGGCGCCTGTCAGACACTGTCTGGGAATTCTTGGCGCGCCCGTGAAACCCGGGGTCTGGACGAGTTTGTGGGGAATTGACGGATGCGGATCAAGGACTTGGACAGTCATCGGAGCTTGGAGAATGTTGATTCCAGAGGGCCAGCTAATTATACGCGCATCGGCGCGTTCAAATGGGCGACAAAGCTGCAGTAGCACCAGAATTCAAGGCACGGGTACCCATTGCCACTAGAAAGGGGCGCTGTCATCTGCTGCTGGGTTGGCTGACATGCAAATCCTTCCCCCCCGCAGAACTTTATTAGCGTCGCGCTGACAACCCGCCACCGCGGCTGGGGCACCGGTAATTGTTCCAGCCCATGCTGAGGAGAATCGAACTACGCCACACGTAACAGGTTGACAGGATACATGGCTGCTGCACCCGTGTTACATCAATCGACGACCCGAGAGAAGCCACGATGATGTGTAACATGGCGCCCCTGGTCTAGCTCTCCGTCACCAAGATCGGCCTGCATTTGATTTGTGACGATGACATGTGCTAGCTTTGTGACCACGTTGCTGAATGGTTGACGGGTCGGTGTTACAGGTTGTTGTAGTTGGCACGCCACACCTCGCCTAAAGTGAGCGGGTTTTACGTACTAACTTAGCTCGCTAGCAGCACTACTGCATGTTTGCCAGTCATTAAAGTAGTGACGAAGAGACCGAAGTACTGACACATTGCAATGTCGTGTCTTCGTCTGTAAAATCAAGTCATGGTGTACTTACCCTATAGCAAGGTTTGCATTTGGCAATTTTGAAGCAAAACTCCTTGTTTTTTTTAGTTGTACAAAAGCTACAACCCCGTTTTCTCTATAAAGTCCAAGTCCGTAAAGTCGAGTGGTAGTGCCCATGAGCTCAAGTCCACGACTGCACCTCTAGGAAGCCAATTCATGTTGGAAGAAATCTTTCCAATATGTTTTCAACATCATCGAGAGCCTTATGATCTTTCGCAGGGGTTCCCAACCCGCGCAATTTCTTCTAGTATTGTCCGATACTAAGAAACATGGGTGTTATCAGTATCCGACGCAGTTGCAGTCCGTCAAGTATATGATAATGCGAACACAGCAGCGGCAGTCAGCGTCGATCCGGCGGCCAATTCAGCAGGCGGCCGGCTTTACGTTGTCCCTGTTCTCTCGGATTACAAGGTCTTCTCGATACACTCGATTCTGCACTCAGTTAGTAATTATGTCGAGGAGGACTTGCTAGGAAGACTGACCCGTGGTTATCCTTCAGCTCCTTCATCAAGGACTTGTTGAGGGTGGGGTTCACTGGCGCGAGGATACCCTTCTCTGAGATGGTGCCATCGAGGACTTGCTTGACAGCTGCAGTACAATAAGTTAGCATTTCTTACGCTAGAAGCATGCTGGGAACTAGGATAAAGATAGGATCTAGCAACACGGGAACGGGAAGACTTGCCTACTCCACAAGGGATGCCCACGAGCTTCGCCATGGCTGTGTAACCGCCGGATCCAATGGGAGCGCCGTACTCGCAGAGGGTAGAAGTGATGGTGTCCTTGCTACCGTCCTTGTTCACAACCTCGAAGTGATGTTGGAGGAACTAAACATCAACGGTGTTAGAATCGTGCATGATTAAGAAACGACAGAGCACGGATTTTATACGTACCACCAAGTCACGCTCGCCCTCCTCGTAAGCCATCTTTTGCTCAAGGGTAGCACAGAGCGTATCCAAGGGGTTGCCCCTGGGGGTAATCTTGGAGTCCGAGAAGATACCGACTGTGTTTAAATGTCAAAAATCACCCAAGTATGATCGTCAGAGTTCAGTTACTTACGCCACTTGAGACCTGACACCAATTGGGTCTTCTCATCGTCGCTCTTGAAAGTTGTCTTGGACGAAACTGCCGCAAGGAGATCCTCCTCACTCGATGAGCTAGCGCCGAGGATCTTCTGGGTGGCCTCCTTCCAGGCGATGGGCTCCTTCAGGAAGTCCTGCTCCTCAACAAGGAGGAAGCCGATGTCAAGGAGAACCTTGACAAACTCCGGGAAGCCAGCGTAACGGAGGGTGCCACGAACAACGGTCTCCGCCTCGGGGATGTTGTATCTGAAAAGGTTAGCCATTATTATTAAACACACATGTCAGTGTTCTTACCGCTCGAGGTAGCCGGTGCTGTCTCGGTTTCCGTAGGCGACGAAGTTGAAGCCCAGGAAGCCGGTGTGGTAGGTCTTGGCGGTTCCCATGAGGTCCACGCCACTCACATCCATCACCTTACCATTCTCAATGTACTTGGCGTTGTTCTTCAGAGCCAAAAGAACTCCACGGCTGCTCCAGCTGAACTTGTATCCTGGATATGGTCAGTCAGAAGTCGCGGATATGCATCGATCGTGGTGTTTACCGAGAGGGTTGTCCGAGTCTAACATGGAAATTAGTTTCAATACTCTTGCTCATGATCATTGTAGACATACTCTCGGGTGCGCAAGCCACCACAGAAGCTTCGGAAAGACTTGATAGAGCCTCCTTCCTTGTGAACGCGATCAATGACGTCGACAGCGTAGAGGTGGTCGATACTTGGCAATGGTAAGTCAATGGGAGGATAGGGTGGTCGATCAGAAGGCATACCCAGGGTCAAGCTAGAATCGTCAGCAAACGAAGCACGTAATCTTGAACCATTTCGACTTACTCCGATCTCGTTCATAACTGTAATGCCAGCAGCCTTACACTCCGCATCCAGCTCCTCCATTGCGGGCGACACGTACGACGTGGTAACGACATTCTTCTTCGCCTTGATGGCGGCCTTGATCACAGCAGCATGGTAGGTGTAGGGGATCAGCGAGATGGTGACATCGTGCTGGGCGACGGCGTTCTCCAGAGCAGAGGTGTCGTTGACGTCGAGGCTGATGCTCTTGGCGTTGGGGAAGTTGCCGGCGAGCTTCTGGGCCGAGGCCAGGGTGCGGGAGGCGACAGTGACGTGCACGCCAGAGTTGGCGAGCAATTCAACAGTGGGCGTGGCAACGAAGCCGGAGCCGAGGAGGAGGGCGGATTGCGGCATTGTTACTGTCGGAGACGTTGTGTTTGGAGGATGTTCGGTGGGGAGGCTGGTGAAGGACAAGAAATTTAAACGGGAGGAGCCAAACTTGACGGAAAAGGCTTTGGGCCCCGCGTTGTTGGGGCCCACCAAACGAGGGGTCATCCCGATATCGGACTAACCCGAACGAGGAGTCAGTCATACCGACGTCGGATGGGAGATCCGAATCCCAAGCATCAAGAAGACAATGCAAGTGGAAGTGTTATTATTTGGGTTTCCAAATTATTTATCTAATTATATCGAGAAGTAAGGTAACATAGTACGAGGACCCAATGACTTAGTGTAACGGGGTACCGTACCTTTCAGGTCACAACAACCACACCAACCAGTCACCTTCTGCCGGCTTGCAAAGATCGCAATGCATGCTCCTTGAGCTCGATGCCAAGTTCAAATCGGGTCCCTGCAGTATCTAGATGAGAAATTGACGCATAATGAGCTGGGTTAGTATGATTACACATTGAGTGACCAGGGTCTTGAGATAACCGGTAAGAAAGAAGTGAATTAATACATCGGGATCCCTCCCGATTCGCTGGCTACCAGGAAATAACTCATTGGAGATATGCTTTAAATCAAATGGATTGCATTAGAAACACAGGGACAGGCTGACCTTTAGTCCTGGTAAAGTTTCTTCTCTTAGCTTTGCTTAATATCGTCAGATTGATCAAAGTTACACCATAGTTGCAAACAGTAGGGGCACACAGTAGTACTACACCATGCGTCGAGAGATACAATAACTCATAAAATACAGCTGCCACGCACTTAAACTTACCTCAAGCCTTCAATTCAACCGTTCTGTCCTCAACCTTGCTGCCCTTAGGCAATAACCTGATCTTGAACCAAAGGAGATAAAAAGAGACAGACTTATTGTCACGGTCAGGAACAATCGCGAGGTGTCGGACTAGCTCAGATGGCATCTTCAAATACCTTGGTATGTCGTCCCCATTTAGGCCGGTGATTCTGTACGGCTCGATTTCCCAGACGAGGATTGTTCGAGTAGACCCCACCAGCGAAATTTCCCAGACACGAATATTTTGCTGGTTTCGACTGGTCGCTTTTCCAAGATCCAAATTAGGGCCGAGATTTGAGCACGACCTTAGAATGGGCCTGAATCTTGGATGAAGCGATCCCAAAATTGGTCCCGTGGCCATTGGCACAACAGTAACAGGATTCCGGGAAAGCCTCAGATCCGCCTTGGACCCAAGTGACGGCGGCAGCAAACCATCATATCCCGCCAATCGCCAGTTCCACTGTCAAGACTCATGTCGCGCGACACCCGAGACCGAGCCTCTATCACCACTGGGCCGTTTCTACTTTCCGATGTACTGCATCGACTCGAATCTAACCTTGGATATCTCTCCACGATGCAACAGCCGCAAAAAGAAAGGCAGAGGGGCAGGTCAGTCCCTCCGTCAGCAGACGGATGCGCGGACGACACAGCGCAAGGTAGCTAGACCATCACGCCAACCGAGGATACCCACGGCAATAATAAACTAGAACGTCTGGCTAGGTCGGGCAAGAGACTCGATTGGCCAGGTGTATGTAAATAGCTTAGATATTATTTATTATATTGAGAAATTCTGTGATTAATAGTATCGCAATACAATATTTAGATTCTCAATCCAGCCAAATCCAGTTGCGCTTCGCACTTATCGAACATCAACCCAATCCAAGCAGTCTTTTCATGTAGCTTCTCCTCTCCCCACTTGTAGCTCGATGGTGGACTAGGAGCTGCATAACGTTTGTCCAGGCGTTCCGTGATCTCCTCGAGCTCCCTCCGTTGCCACCAGCTTGTCAGTGCAGCTCGGAAGCATTCTCCAACGGATCTTCGTTCATATTCTAGGAATGTTGCTCGGTCAAATGCCTGCTTGTCCTGGGCCAGTTGGTCTTGAAAGGCCGAGCTGACATTGGGCAGAACCGTGAGTACCTTCATCGCGATGGCATCGCACTCGGCACAGAGACGGAGTGACTCTCTGTCGGCAATTTCAGCGGCAGAAACACCATTTTTTAGAGCCGCGAGGGTCTCTTTCACGGTCGTAGAAAGCTGTGAGATGTCGGATGAAACTGCCGAGAGATTCTCCAGAACTAGGCTCTGGCCTGACGCAGAGCGATATATGTGCCAAGTCTCGCAGAATAGTCAAGTAGGAGTCAGCGCTCTGTTTCGCACTGAAATAAATTCTCTCTGGCTCATCACCTTAGCGACTTCTACTTCACGGTCGGCTACAGTGGAAAAAGTACAATATCACACACACATTAGTATTTGAAGAAACCTGAAGCTTTGCAACAGAGTGATCAATGGAAATTGTCAACGTCTAGATTCGTCTCAGATAATGAGCTGCTAGATATCCTTTTTCTTCCTTAAATGTAGTTTATAGTCAACAAGGGTGTCTTGAAATCCATTAAAACCCAGCCTCGGAGAAGAAAGTGTCAGTCTCAGCTAGTGGCCACTGAAAGAGTAACGGGTCAAACAATGACATTGACTTGTCAAAAGCGATACCCCCGAGACTATCTGCGTTGTCCAAGCTGCGTCTCGTGTCACCGAAGAATCCAGTTTCGTACATCATCGAGTTGTTTAAGGATGTGCTTGGGGATGCAAGTTGGTGCTTGTTTGAGCCTCTGTCCATGACCCCACTGCTGGCCTGGTTTTGGAACGATAGAGGTGTCTGGCCTGACCTAGACACGGCATTGCCTAGAGCACCGAACGCTTCCTCACGAGACAAAATGTCCATGTGACACAAAGTTTCTCGCAACGATGCCAGTCGCTTCCAGAGCTTGTGAGATGATTGAGACAGGTTACTATACGAGGAGGATAGACTCAAAGCCTTCATAAAGTTGCGATTGATCGAGTCAGCAAAATCAACAGGAAAGTTGGTCGAGGATGCGGCGCCCGTCTCATTGGTGTATGCAATAATGAGAAACAACAACGCGCAAGCTGAAGCAAGGAAGTGTTGAAAGAGAGGATGTTGCTTTTTGTACACATCCGTGGTGTGGTCCAATATAGAGATGACGTTGATGGAGTCGGATATAAGTTCCAGAGCGGGCTGGACTTTGCACCTGCAAGCAGCCCGATTCGAGGTGGAGAGAAACAATGACCTCAGTAGTATGATTCGTACCGCATTGGCCCGGAGATATAACATGGTAGTCCACGACAACGGGATCATCGTGGCCATAGAGTGCCATAAGCGCGGGTGAACGAAACCTTGTTCCTCGAGAGCCTTTTTCCTCCACTGTTCGATCTGAATGTTGGTCACCTCAAAAGCGTCGTCATCCTCGCAGGAGCCACCATTTGCGGCACGAGAAATTGGCTCGTTAAATTTGTAGCTCATGAGCGTGAACGTCATCATGGCCTTGAGATAGGGCGATTGGACCTAGGGGTTGAGTCAGCCTCTCGCCATAATGTGTTTGTAAGACAGCGATATCCTTACCAATGATGCCTGAGCAAGCTCAAAAACGGACTCTTGGAAGTGAGGTGGCAGTCCAGCGGCTGCACTCCACTGGCGATCGAGGATGGCTAAACTGCATGATATTGTTATAACTTCGGCACGTCGCCGATCTGACTCGGGATAATGTCGCGAGACGACTCCACTATGAAGCCCGAGTTCCATAGCCATGCGTCCCGCGGACCCGCACATGCGCCATGCCAGCGTCAGACATCCCCCAAAGTAATGATAGAAGCCCTGCATGAGTTGCATCAGTTTAATTCCCCGTAAAGTTCCTGGAAACGCGGCTGGGGAACTCACAGCTAAAAGCACGACGGTGACGCTCTTGATGCCTGTGGCCGGCGCCGCGAGCTTGGCATTGATCAAGTCTCGACAGCTTTCGAAAAGAGCCTTCCCCAACTCGGACTGAGAACCCGACTCGGCTAATAGAGCAATAGAAATAGCGAGGTTGACAATCAACAGATTGTTTTCCTCGTTGAGTGGATCGGCGTAGCTCCTCCATTCCGCATCGGTATCTGAGGTATTGTAGAAAGCTTCAGTTTGCTCTACGAGGGATGCGATGTCGCAGATTGGATGAATCTCTCCAATAGCATCTTGATAAACGTAGAGTAGTCGCGTAGCCTCTGGCTTAGACAGCAGGGTTCGGAGTTTTGACAGGGCTTGTCGCCTCCGATTATTGGAAGATATCACTACATCACTGCTGTCCGGCCCCCCGGTTGGGTCTTCGTCGTCACTCTGGGTGTCGACAATACTGGGCACTCTCTGATCGTCGATTTCAGTCCCAGGATCGTTGGAGTTTCTCTGCTCAAGCCTGATGAGTGCCGCGTTGAGGCTGTAGTCGGGGCTCGTCGGTCCGTAAAACCGTCGGACAGAACTTCGAAGCCGGATGTCGGCTGTGGGCGAGGGTGCCGTCAAGGAAGTTTTGGCCCCAGGTCCAGGTGGCACACTGTTGTTTAATGAGTTGCTGACAGGTGTAGGCATCGTTCGGGGCCGCTCCGGACTTCGGGCTTCAGTGGCAATCCTGGCATGGGTCATGAGAGCGTTGAGTTGCACTTGCATGTTTGCAATAACGGTACTCAGAGCTCTGTAGTGCATGGGCAGTTAGTCTCAAGGAACTTCATTTCAGAAAGGTAGATTCAGTGAAGGAATATCAAGGATGGCTCACTCTGGTGTCCATGCCACCGCTGGCTCTTGTGGAGCGTGTGGAGCTTGTGGAGCGCTGCCGTCTGGCTCTGTGGTGGGCATGACGTGGGCTTGGCTATGGTGAGTTTGATTGTCGTGAGTCTGGATGTCGTGTGTCTCGTTGTCGAGTGTTTGGTCATCGTGGTTTTGGTTGTCGTGTCGCAGGGCATTGCCGTCGCTATAGCAGCAATCCATTGCCCGGGAGTGGCAATATTCGCAAGGCTTCTGGCCATCACAGCGACCTTTGCGACGCCGGCAGACATCACAGGCTCGGGGGGCGTACGGGGCACGCCTCTTGACCGGCTCGTTGGTGCTGGCAGGATTGGCGAGCGACCGCTTCTCTACGCGCATGTGGGATCCTCTCATGGTAAATACCGGTAGACGTGGACGCTCAGGGGAATGTTTGGATGCGAACGGAGCGGAGATGAAGATGGGGTAACGGCGGAGGTCTCAACCGTGCGCTTAGCGAATCCGGGGGTGGGGGGGCTGACCTTGAAATAGGTCACGAATCGATCTGAAGTTTATTGGACTGGCGCACGCTACTCACCCCGTGATAAGCAGAACTTATCGTGGGGTCGTTTTGCGGAGTAATTTCGGGAAATCGTATGCGATTACACAACTACCATCTGATAAGTGCCCGGCGCCGCGCACGCGAATATCTCGACGGCCAGCGGCCCAATCAAGACCGTTCCGGATCCTGGGGAACTGCTACACTCCGGCGGTGCGTTTAGTCCAGGAGTGGCGTTGTTTAGGCTACTGGCTGTCGAGATATTTGTGTATGTAGCGTCGGGAAGGGATAAGGGGGGGCTCGTCTCTACTGCAAGGACTACGAGATAATAATACACTAACCTTATGGCTCTTTAATCTTTAAAAATACGTCTTCTCAATAGATATATATATATATAAAGACCCTAGTAGATGGCCGGCTTACCGTCGACGAGGGGCGGTCCGCCTCCTCCCTAGCCGGGTCCAGCGCCCCCGATGGCCCCGGCCCCGAGTCGGACCTGGTCCCGGGCCTGGGTCTGGGTCATCGGGCACGGGGGTCCCTACCTGTACTCGTGTCTGCTGGGCCTGGCCCTGACCCTGGCCCCGCCGGCGGCGCTGTTTCAGCTCGTTAACGAGCCGGTTCAAGCTCCGGCCGGCGCGTAAGAGCTCTAGCTCTGCAACAGCCTCCTCCTCACTCTTACCGGACGCCGTGCGGGCCAAGAGCTCGTCCCATATCACCTTCCGGCGACAGAACTGCACCCTAACCCCATTCCCCGGGCGCCAGCGGCTTCCCCACATCTCTTCCAGCACCCGTACGGCCGGCTGGCCCGCAATCCCTTCTTCCCACTCCTTCCAGACGTCCCGCACCGTAAAGACCTTAGCCAGGGCTGTAATGACGGGCATACCCGGTACTAGAGGCTCTGGGGCCGGGGCCGTATTGAGATTCAAGGGGGGAGCTGTTGACGGCGCCGGCGCCGGCGCCACTGCTGGCCCGGCTCCGAAGTAGCCGGTAAAGGTGATAGGGACCTTGCCCTGGAGGAGGGCATCGAGGCCGCCCTGAAGCCCCTCTAGCCGGGCCTCTAGCCGGATGGCGAGCCGCTGGCTATTCTGTAAGAGGGCCTCGCGCGTGCTCTCTAAGACGCCGCTTAGCTCTGGCAGCGCGCGTTGTACGAGCAGGCTTACCGGCTCCGTAGCCCCTACCGCGTCGGACCGCACGACGACGGCGAACTCGTCCCACTCGGGCCCGTTAAAAGGGGCGTAGGAGAAGAAGGGTAGCGACGGATAGCGGGGCTGTAAGACAGCCAAGTCCTGCAAGAGTACTATACGCAGCCGCCGCATAAGCTTAAGGAAGCCGTCGGCAGCTAGATCATCGTCATCGAGGCCGCCTTCTGCCCAGCATTGCCGGCGCGCGCGCGCCTCAAAGCGGGGCTCCCACTCCTCGATCCACGGCCAGAGCTGCTTTTGTAAGACGTAAGGGGGTTCGTGGGCGGCACGCGCGAGGAAGTAGTCCCCCGGGGACGCCGAGAAGCCGGCGACGATACGCATGAACTGGCGCGGTAGGTGTGTAAGATAGGCCTGGCAGAGCACGCTCTGGTTCCAGCGGCCGGCCTGCGAGATCTGGGCGAGCGACGTGCCGTGGGTCTCCGCGTCCTGAGCGCCTACCCTGCGCGGGAGGTGCGTCTTCTTCGACGCAATAAGGCCGGCGGCGCCGAAGATACGCCAGGTCTCTTGTAGCTGCGTCGGGTACGAGAGCTCCTGCTCGCGGTCCCGTCCGACGAGGACCTTGATCCGATACCAGTCCTGACGGCGCCGGAAGGACGGGGGCGGTTCGCCGGCGACGTGCCAGCGCCAGAAGAAGAGCTGCGCTAGGGCCCCTTGCGTACAGAATAAGGGGTCCTTATGCCGGAGGGCGCCCATAAACTCCTTCCTCGCCGTCTTATTTAGCTTGCCGTCTCGTAAAAGGCTTACAAGACAACCACAGAGGGTCGGGCCTTCCGAAGGCGGATAGTCCAATAGGGATAGGTCTGCAAGCTCCATCTTACGGCGGTTCTCCCCCCGTAAGAGGTAGTAGTGGCCGAAGAGGAGGTCGACTCGCGTACGGAGGTTTTGCGGCGTATATGCGGCCCCGCTGAGAAGGAGATCCTGGATCCGGAGCCATTCATTGGGGGAATAGCCGGCCTGGATCCCGTCGGTCCCGCGGTCTTTAAAGGAGGCACGGTCGTGCTTCCCCCGCTGCCGGCCCCGTTGCTCAAGGAAGCCTCGTACGGCGGCGCCCCGGGGGTTCTCCATATTCGCGTTACCGTGGGCCACCTGGAGCCGCCAGAGCTCGATAACGGCCGCGACATAGGCGTCGATAGTGCCCCTCGTAAGCAGGGATCCTTCGGTAAGGTCTACTGCAGCCGGCGCAAGGGCCGTGGGTGGCACGTAGCCCTCGCGGTCGTCCGCGAGCAGCTCGGCGGCCTCGGCCAGGGGGATCTCTAAGGCTTCGGCTAGGCTTTCGGCCTCTGCCAGGGCCGCGGCCTCAAGCTGCTCCTGTTCGAGCTGTTGCCGTAGCTGTACGGTCTCGCCTTTGCCCTTACCCCTACCCCGCGCCCGTAGCTTCTTCTGCGGCGGCGCTACGCGTCGTAAGAGGATATCCTCCTTGAGCCACGCCGCCAGCTTGTCCGGCGTTACGAGCTCGCCGTCGGGCCAGCTATAGAGCGAGCCGTCAGCTGCAGCCCGAGGCATATGGCACCAGGCCTATAGGTATTCGTCTGTTAGCCGCCGAGGGGGTCCTACTTAAAAGGAGGGGGAAGGGGGGGCCGGCCGGGGGACGCGCCTTCCACTCCCGCTGCTTCGCCGCGTAACTCCGCGCCGTGTTCGCCGGCTGTTCGTCCTTCTTCGCCTGGAGGCCCGCCCTCCGGGCAGCACGGGCGCGCTCCTCAGCGGCGGTGTACGAGTCGTCGGCGGCCATCTCGGTCGACCGGGGGCCTTCGAGGTGGTGTTTTTCTTAGGCTTGGTAGGCTGGAGACCTGATAAATGGGGGGACTTATCAAATGCACTTATCAGGCGTCGCGCACACGATTTCACACGATTTCACGGGTCGGGTTTTGCGGGCGATAAGTCGTCACGTGGTCTAAGCGAATTACGACGCAATTACGCGCACCATCGATAAGCACAGAGGGGTAATGCCTGTCCGCTGGGATACCGGTAGTTTATGACGTCGAAAGCATTCGTCTGGCAGGGTCTTATCATCAACCGTCCGCAACCCCAGCATAGATCACAGATCGCTTGCCTTACTCCAGTTTTATGCATCCCCTTTGTCATTCGTAATTTGCTTCTCTCCGTACCGAGAAGACCGAGGCTGACTCATTGCATACTTATTTGATGTCCAATGAACTTCAACTTTGGTTCCATTACTCAGTCGCTTTCCCTTGAATCTTCCCCGCCTGTCCCGTTTCTGTCCCGATCCTCCCCCGGGCCACCCCCGATCCCCGATCCTTCCCCGATCCTCTCTCAAATCAAACAGGCCTATTACACAATTACCCACTATTCTGTCTGCATAGATAACAAGGTTTCCACTGCGATACATCGTGCTCTGTGGTGCCTTGGCCTGTCGGAAACAAACAGCTTCTGATGGTATTTTATTGTTTTTAGCGAAGAAATTGCTCTGAAAATTACTACGATGATATCCGCCATTCGGTTTATTTCACTTTAAATGTGATAGTGCCATATATGCCTGATACAAATGCGGACATGAGGGGGAACCCACAGCTGCAGTCTCATCTTGTCTTCATCTTACAGGAAGCCAGCCTACAATCCTAGAGCGGCGAAGATAAGGAATTTGGAAGAACTCGCTCGGTCTACTTCCACATCTGGCCAAACTGTGATTGCTAACTCTATATCAGCGTTGTATCAAGCTGAAGAATTCCAAATATCTCAGGTTGCAGATAACGTTTCAGGGGCACAGGGAGAGCCGTGCGAAACGTGATTGGCAAGCAACTCCGGAGCTGCAGGGAGAAAATATCCACACAGAAGCGATTCCAAATCCAACAAAGTGTGGAAGATTGTGGAATTAAACCCTTGGTTTATCGTGCGGAGAGATAATGTAAGTACGTGTTCTCCAATGATAACAAGGGACTCTGGGAGGGCTGCCCACGCCCCACATTGGCCGCGTTCCGACATTCCGGAACCAAAATTGGCGGAACGCCATGTTGATCGCAGTTCCGACCCTGTACCTCCCCGGAAGAAACCTGGTAGGACCTACTTCCTAACGGAATACCTGTCCAAGAAGGCTAAACAGCATTGTTAAGCATAACCAACTTGAACATAATGGAGATTTTGGTAAAAACATCCCGTTTCCCTTCTGTAATGACTCGGTCAGGCCTTTTTCAAATCACAGATACAAACAATAACTGCAAATATGACAACGAATTATGATCTCATAGTCGTGGGAGCTGGTAAGTCGTTCAAAGTTATAGATCTTAACAGTTTGTAAGACTGACCATGCACAAGGCTGGTTCGGGCTCGCCGCAGCTAGGACATATTTGGAGCTCCACCCAGGGGTGAAGTTGCTTGTCATCGATTCTGCTAGCAGTATCGGCGGCACCTGGTCCAATGACCGGCTCTACCCTGGTCTCAAGTCGAATAATTTCTTCGGGTCATACGAGTATCCCGACTTTCCAATGGACGAGGATGTGTACGGCGTGAAGTCAGGCGAACACATCCCGGCTGGCGTTTTGCACCGCTACCTGACCGACTTTGCCACTAAGTTTGGAGTTGCTGATCGCACCCGCTTAAATACTAAAGTGGAGAGCATTGAGGGCTCTCAAAGCGGTGGTTGGCTTCTCCATGTCTCATCCAGTGATTCGAGAGAAACTTTGGAGACTGAGAAGCTCATTATCGCTACCGGCTTGACATCCCAGCCGAACATGCCCACCTATGCTGGACAGGAGAATTTCACTTCGCCGATTTTCCACGCCAAAGACTTCTGCGTTCACAGAGATACTATCTCAACTTCAAAGAGAGCAGTAATCGTGGGCGGTGGCAAGTCTGCATATGACTGTGCTTATGCTTTCGCGACCGAAGCGGATGCTCAGGTCGACCTCATTATCCGCCCAACCGGTCAAGGCCCCGTCTGGTTAAACCCGCCCTATGCAACTCCATTCAAGACTATGGTGGAGGAACTTATTCATACGCGCTTTATGACCTGGTTCAGCCCTTGCCCTTGGGGCGGAGAAGATGGGTTTGGCGTTGCTCGAGGCTTCCTCCACGGGACTACTTTTGGAAGACTTCTCGTCGAAAACTACTGGAACAAACTGACTGCCGACACTATTGAAGCGAATGGATTCAACGACGACTCGGAACTCTTCAAGTTGAAGCCCTGGTACTCTGCAATGTGGACTGGCAGTGGAGTCGGAATTCACAATTTTGACTCGAGCCTCTGGGACCTCGTGAAGCAGAGAAAGATCCGAGTCCACCTAGCAGACATTACCAAACTTGATGGGCAAAAGGTATATCTCACTAATGACAAGGTGATCGAAACCGATGTCGTCGTCTGTGCAACCGGCTGGAAGAAGGATTCTATCATTGACTATTCCAAATGCAAAGACGTGGCTCAGCTTGAATACAAGGATGGCCAGCGAGATATCATGTGCAAAGAGGCGGACAAGGAAATCCTCCAATCATTCCCCATGCTCAAGTTGCAGCCAGTCCTTCGATACGAGCGAAAGGACTCTGAGCCTCTTCGGAATTATCGATTTATCGTTCCCACGAACTTGGTCTCCAAGCGCAATGTTGCGTTTGCCGGCATGGTGTCTACCACCAGTACGGCGATGTTTGCCAACGCCCAAGCCCTCTGGATTTCGGCCTTCTTCGACAACAAACTCAAGAGACTGCCAAAGAACCAGGACGAGGTCGTCAAAGAAACGATGCTTTACACTCAATTTGGCAAGTGGAGATACCCTTGTGGGTACGGAGATTCAATCCCGGACTTTGCGTTCGATTCTCTGCCCTATGTAGACCTGCTGCTCAATGATTTGGGGATCAAAAGTCAGCGGAAGGCTACGCGAATGGCGGAAATCACTGAGCCGTATAAACCGCGGGACTACAGAGGGCTTATCAATGAATGGACTGAAGCTGAATCCAAGTCGAACGGACCGAGAGGAGTCTAGTCTAGTTCAAGGTCAGAACGGTGACGATATAAATCACTCGTGGTATCATGTAGTCCATTAAGCGCAAGTTACTGTTGTGCGCTCGATCGATTCAATATAGACTATATTTCTGCAGAGTGTTCGAATTTTTCCAGGTCAGACTATTTGCTTGGATTGCAATTGAAACGCGGTTTGTGTATGACCAGATCTAGGGCTATAAGCTGAGCTGGTTAATTATTGGAAAGGATAGCCTTAGCTGGTCTGGCTGCGAAATCATTACCGTCAAGCTGGTTAACTACGGATGGCTAGAAGTGCATACAACATTTGGCACGCTTTCCACTGTTTAATACGTTGCACAAAGGTTTTAATACTTCACTTTAAAGTTTGCCCAGTTCGTTTTCTGGGGTCATGGGGTAATGGCTGACCCTGAGGTGTTCAAAATCACGCGCTGCTCGTTCGAGGAGGAACCGAAAATTGTCTGTTACATCACAGAACTGCAAATAGTTGTTTTTCCATCAATCTACGACATACATTAGTCTTGACCAACTGGTGACCCTCAGAGATTGTTGAAGACATGAACTATGGACGATAAGTCGTGATTCAGGTGCCAATGAACCGACCAATATGCAGTCCACCAGTGATCGCAATGTCCGACCCGGTGGTGTAGCTTGACGCATCACTCAAAAGGTAGATAACCGCACCCATCAGATCGTCTCTAGTACCAATGCGTTGCAGAGGCGGTGTCTTGTTCATAATATCATTCATGACAGGATTCGCGTTGCGGACCTCCTGGGTCATCTCAGTGTCGATGAATCCAGGGGAGATGCTGTTGACTCGAATTTTGGATGGCGACAGCTCCACAGCCAGAGCCTCGGACAGAATCTTGACCGCACCCTTTGAAGCACCATAGGCCGACATGTGGTGAAACGGGAGGACTGTATGAGATGTGATTGAGGCAACAAGAATCAGGCTCCCGCCAGTGCCTTGCTTCTTCATCTGCTCTGCCGCTAGCTGGGCTGTGATATAAGTTCCAACGACCTGTTGATGTTAGCTGGATATGCCTCGTGATACTGTTGAGAATTAGGGGGAGGGAGAACTGACATTGACGCTCTGTATTCTGCTAACTTCATCGAAGGTGGTCTGCTCGAATGGCTTTTCTAATGCAATGCCGGCACACGTAACACATCCATCCACCCCTCCCAGAATGCCGACAGCACTTTGGAAAGCGTCGCTGATGCTTTTCTCATCTGTGACATCTGCCTTCACGTAGCCAGTGGTGACCCCATATTTCTGCCCTAAGGCCTGGAAACCCTCACTTGGGGTTTCCTTGAGATCTAGGGCGACCACATTGCCACCCATTTGAGCAATTGCATTGACCAGACAGAAGCCAATTCCTTGAGCACCGCCTGTAACAACATAGTTGCGTCCACGAAGCTCAAATTGCTCGCGGATGTTGGTAAAGGTTGCCATTGTCGCTTTTTCCAGTCAAAATGTGTGGGGTATGGAAGAGTATCGCCGTGAGAAGAATAGCAGCAGATCGAGTATGCGAAAGGAAAGAAAATTGATTCGCAACTTCTTTCGAGGTTACAATCAATTAAAAAGAGTCTACAGAATCAGAAATTCCCCGATTCCTACCAAGTTAGCCGGAAATGCGAAGTCCGGCCTAAGTGTTCCGGACTACGAGTCACTGGGAAAGCGGCGCGCTTCCTAATTAGATTCCGGAGTAGGAATCGAGGAATGAGTTCACCATTCCGGACCAGAAGCGACCCGACCCGGAAAAAGTACGACAAAAATGTGCACGAGAGTGGGGAATCGGAAATAATGCAAATGGCAACGTAAGCAAAGTGAAAACAATCACTTCCGACTACATGATCTTAGCTCGGCGCAATCAGCAAATATCTATCCCATCATCTCGTCGTTGAGATCTCAATAGAGCACCCAAGACAAAGGCAATCAAGTCCTGAAGCAATCACAATTTGTTCGTTTCAAAATTACATCTAAAGATGCCATCTCAAACCGGCTGGACGCAGCTCGACATCGCCATTGTCGGCGGTGGAATTGGTGGCTTAGCAGCTGCTACTTCGTTGCGAAGGCAAGGACACAAAGTCACCATCTACGAGAGAAATGATTTCGCCGGCGAAGTTGGCGCTTCAATCTCATGTGCTGCAAACGGTACCAAATGGCTAGAGGAGTGGAACGTGAATATTCCGCTCGGCGACCCCGTCCTGCTGAAGAAGCTCATCAGCCGTGACTGGAAGACTGGCGAGCCAGTTAGCGTCTATGATCTGCATGACTACAAGGAGCGCTGGGGATATGTAAGCATCATGATAATTCCAAAGTGACCATCGACCTGTCGCTGACTTTCACCCAGGACTACAACATGTTTCATCGACAGTACATGCACAAAATGCTGATGGATAGCGCTGTGAGCGAAGAGGGCGAGGGCATCCCTGCCAAACTTATCGTGAACCACAAGGTATTTAGTACCAGATATTCCCAACTCTATTGCACCAGACTTACTTACAATCTTGGTTCTAGGTTGAAAAGGTGGACCTTGACACTGGTGACATAACGTTCGCCAACGGCACCAAGGCAAAGCACGACGCGATCATCGGCGCTGATGGTATTGGATCATCGCTCCGCAGTATTTTTGGCATCGAGGCATCTCGTAAGCCAGCCACCTGTACTTGCCTCCATGCTAACGTCGAAACTGCAAAGGCGGTTGAGCTGGGACTCGTTGACTATTCCCAAAACAGCGCTCTTGAATACTGGGGTGGATACGATACTCACTACAAGATTGTGCTGTCTCCTTGCAATGGTGGCAGCCTTCTTTCCTACTACTGCTTCTTCCCAAGAGAGGCTAGTGACTTGGCCTACCACAGCTGGGACCAGGAAGCCACCGTAGAGGAGCTTCTGGCCCCGTATCCTGACTTGGACCGCCAAGTGTTCAAGCACCTGGCCATTGGGGCCGAGGTACGACCATGGCGGCTTTGGCTTCACGAGCCCTACCCGTTTTGGCAGAAGGGCTTGGCATGCATAATGGGCGATGCTGCTCACCCAGTACGTTTCAAGGTCGACATCTGTATTGCTACACATACTAATCTCTGGTGACTGTAGATGATGCCCGACCAGAGCCAAGGTGCCTGTCAGGCAATCGAGGATGCTGCAGCTATTGGCCTCGTATTCAGCAAGAAAAACTTCAATGGTGACATCCGAGAGTCTTTGGAGGTTTACGAGAAGGTTCGGAAGAACAGAGCCACCAAGGTCCAGTCAGCATCAGCTCGAGCCCGCGAGAATATCAATGAGCGCATTGGTAAGTCTTGAAATTAACCAGGCACACTGTCCCGGGGCTAATGAATCCAGGATTTTCGAGCAATACCGATACCTCAGTGTACAAGGTTTCTGACGAGACAAACAAGCTCACAATTGAGGAAATGAATCTGTTTGTGATCCCTTGTTCTAATTAAATAATAAATGCTGACTCCCAATAGGTACGACATGCACGCTCATGTAGAGCAAGAATTTCAGGCACGCAGAGGAAATTAGAGTCATAGATACTTGACTTGAGATATTCAAGTATTTGGTTGTCCTCGGAAGTATCCACGTATCCAATAAAGAAATAGGTTTAACATACATTTATCACGTCTTTCAGCCTCCCTGTGTCATCCTAGATCCATACGCCGCAGCCCTATATCACCCCAGATGCAGTCCCTGGTTTGATGAATAGTGTGACATGACTCAAATTTGAAGTTATCAACTTTGACAGCGTTCGCGTGACATCCGATTTGGTCTTCTATGTGATACTTTATTCAGAGTAAGTATGGCGCAGACCCCGCAAGAATCTAGTACATCTCCTAGCGATCTTCTTCCCCCGCTCCGGTATTGTATTTGCCATTAGTCAGTATTGCGAATACGACCAAGTTCGGCAATGTTTTCGGCAGATGGTGAATTGGTAAGCAAGACTTCCTGCACACCAGTGTCCGAAATACTCAAATATTTCCACAATTATAAAATGCCAGGACCAAATGTGTTCCAAGACAGGGAGCTTCTAGATCAAATTACTTCGACCTTTGACATTCAATTTGAACCCCTTCGAATTCAAGTTATTCTCTATTAGCAACCAGCTCCAAAATGTCTGCTCAGCTATCGTTTGCGACTATCCCAAAGACTGCAAAGTCTCAGCCTTTACCTTATAAGGTCTCAGTACCAGGAGAGAAGGTTTCCGAGTTGCGCCAGCTTCTTAAACTTTCAAAGATTGGACCTGCGACATATGAGAACCTCCATGCCAATGCGAAGGAAGGGAAGTTCGGGATTACGAGGGAGTGGCTGATAAATGCAAAGAAAGAATGGGAGACATGGGAGTGGTGAGTAAACGTGCCTTTGTTTCTCTTGTCATCGTCAGCTGCCCCCAATAAAAGTTTCCATCTATCAAGACATGTCCACATTTCGCAAATTCGTCTTTATTAACATGTCTTAGGCGCTCGTGCGAAGACACCTTAAACTCCTTCCCAAACTATAGGATGCGCATCGAAGACACGGATATTCACTTCTTAGCTCTCTTCTCGGAGAGACACGATGCTATTCCTGTGATCTTACTACATGGGTGGCCTGGTAAGTCTATAGTCTCAAATACTTGTCTCTTGCCACATGAATATTCACGACTAGAGGTGCTCCCAGAGCTACCGCTGACTCTGGTATACAGGCTCCATCCTCGAATTTCTCCCGCTCCTCTCCCTCATGACGCAACAGTACTCACCGAGTGACCTTCCTTACCACCTGATTGTTCCCTCTCTTCCCGGGTATGCCTTTTCGTCCGGCCCGCCTTTGGACCGCAACTTCACTGTGGCAGATGTGGCACGTATCATGAACCCTCTCATGGTCGAACTTGGATTCGGGGATACCGGATATGTCGCGCAGGGTGGAGATATCGGAAGTCGAGTCAGTAGGATTTTAGGAGCAAAACACAAGGAGTGCAGGGCTGTGCATTGTAAGTCAAGTCAAACCCCTTTCTTTCCTGGCTTTGCTCCAAAACCTTGAACCCCGAGGTTTCCCACTACAATCAAGTTGCTTGCAGGCCTGCAATTAGTCCCTACTCCACTCCCCATTTTCCCTCACTATTTGTCCTACAAGCAAGCGCGTTGACAGAAGTTCGCTCGATATCGCGGCTGCATAACGTCACAGGGTGTTGAATAATTCTTTATAGTAAACTACTGCATTATGCCCCAACCAGCTGGTATCTCAAAGGAAGCCCTTACGTTTAATGAGCGCGCTGGCGTCGAGCGAATGAAACAGTTTTTCGATACCAGCAGTGCGTATGCTCGGGAGCATGGAACCCGCCCGGCCACAATTGGGCTGGTGTTAGGAAGTAATCCCGCGTCACTGCTTGCTTGGTATGTGTCTTTGTTTTACGTTATATGTTTTGCTTACTGGATCCGAACTTGTCGCATTAAAAAGTCACCAAATCGTATCTCTCGACGAAGCCAGCTCAAGGGACTTCGGGGGAAGGCCTTGTTAGACCTGATAAAGATCCGCTGACCCAAGTTTGATTCTGTAGGATCGGCGAAAAGTTCTTGGAATGGACAGACGTTCCCCTTCCCCTCTCAGATATTCTCGCATCTGTAACGCTCTACTGGCTCACCGACACATTCCCTCGAGCCATTTACCCATACCGTGAAGTTAGACCCTCTCTTCTATTTACTATATCAATCTTTTTACCAACTTGCCCCTTGCTTCCAACTTTTCTGTCATTTTTCGCCGGACAAACCTCTTGATCTATTCGTCCGCTCTGTCCCCACGGTAGCTACGAACACGTTCTAATCTGACATATGGGCTTAGAGTTACGGACCGGAACCGACGCACCACGGCACACCGAGCCTTTTCATCCCAAAACCGCTTGGCTATTCTTATTTCCCGAAGGAAGTAGCCCCTGTGCCCATTTCTTGGGTTGCCACGACAGGCAACCTTTGCTGGTCGAGAGTTCATGAAAAGGTATGCGCTTAGAATCCAGTAGCTGTAGAGACTTATTAATCAGACACAACCTACAGGGTGGGCATTTCGCTGCACTTGAGAGACCGGAGGCATTAAAAGAGGATCTAGAAAGTTTTATTTCGAAGGTGTGGAAGGGTGAAACAGACCTATAGCTATCGCCAGCGTAGTTAGCATTAGGCTGCTGATTATTGGAATTTGACCATGTTCGCCTGTTTCATTTTTACGCCATCTAACAACAATTCTTATTTTCCGTATTTTTTGGTTGTCGTGGGGGAGACGCTCAGTGCTGATTAACAGGACACGCTTTAGTGCCGTACGAAAATCTCCCTCTCCTGTTTTGGCCTCCTTAGCAACAATAAAGTCATTTAATGAATCACTTGACAAAATTGCAAAAAGTTATTAATAAGCCTTGAAGCACGGGCAAACTCGTCATTAAAAAGACAAAGAACCATGTATTTGCCAGAAGGCAAAGGCCTCCTAGTTAAGGTACTTCAGTGAGCAAGCGTGAGGATAAAATAATGTGAAGTCATTCTAATCTCCCTCCTTCCGCCGCTTCTTCCACCACCATCCTTATCCTCTTCATCGCCCTCCCCTTCATCTGCGTTGTTTCATCTTCATACCCCATCTCTCCCTTCCGCGTACCTATATTCCCCCTACCTTGTACCACTTACTTACACCCTATGCTCCAAGGCAATTGCAATAGTTTTTTGAAAGACCTCCAACGTCTCTTCGGGAACACTAATGAAAGGGCAGTGCCCGGTTTGTAGAGTAAATGCGGTGACATTGGAGCCAAGGCGTGCAGCCATAGGTGCTTGGAGGGAGGGAGGAAGCGCGTTGTCTAGCGCGGTGTGAATACAGACGGCGGGAACCCCGTTATTCCATGGCTCGTAGCTGTTCTTTTCTGTGAATGAGGATAACGATGACCAGCTAAGGAGGCTCAAATAGAATGCAGCGGCAGACCTGTGAAGGGTGTCAGCAAAGAATCCAAGCATGCAGCCTTTTGAACAATAATCTCTTGCAAACAGCGTAAGCAGTAACTCCGCCACACATGATGGGGCCCGCCTCCTCATCCAGGACGCCCTCAGGAATCTTCGTTGTGTAGCGGCCATCAGCGAGGCAATATTCCTGAAATATTCCGGGAACGGAGAAGCCAATGTTGGTCTGCTTGATGCAGTGACCTTCGTTGACGCCATCCAAGCAGAACTCGCACTCGCCACAAATTCTCTCAATTCACTTTACACCAGCGTGGTCTCCATTATTCCATCGCTGCTGTATACCCTCACCAACAGCCACGACAACACCGACGCCCTCATGCCCAGGAATGCCCTTCGCCTCAGGCTTCATACCAACACCGAAGCCCTCCCACTCGTCCTTGAGTAGGGACTTGTCGGAACCGCAAAGACCGGAGCATGTGATCTTAACGAGAACCTGGTCTGGTCCGGGCTTGGAAACGTCAATGTATTGAATGGAAGTGGCGGAAGAGGCACCGCTGCCATGTCGGATAGCAGCACGAACTTGCGCGGGGATTGAGGCCCTCTCGAAATAGTCAAGTACAAGCTGAGTTTACAACTGAGGAAGTTTGTGATATATTAGAGAGATAATGGATCGAATGATTCAATTTCCAAAAGGCTTCTGCATACATTCAGATATAGACAACCACTATCATTCATTCCATTCCTCTATCCCACTCGGCTCGGCTTTCATCCAGAGTCTCGTTGTCCGTGAAATGCCGACACCTGAACGCCCCTGATATTGATTGAACTAAGCGAGGTTGGCTTCCCGGACAACGGTGTGCTAAAAGAAAAGGTAAAAGATGCTCCATGCTGACGAATTTTAGTTTTAGACCACTTGACTAGTTAAGCATTGAGTCTGACATTTGACTCATAATTTATTAGAGACAACGATGAGGTAAATGACCGTCATAGAATGTAGTATAGGAACCCCGATGTGGCTAGTCTTGGACACCTTATCAGTCACATTGATTCTTGGGATTCCTGGCTAGATAGCATATCTGACGATCCGCTTGTCCAAAATGATGCAAGACGTCAACGGTGAACTCCTCGATTGCACATCTCTCGCTCGCTCTCGTGGTGGCGCGGTTCCGAATTCCGAATTCCTAATTCCGGATCCTGGAGCCCCGTTCCTAATCGGCGGCACGCTCTTCGGCGGAAATGTGGGCGTGAGGTCCGTGCTCCTTTATGCGATTTGGCTGTGATAAGACAGCGGAAAGCAAGACTGCCTAGAAATTGATTCCGTCATGTGGCATGTTTTGGGGCGTCACCGGATTGGCCTACTGGCTCGAGCGATTCTCAAGGTCGCTTTAATCGGCGTGACGTTTCCAGAGCATAACCGAATATCGACGTTCATCAAGAATAAAGACGGGCGTATTAATATCTATTAGCATCGCAGAATTTAGCTCCAGTACTATTCAATCAATCACAGTCCTGCTAGACAAATCATTACCCGCCACCATGAACTCCAAGTATGAGAAGCTTCCGTTCCTCCCGGAGACGCATCTAGACCCAGTCTGCCAAGGCATCACCCTGCTGCAACCTCTGTCTCGAAGAGGAGAAGGTCCTGGACTCATTGTCTTGGTGCCTAACACAGGAGTCATTGGTCCTTCCACATTGGCTATAGAGGAAGGAATACCATGCCCGTTGATGAAATGGGGTGAGGAGGGCTACACGGCCGTCGAGGTCACTGAATCTGCCTTTGAAACCAAGTCTGATCCCATCAAGGAGGCTATTGCGTCCTTCGCTAAGCACGAGTGCGCCAATCCTAAGAACGTTGTAGGATTAATTGGTAGGTTCCATGGTTTTACGCTGAGCAATACCCATTTTGACCTTGGAATTAGCATACACCCCGGAACTTTGGAATCGCGTTGCACCGCTTCTCAAAGATTATCCTCAAATTGTTGGGGCCACTATATTTGGGGACCTCTCTGACTCAGCACAGCTGGAAGAAGCTGGTATCCCTTGCATTCATCACCTGGCAGGCAAGACAACGGGACTTCTCACTCGCAACAAAAAGCTCACTGTCTATGATTACCCGACTGCGAATAGCCATCTTTTTGCCACCCCGTTTCATACCGATTTCCATTATACCTCCGAGGCCGTGTCTCACACACGAACCCTCGCCTTCTTGAAGCCGCTCATGGGAGGGCCATACTTTGACCTGGAGGCCATCTGGGATGAGCATACGTACTATGAGTTTGAGAACCGCTCGGTCGAGTGTACCATGAACACTATGGTTCAGGAACCATATGTAAATCACATTACCACGGCAAGTTGTTCCCTTATACTCTCGAACTGGTGGTATATAATGCTAATGACAAATCCAGTTAACTGGTGGGGTTGGACGAAAGGACTTATCAATCTTTTACCGAGATCATTTTATCTTCCAGAATCCCGATGACACCGAGCAGGAAGTCATTAGTCGATCCATCGGCATTGATCGCGTGATTGATGAGTTCATCTTCAAGTGCACACATAAATCCCAATTGGATTGGATGTGCGTATTCATCGCCACAGTTCAAAATCCGTCTTCAGATTGCTGACCTTTTGCGCACAAGGCTTCCTGGCATTCCCCCTACCGGCCGCAAGATAGAAGTTCCGCTCACAGCCGTGGTCAACATTCGTGGTGACCGTCTCTACCATGAGCATATTGCGTGGGACCAAGCTACTGTCTTGATTCAGCTGGGTTTACTGCCCGAGTACTTGCCCTTCTCTTACCAACTTCCCAATGGGCCGACTCCCCGCCCTGGAAGAACTATAGCATGCCGCCTCCCAGCAGGTGGTACCATGGTCGCGGCCAAGCTCAGGGATAGGTACGCGCATAAGTCCAATACTATGATAGAATACAAGGTCAAGGAAGTTTAACAGGCAAATATTTCGAGTTGCAGGTTCGCAACATGTTACTTCAATCTTCTCTTACGTATTTCAATTACAAGGACGCCGATTATGGCCCGATTTCTCTGCAATTTGAACCCTGTGCAACTTTCTTCATAAAAATGCTATTTCAATTTTAAAATCAAACGCATTGTAGTATTTATCCGAAAGCTAATGATTCATGAACTTCCTTGAAGAGAATTACCTCATACCGAAAGTAAATACCATGTAAAGCTAGCATGCTGAGCCATTGTTGCGCTCCGTACAGGCCTGGCGACTCACCTGTTGGAAGAACCTGGCTTAGGAGAAGACTATGTGCTCATGGAATCAGGAACAGCACGTATTTCGCCGGTCAAAGCGTGGGGCGTCCTTGACGGGATGGTTCTTGTGTCGTTTCGGCTTACAAAAATTTATTATTGAGTAGCTTCTCCTCAAGTAATCATGTAGAAACAGTTTGATGGATGCAGGAATATTTCCAGTAGGTAAAGGTAGCTGGTCTCTAGGCCTGAGAAACAATTTAAGAATATGTAATATGGCGCTGGAATTCCCTGAGCGCTCGGAACTCGGTGGGTAGCGCAACCCAGTAAATGTGCGAGTGTACAATGAAGTTACTGGCAGGTTTTTCAAACATAGCTGAGACCCGATTTCAAGAATCAACCATGGCGTTGATGGAAATTGAGTTGGCAAGAATGTGTTTCTGAGACAAAGAATTGCCACAAAATGTTGCCGTTCCTCTGCGAGAACAAGCATTCTCATTTAATCCACCGATACTGAGGGTGTCGCCACTCGAGCTCTTCGATCTCCAGTTGGGTCCTCCCTGCAAGTTCGGAATCAGTATCACGCTCATCCCTCTTTTTGTTGTCATGGTTGATCCAGAGAAGCATCGATATGGCGATGGCACACATGGTGCTTTGGGAGGCGAGATTAATACCGTTGCCAATATGGTAGTGCGGTGCATCGGTCTTAAGGAAGCTCCACGTGGAGATAAGAGATCCAATGCTGCCAATGAAACAATGCATTCCAATTCCAGCGGACCGACCGGTGTCTGTTAAGGCATTGTTCGACACCTAAATGCCAAGGGTGTTAGTAAGTTAAGACGGACAGGACAGCAGCCGGTGGGGGAATTGCAGGGAAGAAATAGAGAATAATAAGATGTTTGAGCTTACATGAGCAGCCGTCGTGGCACCGTATGTGAATACACCGCACATGGGGAGGAAAGTTGCAACATAGCGGGCGGTTCCATTATCAGTGGCGATGAAAATGATGTACCCGAGGATAGAAGGCGCTGCACAGCCCACAAGCCAGTTCATGCGATTATCCCACTTCCAGCTCAGGAAGCAGCTGACCGTGCAGGCAATCGTGCCAAGTATGTAGGGAGGGACCGTTAGCAGTTGCTGCTTAACCACTCCTGCTTCAGGAAAAATGGTCGCAACCACGGTTGGTAGAAAGACGGCCAGGCCCTGAACAGTAATGTTGTTGAAAAGGAAGATGAAGGCTGTTGGAATAACGACAGGGTTCATCATTCCGCGACGGAATTTTGTCCAATTGAACGTATCCGTCATCGGGGCATGGCCGACTCGCTCAGACGTCACTCGCTCCACCGCGAGCTTTTTCTCGTTATCGTTGAGCCACCGAGCTGTGTCGGCGCGATCTGTCATGGTAAAGAGGGCAATGACTCCGATAATAGAAGTGATGATACCTTCACAGCAGTAAGTAAGCAAGAGACGATTATGGTTGTGTGGTGGAGGGTTCAGATATACCTTCTATAACAAAGATCATCCTCCATGAATGAACCGTCCCAAATCCATCTAGTAGAAGAATGGCGGAGGCAAGAAGTCCCCCAAAGGCACCGGCCAGTGAAGCTGACAAGATAAAAAAGCACATGCGGAAGGTCAGTTCATCTCTTCTATACCACCGGGACAGGTAATAAACGGTTGCTGGAAGCATGCCTGCTTCGAAAAGTCCGAGCAGAAATCGGACAAGGCAAAGAGTCCCAAGGTTATTCACAAACCCAGTTGCGATAGTAATGACTCCGAAGCCAATGCAAGAGAGGGGAATGAACCAACCAGGGCCAATGTATTTACAGAAGACGTTGGCCGGGATCTCGAGTAAAATATAAGGAATATAGTAGACCGTGAGAGCAATGTTGAAATCGTAACCTTGCAAGTTGAGCTCTTCCTCAAAATTGGCAAGGCGTGCATTACCTACGCGAAGAGTTAATCTAATTTGCACATGGCTTTCAGCGAAATAAACCAAAGCTCGAGTAGGCTCGAATAGTTACGTACCAATGTTGGTCCGATCAAGGAAACAAAGCACTGCGTGGCTAAATGTCAGCTTTGTGTTACAACGGGGCTGGGTGTTACGAACAGAAAACGATACTGACTAGAGGAACAACGTTCCAGTCAATCTTCGAACGCAGCTTGCGTTCGGCGTCTGCATCAAACTCAAAAATAGGATCGCCACATCTATATCCAACCATCAGAATTCTTTGAACTTATCGCCATGTGATCCAGAAAAACTACCTGTTCATTTCGACCGCCTCAATACTTCCGGAAACTATGTCCGGTGGACCATGTGTGCCGCCATAAGCAGTCTTTTCCTCCGAAATTGAAGATGTGACTGCGTTATCCTGAACCGAGTCCCTGGACGCGTGGCTGGTAGAACGCATAACGGCAGTCATGGTAAAGGTACCAAGCCCGTAAAGATCGAAGTACTGATTGCTCAATGAAGGATGGGAAGAAATTATGAACTTCTAGGTAGTGATAAACCAGTTGGTAAAGGTAGAGATTGGGGGTTGAAAGAGTTCAATGGGGGGCGTCATATACTTGAGCAATTACAAATTAAATATCTGTTATAATAAGAGAGAGCTAATGTGGGAGTATGCTTGGTGAATCTGGACGGATCCGAGATGAGGCAGAGATAAGGAACCCGGACCGAGGGAGATATGTTAGGGTCATTATTTTAGCATTCGGAACGCTTGGAACATGTGGAACTAAGATAAGAATGATTGAAATACAATTGCCATGGCCAAAACCTCACCAAATTTCCGGAAATTCCGGTTCCCCTAGTAAGGAAGGCAGCGGGATGACTACGTTAACTGGTTTCCTAAATCTTATGGGGGGACATTCCGCGACTTTCGAGTCTTTATCTAATTTACAGTATAAAGCATTCTAGCTTATACGTTGAGGAGGTGGGCTGCAAGCGATCTACCGTCCTATTCGCGCACATGCACAGTAAATGTGGCAAGGATAAGAAACGTAAAATAGTTATAGTTCGGAACTAATGACTTGATAACAACATCGCCCGCGGTTACGCGGAAAGCAAGATCTAGCAGTCGATTTGCAACGGTTTATTTGGGTAATTATCGGATAAGAACCGAAAAATGAATCCACGCTTTATCATAAGGCAAGGGTTACAATTCCTGAAATCCGAAACCTTTCCGGCAAGATAAGAGAGCCATTAGCTATTGCGGAAATAAATGAGCAAATCAAAGATGGTTGGAATGCTTCGAACTAAGCCCCATACAGCAATAACCACCTGATCCCCGCAGGTGTGAGATCCTAGTGGGATTGAATGCTTGCCTGCCTGGTATATCTTTCCGGTGGTGTGGGGGAATACCTTATCATGGACGTTCCGGTAGGATCTTGATGCATGAAGCGATCCTGATAAACATTAGGAACTGAGTGAATCTCTCACGAGTCATTATACTACCCAATAAATCGATGACTCCGTATCAATGCCAGTCGAGCCTTGATGTGTATTTATATCCAGTTGGCCGGCATTAAAAACCCATATTAGTGCTTGCAACTTGTCAATCTAGACTTATAGATTTATTATCTTGAATTCTTTTCCTCCAACTTGCTTACACCCTTGTCTACTATCAAGTGCAAACCAAAAAAATGTCGGTACTGCCATCAACTCAGCGCGCGGTTGTTATCAAGAACCCGGGCAAGCATTGGATAGTAGAAGTAGTCTCCTCACATCCCGTACCTCGGCCCGGTCCACGCCAGGCTCTTGTCCGTCTGACACACACTGGCGTTTGCCACTCAGACTTGTCTTGTATCAATGGCGGCTTCGGCCTAAAGCTCGCTTGCGACGTCCCGGGCCACGAAGGGGTCGGCAAGATAGTAGCCTACTATGAAGGTCTTGATTCGTCAACCCTACCTGCTTTGGGTACTCGTGTGGGGGTCCCGCTGTTACAGCGGCCCTGCGGAACATGCGCGAGCTGCGGCCTTCCTGATGGAGAGGTTCATTGCCCAAACACCAAGCTTCTTGGATCACTTTGTGATGGCACTTTTCAGCAGTACATTACTGTCTATGTTGATTACATGGTGCTGTTGCCAAACGTCCCCGGGATTGACGATGCCGCTTTAGCGCCCACTCTTTGTGGTGGTGTCACAGCATATAAAGCACTCAAGAAATCTGGAGCCAAGCGTGGTGACTGGGTCGCTGTGGCCGGAGCTGGCGGCGGCCTAGGTAATTTTGCCGTTCAGTACGCGGTGTCTATGGGCTTTCAAGTCATCGGTATCGACACAGGGGAGGACAAACGTCAAGCAACACTTCGTCTAGGTGCTGCTGCCTTTATCGACTTCCGTACTACAAACGACGTACCCGCCGAGGTGATAAAGATTACGGGAGGAGCTGGTGTGCAGTCCGCTATTGTGCTCGCGCCATCGGAGCTCACATACAATCAAGCCTTACAATATGTAGCTGTCCAGGGCTGTCTCGTGTGTGTCGGGTTACCGGATGGTGATGCTCATCTACATGTCCCACCCAGTCTCGTTTGTCGCAAAGATATCACTATTAAAGGTTCTTTTGTAGGGACGCGAGATGATATTGCGGAAGCTTTGGAATATGTGGTTCGCGGAGAGGTGAAACCTGATATTGTTATCTACCCGATGGACGATGTGGAGGCTATCTTTCATAAGATGGAGGGGGGACATATTCAAGGTCGTGCTGTCTTAGATCTATCATAATCATCTCGAGGTTTCTCACATTGGCTCATCAGAGGCGGCTCCAAGTCCAAGGCAGTTTTCCTGCCCCAGGAACATTTCTCCCCTTCCAACCAGTCAGCTCCGAGAGGTCGCGCACAGGCCATGGATAAGCATTTTGGAAATTGGCGGGGATCTTTCCATATTTCCACTTCCAGAGTTCTACCCACTCCGGACCCAGCTTGCCCTCCAGCATGTCGGCCACGTATTGTCCAATTACGGGCAAGAATTTGAAGCCATGGTTCGACCCAGCAGTTGCAATGAAGAGATTTTTGGTCTCAGGGAAAGGACAGATCCTGAAGTTTAGATCCGTTGCCATGCCGTCCCTAAAAGTTTCAGCCTTCGTTGTAGTTATAATATGAGGTAAAGTAAAGAGAGAAACAATGCGAGTGAGACATGCTATATATGAAAGAAGGACTATTTTCAACTTACCAGCATAGCCTCGTCGTCACAAAAGGTCGGTCCGCTAGCTCTGGTATTGCTTCACGGATAAGTTGCCTCATCTCTTCCTCAAGCTCCCTGGGGCAGCCATCATACGGATGGTCACCGACTGAGTGGAGGATGGAAGCGCCAGAAACGCTGTGATTCTTGAAGTTGCTAATCAGTCGAGCGCTGCAGATCTTAATGAGACCATTCTCATCAGGTGGGAAGATGATGCCTATCAAATTTAATGTTAGGTCATGTCCCCCTGTCTAGAGAAATGGAGCGATTGAATGTGGCATGGCCATACCCTTTTCGAAGTTATCAATGATGGGAATGTCGCGATACTCCTCAATCTCATGGCTTTCAAGCTGGATGACGCAGATAGCGGACGTCTTGGCTACGACATCGCTTTTTGCACCATCCACGAGAGCTGGAAGGTTAGCACCAGCCGCGACCACAACGAGATCAGCCTGATGAACTTTCCCGTTGGCCGCAATTGCGCCTCTGCATGAGCCATCTTCATCATACCACAGCTCTTTGATGTGGCCGGCCTCTCCGACAATATATTCGACCCCATTTCCTTGGGCAGCAGTTGCCATTTGCAGGAGCGCTTTTGCAGAGGGTACCTAAAGTTTTAATCACACCAGTCAGCAATGCCAAGCTCATAGGCGAGTAAAGAGGAAAGGGGAGAGTGTTACCCATCCCGCCGCTGGACTGTACAAGTTTGTCCAATCGGGGAAATCTCCGGTCAGAGCCGGCCACTCTGCCTTCAGCTCATCGGCAGACATGTACACCACGCCGTCTCTATTGGTCTTTCTCGCCATCTCCAGCACACTCTGTAGCCACCCTCTTGCCAAAGCATGCGCCCCCATGACCCAGCCGGTTTCACGATACATACCGGAGAAAAGAGACTTTGGATCCTTCCACACGCACATGGCTTCAAGCCCAAGCTTCGCGTACAACGGGTTAGGGTAGTCAGTGCGGATGATCTTGTTTAGGTCTGTTGCAGCGGAGTCCTTGGATGGCGCATCAAAGCGATCAACCACGGTGACATTATCGTAGCCACGTAATGAGAGATGGTAGGCTGTCGACGTTCCAAAAACGCCACCACCAATAATGAGAACTGAAGGCTTGCTCATGGTTGGAAAAAGTTGGATTGAACTTGTAAAAATGATGTGAAGGTGATGTTGTTTGGGGGTCGTTGCCTTGTGTGGTCGATTCATTCACGCGGATATTTATAATGAAGTGGCACTACCTCGACTAATCACACGTACAGCCGAGAGACAAATCTTCGGTCCGACATCCGTCCAAGAGCAGTGTGTTGTTTCAACTGCCGTTCCTCGTGCCGCAAATTTTGACCGGTTCTTGGTGGTCAGGTGAACAACCACTCCTTGTCAATTAGATTGAGCAATTACTCTTTGCCAACACACTGTGCATGCGCTGCACGATATCAATATGCGAGATTTAGCCTCCTGCGACAACAAGGCTTGACCTCAACTGGCCTCAGCTATAGACTCGGAGGACTTTTGACGCCGGTGGAAGTGTCGCCCGACTGGGCCATGACGTGTCTGCAGCTGAGAAAAGAGTCAACAAGTCAGCTCAGAAAGCATTAATGACCGAAGCGGGGTTTATTTGATATTAGCACGGCACGCAGCTACCGCCGGATGACCACTCCCCAATCGGCTTGGCATATGGCCTGAAACCGGCTCTTGAATAGGTCGGCTGAGCGAGCGTTAGCCGCCGGGAGAAGACCCGGGGCTTATCTTTTCTTCCCATCGCCACCAATACGAAGCAGTCCACGGAAGGGAAGCACCCCCTTGCTAGTGGCAGATGGGGTTAATTCCGGGAGAGAAGATGTCTCGATTCCCACTTCCAAGGCGTCTTTGGCCCAGAACCTCAAGATATTGGCCAAAGACCCAAATAACCGGATGCTCTCATGACTTTGTAAAGACCTGCGAGGAGCACCACCAACAACTTATTACCGTGACCGCATGGCGAGCTTGGACCAGGGAGCGTCAACTCCCAGAGATATGGTATCATTTTACTTATGCCACTTGTGCGGAACTAGACTAGAACACTGACTGCATAAGAGTAAGTTCTTGGCATACTTTTACTACCACGGTTCTATACGGGGTTCGCTATCTTACCTGTAACAGAGGAGGTCAACTCGCGGTACTTACAACCCATGTCGCATGTATAATATCAGCATTCTTCAATAGAAGACGTGACTTATTTCCGTGCTGCGAATTAAGCAGCGGCTGTTGCATTTCGCAATACAACGGTCACAAGTTCCAGTACCTACGGATTATGCCTGGTTTTGCGATCTAACTCCATAGGGTGGCATTATTTCCACTGCGAATAATGTCTTGAGGCCCTCACTGTAGCGCCGCACAGTGTTATCTTGTACTCGGGACGGGAAAGAGGAAGCTAGAGGAGGGAAGGTGTTGGTTCGAGGACTATGTAGGATTTGGATGGCATCCAACAGCGAAGCGCGTAAGCTAACGCCCAAAGATATGTCCCGGAAATGTATCCTCGTAAATGTGGCGTTAACCCATTCGCCCAGTCGGTATGGAATATTTGGCGTATGTATTGGATATTACAATTGCCTGGTTGCCTGGTTTCAAGTGCCGCCCGGCGGTGTGCACCGGCACTGAGGCACTAACCGGAGAACTTCCTGTTTAGGGAAGGCTGGCTTCCCATTGGCCTGGAAGCTATTTTGGAGCTTGGAGATTGCATGGAGTCGTTCCACGGTACCGGTGCAGCACTAGATAATTAGCGCAGCTCGCGCCAGAGATGATCGGTTTGACTTGTCTCTTTGCTCGCGGAAACGGGCCTGGTTAAGCCATTCCCCGCTTTTAGTGACGCGAACCAGGTGCTTCTCAACGATGTGGACCATGTGGCAAAGTTGCGGAAACCGGTGTGGGACTGATTGACGAACGAGAGATGATCGGGTTCGAAGCCGATGGACCCAAGTCCTGCGAGATGAGGGGAGAGAAAAGAGACAACATGGAAAGTCAATCAGGTGAACAAAATAAACGCGGGTCATGGTTCTTTGCATATCCGCAATGTGATGTCATACTTTTTAGTGTACCATTCCACAGATGTTCTGGCACCATTCTTTTTTGCTTGGCCTCGGAGTCTCTCTGCGGAGTACTCCGTACCGCTCTTCGGAAAGTTGACCGGGGCTCCACAAATAGCACGGAGAGGGCCTAGACCGGGAAGGTCCGGACTACTGTCTTAGATTGATTCGAAGGATGGTCTACTCCGAGACGAGGAAAGAGAGAAGAGGAAAGAGACAAGAACTTGACGAGAAGAGATAAGAGGCAAGAGATCAATGGGAAGAGGTAAGAGGTAAGAGGTTGGTGGACCGAGGATGTTTGATCTCACGGATGTGGCGGCTCCCGCCCTCTACTTACCTGAAGCTGAGCCCGAAAGCTTTCGGCCGAGGCTGAAATTTCCCGGTTCCCTAGGTTAGTCAACAGCGCGTTTATGAGAGGCAGCTCGTGAGATTCTTGTCAAGCCCAGACATCTTATATGATATTGTAGCAGGGATAAGAATCGGGACACTCTGTAGTGAATACAGATATGCCACGAAGTGGAAGAATACTATGTGAGCCACGGGGATCCAATTATTCTGCGTGTCTCGTATGACTTGATGGTCTAGTGGCACATTGGGGGTAAGGGAGGTAGAGTATAACTAGCAGCATGGCATACGCCATACCTGACCTTTTCCCCTCCATTTCCACGTACTTTCCTCTGATTGATGCATTTGCCCCCTTCTGTCGCGCTTCGCTTGACGGAATTGCCGAGCAGTAAAACCTTAGCTTTTTTAGCTTTGTTTTCTCTTCAGGCTATCTCTTAGTATCGCGTCGCTATTCCCCGCTTCTCTAAAGTTCATGTCGTCGAAAACATGACTCGATGAAACCACAATTAAGGAGCCAGCCATCCTGGCTTCGGTCATTACTCTTGCGATAATCTCTCACAGAATCCCACCTGCTCTCGGATTTCTGAAATAAATCCTGATTTCACAAATCGTCAAACGCGGTCTGGCTTCTATCTTTCTCGAGCCCCTTTCTTGTCCTTGTCACGTGAAACGCGTCCTGTTGCGCCGAAACTCTGTCTGTTGGACACCACGTAAGTGTCAAACGCACTCCAAGTCTGCTCAAGTCCAAATATTTGGAGAGGATTGCCTGATTCTAATATTTGGGGGTTTCTAGATGACCAATTATGACCTCGCCCTCAGCCAGAAGAATATCTGAGTCGAATATGAAGGATTCAACCCCGAATTATTTCGATTCTCTCGATAACCTCATTCGAAGCCGCCTAGAATCCGTTTTTCAGAACGCTATCAAGGCTACAGAGGCCAATAAATCACCCACTACACAAATTACCACCACTGTCAACGATATAGGAGAACTTTTGGTCTCAGCTGCCGAGGTCTGGGTGCAATTAACCGAGGAATTGGTTCAGAGTCCGGAAATGCATCAGGCTATCTTAGACGCACACGAGGATTCAAAATCGGAAACCAGATTGGCAGACCTATCGGGGATACTATTAATGGATATCAATGTCGCTAGACTCTGGTACGATTTCCATGTTGCACCTCTCCTTAGCCCTGCAGAACGATACTGTCGCCAAGAATACTAACAAATATGTTTAGTAAGATCCGAGATTTAACAGAGAGGTTCTCACGCGACATCCATGATATTTGGTACGCAGATGTGAAGGGTAGTCCTCCATCATCTAGGTAGCATGTCTGCCTAATGGGTGGCAACGTGAAGCTATTCCATCAAGAAGAGTCAAACTAGACAATCAGTATTATATTTCCTAATCCATTCATTGTCGTCGCTGAGTTATCTACACGAACCAAAGGTCCACGTGTTGATATGATTTATTCCACACTGCACATCTATCCCTATTCTTTGCATTCCTTTGTGCGGCAACCCGTAGTTTCGGCGATGAATGATGTAGGGATAACCACGAACTCTCAGGCTACAGGAAAAGCTGCCACCCCTGATCCATTTGCACCACTGAATTAACTCCCCATCTCTGTATTTTTTCAAGGCCAAAGTCAAGTTCCATAACTGCGAGGCTGAAATGATCAACCTCTCCGGGAGTCTCCTCAACAAGCACTTTCTCTGTGTCATTCCTGTGCATAAAGCCCACATTGCGCTCCGCACACATTTTGGTCCACGCAAACGCCGATTCGGCCTCCCAGACCCCCCGACGTGTCGTGAACATCACTCCCCCGGGGCATTCTATTGCCCCACTCTGCATCGTGATGTAGATGGACTGGACGGCCTGTGAGACGAGCCACGTACGGCGGAGACTCTCAGAGAGAATCCAAGCATGCCAGAGGAGTTTCTCAAGTCTCTCTTGTAATGTGCCCGTATTTTGACCAGATTCATCGGGTTCTATTAGGTTGGAAAGCAGGAGAGTTCCGTCTTGTGCTGCGTGGGTGGCGGTAGTGAGCATTTGGTTGGTCCAGATGCGTAGAATTGGAAGTTGTTGTTCTGCGAGGTAGCGTTGTCTGATATCGCCATTGAAGAGTCGAATGAAGGAATAAATCAGCAAGGCTTGAACACGGCATATGTGATCAAACGTATCGAGATGTGGTTGTGCTTGCGGTCGATTTTGCTCTTCCACGATTTGACTTGACCGCTCCTCCATAATGCGAAATATCATGTCCTCCGTCGCAGGGTTCCGGCTAAGGTAACTGGATAAGACTGTAAAGGCATCCTGTATGGATCTTGGAAACCGCTTCTTGTATAGTTGGGAATGGATGAAGGGATTGCTGCCCTTATCGACCCATTCCTTAAGCCAACCCTGTATCTTGGCAATATACCTCCTCACTACTGTGCTGCAGATCGGTGTGAGGCGGCTGGTTTCAATTGGTGCAATGGCCCATGCTTCTGGAGAAAGGAACCAAGCTGTCTGCAGATCGACGAGTGAGGGGCCGATAAAGCTTCCAAGCTGGCTACCAGATCTGTGAGGGCCCAGGGTATTCGTGATACCCAGATGCTGTAAGTCTTCCAACGTGTGTCCACTGGTGTCATTTTCCGCGGCTTGGGCATTGAAGCAGTCCACACCACGGTCTCCAAGGCCATAAATGATGAACGTAGGGCGGACCGGATATGCACACTCCAGCCCCTTGAGCTCACAACGGCCACATGCAGGGAACTCTTTGGTACACCTCCGCTTAGCTATCCTGCAAGCATCACAGGCTTTGAGTTCTCCCCGCTCCATATTTACCAAGACAGCGTAGTGAGATTACACTATCCTGAAAATGGCGGGATTTCGTTAAAATGAGGTGATGCTGACGGAATGTTCCTTAGGGAGGCGTGCGGCGGAGGTCCGCTAGTGAATAAGCACGTTGGCGGGCGCTACTCCACTTCAGGCTAGTTCTCCGCTGGATCGCTACATGCTACTGACGCAATCAATTCAGCAGGCGTACCATTTATGCCCGAGGTCTTAAATCAGAAGATTAGTATTGAAGGAAGAAGTATCATTGAATTGAGGCAAATTATGTGTTAGAAAAGATCGGGAAATGACCTTTCTACTTTGTGGCCACCACGTGTATAAATTTCAACTTTCTTATTCGCACTTCAATATAATCTACAAATAGGTCGTAAGAAGTTCACTGACGCTACATAGGCACAGTTTAGCAGATCCTCCGAGCAGGCACTGCGATTGTAGGGCCAAGTCCTGTACACTACACTTGAGGTGATATGAATTTACTGGACTTCGGTGCGCAAGCCCCTTGTTGTGCGAGAAGCTCCGCCTCGAGGGCCGCATTTTGGCGGGGAGCTAACCCTTCTTGACCTCGCAATAAAGGCAGAATGACACGCATTTTTCCTCATAAATATCCGATTGATTCGTAAGCTTTATTCGGGCTACGGTTATTTCTTCGTTAGGAAGGTGGTGATCAATTCCGCAAAATTAATCCGCTCGAGTGGACTTCCTTCCTCAGAGGTTGAGAGATATCCACCTTAAAAACACACAAACATATATACTCCCTCTCATCCGGCGTATTTTTCGTCTCTATCAAACACACACATTCATCCTTATCTATTTCCTTATCCATCATGACTCCAACTATTGTTCTCATCACAGGTGCCAACCGGGGCTTGGGCTACGGGCTCCTTAAACGGTACCTTGCGCTCTCGAACCACGTCGTGATTGCCGGCAACCGTAATCCAGAGCACCCGACATCCAAAGCGCTCGCTGACCTTCCCAAGGGCGAAGGCAGCCGTCTCATAGTCGTCAAGATTGACGCGTCAGTCGACCAGGACGCTTTTGATGCTGTCAAAGAGCTTCAGAAATCTCACGGGATCGAATATCTTGATGTGGTCATCGCCAACGCCGGTGTATCGTACACCTGGCCCTTAGTGGCAGACTTGAAGATTGCCGACCTACAGGGCCACATCACACCCAACGTATATGGTGTTATCACTCTGTACCAAGCCACGCGCCCGCTGCTGCAAAAGTCGCCTAATGAACCCATATTTGCACCAATGGGATCTACGGCCGGCTGCTTGGCGTGAGTCAAAACATCTTGCCTCGATTGTTGATTCTGCTAAAATAAAATAGAAACCAACCCCCCATTCGGAATGCTGCGTACGGTCCCTCGAAGGCAGTAGTGAATTGGTTGACTATTAGGATCCACTCCGAAGATGAGTGGCTCAACGCGTTCGTTCTGGGTCCTGGCTGGGTCCAGACTGACCTAGGCAATGAAGGTGCACGTGGTCTTGGGTTTGAAAAAGCCACACTTGGAGTCGACGAGTCTTGTGACGGCATGATGCAGGTGCTTACTTTATCCAACAAGGAGAAACACGGAGGGAAGATGGTGTCGTACGAAGGGGAAATTTTGGGGTGGTGAAAACTGTGAAGTGATAGTTAACAAAGCAAATATTAGCTGAGTGTGACATATCAACTAAATATTTGCATATATTAGACGATCGAACTACTGGAATATGCAGGTACACGTACCAGTCTCATGAAAAGACCGTGTTCGTGACAATTTAGGTCAGTCCGGATATGCCAAACTTAAGGTACAAGATTCTAGTTTCCCTGGCTAGCCATGTATGGCTACTCTTTCGCAGTGTGATTATGCTAGTTTGTCTTCTTTAATACGTTGAGATGGGAAGAAACGGTGCCAGTATTGCCACAAAAGAGGAGTGGCTACCGTTATCGGCACCGCAACTGCCCAGTACAGCCAGAATTTCTCTGAAACTGACCAAGAATCAGATTCAGGGCTGTAGTTAAAGAATGACATGCTGAATATTGCGCATATAAAAGTCGGCGGTAGAAAAGTCATCGTAAGAAAGGCGATCGTTTTCATTGCAGCGCTGTCTTCCTGTGCTGCTTGCCCAATGGCAACCGATACGCCTGAATCATAGTGCGCAATGACGTTGATCGAGAGCTGAATTTCGTTTGTCAGACGTTCTCTATTTGAATTGGAATGATTGTGTAGACCCTGAACCATGTGTTCGAAAAATAGTAGGCGCCTGTGGATATTTTGCGAGGCGTGTGTCGATTGACCGATGAAACTCGCATGTTCAGACAAAATACCGTTTAGAGTCTTGATAGTTACAGCGAGAGTCTCGGAGACATGAGTCGTATGCCTGGTAAGATCGTGGAAGGCCTGGTAGTTTGGCATTGTACGACTTTGCAGGGGTGTTCGCATTGACTCCAGGAACCTAACCTGAGTGGCTATGGCCACCACAGCCGTATTTTGGAGGCGGACAATTTCCCGCACCAAGGGCTCATAGATCCAGAAGGGATCTGTGAGGCACTGGAAGTTCGGATCACCAATAAGTTGGCTCGGGAGTCTCTCTGCGATTGGAGCAGGCACATCGAACAAGAGCAAGATTGTTTGCTTGGTGGACGGCAACCATCGTGTAAAGATGTTGAGCTTGTACCACTCATACTCTGCAAAGTTACGCTTCACGTCCTTCACAATGAAACGCGCCCACGTATCTAAAATAACATTAGTAGTCGAACTTGTCAGAGATGGGGAATGGGACAGTACTAAAGCCGCTCATATTTCCCTCCGTATCTAGAGTATCCTCGCAGCCAAAATATCCCTTGGGGTCTCGACAGTACTCTTCCCACCAGAGACCAGGGATTTGAAACGTGTGGATAAAATAAGTCTGGCATTTTGGGCATTCGCGGACTTTCCTAGCCTTGGTTTTTCTTTACGTAGAGTCAGTACCATCATAGAATAATAACGCCCTAAAAGGCCAAAACTGACATGATGAAGATATCGCAGTCAGTCTCTGGGAATGTGCTTGTGTCACCGTCGCTTGCAACATCATCGTGCGCGATTTCAGTCCGGTGATGTTGCCAATTCCTAGATTCTGGACGGTTGTTAGAAACGTCCGAGTTATGACATGCCGCACCAAACATACCTCTTTTCCGCCGGAATATATCCAGTTGTGGACAGCTCTGGCAGTCGGAGAGAGCCATCGTCAAGTAGAGCGAGCCTTTTTTTGGGGTTGTTGGCAGAATACAATATGAGAATACGAAAAGTGGAGAAGTCCCTAATAAATAAGCTGCAGTGCTTGACGAGAGGGAGCCTAAACGAAGACCCTTGCTCACTGGCCCTGGAAAGTGGGCTGGCTGACAAGGCGGCTAAAAGGGAAATTGAGGCAGTGCTTGAAAAACGTGGCGAAGTAGACTGGGATACCTCATACTAGAGTGGCAACCTTTGAAGCATTGAATATATTTTCTATCTTGAAGTGCTACTAGGGGTTCCCGGGCGATATGCTCTAGCCTTGCTTCTTTTCTCTCAACGCAGTCTCCCAAAGTTCAAACCTCGACCACAAGCTTCTCTCCGCTTACACCCTTCCTCAATTCGTTCAAAGCGTTCTGCAGTCCACCCAATCCCCCATCAATGACTCTATATGCCGTTGGAACAATGTCACCTCGCTCAAGCCACTTTGGCAAGGTGTCATTGAACAACCAGGCACATAGATCCTGTCTGCGGTCCGCCAAAGCGTCTCCTCTTATCGCCCCGGTTTCGATCCCGTCAGGCGTAGGGATATTCTCAGGCCAAGGCAATGTGTGCGCCAGCTTCTTGGTTGCTTTGGTCGACTTGGAAAGTATCTGCAAGACCGAGGCGAGTGTCTCTGCTGTGGAAATGGCATCAACAGCGTAATTGATTTGCGTTCCAGCCAGCTCGGCGGCAGCGAGGAGGTCGTCGACAACCGTAGGTGAGTGGTAATCGACGAGCACGCTGGCACCAAGCGAGCGTAGGTAGTTATGGTGGCGCTCACTTGCTGTCGTGTATACAGTGAGTCCAGCCAGGCGAGCAAGCTGAATAGTCAAAGACCCGGTGGTCGAGGCACCGCCCCATACCAAGATGACGGGGGACGACGACTCAGACAAGTTCTTCACTGTCCCGACAGTAGGTCGGGGCAAGTCAAGTACGTCGAATAGAGCTAGGGCCCCAGTTCCTACGGCTGTCGGCAGAGTAACACCCTGTTGGAAGCTCATTTCATGGGGTAGGGCAGTAGTTGCGGTGGCGTTAACAATGGTGTAGTTCTGGAATGCGCCGTTGTCGTTATTGCCTGAAACAAATGAGTGAGCAATCGCAAGGACACGATCACCAGGCTTGAATTCCGTCACCAATGCTCCGACTTCGGAAACGATACCGCTGATGTCTGTAAATAGTCATTAGCCTATATCCTGCGGGAGATGAGAGACGAGCTGATGGACTTGACACTAGCTTTCCAGCCAGGAAGCTTGTTTTCACCAACATCGCCATGCTCTTACCAGCGCCAAGTACCACTGGGTACGAGGAAATCACAAATCCCCGCGACTGTCTTTTCCAGTCAACCGGATTTACAGCGATGGCGTGATTGCGAATCAACACCTCGCCCGGTCCAGGGGAGGGAATCTGACGCTTCCCGAGAACGAGGTCGGTTGCGACGGCAGGCAAAAAAGCCACATCATAAGTTTGTTCTTTCGCCATAGTGAAGAGAAAGAGTTGCCAGTAAGCGAGCTGTAAGGGGTAAGAAGTGTGAGTGGTGATGGTGATGGTGATGGGGATCTGTGTCATTCACCTTGGCTGGTAGCCAGACCTTGCGGGCCTTTTATATGCAACGCAGTAGAGAGATATGGGCAGATCACCGGCGGCCAAATACAAAGGCCCAATTCCTAATTCCAAGCCGTTTCGTCTAAATCGCCGCCTTGCCGTCATTGTCGGCGGCTTGATGACTGGGAAAAGTGGGCTTCCGGCGAAATTGGCCCTCCGGCGAATTGGCCGGTGCCAAGCTCTACCATGCCGAGCTCACCGCCGCCGGGTGCAATTCGAGTAGGGGATGCAAACGGAAAGAATACCGCCATGCTGTCCGCACCAAAGCGGTTGAGAGCTATTCGTTTAATTCGAGTTAGAAAGTCGTATAGGCCGGTTTCGCACCGGCTTAAGCTGCCGTGATAACTACATCCATCATAAAAGCTAAGGTAAGTGTTAGGGTAAAGTATTTATATTTATCTTTATTATTCATTAAAAGATAGTGGTATATATTTTTTGGTTAACTTTATAAAGATTGGTTATTGTTATCTCTTGAAAATATCCTATTATAAAACAGCAGAAGATACTAGCTTGTTACACTTAGTGAGGTTCTCATGGTGCAAGTGCTCAGGTGCAAACTTTCTGCGCCCCACGGTAGAAACACCGCACCTCGCTTATTTCTGCCTTGTCCGGCCCAGGCCGACATTCTGGGCATTTTCACATAACCTCATTCTATATCACACATCCGCTATGACTGCGGCGAGCATCATGCCCAATCCATCTAGATCCGCATGCCAACTGTCGAGGATCTCATCAAGCGCACCCTCAAGATTCCCTCTCATCCTCGCATCGGCCCCGCCCCCTTGTTGCAGGCGTGCGATCGCGAGATCGCCTACCGTGCCCAGTCGAGATTCTTTGGGCTTGGAATTTTTCCACGACGCACCATACTCCTTTTCCCAGGCCCATTGGCTTCTTGCCTCCCAGAGTGTTTTGGTGCCTGGCAAGGGAAGGTAAAACGGGGTTTCGATGTCATTGGAGCCCTCGGTGCCAACAACAAGGGCTATGAGGAAACACACAATAGAGACCCTTCGATCATTAGCTTTACTACTCCTGTGGAAGAAAGAACTTGCAAGCTCGTGCAGTAAATGTCATGTCATTATTGTACACACCTTCGGCGCGTCTCTTCGAAGATCCATTCCTCCCAACTAGGTCGCGATTGTCGCTCGTGGGCGGGACTCAAAGGCCCCGGGAAGAGTTGAGAAAATCGTTCCGTGAGTTTCTACGGATTTCACATAGCTGATTTAGCGAATGAACGTGTTGCCGAGCCGCTGAGAAGGTCCATGGTGAACTAGGGGCCACAGGGTAGAACAACGGATGTGTAGAAGTAAGGGACTGACCTTCATGTCATTAAACATGTCTCGATTAGACACAAAATATTCGCGGCCCGAGTCGACCAGGCGCATTATAGTGTAAACCATCATGGCTTGTATTGCTGCCAGTATCTCGCCTCGTGAGAATTCATGCATCTGAGGGTGCGGCGCAAAGATGTTAGTTGCTTCATTCATTATTATTGTTGTACTTGTGTCCAACGAGAACGGGATGGTAGACCGGTACGAGCCAGTTCATGACAATGTTCTGGAACGGAAATACTTACTTCGTTCATAATCCGACGGTGCTCGCTCTCTGTAGTTCGCCATATAAACCCGTCCGAGTTTGCGTTCCGCGAGACGAACATCTGAGCTATGCCATTGCAGGCTGCCAATGGTTTCAGTGGCACAAAGGCCGCGGAATCAGACGTATGCAAATCAACTCGCCGTGATTCCTCTTGATCGAAGTGGAGCCCGCAACCGATTGGGTGCACAAAGGGCGGTAGATTGTCCGGACGTGTCATCATGCGTGGGTACGTCCGAAGAATGGATACAATGAACCGACAACAGCCATTAGAGATGAGCGATCCAGGAGGTTTCTCTTGTGTGTTGATGGTACGAGCGGGAATAGGGACTAAACAATGCATATCCTTCCGAAGAGCCGCCAATTGACACGTTGGAGAGGAGGGACTTGGGGATGCTGCGGAGGCTAGCAACTGATCGGTAGATGGCTGGTAAGGTCCCGTATCCACAAACTGGAAAGGGTCGAATTCGATGTTGGTACTAAGCGTGGCACTAATATCGACGATGGCCGACTCTGAGAGGCATGGTAAGACTGTATATTCGTCCCCGGTAGGAAATGTAGCCGATGGAAGGTCTCTTGGTCCAAGTGCGGGCGGGTCGCATCATCAAACCGGAGGTTGTCAGGCTGTGGTGCAAGTTCCAACCCAGGGCCAAAGTCTAGACATGGCACCGAGGCGGAAGCATTAAAATGGCCGACAGGTGAAATACCTGCTGCGCTTAGAGGGTTGCTCACAGAATTCACGCTGGAGACAGCATCGTTGGGGTTGGTTGCTACCGATGTCGAGACTCCATAGTGCTGATCGTACGAGCATATCCTATTTTTAGTCACGCATCGGGTGCAAGGCGACAAGAAATCGCACTTGCTTTTGGTGCTTCTGCAAAACTGGCAGGCTTGTTGTCTCGCAGGCCGTTTCTTGGCTGCCCGGCGACGGCAATACTGCACATGTCGGGTATACGAGATCTCTGCAAGGGATTCAATCAGAGACTAGGAAATTCCAAGCGAGTACGTGGGAGTGATGTGAGAGATTACGACGTCATCGGGAACACATGATGATGATGAGGTGTACTACCTTGGTCAAACGGTTTTCCGCATGTGGTACAGAAGTACATTGAGGTCTGGAGATTCGGAGGGTTGCCAAGTTCCCGACCCTCATTCATTATCTCAAGCTTGATAGTGGAAAAAGCGAGCAGGGGTTCGGAAAGCGGCGAAAAGACGACTAATGCACATCACAGTCGTGGATGTTCAAGATGGGACCTGGGAGTAGATTGTGGACAGCAGATGGCTCATGCGATCCGTGCCTCAGGCATGAAGAGGGATTGCGACACCGGGATAAGCGCTAGCCGGGGAACCGATCCCAGTGATAGCGGGTTGTACGAAGTATGGGTAATGAGGGGAATGATCGCGATATAGGGACATGCTATGGCATGAGAAAAGAGAGAACCATAGTCATTGGCTGTGATACAAATTCCAACGAACCCTAGCTATAATTTGACAGAGCCTCGGACAGTTTCTCGTAACCAATAGTAGCAGTATTTGATGGAAACGTCAACTTAATACGCATAGATGGCACCTGCACGGACCACGAAATGCAGATGAACGCTGGTCCGATCAGACGGTCCAAATGGGCTAAAATAGACGCGATGAGTCGTTTAGGTGTGTCAGTGTGGTAAAGGACAACGGCTTTGAGTCTCGAAGTTCGCCGATAAGTGCCGATCATCGATGGTCTGGGCGTCGTCCATACCATAGCGCCAACTTAGAACTAGGATCGAGCATGATGGAGTTCGTCTAGTACTACGGAATAATCATCTGATCCCTGTCGACATGGGCCGTTTTCTCCTCTTTCTCTCGAGATAGTTAAAGCCGTCCGTATAATTATATCCCGCAATCTACTTAATGCTGTATCGCAACGGCCTTGACGTCAAGACTCCACCTTCGGCTGCCAGTGTTGACCCCGAAAACGCGGCCGTTTGGGGCGAGCGGTTCCAATTGCCATACATGGCAACAAGTGTCCGAGCAGGCAATTTTAAAAGGTGGGACGGCTTCAACAACATAGATAGGCATAAAAGACATATCTATAACTATAAATCCGCAATATGCTTAGTCGCTTCCCCTCGTCCCAGCGTTCTACCTCCTCTTTTTTAGCGTAAGTGGATCGCCGGTGAGGGGACTAATTTTCCACAGCCAGAGTCCAACCCAAGAAGCAGCAATGGCTTTAATACTTCCAGCCCTGACTTTCGCGAGTCTCCTCGCTTCTCCTGTGGCTGCCAGCTATGCATTCTACGTGGGAAAGAACCTCACAGCAGATGGAAGCGTCCTGGTCGGCGGCACTGGCGAAGAAGTGTCGAGTCACTGGCTCCAGCTGTTCCCCGAGCGTGACCATGCTTCAAATGCCACAATTACCGTCGGCGTCACCAAGGATGCCACCATCCCCGGCGAACTCATCCAGATCCCGCAGGTCAACCACACGTTCCGCTATCTGAGCATGGAGTACTCAGACTTTGAGGGCTTCCCCGCACCGCTGACCAACGGCGGCCTCAACGAGAAGGGCGTCGCCGTGAGGGACGTGTGGGCGGATAACAGGCAGGAATTGATCGACATGACACCTACGCCGCAGCATGGCTTGCAGTACAGCGATCTTGCGCGTGTGGTCATGGAGCGCGCGAGCACGGCGCGGGAGGGCGTCGAGATCATCGGGGATTTAATCGCCAAGTACGGCGAGGCTACGTACGGTGGCAACTCGCATCTCATCGCCGACAAGGACGAGGGCTGGGTTGTATGGGAGATGGCCGGCGGCGAGGGACTCTGGGCGGCGCAGCGACTGGGACCCAACGAGGTGAAGGTCCTGTACCCAGGGTATATCGAAGATTTCCCTGTCGATTTCGCCGACAGCGACGACTTCATGGGATCGGAAAACATTGTCTCCTTTGCCGTCGAGCAGGGTTGGTGGAGCTCCGACTCGGGAGAACCCTTCAACATCTTCGACGTCTACGGCCCTCAGGATCCCCGATACACGGCTCGTGATGGAGGATACAAATACATGTCCCAGGCCGCTCTGGAAAATGCCACTCTCGCCATGGCGCCAGTCACAGAAGAGGATCTGATTGAGCGCGTGCGGGACTACCGAATCGACGACGACGAATCCGGTTACGGGCAGGTTGTTCGTCTTCGAGCCGGCATTGACAAGGACCTCCTCCGCATCTGGGTTGCGCCGACCGGCTCCGTCGCAGCGCCGTTTGTGCCGTGGTGGCTAGGAGTTCAGTCCATCCCTCCCGAGTATGGCGAGCATCGATACCTCACTACCGGCGCCTCGGGCAGCTTCCTCAACCCGGACTATCAGTTCCAGGAGGCCTCTATTTTCGCGGGACGAGTCTTCAAGCGGATTCTTTACTACATGTGCAGCGCGCCCAATACCTATCTTCCCATCGTCCACACCATGTTCAAGGGCTTCGAAGAGCAATCGCGCACTCAAGTCTCGGAGTGGGTGGAGAAGAGCGCACGAGCTCTGATTTCCCACGGCCAGCGGAAAGCAGCACAGAAGCTATTGACCTTTTACTCGCATGCCCGTGCGGCCGACGCGCTGCAGATGGGTCGCACCATGGCAGAGTCGCTGGATGGGTACATCAAACTCACCGGACAGTGGCGTAACCCCAAGGGTAGCGAGATCAACGATGCCGGGGAGGGAGCCGAGACGGTTAACTGCCTGGTGGGCTATGATCCTGATCAACCAGCCGATAGGCAGAAGGCGTCAAAGAAGCGTTCGTCCGGACGAAGCTCTCGTGGGCTAAGGAAGCAGAGAACCTAAGTGCTGGGATGAACATCGGGTCGTATTCAGTTACGAGATGTGTCATGAAAATACTCTTGTTGATCTCAGTTCATTTGCCGCCTCGGATTAGGTACAGCGCCTGGTTGTGTATTGTCACTATGCATAATTTTCCACATCACGATGCCATATCTGGGGACATTCAAGAAGGAAAAGAAAGATACACGCAAAACCGTCACAACAAGCCACTGGTATATTCGAGGTGTCTAAAATCTACATCTTGGTGTCCCAATCCTTGGGCTGAAGCTCGTAACCGGTTTTGCAGTCCATTATTATTACTTGATGAGACACTATGTCATATTTTAACATCTCCTAGAGATCTCGAGTTTGTTACATGTTCCTACACAATCTTATACATGCAGCTTTGGCCATCCACGTCACCCAGCACTAAAAACTTTCCGTCGCCTGAGAATCTGATCTCAGAAACCCGATCCAGATTCTCAAATTGTTCGAACCCGGCCTTTGGGCCACTGTCCACCGCAGTGGCGTCCGGATCTGGCCAACACCAAATCTCCTTGCCTGTGATGACGTCCAAGATAGCCAGACGTCCTCGACCGCCCATGTTGTTCCTATTCGCCTCGCAGTATGCGACCAGGCGGCAGTCTGATGAGATACAACAAGTTGTATTGGGGATTTTGAAGGTACGTGTCGAGTTCGACACGAGATCCCACACTAGGACGTATCGATACGGAACTGGGGTGGGAGATAGGTAATAACCACCACCAGCCTGAGTGGCAGGCATGGTCGCCACTCGATAGCTAGCAGGGATCCAAATCGATACAACAGCGCTCCCATATGTAGCCAGTTCACAGGGAAGCGCCGTGTCTAACTCCGTGTGTTGCCAAGGTCGTATCAGCTTGTATGGCAAATTCGAGAGGTCTGTGTTGCGAATTTCCCATGCGCCCAGTAAAATCTCCCTGTCCGGTGGTGGATGTCCTGCGCGTGTTTGCCGCGGACCTGCAGCTGCGACGACCATGGGGCTCGTCGCTGATAAAGCTAGTTCCGGGTACTGAAACGCACAGGGCAGATCGGCCTTCCGAAGGTCGATGGTTCGTATCTTTGCGAATGGCTTCTTCCCTTGGTCAACAGTGTAGACATCGATGGAGCTATTTTCGCCATGGTATACGGCCAGTGCACCGCGACCTGTTTCGTAGGATTCAAACTGGCATGCAGCCCACCGATCTGCGTAATCGATTGACTGGAGGCATTTCATATCAGTCCATCTCCAGACGTCAATAGACCGCCCGAACCGGGTGGCTATGGCGATGAGCCCGGACGGCTCGGAGAGAATGGCGTGGCTGCGAATGAGATATTCTCGAGACCGCGATTGTGCTTCCGTGTAGGAAGAGAATTTGATGGTGCTTTGGACGAGTCCAGTCGACACTGACCAGATTCGAATCACATTTTTTCCGTGCTTGGTAGCGAGGGTGGATGAAGTTGAGGACAAGTCCAAATAGTGAATACCGTTTTTCCTCTTCTTGTCGGACTCAAAACTCGCCACGAATGCCACATTGATTGACGATGCAGTGCTTTTGAGCTCGTCCGGAAGTTCTGGAGGTGGGTAGGATGGGTGCAGCGGGTGCACCGGTGAGCGAAGCGATACCGAATCAAACGCTGATGTTGCCTTTGAGGACTGCGAGAAGTGACGGGTGTCCAGCGATGAGAATGAGTCATGTGATGGAACGCGCTGGGAAGACTTTGCCGGCAGGGGTGGCAACGGCTTCGATGGTGGAGGATATTTGCTGCGGCTGGACACGTACGATGATGCAGTGGATGGTCGTCTCTGCGAGGATCGCGCATCTTCTCGTATATTTGGCTGCAAGGATTTTCCTGGCGAGATCTCCGGCGATAACGCGTGGTACTGGAGCGGGTCGGGTTGGATATCGTTACATGGAAGGACGGTGTCTCTCCCCGAAGGCCCAGGAGCAAAGGCCTCCTGAGACGCCAGTGGTGTGGGGAAACGCGTGAGAAGAGCGCCAATTCCGTCCTCCCATTCATCCAGGAATGACATGTTGTGTTGGTGTTTCTGCACCGTTGAGCCAGTCCAGACGAGCCTTGAGTGTCCGTCAACGATCGCCGTGGATCCTCTCAAAGGCACAAGCAGACTGTAGTTGTCTCAAAGTAAGAAAAAAACTCGCGTGCTCAATGACTTCGAGTGGGGAGAGACGGGTCACGTCGATCACTCGTGTGGGGAAGAGGATCCATTTGGGGTTTTCAGCAGGCTAGAAGCGTGTAATTAATCCCTCCACCATCCCTCCACCATCCCCCCGACTTCTCCCCCACAGTGTGCCACAGTCACGGAACCGACCAAGACGGCCCGAAAACCAGGAAAACCGCCAGGATCCAGCACCTGAGCCCCTTGGTTAGTGGTGTTGCTAGGCTAATAGCCTGAGCCACACCTCGGATCCGGGGCCGTCGGCTGTGACACATGTTGGAGAAATGCCAGCATTTGAGGCTAGCCTGCGGAGCTATCTCGGTGCCTCTACCTGTCACTTCCAATATTTTATTCAGCCTTAGCCCCTGGCGACCCGGCTTCATGACACGCGCTCGCAACAGACGCGTTGCTCCAGTGGTGAGCAGAGCAGACAATAGTGCGTTCCCAAACTTGCGGAGCAAAATTTCCTCGCTAGGATGGCCTCCTGTTTAGCGCATGAGATCTCCTGAGCATCCCCTAAGCATCCCCTGAGCAGTCCCTTAAGCGAACCTGAGCGAGCCTGAGGAAGTCCACATATCTAACAAGGGCAGGATTAATCAGAGTGCTGACCTACACACAGATTATATTCTAACTCTATTGGGATATATTTCGTTACTGCTTTAGTAGTACGTTTTTATATCACCTCCTGAACCAGTACTATTAGGTGTAGGGTTCAGCAGCCTGCCGCCAGCATAAGTAGTTTTCCCCTTGTAAACATATACGGCGAGTCACTGCTTGACTCCAAAGTTTGTCATAAGCGGAACTGTTGGTACTGTGATAAGTTGGTTGATACATATTTGAATCTTCCTTGAATGGTCAGAATCTCTCGATCGATGTTCACCATAACTTGCTGGTGCGGGGTTGATGGATTAGTGCGATGGTTGCTGGTGCCTAAGAGGGGGGATTCCCAGTGTTGCCTGAGGCTTCAAAATGAACTCCTGCGACGAAAGACAGACCCCTATCATCCGGGCGTTCACAAAGATCCTCTTGCAAATCAGAGAACGGAAGAGCAGAATCATCACGTGCGAAGGCACGTGATATGGCCTGAAGAACAGGTTCTGTACCATGGTGGTCCAGTTGTGCTAATGGGTGATCATCGTGGCCATTTCCAGCCGTGGTAGGTGACAACGCCAGGGTCTTCGGAACTCGGCCGAACTTAAACTGTAAACCAAAGGACTTGACCTAAGTATAAAGTGTGAGGAAGGAACAATTATCACTGTGATGGTAGTCCGTACGCTCCATATCATTTTAGGTGTTTCCTGAAGTCCATTTTGAAAGCTCTTGCGATAGCATGGGCCTTGGTCCCGAAACTGGTCCGCCCTGATTCATCATGGGACGATAAGAGGTCCCAGCATGTGCAGTAGTACTTATTTCCAGTCCTTATAATTGGATACAATGGGTTGTATGGACAGGTAGGGCAGCTGCATACTTGAGCAAAGCGTCCCCCCTTACGCCAGGAGGGCTCCAGTTCACTACACTGCGTGTAGTCGGGGATTACAACAGTGTCGTTCCATTTCACGTACGCCCTAGAAGGACTACCGTTCACTACACTCGAACGAGCGAGTAAGGAAGTACGAACAGTCTCCTTTGTGTCCTTCACTCGAGAAGAGTGAATTGGTTGGAGATGGAAACGACATTATGGGAACGGAGTGATAGCGACGGAAGGAAGTTACTAGGTCGAAATGTAGGACCTGAGACCTTTGTTTTTTTGTCTTGCGCTACGCGCCATCAAATAACGGAAAAGCGTGACGCCATTGTACAATGGTTGACGGATAAGTCGGAAGGAGGGGAAGCCGACCTGGGCTCGATGACAGTGTTTCTTCAAGCAGCAGGCATAAAAGCCCTCTTTGTCGCCCTGTCGACTTGACTTCATAGCTGGCTCTATCTAGTCGGACCGCCGAGGTGTCTGATCCAAGTCACACGAAAAAGCTGTGACGTCTCTTCACCACAGCCATCCTGTTCTTTACAGAGGAGGATGATGACTGCTCATGCCGCTGCTGAAAGTGAGGCTTGAGGAAACTAGGCGTGCCGTGCCAGCTGGTCCGACGCCTTAGCAATATTCCAGAATGTCCCTTATATCAACTTTCTACACAGTCAAGGTGGGAAAAGAACATTCAGCAGAGCTGGCCGACTCATTACATAGGCTTCCATTTTAGAGGCACTGATAGTAGCACTTATAGGCAACTTGGTAGGTATAAGGAGAGAGATATTGAGTTGCTCTAATCTACCACATCTTCGCAAACAATTTTAGACACTCTGTCTGGGGTATTTCCGACAGTGTAAATGCCACGTGTGACCATAGTCGTGCTTGGACGAAAAGTTGAAGTCATTCGTTGAGGATATTGAACCCAGTACTTTGCACAGTTCGAACGAAGTTTGGGTCAAACCGCATCAGAATATTACCACGTTCGAATGGCCACATAAAATCCTGATTAGGGCAAGCAGCGTGGCTTCTATTCCAGTTATATTCCATCCCCCCACATGAAGGGCTTGAAGAAAGTCGTCTTGGAGCGCTCCCTCATTTACTGAAACCTCAAGTGTGCTTTCTCTAGCAGTTGAAGACATAATACCGCCGTCAGTGCTAAGATTTGACAAGTCTTATTTTTTGGTCCTAGCTCGTTTACCATCAGACCAACTCTCGACCCTTTCGGGCCTTATATTTATAAACAACTCGAAACCCTTGGTATATGTATATCGAAGTTTTGCCTTTGTAACACGGCCTGGAGCATCAAATCTCCGATCCTAGGTAGACCAAAAACTTATCATCCATGTACAGAACCCTTCTCTACCATGCAATTGGCCCTTGGGCATTGACGAATGTCCCCGTCGGCCCGCTCTCTCCCAGCGTAGCGAGATGGCAAATTATCTCAGCTCCAGTCTCAGGCGGGTTTACTCCCCTGTAGCCATTCAGGTTCGTAGCACAGTACCCAGGACAGCCGCAATTGAACTTCCAGCTCTTATCGTCTTCATAAGCGGCTGCGTACTGAACGCAGATCGCGTTGACAGCCGTCTTGCTGACCGCGTAGGCCGGCGCCTTGAAAGCTCTAACAGGGCTGCCCGGGGTTGTCCACTGGGTGATGCTGCCTGCTCCCGAAGAGACAAAGACAACCCTCTTTGTGGCTTGGGATTTGGCAAGGAGCGGCAGAAACTTTTCTGTGACTGACATGGAGCCTACAACGTTGGTCGCGAGCAATGCTTCGTACTCGGCGCGAACAGATTTCGGCTCGGGCACGGCTCTGGCGATTCCTGCGTTGTTGACGAGAACATCGAGGCGTCCAAACTTGCTAATCAGATTGCGCGTATGAGCTACTATGGACCATCGCTGAAACAGCAGGGGTTGACTTTACCTCTCGACTTCCCGGACAACGGCATCGATAGACTCATCAGAGGTGACGTCCATGACGTGAGCTTCGACGTGTAAGCCCAGGTCCTGCAAGGTTTTCGCCTTGGCCTTGACGTCGTCTTCGCGTCTTCCGGTCATGATAACGTGGTATCCATGTTCTGATGCAAGCTTCTGGGAGACGGCAAAGCCAATTCCTTGGTTCGCCCCAGTGACGAGTGCGAGAGTCTTGCCGGAAGCCATAATGTTGCGTTGGATATGGTGATCTGGGGGAACGAGGGTAGAATGAGTTGAGATGAGTTTGACCTGTGTCGCTATATAGGCTCCTTTATCCAATCTGTTGTTCGGGTTCTAAGTTCGGAGTTTAGCTATGTCCGTGACGATCGAGCGCGGGGGCAAGCGTCAACAAGCCATGATTGTAAGTTCATGTGTGGGGCAGCCTCGGCAATTCAACAAGTTTCCACGACTCACTTGACATGAACGAGGCCGCGGATTAATGTCCATCTCCGCGGAGTTTAAGAGAGAATCAGGTTCATCGGCAATTGAGTAGCATAAACTGTCTATACGCGATGAAGAACTCAGCAGCATAACAGCACACGGACGCGGTAGGTCCCATGCGATGTTACAACTACTGCTACAGTCTGAGTCCACCGCCCCATCTCGACACTGGCTGGTACGGCCCCACTCCGAGCCGAATCCCCGTGGCCGCTTTCAGAACCCGGCCCGAGACAGCGGCGAGTCCATTCCGAAGTGACTCGCCTACGGAAGCCTAGCTCCAGCTCTTACACAGAAATATCCCGCCTTTTCGCCTTTCTCTTCGCCTTTCTTTTCCGCATGATCACCCCAACCAGGTACGCCGCAAAGGTCAGCGCCGTGACCGACACCGTGACAGCCCAGAACAGCGCAAACTGCGGCCTAGTACCAATCCCAATCGACGACGAATCCACCGAGACGCCGTCCCAGTCAAACAGCGGGGTGGAGAATAGGGCGGCGACGAAGCTCCCTGGGAGGAAGACCATGGCGACGATGGAGAGCATCTTCATCGACGACGAGTCCTCCTGGCTCGACGCGGCGAGCTCCCGTGTGGCCCGCGCCGTGTCGAAGGCGATGGCGTTGTCCTGCTGGGCGATCAGGTGGAATAGCGCCGCAATTTGCACCTGCACCCGCTGTCGAACGTACTCGTTGTCTACCGACTGCATGGCTAACCGCTGCTGGAGGACGTCGACGTGGTGGGAGAGGAGGGTGGCGGCTGAGGTGCTGGGCTTCTCTTGAAGAGTTGCTGGCGGGCTGAGAGGAGATGACCAGCGGGTGTAGATGGAATCCCTCTTTTCTAGTTCCAGGCCTTCCATGTCTTGTAATTCTTCGTCGTGGTTCCTTTCCGAAGGGGTCTGGCCCCCTGTGTGCCGGATGATAAAGTCGTTGAGGGCGCCAACAACGCTCAGTTTACGGGACCCATTAGCGAGCTTCGCGGCACACCCACTCATCCTGGCAGAGAGATTTCCCAGTTCTCCCGCAGCCGGCCGTTCCTGGCGGTGGGAGAAGCGGTGGTGTCCGGTACGCGCCTCGACCTCGCGCACGTCCGCCTTGATGCCCTCGGTCGTGTCGTCGAACTCGCCGCTCAGAGCCAAGCTGCACAAGAAGGTGGGGAACACGGGGTGGCTCACCACGTCGGGACGCCATCGGGACGCCAGGATGTTGAGCATCTCCGTCCTCTGCTCGGGCCCTGTGAAGGCGATGGCTTGGGTGTGCGTTACGCCGCCTATCGTGGAGTTGGACCATGCTAGGGCTATCTTTGGATGGTACGTGACTGTGAATATCCTGGTGTCGCCGCGAGGCGGCAGAGCGGCGACCCCGGCAAAGCTGCTCCGCGAGTAATCAGATGCTTGCTCGAGGCCCCAAGCCTCGATGATCTGAGACAGTACTCCTGTTGACGGTGCGTGGCGCGACGTCTTTGGATTCTCTCCCACCCAGACGAACCGGGCGAGCCGTCTGTGCGTTCTGGGATAGAGTAACTTCTCTGCTGGCTCGTCCAGCCAACTGGCAACGTCGGCGGAGTATATGGTCTTGTGGTCGCAGGATGCCGAGTCGGAGCCATCATAACCCCATATCTCGGTGACATCGAAGGTGGGGGATTTAGGCACGTCATACTTGTCCCAGAGGCTGCGCCTCCCGAGGTGGTGGTGTAAGTCTTCCATTCTGCAGGAATTGATGTCGCCTCATGTAGAAGAAAATTGAGCTGGAACTCTGCAAAACGCTGTGGGTGATCAAGATGTAAATATTTGGCAGCTGCCTAGGGCGGCCTCCTCTTCGACATTCGAGCTCTGAAGCAGAGCTGTCTACCTTAGGTGGCTGTGCAGCCTGTAATGTGCCTTGCAGGCCTATCGTTAAATTGGCCATACTAGCTTGAATAGTGGCAGACTGCGTACCTAGGTACTTAAGCGAGACCGCCTTACGCTTCCGGTGAAGCTAGTGAAGCTTTAACTGCTTAGGTACGGATATCATGTCACTAATAACAGCCACAAGTCAAGCGAAATCCAGCCTCAGTTAAGAAACCACCCTGGATCAACAACTACAAAAGCTCAGCCAAACTTGTCCAATCCACCATGCGGCGAGGCGCCCTTGTCATGAGCGAATTCCGTGCACTGCAATCCCGTCAGCCACATTCGCCCATGTGTAATCAGCCTCGGCCGTTTCGACAATGTAATCAGCCGAACTCAGCCGGATAGATGCAAGAAACCAGAACTCACCTGCAAAGTATATCTCCCCGGCCTGAATCACAATTTCCAGCTCGTCATCTCCATTGCCCACTATCTTCTCTACTATGCGAAACCCGGCAAGTCTCGTGTGTTCCGTTTCGTATGAGTTGACGGTAACACTTTGCCATTGGGCGGATTTTATTAGCTCCCTCAAGGATGTCCCTCACAAATCAAGTGCTGCCTCAAAAATAAGTTGAAGGAAGGGTGAGTCGTTTTCTAGAGTTTGTAATACATAAAAAAGAGACATAAAAAGAGACATAAAAAAAGAGAAACCGCGTTTGCTTGCAATCGAATCTTGTATAGGAATAGCCCGATGCGGGGGTCGAACCCGCAACCTTGAGATGTGTGGGTTCTGTTAAGAGTCTCACGCTCTACCGATTGAGCTAACCGGGCGCGTTTCTGATTGGTTGAATCTTCTGCTGATGCAGGGTACATTGGATTCCAGCTTGGAAAAGTGCTAGAGGCGGGTCAGATAGGGCAGAAATGGAAATAAATGAGCAAAGAAGGAGAAGGAAAGCGAGAGAACTTACCTAGTTTAGCCTGTCGAGGTGACTGGTTAATAAGGGTCTCGAGGGGAGACTCTTTCTGGGCGACGTCTCACAGCTCGGCGTGGCTTCCTTGAGACCGATTTTTTAGTAATCTGTAACAAAGAATATGGCCAACAATACAATGTTAATAATGAAGAAGGGGAGCGAAGAAAAAAAGAGGAAAACAGTCGCAGTTCCTGGAGAAAATTCTGTTGCCAGTTCTGTAAAGTGAATTGCCCTGACCAAAGTATGATCAGTGTTACCCTTAGACGGATAGGGGTCACGCTTAAATCTCCAGATCTTCGAGGCTCGGAAATGATAGGCGAAATTGACCCTGCAACGTAGCCGTGGCATATCGATGACTTTAAAAATAGAGTAAAGAGGGGAGAGAACACGCGCGCTTCCACAGTAAGTCTAACTGTAATCTTCATGACAGCCCTAGAGGCAATCCCTTTAGCGGGGATTCTTACAAAAACCCCTAATGAAACAGAGCAATGAGGATGCAATTGAAGTTAGTACGAGGGTAATAATGGAAGTCATGGGTGAGGGTGAGAGTCGGGCGAATCACATGGACTGAATGATGAAGTGAGAGCCTCTATATGAAAAAAGGGATATCTATATGTTTCTTCTGCAATTTGAAATAAAATTAATCACGTCGAGTTTAAGTGGTTATCCTAAATTAGCAAAAGCAAGGCTTCTTGCTGTTGAATCTGTGGACTAAATATTTGGTCTGCGCTATTTATTTATTGTTGGTTTTTTCCCTAACTATAAAGCCTCTATTCCCTCTTCCCAGTGCGCGTACTATTAGGGCACCATCACCTATTCATAGTAAAGCTTCAGAACAAGTAGCAGAAGCGATGCAGAAGCTTTCAGATGTAGTAGCAGGCAAATAATTGGCCTGCGAATAATAGACTCGTCAGACAGGTTCGCCAAGGCAGGTCATCAAAGTGATCCCATGCATTAGGATTCTAGCCAGCCCGCCTCATCCTCTTCCTCATCCGTCCACAGATAACCCTTGCACATCTCCAGCAGCCGTAAGTCAACATCGGCATGCAGCGGCTGCATTCTGTCATACTCCTTCCACAGTCCCTCGTGGTCTTTGGCCGCTTTGGCGGCCTTAATTCTGCGCTCAGCTGCACCTAGGAGGTTTAGCCTCGCTGGGAAATAGACTCCACAGTTGTATTGATAGCGCTCCGTTTCGTTCAATGCAATCGCGATTGCTCGGCTAATAATATGTGTACGTCTGTCGAAGTTGTCATATGAAAAGTTCTCGAGGTTGTCGGTAGAAGGTTGGTTTTAGCCGGGGTTGTCTTGGGTTTGAGAGCTCTTCCGGGACCAAGGCTCCAAGAATACGTCCAATTGTGTCTTGTAGGCATTCACGATGACATCCTGTCTAGATTCGTCGGAATCGATGTTGAGAACTCTGTATATCGATCTGTGCTCGCCGAATTCGCGGTCGATGAGAAACTGCAATTCGTACATTACGTCTTTTCAGTCAAGTGTTAGCATCAAAAGAGGCCATATCGGCAACAGGGGAAGGAAATACGCTTTGAAAGCTGCCCCAAGACTGGGTTGGCAATGATATGACGGCCCATATGCTACGCTTACTCGGAATGTACAGCTCAGGAATGAGTCTGCGAATCTGATGGTTGTCCCTCTCCCGGAACAAGCCACCGTTCTTATCCAGTGATGCTACCGCAGCAATGTTACAGTACGAATTTCGGTACACCTTATGCATAAGTTTCCCTTCCTTGAAAAAGTCGCTTTCATCCTTCCTCGCAACCGCGGGCTGGCACGAGTTGGGGGCTATTCGGGGCTCTTGAATAATACAAAGCGAGTCGATCCAGATGTATCTAATGCCCAGCCTCCGCGTCACCTGGATAGCGTCGACAAAGTTCGCATTGGTCTCGATCTGTTTCCAGGGCACGCCGGTGGTTGTGAATTCGTCAAAATTGTCTGTACGCGTGGTGACGAACTTTTCCTTCCCCCAGCAGTGGCTGACAGTCGTGTACGGGCTTTTCTTGTACTTCTCCTCGGTCACCACCACGCGCACAGAGTCTGGTGGCCACTTGGAATGAGGCGCGCCGACGTCAACAAGCCTGGTTGGGACAAACTCCCGCTCGCCATGTTTTCGAGCGCAGTTGGCGTGGGACTTTAGACAGATGTTCATCCACCTGGGCATTTGGGACCACGCTTCGTCCGAGTCGGTTCGTCCACCAAGCTGATAAGGTGTTGGGATTCTGCCTAGCTCTTCCCGTTATCCACTGTCTGTGCCTTCTTCGTTTTCTACGCCCCTTTCCTTGTCTTGGGGGTTCTCTGCTCGGCTGTTGACATCCTGGAGAAGGAAATAAAACGCCCTGTCGGACAGCTGCTGCCGTTTGTCCTGCTTTTTCTGCTCTACATTAGTTCCCAGATTTGGTCTATAGCGCAGGACCACCATCTCTTGACTCTCTCTGGTGACAGTCGCTGCTTTACGAAGAGTCCATGTATAGACAGCATCTTGGGGTGAACCATCACTTAGCCAATCGTCAAGCCATGAGCTTTGTCCCGCTGCAAACTTGAGTTTGTGTTCGGGGTCAAACCTCTCCCTGAGATCATCTGAAAGCCTTGCGCACAGCGAGCACTCTTCTTGCAAAGACTGCTTGAACTGGGGCAATTTGTGGTGATGGTAACCCCATGTCTCCCCAGACTCCAATATCTGGCATCGACAGAATGAGCAGACCATGATGGAGCACGAGGAGGTAGTGGATGAACTTGAGCGCCGCTTTGGATTGGTAGGTACGATATTGAGAAGGGTTGAGGTATTTAAATCAACCTTGGCAGATGAGGCATGACTGACTAATACTCTGAGCTGCTTACTGGGCTGCAGTGCATCCGCTGCATCTCACCCTTGCTGCAGGGTGAAGGTTGTCACACAGGCTGGAAGTGGTGTGGCTGTCTTATTTATCAATTATCATATCATCTGCAAATTCCGTGACTGGATCCCTGCTTTGTCGGAATATTTGCCTTAATTTAGAAGATTAAGTCTCACTTGAGCTAGCTAGTTCTTGTGTGTAGTCAGTCACCCAGCGTTGAAAGGCAGCCGAGTATATCCTGTCCATCAGCCGCATGTGATGTGGATCGTCGACACATAGATATCACCATATAAGACACATTAATTTTCACTACAATAAGCTCTCAATTTTCTCCTCGGTTTAAGACCGAACCAGCTAATTACATTGACATTTCCAATAATTTCTTGAACCCATCCTTCAAAGCAGCAAGCTCCGACTCATCAACCTTGTCTTCGGCGAAACCATTGACAAGGTCGAAACACTTCAGTATCGCCTCATCGCGCTTGATCCCAAAAATCCCACCCACCATCTTAATCAAGATATGAATCCGGCACGCAGGCGAACACGCTGCGATGCATAGGTTCTCTGCGATGAGAGACATGCGGGTGGTGTCAATAGATTCGCTGGCCCCTCGAGCCTTCAACATAGACTGACGATAGACGCCGCGATAATACTTGAGGGATTCGGGGGAATCCTCCCACACACCCAACGGCTCCACACCGTCGTCCATGGACTTATTGTAGCCGTACATGAGAGGATCCCAGTCTCGGGTGAGCCATCCTGGGTATCCCTCATTCCCAATACTGCGAGGTACTGCCATAATACCATCCCAGTCAATTATTCCTTGTAGTTGACCGTCTTCCGAGACAATGAAGTTCTGAACATCGAAATCAGGATGGGTCAAGACGAATGGCTTCAGGCTTATTGGTTCAGGAATCCAACTGATCATCTTGCGGAGGAAAATATCTTCGCCAATTTCTGCATTCGTTTCAGGGTGCAGGTCCAGCGAGAACGTGTAGAATTTCTCCGGGTCTGACATGGGAGGTTGGTCGACATACAATAGATCACCGGTGATCTGACCATCTTGCGCTGCTTGCGGATCAAGCTCGCGTACTGGACCGACCCCCAAAGGGCTCCCGTTTGAGCCGAATTTGACCGATCCACTACTTTCATACGAGTAAGGTTCAAGTTGCGCCATTGCGGAAGCAATGTCGTCCAACATCCGGGTTCTATGCGAACGGAGAGTCTCGTGGCCAGCGCCATTCAAGTGTTGTCCGAACCAGACGTTGTACAAGGGGAGGCCGGAGATATTTGACATGAGGATATAGGGGCATCGCAATGCATTCTCCGTAGTGTCTGAATAATCGAACACTTCGGGCAATGGGATCGTAGTCTCCCGCTTCAGCATGCGCATGCTGTTTGCTTCTGTTGTCAGTGCAGAAGCTGCCATCTCATCCCACTTCCCCTTCACTCCACGGGCTGGTACTTTGAGCAGCCAACGGACTCCATCATCGAAGTCGAGAGGGAAGAGAATGTTGAATGATCCATGCATCGGCGCTCCGATCATTGAACATTTGTGCTCGGTGCCAGGTTCGAGGCTTTGACGGACTTTTGCTGCAAATTGTGGCAGAAGTTCCAAATTCACCGACGCGAGAACGTCTGCAAAAACCGCCAAAGGATCATCATCCTCATCCGTCGAATAACCATCACTCTCGTCCGTCAAGTGGTCATCAATCTCGTCTTTCAGATAGATATCTGGATCTATCTGGTTCAGATAGTCAGGATCGTCGCCATCTGTGAGATGAAGCTCCGAATCTGCCTGTTGCGGGGGATTCTGGTCGTTGAACATGTCGTGATCGTTGTGTTTGTCGCTGGTTTTTGGTGTGCGTGAAGAAAAACGAAGAATGCTTTTAGAGTGTTTAAGTACTTCAAGCAATCAAGCAAACAACACCCAATGGTGACACGTTTGGTGTACAGCATGTCATGTCACAGAACATGCTTTTAATTGGATGATGAGTCTTTGGCAAATATCGACAAAGCATGGGCGGTGACCCAATTTTCGTGAAAGAAGAAACCAACTACCCAGTCGCCTTTGTTCTTTACCTGTGAACCCGAGAAAATGTTCTTTTTTTCATTTGATACCCCCCAATAGGACGCGGAACACTTAACTCTAGTAAACAAAGCCAGTCATTTTTGTTCTCCGACGAGCGTAAGACATATTTGCGATGCAGCAATGAGCTGATTATAATCCTGCTGTTGAATGTTTGAACAACAAATACATTAAGGAATGTGTCTGTGTTCTGGAAATATAGACATAAACTCACCACTTATCTTTTTCCACGCATACTGTTCGTATGAAGTATTGCTTACGTAGTGTCTAGTTCGATTCTAAGGAGAACATTGGGTCCTCCATAAACCATATCCCGGCTGTATTGTTGAGTTCTCGAACCGTAGATATATATGTGCTCAATTGTCTTTGTTAATCTCTACATCGTTGACCAAATCAACAATGTCCGCATAACACTGTTCAAGTTTTGATCAGCAATGAGAGTGAGTTCAGTGTAAGAGTATTAAGTATATATCTATTACAATTCCCGTCGACTATCTACATTTTTGGTCGGTCAACTCTAGCACTACACACCTTGTTTCAATAACTGACCTTCAAAGCTTGCCCATCAATTCCCTGACAATTCTAGTCTCCCTCCACTATTTCAAAGCATCCAACTGTTGCTACAAATCATGCCTAACGGACCTCATCACTGGTAAGTTCATTCAAAAGACCTCATACATACTGAATGTACTAACAACTGCAGTCCTACTTGCCATCGGGTTACCACAACTCGATGCGTAAAAAAGACACATATCATTCCATGCGCGAAACACCCTGGGAAATATCACATGCCTGGTTCGCAATGTGTCATGTGTTATAATGAAGAAAGCAGATCTGCTAACGGATTGGCAAATGAATAAACGAAACGTTGGCGCTTTACATTCTGGGGTTCGCCAACTGTATGTTAGGTATGGTGTCTCAAAGATGAAGATTTGGTAAAGTTGTTTTTTGCAGAGTCTTGGAGGTCGTCCGGCCCTAGGAGGTATTGTTTACGATTGTTAGGTCGATGTTGAATCTCGTTATACGCCATTATTATATTATCCATCCTTTCCTGTCATTAAATATAATCCAGTATATGAAACGAGCCATTGGTGTTTCCAATAGCCCACTTTTGTGTTTCCTATTTGCTATGTTTAAGAAAGTGGCTTTACTCTCGCGGCAACTTGAGCCTGCGCAAATGTTGGCACTCGCCTTCACTCGCGTGCACCTGGCCAACCAACAATCCAATCGTCCACGAGACGCGCAAGCTTATAATGTAGTAGCATACCCAGGATTAGCAATACATGAACCTAGTGGGACCTATAGTGTCACCTTTTATCCTAGAGGAGAGGTTGAAGAGGCGGAAGACTACAGCAGTGAGGCTTTCTCGAACATTTGATCAGCAATTCCCGACTCGCATGAGTTGCTGGCGGCGCAAGCAACTTAACTCAATCTCATGAAGCAACTCACCCTTATCGGGGAGCTAGAAGGTGAATTCTTCCATCACGCTGCTACACTAGCATCGGCAAGGCCTACCGCGTCGGTTAGCGATACCGGACCACGCCCCTTCGCAGGAACAACTCGTTGATCGTCTTACTGTAGCCTTAACTCCTCAATGATGTAAACATTTCCCTGAGCTTCCATGCGCTCCCAGTAGTAAATAAGCCCTCGATCTCAATTACTAATGAGAGCTAAGGATCATTAGGTCCTATCAGGCGGGTGAAAGCCTTTCTTTCCAGCTATCATTTCATTTTATAAGCATCACAGTATTGACGAGATATTTATAATGAAATGAATGCTGGCGAGCTCAGAGGTGTATAAAAGGCTGCTCTGAGACATCCATACATTCATTTCATGCGTAGATGCCATGCGGTGTACCGAATATATCTTAACTTTCCGTAACCATGGTAGATGGTTCGCCTTCACCGCCCATGCTTTTCAGCTTGCCACCTTTCCAGCATTCCTCCGCAAGGTGGCGGTACTTACGGTCATTTCATAGGCGGAGTGAGGATGATGGCGTTCCTAGCTCATTCCCGACAACTTTTATTGGTGTAGCGGAAAGTTCCATTTTGTCTCAGAAGTCACTATGAGGGGGCTCATTCACATGACTCACAGCTGAAAGTTCGGTAAATATGTCTTGTACCTCTCAGTCCACTTCTTCTTTGCAGTTCTTCTCCGTCGTCTTCAGTGGAATATTAAGCCGGCCATTACGTACCTCACGCGCATCATCGCCTTCATTAACCTCGTCCGCTACAGTCATCACGATGGCCATACACGATGTGGAGGGGTTACAGCAGCATGTCACTGCGGCACCAGTCCTGAGGCGAGATGCAAAGCCGTCTGAAGCACAGATTTGCGGCTACTTCAACCAAAACGAGAGTGCGCACAGTTTTTGTCATATCAGATTCTAGTTCGGGCACTAATATCCTATTGTTCACAAATAGACTACTCTGTATACTGTCCCGGGACATCTACCTGCAGCACTCCTTTAGGAGGGAAATCTTGGGGCTGCTGTGATACGGCCGTTTGTTACGTTCCTGCTACATGCGAGGATGGAGGGGCAACGTACTGTGGGGGAACTCCAAGTTCCAGGTGCACTCGCACTCCGATAATGCAATGGTTGGTCCCCAGGCATGTTCAATGACACGAAATCGGTTGATAATGAGTGGCAGTACCTACGGAGCGTCTTCGCGCTGTGTCGCATTTGTCCGTCAGACAGCGAGTGATGACCCGTCCAAGTTAACGTCCTGGGGCTGTCAACCGACTACCACAACATACATCATCGATCCACCGGTGGCTTCTAGAACCAATGTTGCACTCTCTGGAACAACCGCTGCAACTGTTGCTTCGACCGCATCTTCGGCTACTATTTCTAATGGTTCTGGTGGTGGAGGCAAGTCAGCCTCATCAGGACTTTCAACAGACGGTAAAATTATCCTTGGAGTTCTTCTCCCAGTACTAGGAATCACTGCTTTGGTAGGATTATTTTTTTATCTCCGTCGAAGGAACCGAGCAAAGCCAGACGGTGAAGAGCGCTCACAGCAGCCTCAGGATAGAGGGGATACCCGTATGATATCTGAGCCAAAACCTCCTGCCTCGACAACAGGAGTAGTGCACGAGGTGGAAAATGGTGAGCGTCCTGCTGAATTGCATGGAAACGAGACTACGGTTAAAGCCAAGCCTCTTAACAAAACACCACGGGTCGATACAAAAAGAAAGGTGTATGAGATGGGAGTTAATGAGCGCTAATTTTGGCTGATAATCTATAGAAGATCTAATCGATGTATTTTTACAGCAGGGTAATATGCCAGCTGACAAATGTTAAAAATTGCTGTGATATCTTGCAAACCGCTTATCCAACAATACCGATAAGCCCGTACCTTAAGGTTGATTGCAAAGACATCTAGTCGTTGTTCATGTTGGATCGACATTTGTTTCTTTTAAGTAATACCCCGGACTATACTGACGTGTTTCGATGATGAAATCCCAAAAACAGGCTCTCGAGACAGCAGGCCAAGCAGAAATCAGCCACCTCGACGGTTACAATTCCACCAATATTTACAAAATCTAGGTCCCTAGCAGATTAGAGGTCCGAAGGATCTTGGATGTGACCTTCAACCAACATATTCTATGATCCAAAGGACGAGCCCGACTTAATTCGGCAGCCTAGTTTGTAGGTACAGCAACTTCCTTACCGCGTTGAATCCGACTCGGAGGACGGAACCGGTCATAGCAGCCGGGACTGGGGGCCAAGACCTAGTTGACGAAGAAGTCAGCTCAACAATTGAGGTCTCACTTGAACACCAAAACCCAGATGGCTCTGACTTTGACGAGCTTGACTCTGACTTTGACGACCCTGACTCTGATTTTGACAACCATGACTCTGACTAAGATCCTGACTTTGATGAAGACCGCGGCCTCAAGCACACTTAATTAAGGACTAAGAAACCTCTGACCTTGACGACATAGATGACAAAGAAGTCAGCTCAACAATTAAGGTCTCACTTGAGCACCAGAACTCAGATGACTCTGACTTTAACGACAATAGTTACTAGACCGCGTTTCGATAAGAAAATTATTATCGGCATCAGTACCCATCGGATTAGCTTACAACCTAAAGATAAGAAAAGAAGAGGAGAGAAGAAAGAGAAAGGAGAAAGGAGGAGAGAGAGGAAAAAGAGGGAGGGGAGGGAGGAGGGCGGGGAGGGGATTAGGGAGGGATGAGTGGGAGGGAGGATGAGGGGAGGGATGGAGGGAGGGGAAGGGTAGGGGTAGGGAGGGGAGGGAGGGGATGGAGGGATAAGGAGGGGAGGAGGGAGGAGGGGAGGGAGGGAGGGAGGGAGGGAGGGAGGGAGGGATTGGGAGGAGGGGAGGGAGGGGAGGATTGAGGGGAGGGAGGGGAGGTAGTGAGGTAGGGAGTATTTGATTGGGGTATTGATTTATTATGTTATTAGGTTTAGGTATTTATGTTTTATTTATGGAGGTATGATGATGGTAGGGATTTTTTAGTTATGTATTTATTTATTTATTATTTTATTTATTTATTTATTTATTTATTTATTTTATTTATTTATTTATTTATTTATTTATTTATTTATTTATTTATTTATTTTATTATTTATTATTTATTTTATTTATTTTATTTATTTTATTTATTTATTTATTTATTATTTATTATTTTTTATTTTATTATTTTATTTATTTATTTATTTTATTATTTTAATTTAATACTAATAGAAATTTACCTATAGGTACCCAAGCTAACTTTTAGCTACCCTATAGGCAATAGTAAAGGTGAGAGGATTGTGAATTCAATGTTAAGTGGCAGTCCTAGGAACTCAGCATTGTTATAATGGTGTGTGCTCTCTAGACTGCTGTATACATGGTATAGGGTAGGCGAGAGATAGGTTGCTGGTGGATAAACTGTAGGTTTATATTAGCAGATAGATTAGGGCATTACTTACTGGGTAAATATTATATCTGGTAATAGTTAAGTACAGTAATATATAGTAAGTTAAGGTAATTAAGGTAACCAAGTTATATTAATAGCTGAGTAGCTGCTTATTGGGAATATATACTACTCTATTATCTATATACTTAAATAGATTATTAGATTATATAAGTAATCTAGCAATCCAGGATTATAGGATTGCAAAGATAATCCTACAATCCAGTTTTAATTAGTTGAAAATTATAGGTATTAGAATACTGCCAGTCCCAACTGCCTACTACCTACCCGAGGTGTATATAGGCCGTAATATAATATCTCCCCTCTGTTAGTTCTTATCCTTAAGGCCTATTATAAGACCATTCCCCTAATTTTTATATATATATCCAACCTAAATCTGTAAATATTCTGCTGATTATTATATTAGGTTGTATTTCCAAATCTATTAAGACCGAGCAACGTTCCGTTCTTATATAAGTTATTACCTCTGAGGGTTATGAAATTATACCTTATTCCTACTGCTTTAAGAAGCAGTTAGTCTGCTATATATCTAAGAAATCCTTATAGTGCGGTAAATATATAAGCTTGAGTTGTTCTTATAATAGTTCTAATATTGCTAGCTTTTATAAGTGGTTCTGTATATTCTATTATTTTTCTTATGCTGATTTCAGTAGTAACTAAGAATATAGAGGCTTAGTAAAAGGTCGATCTAGATATTAAGAAGGCCGAGAGTACCTTAACTGAGATATTAGTCTATTTGGTGTATCTTTATAAATAAAAGAAAGTATTAAAGGAGTGTGGTTCTGATTTATTTATTTAAGGGATCTAGAAATTAGATAATATCGATAGAGTGCGTTTTTAGGAGTCTGCTATTCTTAAGGAGTAACAGGCTATTAGGAAGGCGCAGGCTGCTGGTGCTGTGGACATACTGGATTGGTCCTTCTTGTAATAATCTGTAGGTATTAGGGGTAAATCTAAAGTTGGTATAAGCTGGTATAAGCTTTATTATTCCTGAGGTGGATATATTGTAGGCCAGTTGCGCTATAGATAGCTTCTAGATTCAGTTATCTTACTTATAGTTAATATAGCACTATAGGTACTATTTAACTATTTAGTTAAGTCTCTCTATTTAGCTATCCACTTATAGTCTCCAAGCTATTATAAGCTTATAGTTTAATTCTATTTAAGCTATTAGTCCTTATTAGAATTTGGATATAAATATTATTCCTCTATTAGAGATAATCTCTATTAGCAATCTATATATACTGATAATATTTCTTAAGAATATATAAGAAAGTTATTCTATATCGGTAGATTCTTAGTAGAGTAGAAAGTATAAGAACTTTATAAGCCTATCCATAATAATAAATATATTATTATAAAGTACTCTAGTTATTGGGTCTTTAGATAGCGGGAGCTTAGTAATATAGTCTATAGTAATAGATTCCCAAGGTTATTATACTACTAGTAGTAATTATAATTATCTATAAGGCTTATATTATAGTGATTTTAACTTTTTATATAGATTATATCTTTTAATAGTATTTAAGATAGCTTTCTTTATTCAGGGGAATAAGTATATTATCCTAAGCCTCTTAAGGGTTCTATTAATACTCTGGTATTTATATATAGGGTATTTATAAACTTCCTATACTAGTTATTATTATAGTTCTTTAGGAATCTGTAATTATTCTATTTATTCTTCCTTAGGTAGTATATTATTATACTTCTGGATTTCTTTTAGCAGTGGGTTATTTAGTTTCACTATATATATTGCTATAAGTATTCTTCTGTTAAGCTTATCGACAAACTGTACTTTCTTTATTAGTTCTAGGGGCTATTAAGATTCTATTTCCCTTTCTTTATAGATATTGTATTATCTAAAGTCTACTGAGTTAATAATAAATCTCTAATAAAACCTAATATATATTTAGTTGAATATAAGTCCTTATTTCTAGTAGTTCTTTATATATTTCTTACTGAATTCCAGTATATATTCTGGGGGTATAAAAGCTTATTTCTTATAGGTAGGTATTCTATATTAGTAGTTATACTTATAGGGGTAGATAGTATTATTATTATTTTTATAACAATAGTATTATTATATTTTATTCTGCTATTCTTTATTTGGGGTTTCTAGTAGGTTTTTATATACTATTTTGAGTTTCTTATTACACTCTAGGTATACTGTCTGTAGGTAGTTGTTATTTTTAGGTATTATATAGTTATAATAGAATCTTTTATAGGCTTAGCTTTTTATAAGCCCCTTAATTTAGTAGTATTCTATTCTATTCTTCAGAAAATTAGATATTAGTTTTTAAGATATAAATATCTATTTGTAGTATATTAGTATTCTACAGTTATAGTTAAATTTATTAGGAAATACTTTATTATTATTATTATAGAATAAGTATTCCTTATAGATCTTTATCTGCTACTTTTTATTGGGCATTTTATTTATATTATACTATTTTTCCTTATACTTATAGATATTAGCGATATATCTCTATTTAAGATATCCTTCTGGGGTCAGCTTAAGGAGTTATTTATTTTCCTTAGTAATACCGGTATTAAAGTTAGGTTGTCAGCTGATAGTATCTACTCTGCTATTTTCCGATTCTTTCTTATAGATAATAATATAGTTAAATTCCAATAGGTATTCCATATAGTGAAGTTACCTGCTACTAAGCTCTTAAGTAGTTACAAAATGTGAGATATTCTTATAGTCAGTATAGACCTTAATCTTATATTTACTTCCTAGAAGGTAGTATTGGAATTCTTTAAATAAGTTAACTATTATAAGGAATTCTTTATTATAGATAGAGTAGTTAAGCTTTACTCTATAGAGTTTATATAAGTAGAAGGCAATTAGGTATAATTTCCTATTAATATCTCTCTATTCTATTTGGAATTTCAGATTAAAGTTAGAGGAGTCTATTTCCAGCTTAACTTTTTTATTAGAGTTGAATATAATTAAGACTGGTTTGCTGAGAATTGCCTTTTTGATATTATTAAAAGCCTTCTGTATTTTAGTATTCTATTTAAAATTTACTTCTTTCTTTATAAGTTCTATAAGAGTATATCTAATACTTCCAAAATTACAAATAAACTTTCAGTAGTAGTTAGTAAACCCCAGAAAGCTCTATACTTCCTTAATATTTTTAGATTTCAGCTAATCTTTAATAGCTTTAATTTTCTTGCAATTTATATAGATCTTATTTAGATAGATAGTATATCTAAGGAAGTTTACTTTATCTATATAGAACTTGCTCTTTTCTGGTTTAATAAGGAGGTTTATATCCTATAGTTTCTTAAGTACTATATAGATATATTCTATATATTCTTTCTTTATATTGGAGAAGATAAGGATATTATTAAGGTAGTATATAATAAAGATATTAAGGTATTCCTATAGTATATTAGTAATTATCTATTAGAAGGTTGCCAGTATATTAGTAAGTCTAAAAGGTATAACTAGATATTCAAAAAGTCCATACTTTATATAGAAAGCAGTCTTCTATTTATCTTCTAGTTTAATATAAATAAGATTATAAGCTTCTTTAAGGTCGAGGGCTATAAACTACTTTTTGCTATATAATTAATCCTTCAGTTTGTTAATAAGTGGTAATAGTATTTAGTTCTTAATAGTAATATCATTAAGCTATCAGTAGTCTACAATTAATTATAACTTTCTGTTTTTCTTTAGGATAAATATAACTGGGTATCCTACAGAGAACTTTAATATCCTGATAAATCCTTTTTTTAATATATCTTTAAGGTATTCTTTTAATATATAGAGTTAAACTTTATTAAGGTTATAAATCTTATAGAACTTAGCTGTAATTCTATCTTTAAGTACTATCTTATAATTCTATTAACTGTACTGAGGTAGACCTATTTCTATTTCTTTAGCAAATAGTTTCTTATAGATACAGTAAGTAGGGGGTATATTCTTAAGTCTGTTATCTGCTTCCTTATATTTCTTTATTTCTTATAGTTCTTTATTAAGCTTAGTAAATTATACTTATACTTATATAATAGTACAGTATATCTTATTATTTTAGGTATTATAGTATTTATATCTAGTGCCTTAGGGTGGTAAAGTATCTATTATATTATTGCATATTACTTTACTAGTGCTATTATCAGTTAAAGTTTAAAATCTTATATTATCGTCTGAATCCTATTTATAGGAGGAATAATTATTGATATTATTAAAGGTTATTTAGCCAGTCCTCTAATTAATCAGTAGGTTTACTTATTGCAGCTATAGATAGCCTAAAACTAAATTATATTATACTAAGGGTATAATATTAAAAGAGATACCTTTATTATATTTATTTATAAAAACCTTAAGGTAATTAATCTCCCTAGTAATATATCTATTATTATAACTGAAACTTATTCCTTTAAGATTCTATATTTAATATAGGTTTAATTTATTCCTCTATAGTAGCTCTAACTTATTTACTACTCTTAGATAAAGGTAGTTAAGTTCTATACTGCTATCTACCAGTGCGGTATACTAGTATCCCTTAATTTATATCTGGATTTCCAAGTAATCTATTTATATACTTCCTATAGTATATAGAGCTCTTACTGGGAGTTCTGCTTCTTCTAGCTCTTAGCCTATCTATTACTCTATTATAGAGGGTAAGTGTGGTTTTTTATCTGTATTTAAACTACCTTATACTATTCTCAATCTTCAGCCTATCTGCTAATTTATTAGGGGAAGTTAAATCTATCTTTATATATCTTGTGTATGCATTTATAGATGATTTTTCCTTCCTGAGTATGCTTTATATATCCCTTAGTAATGCAATCTATTGTGAATATTTCTTTATAGATATTATTAGATATAGGAATAGGAATGTATTTTTTCTTAGTTCTTTATATATAAAGAGAACTTTTCCTTATCTTATATTCCCTATAGTTATCCAGTTTATTTGATATTGCAGTAGGTTTCTTCCTTTAATCGGTTATAGGGTTTTCTTCCTGGGGTAGGGGTTATCTGGTTATCCCTAGCTATTTCTCTATTTCTCTTTACTGGATATTATTATCAGATAATTTATTATATCTGGGTCTCCCTAGTTAGAAGTATTTTTATTCTTACAGAAAATATCTCTATTCTTCCCGCACTTAATACCAGAGGTATATCTTAGTTTTTATATAGATTCAGTATTCTTAATATTAGCAGTTCTAAGGGTCCTATAATCCTTATATATACTATTATAGGAATTTAGTTATCTTAGCTTCCAGAATAGTAATATAGTACTTAGGGTATCTGCTGGTATTCTTATAGTAATCTATATTATACTTTATATATAGTTAGATAATAGGGATTCCTAGTAGCCTTAGGGGGTAATAATTATAAGTCTATTTATTCTTTAAGTAGTAGTAGTATTATAGGTAGTAGTATAAAATCTATAAGATCTAGTTATATCCTTCTACACTGGGGTGGAGAATAGGGTTATCCCTAAACTCTTCTCTAGGTTTTATTATACAGTCTCTTACTTTATATTTTATTATTATATAAAGGTAGATAGATTTATATTATTTGGCATTCTATTATTCCCTTATAAGTTATTAGTATATAGCTTCCTTATTTTCCTATTATTAGTTGCCTTATTTATTAAGTATAGCTTTATCCCACTATAGTTTTTCTATTATTATTTAGCTAGTTTCTTTTAGGGTGCTGAGTATATATTCCTCTGTATAGGGGTTTAGTCTTTTTTTATCGCTAGGATTAGGGTATTTATTTCTGATATTATAATCGTCTAGCTATCTATTCGGGATATTATTTTGGGTGTCCGGTACTTCCAGTAATCCTTCTTAGTAGGTTTCTAGTTGCTTTTCTTATTATACTATAGCTATTATTCTTAATATTTCTGCTAATAGTTGAATTATTAGGGGTTTCAGTACCGGTATCCATTCTGCCTGTCTTTCCTACCTATTTACTTTTAAGGTAGGTTCTTCTGGGTATAGTACTTCTGCTTCTTCTTAGAATAAATATTATTTTCAGCTGGATAGATATACAGGCCAGCTTAAGCCAGAGTGTTTATATATACCTTATATTATAGCGATAGTTTATATTTATACTGCTATTTCCATTTCTCTCTATCTCTAGATAGTATTTAACGATTATTATCCAGTGGGTATAGGTTGGAATTATTATTCTTTCTTAGACTTGTAGCATTCTTATATAAAGTATCCCTTCTTATTGCAGTTATAGTATATAATATCCTTCTTATCTTAAAGCTATCTTTATGCAGCTTTAAGTTCTATAGGTCCAGTATATATTCCCCAAGAGGTATTTCTGCAAGAGTTACCCTATTGACTACCTTTCTGTCCTCTACTATTCTCTTATTAGTTGGGGTAGTAGGGATTATATAGAGTATTCCGACTTTTTTAGTGTATTGCAGCCTTTTCCCTGTATCTTTTATACTATTATTTATCGATTTTAATAGCTATAGTAATATATTCCGTAAGGGTATTAGGTCAGTCAGCTTTATAGAGCTTATTTTTAACCTTATTCTTTAGTCCTTAGTAGAATATTTCTATAAGTATTTTATCCTTCCAGTCTAACTTAGAGGCAACTTATTAAAGTGTAATAGTATAGGTAGCAGTAGAGTGGATTTATTTAAGTATATGAATTTTTATAGCTGCCTATCTTTCTTTATTAATTATTCTGAATATATCTTTAAGGGCTACTTTAAAGTTTTTCCAATCTGCAAATAGATTAACTATATCTTAATTCTGGTTAGCTTTATTATTATTAAGGAAATCTTTAAGAATAGATTTAAACTAATTCTTTATATTACTAGATATTAGATTACTTATAAATAGCAGTTATAATTCTATAGATACTAATTGTTATAGATACTACTAGAAGTATTCTTTTATTCTAGTAATAAAGGGTATAATATTACTGGATATTCTATTGAATTTTTCTAGTAGTAATAGTTTTATTACTTCCCCTGGGTTATATTTAGTATTTCTAGTAATTAATACTAGTATATTCTGCACTTACTGCTATAGAGTGCGGATTAAGTTATATAGCTACTTAACTTCAGCTGCTATATTAGTATTATTCGCTAGAGCTATATAGGCTGGTAGTGTAGGTATATTACTTAGAGTAGCAGAAGTTCAGTTAGTTCTAGATATCTTAATAGTATAAAATATTACTTAATAGTTAACACAAATAACCTTTCTAAATAAGAGCTATTAACATATAACAGTTATACTCTCTAGACTGCTATATATATAGTATAGGGTAGGCAAGAGATAGATTACTAATAGATAAACTATAGATTTATATTAGCAGATAGATTAGGACATCACTTACTGAATAAATATTATATCTAGTAATAATTAAGTATAGTAATACGTAGCAAGTCAAGGTAATTAAGGTAACTAAGTTATATTAATAGCTGAGTAGCTGCTTATTGGGAATATACACTACTCTGTTATCTATATACTTAGATAGATCGTTAGATCGTATAAGTAATCCAGCAATCCAGGATCGTGGGATCGCAAAGGTGATCCTGCGATCCAGTTTTGGTTGGTCGAAAATTATGGGTACTAGAATACTGCCAGTCCCGACCGCCTGCCACCTACCCGAGGTGTGCATGGGCCGTGACAATTGTGCATGTTCCACTTTTCTTCCGAATCTTTGGCTGTAATAACCATACAACCGAAGCATACCTGAAAGATACATTCAAGAAAGATCGTTATCGGATTGTCCAGTGTCGGCCAGTGCAAATTGCAACGCTCAATCATCCGTTTAACCCGGCATACCATCAGGCGAAGACAGCAATGCCAACTCCAGCCGGGTGGCATTGTATCCAGGTGCGCAAAGTAGGGGCAGCCATCAGGCGCGCGTGGAAGATTGACGTCGGTCCACTGCTCGATCTCATTTACTATGAGAGTGATGTAAGGTCGCTAAGCCTTCCACTCTAAACACATACTAGTACTTATCTTGAGATTGCCGAAACCGTAATGGGGCAGACGCGTGGTTGGACTTCCTGGACGTAGCTTTCCCGAGACCCATTCCTCTGTCAAATAGTTCAGTTGCTCTGGACTGACTTGGAGCTGCATTTGACTATTTCTTTTTGCATGGGGGACCTTGCGTCGAATAGCTGCAAGTTGTCGACAATCTGCCACAAGCTCCATTCGTAGTTGCTTAAGCTCCTCTACCTCCTGTTCCTGTCCAGCTCGGCCGTGTTGGTTCAGGGCGAGGTATTGATGGTAATACACTGAGAGTTTTGATAGAAAGTTCGGAAGCTGGGTATTCTTGAGCAAGTCCAGAGCCATAGGCACTAAAGCAATATTGCCAATACAGTGAATAAAGACCTACCCTGAGTGGTGTAAGGCAAAGGAGACGATAGCACCAACACTGAGTGTGTCAGGATGGGCTCCTTGAGGGGAGGTCGCAGTCATCTCGCAGTATATTGATTGGGATATGTTGCCCCCTGCTCATCCTTTAATAAATCATGAGTATTGCTATCCACACACATCTAAAATGCACTCGCATACTTGAGTATATAGGCCAGTTTCAATAAGAAGTCTTAACAATACACCTATTGGTAAGTTTAACCTAAAAAAATAAATAAGCTTTATTCTTTAGTATTTATTCTTTAGTATTTATTCTTTAGTATGTATTCTTTAGTATTTATTCTTTAGTATTTATTCTTTTAGTTTTGATTTATATTAGGATAAAAACTGGAACTTTCTCAGAACAAGTTACTTGAGGTGCGCGTACGGGCCAGGTATATTACCTCATGCTAAACTCAGGTGCGAAATGTTTTACTTATGCGCGATTATCATTTTGAATTTGTGCGAATAGCAATACTCTAAATCATTGACGCAAGATATCATAGCTTGTCTCCTGTCTGACATTTCCCAACGAGCTCAGATATGCCCTTCCCGACGGAAACATTCATCAAAGAGTTTAAGTTTAAAACGTCAAGATCATAGAAAGATTCAGTATTTGTAATATTGGTCATGTATTTAATTGCGTCCAACATAAATTGACTTGGTCCCACAAGATGTGTGACAACCTCATGAGTTAACCATAGGTGTACCCAACTTCCTATCAGGTGTCGCTCTGTTTCATTGCCAGATATATCTCAACAAGCTATTTTCACCATTGACGCCTACACATCAACAGTCTTGGATGAATGAGCGTTCATAGCCACCATAATGGTGTGAGCAGTCCTTGGTTCCAAAGACTTCGTTACCGGATTCGGGGCGTCGAAGACTTCTGAAAGCTCCTCAAGCGTTCGGTCTTTGGTTTCCGGGAAGAAAAAATAGATGAAAGCGGCTTCCAACAGGTCCCAGAACACGAAAACGATGTAAAAGTAGTAGCCGATCTTCTCGAATGCTGGGCCAGAGGAGTACGCAAGAACAAGTGAGATGCAACTTGACGCGAAGTTTCCGACAGCCGTACCTTTCGCTCGAGTAGAGGTTGTAAGGGTTTCTGCAATGTACATGCTCTGCTGGGCAGTCCATCCAACTGAAAATACCGCACCAAAAAGAAAAACAAATGCAATCGTGGTGTTTGCTGCGTTGGTGTTGCCGGGGTCATTCACAGCAAGGCTGGAACTTCCAGTAATGACTGCAAAGATGAAAGAGCAGAAAATTATGCTGTAGATAAGAAGTGGTCTGCGGCCCACAGGGTCGGTCAAACGCGCGCCAATTATCGAGCCAAGAAAACCGATGACGCTGTTTGAAGCATTCAGGGCCAACACTTTCTTCTCATCAGTGATGCCGGCTGTGTTCATCATAGTTACGAGGTAATATGACGATAAAGAGTTACCAGAAGCCTGCCCCATGATAGCCATGCCCAGAACACAGATTAGACGTCGACGATTGTTATGTGTGCTCCAAAGTTCTCGATAGTCCCACCACTTTTGAGTAGAGGCTTGGTTGGCGATCTGCGCCATCATCTCCTTCATCTGAAGTTGAACAATAGGATGATTAACGGAGCCGTCGCCGTGAAGGCTGGCCAAAACAGCCGCAGCCTGATCATGCTTGTCGTTTGCAATGAGCCATCGGGGCTGTTGAATACATGTCAGCGTTCGTGGTGTTTAGTGATTACGGAGAGAAAAACGGACAGATTCAGGAAGGAACAATGCAAAGATAGACACGATACCAGACGTCACTAGTTGGATCCACACTGGAACTCTCCAGCCGTCGTTGGTATCGATATAGGCACTACCGTAAGTCGCCCAGCCCGCGATGATGGCGCCGACCGGCCTTCTATGTGTCAATGAATTGTTTTGTCCACGAATTGATGCAAACATACCACATGCAATTGTAAAATCCGGTCAAGGTACCTCTCCACTGCTTCTATATTAGTTACGGCCCTGACTTTTCGATCTCAAAAAGACGTACCTTTGGGTGGGCAAGCTCGCTAACATAGGTTGGGGCAGCAATGCAACAGTACGACACACCAAACCCCAGTAGAAATCGGCCGCCCATAAATTGCGACAACGAATGGCTAGTAGCTCTTAAGAACATGTTAGTTCAAGTTTATTTGCACTTTGACACCAATAAACTTACTGCACACATGTGCCAATGACGATAATGACCGAACCAACAAACATCCCGATACGGCGTCCGAGAACGTCAGTGGCGAAAGGGACAGTGGGTGCTGCAGCAATGCTGCCAACATTGTAAATCATAAATACAATGCCTGTTGAAGAGCCCGCAGTTGTCCTAGATACGTCAGCATCTCAGTTACTTCGACAGAATTTCCGAGACATGTGATGCATGTTCCGGAAAATATCGACAGGGACTTGTCTTACATATCGAACGTTCTCTGGTAAGACTTCATGCCGTTGAGGCCTCCCATCAAACTGCCGTCATATCCATTAAGACATCCACAGGCATATGCAACGAAAAGAATGCCGTAAAGCCGGAACATGGAAGCAGTCCATGGCGAATATTTCTTGCCGTGGGCTTCGTGAGCGATTGCAGCAGCGTGTTCGACCGAAGTAGCCTCAAATGTCAGGTCTACATTGGTGACGTCGCCTTTCTCATGCTCAAGAGGGGACTTTTGATCAACGCCTCCCATATTTCTGAGAATGGATCCTTGGCAGTAAGAAGCCCAGGACGTTTGTGAGAAGATAAAATTGGCGAGAAGTATGGTTCGCCTCGGTCGGCAACAAGTGCTTCCTGGTCTACATATTTATAATTCTCGGAACATAGAATTACTGAATAAGCCCACGAATGGCATGATTACCCGTGCAGATACTCTGCCCTTGCCCATATTGTAGTGTAGCCATGTAGGGTTACGGTTGCAACCTTAAACCGACGCCAAGCAGTAGATATGGATACCTCATCGAGAAAATCACCATCCATTGGGCCTCGGATATGTGTTTATGGGAACCATACGTAAACTACCTACTATGAATCAGTAACAAGCAGGGAATTCGGAGTTAAGATGGCATGTTTTGCGGGGGAACTCTGTTGTGATCGACCATATTCGCCGAGGATGACCTAGCGCCGACTCAGATGTCCACGGTAGCGCACCAATTTTGCGGGGGAATTGTCTTGTGATTTATGTACCAGGGTAACGCCGGCTCCGATATCCCCGGTAGCGCACCAATGGGAGATATCAATGTTGGTTATGTGGAGTATACCACAGTTGGGTAGTTGGCAGGAAGCATTATCAGCGGGGTTGGTTCTAAGCATGGAATAATATAACCGAAAATGGCTTTGCAGAGTGTGGTTGGATTGAGGTCGTGTTCACATGATCCCTGATAAACCGATATTCCGACCTTATTAGCCAGAATGGGTAAGATTAAGCCAAAACCCAATCTCGAGAAAAGAGGGGTAGAGGCAGCCAGCTAGGACCATTTCTCTCATCTTAATAGCTATAACGTATTTAGCTGGTATGGTACAAGGGGTACTCAAGTCAAAGTTTACTTACTAGGGAGACTATGTCAAGAGTCCTTTCATTTAAGATTGACCCAAATTAACGGGTTTTAGAATTTGTCTAGTACAATGCCCCTGCAGGTTAAATACTGTAGTTAATAATAAGGTGGTTGGAATCAGACTCCTAATTACCCCACAAGAAAATCACACAAGCTCAGGAGAAAGTAGCGGCAGCTCAAGATTATAGATAACAAAATTTAATATTCAAACAGTCTAGATTCGTCGCTGCAATTGTCTGTAAATGAGAATGTTTTGTTCGTGAAACTGGTTTCCCTACCCGTTGAGCAACCCTGGATAGTCACCAAGGGTTATCTCACCAGGCGTTGGGGCGAAAACACAATTGCAAAGTAATATTCTAGGAACTTGTGTATTGCGTAATAAAAGTTGTTTAGACATTTTTACCATTGACATTCGCGATGCATACTCTGCAGAAAATACCGTGAACTCTTGGCATTGCGCATTCAAAGCCATTGCTTGTTTCCGAAATGAGATACAAAGGATCCACCGTCTCCTGCTTCAACGCTCTTCTCGTTGATGACGGAGAGTACATCCTTTACGGATGACTCTGCGGTCGTAGGTCCCTTGAAATGAGGCGCGTACTCGGAAAACTGCGCCATCATTCCCTGTGCACCCTTGATCTGGTCCTCAGTTGCTACCAAATGGTCAGAACTCCAGGTGGTTCTAATAGACTGTAGGGAGGGAATTCACTTACGCGCAGTTTCGCTTGTATCTACCAACCCTGGCGAAATGCTCAAAAACAGTACTCCGTCCTTGCTGTACTCGGCACTGAACTTGGCGACGGCGACGTTCATGCCGGCTTTGCTGATCGAGTACGGCGCTGAAGAGCCGATGCCGAACCGCGCAATAAGGTCGATATCAGCCATTCCCGTCGAGATAGTAGCGACCTTTTTGACTTTACCCTTCAAAATGAGGGGCATGTACAGGTTGAAAAGGTGAATGTTGGCGACGACGTTGATATTGAAAGACTCCAGCAAGTCCTCGTCGAGTCTCTTGGGATCTTTGCCTCTGCAGACCTGTCAATAACATAACCGTCCCAGAGAGAGAGATAAATCATACAAAGAGCCAAGGGTGTCCCAAGCAGAATAAGTGGATACGAAGGCGGCATTGGCGATGAGATAGTCAAGGCTGCCACCAGTGATCTTAGATACCTCGTCCACGGAAGCCTAAAGAATAACACGCTTAGTCCGGAGAATAATAGAAAGATTAGCTATGTCGGTCAGTATCTACCTTCAGTGCCTCGTAATCGGTTATGTCTGCCTGAAGAATGTGGAGATTGGTCCGCTGCTTCAATTCTCGATCAAACTTTTCAAGCGTGGCAGGCTTGTTGCGAACAAGACCAATGACTGTGTTGTTAGGGTCGTTGGAGAGCTGGCGGATGAACTCGAACTGGAAGAGCACGGTCAGTCCCGGCGCGAGGGCATTAAGGGTAGTTTGCATCGATGAGACTCACGCCAAGACCACGGGATGCCCCGGTGACCAAGTAAGAAGCCATTGCGACAGTGTAGGTTGGAAGGGTAAATAATTGATAAATTCAAGTAGCGGTGAATGAAGTTGTTGGTGAAATACTTTCGCTGGTGGGATGTATTGATGCGATGTGCTGGTCCGGTGTGTTGGTGCGATGTGTTGCTGGCGCGATGTGTTGCTGCTGCAATGTTCGTATTGTGGACAGGATTGACCTTTTATATTCAATTCCATCACCTCAACCGCCCAATGGATGATAAATCCCGTTCTTGATTTCAAATCTTAGCGGCGTGATTGTTGGTGCGAGGATATTTTGGCACATATGGATCATGACGGAGATCGTACGCAACCTTGGATAGACACCCTGCCCAGGCTCGCGAATAGTTGACAATGTGCCCATGAAGCTGCAATCGTGCATCGAGCTAATGTCAGAAATCAACCCTCATTGGCGAATGGCAGAAGTGGGCCTCGCAGAAAGTTGCCCTGCAACCTCTTGGGGCCGCATCCAGCATTAGCGGCTCTGGATCGTTCGGCATGATGAGCTGCTGACCTCATCAGCATTTGCGTGATGCGAATTCGATTACTCAACACAGGAAAAAGTCGCCGACGTATTGTTTCGGTGTGCCTGAAGTTATCTGCAAATTGGCGCGAAGCTACAACGTAGGTCACCTGCTTCTCGACAACGGAACTACACCAAGATGCCGAGTCGAGGCTGCGGGACTTGTCTCGGTTTGTTACCCCTGCGAATACAAACTCGGACGCAAATCTGACTGACAACGGGTCAATAGATCGCAAGGTGCTCTGCGATCGTACACTCCCCACATGTCGCCGCTGCGCTTCATCAAGTCGAGACTGCAAGGGATACGATCTACGTCTGTCTTGGCCAAGAGCTGGCGACAAGAAACGAGCACTCGTCGGCCCTGGCACGCCAGAGACTAATTCCCTTGGCAACATCGCCAAGCTTCCGTTTGTGAATGCATCATTCTGGGATGTCGAGATACACCATGATAGGTTATTTTCGGAATCAAAATACAGGCTTGCCCTTGCTCAGAGGAATTCTCACGCCACCCGGTTACATCGCATGAGACAACTCGCTCAGCCCGTCTTGAACCCGCCCGTATCGTGGATGCCACCCAATTTGTCGGACCTGGACAAGGATCTGTTGCAGTATTGTGAGCATTACGCGTGTTCTGCCAACATGACCATTAGCTGAACTTATCCATTGCAGTTGTCTCCATCGCATCATTCTCATTGCCGGCGTTTGGCCAAGACGCATCAATAATCCGTCCTGCAATTATCCGCATGGCTCTCTCCAGTAGCACGCCCTCTGCCACAGCAGTTTTGAAGTCCGCTCTTGCTCTGGCCTCGCTCTATCGCGATGGGCCACAGAATCGCGCGGCCCTACTTAAGATCTCTGCACTTCGCGCTCTCTCGACGTCAGCAAATACCAACATCGGATCGGCCGAGTGTATCCAGCATGTAGCTACCGGAATGCTCCTATGTTCCTTTGAGGTATGTCGCCGAATTTTGTCCTTGGCTCGATCTTGAATCTCATATAATCCTGTAGGTTCAGCAGGCTTCGAAAACCTCAAATCACTGGCACTGGTACATCTGCGGTTCGAAAGATATCATCAAGACGGCCAAGCTTGAGGATTCTGTTCACAACAGTGATTTCGCGGCTTTGATCAGTTGGGTCCATTACTACGACGTGCTGGGCCGGTTCAGCCTCCGATACTGGCAGCGTCGTCATTCTGTTGAAAACATTCTCAGTAACGATGCCCAGTTTCAAGACTTCTCACCAACAGTCTGCGAACGCTCGCGGGTATGTCAAGGTATCAAGCGCTTAATTAATATGTTACTTACTTCTGGCAGGCCCCAAATTTACTAGGCGCATCCCACCCAATCTTAGACGTGCTCTCGGAAATCTCTGACACCCTCCTGGACCCCTCAGACCCAGAATATCACTCAGATGACTACAGGCAGTATCTAAAAGTTCTCGAGTGGAGAGTGAGAAATATTCAGATAAATCACTCAGAATTGACATCCAATACAAATGAGGCGGATTCGGCGAAGACAACCAAACTATATCAGCTGGCAGCCTTACTCTACATCACCCGTACGTCAGAGAACTCTACGGATCATTCAGAGAAGATCATTGAGTGGATCTCAGAGGGATTCACCATCATGTCCCAACTCAACACCTGCAAAGCCCCGTTTCCTCTCTTTGCCTTCGGCTGTGAAGCAGGAAATGACGAGATGAGGACCGTCGTCCTCAATCTCATTTCCACAACGGAAAGAGAAGCACACATACAGAGCTTAGAGCGGGTCAAGTCGATGCTAGAGTTTATTTGGGTCCAAAATGATCTCGTCGATGTCCGTATGGACTATACAGACCAGCTGAGCAGGATCTTTGGCCTCAGTGATGTTCTACCAGCCATGTTCTAAGTTCTGGCAATGCAATCTATCATGAGCCAATGACTACCAACGGCTTGCAATGGCTAGGTTAACTGATCCGACTTGCAACAGTTTTCAATAGCAGGTTGGATCAACTCGGTTCAAGAACGGGCTCTGGGCTCCCCGTAGATGTGCTCCGTACCATGGGTACAGAACTAGCGTACACTTGCATAGCTATTATATAGCTTGACCATAGTATAAAGCCACCGATTAAATTTGAAATTATTTAAATTAATTCAACATCTACTTTTACACAACGTTGTACGATATATGATACATCTACCTATTTCTAATCGATATTTCTATTTAATATTTTAATTATCTTTCTCTGCTTCTTCTGCTTCATATTTATTAATACAATGTTTGTCTTTCAGAGATCTTGGAATGACACAAGAAGAGAGCTGTTTATAATAAAAAGAAATTACGAACTAGAGGTACTTAAGGTACTGTCTCATTTTTAAAAAAGACAGGTACACTAACTACATCTATCACCACCTGCCCGAAAAGGACACCTAGGCTTATTTAGTAGCTCAATAGCTGAATGGCACCAAGTTACAATACAAGGACATCCGGTAGATCATCCTCAAGCATGTCTTCCCAATCATCTTCATCGTCATCATCGTCTCCACTGCCACCACTGCCACCGCTGCCACCACTGTTACCACCTCCATCATTTGGCTGATCCTCGTCACTACCAAAAACAACCTTGGACGGTTTCTCGTCGGTATCTGGTTTGTTATCGTCGCCTGACCTCCCAGTTGCCTCAAAACAATCCATCCGTTTAGCCTCTGGGTAGCCTGTCTTTCTGCCGTGGCCCTCTTTCGGGCAGCAGCTTTCTTTTGGTTCGCAGATGAGGCAGACCCGTTTCCAGATGGCTTCGATGTGTTGACGAACCCCCACAAGTTATTCGACTGAGGTTTCGTCTGCCCCTTGGGCTAGCATACGCCGGTGAATTGATTACCGGTAAAATAACCTAGTTTTTATTTTTATTTTATTTTATTTTTTAGGCTTTATATGTTAATATATTTAGCCTTTATGACATCTAGTTAATTGGCAATCGGTTGCAATATTTTTGCCACTCTTCAATTGAGACGTCTCAATGGAGGAGCCTCGCAGTAAGCCCTGCCCACTTAGCCCGCTCGCTAGTTTGGAGGCAGTGTCTCGGAGCCACCCTTCACCAGATCTACCATGGAGAGGGAAGCATTGTTCGCATTCCCAGAAGTGTCGGACCAGGTAAGGATCTCGTTCGAAAACTCCGGTTCAAGAATAGTAATACCATATATGGTCACATTTCCTTGAGCATCGATAGTCAATTTGTCGGTAGTTTGGCTAATCATGCTGCGCCTTTGGACGATGGGATGCAGAGCGTGTATGTCCCAGCCCATTGTACTAGGGAAGAGGATTGGAGAGGCCCTTTGTTGGATTTCTCAGTGCTGGGATCCGGGAACTTGCCCTGGCGGCCCTAATATTGGCTGCAACAGGCTTAACACCGCTCTTCGCCCAAAAGAAGCCCTGGAACTGTGGCCCGAGATAGGCGTTTGGGACGGCTGCAGACCTGGGGTTGGTGGCCTGGCGAAGGTTGCTGGAAGCTTGGTGAAAGTGGTGGTGGTGGCGCTTCCCCTGACTTCGGTCGTTTGCGTGGCATGTTGCCTTTGACGTCGGATCAGAGTCTGTCAAGTTGTAAATAGTTGTCGCGGAGGGATCAAGATAAGGTAATGATAAAGGTGAAGCGGTGCAATGCCCCTACTGTTTTGTCTTTCGTAGTCGTCCTCGTCTTCTCGCCTGGAGTTATGTGGAGGAAACTTGGACCGGTGTCTTTGGGGTGAGCTGCATGTCTGTAGATGTTTGCGCTTCTGCCTGGCGGGGAATTTGTCTAAACTCGCAAATCTTTCGTCCATTCACCCCAGTTGCCGCCAATTTTGTAGTAGTTTATGGAGTAGCAGCTAACGGTCCCCGAGTTACCCACTCAGGCATCAACAATTTCTCTTTCTTGACCAATGGCCGGATGTTAGAGTCCCGCACCAGGTCGGTCGTATTGATGGTCAGAAGGTTTATCATACCAGTGAATGGTCGTAGTGTCCTCTGCAGCATCACGGCCTTCATCCAGTGCGCCTGTCCATCATTGCCCACTGCCCGGATGGCCTTGTCCTTGCCTTTGCCCTTGCTCTTCCCTTTGCCCTTGCTCTTCCCTTTGCCCTTGCTCTTCCCTTTGCCCTTAGCCTTCCGTTTGCCCCTTCCAGCGAGGACGTCAATGTCGCCGAAAATCACGAGCCCACTCTTCTGACGGGACAGCATCACATTAAGCCGGTTCATGTCCGTCGTAAATCCAGCACCGACTGCCTATGTGGTGGCCATGATGATAACCACGATATCTCCCTCCCGACCTTGGAATGAATCGACAGTGGCTGCTTCCTCCATTGACTCAAGCACCGAGTACTCCGAGTGCTTCTTCCGCGTGCGCTCGATGACGGCTACATTGGCCTTGTACAGCGAGATGATAACCACTTTAGAGGGGTCCGCTTGGGCGGTCTTGAAAAGGCCACAAGAAAGTCGAGCGCAACCTTGACTTGCCCGAGGTTCATCTTAGAGCTGGTGGCCTTGTCGGTGATGCACCGTGTACCCTCGCAGTGGAGGAAGACGGGCTCCATGGTACCGGCCGGCGGAGACGTCAAGCCTGGGTGTTTGCTCTAGCGTTTGGGACGGCTGCAGACCCGGGGCTTGGCGGCGCCTGGCCTGGCGAAGGTTGCTGGAAGCTTGGTGAAAGAGTATTAAACTCTGCCATAAGTCCAGTCATGCCGGCCATGTTGAGCTGACCATTTATGGTGTTGTTGGTGTCCGCCCAAGCGAGGATACCCTTCTCAAGAGCAACGTTAACGAGGGCAGTGCCATTGACAAAAACGGTATTACTACGAATAACAATACGTGGTCCATCAATGCCCACATCAATGAGTTTAGTGTTGTAGCAACCCGACCAGATGGCCACCTCGCTGTCGTGAGCGTTCTGCAAAACAGCAACATCACCCAAGGTTGTATTGTACCCTTGTCCCTGGAGCCAAGTTGTGAGGTCCGCTGGGGTGGCTGGTGTGTCGCTGGGGCCGGAGAGGTACGCTTTATCAAAGCTATTGCTGAGATTTTGATCGCTCAGAAGGGCTTTCACAAACCGTGCAGCTTCAGTGGCGGGGGTGGTAGCGGGGGTAGGGGAAGATGATGACATTTTGCTTGAAAAGCGCAAAGATGCTCGAATGAGTTTGATAGATGATTGGGTTTTGCTTGAACTTTCAATATTGAAGTGCTGATAGTAAGAACAGAACTTATTTTCCAGGTGTCTCTTTCCGCCCGTTTTATGATGAGATTCTTAGGTCCAAGATGGGTACTGGTTATCGTCTATGTCTCGAAACGACTCAATCGATTCCAGAATAGCCGGCTTGATTCTGTACTTAGTCCAGATAAGGAAAAGCTTCGTCGCGTTGGGTTTTGTTACTATACTCCAATCTGCAATGATAGTAATATCGACTGGGATGTTACCAGTCACTTATTGACTACTGCATACTTGCCTACCAGTATTTCAATAGTTAGCCGTTGTCATTCTTACAGCCCGCTGAAATCTGTCAATGTGGCTCACACGGCCCAGGTCTGGAAGCTAATAGTGTGCAGAGCTATACGACGAAGGCGAGCAATCGTCAGTCAAAGAGCTGCTAAAACGCGGATAGAGCCGCGATTGAGGCTTTCCATCGTGGGTAAACAAAATAGGACCTGGACTTTATTTCACCCCTGCATAAAAGCCCTTCAGACTGTCAACGTCCTTACTCCCAGGCTAGGGTCTATTCATGCGTACTCAACGTCGACCTTCGGTTGCTCAACGTACTCGCTAGAAAATCCGCAATGAGGTAGAACACCTCTACTTAATTCTCCGCCCTGCGTTTGCATCACACCCCATTTCAGAGGAACCAGGGGCGCCTCCGGCTGAGGAATGCCGTCGGGATGATGGCAAGCCGCTGCAATTGCTAGGCTGCAGCTACTGACAACTGGAATCCCAGCTGGAAGGTGCAAAAGCCCCGTCACGGCCACGGCAACGGCCATTGTGACTGAAGCACAAATGGACGCAATGATGGCAACGGGTGAATAGCCGCACGTAGTGTAAAGTGGCTCGTCGGGATCATGTGGTCTCTCAACGGCGACAATGAAAACGCTCTGCGACAACAGCCAATGGACCAAGATTGACATAAGTAGTAGCGGGATGCTCCAGCGATAAGGGAGTTGCAGAAAGTAGTTCGAGCGCTGCTCGCCCCTGGGGTCCGACGAAACTCGTATTGCCCGTCTCCTATTACCGAAGTCACCCCATTCCCTGGCAGCGAGCATGCCAGTGAAGAGTCCATTGTATTGAAAGTACAGAACCGAAAAGCACAACTGCGGAAGGTTGGCGATGAGGGCGCTCTGGATGATCTTCGTATGGGACTCTCTGAATAAGTTTGCAAGGCCTGTTATCAGCGCTGTCTCGGATGGCTTTCCAAAGCCCAATTCCCAGAGGCTAGCGGCGTCATGAGGACCAGCAACAACCTTGATGCCCCATGCGAGGAAGAAGAGTGCAATGCTTAGTGCGAACAGATACCTAAGCACAAATCAATGGCATGAGCCTTGTTGATTCCTTTTCCTGAATGAGCCTGTTTGATGGGATCTTACATTAATAGACTTGTGGTCCACCGACAACTGCTCACTGCTGCAGCCCACCGTTTCTTCTTCGGAGACCACGTGCGAGGTCCATTCCAGTATTCTTTGTTCGCATTTCTGACCTGATCCGCGGGTATTAAACAAATGTCGCTGGATATGTCTCTAGAATTCTTGGATCTGCCGATAAGTGTCAGTGCCATTAATTCTTTACCTTTAAATGCTGATAAGTTGGAGGAATCTTACGTAGGGAAACTGATCGCCCAGCGACGAATGTTCGCCACTCTTGCCCACCGTCCCTTCGTCAGAGACCACTTGCGAGATCCAGCCTTTTCCTTTTTCTTCTTGCGTCTGACATCATCTACTGATACCAGACAGCTGTTGCTCGAAGCGGCGTCTGGAGAAGTAAGAAACGACTCAATGGCATCGCCAAGGACAAAGAGTGGTTCCTGCGGTGGGAAAAATGCAGTATATGCAATTACGGCCGCCTTGAAACCGTTCGCGATGAGGACGAAGGTTACGAGGGTAGTACTGAAATTGAGTCGGCAAACCTGAGGTACTGGCTTGCTGATGCAGTACTTGACTCGATGACCGAATGGTTTCCAGTTGTCCGCATGTGCCTTGACTCCAGACAAAAGACTTCGGCAGGGCGCGTGACAGCTGCTTTCGCCTTTCGGGTGGGTGCATATCCACTCGTATACCTCGATAGGACATCCTGCCACTTGGTCGCCGTTGAAGTCACTGCTGTATGTGTAATCCGGTATGCCCAACTTGCCCTCGGGTCCCGTCTCGGTAACCAACAGGAGAGCGCCACGGGATGTTTGAAATGCCGTCGCATAAGCTTCAATGCACTGAAATGCAGTGAGGTTAACCCCGTCGTTGGATTTCGCGGAATCCCACAGTTGTGCTATCTCCTTTGTTTGGTTGATGGTGGGCCTGACAAGACCATACGTGGTGTTGTGCCCAAAGTTTGGATCATCCTCTATTTCTTGAAAAGGGCGAGAGAATATCGAATTTGCACCAGAAGACGCATCCTGGACGCTCCAAATATTGTAATCCACTGAAGTTAGGGACGAAAAGACGACAGAGTTGTATCTAGGACAGTCAGCTCCGTTCCGTGGTGGCGGCATGGGTTGACAAAGCCTACAGGAGATGCAGCGGCACAGATGAGACCAATAACAGAAACCATAGCATGGCTCTAGTCTTTGGTATTTGTCTCAAGTTATGGACGCTAGGGATTCCGATGTCCATCCACTTCTTTTTAGCGTGGGCTCTGTCGACATCGGCTCGGGTTGGCGCCGATAAGCACTGCATGCTGTAGTTGCTGGCTGCTAACAAGACGGAGCTGAATATGTTTATAAAGAGGTGGAGCACCACGTTGACCTTGCTGGCCTTTGAACATGATCCCTGGTAGAGAACCCTGAGACCATTGGCAGCCTCTCCAGTTCCTTTCGGTTGGTTGAGCGACGCTAGAGTGACGGAGAGATTCAAGACGAGGACGAAAAGGGAACCGACCACGCCTCCGATGAGGGTGAACTTTCTACCTGGGGGAAGTTTGACTTGGCGGGAAGATATCCTTTCGATGGTTGGATCGGGATCGTCCACTGGGGCCTGAGGGAGGGGAGACCTGGCGAATTTGGAAAACATACTTTCGCGATGGTACAAGAAGTGATGAAGAGTGAATCTGCAGTGGCTCCTGCATCTGGAATCGGGTTGATTATCGAGGTTCAAACCTTGGACGTTAAGGATTGTACTTACTCGCCACCAAGATATGGTGCCAGGTGACACGGGCCTTAAGCACCATGTGAAGAGCCTCAGTTTCAAGTCAGTCACGTGTGTCAGCTCTCGTCCCATGGAGATCCATGCGAGGATCGTGTGAGGAGATTCTGACTGTGAACGTCTAGTGTCACTGCCCTACCCATTTTTTCTGGGTGACACATGCTTACTGTGCTTAACTCTAGCGAGCTTTCTCTTTCTTGCTCTGGCTAAAGTTTATCACCTTGATTCTATCACATAGCGCTGATGACGACTCGGTCTAGTGACTGTGAGATGTTGTCAAGAACTTATATCCTTGTTGGCCCCACAACAACTCAGCCTCCGAAGGCTCGCGTAGTATTGGCTGCTTCTGGCTCGAATCTCACCCTAATATGAAGCTAGCCCCCAGTGAGGCTCATCAAGTCCAAGCCTTGCTAATTTGCACTGCCTTCAAAATCCTGCTGTATAAACTTAGAACGGAAAGATAACCATGTCAATGCGACCACCTCTGTGGGTGGGGGTCTCCTCAGTGTCCTCGCTGGGGCGCAACTAATAAATTGCTGTGTGGCGTCAACACGAGCGCCCCCATTTTGTTCCCTACATCTTCTCAAGCCTGATCACGATTTCTACATATCCAATCAGCAGGGCAAGTTGGCCTTATTTATTGGATCGCGACTGGCCGTCAGGTTGCACGCTCACTATGAGCGGGATGTGTCTTGCCCATGTCGCAATTAGGCTGCTCTTTTGAGCTCGCACACACCACTTCTCGTTCTCTGTCGGGCAAAGTGGAGACCTTTCAACACGATACGTGAGTTTGGGATCTGTGCTATACGTCACTTGATCAGATGGGCGCGGAGGAAGGGTTGGCTGTCGCTGCTTGGTGAGCACACTTCATATCAAGAGCTTGGTTTCATATTTTCTCCATAGAGCAGAATATTGGAAATTAAAACCTCAATAAGCAAGGGGATCGTCATTCTCATTAAGTTATCTGCATATCCCGGCGACCATTCCGCAAGTTCACGTTGATTCAGCCGCACACCGTTCCTTCTCCATTCTTAAACCGCGGACTGTTATGGCAGGAGGTGAAAAATAAGAACACAACGGAGCCCTTTCTAAGACTCATGTCTTGTTCTGGGAAATTCAGTTCCAATCGATTATGTTCAAAGAAGTCAGTAAATCTAGGAGTATTAGCAAGCACAGGCCTGACGCGACGTACGGGGAACCTACTGCGAAACCGACTGGGTCGACTACTGTTCTTCAGTAGTGTTGGACTGCGACTCTCGGGATCGAGTGCGTTGCTGTGCTCTGAATGCGTTGACGCCCTGGTACCCAGAAGGTTGGATCAACCTTTGTCGTCGTTCCTGTCTCTCACGGGCGGCAACGGTCAAAGTTGGGAAAGGTCGATTGACTGGTTCGGGTGGGCTTGCGGAACGGGGCGCTCGGGTACTGCTCGATTGTCGGCGATGAGTCGTTTTCCGGATGCTTGCAACAGGCTTCGTGGTGTTTTTCGAGCCGTAGGTGCCCAGTTTGTTCTGGTATTGGGCCGACCGAAGCACAGCCTTCCGCAAAAGTCGGTCCTCGTACTTCTCAGCCTGTTTTTCACCACTATCGTCGCAAATCCTGGTGATGACTGTTTTGATGACCCCCCTGGTGCTCTCCCAAGTCGTGCCAACCAGAGACTGGGCCTTTCGCCCGATCCTCCAGCGCAGGAAGTCCCAAGGGTCCATGGAGAGTTCGCCACGTTCATGGAGCACACGAAGATCCGACACCTTGCATGCCAGCTTGTACATGGTCTCCTTGTGACAGAGGCCGTCGGGTGGCAGATGATGTTTTGAAACAAGCTGGTTTGGATGGTAGGGCGAGCCGGCGCCAAATATCTCGCGAATCTTCCGGTGCTTGCTGACATTGTCCTGGTGAACCTTGTACGTTATCGCCAAGGATTTGTCGGTCGGGTTTCGACGACGCCGCTCGTAGAAATCCTTCTTCAGGTCCTCTTCGGTGGACTCTTGCTTCAGAAACTTGTCGAGAGACTGCCATGAGGATTCCCAGTACAGCCCAGTCTCATCGATCTTGTCGACGGGCGAGCTCCTGAGCGCGACCGGGGTTTTGTACGTCTTTCCGTCGAGGCTGACCGTATAAACACGGTCCCAGGGCGTTTGGAGCATGTGGTTGACTCCGCGTTCCTCGTCTCTTTCGGGAGGGATGGATGGCGTGGAAGTCGCCGTGACGCGAGGCTCGGATGGTGTGTCGGCAGGGATGTCACCATATACCTGGAAGTTGTCAGTAAGTATGAGTGAACTGGTCTCTGGGTAGATAAATCTCACTGAGAGAATGGGACGGGAGTGCTCGTCGTGGGAGTTATCCATATTGGCAAGATTCACGATCGCCTCGCGTGTGTGTATGGTGAGTTGGAGAAGTGAAGAAAATAAGACCAATCAGAGATTTATTGTGCTAGAAGAGATAAAAATCGACGGAATCATATGTAAGTGTGCAACTGCCCACAGGCGCGACTGCCCTTAGGCCTAAGTGCGAGGCAGCTGGCAGCCAGGTCACGCGCACCACCTGTTTGCTGCCCAGTTGTGCAGAGCAACACTGAGGCCTTTATGCAAATAAGTGATGAAGAAGGCATATTCAGAGCGTGAATAAAGCAGAAAGCAAGCAAACAGAAAAACACAGCCTCGAACCAACTCGCTCAGTGCTAGGTGACTCAAAGGCATCACGGGATGTTCACAAACGATCACAAGCAGAGACACAGCCTATGAAGTTCCTTGAATTAGGATGACCAAGCCGACAGTCCCATCTCCCATTAACGGTTCTGAAAAATTGATTACTATTACGGCCCGCGTCCATGCCATTAAAGGAAATTTTGCAAACAAGAGTGCGCCTCACAGCAAGGTGATTCCATGCAGCTGACATGTCCTGAAAAGTGAAGCGGGTTTAAGATTTGATCTTAGGCTCTTAAACAAAGTCCACAACACATCAGTTTTTGGCTTAAATTAGTGAGCGGATACATCCTCAAAAGTTTGTGGAGAGAGGTGAATGCGTGCTCCCTCTTGTCCAACTTTCCGCGAACATCTCAACAGCTCGGTCTGTCTCTACAGAGGATAGTGGCATAGCTTTGTCCCTACCGAATCTAGACCAAGTCTTCTGGGCTTTTTTCAATCGTCACGGTATTCTCTAATGTAATCCATAAGCGTATCGGCGACTTTCTGGGCTTTATCTTTGCGAAGCTCATCCAGCCACCCGCGTTGTTGGTAAACTGGTATACTAGATACTAGATTCCAACCCAGTCATCCAGTCAGCCGACTGAGCACGGATCTGTTCCGCGGTAATCTCATTGGCTCAGTCCCCTGCATCCCACGCCTGGATAGGGATCCTTCCCGAGGTGGGCATGAACTTCAGGTTTCGATAAGTATTCTTTCGCGGGTCAAAGTAAGATGTGATGATGACTGCATTTAAAAGGAGCTTGGGTTGGTCACTCGTTTACTCCTACGATTGATATTCCTATCATCAGAAATTCCAGTTTGGTATATTACTTCGACAGTCCTACTTCGTATTGAGAGTAAAATAGCGCTTGCCAGGTATATTCCAATGACTATTCCCGCACGAAAGTACCACGTAAATTGAAGGCACCAGGTCTGGTCAAAGCATCTAAGATTATGATATATTGCTCCAAGCAAACGCAAAATAAATGACACACATAGAACAACAGTTTATACCCAGCACACAATCTAAAGTTCACAGCCTCAGAGCCTTGCATTCCTTGAATCTCTTGAGGTCGATGGAAAGAGAATTCCATCTTGATATCCTGTCGCCACGTGGTTACCCTCAGGGCTCCACGTAAAGCTCATCATCAACCCTCTCCCCGCGCTGTATCGGGGCCAGTAGACCTCCTGGATCCACCATCCATCTCCGTCCATGACGGCTTCCTCGGCGTTGACGTGCACATAGAAGGAGTAGCTCAACGTGGCTGCTACGCCGAGACTGTACCCATAGCCAAGGTGGTTTCCGAGCATGATGATGCCGTTACGGTCCGCTTCAAAGGCGTGGCATGTGATGTGCGCGTTGACGTCTTCCTTCGGGATCGGGGCGAGAAGGCGGTAGAGAATCAGCTCTCTGCGGTCTGGCAGCTCCTTGTCAGCGTTGTAAGACCGCATGTCCACCTTGCGCATGTCGAGAATCGGAAAGGCGCCGGGTCCAGCATTGGGAAAAGTGTCCTTGACTGCGTCAATGTCCGCCTGAGGGCAGTGCTCCCACTCCTCCGGTAGCCGCGAGGACAGGATGCTCCGGTAGCGTTCCTGTGGCGAAGAGCCTTGGACATCAGAAGGGCTCGGGCTGGGTCGTTTGAAGGTGACGAGGCAAGAAAAGCACTTGTCTCCCGGAGGAGCGGTGGCATCCGAACTAGGGAAGGGGCCAGACGGATTGACTGAAGGCTCGGTGGACTGGAAAACGTTGACAACACGGGTCGAGAATGAACGACTGGTATGGATTTCGGACACGTTGAAAATGAATGGCCGGTCCATGAGCCCCGGGTTCGTGAAGACAGCCTGGATTGTCTACGGCACGTCAGCCTGTCCGGTCAGCGCCATGGCTAGTCTCACTCACATGAATAGCGCGGCTGCCCTCATTCTCCTCATTCGAACTCTTCGTATCTTCCTCCTCGACGACCCGCGCCGCTGCAAGGGTAGCCATGGCATACACGACCCCACCGTAGGCGCCTCTGGTGATTTTGGCGGCCGACACGCCGATGGACTCCCAGGGAAGCTCCTTGCCGGGCATCCACGGCGGCTGGCGGTTCATGAATCTGATTTCACCCTTCTGGTTGCCAGAATCCACGGCGGGGAGCTTTTCCAGCTCCATGGCTTCCTGGAACGACATGCGCTTCCATTCCTTGGGGGGCGCTGCCGCCGACGCGTCAGGCTCGTCAGTCATCGCGTCAGGCCGTGAGCAATGGTGGCGGGGACGAGGTATCAGGTCCTGTCTCGTGAATTCCTCTTCAAAGATCGTGAAGACGGTGTTTTGGTCGCTGTTCGGCCTGGAGACGACGCATCCGCTACAAAGGGGCCAAAGATGTTGTCAACCAGTTCGGTGGAACGTTCCGAAGTCCGGGGCTGGGGTCGATCAGCCAACTCGCCAATCCCGTGTACCTCGGTACTTGCCTTTCTGGGACTCCAGCTGGCTGTACTGTCTCAACCTGCATGTGGCCGTATTTTCATGTGGCCTATGGTATATCTCAAAGAACTTCCTGTTAGTAAAGCCATTGGAGATGTCATGGTTTTCGCTTTAGGTCCGAAATCTGTTACTGCACCGATTCCGTTTGCATGTGCTTAGGACTTTGATGCCTACCCTACAGCACCAGCCCATTCATCAGAAGAATCTTGAGCTGATGCTGGCGTAGATTCAGATAGAACTGAATCCATGATGATGGGGGGAAGAAAATTAGGAGGAAGACGGTTCGATACGAGACTTCTAGATGCCACCATTATGAGCATGCTTAATAGTTGTGGTAAACACTAAGATTTAGCTAAAATGTTCCGGTTCCACCCACCATGGTCATTATGGTTTGGAGAATTGTCTAGTGCATTCACGGCTGTTTCGCCATGTGGTCCATTCTTTAATTAATGCCATGAACCTATTGTATAACACTATCAGAATACATAGACACATACACTACACATCGCTTATGCGATCCCTCTGCTGGCGGAGAGGACAACCCATTTGTCACCCAACGCCACATACAATGCACCCAAAGAGAAGCCAGCTTATTTTATCTCCGAGGGATCTGTTTCGATGCACAATCTAGTTGGGAACGGGGTTCAATTGGACGGCATTGTATGCAGAGAAAGCGAGCGACGGATGCATGTGACAGAGTCGCACTTGACACATCGTTGCTCTGCAATGACGTGCAATTTGCAAATCATCGTGCATACCGAGTATCAAAGTTTGGTCTAAATTAAAACCTACTCCTACGATTAATTCTTCGCGTTGCCGTTGAAACTGCTCGTCCTTGTCAATTGATAGTGGTGTGGGCGGGAGCAGGGACAAAAGCTCCGGGAGAGTCAATGACGTAGCCACTCGAAACCGGGCTTACAATCAGACTTTCGACAACGCGTCTTCGACTATCAACGGCCGCCACTCGAAAAAGGCGAGATACAAGAGGAGAGCAACCCGCCCTGTCGAGAGACGCTTCCAGTTTAATCATTGCCAACATTGCAGAATTGCAAAATGCTATCATGCTTCGGTTGCTTTGGCTCGCGCAGCGATGAGAGCGAGCGCGAGCCGCTGCTGCCGCGATACAACGACGACACGACACTGCAGACGCGCCTCCACGAGAAGCTCCACACATATCAGATGCTGCGGGCCATGTCCAAGGGATACCTGCCCACTAACGCACAGGCAATCATTCACCTGCGCACGCTGCTTTCCGCCCAGGTCCTGAACCCGCATGGCGACGAGTTGAGCCCGTCGGGACGAGCGCTGGTCCGCAGCCTGAAGCTTTGGTTGACGCAGCTCATCGCGCTTCTTCAACACAAAAACGCCGAGGATCAGATCCAGGATTTTGTTTGGTATCTGGCCAAAGCGCGGCTGGATGTGGATGTGGACGACATCGAGGTGAGGGCGACGGGCGCAAAGGTCAAGGCAGATGTGACGTCGACATACCGGAGCTTACAAACTGTGGGCTCGCTGCTTTTGAACAACTCGGACTTTCGAATCTTTTTATCCGACTTGAGCACCATTGGGAGGGAAGTGCTTCACGATACGGCCTTTACCCTGGCCGATGTGTCCAAGAAGGCAGGCGAGGCCATCGAGCCCGACAAGAAGAGCCAGGACGCGCTGAAGCACCCGAATGGAGATTCCAAACCAGTTCCGTCAAATCAAGATCTTAAAGATGAACTGGCCAAGGTATCCGAGGCTGTGGCAGATGGCGCGGCAGAGGTCATCGATGAAGCTAGCCAGAGCTTGACGGAGCACGTCGGAGGTGAGGAGGGAGAGACACTCATCCATCGCCTCAAGGAAACCGTCCTCAATCTTCGACAGCACACTGACTACTCGGAATCTGTGTCCACCCTGTCTCGCCTCATCCGGCGGTACCTCCTGGCCTACTCGCACGCCGCCGCGGAGACGATCCAGGCCGTCGAAGACGACACGCACACCAACGCCGAGGCCGACAGGGCGCTGCACAACTTCTGGCTCTTCCTCACCTCGCTCGGCAACCGCGAGGACTGGCAGGGCGTGGAGAAGTCGTTCGCGGCGGTCATGGAGGACGGCCAGACGGATCCCAACTTCGACGAGCTCGTGCGGCAGGTGGGCAACATGGTGCAGGACATGCTGATGGACCCGGACTTCTTCGACGAGGCCGAGGAGCGGTTTCGGGAGCTGCGCAAAAAGTCGGATGAACTCGTGGCAAAGTCGTCGATTCGGGATGACTTGGATGCGCTCCTCGCCAGCCTGCACTCGGCGCTGCGCTCTGTCGTGGCTGACGCTGACATCAAGAAACTCATCCACGCCAGCAAGAGAATCGCCACCCTCCTCTCTCCGACTGGACAGAGCACCAACGGGGAACTAATATCCGACTCGGTCAACATCTTTGTGCCAATGCTCATTCAAGCCGTGCAGTACATCCCCATACCCCGTGTCGAAGTGGCGTCGCCCGCCATCGACCTGTTGCTAGAGAACCTCATCCTCGAACCAGGGCGGACAGTCAACCGCAGCTCCTTCTTCCCCTACAAGCTCAAGATTTCAACACAGAACGATATCGAAGTCAGCAAAGCACGGTTCGGAACCAGGTCGTCCATGACGTCGTTGCTGAATGTCACGGTGTCCGGGCTGTCTATTGCTGCGGACGACCTGGGCTACTGGCTACGTCTACACTCCGGTCTACTTCGGATGGCCGACGAGGGCCTTGCAGGGTTCTACCTGGACGAGCGCGGCGTCGACATATCTCTCGACATTGAGATTGGGCGGGAAAACCTGGAGCAAATGGTGGTCCTGCGGGGAGTTGACGTGCACATCCACCACCTCAACTACACGCTCAGCAAGTCCAAGTTTGCGTGCCTGGCCTGGCTCCTCAAGCCCCTGATACGACCAATGGTGAAAAAGGCGCTCGAGGTCAAGATGGCCGCCGCCATCTCCGAGGGCATCCACACGCTGAACCGGGAGCTACTCTACGCACGGGAGCGATTGCGGGCGACGCGGATCGCCAACCCCAGCGACGTATGGACCTTTGTGCGCGCCGTGCTGGCCCGCCTGGTGCCGGCGGGCGACCCAGACATCGACACGCGGGTGGGCGTCCTGGCGGCGGGCAAGGGCGTGTTCCGGGGACGCTATGCGCCGGGAAGCCTGGTCAGGCTGTGGGAGAGGGAGGGCCGCGATGCGGAGCAGCGGGTGGTCGAGTACGAGCGGGACGGGTGGAAGAATGACATCTTTGACGTCAAGACGCGGTCGGTGTGATGCGAGGGCTGGCGTTGGGCTGCGATGGAAGGAGGACGGGTTGAAAGGACATGGCGCTTTCGGCCGAGTACATTAACATGGGGACCAGGTGACAGGAGGACCGGGCGAAAAGGGGGTGGCTCAACATGCGGTATTCAATAAACTCTCGCCCCGAGCTGAGCTATGACAATATGTTAGAGTTGATGACCAAACGTATGACCAAATGTGAGACCTCGAAGCTCGCATGTTGACGGATTGATTACGAAAAGACGGCCTCTCGCTGGTCAAGTCTGGGGACTCGTCCGGGGCAAGGACCCAAGGTTCCGCTCAGGGCTCAGGGTCTCTCGGCGCCAGGGTGTGTTCCCCGCTCACCGAGGAGACTCTGCAGAGGAAATCCTGGGCCCTGGCGTGTGCGCGTTGACTGTTTGTTCCAGGGGTGTGCGAGTCGTCCCGTCCCTGCAAGGTGCATCTGCGTCTGCGTCTGCGTCTGCGCGTGTCTCTGCGCGTGCGTCCTTTTTTCTGTGGGGAAGTGCGCAAGCCCTGGGATGGCATCACGCCTCTCTCTCCACAGCGAGCGTCCCTGTGAGCGTCCGTGATGCGCCAGTCCAAAGAGTTTAGTCCCTGCCGATGTGCCTGTGCCTGTGACTGTGCCGCTTTTGGTTGAATGCTGACAAGGCCTGGCCTGACTGCGCCAGAGACGAGTCCACACCACCACCACGTCCGCTGGCTTCCTTGCTTCCGCTGCGAGTTGGGCTTGTTGGCGTCGGGTCGGGTGCGGTGCGATCCACGCGACCAGGATGGGGAGATGGAGGGTGGAGGATGGCTGGACTAGTCATCATCTGCCCTGGAAGCCAGTGGCAATCGATTCATTCAGGGGGGGACGGAAGTCAGCCTCAGTTTCTTTAGTTTCCTTCAGTTGTGCTTTTCATCAAAGTTCAATACTGTCCCAGCCCGACGATCCCTGCTACGCTGGAGGCGGCCGATCGGTCTCGACGCCCCCGGCGACCCAGGCGCAAAAAGCAAGTCCAAGGTGTGGGCGTCGTACCATGGGGACGGAAACAGTTTCAGCTAACCAGCGGCTGGTCACGAGAGAGAGGGAAATATCACGTAGCGGGCAAGCCATGGCGTGGATGGATGGGTGAGGTGTGTGTATGCCGCGGTGTCCGGATGGATAGTAGTGGTGGACTCTGTTAGGATACCTGCACCAGTCTGTTTTAATTTATTTCACTTTTCTTCTGTGCAGCAAGTAATTGCTACCATGGACATTATTGCCCTATTCCGGACGCAATAACACGTACAGGATGCCATGAGCTGGCGGGCTGTCGGCGGTCGAGTGGCTGCTGGCTGCTGGCTGAGAGTGGGGAGAACAGGGAAACAGGGGCGAGGCCATTTCTGCATTTCTCCGCTTCCTCCCTCTCGCTCCCTGTCCATTAATTCCTAGCTCTACACAATAATAACACTGGAGCCTCCATCGTCTCCACTTCACTTCTTCATGCCCGACCACCCGCACGCTGCCGAATGCCAATTGCGCCTAGACCTGCCCCTCTCTGCAAAATGCCTGCGAGCTTCCCTATGAAAAACCCTTCCAGGCTGTAAAATACCAACATCCCCAGTGGCCAATCGCCCAGCTAGCCCCCCTGCCCCCCTGGACGCTTGATTCAACCGCCTGACCAACACCCGGCCTATGAGACGCTGGATGGCGTCTTGTCCCCCCCGGATGGCTGATGGCTTACCCCGGACATGGCTGCGCTTGCAGGGTTGCAGGGCTCTTCCCACCGCAGGCTGTCGATGATGCGGCCTTTGCCCCCTCTTTTTGTGTCTCTTTGGGGCGACTGGGCGTCTGTCTCGCTCGTCCTTCTGTTTGGCTCTGCGAGTGCGGGTTTCTGCTGATCCTTTTGCTTGCTGTATTCCGTCCCGCCGGACTGTCGGTCTCACCTCCATCCATCATCCAAAGTGGCACAGCTTCTACATGGCTGGTCTACATGGCTGGCCAGGTAGTCAACTTTCGACAACCAACCAACTCACCTTGCCTTTACCCCGTCTCTTGTCTCTCTCCGCCTCCGCCTCCGTCTGTGTCCCTTCCCTTCGGTCTGCAGATCTAGTTACATAGTACACGCAACAACACACAACAGCCTGTAACTCACTGTACTGTACTTGAGTACACACACCCCCCTAACCAAACGGCCTCCCTGAACAAGCAATCCGACCCCCATCTCCACCCCGTCTACCTCGTGCCGGCCCCGGATTTCCCGTAGAATTGGTTCGGCGTGATCCTTGTGGCCACACCATCTCGGCTGCCGACCCCGTCCTTGGACAACCTCCCCCTCTCTTTTCCTCCTCCTCTTTAAACGCCTCTTGCCTGAATCCTCGTTCCTGATCCCTATCTGCCCGCGTTGGCGCCTCTATTGCGACCACGATAAAAGATAACCGCGCCTGCCCCCTATCGCCGTCGCTTGACCCGGCGACAAAACCTGCGGCACAAAACCTCACTCGCCTTTGCGCTGCGACTGGCGCCCCACTCCGCGCTCAGCATCACGCCAGCGGCTCATACTCGATTCCGCTCGTGAGCCGCCAACCGCTGCAGTTGGCCGGTCCCATTGGGAGTCTGGTCGACAGCAAACCGCCCTCAGTCTCTGCTGGATCCTGCCGCGAGACTGACTGCCAACGGGGACACGGCCAGCGGCCACCTTACGACTCCAGACTTGCAAATTTTGTAGAGAATCAGCAGAGCATGGTCTGACCAGCACCCCGACGACGAATACTTCGACCCAACCGCTCTCAAACCCCCGGCGTCTCCGGCTTGATCGTCATTGGACTCGGCCTCTGCACAGTTTATCCTCTTTTAACCCCGTCCCTTCCCTCGACCGCCGGCCTGGATCCTCACCTCGGTTGTTGTCGTTGTCGTTGGCGTTGTCGTTGCGCAGTCGTCAAGCGGATGGACCGGGCGAAGGAACCCTGACCACGCGCGGAGCCCGTCCTCTCCCTTCAGTCGAAGCGGACGCTGTGGCAATGGAAGTAGAGGCAAGCGGGCAGAGCTCTATCCACATGCTAGAATCATGGCGCCGCCGCACGTGCCTGGGATGCCACGATGACCTCTCTATTCCGCCCTTGGACAGCGAACTCGCCAAGGTGCCCAGATGCCCGGCCTCGGATCCCTTGCTGGAGGAGTTGTTGAAGGAAGCCCCGTACAAGTCGAACCGAAAGGGATCCGACTTGAAGCAGCTGCCGCCGAAACGCTCCCTCTTGCACGCCCTCAGCCATCTGCCGCGGTCCAACCTCTCAACCGTTTCGGCATTCACATTTACTCCCCCGGATGACACCTCACAGCCACTGGCCATCCGTCCCAGACCATCTCCTCAACTGTTCCGTGGCGTGAAGCGTCGCCGCTGCATGTCAGACGTCGACGGCTTCAACACCGTCGGCATGAGCTCTAAGAAGCGCCGACTACGGGTCGACCTCATAACCAGCCGCCTCTCACAACCATACTCACAACCGGCGACGCATATTCTCAACCGCGAGGGCCAGGAATCCGGCGACAAGCGGTTTTTGAAGATGGCTACGACGCTCGATTCAGCGAGACGAACCTCTCATCTGCACGCGACGTCATTCTTACGGTACTGCACCATGAACTGTCTACGGAAACGGCTCAACTTAGTCCATCCTACCCCCGTTGTCCGGCGAGATGACCAGGAAGCCGCCGCTGTTGCATCAAAAGCCGGCACCAAAGTAGCATGGCGACCCCAGAGCATTGAAGACACCTCGGCTGGACAGTCTCTGAGGGTGTCCACGGCGCCCAGCGGCGGAGCGGGCATCTCAATAGCGGCCCCAACACTATCACCGCTCCTACAACCGACGCGGCCTCAGCCCGTCGCTCCCAAACACACCCATCCACATGTCAAACCCCCCGCCTGTCGCCTCTCCAGCCCCGCGGCGCTCCCCCTGCCCGCGACCGACGCCGTGGCAACTAAGACGCGCACCTCGCCGCGGATCTACCCCGTGCAGTCGCCCGAGCTGCGACCGTCAACCTCGCTGTCGCAGCTGGACGACCTGGAAGAGGACAGCTTCGCGTTCCTGCACCCCGCAGACGACGACTGGGACGACCTGGCCGACGACCAGGAGGGCGTGTATTCTGATTTCGGCGTCGTGTTCGGGCAGGAGTCCCCAGGCGCTGAGGCGAAGGACGGACGCACGTACGAGGAGTACTTGGATGAGCTAGATGGCATCTGCTGGGTATCGAGGTAGACAGCCGTGGATGCTTGCATGTCAAAAGCACACGGCGAGGAGTCCCTTGGTGTTTTTTGGGAGGCAGTGCAAAAGTTTTTAAATGTTTGTTATGCATCATCATGATACTATGTAGTTTTAGGCGGACAGGAACACATCTGTGCCAACAGAATTGCATCTCCAGATCAACTGGAAAGATTTACCAAACTATTACATTGTTCACATTACTCCTGAGACTTTCTGACATTCTGACTCTCCGTCTCAACAGTTATTCGGCGTCGAGCTTTGCTGCCCGATCCTTTGCAATGTCACACATTGCCTGTCGTCGTTAGCTAACCGCTCCGCCATAATGGACCTGGCAACTCATACCTGCAACGCCGCATCGATTTCCTTGGAGTAGTCGGCCCTGGCGATCCTCGTCCTCATATCCTGCATAATCTCCGGCCGACCACGCCCGTTGACGAAGACGACATAGCGCAGGCCGGGAAACTTGTCCTCGTACTCGCGGTTCAGCACGGCCAGCTCCTCGCCCTCGCCCTGCAGGTTCGCCTGCTCGGCTGCCGACTGCTGCGAGTCGACCTTGCGCGCGCCCAGGCGAGGGTGGGAGCCCAGGATGGCGAGGAGGGTCGCGTCCGGGTGCGTCATGGCCCCCGTGGCGCCGGCGGCGGCCAGCGACAGCAGGCCGATGTGGCAGGCGTCGATGAGCTCCGCGTACGAGGCGTACGAGGCGGTGCGGATCACGGGGATCAGCGTCTCGCGGATGGCCGGGCTGGGCTCGAAGAGGAGGTCTAGGATGTGCGCCTGGGCGACGTCGTTGGCGACGTGAAGGTTGTGGATATCCAGTAGACCCATCTTGGCAGGTGAAGCTCGGGCAGAGGGCGTTGGAGTACAGACGGGGCGGTACAGACTCTAGGAAGGGTTACATGGATATACTTGTTGAGTTGGCGGCAGAAGTGAACGTCACAGAGCAGCTCTCACCGGTGGGCTATTTCAATGGCCGCCGGCCGGATGACGGAGACCAGCGTAGATGTTGGCCGCGGCGCTCCCCGCTGTGGAACAAGCCGAGATACGGCGGACCGGGATCACGATAAGATTGTCGCTGTCCCGATTAGGCCACCGCCATCGTTATCTTATCACCCGTGACCTAGAGCTCCCGTGTTTGGTGGTCAATGCACGGGCAAAATCTCGACTGCGAGATCGTCGTCGCAACGGGGCTTCCAGACGAGCGAGCCGCATCTGTCTCCAACAAAAGCAATTGAAAGCCCGTCGAGCTTTGCGTTGCAGTCGCCATGCTTTGTGGAAGTCCGTACCGCCCCGAATCCACCGTGGCAGCCGCGTTGTGCTGACTCCGTCTACAGTTTCCGGGGAGGCTCCCCAAGAGCCGGTCGTGTCTAAGAAGTCCGGTGTGTACATCTGTCGTCTGCATGCCCCCATCGCGCTGACTCCCTGCCAGGCGTCGTTTACGAGAAGCGACTCATCGAGCAGTACATCAGCGAGCACGCCACCGAGCCCAGCTCCGGCGAAGCGCTCACCAGCGACGACCTCCTCCCGATCCACTCGTCGCGTATCGTCCGGCCGCGTCCTCCCACCCTCACCTCCATCCCCGCCCTGCTCGCAACCTTCCAGAACGAATGGGACGCGCTTGCGCTAGAGACGTACAACCTTAAGGAGCAGCTCGCGCGCACCCGCGAGGAGCTTGCGACGGCCCTGTACCAGCACGATGCCGCCGTGCGGGTCATCGCCCGGCTGACCAAGGAGCGAGAGGAGGCTCGGGACGCGCTGAGCAAGGTCACCGTGTCTGGAGGTGCTAGTGGAGATCAAATGGTTGTGGACAGCGTGGAGCAGCTTCCCGAGGAGCTGGCCGCGCGCGTGGACGCGACTCATCAAACGTACGTGGTTGCGCTGGTTCAATTCCTGGATAGGAGGCTAACGTGGGTTGCAGGCTGTCCAAGGGCCGCAAGAAGCGACCGATTCCCGAAGGTTGGGTCAGCGCAGAGGAGGTGTCTTCCTTTGCCGTCGAGGCTACAAACGCCCTCCCCGTGCCCCAGGCGACGTCGCTGGGTCTGGAGGGTGACTACGCCGCTGTTGGCGGTGTGACGGGCGAGGCCGCCATCTACTCGGTCGGCGCGGACAAGGTAGAGCGACAGGTTCCCGTCAACGAGCCGGTGACGGATACCATCTGGACCGGGTCCAAGTTGATCTTCGCCACGGGCCAGGGTGCCGTCAAGGTCTTCGAGGGCGGCAACGAGCTGGCGTCGCTGAGCGAGCACTCTGGCGCCGCCACCGCCTTGAGCGTGCACCCCGGTGGTGAGCTGCTGGCTTCCGTTGGCACTGACAAGAGCATTGTCTTTTACGACTTGGCTTCGATGAGCCGTGCCAGCCGTGCCTACACCGATGCTGGTGAGTACATGAGTCGTTTGTTAACAGTCCCTTGCTAACCGCTTCTAGCTCTCACGTCGTGCGCTTTCCACCCCGATGGTCACCTGTTTGCTGCCGGTACTGTCACCGGCGACATCAAGCTTTTCATGACCAAGACGCTCGAGCAAGCCGCCGTCTTCAAGCTGGGCGCACCCGTGCAGGCGCTCGCCTTTTCCGAGAACGGCTTCTGGTTCGCGGCCACGGCCAAGGGCCAGACCATGGTGACCATCTTCGACCTGCGAAAGGAGGGAGACGCGGCCGTGGCCAAGGTTCTCGAGACTGGCGGGCCAGTGCAGTCATTGGCGTGGGACTACAGCAGCCAGTTCCTGGCGACAGGCGGCGCCTCAGGCGTGACGGTGCATCAGTACACCAAGTCTAGCAAGGCGTGGAGCGAGCCCCTGCGGAACGCGACGCCCGCCATCGCGGTCCGCTGGGGAGAGTCGGCGAAGAAGCTGGTGACGGTGAATGGAGAGGGCGTGGTCAGCATACTGGGCGCCAAAGAATAGACGGTTCGCTTTTTTTGGTTGTGTTTACAGACCGGCCTTGGAGACGGACGGCAACTATTCAGAGGTGGGAGGGGAGGAGTGGGTGGGAGTGTCGATTTAATAGCTGTACAATTAAGGCCTGGGAGACTGATGGATAGGCTGGGCAGACAGGACTTTTACACAAAATGAAGATTTCGATTTCGGCCTTTGTCATTTGAACTGCATCACGGTAGTCTTTGGGGTCACTGTTTGATTGAATGCAAAGTGAATGGCATTGTTCTTCAAACAATCACAACCTCGGAACCAGCGCCGATGATTGAACGTCCCGTCACTTTTTTAGCGGCGATTCACGTTACCGGCCCTGTAACCGACCAGCCTTGCCGCCTAAACAAACCAACGGGCCCCTGCAAATTAGTGCCCGGGCTCCATGTTTAGCGGGGTAATCGCTATCGCTGGCGGGACCTTGGCGTGGCAGCCTTGCCCTGCAGCGAACCGCCACAGGGTCCGAGGTCCACGTCGGATTTCATTCGTCTCGACTTGCACACTTCAACCTTTCGTCACTCTCGACCTTTTGCACCACCACCACCAACGCGGATATCGTCGCCGCGGCTTGCCACGTATCTGTCTTCGCTGCGAGGTTCCAACGAGCGACCTCGACGACTGCGACGACGCTCGCTCCGATACTTCGCCGTCATCTCTACTGGCTGCCAACGACGTCCTAATCGAGCGCCTTTGATCCATCGACCCGGTGGCGACAGCCAACGCAAACGCTTCCCTTGCCTTGCGCAGGATTCACCGGGTGCACGCCGTCACGAACCCTCGACGCCGCCTGGCTGCCTTGAGACAGCCAGCGCGCACCCGCGAATACGATATATATCGGGCATTCTCCCGCACCGTCGTCCTGCGCCATCACCACGCCACCTGCTACTCACCTTTCCTTGCCTTCGACATCGCCCGACATGGCTACGCACCGCGAGGACTCGCTCTTTGTCAGCGACAGCGACCCCATCGAGATCGACTCCAGCCCAAACAGGGACGCAAACACCGGCATCAACCTCATCCTGCCCATGCCCGAGGGCTGGTCCAACGGGGGCACGCCAAACACTTCGCAACCTTCACGCAGCACGCGCCGAACCGAAGCCCGTCAACCCGCTCAGCAGCAACCGCAGCAACCTGCTCCCGTCATCGACCTCACCGAAGAACCCGACTCTCCCGTGCAGGCACGCCGCTCCATCTCGCACAACCACGGCGGCAGGAATCCGCGCAGGACCAACTCGCAGCGGGTGTCGCCGCCTCGCCTCGCACGCAGCGATAGCACCTTTTTGCCGGCCGCATCCAGCTTCATCGACCTCACCGCCGACTCTCCCGAGGACGACCCGTCGTTCAACCCAGCGCGCAGACTGAACGGACGAATCCCCGGAGACGACCTCTACGAGAACCCCGACCATCCCTCCTACGACCCATCGCACCCGCTGCGCAGACGGCTCGGTGGTCGCCTGCGCCCGCGCCCGGATGAACTGATCGAGCTCGAGTTCATCAGCTCCGTGCCCCGACGCGCAGCTGCACTCCCCACATTTGCCATCGGACTGACCAGAAGACTGGCCGGTATCCTGGGTTCGGACATCATCGGCGGTGCCTTTGCCCAGCCGCAACTCGACGTGTCGCGAAACGCCTTTGCTCCCCGAGAACCGAGCCCCAAGCCACCCATGGAGCCGGCCCCTCCCACCCGCGAGGGCTTCACGCGCGACACCTGCGCCGACCCCGAGAAGGAATCAGAAACCATTGTCATTTGCCCCGCATGCAACGAAGAGCTGGCGTACGACCCGAACGGAGTGGTGGCGCCGAGTCCCACAAGTGGAAAGAAGAGGAAGAGAGCAGCTGGAGAGCATCACTTCTGGGCTCTAAAGAAGTGTGGCCATGTACGTGGACCCCCCTGGCAGTTATTTTGCCCCTTGACTAACAGCGCATCTAGGTATATTGCGCAGACTGCTTTGAGAACCGCAAGCCCACAAAGGCAAACCCCGTTGGTGCGGGTTTCCGTGCGCCTGAAGGGAAGAGCCTCAACGAGATCCGATGTGTGGTGGACGGCTGTGAAACAAAGGTCTCGGCCAAGGGCGAGTGGGTGGGCATCTTCCTCTGATGCTTCTGCCAGGGCGCCTGAAGTCTTGATCCAAGTCCAAAGGGGCTCGGATCGAACAACGAAATCATGATTGGACGACGGAATCAGGAGCATGGAACGGCGTTTGGGGTTGATTACATAGATGTTTTAATGGCGAGGATAAAGTCCCACTGACCCCGTCGTTCTTGACAAGCCATGGCGAGACTGTTGCTTTACTACCTTAGCGATGCGTGTGGAGACATGTCCACGGGATTTGTGCCGGAGAAAAGGGCGAGTTGAGCCTTGCTTGGACGGCACGAGGACCACAACGGCCAAGCCACGCAGCGCAGCAGTAGTGTAATGATCAAACTCCATTTATTCATTGCAGTGTATTCAATGTATTCGTAAAACATGTCGCCATCAAGCACCAAACCAGCTTGTGCATAATGCCCAACGCCGGCGTCAAAAAAACGACGACCCGGCAGTGACAACGCTGCCCCGATGCATCCCCCAAATCCATAAACTGCAGTTCCGCGAGGCTGCTACTGTAAAACTCCAAGATGATGTCTGTCGCGCTATGCTCTGTGTATGCTGTGCCGTGCCCCAATCCCATGCAAGTAAAAGTAAAAGAGAGTCGTGCCCCCGTTCTGTCGTGTCAAATCATCAGCTCGAGCGCGAGCTCGTCTACCCAGTCTCCTCCGTACTCTGTCTCCTGGGAGGCGCTTGGGGCCTGTGGCTCGCCCGGTGGGGGTTGAAGCGGTCTCACGTTCTCCTTGTTGCCCTCGACTGGAGGTTGAAGTGGCGTCATGTTCTCCTTGTTGCCCTGGGCTGGAGGCTTTATTTGTGGTTTGCGCTCTATGACCTTTTGTGGCTTATACGCCGGTGGTTTGGACACCAGTCTGGTGCCTGACATTGCTGTGCCCCTCGCTGCACAGGCCCTCAACTCTGCGGCTATCGCCTTATCGCGTCTCGCGCGAGCTTCAGCTTGGCGAACCGCTATGCCGGCCTGGATGCGCTCGCGCTCCCGTTGCTGGATCTGCTCGAGGGCGGCGGTACGACGGCTGCGGTGCAGAGCGAGGGACATGAGCTCGTGGGAGCCGGACGAGGTGAAGAAGCGGCGCGGCGGGGGCGATGGGGAGTCCACGATGGGTTCCGGGAGTGACGGCTCGGGCGGTGGCTGAAGTTGCTCAGGTTTGGTCTGCGCTGCGTCGCGGGCGGTGGACTCTTGCTGCGTGGCGATTTCTTCTTCAAGCTCGCGGGCTTGCTGGGACGACGAGGGGAAGAAGTCGTCGAAGTTGAAGAGGATGGCTTGTGTGCTCATGGGGGGTTCTTGGCGGGGAGGGGAGGGTGAGGGTGATGGCCGGTGATGGACTGGTTCGGCGGGCGGTGGTTTTGGTCTTGGGGTTTCTGTTCGGGGTTGTCTCTGGAGACCAAGGTCGTGTTCGTATCGGGTCGTGGGGTTTGGGTCTCGTATCATGGTTGGAGTGGTGATTCTTTGAAGGGCGGGAGAGTCTTGTTGATCGTTCTGTTCAGGTTTCTTGATTGGTTCCTTCTTGACACTTGCCTCCACGTCGTGTAGCAGCTCCAGCGCCAGATCCTCTTCAAAGTCCTCATCCAGGTCTCCCAGGTCGTTCAGGTCGTCCAGGTCGTCCAGGTCATCCATGGCTTGTTCCGGTGCTTCTACTTCCGCTTCTGCGTTTGCCTCTGTTTCCACTTCAACTTCTGCCTCTGCTTCCACTTCCGTATTTGCATCTGGTATTTTGGGTTCTGCAGCTTCCTCTGCCCCGTCTTCCTCTCCCCCGTCTTCTTCCTCTCCCTCTTCTTCCATAATATCCCCAAGCTTCAGTCCCCTCGCCGGACAAGGCGTAACTGGCTCAGGGGTCTCGCTCGCACAAACTCCCCGCCCCTCAGAATCTCTCTTCTTCGCAGTTCCATTCCCACGCACAAACCAAGCAATGGTGTCCTGGCTCGGTCGCACGCTGACAGTCGGCAGGCCTTTCTTGCGCTTCTCCTCCCGCTCAGCCAGCTCCTTTCCCTTCTTCTTCTCGCGGGCGGCGCGGGCCTTGGCCGACGCCTTTTCCTTCTCAAACTCCTTGCGGATGCGTTCCTGCTCGGCCTTTTCCTGCTTGATGCGCTCGGCGCGGGACAGGCGCGGGGCGCGGTTGGCCGCCTTGTAGGCCTTCTGGACCTGCTTGGACGTCATGGGCCGCGCCGCGGTCGGCTGGCGCTCGGGGGATTCATTGCGGCCCGGGTGCTGCGGGATCAGCGTGAATGTCCTCTGGCCGGCCATCGTGGCGCCGACATTTGACCGGGCGTTTGGTGGGAGGCGTCCGGGGAGAGGCGTTTGAGTCGAAGGAGTCGGTACGTGAATGGCGGTTTGGATGGGACGCGCTGGTGGGGTGATGACATGTGTGGTGACGCGAAGTGGAAACGAGGTCACATGACGACCCTCACCAGTGTCTGAGAACGGTTGTTGAACCGAATCATGAAAGAAACTTGGGGGAGTATTGACAACTTGTTGGATAACTCAAAATTGGGATGATTCAAGGTAAATGGAGTTGGGTTCATAATCCTTGGAATCCCTCGGATACTTGGAATCCCTCAGATAACTCACTATCTACTTGTCCAGCGTCTCAACCGTCGGATCCCACGCACACGGGCTATAGTCGGTCGTCGCCACATCCTCAACCTCTTCTTCCGTCAGCTCAAAGTCGTACAGCTGCGTATTCTCGAGGATCCGCGACGGCGTCACGCTCTTGACCAGCGGCACGTATCCGCGCTGCAGGCTCCAGCGCAGCAGGATCTGGGCCTCCGTCTTGCCGTACTTGGCCGCCAGCGCCGCAACCTTGGGCTCGCCCCAGCGCTGGCCGCGCACAATGGGACAGTAGGCCTCGACGGCGATGTTTCGCGCGCGGCACCACGTCACAATGTCCGCGCGCGTCAGCCACGGGTGCACTTCCCACTGGCCCACCGAGATGACGCCGCCCTTGCCCGGCCCGCCGCGCTCCGCTTCGAGCTCCTTGATGTACGCCTCGAGCTCGTCGAGGTGGTGCACGCCGTAGTTGGATACGCCAATGGAGCGCACTTTGCCGGCCTCGACGCTCTCGACCAGTGCCTTCCATGCGCCCTTGCGGTTCTCAGGGCCGCCGTAGGGCGCGTGGATGAGCACCAGGTCGAGGTAGCCCAGCTTCGTCTCCTCCAGGGCCGTATTCACCAGCGTCAGCGTGTTGTCATATCCCAAGGGCGCCTTGCGTGTGGGGACCTTGGTAGTGAAGAAGACTTCGGATCGGGGGATGCCAGCGGCCGTGATGCCTTGTGCACTCTCCCCTTGGTTGCGGTACGCTGAGGCTGAGTCGATCTAGCGCAGCGTCAGCATCTGGGCCGGAACAGGCGGGTTACATTGGAGGAGTCTGACATGCCGATAGCCAACCTCCAACGCTCCCTTGCAGATGTCCGGGGCTTGTTCCAGGGGACTACATGTGTAATTAGACATTGATCCTGCTGGGAGGCTGTGTGACGGCTCACGTTTGATAGACCTGGACGTGTGTTAGCTTGATATGGCGCAGCAAGGTAGGGAACGTACACCAAAGCCGAGACGGGGGATCTCATATCCCGAGTTGAGCTTTAGAGTAGAGTTGAGGGTGAGTTTGGATGCCATTTTGCGGTTCATTGATGAGTTGATGTTAAACTCGGAGAGTTGCTTTGGAGTTGAGGCGGGGTCGAGATGGTGATGCAGCTAGAGATCGGATATGCATATTAACTCCGGATCACGCAAGATGATGTCCACAAAAGCAGTCCATAATCATTCTACCATTGAAATTAATCACAGAATGTATCATAAGAGCGATAACAATATTAATATTAACTTACACCCATTTACCCTATTCCCAGCCGGGCATTTTCGTGTTTAACATCATACAGGGTAGCAGTCACATCAAGATCGAACGACATGACGTTTTACAATTTTTTTGGACTTGGGCTCTCTAGATGACACTATCCAACATGTCTTGCTGTTCTCGGGCATTCCGATCTTCTGCAGCTTCAACCTCTTCCTCCTCTCCGTCATCATCCAGATCCAACATTGGGTAGTTGAGAATGGCGGCAATGTCGCCGAGCATGGTCAGACGCTGGCCGCTCTCATGATCACTACTCAAGACCCTCGCATCGCCGCCGTCGCTTCTGACCTTTTCGACGAGTGCCACATACTTCTTGCGGGTGGCTAAGTCTTCGCTCCGGAAGAGCGAGTTGTTGACTAGGAGGACGCCGCCGCCAGGACCAACAGCACCGTCGTTGACGGCCTTTTCCACAGCTGAAGTACCGTACCACGCCCGGCCATCATCCAGCTTGAGCATATCAAAGAACTGATCCACGTACTGGGCCTCGCGGGCAAACTTCATGTCCTTCATCTTGGCCAGGACCTCGGGGCTCTTGAGCACCTCGTTGAGACTGTGGACGTGCCCCGAGTTGGCGTGCACGACAGTTGCTTGCTTGGCCACGGCGGTCAAGACCTTGTCAGCCTTGTCCCGGCCCTGGTTCGCAATGTACTGCTTAAAGTCTGCAGCGACGAATCCCGGGCTGGCCAGCAGCAGCGGGCGCGACTCGGAAAAGTCCATGGTGCGGACCAGGGTCGACAGCGTCTTTTCGAAGAAGCGGCGCATGCCGGCATCCTGGTCTGAAGCCAGGTCGCGCTTCTTCGGAATGACGCTCTCGACACGGACTTTCAAAACTGTGCGGAACTGCGTAATGAGGCAGATGTTGGCCAGGCCCTCCTGCATGACGACGGCGGCCATGGCACCGTCCTTGTCATCGGCCAGGGACTCCTGGAGCGCGGCCTTGGCGATGGAGTCCCAGCCATCGGGCTTGATGACGGTGAAGGCACGGTTGACCTCGAGGTCGAGCGTGTGGTGCGAGCCGAGGGTGACGTGGGGGTTCTCGGCGGCCACGGTGCCAGAGACACGGAGGGCCGAGATGACCGGGTCGAAGAAGGTCGACTTGACTTTGATGGCCAGGTCGGTGTGCACCCGCTCCGACGCCGTGCTGCCGGTGCTGCTGGTGCTGACGACCTTGCGGATGGCGTGGGCGTGGATGATGTCGCCGGGGAGGATTAGGTTGTAGGCATGCCACTGGGGGGGACGTTAGCGGGCGGATATCACGGGTAGGAAGCATGCATGGCGTTGTGTTGTCATGGGACAGCTGTCACGGGGGAGATATCACGACGGGGATCAAGGGCGAGGCCAGGCGGGATGAGACAAGGCAAGACAAAGACTAGGTAAAGCAAGTCAACGGCGTGGAGTTTGATGCCACGACCAAACTCCACGGCGCATGAGGCGGGTGCTATGGCTGCCGCGCTGGCCAAGCCCAAGATGATAACGAGGCGGTCATGGAGGTGTGTGAGGGGCAGACAGGGCTGAGATGGAGGGGTAGAGCAGAGTCACAGAAGGGAAACGGGCTGACGGACCATATCTTCGGGATCCTCGGGGAGCAGAGACACCGTCTCCTCCTCGAGGGTCTTGGGCACCTTGCGCGATACCAGCTTCATCCTGGTTGGCCTGTGGGTGTCTTTGCTGGTCTGTTCTGGATGTTCAGGGCTGGTGTGGTCTTTTCGGTTCTGGGCCGGATGGGCCTTTCTGGGGGGAGGGGGGTGTGATGTAGATTTTAAGCCTCGGCTTGGGTTGGGGTGGTGGGTGTGAGATGGGCCAAAAAAAGACAGAGAACAAAGAAAGATGCTAATCAATAATCAATGCCGAGCCTCGACGGGGTCTGTTCTTTTTTTGGGAGATTTTCTGGGGGCGTCTGGCTGCTGATGTCGGGTGGTGGTGACGTTATGAAGATTAGATACCACCAGGGTTTGCTCACATGCTGGGCTCCCGTAGGTCAGTCGGGTTGAGCCTCAGGGCACTGCCCAGGCGACGTCCCTCTCAGCGAGGCAAGGCTACACACGCAAGGCTACGGAGCGACATGGGCTAGTGATGGAGATGGGACGGCACTTTGGGGTGTGAGTGCGTGAGAGCGCAAAAGTGTGTGCCGTGCTATCTGCATCGACGCCGTACCCGCGGCCGCGGCATTCGATGGCATCGGATGGCATTGGATACCGCATCGCCATGTGCCGGGACCCGGGAAAAGAAGGGTCCTGGCCTGCCAAGTCCCATCAGTTCGGGTCTGCCGGGAACCAGTTGAACCACAAGGTCAAAGTTTAACAACTGGACGACCCCATTTACTATTCCACGACCGGGGACCAGGATTGGGGGGGAGCGGAACGGTAGTTGTCAACTCCCCGCCTACCCGTCGGAGTTTGTTGGTAATGCGTAAAAAACCATGGCATGCTTGGTCATTTCATTCGCCGGCCGCTGTAGAAAATCAACACCCGGCGAGATCCGCGGTCGCCGACTTCAGGTGGTCAGGTGAGCGTCTGGTGGCCGAGATGCCCACCGACTAACTTAGAGCCCACAGAGACCGAAGCCTAGACTCTAGGCTGCACATAACGCACTTACTCGGGACCCCGACGACAGCGGGACAGTGGGAACAACCCAGCCATCGCGGCCGTTTGTTTCAGCGGAGAACCACAGACGCTGCGGAGTTTTAGGCTTCATCTTTTTTTTTTCTTCCTTCTCAATCTGTTTCACTCCCTCTAGCTTCCCTTGGCTGGTCTGGCGGACGGGATTTGCAGGCCGTCTTGGCGCCCGCGACGCCGACGGAGTTTGCCCAGGAAAAACACCTCAGCCAATTCCCGGGGGCCCGTTCGGCGGTTTCCATCGGCGCCGAAGCATTAGGGAGGTCCGCTGCCCGGTTCTGGAATCTCGACCGAGACTTGTCGACAGGTTTTTTTGTTTTTTATTTTTGTTTCTTAATTACTGGAGCAGCTCGGTGACTTGTATATGTAAACGTGGGGCGCACGGCACATGTCAAATCGTCATCGTGGGAGCGGGAAGCAAGATCACCACATGGCGTGGTGACGAATGGCGATGCGAATTAGCGCAGGGACGCTGGGAGGACGCGCCACCCCACCGCACGGGCTTGTGCGACGACGCACGACGGGGTTTGGGCAACGGAGTTCAGACGGAGTTCAAGCGAAACAAGGTCGTACGTATAGTTCGTACCCCGTACAGCGATCAATACGCAGTGGGTTTTCACATTCGTTCAATCCTGTCACCTGCGATCCGCATCCAGCATCCAGGGCACTAGCGCCATCGTTCGAGAAGGAAGCGGTCCACGTCATCATGCGATATTGCTGCCTCGCATCCCGCACACCGTCTCCTCTCAATGCCTTCCAAAGCACTCCGTCGGGCTGGGACCACTTACCGACTTTCGCATGTATCCAGGGGGAGGCGGAGGGGGGGTGTTTTGGCGGTGGCCGGTAGGCTGCAGTAAAATCGAAAAAGAGACAAGAGCCCAAGCCCAATGACACAGTGCTGAATACGAAGGTAACATGGAAATACGCGGATAATATTTCGTATTCGAAAGCTTCCTGAGACGAGCGAGACCAGTGACCGAAAAGCGCTGCCTGAAAGGGCTGGATGGTAGCCTGGGGGGATGTTTGACAGCTGCCTGAGCGCCGCTTTTAGCGCTGGTGGAGCTTTGGTGCGTTCTGTACGGAGTAGGGGACTGCAGAGAAAGGCATCGCTGCAAGGGGGGATGGATGATCTGAGGGACGGCGAGGGGCAAAGGCATGAGGTGAGGTGAGGTCATCATGTTTGCCGATCTACAATTGCTGTGCACCGTGTGTACTGCACCTCGGCCTGTCGATATCAGGTGGAACCAGTTCAGTATCCATCAGAGTCCGCCATTGTGTTGATATTGTCCCCCTTCCAAATCCCAGCCGCGCGAAGAAGAATCTAGCAAGCTTCCTTTCTGGAGCCCCCCCGTCCGTCATCATGACTTGGAGTAAAAATATCTCTTCTCCCCCCCCCTGGTCCGAAATGTCTCCCCGCCAACACACCCGCCGGCCACCGCACGCCGCCGCCTTTTCTCTTTCGGTTCGCGCGCGGGTGGGCGGGGTGACGGCCGAATGCGACAGCCGAGCCCATTGATGCCAACTCCAATAGTTTCAATGCCTGCCTTGCCTAGCCCTGGTTGCTGAGTTGCCCTCCTCCAGGCGGCGGGCTAGGGGTCTGCTAAAGCTGATTCGGGCCTCGCGCCACGCAGGAGAGGAAAAGCTAGGTGCCGGGCGTCAATCCAATCCAGCCGGCTTGCTTCCCTCGCTCCGCCTCTTACTGGAGTGTGGCGTGGCCGATTTTCCTCTTTGAGAGATTGGGTCGGGGGCTGAAAGGAAAGGCACCAACGTTCTGGGAGCCCGCGGGACTACCAGAGTATGGGGATCCATCGGATCGAATCTGGGTGGAGGGCGTTCGGAGGGAGGATCGTCGTCCGTCTGATCAGCCTCGACGTTTGCATGCGCACCGCCAATAGATCGTCGGCATCGAAGCCATGAACGGGCGCGTTGGTTTATACTAAATCCAGCCTCGAGCCACCAAAAATCTATGATGCATCCATCCATGCCCCTACCCCTCCATCAGACATTGAGGCCTCGATATATACCCTCCACCGGAGGCCGGCAGACCAGTAGCAGCAGCCCCGGTCTCACGCTGCAGCTGGCACATGGCCAGCGCCGATGGGCCTTCGCATTGGCTGGAGGCGGGCTGGGCTCGGCTCAGCTCAGTGTCCCCATGACTGGGGCGAATCCGACGTAGCCGGGCTTCCCTGGCTGTGACAGTTTTACCATGTGCGATTAATTAGTCTTGGTTTTTGGCGCTGACGGCATCTCAGCCACAAGCATGGAACAGGGCGTCCCAAGTGGACGACGTACTTCGTAGTACCTAGGTACTGTAGGTAAGTTAAGTAAGGCGTAATAAGGCCAATTCGCATTCCGCCCCGACGGCTGCAGCGCCCCCCGAAAACGCCACCGACAACGCCGTCTCTTTATTTCAGCCCGCTGTCGACCCAAGTCCCATCAGCCGCATATGAGCTCTCTCTCACCTCACCTCACCTCACAGCACATCAGCAGCCACGTTCTATTTAACAATCCTCCTTCTCACAGTCCGCCCATCCGCTGTAGCACTAGTCGATGCACGCTCTACACCACTACGCTCCATCTCATCTGCCCGTCTGATGCCCACGACAAACCTTGGGTCGACTCGCCGGTCAACGTTCCGGCCCACCGCCACTCAATCTTCCCACCCCTCGACCGGTCGACGCCGGGGTCTGGTCTAGCAGAACCCACCCACTTTCGCTGACCGGGACGGCCATCGTCAACTCGTCGGAAAACAAGAGCGAATGCGAGCGTGGTGCTTCGTACAGTTCGTACAGCGAGACCGACCACGGCACAGCATAATTAGCACATCACTGCACAAGAGACTTTGCAACGGGCCCCTGTCGGTTGCCACGATCCCCCATCTGACACCGCCTTGTCTCGTCTCGTCTTGTCTCGTCTCGTCTGTCCTCTAGGCTCTTGGACGTCTCCTCCAACTCTCTTTTTTAGCATCTCACCTAATTCCTTCGTACCGCGCGCTGGAGCCTCGTCCTCTCAGCTGCATCCCTGGCGCCTTATCCACCCGTCTGACGCACCGAATCTAGAAACCCCCGGGCGCCCCGGACAACCAACTGGACTGCTGGACTGCTCTACTGCGCATGTACTTCGTACTGCAGGCAGCTCGCAAACGCCCCCAAAAGCCCACTGTCCACATCCGCGCCCTCCACCCGGGCGTGCAGCACACCGTCTCTCCGTGGTCCGTCCCCGAGCCCGTCGTTGTCGCTTTCGCTCGCATCTGTCTCGGACCCTTCGGATCGTCTTCAACTTCTTTCCTCTCCGCCGCCTCTGTATCTCCGCTGCCTCTGCTTCTCCGCCGCTCGCCCTTTTCTCGCCCTCGCGCTTTCAAGGCCCCCGCTGAAGCCTCGCCCTCGCACGCGCCACCACGCAGCACTCACTCCACGCACCCACGTCTACGCATCACACACCCCCCCCCTTCACCCTTCCCCACGACTCCTCCTCCTCCTCCTCCTAGACCTCCACTCGCTGGCTGGCCTCGCTCTCTTCATCGGGTCCGCGGACTTTCTACTCAGTGCGACGCCGACCGCCGGCTGTCCGTAACCCTCCGCTACCTCATGCCTCTGCTTGGCCCGTTGCTTGGCCCTCTTTAGGTCCTGGTTGCCCACGCAGCATGGAAGATGTCGCCTTCTATGTCTTCGCCCGCTGCTGCTGCTGCTTCCACTGCTGTTCGCGGTGACATCGAATTGACCTCCAAACGACACGCCCGCTCCGTCTCCAGTCCTGATCCTCCCAAGATACCCAAGGGTCGCCGCCAGAGCCTCGCCGCCCTGTCCGATTCGCAAGGTGCGTACGCGTCCACTCGCCCGGGTCTCTTAAGCTTCTTTCTCCCGAATCAACCCAAAGACCACCTGAATCAACTCAATTACCCGTCTGCCCCCACTCCTCGTCGTGTTCGCGCTCTGAGACATGTGCGCCGCCATGGCGTTGGTGGTTGATACGTTGCGTGCCCCGGCACTTGCTCTTGCGCGTAGCTCCCCACGCAATACCATCCCGTCCATACCTTGTCATACTCTCTCTCTACCTTGCCCTACCTTACCCAATACAATACTCCTCGGCCGCGACCGTCATGTAAGCTGACACTAATTCCACTCAGGTGCCCCAATCACCAGACAAGATACCCGTTCGAGCAGGCACTCGACCACCCAACCATCGCAAGCCAACTCAGTCCAGAATGCAAAGGACGCCAAAGACGCCAAAGACACCAAAGATCCCCCCAGAGCGTCATCTCCTATCCCACCTGCAAATGCTGGCCTCGACCCATTAAGCACCGTAAGCTTTGGCTTCTGATGTATATAGGCCACACCCCGGCTGACGTAGCTGTCTAGCAAATCTACCTACGAACCAACAGCAATCCCGCCGAGCCTACCATCGCCCAGCGTCTCCGAAACCCAACGGGACGACCTGATAGCCCTGCCGTCGACAATTCCCAAAAACAGAGCTCCGACCTTGGCAAGACGCCGAATGCTCTCCTGGATCTGAGCAAAGAGCGAAGGTGCGCACCCGAATCTACCCATCTCTTTTGGGCACATCCTGGCATATCTGCTGGACGCCTCCGTTGCTGGGGCGCTTGGTCATGTCTTTGGGAGGCGAGCTAACGGTTGCGACTTATAGGAAGGGACCTTCGTTCTTAAGCCGATTGGGTATGCGTAGTAGCTGGAAGAAGGACGACGATGTGCACGACTCTGACTCGGAACTGGGCGAACTGCGCACAGATGGAACCAATGCTCAGGCTCTCACATCCGTCATTGGCGCGGGAGGTGGTTACATCCCGCTCTACAAGGAACCCCCTCGATACATCCGAGTCAAGGCGCATAACAAGAAGGACCGCGAGTTTAACCACCTCTTCCTGGCCCAGGAGCTCATGGGCAGCAAGCGATCTACCGCGCCGTCGCAAGGTCGCGCCCCGGCGACAGCGGTAGGAAGCAAAATCCTAAAAGGAGGCGACGCCATTTGGGCCGCCGAATTTAGTCTGGATGGCCGGTACCTGGCCGTCGCGGGCAAGGACCAAATAGTGCGCGTCTTTGCAGTGATATCGACGCCGGAGGAGCGCAGGGCGCACGAGGAGGAGGAAGCCCAGAATGGAACTACTGGAGAGAGACTTAGCGCCCCTGTCTTTCGAAATAAGCCTGTCCGGGAGTTTCATGGGCACACCGGCGAGGTCCTGGCCTTGAGCTGGAGCAAGAATAACTTTCTCCTTTCCTCCTCCATGGATAAGACGGTACGACTCTGGCACATGTCCCGGAATGACTGCCTGTGCACCTTTAAGCACAAAGACCTGGTCACGTCGATTGCTTTCCACCCCACCGATGACCGCTTCTTCTTGGCCGGATCCCTGGACGCACAGCTCAGGCTTTGGAGCATCCCGGACAGGACAGTGGCATTTGAAGCGAATGCTGGGGAGTTTATCACCGCAGTCGCATTTACCCCGGATGGAAAGATGGCCATTTGTGGCGTGTTGAGCGGCATGGCCACGTTTTACATCACCGAGGGCCTCAAGTTGAGGTATCAGATCCATGTCCGTTCGTCAAGAGGCAAAAATGCCAAGGGAAGCAAGATTACTGGTATCCGGACACTGACGGTACCCGCCGGGCCGGATAAGGGACAAGTCAAGATCCTTATCAGTTCCAACGACTCCCGTGTACGAGTCTACAACCTCAACGACAAGGTGATTCAGGTCAAGTACAAGGGATTGGAGAATCAGTCAAGTCAGATCCACGCTCGCTTCAGTGATGACGCCGAGTACATTGTTTGTGGCAGCGAGGATCGCAAGGCCTATATCTGGAAGCTCAACAATTCAGAAAGTGAACTCAAGGACAAGCAACCTTACGAGTCATTCGACGCTCATCCCGAGGTCGTCACGACGGCTCTGATGGCACCTACGAAGACTCGCCTCTTACTGAGTGCGTCGGGAGACCCAGTCTACGACCTGTGCAACCCGCCCCCTGTCATGTTGCGCAGTCTGGAAGAAAGCACAGCAAGCCAAACGGCCCTTTCAGAAGCCGAGGATGAGAGCAGCGACGCACCATCCGTCGTCGTAAAACGACCCGAGGAGACGCCCGCGTATCTTGAACGCTCGAAGCACTGTGATGGTCATATTGTTGTCACCACTGATAGGACGGGCAAGATCAAGGTCTTTCGGCAAGATTGCGGCTATGCCAAACGACAACAGGGGCTTTGGGAGTCGGGATCCAAGTTCTCGGGCAGGATCGCAGGAGTCGGCCGCAGTGGCAGTGTCATCACTAGAACGAGCCAAGGCAGCCGCATCCAATCGAGGCGTGGCTCTCTCAACATTGGAGGCCCCAACCCAGTCCAACTGCAGCATGCGTCGGACAGGATCAACAGTTGGCGGCAAGACATTGATGAAGGAACCGCGAGTTGGCATGGAACGCCGACTAGGAGTGAACGATCCATGTCCCCCACCAAACAGAGCCGCTCGCCAATCAACACCTCGGCGGTCAATCTTGCCTCGGAGGCTAGGAGACAACCGTACACGTCGAGTCCTGTTGGTCGCAGTCACAACATTACAAGTCCAACTGGCAGTATGCGATCGCGAACGACGTTTATGTCAACGAGAGACCAAGATAAGAACAACGGCGGCATGATGAGCCCTCCGACACCGAGCTTCAGCCTGATCAGCGCCGATTCGGATGGCAAGGATGACAAAGGAGAAGGCAGGTTCTGGAATCTCAGCCGTTGGAAAGGAGGACTTCCAAGCCTGCGTTACTCGACCGTCATGGAATCTCCTCCCAGCAGCAACGGATCACCAGCGCAAGGGGGCCATACTCGTTCGGGTAGCGAATATTTGATGCCCAGAGATAAGGCCGCTGGACGCATGAGTCTGGGAGTGACGGACATCAATAGGCTCAGGAACGAGGAGTTGACCAACCGGCGGAGGTCTGCAGGGCCCCTATTGTCATCAAAGCTGTCGCAGGACAGTCCTAAGAAGGGTACGTTTGAGACTAGGGAGTACCTTAAATCTTCGAATAAGAAACGGGTGGACTCGGGAGTTGGTCGGATGAGCGCCGAGTTGACGGATTCCAGCTAAGACGACGCGATCTGAGCGAGGTGACGATGGATGAAAGCCAGAAGATATGCGAGTACGACAAGACACTCTGGAAGTGCCGAACTGGAACGCGAAAGATACCAGGATCCGAAAGGAACTGGGGATTCATTCATTTATCTGCATCATGACGGCGGCGTCAGCGATCAAACATTTTTTTTGGTCTTCTTGGGCAACTGCAAAGTTGAGGATACGGCGTTTTTGGGGAAATGCAGCCTTGAGGCTCCTGTACGAGTACGATACCACTTCTGTCCCGCGATTGGATTACAGCGGAGTCTAGGGCAACCGGCAACTCAAAAGAAGGGGGAGGGAGACTGGACTGAAAGGCGGATCGGAGGATGAGGAGGATGATGAGGAGGAAGGGGATTATAGTACAGATCGGGGCAGTACAGCACAGCTCTAGCATACATGGTGTAAACCACCTCAGCGAATTTTATTTGACGTTTTTGGATTACGATGATGGGAATTTTACTTGGCATGTGTGATTAAGAACTTGAATGGTTGGTTGGATTGATACCTGTCCATCACTGTGATATGACGAAGACTACTAGGTGGGCACCTTTATGGCCTTGGTCAATACTGTACGCCTGTCACTGTCAAGAGGAGCGAATTGTTATTGAAGTTTGTAAATTGCTTTGCTAGACTCTACTAGATGTGTCACCTCGGATGTCACATACGGGATGCAGAGTATATTCTGTCCACGTCGTACAGCCGAGGGAGTGATTGTGTCCGCCGTCATCATCCCGGTGCTCAACATTTGGTTGCGTGCACCCGTGGCGGTGTTTCATTGCATGCGTTCCAACGCCATTGTATCGTTACTGACGCGTCCCAGACTCGCGGATTTTCAGACTTAGAAGTTCTCGTCAGTCTTGAGAGCACCGTCCTCCTTCTTCTCCTCGGCGGGGGCGTCGGCCTTTGCGGCGAGCTCCTCGACGGCCTTCTTCAGGGCCGGGGGGTTGGCGCCCTGGAGGGTGTTGTCGGCCTTGTCGCCGTGCTCGAAGAAGAAGAAGGCGGGGATGCTGCGGATGCCCAGCTCAAAGGCCAGGTCGGGCACGTCGTCGGTGTCGAACTTGGCAAAGGCCACGGCGTCGGGCTTGGTGAGGGCGTCGGCGTGCTTGGCGAAGAAGGGCGAGATGGCCTTGCAGGGGCCGCACCACGAGGCGTGGGCCTGCAGCGCGACGTAGGGGTTGGCCTTGATCAGCTCGTCGAACTGCGCCTTGGACTTGATGTCGACGACGCTCATTTTGGCGGTTTGGTGGTTTGGTGAGGGGTTATGGGTGGTTGTAGTGGGGTGGTGTGGTGTTGAGGGTATCTAGAGAAGACGCTGAACGCTGGGACAAGGATCTGTTAGAGAGGTTGTTTGAGATTGAATTGAGAAAGAGATGGGAGCGGAGTGGGGAAGAGGGTGCCCTGTATATAAATACCGGAATGCGGCTGGAACTTGCCTTTTGCTGGGTTTGGTGATGAATAAGTCAAGGGCGATGACACAATTCGCGCTGCGTTTTTCAATCAGAGATCCAATGCAAAAGCGGGTGGGGGGAATCTTCTGGAGGGAGGCCGCGGCTCTTGGCGGGGGTGCGGCGGGCGGTCGCGCAATTCATTGGGCTCCGTCATCGCTGCTGACAAAACAAATCGGGACGTCGGGCGGGACCGTTGTAGAGGAAAAGGAAAAAAGGCGGCTTGTGACGCGTACCTGGGAGGTATTCCGATTAATGACAAATACCTACTCAACGGGCTAGGTTCGGTAGGCTCGCCGGTTGGACATGGATATAGATTCATCTTGCGACGATATGTCATGATTAATTGATGACTCATGCCTACGTTTGGCTTATTTCAATTCCAAGCTGTATTATCGAGTCGTCTCTTCATATTCCAAATGCTACCTACCCTTAATTGCCGAAATGTTCTGCAGGTCTTTGTTCGGAGAGTCACATGATTCACAGATCAGCTGACACCTACATATGCAAGGTTTGGAATCAATTCACCATGACATCACTATTTACCGCGTTAGCTCGGGCTTGATAAACATTCCTAGCTAGCGCCCGATGCGACTCTGTTGGTCATTCCGTCTAAAACATAAATAAAGCCTTGTGGAAGTTAATCGGAAAGACAACTTGATACCGTAAGTTCGTGCTAGCGAGAATTGCAATGTCACTCGGGTTTGGAATTAAACTGATTACTCCTCACAGCAGCCCATGCAAATAGAGCAAGCGCACCAACGGCCCACTGGATAGCGGATCCGTACTACACCCAATGCCAAGCCTTGTACGAAGATGACGAAGAGAACCAAGCCAGTCTGAGTCGGCGCGCGTAGCTTCAAGGGGACGACCTAAAGATGTCCAAATGGAGGGCAGGTAAGGACCAGTTGGACCCATGGAGCCGAAGTAGAGCAGGAAGGCGGGCATGGAAATAGAAGCACCGTTGACTACGGTGTCGTAGCCGAAGACCATGGCGGAGGTGATACTAGCAGATGCTGACATGTCAGTGTTAACGATGGCATCCCCAAGTTGTAGAGTGTTGACTTACCAATAATTAGAGGGCGCCAGTGTCACTTCGTGTTGTCCCAGACGCTCATGTCGCGCTCGGCATCGACAATGTCGCGACCACTCTGGAGCGCAGCATCGGGATCCGACGCCGACTCATAGTGAGAACTGCGAGTCTTCATGTTGTCGTGTAACTCGGCTGATGAAGTCATGCTGTTTCCTGACCGGGGTTGATTGCGTTGAGAGGAAGGCAGAGCGATGCATGCAGATTAAGGAGAGCTGGTGTTGCATTTTACTGCCAGGACCTTGGTCAAACCTGGGGAATCCGGGGCTAGTGGAGGTGTCACAGGTGGGTCCATTTTGACCACTTTATCTGGCATATCGGAAACTCCGAGCGTAGGTGGACATGATGCCTCGAGCGTTGGTGGACATATATTCAGCGTGGGTGGACGGGACGCGCTGGCTGATTATGCCGAAACGAGGCTTTCCCGCTGTTAACGCCAATGGGTTTCTTTGGCACGGTCATCAGGGAAATCGGCAATTTAGTATTGTACGGGGTACAAGGAATTCAGGCTGAATGAAAACTCTGGGGTTGGGATAGTTTATCTCGCAGCCGCCCGATGCCGGTCCATCCGAGGGTGGACAATTCACGGAATGCCATTGTCTTATGGGGCAATTTGGGGAGCCAAGGTGGACTTCAATCATCCGGATATTTGAATGGTGCGACAGAATAGACCTCATCCGGTGCATCCTCAGAGCGGTCTGTGAATCGGCATCTGTCTCGGCATCTCTCAATGTAGAGAGAAGTAGAGTGTGCTACTGCCGGGATGTTCGATATATCAGGAGACCTGTTTCATGCCCAACTGAGATCTCGACACGATAGATGCTTGTTTTCCTCATGAAACCCCAAGTGTTTACGCATCGTTAGTACATCTCTTTGCCACCGGCCTGGATCAGACTTTTTCCAGCGCAATGTCCTTCAACGCCACGCATCGCAGTTCAGCGGAACTGGCGCCCTTTCTTCGCCAGACCACCAGCGGTAGTCAGCTAATCGTGGATGGAGAGCCGTTCCTCATCCTCGGCGGCGAACTACACAACTCAACTTTCAGCAGCGCAGAGCTCATGTCAACGATATGGCCCAAGATGAAAGCCATGAACATCAACACAGTCCTTGGGCCAGTGACTTGGGAGATCATTGAACCTACCGAGGGACACTTCGACTTTAGCGAGCTGGACAAATGCCTGCTTGGCGCTCGCAAGCACGGTCTCCATCTTGTTTTGCTCTGGTTTGGCTCGTATAAGAATGCCACTAGTTGCTATGCTCCAGATTGGGTCAAGACAGACGGGACTCGATTCCCTCGAATCCAAATCAAAGGGGGAGACGATGAACTGGTCACCACATCCACTCTTCAGCCTTTTTCGAAGGAGCTTTGGCAGGCGGATGCCACTGCCTTCAAAGCATTGATGAAACACATCAAAGAGGTTGACCAGGAACATGGCACTGTGGTCATGGTCCAGGTTGAGAATGAGATTGGTATTATGGGTGGCTCGCGCGACCGCTCCGCTGTAGCCGATGACTTATTCGACTCGCCCGTTCCGGAGGATCTCTTAAAACGTCTACGGGATGATTTCGATGTGCTTAGTCCGAGTTTCAAGAGCAAGTTCGCTCACTTGAAAGACACCTGGGAGGCTTCTCTCACCTGGAAACAAGCATTTGGTGAAGATCACTGGGCAGATGACCTTTTCATGGCGAATGCCTTTTCCCATTTTGTCCAACAAGTTGCTGCAGCTGGGCGAGTAGAGTACGACATTCCCATATTCGTCAACGTTGCTCTGTGTAACGAGGATCCGTCTTGGGCTGATGACATCGATATCCCTGACTTTATTCCCGCGGGTGACAAGCCTGGCCAGTATCCTTCTGGTGGACCTGTCGGACACAACCTGGACATTTATATGCATAATGCCCCTGACATCGACTTCTTTGCTCCTGATATCTATCTCCAAGACTATGAGAAAGTCTCCGAGTGCTTTAGACCTCAGAAACGGGCACTATTCATCCCTGAGCAGCGACGTGATGAGTACGGAGCGAGGAGGATCTGGTCCGGATACGGCAACCATGCGGCCATTGGCTGCTGCCCCTTCGGAATTGATGGCTTCACAGTTGAAGAAAGTCCATTCACTCTGCACTTTGGGATTTTGAAAGCTATCAGCTCGTATATACTTGAAGCTCAAGCCAACAGACCTGACGAAATTATGGGATTTTACTTTGACGAGGTGGACGAGACTCAGAAAGAAAGAAAATGGACAAAAGTCATGGGTGACTTCAAAGTTACAGTTGAGCGAGCCTTTGTATTCGGCAAACCGAGTTCAGGAGCAGGCATCATCATCCGTCAGAGCAACGGCAAGTTCTTGGCTGCTGGCTTCGGATTTCAAGTGGTATTTACCAGCACAGATCCCAAGTCCACTTTCACCGGCATACTCCGGACTGAGGAAAAAGAGGTAGATACAAATGGGGCACTCCATACGGTGCGACTGCTGAATGGCGATGAGACAAACCAAGGCCGAGTTCTCATTCTCCCGAGCAAATGTCCAGATCTGGGCAATTTCCCTGTTCCAGTTATGATCCCGGCAAGGACAATGATTGCAGAATGCTTACCATATAGTCTTGCGCAGTAATAGGCCAGAATGAGAGCAAATTGCAACACAATTATGAATTTAGGAGCATTATTGTATTTGGAGACGCAGTGGAGGGATCGGCCTATGTGTGTCTGTTGCTGTTTCTGACTGTACTGTCACTTTCTCGGAAGATTTTACGCATTATTTCATGTGCTAGTTATTTTCCTTGTTAATGTTGTGAAGGATAGAGAGATAACTCCAAGGGATTACCGTGAGGGGACTGGGACCTCCCTAACTTCTTTTAGATCCTTTCTGAACGTCGAAGCTTTCTGCCAGGTTGAGTTGACTCGATACCTGCTTTTACACCTGCCATTTCTTTCAAGATTGATCGTTTGCCATAAATAAAGAAGATAAAGAGCTTATAGACCTTGCTATCGTAGTAGTATGGCTTGCAGTATCACAAGCAGCTACAGTATCATTGATAAGCCATAGAAACAATTATATCCTCAGGTTATGTTATCCTTGCAAAAGACTGACTCTGTACCCCTCGCCCTTGGGTCATCATATCAATAATCCTAACACTAGCTCCGTAAACCTCCAATGTAAACGCTCACTTTACTTCCTTATCCACTTTCGCAATTTCTGCAACGTTTTAGTCCTTTTGCCGGGGTTATTCGCGCTGGACCCTTCTCCTCCTTCACCTCCGCCTTCTTCAAGATTGTCAATAGACGCCTCCGCACTCGGCACCGTTATCGTCGACGGCTGAGTGATGGAAGAGCCAGCAGTTGAGCCAGCAGTAGATGGGCCTAAAGCTCCATGCACGCTTCCTTGGGTGAGGGTTGAAACCGAATGAACAACAGACTGCTCACCCTGGTCACTCTCCTGGTCCTCTCGCGCCGCGTCTTTACCCTCTCTCCCACGGCCTAACAAGGCCATATGCCCAAATATGACGGCGCCTTGCTGGCCAAGACCCACGACATCCACCGGTGTCATGGGCCTAGATATGAGTCTCGGATCCCAAGACCTCTTTGGCATGAGGAATTGCACCGGGTTGACATGACATGCTCCAAGAGTCTCTACGCACTGGCAGGGTCGGAGCGGATCGGATGACGATAACCACACAACCTTCTTCGTCAATTCGCCAACGCCCAAGCCAGGCTCCATCCTCGTTAGACGCCGTTCGTGCAACATCTGAAGGGTAGATACGGAAGCAGCCAGATAGTCCGACCCGGTGGGTACATACTTCCACTTGCTGCAGACGCTAGAAGGGTCGTCAGGGCAGATGAGGTTCCCGAAACCGTTTCCGAAAATAGTCGTGATGCCGACTGCTGGCAATAGGTCTCTCCATCCGGGCCCCCATGCGTTGATGTGCTGCATGCGTGCGTGCACAGGACCAAGGGGAGAAATGACGTCTAGGATGTCGAATCCGGTGATGCTTCTCCGGGGATCGAGAGTCTGGGGTATCCTGACGCCATCTTGGGACGCCACTTTGACCTGTACGTCAATCAAGATTTCAATTGAGTGGAGGATCTTCTTTACTCGCGTCTCGAGTTTCGAATGTTCCGTAACCGGCTGCCCGTTGAGAACTCGTTTGCTGATGACGTAGAGATTCAAGTCGAGGTTATCCCAGCTCTTTAGCGTGTTCAGCGCCGCATGGCGTCCCGTACAACCGTTCCACTTGTCCTTGAATTTGGAAGCATCAAAGACCCAGTCGTAGGTCGACTCGGGATCGTGTTCGTCAAGATACAGCGATATCCGCACCAAATGAAGTAGCGCAGATGCGCCGTCGACGAGCCATGCCCGACGATCTGATACGTCGTAAAAGACAATGGGCTGTAGACCAACCCATTTAAGGAGGCTGGGGTAATCTTTCTCTCTCTCGAGCCAAAACGGCTGCTCCTTTTTGTTCAATGACATATTCAGCCCGCCAATAAAATCAGACCCCGCTTCGATGTACAGTCTGTCTATGATAATAGATGCGGGGGGCTTCTGCAATCCAGATGCCGTAACATTTAGCGCCGCTGTTTTGTATCCTAGAGATAATGTGTTAATGAAGCAATTTCGGTGACCGAAGATGAGCAATCCATACCGCACATATCGGTAGCGTTAGCGCACCAACCGACGAAGTGCCGGCTCCCTTCGAGGTCTCGAAGCGAGAATCCTTCGGGCATTCGGATGTCCAGATTATCGAGCTCTGGGTCAACGTAAGAAATGCGCTCCTCGAGGCTCCCGCTGACGAGAAGATGCCACACAACCGTCCCGGCAGTGGCCAGAGTGGCGACTAATAGCGAACCGAAGCCCTTTATGATTATCCTCTCTTCCCACTGAACCACCTCTCGGGATCGGACGAGGCAGGCCATAAATCGTAAGGACATCTCAATGCCGGTATTTTTCTCCGATCTTCTAAGGATCGGATAGCCACTGACGAGGATGGGGTGCATGAAGAGAGGGCCCCAGCATAAGCCATTGCGTTCAACAGGGTCGTCACTCTCGGTAACCTGTTTAAAATCAAAGACAATCCGGCAAGATCCTGTTATCGCTGCTGCTGGATCCGCAGCTTCTTTCGCGATTATCTGAAGATCTTTTACGCTAGGGGTACAGGTCACAACGCCTCGACTTGGTGCGTTCGGGGAGTATCTCAGGGTTGCAGCCAACCACCTAACTTGCTTGGCTATCTCAGACACAAAGTACAGGCCCCCAGTTGCAGAAATTGAGCAATCGGAAGGCCTATGAATTTGTGCCCGCAGTTGGGGAGTATTTGGCTTCATGAGCGGGACACTGTCAGAGAGTCTGTCTTGTAGAGTTACAGGTGACTCTGGTAGCTGATCTAGACGCACGATGTCAGCTCCTAGCCGTTCGGTAAGTAGTTTTATTTGGATCGGACTTACAAACACACTCTTTTCCTTCAGGAATAGAGACGAGTTTCTTTATTAAAGCGATGATATGCTCTCCTGTCTCGGGCCATGTTTGGGCCATGTATTCCATCACAGTCGTGGCCTGAGCTTCGAACACCGTACTGGTCAAACACATTACTCTCTCAAAAATATCTGTCAGGGTGAGGTCTAGCTCCCGGTCACGAAAAATGCTCATGGGGTTCCAGTCCAAGGAAAATGCCATGGTGACAACGGAAGATGGTTTGCGGCTGCTTATTTGGCGGAGAGGTTCTTGTGTCCAAAGTCGATTCTGAATCTGCGTCCCAATCTCGGACATCAAGTCAGAACTTCCATAGCTTAGTTGATCATACTGCCGTATCTTAGAAAGCAGCCATTTATAAGCACCGGAGTTGCGAACGAACTGCTCGTAGTCCGTAAATTGAAAAGGGAGTGGCTCGTCCTCGAAGTCACTGATCAAGTCTTCTTCCCAGGGGTCATCCAGGAGACCTGGCTCGACTTGACTGAGCCAGTCAGAGGTCATCTCGGTGGGTTTCTGGAACAGCTCGAGTTCGGGCTCTCCTTCATCGCTATCGATGCCACTAACGGAGCCAGACCCAGCAGTGCAGGTTTGAGATAGTAGGCTGACAATCTCCCTGTGCGCGATTAACTTAGGATAGGGAATCGACGCAAGGGGGTATCTAGAGGTACGGTTATGGGCCGTAGTCCTTACCTTCGGTTCCGATGGAGAACCACGGATGCCCACCACTGAAACGGGTTTGACGACTCTCCATGCAGCTTCCAGGCAAACGTCTTTAATGCCATCTCGAGGTACTCATGTTTTAGACCCGAGGCCCTTGGGCTGTTCAAAGCATCAATCAGGTCTCTGGAGAGCTGATCCGAAAAGGCCTGGAGGTAAATGAGCTTGGTATCATCCAGTATGGAATCCATAGAGTATGTGGTCTCTGCATCGGAGTCGCGCCTGCAGGCATCATTCTCTATGTCGACTTTGGCGGACAAATCATCACCTGGGATGGCCTCTTTTCCCGTTGCTTTCGAATTTTCGCCTTCTTGTTCCGTCTCCATTCCCATCGCCAGTGCACTTCGCACAAGAATCTTGTTAGGTTCAGCTCCATTCTTGGTTGTGGGCTGTGAAGTTGCGATGGTCGTTGGGTAGGTCGCTCTGTTGCGGCCATCCTGATCAAATACTGATATCCCCGGCAAGCTCCCAACACTATCTTCTTCATACCCAGAGTTGACACTCCCATCCGGCGTCGGGAACTGGGTGGGAGCCGTCACCGGGCCGTACTCGTCGTCGTCATCCCCCTCTTGGATCGCCATCTGCTGCTCTGTCTCTTTCTCTTCGAGCATCCTGAAGACACTCTGTTCGGGAGTAGGTGCCCTCTTGAAGTAGGCTGTAATAGAGACTGTTTCATACTTAGGCGTCGACTTGCTCTTTTTTAAGTGGGCAGTGACATATTTCTTGTCCTTGTCCTTCTTGTTCTTGCCCTTATTGCCTCCTTTTCTATACTTTTCGATATATTGGAGTTCTTGTTCCTTCAGCTTTTGAATGTTTGACTCGAATTGGACCAATTTGTAATAGAACCGCTTGTCTGGATTTGTTTGAGAAAGCTTCTCCTGGGCGAGCTCTAGTTGACGCTGAATATCAAGGGAGTAGGCTGCCTTCTTCTCGGCAAGCGGCTTTGTCTCTCTTTCTAGCATGTGAACTTGGCGTTTGATTTCCTGCTGGGAGAGGTCGCTTTGTACGACCTGCCTGGCCCTTTCCCAGGTGGGTGTTAATGGAAACCCCACTTCGTCAAAGCCGTAAGCGTTTTCCGTCTTCTCAAGTTGAATTACAATATAAGAGGACAACCGCTCATGGGCATCAGCCACAGTAAAGTGTTCGCTCCTAATGTCAGAAACCTCGATTGTATTCCGGGGTTGCGGATCATAGGGGAGTGCGTGCTGAGGGGGACGAGGGAATCGTGTAGGGCCTGTTTTGCTGGGTAGCTGCATTGGTCCTTGAGGCTGGTGAGCGGGATCGTCCCTATTGGAGAGTTGGATGACGCCGGGAGGAAGTCTCCGGATTTTAGAGATCTTCTTCGCAAGGGCCTCGGATAAGACACTATCGGCACCGGCAGCGGCGTCTTGCAGAGCCAACAGGCACGGCTCGGTGTCTACCTTCTCAATTTCCAGCTCCACGAGCTTGCGAAGCGTGGTCTCCACGGGGAACAGCTTCTCCAGATTGTCCACAAATACCTTGATCTGCTCTACAAGCCCATCGAAGATCTTGCCGTTGTACAGCGCCCACGCCGACTTCTTCAATAGGCCCGTTTGCCCCTGCCTCTGGCGAGCGACAACCCCCAGCCGATCGTACAGTCCCCGAACGGGCCGAACCACTGGCGTCATATTCTCAACTTCAAAGCGCGGCAAGTCATCCTGCCTCGCATCGATCTCGTACAGATTCGATGACTTCCGCACGGTCTGGAAGAGCAGTTCGATCTCTTCTAGGATCGCTCGGACTTGTCGAGAATCTCTGTCGTCTGGCGCATTGGTGGCGAAGCGAGGGTCCTTATTGATCGCGACTGCCTCGCCCCATCTACCCAGTCGTTTCTTGGCGATATCGAGTTTCAGTTGGCAGCGTTCGACGTCTCGACCGAAATGGCGGCTCAGTTGGATGTACTCGAAGCAGTCGACGCAGTTGTTGAACAGGGCCGCAACGCTCAAAGTGCCGGCCGCGATGCCGAAGTCTTCGGCCATGCTGGTAGTGTGAGGTGAATTAATGCGGGCTTTTCTGGTCTCCGACGGGAGCCTTGTTCGTTCGTACAAGCTGCACCGCGTGATGGGATGGTGTGGCTGACGAAAGAGCGTGTCCCAGTGGTCAATTAAGCGCCGCCACGGCCAACTGTGAGCCGCAGCTGGTTCAGGCTGGGAACTTCCCTAACCATCGACAACGCCAGAATGGCGTCAGCAAACCGCGACGAATGTATAATGAACTCCGTTAGGGACCTCAGGGCCGACGGTCATAGCAGAGTTCATGTGGGCAACCACTTTGAAGTCCACAACCACAACCAGCCGAACCGCAATCGATGCCTTGCCGACCTATGATTGACCGACCCCCGCGACGACAAGACGCGTATCGCCGAAAGTGTTGCTCTGGACCAAAGGCGATACCGGCAAGGGCAAGACGATGTTGATCTGCGGTATCATCAACGAGCTATCACAGTCACGGGCGGAAATACCCAAAGCGAGCAAGGGAGGTCTATTGGGTGACGTTATGATGAAGATATCGAGCCGATTCCAAAAAAATGTCGCTCTCGTTAACACACTCACATCCCGTGTCATTTTTCTTCTGTCAAGGCACTGATTCCCGACTTAACTCGGCGCTTATATTTAGTCCTAGGCCCAAGGAGCGGCGGGGTCTTGGGCTTGACGCTTCTATCAATACATCCGGGATGCTCTACTAAGGATATCAATGCTTTCATCTTCACACAGGCAGCCCGCCTCGTATTCCCTCTTAATCACCTCTTCTTAGAGGCATCGCCTCACCCAACCAATCGACCACCACACGATCCTGCCTCGTCCTCGTCCTCCATCACAACAGATATTCGCTTTCTACACTGCTCAACTCTTTTGCCGGCTTCTGATACATAAATTTACCGATATGCTTTGGATCCCCCGCTGCCATATTGACTGGAGGCAAGGTCACCTCGCACTTGAGGGTCTGATGGAGCGATATAGATATAGATTATGGATGCAATACGATATACGCAGCGGGTTTTATCACGTCAATGGATAGACATTGCATTCAAGTAGTCCGGGAAGGGTCTAGTCTCGGGTCTCGGGTAGAGCCTTTTATTTAAACTAGTATCTTGACTCCGGTGTTACTCATATGGGCTCAAGTCTAGTCCCAAGAGCCTTGTTTAACGTCTCGTATCCTAAGGAGGGGTTTGGTCGAGACTTTCGGCTGGCCGCTTTTCTATTGTTGAAATCGTATTCTGACTGGCTCTTGTGCTCCTCAAACAGTGCCCCTGCGCTGTGAATAAAATCGTCCCATAGCTTTTCACATAGCCTAATAATGAAACTCCATATATATTTTGGACTCCAGGTTCTGGAAAAGTCAAATTCCTGACCTAGGATCGTTCCCACAACCCTGATATTGAACGGCCCTCCATGGGTGATGGTCCTCAAACTCGCTGCTAGTTCCACGCGTTCGATGTTGAGGTACAAGGTGGAGATCCTTGCTATTTCAGGAACTCCTCAACCAACATCGTCAGATGGGTGGGTCCGGTTTCCGCCTATCAAAAGCTTGGTTTTTGCGAAATTTAGATAAGCGGACCGCGCAAGTTCCTCCGTCTTACTATTAAGGCAAGCAGTGGTAAGGAGGCGCAGCTCAGGTTAAAATAACTCGAGAGGACTCCCCGCTTGTTTTAGCTATGGTCCTCCCTGGTCTGGTATTTTAAACCACGATAGCCTCGGAAAGGCATAGCATCGTAATACCAGAGCCTCACCGCAGCTACCCAACTTCTGGTCTTACAACCCTCTCAAAGGTCCGTGGCTGCTGGTATATATATCCCTACTCTAGCTGGATCTAGAAGAATTCCAAGCTGACCGATGAAACGCTCCAGATATCTGCAAGAGCTGTTGTTCAAACTTCCTTTGGGCAAAATGAATTTCGCTGGAGATCGGGACTGCTTCACATGTAGCGCTCGGCGCCAGGAGAGGTGGTCCGGTGTTGCTCAACTACAGGCAGCTGCCGATGAAGGGTGTCCATACTGCTCACTTTTAAATCAGGGTCTGCTTCGCCTGGACCCAGACGTCGAGGCCAGGTTGGGAGAGGATGCTGTCATCCGCTTCAAGAACCCCAACGACATGATCGTGTACGCCGATTCCAATGGCCCACTAGGGCACCGGCCAGACCTGAAAAACGTGGATTTCCAGTACGAATTCTACAAAGAGGGTGACAGCCGCCCATACAAGCCGACCGGGGACACTTCTTCCGACGTGAGCTATGGGCGGATGTATTGGTGGATTCGGAAATGCTCGGAAGAGCATCCGCTTTGTGGTAGCGGTGAGCCAACTGAACTGCCCACGCGAATACTTTACCTTGGGGAGGACCTGGAGGGTCATCCCACAGATGTCAAGCTCGTGGAGCCGTCGCCCGATCAAAAAGACCGCTATGTCGCATTGTCTCATTGCTGGGGCAAAGATCAGCAGCCTCTCCGGACTACCACGGCAACGTTGGACCAGCACAAAGCTGGCATCCCGTTTGACCAGTTGCCCAAGACCTTCCAAGATGCGGTCAAGGTTTCGCGACGGCTTGGGGTTCGATATTTGTGGATCGACTCCCTCTGCATCATTCAAGACAGTGCAGAGGACTGGGAGATGGAAGCCAGTCGTATGGCCGCCGTCTATCGCAATTCTTGGGTAACCGTAGCCGGGACGTCTTCGTCGTCCTCGGGCAGCGGTTGCTACCGGTACAATCAGGGCGTCAACGTGCAAGCTCCCGCTGCCGATAGTGACGACCCCCTCGCCGTCCTCTTCCCTGCCGCGACCAAGCTCCGCCAAGAACTCCGTCTCTACCTGCGCTTCAAGTTCCAGCACCCCGAAGGGGGACCATTCTCTTACCAACACACGGTCCAGCCGTTTCCGCTGCTCACCCGGGCCTGGGCGTACCAAGAACGACTACTGTCTCCCCGCGTGCTACACTTCGGCCCGCAGGAGGTTTTCTGGGAATGCATGCAGGATGTGGACTGCGAATGTGGCGGCATGAAGTGGCGCAACGCACAAAACATGGGCGGTTACATGAACCGCAACACGTCCAACGAGCTCCCGGCCAAGATATCGCACTATGCGGCACTGCACGTCGGCAAGACTAGTGCCCAGGTCAATGACACGAAGAGGAAGGAGAAACTACTGTCCCGTTGGGCCGAGATGGTCGGAGACTATACCAACAGGGCATTGACATTTCCTACGGATCGCTTGCCAGCCCTGTCGGGCATCGCGGCCGAGATGGTTGATGCCCTAGGGATGAAGTATTGCGCCGGTTTGTGGGAAGAGACGCTCCCGCTCGGGTTGCTGTGGGAAAGGCAACATTCAAGGGACGTGCCTCCGTTTGTGGCCGAGCCCAGGATGGCGCCGTCGTGGTCGTGGGCAACACTCAACTGCCCCGTAAGGTTTCTCCTACCCTTATACGGACCGTATACGAAGTGGGAGGTCCCCGAAGTATTCGCAGGCGTGGAGAAGGTCCACTGCGTCCCGGTGGGGAAGGATGAGAGGGGCCAGATACGCTTCGGGGAGTCGTACATCACCTTGTCGGCCGAGATGGTGGAAGCGTCGCTGGGGTTTGAATCCGGTTCCTCGAGGAAGCCGTGGGTGCTTGTAAGCAAGGCAATCGCAAAAGGTATGAACTCACCCAAGAAAGGTCCTTTCATGGCAAAGGTCGGAAAGGAGGAACCTGTGCAGTTTTGGCCAGATCATCGACTGGGTGACACAGATGGGAATTGGCACTGGAGGGAAGATGAAGCGCTCTATTGCGCAAAGATCCTTCGGTCTTCCGAGAGCTTCTACTGGCTCGCTTTGAGGCGGGTTTCAGAGAAGGAGTCGACATATGAACGAGTGGGAGTTATTGAGAACACGGAAGCGACATGGGAGACCGATGGTGTGAAGCAACAAGTCAAGATCATTTAGTTAACGTCCAACACCCTCGTCCTGGTAAAACTTCGTACTTCACGTCCAAAGTCAGCTCAGATCATGAAAGCATGTCAAAACACAAAGTTATCATACTGTTCCAAAACCCATTAGTCAAGATCGATCGGGTAGGAATACAGTATTCAATTAACACAGACTATAAATGCCAGACCATACCATTATCCTTTGTTGCCCACGAAGGTTCATTGTGAAGAACAACTCCATTGGTGAATGAAAGTAGCCCAGATTCCCAGATCAACTAACGAAAGTATCAACTCTGAAGCCTGTTGTATAGGATTAAGCTCTTGCAATCAACCGCGGGAAATGCAAGAGAAACGAATCGCACTTCTTCATCGTAGGACAAGGAAATGAACCGCAAAGGAACGAGTTGTCAACACCTGAGGCAAGATACTGATCAATTCTTACATAATCAGTTAATATCCAGGGTCGGCGATTACTTCGGAAAGTGCCGTTGTCAAGCCGCATAAGTGGCAGCTTGCCAATCAAATCGTGCAGATGGAAGTTTCGTGTGCCCTGGCTCATGCTTGGGCTGGCGTCTTCCCACAAATAGCCTTCCCGCAGGACAATCAACCTTATTGGTTAGAAAATCCTCCCAAGGGGATGCGGCTCAGGGCGCCGCTCAGGGTTCCACTCAACGGTAAAAGTGGCATAAGTGGCAGAAGTGCTGAATTGGTCGTAGTTTGGCCCTGGAGGTCAAGCAAGGCGGGACATTTAGCCTCATATCAGCCATTCTAAGCCCGAAGATTGAGTTATGCTAGACCTCAATCAAGTTCAATTTAGGACTATTCGCAGACTGGATTGCGTTGAGTCGGTCGGTCGCCGAATTGAGTTGAATTGAATTGAAATGAACTGCGACTTGAATTGTGGCCTGCGTTGAAGTTGTTAGACGTAGCTCAGGAGCTCTCGTCCCGTCGATCACTTCCGTCTCCGTGAACATGCATGACGAAGAGACAGCCCGGCAACTTCCAATAGCCGCAAGACTCGTGTCCCCTCGGAGATGTTATCATCACATGTGAACCCAAGACCCAGGCCCACCAATCTCTGTCATCCGGTTTTTGCGCAAATCCGTGATGAATGTGATGTCGTCTTCAGCTTCTTCTATCGCAGAACCTAATACTGATGAGCAGATAGTGCTCTGGCTTGTTCCACCCGCACATGCTGGAAACGGCTCTCCGGCGTGGCAACATACAATAAGCTAGCTGGAAAGGAGCCACACATCAGACCGCTGATCGCCCATCATAGGACTTTTATTGTAGCACAGCCTTTTCAGCTCTACTACTGCCACTACCAATGGAAATATGCTGCAGGGAGCTTCACAGGAGCGGGAAGCTCCGAATGATCACTAGGAAAGATCTGCTGCGCTAATTCCACTACATATTCTCATTCGAGCCTTGTACCAGGCTGTGTGTGTAAAGTACGTGGGGTATTCCAGATTCATTAACTCGGCGCTTTACAGCCATATCAACACCCTGAAGCTTTGGGAAATCCTATAAAATAGACTGATGTAACGGTAGAGCGCATGTGCAGTAGGACGCCTATGCCTCCTAAGCTGCTATAGACGCTTTCTTGTTACTGACCGTCTAGAGGTGTTCGAGTCTGCGACTGCCTATATTTTGATTAGAGAACCTTTCGAAGCTGCAAAGTAGTCTTCACTTATTGCTAGACTTGCGACTTTCACCTCACCCAGCACTCCCTCCTAAAGTCAATCGAGTTCTCCCAACACAAATTTGACACACTGACATTAATTCCACAACACTCCCAGCAGCCCTGCAGCAAATCAAGTTCTCCCAACACAAATTTTGGGGGGCGTTGACATTAACGTGGAAATCCAAGGTTGCGCCAACTCTACCTGAGCCAAGCCCCCTCTGTCATGGAGCTGAGTTGTGAACCTCCAATTTGGCATTTATTGTATCCCTTTAATGATGTAAGGCCTTGGGTCAGGGCTGCTTGGTCGTGGTCCCAGCGGTGTGGGACTGCCGCAGATCTTTCTAACTGCCGACATGAGACGAAGGTTTCGATAGCTTGCGTTGAGGCTGAGACAACAAGATATGATTGGATGTTGGTTCTTATTACGCGCAATCAAGCCACCAAAACGGGTCGGGCGGTTGTGCTGTAAGTCACGACTTGGGACAAGTGCGAAGGCGCTGGCTGATGCGACGATGCGATACGGTCCAAGCGCGTGGAACTTGCCATATGCATCATCTCGCAGCAAGCCATCCATCACTTGTGCGAATTCGCAACGGCATCTTCCGAACCAACCACGTGAGTCGATTTCAATATTGAGGGTTGGTTGGCCATCTTGGCTTCGGTGTCGATAACCGGGCCGATTTCCTAGGACCAGGGCTTCCACTACCACTAGCCTAGCTCCTAAATACGCCCTTTTTTGGTTTCTCCGGGAAGCCCTGGACCTCCCGCGACTTGTAGAGTCAATTTGGTATTCACAATAAAGATGAATTTCGTGAGCTTTTACAGTACTCTTAATATTAAAGTCGCTTAGTTCTAACGGGCATATGCCTGCTGTGAAAGCGGTTGATGTTCTAAGGAACAGCGGATATGTATATATTTATGCTGGTCAAGGGCGGCTTGAGTCCATATATTTCCAAAGCACACCTCCTGAAAATAGTTGTGCTGCTCTCTTACCTGAATTTCTACGGACAATCATCGTCACAAGTGAGCAGGCTTTTCATCCCCCGCAAGCTGCAGAAAGCGATGATCACTTGCCTTTTCTGGGCTCGTTTATACCATCAATGAGGGTAATATGATCCAAGATGCACACACCATCTGTACGTGCATGTAGAGACCAGTGGAGGTGTGATTGTCAATATATATCCTGGCAAAGGCAATGATTATCGCTTCCTTCAGTTCGCATGTGATACAAAGCCTGCTCTCCTGCGACCTTGTGTATGTTTAGTGGTGGACTGTCACCGATGAAGAGTATGCAGATCTCGTGCAGTTAGCTCCTTTGCAGTGTATTTCCAAAACGTTGAGTTGGACCCCTCGTCCCCCTTGGCTCGTCCCGCCGTTAGCTGCCGACGATCCGAGTGGCGCCAGCTAATGCAGATCAACAAGGGCCGCAACGGAGATACTAGACTGAAGAGTTTACTGGTGTGCCTTTTTTAGGGTTAGCAAATAATATCAATACAACGCCCCTACACAGCCAGGACCTTCTATGACGCCATCATCCAGATGTTAAATGTCGATCTAGGTGGTTGTGGGATTCATAGAGAAATGCCATACTCCTGAGTTTTAAGTCCCATTGAGGCCACTATGAAAGAGGCTAGCCTCCTTTTGACGTAGTATTCCGGTCTCGCCTTCTAATATCGGTTCTTGGTTATCCATGTTCGGTATCTTGTACGGCCCCATTTCGGTTTTTTGTTGGCATATCTTATCCTGCCCCGTTTCTGTATCAGTTGGCCTCAGCTAGGGAGTGAATCCGCGACTCCTTAGTCGCTTACGGCTATGAAACCGTTTCAATTACGCTAGCATCATTAGAATTTCAGTATTTGGCTAACATAAACTGTTAGCAGCTTGTCTTCCTGCAAGAAAGCCGCTAAACAACTGCAATCTAAAATTATACAGGGTAAGGTCATTGCTAATGATGACGTTGGTGAGAGTGATTTCCTTGTTGGGGTTGAAGGGAATAGCGCCACTGATGTCTACCATGAGATCAACTTGACGTTGGGAATCCCGCTTGATATTCAGCAGCAAATCCTGCAGTTTTCCCTTTTTCTATGGGCTATACCCAGTATATTCATGAAAATGAGGCGTAGCAGTCGATATCCAATCAATGCATGTATAGATGAGTTGATGGAGTTTACCGAGCAGTGCAGGGATACGAATAGTTGTATTATTCCGTATTGCAAGCCACATTGGCAAGTTTTCGAATTAACCTTTTGAAATGAACATTTTCATCCTCCGAAATCAGGTTGAAGGATGCGATCTGCATGTAGATCTTTTGCAGATCCTGTACCTTCCAAAACATCGTTCAGCCTGCCAAGCCACCACATGTAACGTTGAGGTCTTATTCCTCAATGGGACAGTTGCCAACAGCGTGTGATTTAACTCTGACACTTGGAAATCCATGTTCAAATGCAAGGAGCCGGGAAATGTAGAGTACTTTCTTCGGCAGTTCTGATTGTAGGACTGGATACCAATATCGATTCAGCTTCTCTTCAGCGAGTAAAGGAGGGAGATGCTGGGGAGAGCTCTTCGCCACATCTGAGGATATGGTGGACACAAAATTGTATTGACCGTGCTCAGCTTTGTCTATATAAACACCCTCGACTCCCACCCTGACTCCAACTCTCAATTCACCAGCATCCACAACATCCCCCACAAGCTCCAAGCATCCAAGACATTTTACCAAACCGCCAAATCATCTTTTGGAAAACCAACTTCTTCACCACAATCAAAATGAAGGCTTCTTTTGCTCTCTCCGCCCTCTCCATGGCTGTTATTGCCATTGCCGCTCCAGCTGATATTGTGGCTCGTGACGGCAGCGGCAGCAGCTGCAGCTCCGGTACTGTTAAGAACGGGCAGAAGTTCTGCTGCAACGGCGGTCTTCTGGGTTTGAACTGTATCCTTGCATCTACCTGTGATGGCGACTCCTACTGCTGCAATAACCCACAGGTAAGTTCTTTCTTTTCTTTGCAGACTTCCGTTTCCCAGATGGTAACACAGAAAACCAGAACGGTTTCCTCAACATTGGACTCGACTGTGTCAAACTGCTTTAAGGGAGTTATGAATGCGCGATTAGGATCTTGTCGACTTGGGGAGGAGTGGCAAGCAGTTGGGACGTTGGGAAATTTGACTGAAGGCTACTTGGGGATTTATATTCTTTTGTGAGAGCCTCTCAGGTCTCCTATCTGTGAGGTTCTAGGTTCTGGAATTGGATGGACGTTCGCTTTGGAAACGGCCCTGGTTTCTTAAATTGTTTCCCCTCGGCATTGGTTTTCCCCTAGGGTTTTCCCAATGCTACGGCGCAAATGCGGAGGGATATAGCATAGCACTGCAATCAATAAAAGGAGTAAAATTAAAACGTCCTATACAGAACTACAGCTCGAGATATATCAAGCTTCAGGCCAGGATTGGGAACTTTCTATTCGCGACGTAGTAACTTCCCTTTCCGTCCTCGGGCCTGAGTGCGTGCTGCTTTAGGCTGAGCCAGCCTAAGCCAGAAGCTCTTGATTTGGTCTCTTAGAGCCAATCACTTTGCTTCTTGCCAGAAAACCCTTTATGGTGATTATTTGGACAAACTAGGGACATCAAGTCAAACTGTTGGATGCTCTACTCGTGCATGGACGACGATCACCGGATGCAGCATCAGTAACTCCACAGTTACAGCTACTGCTACTGCTACTGGGACTTCCAAACCAACCTCACCAATCATTTGGGAGTCAACGTTCATACATTCGGAGATTTATTGGATAGAGAGAGGCTATAACCAGCTGATGACTGGACGTGGGATGGTAGACGATCTCTCCCCATTGAGAATTTATGAACTCTTCAACAGACCAGACCTTGGAGCCGAGGGTACTAGGCTTAACGCTGGGACGGACGCATAGGTATTCATCATGGACCCACGACTCCGACGGTGGCCGCGATTCCTAATGGATGACAACGGGGAAGTGACTGATCCCCTATTCACCGGCGCGCAAGTGGCGGGTGAGACTGACTACGCGTTTGCATGGCCCAACCAAGTGGCCCTTCTCACCTCGGGCATGAGGGGGGTTGGTGACAGCGTCCCCGTCACCGTTGTTGAAGACTCCCGGATGGAACTGCCTAACGATCTCACGAAAAGTTGATGATAAGAACCGCCTCCGACGCAGAAATATTGCTCGGCTAGTTGCTGGTGCAACATCATCCCGCAAAGACATACTCTGAACAGGCGGCGTGGCGTGTCTGGTTCGAGGGCCGTCCTCTTGGTGGCCGAACGGCTACGTAAGATCCCGAGGCTGGGCGAGACCAAGTATTCATATGTGATGGAGACATGGCGGGCTGGAAAGGAGAGAGGAGTGTACAATCAACAAGTACTGAGACGAGTACTGCTGCTTTGAGCACAAAGACGGCGACTGATTCGGTAGCATCCACTGTCTCCTCAGTGCCAATTTCTTCTCCCGTGGTGATTTCTCCCCCCGCGGACTTGATCACCGGCATCTCGGAAGCATCTACTACCACGTCTGAACCACCTTTTCCCTTCCCTCCTATACCCATTAGCTTTGACTCGACCACCACAACTGAGGTAGCGTCAACGAAAAGCGAAGGAGAGGTAATCAGCACCACAGAATCGTCTGTGGAGACATCTGCTGCTCCGCTAGACCTTGAATGCAGTATCCCCCGATGACTGCGATGGCTGGGACTGGACGTGCCCTGGCGATAACAACATGGTAATTTGCAACGCAACAGACTGGCACAGTGTCAATAGCGGGCCTACTTCGCGCAGGACCATCTATGCTGCAGCCTAGACTGATAAATGATGGGAGGTGGCAATTTCTCCAATTTGGTCTGACCGCTAAGTCCTTGGATTGGTCTTGGACTGAATACTTTCGAGCTGCACCAGACACTGCACTCGGCAACATTGAGCCCATTCTCGGGACAATTAACTTATTCAAATGCTATCGATCTGGACTCAATTCTTCTTCTAATGATATACAATGAAATATATTGACCTATAAGATTATACTCAGCATATCCCATCATCTCGCCTGACCATCATGTCTTTTCATTTAGTCCAACCATTGCACCCTTCCGCTTCTCAACAAGGACTCCTCCCGGCGGCCCTTATATCAACCGACTGATACCAAAGGCTCAAATGCGCTCAAAGAACATGTGACTCAAGACAAGAGCGATTTCGAATTGTTTATCGCGCAACGAATCTTGTCAACACCCGAGAAGCTTGGCGTTGAAAGCTCTGCACCCGAGAGCTGCTCGCACTCTATGCTCGCTGTTGACAGCTTTCTCGGGTTGACCCAGTATTGGAATCGAAAATAGTTTAACAAGGCCATCCCCGTATACGTGACAGGCACATACCGCGCTCCCCGTCGAATCCACCACAAAGACACCTTCGCCGCCCAGCTTGCGCTGACGAGCGCCGGTCCCATAGCCGATGAAAACGCCGCTGGGACAATGTGCCGGTAAATGAACGTCTCGTCCTTGTAGTATGTTCGAGCAAATGGAACGAAGGCACGCTTCGAGTCGGTATAAGCACGCATGTCATCCGTCCATGCGCCGTGAAGCTCGGCCTCACTTCCGACGTACCATACTTCCGGGAGTAACATAGATCTCGGTGGCTTGCGGACGCGCATGAATGTGTCGATGATAGCAACTGCGCTTTCACAGTTGGCTTTGAATGCGTCGCCGGGCCCCTTTGATCCGTGGGCCAGTACCAGAATGTCGGTGTTCTGAAGAGTGGTTTCCAGTCCGTGGTAATTGTCATACGTCCAATCACTTCCGAAATGTACCGTCTGGATTGATGTGCCTCTTTCCTGGCCAAGTTCCTTCAGTAAAGCCTGCCCGAACGCCCCGCGTGCGCCTGTGATGGTAATGCGTCTACTTCGCAACGTTGCGGCCGTGCCAAACCACCAATCCACAAGGCGGATCATGGATCCGAAATAGCCGCGAGGGTCTATGTGGTGAAGGGCGTGGTACTCAGGTCCGACCATGACTGAGTAGGGGTCTTTGGGTAAGCGATTGTAAGGGATGTGGTTCGAGTCTCTACCTTCATCCCAAGCGACTATACCTGAGCGAATGACGACGAACAACAAGGCGAGTACAATATCCTGATTCGCAGGCGGAGACATCCCGACAGCCACGACGCGAGTCAGCTGCCAGCTCGCTAGGCTCCCCGCCACCTGGCAAAGAAGCTCTAGTTGCAGGTGGTAGAGGAGGTTCCGGGACGAAAATGATGAATTGAAGTTGAGTCGTTGATCGAAATACTGATGGTGAGCGACATGGATTCGTGCCAAGCGACGGAGGATGGGATGTGACCATCGACCGGACTGATGAGCTGCCCAGTGAACCAGGTCAAAAAAGACGGATCCAACCACAACGTGGGCGGCGGACAGGGTAAGACAGCACACCAGTCCCCATGGAGACTGATCAGCGAAGAAGTTGTAGGCCGAAAACATCATAATAAGCTTATTAGACTGACGTTTATTCCCCGATTGATAAGATTGTAGGACGGTTTATGTGGACACGGAGTGATACTTTATAGCAGTAACAAGATGCTCTATTTCTGTATGAGAAACACAGGTCATAAGTCAATTTCCATGCGACGTCGAAAGCCTCCTCTGTGCCTCCTTTTCAGTGGGGTTAATAATTTGAACTTCACATTCATGCCCCAGCTAGCCCCCGTGAAGTCTAGATCGGCCCCTGGAGCCGATAATTGGACAGTGCACTCGACAAAAGACTGATACGCAAATACTACGAAACTCGGTCCTACTGCCGAGAATTGAAAATGGTACGCCTGAGGCTCGAAGATTACGTCGCTTTCGGGTCGAAGTCGCACGACATGCTAGTTGACAGGCCCAGGCTAAGCTCTTTGGGCACTAACCTGTCGGGTCACCGTTCCAGCTACCAGAATAGTAATTTCTACAGGTGATGGCCGTGTGAGTGGCTGAGTTGCCGGCTAGGCTTCCTCTTCCTTGCTTGTAAGATTTTACCCGCAGAGAATTGTTCAACTCTTAGTAACCGTTATGGCTGGGTCAGGGGACGACCTGAAACGAAAGAGGATGTCGCCGTAGAGTGGAAATGATGTATAATAGTGCTTCAGCTGGCATCTAGCAACTCGACACACGTATTGCCAGGAGACATGACACGAGAGAATAGAAGGGCCGCTCGGATTTGACCCTCCTCCCCACCTTGGGGCGCAGCCGCGTTCGTCGTATTGCGTTCCGCGTATTTATTCTACGTATCTAACTTTCTTTAATTTCAGTTCTCGCGTATGTACCCACTCAAAAAATCTGCCTTGTAGAGTGCCTATCCTGCTTGCAACCAGTCTCTGCCTCTTTTGGGGCGTCTCTTTTGGCACCATGTTTATATGCAGTGACGTACTACGGTGGCGGAGTTACCAGGGGCTGCTGCCTCTGCGCTGATATGCCGGTACCTTTGTTAGTCGTTATCGTGAGCTGAGTGGGGCAGGTACTGAGTTGAGCGCTCTGGGTCGTTATTTTTAAATACGCGTCTTATGCCGGATTTTCAGGGGGAGGAGAAACAGTCGGATTTCAAAACAGTGATTGTGGATCTCATAATCGGGTTTAAAACAATATGGAGTACTACGTAGTAGAGGGGGATTGACTTCAGTGCTGCGCTATTGGGCTTAGCCCCCTTCGCTTCTTCGCAGATGACGAGACCGAATGCGAGAACCCGACATCTCAGACCAATTGAGCAACAATTGAAATGGGTGGCTTGCGGTTCACCATTCCCTTTCTAGTCATTTCAAAACCTTGATGCGGGGGTTTCAACCAACTATGATTATAAAGCCATTCTGTTAGCGACCATCGATGCCGTTGGGACAAGCTCTCATGCCTTACAAGTGGTTCCGGCGATCCCGCTGAGGCCTACCTACAGTGGATCCGGCTCGGACTCGACCCCTTTTCCCGGATCATGTACGAAGCACGAGGTAGCTTGCCCCAGCCCCAGGGGTAGACCATTTAGCAGCTCGAGGAGCTGATCGCAGTCCGAGCGGGAACGAGCGAGAACGAGCCAGAACGAGGTACCTAAAATGACATGACGTTTCAGTTGGTGTGTAAGCCTCCCAAGACTCACCGAGCTCGCCGCCCTACCATTTCCCAAAAAACAGCCCTACCAAGACTCAGATCAACCTTGGCCAACCGCTAGTCGCCGTTGTCCAGCCGGCAATGCTCCCTCTAAACCGGTTCTCCGACCTGCCGCCAAGCCACAAAACCAAGCTAAACGCTGCTAGTGATGCGGCGCGAGATCGATAGCTAGCTGTGTCTTTCCGACGTCGCCGAGTTCATGGAGTACAAAAATCTTCCTCCATTGCCAAATATGCAATACAATCGGTGGGAGAGGAGATATTTCACCAGATCAGCGTGGCGATAACGGCCATGACGATGTTGCCGCGCAGTATGTAGCGCCCATGGCCAAGAGAGTGGGCCTGTCCATCGAGGGCGTATCTTTAAACAGGATCAAGGTGTCACTCGATGCCACAGTGCGCCTGGGTCTCGTGTCCTTTTCGCTGCTCGACTTCTCCTTCACCGTCGACCTGGGCGTCATCAAGCCCGCATACGGCTTTGCGAAGCTCATCCACATGGCAGGCGTGCGTGGCATGGCGGCCGCCTTCGACAAGCCCCTGACACGCATCGCCGGCTTGCTGATGAGCTTCGGCGACGATGGCGATATTGACGAGTCCAAGCCCCAGGGCTTCACCGGCGCCGTGGTGGTATCAATGGCCGCTTGAAGAGCGTGGCCGGCGGCGCGTACGAGGAGCTGCGCACGGCGGGCGCCATCAACAGGCCCATGTTCATGTTTGCCATGCTGCAAGGTCCCCCATTACCAAGCTTAGTGCTGCCGAGATTAATGGTTTGACGGGCGGCTTTGGGTACGACTCGCATCTAGCCCTCCTAGACGTGGCGCAGGTGCCCGAGTTTCCCATCATCGCTATAAACAAGAGCGGTGCCTCGCCGCTCCCGGGAGGCACGCTCGCTCAGTTGTCTGGGCTGATGGGATGAGGAGGTGAGAAGGCGTGGGTGAAGGCTATGCCGGGGGATATGTGGTTTGTCACAGGTGAGTGACGAGTCTTGAATAACTCTTCATGCACTTCCACCCATGTCACTTCGACGCTTCCGTCGGCATCGCCATATACGACAGCGTCACCCTCTCCTGCTTGCTCTTCACACTGCATCTAGACCCGCTCGAACTCTCGGCCAACCTGACCTGCGCGGCTCGCCGCCGGTTGCGATGCCGCCCTTGGACGTGGAGTACTTTATCCGCATGGTCAAGAACGTCGCTAAGGATGCGAGCCAGGAAGACGTGGATAAGACACTAGCCCATCCGCTGTCCATCACCCGGGGCGCCGTCACGCCAGACCGGCCCGCAGGGACCGAGACGAGTACGGCGGAGATACGGCCGTCACAGATGTCGTTCGAGGTCCAGGCACGCGTGCCCATGCTGTTGGCCATGGCTGGAAAGGATCTCAAGAACGACGCGGTCAATGAGGGTAGTAAGGTCATGACGCCTCGGATCTTCGCCCGGCTCATGCAGCTGATGTCGTAAAGGATCCTAATATCAAGCCGATTCTACGCGTCAGGGAGCTTAAGGGCGACGACGGACTCAATCTCACGGGATGTCTAAGCTGTGGAATTACCGCACCGCGGAGTTGAACCCCGCATTAGATATCCGGGTAAATGGTACGAATTCTGGGGTATGTAAGGGTCTGTTGCCCTCAAGATTGCCTAGCTCATAGCCGGTCTTTACAAAGATCCCCACGATCAGTGAGTGATTTCTGAGGAGAAGCGGGCGCCTCGGGTGGACTGGGTGGACGTGCCCACCTTAGTGCCCCGGTGGACGGGTGGACGGGTGGACATTGAAAGACGGTGATCGGATTAGTTAAAGGGAATGATTGCCTGTATGGATATAGTTATCTCACTGAAGTCGCAACTACGATACGTCGGTTTATGTCAGATGAATTATCACAACCCTATCATTCCGGGGTTTGCCCCCGACCCTTCCGTCATTTTCGTTGAATCTGAAGGAACATTCTTCCTTGTCAACTCCTCATTTCACTTCTACCCAGGCCTACCTATTTATGCTTCTAAAGACTTGCAAGATTGGGTACATATTGGTAAGCTTGACCACATCTGAATGCCACCATGACCTACTGTCGCTAACCTGCAACTTGCTCCTCAGGGAACGCGATAAATCGCGTGGGGCAGATCCCACTCGGCGACGCAAGGACAGGCATCTTTAATATCGGATGCGATCAGCCATTGGTACCAGCTGGCGGACTCTTTGCACCGACCATTCGTTGGAATCAGGGAACTTTCTACGTCGTATGCACGAACTTCTCAACCGATGACATCGGTAACGCCAAGTGTGCCAATTTTTATGTCACAACTACCGATATCTGGTCACAACAGTGGTCAGACCCCGTATACTTTGATTTCGAGGGCATTGACCCAAGCATTTTCTTCGATGATGATGGGCGGGCCTACATTCAAGGCTCTTGGCGTGACGGTCCCTTGATCGAACTGAATTGTACTATCCGCCAGTTCGAGATCGACATCAAGACTGGAAAGCGAGTCTCCGAGATCAAGCAGATATGGGAAGGCTATGCCGGGAAGAAAGACCCTGAAGGTCCCCATATTTACAAGAAAGATGGATATTACTACCTGGTGGCAGCTGAGGGCGGAACGTTTGAAGGTCATATGATATCTATCGCTCGATCGCGTAATATCTGGGGTCCTTACGAAACGGCGGAGTGCAACCCAATCTTGACAGCAAACGGGAAAGCCGAGGACATTCGGAACACGGGACACGGGGAGCTTTTCCAAGACGGCCATGGCAGGTAAGTCGGAAACCGAGTTGCACCGTCCGACTAGGAAGCTGATGCATCGTTTTAGATGGTGGTGTGTTTGTCTAGGTGTGCGCTATAACGATGGCAAGTTCCCTATGGGCAGGGAGACATTCCTGACGCCCGTCGAATGGCCAGTTGACGGCTGGCCTAAGATCGATCACCCCCAGCTGGAATTCTCTCGAGACGTTGGAGATGTGACCATCACTGGCCCCCTTGACTCGTTCAAGCCAAGTGCTGCTACGCCATTCATCCACATACGAGACCCTGCTCTTGAGGACTTCGGGATATCCAAGGACACCATCAGTCTGATTCCCCGTGCAACCGATCTTTCCTCTTTGTCTGGGTCTCCATCCTTCATAGGCCAACGGCAGCGTCACTTTACAGACACCGCGACGGTGGCGCTGGACCTGCCTTCTGACGGGGGTAACTTGAAAGCTGGTTTGACTATTTTCAAGGATGAACATCGCCATGCAGACATCTATTACGATTTGGCTTTAGGAGCGATTGTCCTCCGTCTCGCGAGTCCGCAAGAATTCCAGCATAAAGTCGATTTGATCTCCAAGGTCGCCATCACCAAGGGATTGACAGGCAAACTTGGCTTGCGGATACAATCCAGCATGCGGGATTATTCCTTCTCCTTCTCAAGTGATGGAGAAGAAGACTGGAGGACGATTGGTTCTGTTCCTTTAGAGTCATTTGCCCAGAAAGATTTTACGGGTACTTTATTTGGAGTGTTTGCGGTGGGTGACTCTACTACAGAAGATGAAAAATGTTTAGTTACTTTCCGTAGCTTCCAGATTAAATACTAGGTAGGATCTACATATTATGAACCGGGCATTGAACTAGAGTCTATTGTGAAGGTGCTGATGGGCACCCTGGAACTTTAGTACGGGTAAGCCCTTCTGCTAAACAAGGCCATAGCTCCGCCCAAGACTTTGGCAGGGCGTGCCTTTTTCTTCTCAATCTCAAGAACACTTTTTCTTTCATTGTTCCCCTACCCTAGCCGTCACAGTAGCTCCTGTCGCTAGGATTTCGATCTTCGGACATTTCGCCCGGAGCCCGGTGCGAGCCCAGAGAACCAACCTTCATTGTCCGAGCTTGTAGTCCGGTATATGCATCGGATAAACAACCTCAATTGTCCGAGCCTGAATGTAAGTTGACAGCTAGTAACAATTAAGGATAGATCGACGCGCCCAACGCTAAATAAGGTTCCAAAATAGGAGCCTATTTGAATGGGATGTGCTTTGCCCGAGCGGGGTGGGATTCAAGTAGAGGGATTGATGAGGTAGATATTGGACAGCGAAGCATTGCTAGAGGACGGTAGCATGTTTCCCTTCTTTTGCGGGAACGGCTTTGATGCCCGTCGGGGTTTTGATACGGGCCGAGATCTGGAAGTATAAGACCTCGTACTGGTTACATAAGATCGACCACGATGCTCCTCTACGTCGTCGTTGACTTAACCTCAGACCTCACCCCCCGAAGATAAGCTAAAGAGTTATTATACATTTAACTCTCTAACCATGCCGTTTCTAGTCACCTTTCCGTTGCATCTTCTTTTGGCTGGCGTAGGTTATGTTCACGCCCACTATGAGGATGGCGGTCCATTTGGCTTCGACCCGAAGGCTACGGCTACGGAAGGGGGCGGAGGCGGCGTTTGATGGGGCCTCCACCGACGCACAAATTCCCGAACTCGAGGCACAATTTTTTATGATGGCAGACGTAGATTTTGATTAGGACCGCCGCTAATGCCACTTTGATATTCTCTTCGAGCCACTAATGGTGGATCTTGATATCGATTCCCAGGAAGTCCAGTACATCTTCCAACGAGTTATGGAAAAAGGTACGATTGTCGATTCAACGCTGGATGGTCTGGCTCGACTCATGCCGAACTCTATCCTTCCTCCCGTCAGCGACGCTGCCACGTCATTTTACACGCCACAAAGGTTGTCACAGTGGAAGCAAGAAATCGGGAAAATACATAGTAAAGTGGGCAACCTTATTGTTTTTCTCCGCGAACTCATGGAGTTGGACTACAAGTTCTGGAAGGTCGGCGGTAATTTGGTTCTGGGCTCGGATGCCATCTCGCTAGCTGGAGCGGTGCCTGGCTCGACGAATCTAGAGAGTCTTGAGCTACTGGTTATGGCTGTATCCCACCACTGGAGGTGATAAAGATTGCGATCCTGAATGGAGCACGAGGTCTGGGCCTTGTTGATCGAGGGACCATTGCCGTTGGCATGTGGGCTGACTTGATTCTGCTCAATGGTAATCCGGTGGAAGATTTCAAGGCAATCTACAACGTGGGAACAGTGTTTAAAGGAGGCGTAGGATACTCTCCGACTAAGCTACAGGAGAGTGTTCGTGGCACGATTGGAATGATAAACTAAGTGTTGGATGCAAGCGTTGCAAATTGTCACAAAGAATTGAGTTCATTATATTAGACCTGGGGATGCATCTGTTCCACATTCCCGAACTTGCGACGTAAAATTTCTCAGTTTAGTGAGCATCTAATTCCTAATTAAGAGAGCTTAAAGATGGGTCAGGGATAGCTTAAGGATAGCACAAGGACAGCTGAAAGTACTCAAGTTGCCACAAAATTCGCTCAGGACAGGGCTACATATAATTTCGGGTTATTTTGAACCGCCTCTAGTGGCTGTATTCTAGCTATCTAGTCTAGGATGCCATTTATACTGAAGATGAAGAAGAAAGAAAGAAGTTCCTAAGTGCCCCTGAGCTGTGGAACGATTTCTCATCTCTAGTGTGCACAAGCCCAGTACGTCTTGCGGCACAGTCGCAAGGATATGGGCCCTGGCCCGTGACAATCTAGACTAGATAGCTAGAATACAGTTACTAGAGGCCGTTAACATATAATGCCTCTTGCGTTATAAAGGTGCTCACGCCAAGCTCGTCCAAGCTAATCTATTTAGGCAAAATGACCAGGCTGTGCTCAAGCTGAGCACCCAGACGACCAACACATGAAGCAATAGCCAGGCTGATATTCCGTCTTGTACGACGGGAAGAACATTCCATTGCTACGCTGGTTCTTGTAGATATATCGGTATTTCAACAAAGCGACGCATTGGGATGAAAGACATGCCTTAAAGTTTAGTAGGGCTTGACCTGGGCTCTGGGTTCATCACCCCTCGCCAAGCTCCCGTTGGGTTCATCGCTTCGCACGAGATTACAATAATCCATTCGCCACTTATATTGGGTATCTTCCCGGCGCACCGCAGGGGTCCGAACCGTTCCCACTTGGATCCCTTATGTTGGTATATTTGTATTCTTAATCCAGCTTGTTGCAGATTCTAGAGTCATCAGTACTAACCCCTTCTCGGCTATTCTTAAGCTCTGATTGGTAGGCAACAAAGCTGAAACCCGAAGCCGGGGTGATATGCAGTTGGTTGCGCGCATCCCGTTTCGACCAACAACCAACAGATGCAACCCTTCGGACTACAGGTACAAGAGAGGGGAAACCCTCGGCCAACTTTTCCCTCACTTTTACCCTTCCCCATAGCACTCCAAATTAGCTTTATCATTCATCAAAACACTCCTACGACATGACTTGGGATCGTTGGGAACTAGGCCAGAAGGCCATTTTCTATGACGAGAACATTCGCCCTGGCCATACCCCAGCCGCTTTGTATCCACCGCAAGTGGAGGCCTTGCGAAGATCCATGCTTGATTTCTCCTGCCTAATTATCAATCACACTGTCGGACCAGGAGGGGTTCAGGTCGACCCAATAAACGGTCAGGGAGGGTTTCAGACCGACCCTGCTTTGACAGCAGCGCACAAGACTTTCCATGAAGCGTCGAGAATATACCACGGCGGTTACTCGGAGGACACATGGGCAGGCTTCTTCAAAGATTCCTTTTTTAAACCACTTTCTGGTAGATCAAGGCCGGAGGGGGATTCACGGAGGCATGTTAGGTCCGACCGCTTCAAGTAGCTTACAGCTGATATTCATTACGCAGGGTTTCACGTTGCAATTACTACTACGATGCGTTTACAGCGTACATTTTTGACCCTGCTCCGTCGTCAATTCAATTTATCACGGCTGACCTATGTACAGCGGAGCGAACAAATCATGGGAACTATTCGGCAGTAGCGTTGATGATAATTCTGATCTCAACAGCTTTGAGAGGTCAAAGTGTCCCAAGCCGGACTACGCCTTCTACTTACCTATGTATCACATGGACGCCAGGCAAGCGATTCCCAAGGTGCCCAGCCCTGAAGGTCGACAATGGAATCTAGCTCAGGAGCACTCGCTCGCGGGGGGTTTTTCATGGTCCAACCTTAAAGAACTATTCGCATTTGGACTACGACCGACGCCCTTTCGAGTTTTCCACAAACCCCCTCAAGAAGCAAACCTCAATTCCTATCCTTGGCTTCTCATCGAGCACAAGAAGGAGGGAGTCAGCGGAGCAGAACAGACAGTTAGCTGCCAGGCGGCCAACGGCGCAGCATGCGCGGTCAAGCTCAGTCAAATCTCGGCGAGGTACGCTATGGTGCTGCCCAGCCACGCACATATTCCTCCCATGCCAACCGTCACAACCATTGGATCAAAAGTCAAAGTTTGGATTACATACTATGCTGAAGACTTCCACGCTCCTTGTTTGAGCACGAAATATTCAATTGATGTGGTGTGGAAGAAACGCAAGCAGGGCACCGTAAGTTAGCATTACCGAAGGCTTTGACTGGTTTCTTGCCATGTTACTTGTATCTATACTAACAAAATTCTGTAGGTAATGAGAGCTATTTGGGAGGGAGATGTCGCCAAGCTCGAAGATATCATCATGTTTCAAGCGATCCTTGAAAACACACACACTTGGGCTATGCGTGTGTTCAAGCCGCTGATGTCTTCCTACATTGAGCAATGGAGACATGTACATTGCCAAGTTGGAATGTTTGCGACAAGCTCTGCACTCCTTCGTCAGGAGCAGACTATGGCACGTTGCCAGTCGATTATACCGATAGTTCAAGATCTCTTGGACAATCATTCTTCGGTTGAGATCGATGATAGTAAGCATCCTAAGGTCACACCAGTATTTTTAGGCATGCTTGTTCAACAAATTGTCACTTCGGAGCGCCAAGCACTCGCTGAAGAGGTGGACCGTGTCATCAAAGAAAGACTTGAGGCTCTGACACCGAGCTGGCAGATGACTGTTACTCAAAGAACTACTGTCGAAACGCCACATACGAGCCAGCGCCGAAGGACACGCGCGAGTAGCAACCAATCGACTGCTCAAAGCCTGGGTTCAATGGAGGATGATCCTGATGATAGCACCTACCAGGACTCAAATAGGACAAGGTCTCCCAAGTCTGCAGGATCGGTTTCTGAACACTCAGACGCGGGGAGCGTTCGCGAGCAAAGTACACGCTCTAATTCACAAACCCATTCACTGATCCAGTCACCAACTGCGTCACCATCCAGAGAAACAGTGGCAGAGGAATTGCTCCATACCCCAGACACGCGACATGGAGGCTCCACACCGTTATTTGGGAGTGCTATTCCAGAACCACCTAGTGTAAGCACACCTAAAGCAAACACGCCTTTGAGTCCAGGGTCTCCTAGTCACTTTGATACTCCCAATATTGAGTCGCTCTTTCAAACCCCAAGTCCCGGAACCTCAACGGGAAAAGCACCACCCGAAGCACCTATTTTCTCTTCCCCCGACGATGGTCCAAAACGGCCTCGCGCGCCAATTTTTACTCCACCGACCTTGCCTTCTGACATCCCGACGATTGATTGGGAGGCAGCGCGCGAGGATATTGAGGCAAGGCGGCTGGGTGAGTTTTACACTGCTCGGCTGGGCTCGCGCCCAAGCAAGGCCACTATGTCTGAGCCTAATTTGGAGAGCGGCGACAAGACAGGAGATTCCGGTGTGATTGACCTCACGAATGACAGTCAGGAATCATAGTGCTATGAGCTGTATGAAATTAACTAGATGTCTTGTTTGAATTCAACAGTTCAATTCGCGGCTGTCGTCACAAATCCGAATATCCTATTATTAGTGGCAGACATCCTGCCGCTGTTTCGCGACCCCAGCTCAGCTCTAGGAACGGAAATGGAGTTTGGTGTGCTTGGGTTTCGTCTCCCAGTTATTGACATAAATACCCAACTTGGACTAGCATCGCATTGTGGAAAGAGGCTACAGTTCTTCTAGGTTTCTGAACTGGTTGGCACTTTGATTGTGTGCTTAACAGATTATGTGAGATAAATAACCTAGGGAACAGCTATCCTGCGCCATTAAGCAGCGATTGGATTAGGAACAGCCGACTCCTCGAGCTCCTCCTTGTCCTCCTTCTGTGCCTCGCGCAAAGAAGTCATATACTCAGGGTTCTTGCTGTAGAACAGAGCATCACGAAGTTCGCCGTAGATAGCCTTACGCAAGCTGAGATCCGATGTCTCAAAATACTGGTTGACCGGCACACGTAGAGTGTTGCTCTTGTGAAAAAGATTCTTCATAGGCTAAGCTAGAACGTTGCACTATTGTAGATACTCGAAGTAATCAGTATTTGTGAAGGGAATAATACTATTGAAGAAATACACAAATACATAACGTATATTAGTTCATTTATCGTCTAGTTTTATTTCATTGGTTGCGAAAAGAATTCCGTGGCGTGAGGGGGACAGTGGACTCAGGGAAAATATAAATAATGCACTTTAAATGACTCTAGAATTTACAGAATTGCTTGAGGCAGTCTCGTAGTTGTTATCTTTCTCTATTCTCAAACGAAATTCGTTATAATACAATCAACATAGAATAGAATGGTGTTTTATAATTCCGCCAATTAGCAAGAGGCGACGCTGGGAACAGCCTTGCAGCTGCCGTAGCTCTTGCCACCAGTAACAGCGACCTTGGACCAAGTCCAGTTGGAGCAGCCAGTGGTACCGCAAACAATGACAACATTGTAGCCACTGGAAGAAACACCGCCGGTGCCGGTAATGTTAGAGATGGTGAGACCGGTGATCGGGACGCCGCTGGTGGCGGTGCCCTTGAGGTCGCCTCCGTCGTAGTTCTGCTCGATGATGATTCCGTAGCTAGTATATGGTTAGATGGAGTTGGTGAGATTCTTGTAGAAAGAACTTACTTCGTAATACCTGACATGGTGATGCCATCATAGGTAACGCCGGACACGGAGCCAGTGGCGCCAGAAACAGTCTTAATTCGGATGGCTTATTTGAATTAGCAATTAGTGACATGGAAAACTGTTTTACAAAGGGCCGCTACTCACCTTGAACAGAGTTCTTAACTTGACTGTTCAGGAACTTGACGTTGGAAACCTTGTTGTTGTCACGGCCACCAACGCTGCCGATTGATAGACCGTGGCCACCCGAGCAAAGGCCGCCAGTGAAGGTGATATCCTAAGTAATAGTGTTAATAAGGGCAGGGAATCGGGCTGATGCGTCAACTTACGCTTCCAGAGTTGACAGCAACACAGTCATCCTGGTTGTACACCTTGGCATTGGTAATTGTGACACTGGAGCTATCACCAATATCAAATCCATCGGTGTTGTGACCTCCAGCAGAGTCACCAGCGCTGTTATCAATGATCATGTTGTTGATGGCCAGGCCAGCGACGTCAGAAATGCTGACAGCCATGAGGGGGGTGTTCAGGATGTGGAGGTCATTGATAGTCGACGTGGTCAAGTCATGAGCATAGAAGAACTTGGGCTTGACCTTTCCATCAGTGCCCTGGCCGTCCCACCATCGAGCACCTCCGGCATCCAAGGTAGCACTGGCACCATCAACGGTGACGCTCGTTCCGGCGATGCGGAGGAGAGGACCGGCCCATTCTTTGTAGCCCCAGGTGGTAGTTCCCTTGAAGATGACCTGAGGACAATAAGTAAGTTAAAAGGAGACGCAGGTGGGAAAAGTATGGTTTCGTACATGAGTGTTGGCGTTCAAGCTACCGAGGTCAAGAGTAGTACCGGAGGGAACAGCAATATTGCTCAAAACAATGGTTGCACATGACTTCTGCGAAGCACTGGCCGAAGCGGCACCAGCTGAGCCCGTGAAGGTGCAAGTAGTCGCCCGCTTGTCGAGATCAGGAGCCTGAGTAACGATGGGTGCAGCAGGGCTGGCAATTGCAGATCCTGCCAGAGCGGCGAGGAGAAGAGGGAAGATCTTAGTCATGGTGAAGAGTGAGGATGGAGAGTGAGTAGGTGTCCTTGAAAGCAGAGTCGATGGATTGTCTTGCTGATGATCACCCTTTGATCGCGATGTAAGAGCCCTCTTATACAGTTTCAAGAGTCCATATGATATATTGAACAATGATACGATGAACTGCTATGAGGTTTCCAACTACCCCCTAGGGCTCTCTTGTCCAGGCCTGCTGGTCCTGGTCCTTCACCACTTGAAATTGTTATTCCTCCAATCGCCTGTAACACCACGAAGGCCTTCCTGACTTCCCTGGGCTAGAGCCATCCAAAATAGGATTAGTAATTGACACTTCAAGTCCCTGAAGTTTACGAAACCCAGAGACTTGGTTGAGAGTTCGGTGTTAGTTGCCGGACCCCGCACACCGAACAAGCCACCCCCCTGTAGCGGGTGCCGGCGGACCGAACATAGGTAATTTTCCGCCATTTAAGGGACAATCCATGTCTGACTAGTACCATAATTTCCTAAACCGGGTTTCGGAACAAACGGAGTGCCACTGACATATCAAGTTTAGTATCTTTGAGGCAGTGTGAAGACGTATTCGGCCCTTGACTCAAACGTCTAGGCCATAAAACAAACCAAATGGCCAGATATGGATACTGAATCAACTAATTTCCGTATTAGATGGAAGATTATAAACTGTAAAACCCATGATCACTTGGCAGAAAACGTGACGCGCGTCCTCTCACCATAGCCATCTAGCGGCGGTGAGTCCGACGCTACTCGATTTACTCCGTAGACCGACACGTAAAGCTCGAGCCTCAATTGGCGCCATTAGTGTAGCAAAGGTTATTTACGCTAAACCATAAATACCTAAAGCTGGCTGTTCATGTGTAATTGTGTTTTGCCAAGCTATATAGCACCATCAACACCAAAGCAATACGGAGTGGTCCTAAGATGTTTTGGTCACAAGCCTGCATCGTGCAATCCTCTTTGCTTTGGAAGCCAAGGTCCTTCAAGAAAAGGAAAATTTCCCGCAATACTAGATTACTGGATGGATAGCAAGCTAATTGGAACTGAACTATCATACTATACTTGTAAAGATGAGGAATATTCATACCTCCAAAACTTCCAGCATCTCATGCCATTATACTCTTTCTGAAAAATTCGTCATCAAGCTAGGTCTGTAGGATGCATAGTGATCGGGATTTTTCAAGAATATAGTAGAAAAAGAATGAATCGAGTGTTGCAGCAACTGGGTCATAAGTCCCAAAAATTGGTACAAGGAAAATAATGTATGAAGCTGCAAAACTAATACGCCCCCCCCCCCCCGACTTGCTCAAAGGCGGCCGGTCCTTGTAAACCCTGATAGCCGGTTCCATCCCTGCTAGCCACGATTCCCCACAGCGCCATTGGAGTCAAAACACTAGGTGGCGATGCAACCGCGTTTCCGAGACCTCCCATGTCGTCGATATCGGTGCGAGCTCGGCACGCTAGACGGGAGGCTTACGTGTGTGCTGTACCTTAATCTGCCCCTATATCTTTCCAACGGCCCGGCGGCTGGGCCCGTCTGAGCACATACATTAGCGTATCATCACTTTCCTCTTTATATCTTATCTACACCTTTGGCATCGTGGACACGGGCAACGAAGGGGCCAACTCACATGGTATCACTACACTTTTGCGTAAGTTAACTGATAATGTGTGATTCTTCTCTCTCGTGGCATGTACAAGTCGTTAGAGATTCGAGGACATGGTGACCAGTAGTTTAGGACGGTCCCGAAGGGCTGGTGCCCAATGTCTGTAAATTAAAACCGGAGCGGAAATGGCACGAAAACATTGGCTCCTACCCGGGACTGACTTGTTTCGTCGATATTATTGTCCCCATCGCATATCCTGGGCTAGGGGTGAATGTGCACCCTATCGATACTATGGTTCCATATAATAGAAGCCTAAGAGCAAAAGGGTTGGATTGGAACTGGGTAGAACTAGTATTGTTAATCTGTGTCAAAAGTCCTACACGTAAAATCGAAATTCTCCTTTCGCCTCTAATCGCAATTCTGATTATACAAGCAGTGGAGTCCAACCAATCCATTTCACCAAGCACGTATGAACCGACCTTTCCACCGCGCTCTCAAGTGTCATGTAGAGCTGCTGCGACGTCGTAGAAGACGCAACAAGGCAAGACAATGCGGATAGGTGTAGTTGAGTTTTTAGAATAGAAGAGGTTTGCCCTGTTCTGTGTAAGAGTGACCTAGTTAGCTAGTTGTCCTACATTCATTAAACTCCCTGAATATTGACCAGTACCAAGTTACCACACTGATTGTTAATTATTTAAGGGTCTTGGGTGTAATTCGCCCGAAACGCACCCTGCCCCTGTCTTGACACGTTACCATCACCAAAACTCGCCCACTTTTCGCTGATTACCTATTCGCCAAATGTATCCTCTACAATCCTTCTCGGCTTCACGGCACGCCGGGGATTCCGCTTATATATCGGTCTCTCCCACTGAGGCCACGACTCATTCTTGCTTATCTGTCACATTCGTCGGTGAGCCGGCCGTAAATATAAAGAGGGCCGGTAACCTGAAATCTAAACCGAATTGCGCCCGTGATTGAACATTTGCAAAACTTCTCGCTATGGAACCCAAGTCACCCCTTCCGTCGCATTTGGGCGTGGAGTCAATCGCCTACAAGCGGATGGATTGGACACGATGGTTTATTGTACCCCGGATGTACGCGCAATTAGTTTCCCGCCATTGGCATTCAGCTTTAATCTACTAACGTATGAGTCAAGGTTTATTATAACTCTCAGTGCTGTTTCCTTCGTTCCCCAGTATGACCGAATCCGGTCGCACGGAAACTGCGATGGCATCACCAGTTGCTACATCCTGTTCAGCCTAATTGTAGCAACAGAACAGTTTGCGCGCATATTTGCTTTCTTCGTCGCTATTGATAACAGAGAACAATGCCTCATAGAAGCGCCATCGAACGCTCATGATAGGTTGAACCTCGCCCAGTGTACAGTTCTCTGGCTCTGCAACTTATTTCTGTGAGAAAACCCCATGCCCGAGGCGAGTGCGACGTGGAATAGAAGCTAACCTGATATGTCACGGTCAAGGTTTGGACTATATCTCTTCTATTCTTCCGTGGGGGCTGTTTCCAAAATTTCCATGGTCTTGATTTATGTTGCTTTTCTTTCTAGCTCAGTTGGTCCCTTCATGTGGCTGACTACACTTCCCCCAAGTCACTCACGAGACTTCTATAAAAGTCGACCCTGGCGCATGTGCATACTACAGTTTATGCATGGCCCATTTTATAACCCTATCTTCACTATAATGAGCATCTTTGGGCTGCTTGTTCAGCTACAATACACCCGGTCGCGCTCTGATCCTGGAGCGCTGAGTATTGTTAGTCTGAGGACGCAAGCTCTCGTATTTTGGATTCTAAGCATTGTATGGGGGTTTTTCTTTCGGTTTTCTCCAGTTGCCGGAACAGCTGGGTGGGGTCCCATACTTCAGAGTGTGTCTATGGCCGCCACGTATTTTGCAGGCTGGTATAAGTTGATTGGTTGGACCGCTACGAATAGCGTGGTGTTTGCCATCGGGCAGGGATTAATATCATTAGCTGCGACTGGCACTATTTGAGCACGACTGTGCCGAGATATTGTTACTGGATTTGGAATACCCCGTGGTAAAGTCGATGCAAGTCCAGGTCCAGCTACAATATTTGGTTGAGTTAGATAAGGGACCAAAAAAAATATGATCATGACGCCATGTCTCAGTCGAGCTGAGACGAGTCACAGCTGTTTAATTATTTTCGGCCATCTTCGGTCACATGCATGAATAATGCTCCAATCGTGCGTAACAGTTACGAAATCCCCCCGTCCCATCATCCCCTTACATTTGAATCCGTCCACGATTTTCCTATGTATCAGGCCGATAAGGTCTTATCGGCCACCCCCTTACGGCTAATCTCCGCGTAAATACCCCTACCCCACTGCGTCATGGCGGGGGACTGTCCCGAATTTTTTCTTTGCGCACCGGTGGATTTGGTTTTGGAGGGGCACGCCGTCAAAATTTCAGTTGGATTGGGCTGCATCTCGACTGCATCTACAGAGCATCTGGAACTGGACTTCGAGTTTCTGGACTGATTAATTGCCGGCAGTCAGGTCAACTCACCTAAGTCGACACCGAAACTCCACCTCTGCCTCGAGGCACTCCCACTACACCGTCGCATCGCATCGCACCCCGCCATCACAATGGCCAAGCGCACCGCCGAAACCGAGCACGGCGATGCGCCTCTCAAGGGCGGCGACCGCCCCGAGAAGATGGACGTCGACGACAACCACATGGGCGAGTTCGAAGATGAGTTCGAGGACGAGTTCGAGAGCGAAGACGAGATCTTCGAGGCTGGCGTGGACGGCCGGCCAGATGCTGAGCGAGAGGCTGATGAGAAGGCCGCTGGTACGTTTTACCTGTTGTGGATTTTAGTCTAGAGGAAACCGAGCTGAAAATACCTCCTAGACGCCATGGACGTCGATCAAGGAACCTTCATCGTCGGACGAAGCAAGCTCGAGCCCGGCCAGACCCTCGCCCCCGATCTGACCACCTACGAGATGCTGCACAACCTCAGCACTCCCTGGCCGTGCCTCTCCTTCGACATCGTCAAGGACGGCCTGGGAGATGCCCGCAAGGCCTATCCCGCTACTATGTACACCGTCGCCGGTACTCAAGCCGAGTCTGCCAAGGCTGCCGACAACCAGATCATGGTCATGAAGTTCAGTGGCCTCAGCAAGATGGACCGCGGCGACGAGTCCGACTCGGACGGCGACGACGACGAGGACTCCGACCCTATTCTCGAGAGCAAGTCTATCCCCATCAGCTCCACCACCAACCGAATCCGCTCGCACCAGATCCCCAGCCAAGAGCTCGGTCGACCCCCGACGACCCTCACAGCCACCATGACCGAGTCTTCCAACGTCTTCATCCACGATATCACTCCTCACCTGACCTCGTTCGACAACCCGGGCACCACCATCTCGGCCCAGCAGAACAAGCCCATCTCCACCATCAGGGCCCACAAGAGCGAGGGATACGCGCTGGATTGGTCGCCCACCGTCCCCGGCGGGAAGCTGCTGACCGGCGACAACGACGGCCTCATCTACATGACTTCCCGCACCGACGGCGGCGGCTGGGTCACCGACAACCGCGCCTTCCAGGGCCACACCAGCAGTGTCGAGGAGCTGCAATGGTCGCCGTCTGAGCAGTCCGTCTTCGCCTCCGCATCAAGCGACGGCACCATCCGCGTCTGGGACGTGCGATCCAAGTCGCGCAAGGCCGCCATCACCGTCCAGGTGTCCAACGTCGACGTCAACGTCATGTCGTGGTCGCGCCAGACCTCTCACCTGTTGGCCTCTGGCGACGACAACGGCGTGTGGGGAGTGTGGGATCTGCGACAGTGGAAGGCCGACGCGCAGAAGCCGCAGCCCATTGCCAGCTTCGACTTCCACAAGGAGCAGATCACCAGCGTTGAGTGGCACCCGACCGACGACTCCATCATGGCGGTGGCAGCGGCCGATAACACGGTGACGCTGTGGGATTTGGCTGTCGAGCTGGACGACGAGGAGAGCAAGGACACGGCTGGCGTCAAGGATGTGCCGCCGCAGCTGCTGTTTGTGCACTACCTCAAGGACGTCAAGGAGGTGCACTGGCACCCGCAGATCACCGGCAGCCTGGTGGCTACGGGCGAGGAGTTTAGCGTTTTCCGAACCATCAGCGTATAAGACAAAGATGATAAAGATGGAGGGCAAAAAAGTGGCGGATGGATCTGGCTATGGAACCACGCTACGTAAAAGAGTGGACGGATATGACGACGGGAATCATGGCACGAAAAGGGATGGAAGACCCACTGGGAGAAGACAACATGGACGACGGTATGGCGCATCATGATTCAAGTGCAAGCGATAGAGTGATACATTTTGGTCAACAAGCACAGTTTCCAGACCCGGTCACGACGTGCGACATTTGAAATGAGTGTGGCAGCTGTCTCTCCACTGGCAGCTGTCGTCTTGCAACGGACGAAATTTGATGTCTCTGCTGCAGCCGTCACCTCGCATCGGACGAATTTGCAAGTCCCGCACGTTCAACGATAGTTACATTTTCTCCCCGGTGCTCTGCGACGCTGAAACTCCAGAGGAGAGACGGGTATTTTCTTCGCCGAGTCTCTGGTCGGCACTCAGACGGGACTGAGACGGGAGTGCAACGGGTGTGAAACGACACTCGGGAAGTGGGCGGGAGCAGTTTGCCAGCCGATGAAACAAATGACGGGTGAAAAGTGGTGGATGACAAGATCAACCTGCCAAGAGCTGCAGCTGGAACCTTTTAATCAGGCTTATCGCTCAAATTATAGCCCGCAATTGATGGACGTGCAATGTGCTTTTGCAGCGTGGTCTCGCAGCTAGTTGCGACGTGTAAGTGATGTGTCGCACGGGCGCGTCTAAGCGGAGTGGACGAGAGTGGACATCTGAGTCAAAAGACAGCAAGGGATAGGATGCCAAGGATATATGATCGCATTGCTCTCAATAGCGTCTGGGCAATTGACTCTCGTATTAATCCCACCGGCACACGGCACAAGGCTGGGCGATTATCAGCTTGGCGTTTATAACCCGACGAGCCAAGTGAGACAGACAGGCGGACAGACAGACCCCTGGACGTTTCCCAAGTTTCGCCCGTCGGGCCAACACTCCAGATTGTCAATCTGCCCCGGACCCCGATCATCGCGTCTTGTTCCACGTCTGCCCCACGATCTTACCTTCTGACACAGGGCATTCGCGGCAGCTTTTTAACATGTACGCATCGCCCTTAAGGTTAACCGCTGGCGGGTTTCGAATTGCTGGCGCGGATGACGAGGCAGGAGACGAAGAGTGTCAAATGCCCGAATGGCGGGGGACCCATGCCGAAGTACATTGGTTGACTCAGATGCCATCAATTATTGAAAGAGAGCCAAGAAGCGTAATTAAATATTTGGTGTGTTTAGGTCTAACATGTGTACAGAGAAAATTGCTTTTCTAGAAGCAACAATAGCCGTCTTTGATCCGCAAGGTGGAACTACCATCTCGGGTTGCTATTATCCGACCCACGGCGTACACCCGTCTCGTACCGAAGTCGAGGCAGGTCTCGGCCTTGGTACGTGACACACGCACAATACAGCGTACGCGTATAGCCCTGTTTGCTTGCATGCTACCGCTTGCCTCGTTTGGGACCGATAATGTGGCAGCCCGGGGTCAACTGCCAAGGTAGTACTCCGAGATGGCGGGCTAGATATCTCGGCCCCTGGTCTCACGGCAATCTAATGCGCCGAGAAGGCGTCAAGCGCTCCTGCGGGAACCCCCGCCCCTGGGATTGACCAGTGGGAAGAAGGAATCGGCGGTATTGTATTGCTTTTGAGAGGGTTGCATTGCGCTACGTCAGATAGGCCCTTGCCGCCTCCCAATCGCACGCGCCGACTGTATAACTACTGTCCAATGTTCCACTCTCCGCCTGTGTTCCGTTTTGCTCCCGTGTTCCACTTTGCTTTTATGTTCCACTTACTTCCGTATTCCTCTCCTCATATTCTCTTCTCTTCCCAGCTGCTAATGCTCTGTTAACCGTCTTGTTCACATTTGTTCGCTGCTGGCTTGTTTTCACTTCCACTTGAGTCTCTCCTTTGCTGTCACAAGCGTTCAGATCCGTGACCATGGACGCTATGCACGAGTTTGTTAATAGCCGGTCCCAGAGATGGCAGACGGGCAACTACATTCCTCTTCACAACCCGGCGCTGGACCCCAGCGAAAAGGCGTCAAATGGGTTTAGGCACATCTCACGATGTCTGATACGGGTATCTAAACTTCCGTTGATGTTGCTCATCACTTTTGTCATCTTGATACCGACACTGTTCACCCTGGTGGTGGTCAATGTGAGTTTCATTCTTGGACTTAACCACTTCGTCGAAGAACTTGTTGCTGACTCCGTCCAAAACAGGGTCATAGTTATGTCTCTGACGGCACGAATGATGTCTTTGCTCTGAGCTGGGCCAACCACATAGTACCCCCGAGCCATCCTCCGCTTCACATCGGCATTCCGAACAACATCCCCATCTATGAGACTCATACCGATTTGCCTGAGAGCTTGGATGCGACGCCGATAGTAGAAGCAGAAGATACGCCGTCGGAAGGCAACAATGATGACACCCCCGAAGTGCCACACGCGCAGCTTGAAGAACCGGAGAAGCCAGAGGAACATCATCAACCGGTGCAGACGAAGATACCCAACGCACCTGAGGCACCTGCGGAATTCATCTTTGATGAAAGTGGCAAGGAAGTCGGCAATGAACTAGATTACCTCACCGAGCAAGAGTCTGAGATCATGGCCGACATCCCCGAGCCTCCGCCTGGAAACCACCGTCTCGCCATCCTCCTCCCCGCTGATGACTCTGGTTCCGCTCTCTGCAAGGTCATATTCAGCGGAATGGCAATGGGTTACCCCAGCCCTGTTATTCTCAACTGGCAAAAGGACGTTGGAAAGACTGACGCACGCGACATTGGCAGCTCCCACCTTGCCAAAATCACAGGTGCTCTCGAGTATCTGGATGCCATCACCCGCCCAGATACCCACGAGGGAGATCGCTTGAACGACGACGACCTAGTTGTGCTCGTTGATGCCTACGATGTCTGGTGGCAACTCCCTCCGGACGTGCTGATCAAGCGATATCACGAGTCAAACAGACTCGCCAACGAGCGTCTGGCCAAGGAATGGGGCGCACGAGGCCAGATGCCTATGCAGCAGACCATCGTGGCGTCGGTTCAGAAGAGGTGCTGGCCTACTCCTGAAATGCCCGGCAACCGTCACTGCGCAGAGCTCCCCGAAAGCACTGCTCGAAAGGATCTGTACGGAGAAAGCACCGACATTGATCCAAACTTCAGCGCCAAAAAGAACCCGTATCACGACACGCGGCCCAAGTACTTCAACAGCGGCACCATCATGGGCCCGGTTGGCGACATGAAGCGATACATGCGCAGGGTCCAGGAGAGGATGGAACAATTATTGGTAAAACACCAGAAACTTTGGAGTGACCAGGGCATCTTTGCCGAAGTCTTCGGAGAGCAGGAGGTTTGGCGAACGTGGCTCCGCACCCAGCACAGGGAGTTCCCCCATGACGATATTACCAAGATGATGCTGGAGCGATTCGAGTATAACGTCGGCCTGGACTATAGCCAGCAGCTCTTCATTCCTACCGTGTTTGAAGAGGAGGACGGCGAAATGGTACACCTCAACAACGAGACGCACATTGCCGAACAGTCCCAGAAGCTGGGGATCAACCCCGTCCGTCTCAAGGGCGTCCCTGAGGACATCCGCAACTCCGAGATCCCGCTCAACAAGGTGGTCAGCGAAAATCAACGCGGCATCTTCGACTGGGGCGAGATGCCGCTCTACGCCGACTACTTCAGCGAGGCTATCCCGGTGGCGGTCCACCACAACGCTCACGCTGACGGCCTCAAGGCACGACGAGTATGGTGGTGGAACCGCACGTGGTACTTCCCCTACCTGCGAGAGTTGGTCGGGGCCTACCTCGAGCGACCAGCGACGCTCCAGCCGCTCGCCACGTTCGCCACCCAGGGAAAGCAAGCTGTGTACTGGCCGCCTAGCTCAGACAAGGAGAAGCGGAGGCCACGTCATTTCACGCTCAATGCTCGCAAAAGTGGGCTGCCGGAGATGAACTTTGAGATGCTGTGTCGGGAGAAGGGTGAGGATGTGAACAGTCAGCATCGGTGGTTCCAGGAGGTGTTCAGAGATGGCTTGGGCGGGCTTTGAGGTACAAATCGGGCGGCTACGTGATCTTACGACTAATACTTAATGATTTGATATGTATATCCCGTGTGTATAATAAAAGATATCCTTGTAAAATAAGATAATGGTCTCAAGAAGTCCCAAGTAAACACCGCAATTAACATAACTAAATAAATGGCTGCCATTGCTGTTCGCACCAGTCCCAAAACTTCTTGCAGTACCCGAGGCCCCCAACTTCTTCGGGAGTCATGGCATTAATGACGTCTTTCCGCGGACACTCACTATCTGGTCGAACCCGCCCCCAAGGAATAACGTAGGCGCCATTATTCTCGAGGGTGATGCTAGGTGACAACCCTGCGTAAAGTTCCGTGTATGCGCCAAACTTTGTGTCGTGGAGGATTCTGTTCATCAGCAGCATCACCATTGCGGGTGCACCCTCGTATGAGCCGGCCCTGACGTTGCCTGGGTTTTGAGCAACACTGACGATGCCGTGCTTGCCATAGCGTTGAGCCATCTCTCGACTTAGCATCCAGCTGCCGACTTTGGAAACGGCGTAATTGCGGGCTCGATCTTCGGTGCCAGTATCTAAGAGTTCAAACTCGATACCGTTGGGAGGTACTCCCTGGTCCGCTGCGATGCTGGACGTCCAGACCACCCTCACAGCTCCCGATTGGGACAGCGACGCGGCTACAGCGGCTCGCAGCTGGGGCTCAAGCAGCTGAGTGAACAGCAGAGTCGCAACGCAATGCATTCCAACCATGGACTCCAGGCCCTGAGCAGTCTTGGCGAAAGGCTCAACCCGGTAGCCTCCAGTTCCTGCATTGTTCCAAAGAACGTCGAGTTTAGATTCCTGTGATGCAAAGCTCGAGGCTGCTGACTTTACGGATTCCAAGTCGTTGAGATCGAGTTGGAGGAACTTGAGAGTTCCTGGCGTGGCAGGTGGTGGTTTGGTCTCGATGATCTGATTGATGGCATTGGAGGCGCGTTCCTATATGAATGTGAGCTTCTAGACGCTGCAGCAGGTGAAGTTCACGACAACGACCGACCTGAGATCTTGAAGCCATGTAGATAGTAGCGCCGGTTCCGTACAGGATCTTGCACAGCTCATATCCGACGCCCGAGTTACCGCCTGTCACGATAAAGACTTTGCCCCGCTGAGAAGGCACATTGTCTTCTGTAAGGGTCGGTTTCGGAGGGAACAACTGGGTGTATAAGCTGCGGAAAGCCATGGGGGGTCGATTTCCACGGATGGTTACGGATTCTGAGAAATGAATGACTAGGAAAAAAAAAAAGGAGAGATGGGAATTGAAAGCACCAACCGCTTTTAATATTTCACAAAGCTCAAACGCGGAGCGAGGTGGAAAGGCGGAGATTTTTTCCGCGTTGATGGTGGCATTAACTGCAGGCTAAAGGCGGAATTCCGCCCTTGCAGGAATAACAACAGGCAGCCGCACGCAGGAACTCTGCCGTAAGCTCAATACTATTTACAATCAGGTCTAGATTGAATCAGCCGAAAGAGTGAGGTCTTCAAAACATCTGATGCGACTTTACAAGCGCTGTTATTCGGGGGGTGTACACGACCACAAATCCAGGTCGTTACTATGTGCAAGGTAAGGCATGTGTAGGGTTCTAATTGCCGACTTATATCATCTCCTCTGGGATTTGGTGAGGACTCAAAACAAATCCCAAACTGGCTCTACCCCTCTCATCGCCTCCCAGGTATCCCAGTCCATGAGGCTCGCCTCGTTCGGTTGGGTGAGATTCGATGGTTCGATTTGGCCTAAAGCCTCGACCTCAGCCAGCGGAGACCACAGGGTAGGATTGGCAGACTGGAAATGCAGTCCGGATGGTTGGTTTCCCAGCAAACTTCCCAAAGGCTCGGAAGACTGTGGTATGCTTTCCGTTTCGAGAATCGTCGGGGTTTCGAGTGTTGGCTCATATCTGGAATTGGACGCTTGAGGCTCAATGACCATGTGATGCAGTTGGTTTGTTGGATAAGAGAGGTCATTATCTGTAGTCTCTGCAATCTTACCTACCCATTGGTCGACAGGAAGCGCAGCTAAAGTTTGTCCACCCAGCGTTTCCGCCTTCCAGCGTGTCAGTTCTCCCTCGCGGTAAGTCTCGGTTGTCTTCGCCAGTCCCACCAAAGGCAGCCAGAGACTGGCTTTCCTCGCATCCTCCGATGCTGACTCAAGTAGACCCTTTGTTGTAATCCAGACTTGCTCAGACTCCGCCCCCCAAGGCTGACGGCAGGCTTGTCGCAGGAAGACGCCAATGGCATGCCAGGGAACGTGGCCCGCCAGCTGCCAGCGCCAATTGACCCAGGTGGGCTCGGTGATCAGTGCATGAACTGCCTTGATGATCGTAATGGAGGCTTTTAGGGCAGAAAACATATAATGTTGACTGTGTGGTGTACTAGACGTTTGCGTTTTTGCCGAGACCAAAGGTCTATGGAGAACCAACTCTACTTTTGCAAAGAACAGCGATACCAGTGTCATGATGAAGTTATCAAGTGCGAGTTCCGAGTGAAGACCTTGGAGGTAGTTACTCTGAATCCTCAACTTTGCTGCTTGGAAGATCTGCAGCTTGATCTCTGCAGTGTTGGTGCAATTTGCCTGTAAAGCTTGTACAACACGCCAGATTTCACATCTGACGAGGCAGGGGATCATATTGGATGACTTTATGTTGGGTAGGGCGGCGTTGGAAGTGAAAGAATCCAGCTGCGCGTCATCTGTAGTTCCAGGCAGCTCGGTGTCAAATGAGGTTTCCGATATTGATAGGTCTGTCAGACTCGGTCTCTGGGTTTTCGAGTCGAGGAAACAAATGTGCCACCACAGGCGACGACGAAGCTCGGTTTCAAGCTGACTCTTATGGTTATCGTTCTGATGCAGTCCTAGGGATTTTGCAACCCTTATGAGAAGTCCAGTCAATGGCCATGCTGAATCGCTGGCCCCGATATGTGGCAGGACAGAGAGGTAGATGACAAATGCCTGCACGACAACGATTTGCTTGGTGACGAGGAATTCAGCTTGACCAAGAGCCTGCTCAGTTCCCAGCCGATAGCGAGCAAGAAGATGTGACTTGGGTGCGTTGAAATTGGTTGCCACGGCTTCGTCGTCCATGGATACAATGGCGGCAAGCGAAATTGCAAAGAGCAAGGGTTCCATGCTGGGGGTGAGAGAGCTGAAGTTTCCTCTTAGCTCACGAATTATCTTGTCCATGGTTGGAACGTGGAGGATTTTGATGAATAGATCAACCCTTTCAACGAATGTCTGCCAGATGAAGAGCATTTGGGAGGGTAGCGGATTCAGCGCATCCAGGGTCCCGGAGCTGGCGCCATGTCCGAAGACGAAGCCTTGATGGCCGAGATTACCACTGGGCGCCGTCTCGGGGATCGTGGAATCATTTGGCTCATTGTAATCAGCAACATCATGCACTGCTTGAAGAATGTTGTCCACCTGTCAAAGTTAGAACTGAGCCGAGTTTACTTGTAATGGGCATACCTCGTCGCAAAAGACGGACCAAAAGCGATTGCCCACATGACGACTACCGTCTTTGTCGACAACCAATCGGCCGAATTCTTCGTCAAACTCGCTTCCGGGAATAAAGCTGAGGGCGTCGCTGGCGGAACTGGTCAGAGATTGGCCGACAGATTTGGCCTCTGACTGGGTTGTATCCGGACTCGAGGTGTTGCCACTGACAGACAACGACGGGTTAGGCTGATCAGACGCTGGATTTGCACTTGGTTCACCGGGACCCTCCTCCACTTGAGCAGAAAGTTCCGTAACAACTGCTTCAAGGCGACGGAGGCGGCTCAGAAGCTCTGATTGCTTTTGCGCAGGCGACTTCCAAACTGAGGGGTCTCTGCTACGCCGCGGAACGCGCCCAGTCACTGGGTAGTGGCAGTCGATGGCGGCTCGAACGCAGTTGGAGCATGGGTCTCGCCTATCGCATCTGACCTTCCGGCGGCGGCAAATGACACAGCTCCAGATCTTAAGACCGGCATCCGAAGCCGAAGACGGTGCGGCGTCTGCTTGTCCTTCTGTCGACATACTTGCTGACAACGTCGGTGATCGGCGCTTATAACTGCCGACGCCGCTGGGAGCTGTGTGGTGATACAATTGGACACGAGGGCGGCGACCAAAGCGAGGGTGCTGGAGCCGAAACGAGACTTTTGGAACGATGGACTTGTCCCTAAGAGGCGAGGGCAATGAGATCTCGGGGCTGGATCACGGCCGAGAAGTGTGAGAGTGTGTCGAGACAAATCAGTGGAGACGGATCGGAGGTCGCTCTCGGACACGGAGCTCGGCCATGATCCCTGTCACCGAAGGATCCACAATGGAGATAAGTGCACTAACAGAGGGGACATGAGTCTGGGCGGGTATTCTGATAAATAACGCCTGAAATCCATGTATTCGATAATACTAGGTCAACCACTCCCTCACCACACCAACGCCCGAAGGCTTTTGTCTCACGGTGGCCAGATAAAATCTCCAGGCCGTCCTCTTTGTGTCCTTATGTTGCATATACTTTCGTTCTTCCATTGCAGTCCAAAGACGTCAAGATGTCCAAAACTGTAGTCATCCTCGGAGCAGGCTGGGCGGGCCTCCCTCTTGCACACAAGCTGTTGAAGTACACCGTTCCCAAACTTTCCTCTGGCCTCAAGGTGATTTTGGTATCGCCCAACAGTCACTTCTTCTGGAATGTCGCCGCCACCCGCGGATTGATCCCCGACGAAATCCCCGACGACCAGCTCTTCCTGCCAATCAAGCCAGCGTTCGATCAGTATCCAGCCCAGAACTTTGAGTTTGTCCTTGGCACAGCGGATGGCATCGACTCGACAGCAAGCACAGTTAATATCGAGTTGAATGGAGGAGCCCAGCGCACCATCTCTTACGATCATCTCATCATTGCGACAGGGTCGCGTCTGGCTAGCAACCTCCCCTTCAAGCCCATCGGAAGCCATGAAACGACAATTGCTGCGTGGACCGACTTGAAGAGCCAGGTCCAAAGTTCAAAGTCAATCCTCATTGCAGGCGCTGGGGCAACAGGTGTTGAAGTCGCAGGCGAGTTGGCGGCGAAATACGGCACCGCAAAGGAAATCACACTCTTGATCAGTGGCGAAAAGCCGCTGGAGGGCGCCCTACCCGCAGTCAGCGGTATTCTCGAGAAGGACTTGAAGCGGCTTGGTGTCAAGCTTATCTACCAAGCCCGCGTTACAGAGGCGAGGGAGGCTTCTGGTGGCAAGCGGACAGAAGTCACAGTGTCAAATGGCTCTACCATTGTTACAGACTTGTATTTGCCTCTTCACGGTGTCCGATCCAATACATCGTTCGTCCCGAGTGCTTTGTTGGACTCGGATGGTAACATTAAGCTGGATGAGAATATGCGAGCGGTTGGCACAGAGAACATCTGGGGCATCGGAGATGTGGGAAACATTGAACCTAAGCAGCTCACTGTGACGGATAACCAAATCATTTATCTGGCAACGGCACTCGATGCGGCACTAACAGGCTCAACTGTGCCTAGCCCTTACCAACCTATGAACAAGAAGATGATCTTTCTCTCGCTTGGCAGAAAGATGGCGACTGGTCAAATCGGAAACTGGAAATTATTCGGGTTCATGGTTTCTTACGTCAAGGGAAGAAAGCTATTTGTTGATACGGCACAGGGGTATGTTGGAGGGAAGCATTTGCGACATGCAGCAATGTAAGGTGAAGGACTGCACAGTCCCTTGTACGGATCGGTTGACATTAATAAACTGCCCAGCAGCTCAGAGCAAAATTCTTATACCAGGCTCAGCTTCATTCAGATAGATAAATATGATTTAATACACACCATCCTTTTCCAAGTGCCCCGACGTCCCTGACGCTAAGCTGTGGATTAGTGCATTTGCGACTGACACATCTTTGCAGGATCGCATGCACATGCATAATACGTGTGGCCATGCGGAATCATTTTTCAGCTCGTTAAACTAGTCTATTAACAAGATCTGAGCGGCGGGCCAGCCATTTAAAAGAGAGGTCATGCGGACATGAATCCCGGCCGTTCCGCCGTGTCTCCGCAAAAGCCGGGTGGAATCGGAGGCTTACCTTGACTCACTGAGGGCCTGTCCACTTCAGCCCACCTGAAAGCAATAAAGTCAATCGCCCTGCCACAATATGGAATCACTGAACTACTTTTGCATTGGTAATCGGCAATTCCGCTCTTCAAGATGGCGTTTCGAAGTTTTTCTGGAAAGATAATCACGTCGTCCGTCTGTGCGGCTCTCGTCGTTGGAGGCACTTATGGATACTTCGTGCACAGGCGCATACGAACTACTGATCCAAAGAAAATCACGACTTTCGATACCATCCCCGACTCTTTACAGCAGTCTTTGTCTGTCACCGAAATTGTCAATGCGAAACAACACCACCAGATGGCAGACTCCCGCTTTATCACGATTGAAATCCCACCAGAACATCAAAACATGACGGACGAGGTCCTGTTGGCAAGATTCACAAAGGGCTTTTTCGGCGGCCTTGTCATCGCTCCTGAGAGAATCGCCCTGCAGATATTCCGGCCAAAGTTTCTCAACTTCTCAAGCAAGTCAAACGCGATTCAATCTAGATTCTAGAACTAACCTTGGAGCAGAGATCAAGACTCCGGAGAATATTCCCAAAATATGGTACAAGAAACAGCTCTCAGAGGACCAATTGCCTCCTCTGTATTCTGAACTATTCGGAGTATTCCAGGTCATCGACACGCGAATGGACCCGAAGAGTGGCGTCAAAGACAAGCAAGACCGCACTGAGAGCTATGTCGATTTCGGCTTCTGCAGCGATCAGTCTCAATTTGCTGGAGTTCACCGATTTTCAATTGTGCGATCGAATGAGTCGTCCACTGCTGGCCAGACTGTTCAAATCCACTTACAGAGTATGACTTGCAATCCAACCGTCAATAAACCCTTCGCAATAGGCTTTTTGTTCCCGTTCCACCTGGCTTATGCCGAGTTCTTGTTTAGGGAGGGTGTCTCACAAGTAACTGGGTCACTGGGCAATGAATAATTGTAAAACAATTCTTCCCGAGGGGCTGTACGATAGACTTGTATTATTCGGAGTATGGGGTTTTAAAATAGAGACAAAAAGGGACAATACCACTTCTTCTTACTGATTCAGCAATACTGGGATCACTTGCTGCTCGGCTTAGGCCTATACAGCCTGCTCTTCTATTAATATAGATCCGCAACGAACAAGGCAGTCATTTTGGTGTTTAATTTTCAATTTATTGAAACAGTACATTCATTCGTCAAGGAGAGGACATTACAATCTAATTCTGACCAGATAACCCAAAGCAAACGCACCCATTTCCTACTCCTACTCCAACCAGGTACAAGACAGTTTAGGCCGCAACACCGACTTGGATCGGCCCCTCAGGCAGTTTGCTCCCAGCAATGTTGCACTGGCGGAAAAGGCGAACCTCATCTTCAGCAAACGCCCCGACCACGGAATGGATCAGGCCTCGGTTGTGGAACATGACAAAGTCACCCTGCTCCCAATCGTGAGGGTAGACCATCTTGGGGCCAATGCCCGGCCGCTGAAGGTCGTGGACCATCTCGCGCACCTTCTCAAGATCATCGATGACAGTGCCGTCGGCAAGATGCAGCTTGCGGATGGCGGAAGGATGGACTTGAAGAGCCAAGCGACCGGTGACTGGGTTGCGCCAGCACATGGGCAGGATCTGGATCTTCTCCTCTTCGATGGGTGGCAAGCTGTCGAGCGAAACTTCCCTGCCCTCGGACACAAGGCCGAGACCATCAGAGCGGGACTTGGCGCCGCTCATCCAAACATACGGATGAGGAGCATACTCGACTTTGCTGGTGCGAACAAACTCTTGGTCTTCAGGAGAGAGCCTGTCGTACATGGCATAACCAGAGACGAAGGCCGTAGTGCCAAGGGGAACAGTCATCTCCTCGCCAGAGTTGTCATCGTAGACGAGGGTTTGCTTGCGACCGCCAGGGACCTTGACTGCAAGCAGAGAGGTCACAACTGGTGGGGCGAGGCCATAAAGGGCCGCGTCGATGTGCCATCGGTAGAAGCGGGTGTAGTCGAGGTCCTTCTCATCGGGGATCGTGGTTGCATGGAAAGTGCGGTGGTGAGGGTGGCGAAGCTGGATGTTCTTCAGACCCTCGTATTCTTCCACGAAGCCGTTTCCGATGACCTGGACCTGGGGCTGATGAGGAATGGTCTTGAGGTCCGGGTGCAGAATCGAGCGCTTGGCATCCAGAGTCTTGCCGTGACCGTATGAACCGCCCGCCTCGGGGTCGAACTTCTGGGTGATCTCGTATTGCGCCTTGGGCGAGGCGTGGCCCTGGTTCTTGAAAACAAGAACCTGGTGGTGGAACAGGGCGTCACGGATTACGTCAAAGTCGGCATCTAAACCGTGTTAGTTTCTGGTCGAGCTGCGGCAGAATTCAAGAGGCCTTACCATAGGAGGTTACCGATTGCACGGGTATTCTCCCAAGAATTGTAGCATTTCAACAGAGCACATTGCGGGGCACATCAAATCTTACCGGTGAGGTTTTCAATGTCAACGTTGGAAACAACAGCTCCAAAGTCGATGCTGGATCCCTCGGGCGAAGGGATCGGCTGGACGGTTACTTTGGAAGACATGAGGCAGATTTTTGCAGGTCGTGGTGATTCAGTGTGTTTTTTGGAAGTGGGATATTAATCAACCGTAGTGTTGGAGTGAGTTGGGATAGACAAACTCAAGCTGGGGCATTGCTATCTATTTAAGTTGAAGATGCCGCTGTCGCACAAATCGGAGCGGGGGTCGCCGACAACCGCTATCTTTGACGGATTTATCCCGCGGACTAATCAGACCCGCCAAAGCCACGCAGCTAGCCGATTGCCGTCTCGTTATCAGCGATGATGACGCTCTAGTTGACGCCAACATTTGACTCAAAGGCAATTGGCTGGGGCTTATCAACGCCCGTTCTACTCCGTTTTGTTCAAGGTCGTCTCCGATGAGCGCAGTCTTCGGGCCGCTCCGAGAAGGTTGGTGGAGGCCATCGCTTTGGATGACTGTGAGACCGTGAGACATATTGCGTCACCTCCATTCTGCCCCTTCACCGTCCATATCAAGTGGGTACACAAGTGTACGCCAAATAATTCCGATCGCTTAACACAACCCGATATGTTCACTTGGAGAGTCCACTATTGGACGTGGATGTAGTTCAATTACCGAAAGTTTGGCTAGACTGGAAACTCATTGTTTTATCCAAATTAGGCATAATTAAGGGTTTGTGGAAACACGTCGAGTGAGTGTCTCGTTTCATGAATGGCGATGGCTGTAAACCTGAGACTCTACTTTTATCCATGAAATGGAGCTTTCTCTGCCTTACGGATACTTACTTATTGATCTACAAGGCAACGTCCGAGAAGGGAACGAATGTTGAAGATCCTGGCTATAATCCCAGTCGCTCATCACTCACGGCCCCATTTCCTGTGCTGTCATGACTTTTAGCGTCCACAGGCCAAAGGTCGTCAATCCGTAATAGGATGCAATGAGAGATTGGACAAAAAAAGAAAAGATAATATTTAAAAACAAAAGCTTTCTCGACAGCAAGTCAAACGCACGTTCGGGACAATAAAGGCATTGATGCAGCTAAAACATGGTGGTATAGACCGATACTCTCCGCAATCTAGATTCGCGCACTAAGCCTGCTATCGTACAAAATAACCTTTCTAACCCACGTCTACTCCTTGTCGCCTCCGGATCGGATCTCCGTCTTCACATATGGCAGGGCATCGCCGGGCTTAGCCCAGGTCTGGTGTTGGCCGATGCTGTTCAACTCATGCTCGTTGATGGTCGAGTGATGGTCATGGTCGGACTCAACTTCGGGCCAGGGCCGCCAGAAGTCCTTCTTGCCCTTGAAGAGTCGGGTGAGCCATCCGGGGAGCAACCCGCCGGGGATCCTCCAGGTCCACGGGTCTTTGTGCTCCCTTCCGGCAGCCTTGAGCCTGCCACCAGACGCCGTCTCAACGGCCCAAACGAGCAGCGAGATGATGATGTAGCTGCAGATTCCAGCAATCATACCGTCGGCGATGGAGTAGGTGAAGGGCATGACGGTGATGGTCAAGAAGGCCGGGACGGCATCTCCCATATAACGCCAGTTGATCTCGGTGACAGCGCGCATCATCATGGAGCCCACCAAAATCAAGACGCAGCCAGTAGCCCACGAAGGGATAGAGGCGAAGATGGGGGCAAAGAAAATGGAAATAAAGAAGCATACGCCCGTAGACATGGCCGTGATACCCGTCTTGCCTCCCTCGCTAATGCCAGCACCACTCTCGATGAAGGCTGTAACTGGGGATGTACCAAAGAGAGAGCCGATGGTGATGCTGATCGAGTCGACCATGTATGCTGTGGCCGAGCCCTCGAAATCTTGGGTATGGTCATCGATGAGATTGGCAAATCTGGCCATGGAATACAGGGTACCAGTGCAGTCGAGGATATCCACATAAAGGAAGGTGATGAGGGCCCGCCAGAACTGAGCACCGTATTGGCTAACATCCCACCGTTGCACGACAAGAATACGCTTGATAGGGTGGAACCAAACGACCTTTTTGAAGAAGTCAAAGTCATCGTCGCCCACGGGCGTGTCAGGAAAGACGGTAACCGACGTTCCCCTCGGCCAAGAGATGATGGACACGATGAGAATGCCAGCAATAATGGCGCCCTTGAACCGGAACATGGTGAGCACGACGGTAAGGAAGCCGCCGCAGAAGATGCCCAGCCATAAGGTAGGATTACGCATCTTGTGCGATCCCGGGCAAGATCCGTCTTCCAGCAGAGCGTCAACGGGGCATCCAGCCAGCTGGAGGGGCGTTGCGGTGGCGCCCTGGACCAAGCCAATACCCTGGCCGTAGGAGAGTCCGATAAGAGTAAGGAACAGGCCGATGCCGGCGCCGGTAGCCAGCTTGATGGACCTGGGGATGGCGCGTGCAAGCCACTGTCGGAGGCCGAAAATAGTCAGGCCGACGAAGAGGAGGCCTTCCACAAAGATGGCGGTCATGGCGACCTCGTACGGGATGGGGCCGGTGCCATGGAAGCCGACGACCTAGAAGAAATTAGATACTGGCTGAGAGAGTATGGAGGGAGTATACTCGCATCGTATGCGAGGTAGGCGTTTAAACCCATGCCAGTGCTGATTCCCACAGGCCTAGATTGTCAGAGTCAGCGTCTGGTTCATCTCACGCGCCTTGGGTTTGTGGGGTCCGACTCACATGTTTGCCAGCAGACCAAGGAAGAAAGTGGCAAGTGACGAGATGGCTGCCGTTCCAGTAACGAGGTCTCTCTTGACTTCGTTCTTACACAAAAGGTAGTCGGTGTTCTTGGAGCAGATGGGGTCGTCCGCGGCCGGGTTCACGCAGACACAGGTGCCTCCGGAGTCGGCGACTATACTGGAGTTGACGGCGAGGATGTACGCCATGGCAAAGAAGGTGATGATGCCGGCGCGGATCTCTGTGAGAAACTTGGAGCCATGACGCGTGCGAGCCTATTTTGCCATATCCCCCAGTCAGCCTTGTCCCGCGGATCCATTGTCAGTCATAGATGGAGTTACTCACATGACCGGAGCCTTCGAGGCGAAACCAGTTGCCCACACGGCTTGCGGCTACCCGCTCGTTGATGCTTGACGCCCAAGTCATGATGCGCACATGCAAGACCGGTGCTGCTGAAGAGGCTAATGGGTGGGCGTATAAGTTGTACGTTTGACGAATAGAGTAGATCTAGTCAAAGGAAAAGGAAGTAGGAGGGGAACATAAATAATAAGCAAAATCAGATGTCAGAGATGGGAATGGATTCTAGAATACTTCGACAAAACTTCCCTAGTTTGTTGGTACCCCCCTGTTAGACGGTGGTTACAAATGGTACCCAAGGAGGATTTAGCCGGTTTCTGACGCAGGAGGTGCTGGAAATGTCCTTCCCCATTGAGTGACACGTCCGGTCTTGGCTGCCATTGTAAATTTTACTCGCACTAATGCATGCGATATCAGGCATATCTCCCAAAACACCCATTAAAAGCTTCTTCATAGAATCAGGGTCCTTGCTCTGAATACGGTACCCCGTACGGAGTAAATTGCCGTTGGTTAAAGATTGTGGCTGAAACTATCGATGTGATTTCAAACCATCACCGGCGCCCCATACCCAGCATGGCAAAGCGTGCTTCTCTTGTTGGCTTCTAGGACCAATCATCTCCCATCATCGGGTTTCGAGCCGAGGCCAATTGCTCTCCATCTCTCCTTTCTCCCTAGCCCAAAGTATAACCAAAATCGCCTTGCATGTGAGGAGATGTTGGACTGAGCGATGCGGGCGCTGCGTCGGACCTTTGCCGCATGGTGTGGTGGATGGTACAAGGGTGTAGTGTATGGCCGGCCAACGGTGAGCAAATGTGCCTAAACTTATAAGTGCCTAGAACGAGGTATGGCGTTGGTTGGTGCAATTATAATACCGCCATGGCGGACTGCTGCTGTCGCCAAAGCGCGGAAGAATGCTTGCTCGATTTAATACACCTTACCAGTGTGTGGACTTACTTATGCTCTCCCCGACTTGTTGAAGATCGGCCGCTCGGGGTAACCACAACGTCCTCTTTGCAAATACATACAGCCAAGAATGGCTAGCCAGGCCCACCAGGTCCAGCTTCTCTTCCGCCCGTTTCGGGAGACGATGAAATGGGCCAGTCTGGGAATAGTGCATTCACAGGACAGCTCCAACGATCCCCGCCGAGGAGCTGAGCTTCAACGCGCAAGCAGCCTTCTCCTCAAAGATGCAGAGCGCGCTGTAAAGCGACTCGCCCCTTACGTCGAGAACCCGACGCCTGAATTGCACGCTTTCCTTATAGACCTGATCTGCCGAAACAGTGAGCTTAGACTTGCCTGCGCTTGATGAGGCAAATATCATCTTTTTTTTCACTACTGACCACAAGCCAACGCAGCCGACGTCATCGCCGAGGTCAGAGCTGTGGATGTTCTCCTCTATGACTTTGAGGACTATATCGAAGCCTCGTCGTACGATGAGGCCAAGTTCGACGCCCTGAGGGCCGCGACAAAGGCCCTGGCCCTGCTGTTGCTTGAGAGGATCCAGAGGTTCTTGACCGAGTCGGCGCTCGACGCACCACCGCCACCATTGCGTCCTCTGCCGCCTCTTCCAGTGCGCGCAAACATGACAAAGATTGTCACGCAGCCATTGCCGCGTCCACCCGATAATGTCGAACGCAAGGCATCAGTCCCCCGTCAGATCCATCCCGGCGACTTGGCCACGACGCTTTCGAGCAAGTTTACTACTCGACAAACAGTAGCCGAGGTGAGTCCAAGCAGCCCCGAGGGTGCTTTCGTCGGATTAGATCAACTAGAACTTGGATCCCCCATTTCCATGAGCTCCATGGCCCGGCCTGGGAGCGCAACAGGCATACGTGGCGTACAGACCACGGAGCCGCGGGGAGACTCCCCATACCGGCCGAGGCGCAGATCCTTGATGCTCAGAGACCGTATTCGCGAGGAGGAGACGTCCAGTTTCGTCGATTTTGAGTCCCAGGACCAGGACACCTATGCTTCGCCAGAGACACAGGCCTCCAAGTCCAACACGTACATGTCCTCCCACCAAAAAACGTCAAGTTCGGCCAGCCGTTGGCATCAGACCAGTGACGAGGGATCCGAACTGGGCGATTCGACAATCAACCGAAGCTACACAGCTTCAAGTCTCAACACGGCCGCTCTGGCATCCAGAGACTCGACGTTTGACCAGAAAACTTCCATTTCCTCGAGCGCCACCTCTCATTCGTCCCACCGCGCCTCTCTGCTAGGAAACGCGCCCAAGAACAGCCGGAGCATTGGCCCGGGCAGCTCTCTTTTGTTGTTGGGGGGTTTCTGCAAAGGAGCGAGAGCTTTTGCGACGGGGGGTCCCGGGCAGGCCATCAAGAAAGTCGGTGGCTCGGGGGGCAGCCAAGGTTCGAAGCAAGACTTCTCCCAAGAGATGCTGTTTGGCTCCATGCTTGCCGTTGAAACGACAATCTACGCCGAGCCCATGGCCCAGTGCTTGCATTGCGACTACAAGACGATATACTCTCAGTTGCTCCAGGATATGGATCGCGATCGTAAGTTTCCCAACCGGTCTCCTCTCCATTCGCCACGCCAATCTGTGGGTGTTGGAGTCTTTGCTGACGTCAAGGTTCTCCAGCGCTGGCCAAACAACAGGTTCGAGGCATGACATATCGCTCACGGTTCCTCTACAAATCACATGTAGCTGTCAAAGACTTGGAAAGGGTCTTCTTCGCCTGCATTTTTTGTGACAAACTGAGATCTACCTGCCACGAAGGAGACGCGACTGTTTTCCAATCCGTCGACCATCTGTTCCGACACCTATCTCGGCATAGTTTGCCCTTGCCACCTGTCGCTGGGGTAACCGTCCTGTACGAGCAACCAACAGCCTCGTCTGCAGACCAGCAAGACTTTGACCTAATCATTCCTGGCGGAACCCCCATGCTACCCGCCGGGCCGCCGGTCGAGGCTCGTGACTACCTCGCTTCCTTGCCAGAAGCGCGAGCAACAAAAGATCACATCCGTCAACGCAACGGGAAGCCCCAATCCAGGCCCGACAACGTCTCAGAAGTCCTCCAATTCCTCGCCGGGGCCAGAATATTAGGCGTCGAATATCCCGACAAGTGGGATGGGAAATGGTGCCAGGGGTGGCACGACGGGGTGCTTGGCGTCTTTCCGAGCAAGACCGTCCAGCTCGAGGCCCCCGAGAAGGTGCAGTCCATCATCAAGTCTGTGCCTAGATCTCTGAGGACCGGCGTGGCCAAATGGGAGTGGGATCCCAAGTCAAGAACCGGGCCGACTAGCTGGCTTAGCTTTGTAAAGGGGGCAAAGATTTCCAACCTCGCATGTGAGTTTATCCCCCCAGATCAATGTCTTGCGCTGGGCCTGTGAGTTGATGTTTCTCATTCATATAAATGCTAACGACAAGTGTCCCAGGGGACGATCCTCACGCATGGTACTGGATAGGAACGAATTCCAAAGGCATGCTCGGGATTTTTCCCAAGAGCCACATCAGGATAGAGACCATTCAAGATGGGTCTCTCGATGAGCCTCATGGGGCTACTAGATCGTCTGGTGGGAGGTCAAGGCTCGGGTCTCTGTTTGGTAGATCAAAGAGTTGAAGGATGGTACTTGTATATGGTTCGGTTGCAGGCTCTTCTTTTCAAGATATCAGGATGGGTGGATTGGCGTGATTATGGGGTATGGACTAGGAATTCAGTAGCTTCATTTGAGCTACTGCGTCAGACTAAAATATTGAGCGTCTACTTTAAAGGCGAAGTGTTACATATTGGGATATTGGGTTTCAACGGCTATGCGGCAGTGAAAGTTTTCCTCCATTCAGGTCAATAGCTAGATAATGCCAAAGACCCCGAAGCATCCGGAGCGTCTCGGCTGTCTGAGCTCACTGCAGAACTCGCACTCTCCTCGCTACAAGCCGCTTCCTCTGTTTGTCCGTTGTGGTCTTTCCGCTATTTCCAATGCAATCATGCGGACTTCATTCTTCCTGACACTTATTTTCCTCATCACGCGCGCCTGGGCCGGCGGGTACCAAGGAGGCGTCGAGCGCGTGTTGCTCTACTATGCCTACCAAATCGACGGGCTCAACGACGCAGCGGATCGCACTTTGGGCTTCCGCTGTGTCCGTTGGGTGGACTACAATCGCGAGGACGACACAGGGGAGGTATGCTGGCCTCCGGCGAGAAGTGGTAGATCCAGATGCGCAAATTCAACGAACTGATGGTCTCCCTCGGGAAGATGCCTACCAGTAAACTGGCGCTGGCTGGCCCCGCAGGTGCAGATCAAAACACCAGGACTCCCGATACCGAAGAGATGGCGAGAAATGTCTATCATATGTTTCAAGAGAAGAAACAAGCTGTATACAATTTCCCACCATACAAGGCCTTGAAGGGTGCAGATGAAGACTTCAACAAGTATACGTACTGCGTCGAAGAATTGGTCGCTCTGGTATCGAAGTACAAGGACGCTTCCAACAAGAACCTATTCGACGGCTTTGAAGCAGCTATAGAAGAAGCCAAGGTGGCGCGAACCGATTGATATGCAGTATCGGCCAAGGGCCGGAAGCATCGTATGGTCTTGAAGATTCACAGAGATATACAGACGCTCATAAGCAAGTTCTGCTGAGAATGGATTGTAAGCTACGGTCGCAGCATTTGTATCTCAAACAGGTTGCTGCAGACATAAGATGAGAGGGCATTACTAGGTAGTAAACTACTGTGTCTAGGTGAAAATAATAAAAACGAATCCCATCTCTTTCTTGACCAGTACCGTGCCCTGGCAACCTTGTAAATGCAAAACATGCATTTCGTTTGACTACCCGCGAGAAGGACGGTGGGGGTATTGTACTGATAACTATCATTTAGCGTCGTTTTCCTGGACCATTTCGTCCCACATCCTATCTAGTGTATAGCCGTCGACCATCTGTCCCGTTTCTTTATCGATGAAGCAGACATTTTCTTTCGGACACTGTCAGTTTACATACTCCCAGAAGTCTATAAATTAAGAAGACCAGCGATGCATATAACATGAACTTCTTGAAGATTTGTAAATTTCCTCAGCTGCTGCGATTCAAAGTGAAAGAACCACTTGTCACTCTGCCTTTCGAATCTAAGCCGGCGAACATATGGCTTCTCATGGACGATCTCGGAAAGATGAATTTGGAGATCCCCGGTGTCCCCAATGGAGACCGTATCCGTCTCGAAGTTTATCCAGATATACCGCGGCCTTTCCCCGTATGTGAAAGCACGCTGGTATAGGCCGAGATCGCGGGCTTCATGGCATCGGGGTCGGGGATATTGCGTAGTAACGTGTGTTGCCTTCGCCTTTTTTTCTCTTGAAGCGGACCTCAAGGTCACGAGGCTCGACAGTCACCTCCCAGATCAGAGAGAACGAAGCTCCCACGGAGACGGGCGAAGGGGTGGAAAGTAGACATGCTAATCCTCCGAACCCTGCGAGCCCTGCGACTACCCCGGTGATGGACTTTTGTTCGGCGAGGCTGGAAATTTGCGCCTCGGATTCTTGGCGGTTCCAGGCACGGTGAGTTTGGGGTGTAATTAGGGTTTGAGTGTTGAATGTTGGCTGTGGGCTGTTCGTTACGAGTGGCGTATTAAGTAACTTGAACGTTACATCGAGCAATTAGGCCTTCAGCCAGATCTGCGCCGAGGTCTGAGGCTATTGAGTGGAACGCTTGGCGAAAATAATTATAAGCTGTTATCGGCCTGCTCAGGTACAGGGTGCCAGCTGACGTCAGGTTCCGCCTACTCCGTAAGCTCGCGTTAAGTAGATTCAATTTGTCAAAAACAAGGCTGCCCTTATTCTTGGCCCTGGTAAAATACTTTTCACATATATCAAGATATCGGGATATCGGATTTCTGCGGTTGTAGCGGCAATGACGCCTTTCCTTCATCATCGTAGTCGTCCATCGCCACCTGCCTCGTCAACGGGCTAGCTTTTCAATTGATCAGGTCAATAGCTAGCTAAAGGCAAAGACACCGGACCATCCGGATCCTCTCGGCTGCCTGAGGTCATCTGAGGTCATCTTCATTTGTAAGCTGACCTAAAGACCCTCTATTAGATAGGAAGAATAGCAAGAGCTTCTTACACATGTAATCGAGAGTCGGCGAGAGCGTTGAGATTTCCACTCGCTGAAGGGCTGAAGAGCTCACATCCTCTCCCACGCCACTCCATTGTTCTCATACATTTCCGACTCTGCATCTTTAGTACCTTCATCCTCAATAAACCACATACTACACTCATCTCCCATTTCTCCATTATGAAATATCCCTTGTTCTCACTTCTGGTACTCGGCACCAACACGCGATTCTATGACGCTACCACCAGTAAGTACCCCCTGTAAATTGTCGCTACAGGCATTGTGACTGCCGTGCATGCGCCCCATACTGACTCAAATCTCTGAGGGGCAGAATCTCAACTTTGCCGAGCTCAACACGAGGACAGGCTTGATGTAGCTCATGCAGGAATTGGGCTGTATCATGCGCCAACCTACGATATGACCAACGGCTACCGGGGCGTCTGCATAGTCTCCATAATAGTAATTTCAAGCGTCCCTACTACCTGGACGCCGTTTTTATGCGGCGCCTCGCAGTGTTATGCCATTGCGTCCTCCTCGGTATCTTCTGCTTTCTCGTGGAGTCGCTGCCTGAAGATTCCGTGAGAGACACCTTCTCCGCTGACGAGAGCGCATGACATACGTCGCTTCGCACCCATTCATATTCTGTGGATCTAGTTTCCTCGCGCCTTTCTTGTCTGGTTTCATCGCTGACGGCGCTAGTTGGCGACGAGTCTCGTACCTTGCAGCTACCCTGTGGCTGTGGGCTTGTGCTCAATCATTTTATTTTGTTTCATTGAGAAACGGTTTCGTTTCTTTGCTTTTTTCGGCAATAGAAAAAGGAAAAAGCCCAACCAATTGTTGGTGACGTCGGCGTGAAAAGGACCGATGTCTTACCCAGAGCTCGGCTGATGTGAGACACATTACGAACATCGCACAAGCGTCTCTTGGCATGCAAGGAGACAATATATTGGCAAAGTAATGCCTCATTACGAAGATGCCCCGGGTCACTGAACTTGAAATTGTATCTGCCTTGCTTTCCACGCAGGTAGGATGTCCTCAAGGATGTGTTCGCGTGGCGACGCGCTATTTCGCGGACTTAGGCGGGTTGTTGCTCTCGATGGTGATGATGGGATAGAGACAAGGGACCACATTTACCCAGTGGCTTGGGGGTATCTGTTAAAGGCTTCCGCTAAGCTTATAATTGAAGAAATAAAGTGATAATAAACATAGGTAAGGGCTTCCCCATGGAAAATGGAAAGATTTTAGACATTGTTCTTGTTCAGGAAACTGATTCTAGGCTTGGGTTTTCATTATCTAGGTCATCCGGCTGTCCAGCAGCAATATCGAACATCCCGGCGCACTTTTCCATCGTCTCCGGCAACGGCTTCCAGCGAAGCAACTACAGGCATCCTCACCTACTAAAGGAAACTTGACGCCCATTAGATAGAAGAACGAAGAGATTTTATCCCCATGGTTTTCATCTGTTGAGTGCAACATAAACGCCTTGTCAGAGGTGAGGAAGGTGTGTGTGGGTCACGAATCCCTGTTAGATGAGTGTCCCGGTGCAACAGTTGTCTCAATGCAATCTCAGGCGCCCTCCAGCATGCACCCAATTACCCGAGTAACTGTAGTGTACAGCAGCATATAAAGGTAGCTATGTCTGGGCCCTATGACTCTGGGAAGGTTTCATTCAATCACTGTATCTGTTGTTTATTCGCACTTGTACATCACATCGACACCTTAGCTCTTCCAGGCCACCTATAACAGCGCGTCCTAGTTGCGCGTGAATCGTTAGCACCAAGGTACAGGCTCCCATTCATGCGTATCTCCCGGAACCGTGACCCTAGCGGCCGATCCTAGCACTCAGCTGATTCCGTCCCATGACGAAATCTCGGCTACTACTGGCCGCGGGGTAGTATTTATTCCCGGGCTTCCCCGGCGTCGCCTCGAGACGTGGCAAGCCAACTGTCGTGCGTGAGCGAGTGCGTTGTCCTAACATTTAGAATGTCTCCGTTTGGGCTTGGTAGCGGGGACTGTCGGTACCTGAAATCATGCGACTTGATCTCATGAATTTTCTTAGTAGAGTGACCTACTAACGGGGAAGATCGGTACCCGCCCGAGACGCTCTTGACATCTGACATAGACGGAGAGAAGTACAAATACTTATAAAAGCGAGGACGGGGATCTTGAAAACAGGAAATGATCAAGGGTTGACCATATTACTAGTGTTCAAAGTAAACGACCAACTACTTCTTGCCAGTCCCTTGATGTGCCCGAGCTCAGCGGAATCAACAAGATGATGTTTAACACGAAAACCGGAACCAAAGCAACGACAACTTGCCGTCTACTTATAGGCGCCGTTATGGCGACGCTAGCAAGCGCCCAGGTGGCGCCACCACCAGCGGGCTGGCCAGTGTTCACATACCAGGGAGAGCTGACGGACAAGACCACGCTCAAATACAATCCGACGAACGAGTTCATCTTCCCCAGCGTGTTCCATGCCGGCTCGTATCTGGACAACCCACTCGGGGAGTGGTACCTCTACTACGCACCGCACGAGAACCCCGGCGGTATCTCGCTCATGTACGCTGACTCGCCGGACGGGCCCTGGACTGAATACGACAACAACCCGGTCATTGCGAACGTGTGGTCGGGCCACTACTCGGTGCCCCACGTCTCCAGCCCAGACGCGGCGTGGAACTGGGAGGAGGGCCGCTTGTTCGTTTACTTCCACGGAACCAACTCCCAAACCCGCTGGGCAGCGACCGACGATGGCGTGACCTTTGACTACGGCGGTATTGCGGTAGACAACAAAATGGGAGGGCCAAACGTCACTGAGTCGAGCTACGCGCGCGTCTTCAGGCACCCCAACCCGCTCTCCGGTTACACTTACGCCATGTTCTACATGGGCAACGAGGTCGACAATATACGCCGCATCCGCCTGGCCGAGTCCGTGGACGGACAAACTTGGGTTGTGGACCCTGACTACGTCGTCGAGCCCGGTGCCGAAGAGGGAGCTAACGTCTCAGGCGCCAAGCTTTGGCGCTGGAACGGGCAGTACTATGTTATTTACCACGCGTCCAGCGGCAAGAGTTACGCTAGGACTATTGACAGGACACTGCGCGACGTCGGCTCCGTTCCCATCCTGCTCCACAAGGCCAGCGGCGTTGGCAACGATGTTGGACGCGTCGCCTCTCCAGATATCGTCACATACCATGGCGAGACGTATCTGTTCTACGAGTCGGGTGACCGTCTCGGTGCGACCATCGCCTGGGCGAAGGTTGTCTAAGAGCGAGCCATGCGAAGGACCTAGGGTTGATATGGGAGGGTTCATTTCTGGCTTGTGTTTCTATTTTACTTCATTTCTTTTTATATAGTTTCTGAATCATGACACAAATAATTCTCATATTTGCGAGAAACATAGTGCCTGATGTGGATTCGTACGGTGGACATCGTCAACGTTGACATCCCCAGCCACGCTGAGTCATGTCATGATTGCTTCAAGCCGAATCGACTTCGTCAGAGCTCCGAAAATACACGGGACAAGCTGACTCAGACTACACAATAGATTGTATCCTTGCGAGACTCAAATTAGGTCATGTAGGGAGTGCTCATAAGTAACAAGCCTCTCAGTTCCGTGGCGTCAATGAACTAGTTGGCATGAAGGATAAAAGTGCCTTAATTGTCAAGCCGGCGGAACGCCACACTGCGAATCATTCCTTCCTCATCCATCTGTCACGGGACAGGCTTCATGACGCTTGATCATAAGTTTGTCAGAGTTGATACAAGACATGAGCATAGTGTCAATACGGCTACTGCCACGCGATGGTTCTAACGCACCTGAGATGACAGTTCGGTTTCGTCTGATGATACCGAGAGATAGGTAGTGGGATGTTACCGGGGGCTTGCCATGGCTCTGGAAGATGGGTGGATGACATGGCGTATGGTAATAAATTAATCCCGATTACGTTGGCCTGGAATATTCTTGGAAGGAAAGCGTCATAGAACCTGATTCATTTAGTATAAGAGAGACACATATGGTTGCCCTTGTTGAAGAGCGGCAATAGTCGCCTCCGTGAAGGGTCAGACCCACCGATGAACAGCAGTAATTTGCAACCAAATATACAATACGACTCGGAACATATATAGCTTAAGGCCAAGTGTCAGAACAGTATGGAATCGAACTGCAGTCATGGGGGCCCGACCTCCCTGTTTCGGCCGTGACTGCCGGGTCAAGATCAACATCGCCGCGTGCAACAAAAGCCGCCCGATCGAGCCTAAGCTCCGAGGTTGACTACTCTTATCTTGTTATTGTGAAAGTTATCTACCAAAGCGGTCCACTCCTGTATGAGGTGAAACACATCTTATGCCACCTGATAGCCGATATACAGCCAAGGAGTGATTTGTAACGGCATTGGAAGGTCATGTAAGCGCTTTACATCCAGGAGCAGTTAAGATTAGGGCTACGCAACCTGATACCTCGGGCACCTCTATAAGAGGCGATGGTGGCCATCGTGACAGCTTGAGTGCGCCCGCAAACCTGCAAGACGACGGCTACCTCGGAATATTGACGAATAGGTGCCCAACGCGTATAGAATGGGCTGAATTAGAGTGCCATTCGGGATATTGTGAGCTTGGAGAAGGTGTGAACACATTTAAGGATGGTTATAAAGGTCGACGTCCTCTCTCCTATCGCCGCTTTCACTTTACATCATTGTCGCACTCAAATCTCGCCTTCGGTCCACCGTGTGTTAGCCGCCCGAAAACTCGAGTCCATCGTCTACAACTCCACTTATGCTTTGCTCCCTCTACTCAGGCTTTAGATAAGTTTAAATGCTTGCGCGTATCTGGGCAACAAGGGTGACGTCACCGTCGGATCTCGTCATTCATTCACTCGGAGTTCAGGTGCACCTTTCGGAACGGTCCCGCCACTCAACTTCCTGGCTCTCGGGCTGTCGTCAGCTCCAAGATCGCAACCGAGGCAACCCACACTGGGAAAAATCGCTCAACTGATCTGAAGCGATCGCTTTTCTTCCGCTGTCATTCAAAGTTCCCCGATCTCTAGAAAGAGCCATGTTAACCTATCGAGAGATAAGAATGAGGGGAAGATAACGTGCGTGGGGAAAGACAAGCTGTTGGTGCCCCACAGATCCGGAGCCGACAAGGTTGTCACAGATAAGGTGTTCGCTTCTCCACCCTGCCGGGTCGTTGGCGTTGGACGGGGAATTAGCGGAGGTAGGTTCGTGTCATATTGCGGCCGATGGAACAGTCAAACCGGAAGGTGTTTGCGGGATCTGGGGTTTAAGCCTCAGTGTTTCAAAACGTGAACCGTGAAGCCTGTCGTGAATGCCAAGGGCAAATTCCGGGGCAATTGTCGATCTTTCTTGGCTGAGACTGACCGGGCTCGGAAGACTACATATCTACGAATACTCTATTCTACTCACATGGCGAATACCCCTGCCGACATTTCTTATCTTGATGCAACCACGAATCGATCAGTATCGACTACTTACTTGGCCGGCATTCCACCCATGAGTCGGGTAACCAACCACATGAAAAGTCCCACCCGGCAGGTTTTGCCCAGTTGTGAGCCAAAATGTCCGGCTCTCACACCAACCAGGAGCCTGGAAACAACCATGCACATACTTCCCCGACTGTTCAAGCCTCCATTGAGGCCGTGGGACGTCCTTATCTCGTACCCGGAACCGGCTATTCGTGTGTTCGTGCCAAGAAATGACTATTGGATTCTTCGATTACCAACGTTCTTGGATCTTTTGTCAGAATGACCTAGCTTTAGTGTCTGAACGTACGGACCCCGAGATCCCCGTTCCCGGATGACTGCAGAAGACAGACTTGAGTATAAAACACAATGATATCCCATTCATCTGAGTCTTATGACTAGCTCTCCACACCAACTTCGCCAACCAACCCTGCTCATTAGCAATGAAGTCGGTGACAGCAAGCTCGATGAAGCTGCTTACAGCGGCCTTCCTTATTTTCGGCACTTTGGTACCCACCGCCGCTGGACTACCAAAGGCACCTTGGGTTCAACAGCGAACAAAAGGCCATGGCCGGAAGCTCTTTGGGGCCAGTATTGAGAAAAGAGGACAGAAAGTGCGCGACGACTGCGTCGTGAAGGCTGCCCTCGATATCGATGCACCCAAGGAAAACATTTGGGCCGGCTTGACTGAACCGGAAGCTGTAAGTATTGTTGAATGGATGTTCGCTCAGCCAGAGCTCAACCTCACGGCTTCTGAAGATGCAGGGAGCTGGGACAATACTCTGTAAGCACCCTCGGTTAAGATATGAGCTCTGTAGCTAATGTCATATTTAGTCTCCTCGTTGAGCTTATGCGACCCAACAAGACTGACGCCTTGTCATATGTTGATGACGCGGGCTCACTCCCAACCCGCTACGCCCACGCAGTCATCTCTCACCAGGCGGATGAGAATCCTTACTACCAAGATATTCTCGTCGGACCGCTGCCGGTTGCCAACGGCACCACCACTTGGTCTGCGCTTGAGTATCCTTACACTCGCAAGACGGAGGGCAAGATCCGAAACTTGGACGCAGATGAGGATGCCCTCTATGACGAATGGCTGTTCCAAGTGAGTGCCACAGTCTCCGACATTACCTTGGATCTTTGGAACGCCACCGCACTCGGCCTAGACAATGATACCCTGTCAATCTGGGGCATTGACCCGGTTTATCAAGAGGGAGATCAAATCATGAGATGGGACACATTCTGGAGCAACCCATCAACCATTTTTGACGTGGGGTCCATGATGCCAATGGGCCTCTTCTTCATGTCTGATGTCAGTGGCCGAGATACCTCAAAGTGGACGGTTGAAGGGTGGTACTACAATGGAATCTTCTACGACACTACTGAAGACTTCCGTGCTGCATATTGGAGCGGAAAGGTTGAGAAGCTTGATGGAAACTGGTCCGGCCCTTGGGCCGAGACCGACCAGCAGGGAACTATTCCTCCCCTGGACACTATGGCTCCTCCGGTTGCAACCGCCCCTCAGGGTTCCCGATATAATGTTGACGCCGAAAGGAAGTATGTAGAGTGGATGGGATGGAGCTTCTACATCGGATTCGACCGTGACAGTGGAATGGCGCTCTATGATATTCGGTACAAAGGCCAGCGCGTGCTCTATGAGCTAGGTCTTCAGGAAGCCCTGGCCCACTACGCCGGAAGTGACCCGACACAGTCTCATACGGCATACCTGGATACCTACTATGGCTTCGGGCCCTTCGCATTCGAACTTCTCAAGGGATATGATTGCCCTGCCTATGCAACATATCTCAACTCGAGTTTCTATGTTTCCGAGACGACACACACTCACTTGAACAGTATCTGTCTGTTCGAGTTCGATGCAGACCACCCCATGGCTCGCCACAGTTCGGCAGAATACGTGACGGCGACGAAGAATGTCTACTTCACTGTTCGCTCTGTATCGACAGTCGGAAATTACGACTACATGTTCAGTTACAGCTTTTTCATGGATGGTTCGATTGCCGTCGAGGTTCGTGCGTCTGGGTACATCCAGGCTGCTTTTTTCGCCAAGAATCACGACTACGGATTCCACATCCACGATCAACTTTCTGGCTCAATGCACGATCATGTTCTCAACTTCAAGGCCGACTTTGACATCCTCGGCACGGAAAACACTGTCCAGCTCATGGAGCAGGTGCCCCATAAAACCACGTATCCCTGGTCAAAGGGCAAGGTCTTTAACACGATGAAGCTGAACCGATCGTATGTCGAGAATGAAGATGAAGGACAGTTCAACTGGGGCTACAACAACCAAAAGCAGGTCTTCGTTGTTAACCAGGATGAAAACAACAAGTATGGCGAGCACCGAGGATACCGCATCTTGCCGTACACGGGTGCCGCGCATCTCACAGTTAAAGACTCGAGCGTCTTGAAAAACAGTGCAAAATGGGCCGAGCACGATATTATGGTATCCAGGCGGAAGGATACAGAGCCCAGAAGCACACACACGTACAACAACCAAGACACGGAGAACCCGCCAGTCGACTTTTCCAAGTTCTTTGACAGCGAGAGCCTAAACCAGACTGATTTGGTGCTTTGGCTTAATTTGGGCATGCATCATGTCCCTCATACTGTACGTCATGCTACCAGAATTAAGGTTCTGAGAGAATTAATTGTTGGGCCCATTCTAACTATTTTCGCAGGGAGATCTCCCCACAACGGTATTTACAACAGCCCACTCTGGAATCCAATTTATGCCAACCAACTATTTCAACGTCGGCGCGAACGTCGAAACGGTGAACATGGTGCGAGTAAATTACAAAGATGGCGACGCTACCGATGTCATCCACTTCGGCGCTTATGACGGCACTTGCGACTTGGACTATGAGCCGGCTTTCGTTGACTTGTGGGAGTATAAGGGCGATGTCGTGGTCCGCAAGTTCCCCTACTCGCCGGATGACCTGTATTATGAGACGGACTCGATTTGATCGGCCAAGAAAGAAGCCCAAATTCAAAGATAGTTCAAATTTCAATGATTGCATTAATCGTGCTCATGTGATTTGTGATTAATTCTGTATCTGATTGCATGATTGAGAAAGTTGTACGATCAAGGTTGACGGGCGCTGACTCGCCGACAACGTGGGGCGGGGCAACCCCTCCACTGGTTCTTTGCTGGCAGAATATCCCTCGACTTTGTATCTCCCAACTTCAACTTACGACTCCTTGAGCAGCTGTGACCTCAGCAAAACAATCGCCACAATGTCGGACGCGAATGCCACCACGCCCCGTGTCTTCATCGCTCGCCATGGTGAGTGTCCGCCTTCTCCTCTAGGCCCAATATTCACCAAGTCTCAGGAGAAACGGAATGGGCCAAGAACGGTCGCTACACGGGAAGGACCAACATCGAACTGACCCCTAATGGAGTGAATCAAGTCTCAAGCACTGCAAAACAGCTCGTCGGTCACCGTAGGCTGCTTGATCCAGCCACAGTAGCTCGCGTCTGGGTCAGTCCACGAAAGCGAGCACAGCAAACCTTTCAAATTCTGTTCGGTGCAGACAGCACTGGGACCGATGCTATCGACTCTGATAAGGTTACTCTCACAGAAGACATTGCAGAGTGGCATTACGGTGACTATGAGGGACTGATGACACATGAGATTAAAGAGAAGAGAAAGGAGAGAGGGTTGGACAAGGACACACCTTGGAACATCTGGAGAGATGGGTGTGAGGGTGGCGAGTGAGTACACACTAATCATCGTCTCAAGGGCGTTCAAGGCTTGAATAAAGCTGACATGTTTTAGGTCAGCGCAGGAGGTTTCCGACAGATTGGACAACTTGATCTCACAGATCCGCGATGTTCAAAGACCTTGCATGAATGGTGAGGCGAATGCTGATGTTGCTCTGGTAAGAACCGACTTAAATCAACCTTGACCCCACCTTTTGCAATTTCTGACTGTCAATTTCAAGGTCGCGCACGGTCATATTCTTCGCGCATTCGTCAAGAGATGGCTGGGTTATCCTTTGGACATGCCGCTGGAGATGATGCTTGAGCCTGGAGCTATTGGAGTCCTGAGGTTAGTACCAGCATCTTCACAAGGGGCGCCAAATAGGACTGACTGTGGCATAATAGTTATAAGAACAAGAATATTAACGAGCCGGCCTTCTCTGTCGGCCTAGCACTACCACCCCAGGAGGAATAGTGACAGTCAAGGCAAGGATGGATGTCTGAAGATCCATAATGAATTGACGAGTTCGGGTACCTGCGTGTAGGACTAGTTTAGCCAAAACCTTAGATCTGATTCGTCCACATGGTTAAATTGTTACCTAATGTGCGCTGCGGAGTTAATGGTGTGTGTTGGTGCTATGTATGAGTACCCAGCTGGGCGAGGGCATGTTTGACCTTGTGACCTTTATCACCGAATTACCCTCATTTATCGTCAGAACATTCTGAACAGGTCCTACGCTGTCGCCTGAACGCTCCTTGGGGACCTTGCTTTGTTGAAAGAACAAAGTATCCCGGCCTAGTAATCTCGTTGACGGCGTTTTATCGTGCGTGTCCTTGTTGTTGGGTATCGAGGGATAATCCAAGATGCAAATCACCGGTATCGGCAATTGCTTATAAATCAAGTGTGAATCGGGACGCAGGTTAAGCCCAGCTGTGACAAATCCATCAATACTATCACTATAACCAACCAATGGCGCCATACACGCTTGATGTGGTGATTACCCATTACCAACTGCTTGGCCGGGGCCAACTTCTCCACCCTTCTCCCGTGCATGAAAGCCGAAGTAAGCCGCACCGTTTGAAGCTTGATCCTCGGTAAGTTGTAATATGACTAATCCCTGCGGGGCTCGGTGACTGAGAGCTATAACTCTACTCTGCCTGATGTCTTATTTTAAGTTGGGATATATCTATATATCTGAAGTGTTGGTTACATACGTGAAGGTGTCAGAACAGTTGTCGAGTTACAAGTCAATACTGTAGATTGTGGCGGCATTAACTCTAAGTATACCTAAGCTCCACTAAAGCCATCCGACTCGGGGGTACGGCGTGGGGATTGGTCGTAGCGTGGTGGAGCCTGCGCTGAAAGTCGACCTTTAAAAAGCCCATCCCCATCACGCTCTGCCAACACACTGCCTATCTTATACATAATAAACCCAAGTCAATTTCTACTTTTCTATCAGAATGCCGACCTTAAATATCGTTGTCCTCAAATGCCATCTCATGCATGGTAATGTATACACGGACCGGGGGGGTTTCGATGCTATATTCCAGAGTTGGCTCTCACTTGGTGCGGAAGCACTCAACCAGAAGCATCGAGACCGAGAATCCATTCAGGTGAAAGTCACCGGGTATGATGCAATCAAGGACCAGGTCTACCCCGACACTCTCAACGGCGTGGATGCCATTGTCATCACCGGTTCTCCCTCAGCCGCCTTTGACGATTTGCCTTGGATCAACAAGCTACGGTCATATCTACAAGGTAATATGGGCCTAGGCCTCATGACAATGCCAACTAAGAGCTGAGAGAACTAACGGTTGCATTAGACGTGTTCTCTAACCATCCAAACATAAAGCTGCTGGGAGGTTGCTTTGGTCATCAGATTCTTTCTCAGGCCTTGCTGGGGGATCAAGGCGTTCTGGTGGAACTATCTCCCAAAGGGTTGGAAGTCGGTGTTTACAAATTTCAACTTGTACCCGAGTTTACTGGTCATTTCCCTGGGCTTCTTGCCGGTGTCGGAGAGATGAGGTTACAAATGTTCCACTCCGATCATGTCAACCTGGGTTCAAACCCGCTCCCCGCTCCCTGGATCAACATCGGATCTAGCAAGCTGTGCGATGTCCAGGGTCTCTACAACCCTGGCCGTGTGCTAACATTCCAGGGACATCCAGAGTTTGACACCTTCATCGCCACGGAGTGTCTTGACATATATCGAGCAAAATGGACGGAGAAGATGATCGCGGATGCGATAGTGCAGATTGAACAGGATGACGACCGCATTTTGGCGGCGCAAGTAGCTATCGAGTTTTTGAGAAGCTGAAGCAGTGTAATGTCAAGGCATAACAATGGGACGAGAAGGAATAATTAATTCATGACATTTTCGAGAAAATGAGCGTATTGATTTGACGCCGCAATGACCTCATTTTGACCAGGGATCCCTGTCGAGGAGCTCAATCACCAAACATATAAGAAACTGGTTCATAGTTCACTTGGGGAGACTTTCGAGACATCAGAACAGTACCACAGAGCCTTAGTCGACCCTGTGTCTCATACATTGCGTTATCACGCCACAGTTTCAAGAACTTTGAGCGACTCGGCTAACTTTGACGATAGTACTGATCTTTTTGCTGCCGTGGTACATAGGGTAGTTTTAGCAGGGACAAGCTCGCATTACTATATTTATGGTCTACGTAAGGCCAAAGAAATCCCCTATCCTTGAACCTTGTCCGTTGATAACTAACTCATTACGGTACACTACGGAAATTTGCGATACAAAAAGAATCGCCTCACGCTCTGCAATTTGATGGAATTGTATTTCTCGTCATATTGCGGTGTCCGGAGCACTGATGACTGACCGCTTAATGGCGGTATCAACCTCTACTCTCTGGATGCCAGGAGCTGGGCCCAGGCAAACAGCCCGATTAGCCAGCTCCGTGATTAATTTCTCAACTGAAATCGTGATATGTCCATTGTAGCTCCCCTGCTCTGTTGAAATTATCTGGTGAGTTGGGATTGAGTCCCGGCTGCCTTCTTTTAAGGTGCCTGACTGCCAATGTTGAGGTGAGGGTTCAAACGTCCAGAGCCCGGAAGGCACAGGCTGAGTCTCTCCAAGGCTTTGGCCGAATATTGTGAAATCTCGCGTCCAGTGATGATTCGATTGAATAACCTTCGGAACCAATTGGGAATGAGCCTCGCCATTTGTAACGTCAGTGAATGAAACCAACCCATCTCCGCTTGATAAGGTCTCTCCGCTGGACAGATTTCTAGAATCCGTGAATCTGCGGTGAGAAAGTGGGTTTGGCTCATCATTGGCAGGTGGAAAAGCGCCAGGAGTTGACACAGAGAGGGTGAGAAGGTCAGATTGATGGGTTCCTCTAACAAAAATGCCTCGTTGTTCAAGGTACTCCTCGACATCCATGGCCTCAAGCCACTCTCCTTGAAGTTCTGGAGTATTTGTCACAAGCCTGGTTCTAGTCCGGCCGAACTGGAACCGTTGCAGATGTGGTGGTGGTATCCGCGGAGCTGCAGCACCAATGCCCCCCTCAACAATTCGCAACATCTTTGGAAAAGCGCTAGACTCGGTATAGTCGTATTTGGCGTCTAACAGGTGATACCTGGAGTTTCGAGAAATGTGACGAAGTGTCCAATCCAGAATGTCATCAAACTGATACATTGTGAGAGGCAGGAGCAATGCCGGGAAAACGCTTCTCGTGGACGGGCTTTGAGGTTGTAGCATGGCCACCGTTCGGTCCAAGCATGCTTCAAGAAATGACTGCGCAACTGGAAGCTTCCGACTAGGCCTATTAAGCCTCTGTTGAGACAATATCAGACTTGTCTCACGCGTAGATGCTAGGTCCGCTGACGCAAAATCCACATCGCCTGAGATACGCTTGGGTCTTTGATCTTGGGAAGACATTTGTGAGTTATGGCTTATCCCAATAGATTCTTTGTCCTTGGACAATGTGTCAGAGTTCTGTCCTGGAATGGATGGCGATGGTTCGTCTCCCTTCTGTGCTTGCTGTGCTAGGTCTGTGATTTCCGAGACCGTCTTTTTCAATTGTAGCATCACGTCCTCGGGCAAGTCTCTTTTCGAACTCATGAAATTATAGAATTGCATGAGCGACTTAAGGACCTTGTTCAATGTTGACTCATATAGCAAGGCTCGAGCCTTTTCGGTGGCTAGGGCATTCTCTTTGCGACTACGATATGACCTCTGTGCTAGACGCATGCGAGCTTTCCGGCCCTTATTCTCTGTCAGCGATGTAATTAAGTGAGTTAAGGTAATCAACTTACAGATCCATCCTCTGGTCCCATTTTTACATCACTTTTCATCCGAGGCCGACCAGGTCGACGTCGCGGTTGGTGATCGGCAGATTTGCCACTACCCTGCTCCGATGACGTGATGTCACTTGTGACACGTGAGGAATCCATCCTGTATGTAGATGGGCTGCTTGGAATTGGTTGAAATGCAGAGAGACAAAGAGCTCGCTCTGAAGGCGTAATTTTGAATTTGTCTGCAGTCAATGTTGAAGACCAGGGTGTAATACCTTTAGAAATCAAGGTGTGCTGACAAATCGAGAGATCAGACAAATTAATTCGTAGACCCACAGTGAAGCGTCTAATCAATAGGGATGGCCACAGTGGAGTGGGCGCTTGTCAATCTTGGGGCATCAGACAAATTAATGTTCATCAAACCGCACAAGCACTGACCGCATCGACGATGGCTGTAGACAAATTATTTTATAATTCAAGGGATTTCAAAGCTAGCAATAGAATGCGAGGGTGGGTGCTTGCCAGCTGACAATGGCTCTCCAGCCATTAGCTTCACTACCATAAATACCGAGTGTACGAACCTTAATGTTTTCCACGAACACAGCAAGCAACATTCTCATACTATCATACCTTTACAATACCAACACCGAGTCACTATTCTCATCAATTTCAAAATGGCTACCGTACCAGTTACTCTCGTGGTAGGAACCCATACTTGGGGCTTGGACGATGGCGCCAAGGTAGACAGTATTTTGAACCTGATGCGCAAGCACAAAATCGGTGCTCTTGATACCGCCAGAATCTACGTATGTTACAGAGCTTAAAATCACTGCTCAGGCTGTCTCAAAACTGTACCAATCGCTAATAAAAACGACTAGGGTCAAGGTGCTTCGGAAACGGTGCTAGGCACGAAGCAATTGACACCGGAATTTTCGGTTGATACAAAGGCCGCCACTGGAATCAATTTGGGCTCAGGAGGCCGCATCCTTGAGTTTGCAAATGAGAGCCGGGACGCTCTGCAACCCAACAAAGTACATTCCGTTTCATCATTTCAATTGAATGGAACCCGAATTAACACATTCTAGATTCGAACGTACTTTCTTCATGGGCCTGACGAAGCTACGCCAATTGAGCAACAGATGGAATCAATCCAGGCACTGTATCAGCAAGGGCTTTTTACCCAGTTCGGCTTGTCGAATTTCTCAAGAGAGCAAGTGCTTGAATGCTACAACTATGCCAAATCCAAGGGTTATGTGCTCCCTACGGTGTATCAGTCCAACTATTCGATTGCGGCTCGCCTCAATGAAACGCTACTGTTTCCAACCTTGCGCGAGCTTGGTTTTTCGATTCAAGCCTACTCGCCCATGGCAGCAGGGCTTCTTGCAAAGACGCCAGAGGACATCGAGCAAGGGAAAGGCAGCTGGGATCCAGATACGATTCAGGGCCGAATTTACCGCGATTTGTATTACAAACCGTCGTATATGAAAATGCTCCTGGAATTCGGGAAGTTATCTGGCAAGTCTGGATTAAGTCGCATGACTTTTGCATACCGATGGGTGAAATATCATTCGGCGCTCAAGGGAGATTTGGGGGATGAGATGATTCTGGGTGCAGCCTCCGTTGCGCAGCTGGAAGAAAGCCTGGCAGAGCTTGAGAAAGGGCCTCTTGAGACCTGGGTTGTGGAACGCATTGATGAACTCTGGGACATCGTCAAGGAGGATGCGCCGCAAGACAACCTTGGGTCTGCCCGCAAGTTTATGTAGCGTCCGAGGTCCAGTGCTCGTCCATGTCATCATGTACTAATCGAAATCCATCTGGTTCTCGCCCGTGTCTCACAACGCTCCCAGAATACAGAATTGAGTGAATATCTGAATACAATGGCTCCAGCGTGAACATCAAGAGACAACTTCACTTGTAACAAGCAAGACGCTTTCATGTAGCATTGACGGAATTTTTACCTAGTTTACGAAAGATTGGCCCTTCTAGTCTCTAGCGATTGGAAAAGATGGTACACGCAGTACTTAACTACTAAACAAGAAATACAGATGCGGACAATCCTCGCTTCTTCCTCTCAAACAGAGCGCAAAATGTTATCACAGCGATGGTCATCCATCTCTCTCCTAATTTACCAGATGACCCAGTGCCCACGAATTGAAACTTGGCAGTCTTTGTGAGACTTCCCTTCGCTAAAGCCCACACTGCAACCACCTCGTTTCCATCAATATCGGTGTTCAAATCAGCGACGGTGTACAAACTCTCGGTATCAAAACTTCGCAGTCTATCCTGCGATATGTGCACAAGTTCCCAGCCTCCAGACTCACCGCCAAGACCCTTGACAGCATCACCCTGTGATGGCCGCCACGCGAATTTCTCCCGGGTATTAGCTGGTTCCACCTCGATACTGAATTGAAAGACGTTAGACTTGGATCCAAGGCGCACATTCTTCATGGTTTCGCTTGTGGTTTCGCTTCCGGTCCCGGGGACTGGCGGCAGTCCGACAACCAAGAAGCTGTCGGCCTCACCCCATGATGCAGACGCAAGCATCTGGCAAGACTTTTTTAATCCAGAGTATAAGACTATCTCCGGTGAATGCCACTTGTCCGAGACAAAGAGGTACAGGGGCTGCTTCTTTTCCGTGCCGATCAGATACTCGCCAGAGGTGATGCTGTCACGGTACAAATTGAATGAAGGCGGAAATCGGTGGGCTGAGGAATCGGTAGGTTGCGAAACTGGGGTCGCATCTTGCACGGATTCGATATTTCGGGGCGGTGATTGTGCGGAAGTTTCCAAATTGCTGGATCCGTCATCTGGGTAAACCATGGTCGAGGTTTACTTAGGCTGGTACGTTTGGTAGATCTTGTGCACCATGCGGAGTGATACAACACACTTAAAGGCGGTTTAAATGAGCACTGATTGGGGTGTCGATAAGTAATGAGGCTGAGAGAACATGCTACTTAACTGGTGCCACGGGAAGACGTTGGGGTTTACGAGACGGATGAGCCGGCTTTATGAGCCTCACCAGTCGCAAAAGAACAAAGCCAAGCCTCCAAGCTAGACTGAAAAGGTTCAACTTTATCAAATAAGCAGGCAAAGAGGATGCACATTAACAAGCCTGTTAGGGATATGTCCGGCCATTACCCAACATAGCCTTGCTTTATCGCTAAAAATACGAGCCAGTCTAGCATGTATTACGCTCTACATCTTGGGGCCTTGCAAATGAGCAATCGGAAAATCACCACATTGGAGCGGTTATAATAGCATACTTTGTACAGCCTGGAAAGGTGGCTTAGCTCGCTGGAGTTGGGTTCAAAGGCACACACACATTCACTCTCGTATATGCTTGTAAACATGTGACATCCACACGCCAACAGGCTTAAATCCCGCACATCTACTGACTTATGCCCCGCATGAGGCACGTTGCGCTTAACAACATTCGTGTTGAGCTAGCTTGTTAGAGGGGCCAACTGTCGGTCGTAAAACATGCAGAAACTTGCTTCGCCTCCAAATGCCGGTCAAGTTCATTCCCTGTCTCGAAATCTAGTGGGGAGGAGCAGAGAGATCAATCATCGTAGTTTTAAAAGCCGTGGATATGCTGCTGCTTGGCTGAGGGTGAGCGGAAATTTCTCTCGCAACGGAAACAATTGAAAGCTTCCCGTGGGGGCATCTCTGAATCTTGAGGCTCCAGCCGTCTTTCTCGGCGCAGGTTAATGGGTTTTTTGCGTGACGATCGAACCAACTCGCTTCAACAAGCTTGGACAATCATGAAGTCAATGCTCTGTGAGCTCAGTAATTTGCACTTTACAAATCGTCGCATTATCATGAAATGACTTTAACTTCTTCTTTTAGATTTTTTGCGTAATTGTCAGAATTTAGGCTCATAGTTTTCTTCCCGACTTTAGTTATATAACTGTGCAGATTCTTAAATTCTGAGATTCGCGTTGGAGACTTTTCTTTCCACCCACTCTCGGAGCTTCAGAGCATACGAAAATGAGATCAATGGTTTATATTACAGTGCTTGATACACTACGCTCGTGTAACGGTTAAAAGGCCTCGCCTGTCAGTACTGTATGCCTCATGCGCTTTCCATTACGAGCATCAGACCTATGCCGCACCGGGATCAATATTAGGATAATCAGAGGTTAATATTTGACAACAGAAATGTAGAAATGATTCTTAAGTTTAGAGCTTATTTAGTTATCAGATCAAATCGCAATTCTTTTTGCTGAAATGTCGTGGTCCTCGGCTGCCTAACACCGAAAGTGAACTATCGCACTGACCTAACAAAAGTCCGCCGATGACCTAGATCGGCCGCCAGCTTCACGTACGATGGTTTCATTGAAATCAGTTGCATGTATGTTTTATCCTTCACCCTTTTAATTTTAAAGAGGACCGAATTAGGAGCTTTGTGCGCAGTCGACGTAATCTACAGTCTAGCAAGCGGACCGTCCTTTCGTACAATACCGAGCGCAGCAGGAGTGATGTCGGCGACGGTGCTGCAACCACACAACAGCATACATCGCTTGAACTCCTCGTAAAGAATATCTAGAGTCTTGGTGACGCCTGCCTCACCATCATACTATTTTATCGCGTTAGTTTGTCACCTTGCTCAGAAAACCATTCGAATCACTTACAGCAAGTCCCCAAAGCACAGGCCGGCCGATCCACACACATTCCGCTCCGAGAGCCAACGCCTTGAAAATATCCGTGCCGTTTCGAATTCCGCCGTCAATGTGCACGCGAATCTTGCCCCTAGCTGCTTTAACACACTCTGGTAGCGCATCGATGGTGGGTACAGTCTCGTCAAGTTGTCTGCCGCCGTGGTTGCTAACAATGACGCCATCACAGCCGTACTGGATCGCAAGTTGCACGTCTTCTGCAGTCAGAACACCCTTGATCCAAATCTGCATCTTGCTGACGCTTCTCAACCAAGGAATCTCCTTGGCCCACGAGTGCGAATCCGAGTTGAAGGCGTTGAATCCATCGTCGTGTGTTTGGGCGCGGATTGACTCTGAGGTCCTTTCGAGATTTGGAAGGCCGAGACCTTCCGGCGTGCGGAAATCATTGCGATACTCGTTGTACCGCACTCCCAGCACGGGGCTATCTCCGGTCAAGAGAATGGCTGTGCAGCCAACCTTTTCCGCGCGCCTGATGATGCGCAATTGAGCCTCCCGATCTTGCATGGTGTACAACTGCATGGCGTGTTGGATAGGTCCAGCCTCGAGCCCGACGGCTCGAATGTCCTCGACGGAATGGTTAGAGAATGAAGAAACGCCCATGTGCACCCCGCGTTTGGCACACGCCCGGCTGGTAGCAAGCTCACCATCGGGATGAGCCATAGCCTGGAGTCCCGCAGGTGAGACGCAAAGGGGAAAGGCGATCTTCTGCCCAAATACAGTAGTGGTCATGTCAGCCTTTGACACATCGACAAGAACCCGAGGGCGAAGTCGATATTTGGAATAGGCAGTCGTGTTCTCCGTCACTGTGACCTGGTTGGTTGAGCCAGCATTGTAGAATTCTAGACATCGAGAAATAGTCAGTCGCTGATATTTATTGTCCGCTTTCCATTTACGGATCCCCACCTCTCGCGATTGAAGGCAGCTTGGCGGAGGCTGCTCTCTTAACATCGTCGATGTTGAGAATCAGGTCGTTGCCAGTTGTTAGAGCCATTTTGAAGTCGAAGCACAAGAAATCGGTGAAGAAATCGGTCCGCTAAGTCGGTACGCAATGTCACAAGCTCTTGAGAACGCGAAAGCGGGATGCTTAATTGCTGACAAGGGAGGACCCAACCTCAATCGAAGAGGAGAAATGGCATATTTATGCCGCCGTCTTTGGCATCTTGCGTCCGACATCGCCTCTGCAATGCCGAGCTACCTGGCCTCAAAACCAGTCATGTCTTATCTTGTCGGCGGAGGGCGTGACTAAATTAGAGCCTTGCCGCCTGTGACTAACAGAATGTTATGTGGGTGTGAGGGGCAGTCTTCATTGACTAACTCCGACTTAGTCACGGAGCGGCGCTAAGAGAGCAGCATTCTTTAGATGAAGTAATAAAACCCCGACGCAAACGACTTTCTAGGCTGTGATTTATATCCAAGTGTGATCACAGCCTTTTATCTCCTCTCTCAAATTTTGTTCCATTTTATCCTTCCATCTTTTCTTTCATCCAAGTACTCTGAGCACCATGGAGCCCAAGGTCATCCTGTCCCCCAATGCGCCCACCCCACCTCCCTTCTTATCCCAGGCCATCACTCTCGGCAACATCACCTTCTGCTCTGGACAGGTCGGGGTAGAGCCAGAAACCGGCGTGCTCGTCGAGGGCACCATTCAGGACAGAACGGTAGGTGGCAGTCTCTGGCACTTGTGGATCTTGCATTGCTTATCATGTCGTGGCCAACCAGAGGCGAATCATGCTCAATCTCAAGGCTGTTCTTGAAGCTGCTGGCACGAGTTTATCGAGTGTTGTCAAGGCCAACATCTACCTCACGAACCTCGAAAATTTCTCCGCAGTGAACGAAATCTACTCAGAGTTTTTCCCAGATATGAAGCCAGTAAGTGCTCGGTACATGATATAGCGGGTTTGTCATCTTCTAATCGCCGAAATTATTTTCGCTTTCCAGGCAAGGACCTGCGTTGGAGTCCGAGAGCTCCCTCTCGGAACGGATGTTGAGATTGAGTGCATAGCCAATAACAAGTCATCTCACGAAAGCCGCCTATGAAGAGTGGCGAAATCATCATATGGATTGATCCGCTGGAGACACAATCAGGTTGCCTTCCAAAATCGAGGGCTCCATTGTGGCGGTTTAGCGTTCCATGACCACGCCCTGCAGCTCCACGCCCTATGCACGCCCTGCAGTGTCACGCCCTATGGGTTACAAGGCCCAAAACAGGGCGGTCTTATCTTCAGCCTACGATACAGAGCGTCCCTTGATTGGATATTGGATCCTTTGGTGGATGGAATTAATTCTGAAAAGGAATCGTCTAGTTAGTTGCACATTGAATTGGCAGCCTCTGACCACACGATTGAATTAAAGACCTGACAATCTGACACTTCTCGTCCTCACTGAACTTCACATGTACCATTACGATTCTCGTACAGCAAATAAGGAAACCGCACATATCCATATCTTCTTTTGCCACATTGCACTGTCGCCATCTTCTTTTGGATCATGGCCGACCCCAAGGAAAGCGGAGGATCCGAATCCGACTCTAGATTGGCTAAAAGGTTGTGTCACCACATCATAATAAATGTCAAGATACAGACAGTATGGGATGTCGGGTTTGCTAACATGCGCCGAGCAGGACGCGTAATCGCTTATCGCAACAAGCATTTCGCAAGCGACAAAGCATGTACATCAAGGATCTGGAGCGGCGTCTCGAGATTCAGGGCAGCACAGACAATGACCACATCTTCCGGCTAGAGACTGACAATCGCCTGCTGCGTGAGCAGCTAACAGCGGCCGTCAACAAGTTGGACATCGTACAGAATACCTTAAATTCGCTCTCAAATGCTATGAGCCAGTCCATACGAGGAGATCAGGATAGAGCGCATAGTCCCCCCTCTCACGATACGCATCCCGATGTCTCATCGGAGGGGGAACCGAAGTGTTCCACTACCCGTCCCGCCCAGCACCGTAGCATATCTTCGAATTCGGCTACAACGTCGACTACACCGCCAAACCATTCGATACCAGAGGACGACATTATTTCGGAATCTCAATTCGACTTCAGCGACCTATTACGACCTATAGCGATCAGCGCTCGCACCGATGGACCAACTGGGGACATTCACAACCAGTTGAACAATGCTGGGTTATCCATGCCAGCCCTGCAGTTGGATCAAACATCAATGGACGTTGTCCCCAGCGTTGAATACGCTTGTGCACCATGGATATCTGAGCCAACCGATATAGAGAATTCCACCATGCCTTATATACACACGGCGTTTCCCTTGGATACTTTACCAGGCATATGGTCGCATCAATACCAGATGGGTCCGGCTGCATTTCAGTCACGCCAGCGTGTTCCAGTCAATGGCAGACTCGGTTCAAACTCGGCCTTTTCAGATCATCTGGGCATGCTGCGCCGGAGCCTCAAAAGGACCTGGGGCGGATTCGATCCTGCACTGTCTGCGGAAGATCAATTGTAGGTGGCTTCTTCCATTGATCTCGAAACATTCCAACGAGCTGACCCAGCTGGAATAGCAAGAAGCTGCGCGCGTCTGCCGACATCATGTTGTCTCTTTTCAACAGTCTAAGCCGGCCGGGGGCTCTTAACTGGTACACAGCGACCAACTACTCGAGGAACATCGCCGACCTCACCATATGGCAACTCAGCCGCTCGCGTGACATGTATTCGCGTCTTCATCTCAAATACCGGCCGTCTGCACTGCAACTATCCAAAAAATATCCATCAATCATTGATTGGTCTCCATTCCCGAGCATTAGGAACAGGCTAATCTGTCTTCACTCCGCCAATCCAGATTTGGATCGAATCATGTGCGATATCGCAACTGCCTACGTTGTCGAGGTCCATCAATCTCAATTGCTTTTCCAGGCTTCAGGCCACGGATATATACGACTGTGGGATCTCATTTGTGCCATGAAAAAGCCAGACGAGCAGGACTCGAATATTAGTCCTCAAAGTGCCCATGAAGGTCTTGCAGTAGGAACTTCGACGGGAACAGAGATTCCCGGCCAAAGTCCTGCACATCAACTACCAGCCCCAAGTCTCAAGTCCTTGTTCACCCGCCGGCACGCTGAGGCAGCGTTCAAGGCACTGGGCTTAGATGACGGAGTACCGCGTTTTAAATTAGACCCAGCTCTCTTCATACAGTATCCAGAGCTATACGACCCTGACGCCGATCTCATTCCATCTGGCACACCAATCGCACCTCCATCCCAGACAAGGATTCCTCCTCCTACACCGCCCAACCCGGCAACATCACAAATCTATCGTCACTGGGCAGACTGGTGCGTCACTTCTATGGGCAGTCAGCTCACAGAAACAGATATTCCAGTATTTCACGTCCCGTCTTGCATTTGATGAACTCCATTACTGGAGGATAGACTTGGACTGCGCAGTGAGACATCGGTTTTCTATTACGGTCTTGACGGCAGTGGAACAATGGCCTTGTCGATATTTCGGAATTTTTGTCCAATACCAAGCCTGCCATCCCTATAGATAATTAATCGCCAGACACCTCCCGAGCCTATCGTTGAAATGGTTGTTGACCAGTAAACCTGGAAACCTTAGTAGCCCGAGCTGGGTTCATGCGTTCTAATCCCATTACGGCAGCTTACGATACTAAACACAAACGGCCTGTCACACATGCAGATATTTAGGACAAAAAATGTGGTACGGGGGCTCATTGCTATTCGCGATTCGCTGCTAAAGTAGTTTGCCGACCTCAAGCTTGACAGTCTGGTAGTCAAGTCTGACATGGCCAGCGACTGTGGAGGATTGAAGGATACACGCCTAAGTTTTAAATCCGAGTGAAGCGAGCTGCTGTCTTTCAGTAATTATTACCGTTGAGTTGGTGTTGCTGGAATGCAACAAGTTTCGGGCAGTGGATGGTGGGTTGTGGCTGGTGTATCTACTTCGTCGCGCTCAACTGTGGAGGCAGGAAGGTTCCGACACCCCTGGGTACCTTACGGAAAGCGCCTCTAAGGCCTGGTTTTTGGGGGTTAGGGTGACATGCCCACCCATAGCTGAAAAGAATGCGGCTCTGTCTTCTAACTTACACCATCCGACCTCCCCGTCTTTGTTCGCGTTGATAGCAGCGATCCTTCCTGGGTTATGTTTAGCTGCAGCCTGTGTTACGGTACTCATCAACGTCGACCAGTCAGTCCTGCCTGACCGCATCACCACGAATCACATCAGCGTTCACCTCCCAGGGATGCGACAACGCCTCGTTAAAACAGGAAGGTTCGTCCTGCTCAGCGTCTCCTCGTGATCACCCGTCCCTTCGTTCAAACAACAAGATTCGTCCTACTCAGCTTCTCTTCGTGAGCACCCGTCCCTTCATGCTGCAACGTTGATGCTGTTAGCTCCAATCCAAGACGCCATGGGTACCCCAACGCTTCCTGCCCCGCCGCCCTTCGCCTCGCTCAGACTCGCCTCGCCTGCAGACATCCTGCGACTTGGCGTCGTCTGCACCACCGGCTTCCGCTACTCTGAGGAGTTCACCTGGGAGCGCACGCACCATGATGAGTATCCCCAGAGCACCATCACCTTCTACCGCCAGGAGGTGGGCGAGCTCATGGGCAGCCCTGACCACATCGTGCTCGTTGCTGTGGACCGCTACATCCCCGAATAGTCGTCCAAGACCGAAGCCGTTATCCCCGCGGACAATGGCTGGTCGCCCCCAGAGCCTGGCGCCGAGGTGGTTGTGGGTTTGGGAATCTGGAAGTTAGAGCCGTCTTCGAAACGGATCGGCCAGTTTCAGAACAACAACGGTATGCATATTCGCGATTGGGTCTTGTCTCCTTCCACTGTTCTTGTCTAACCACGTCCTACAGCCCCATACCCAGCGCTACCTGCATACGACTACAAAGACCTCGAACGAGAGCGTACTAATAAGTTTGCCGCCGTCGCTGTGGCCGAGGAGAAAAGGTACGTTTCTGAGCCTCCATGTCCTGCCATATGCTAGGTGTACTGACTCTCCGAAGATCCTTCTACGGTTTATCCAGCATACTGGAGACGCGGCCATGGGTCGGCAGTGGCTCGGTGGGGAGTAGCCTTGTCCGACATCGACAGCTTGATCAAGGGGTTGCTGCAACCAGCATGGGGGCAGAGCTGTTCAAGCACGTTGGCTATGAGTGGCTGACTGACCTTCATGTGGAGGGCGATGATACAAATCCAGAAGGGGTCATGTTCTCGCTTCTCAAACACAAGGCCATGGGGGATTCAAAGAGCAAGTGGTGCGTGATGATGTAGCATGTTACATTTTGGGATCATTGTGGGACGCTTAGAACGTCTTCTAGACTGGGTGATAGGACTGAGGTCTCGGACAAGGTCTCATACCTCCGCAAGGTGGACCACTGAGCCTCGGGTGTGTTCCATTGTCTTAGTTAATCCTTAGGATTAATTTATCCTTAGCCCTCGGATATCAATCGTGCATTAGTTCGGCCCATCAGATTAGTTACGCTCCTGGTGCAGCTGCACCTAACTGATTAGCAAGCATTCCTGTCTAACTCCTCAACCCAACCCCGGGTGTGGCTTGGGCTACAAGTATGCAATCCGTCACATCCAGGGCAAGTGGAACGTACAGTATAACGATTGGGCAGACTTAAATCTTGCCTCATTGCCTTGAGGTATTGACCGGCCAATCCGGTCGTGTGTCCTGACCGGCCAAGATGTCCACGACACCCAGCTACGCTTTTTCTAATGCCTAGCACGCGGCATAATAACTGCTTTGCGTTTAAAACAACACCAGCCGGCGGATATTTGTTTCAGTGAAGAGAGTAACCAAACGCGACGTTCAACCCCGGAACCAAGCCAACTGTGTCTGTCTTACAGACTGCATTATTTTACCGACACTTCTGCTTCCCGTTGCCCACACCAATTTCCGGCTAATACGGAGTCTCTCAATTCAAATACCGACATCCTTGGACGTAATTCGACTGAGCTCCTCGGATCGGAAACAAATCATATGCTCATGATTGGTATTGGAAGTTGGTGCAACAGCCCAAGTTCCGCCATGAACAATGGTGACATCACGGTTCCGGGGATGGACAGCTCACTCTCGCTCAATCAAATCAAGCCCTGTAAGCAACTTACAAGCCAGCTTGTTCAAATCTTAGGCAACACACACGCACCACCAATCAATACCATCCTGGAAGGCGAAACACGGTTTCGGGAAGGGGTTATGCAAACTGGAGTCAGCAAGACTACCGTTAGAGAGGAGAATCAGGGGATGGGACTAGATAATGACGACGCTATATCAACCGCAGCGCAAAATGGAAGTGACAAGACTGTCAACAGCGTTGCTGGATAAGCTACTTGAGGGTTTGGGTCAAAGATGAACGACATTGTATGATCACGGTATAATGTGGATATTATCACCCAAACTTTGAATATCAGGCAGGGAAATTATTCGAGGGTAATATTTTCAATACTTACACTATTTAAAATATGCTTAGTTCAATCAGCTATACTTAATCTGATCTTATATCGTTATATTAGTCCTTCTAGTTATTATTGGCGAGCCTAGGGTTGTATTAGTTATAGCAAGAAACCTAGATGTATAACCATCCTGCTTCATTAATTAAGAAATCAGGGTTGACAAATAGGCGGTATTAACGATGAGGTACCAGTATTATTCTAAAACAAATAGCCTCTATCTTAAATTTATTGTTCATAATAGCTATTGAGAGCTTAACTAATTAAGCTAGATTCTTTGTAAATCCTACTCCTAACCTGTCTTTAATATCTTACTTTATATAATTGTTAATAATTCTCTCCGCATGTGTGGATACTATATTACGAGATTTCAATTAAACCCAGCTTCAGATAGTATCTATACCCAGGACCTACCGGCGAACCCATTCGGCTCCAAGCATGTGAGAGAGACACTCCACTTTAGCCAAACCGATTAAGATGAGGCAGCCCTCATGGCCAGATTCCGTGGCCTCACAGGTACGGTGAAAATGTTTACAAGCGTGTCACCAGACCTGTCAGATAGAATCTCTCAACGCTCGCCACCTCAAGAAGCTAAAGACAATTTCGCTCAGGGGGCGTGAGTGAAATTTGCCCATTCATCTCCAGAGCAACTACTTTGGTCCTCGTAGGCTAAAAAGAGAATTTAACTGTCGACGCAGCACACAGTATTGGCGAGCTTGGAACAATGGGTTGACCAAATGGGACCCGTCGCGACTGGCCCCCCATGGCGATACGGAGGCAAACCAATTCTTGATTGCCTGCTCACAATCATCTCCCGAATGGACCCGCTCGTGGGCCATTCCTAGAGGCTTAAGCGGCCTCTGTTTCATCTTGGTGAGTGGGACTGAAACCGAGAGGATGCGTTGCTCGGGGCATGTGCTGTTGACACGGCAGCAGTATACACATGCATCGGTCGCGATCTCGGTGATTATACCCACAATATCGGTGGCCGATACCGACTCACTGACTTGCCGTGTACCCGTAGTATACTCCGTATCACCACCTGGAAGTGTGAGTTTCTGTTACCAGCTACTACGCGGCTCTGATCGCTTTAACCAAGCACTCCGGCACTGGTATGGCATCGGTGATGCAGGGATTTGTCAAGTCTCAATTCTGCATTACCAACTCGTCGCCCCTTGTGTGACGAGTCCTTTTAATTAAATGATAGAAAGTCCGTTCCTCATATTTCACTGTTTAAGGCTTTATTCAATCTCAGCCGTTACGTAGCCGATCCAGTCTAAATTCAAATCTAAAGTCGAGTATCAAGGTCGCTCCCAATTTCGAAGAATCTTTGCTATTTCCCTGTGTCCCTCTTCGTCGGCAAAGTCCGCCGCCTGGTGACATCGCTCTTCCAGAAACTCCACATCGTGATCATTCTCTAGCAACAGATGCACGATATCAAGCCGGCCATGCTCTGCAGCTCCCTGCAATGCGGTTCGGCCCCCCTCCTCTGACGGTGCTGCGTTTATATCTGCTCCTTTCTCAAGGAGTTGAAGCACGACATCAAAATTCCCCCTGATTGCTGCATATTGTAATGCTGTTGCACCGTTCATACGGCAGGGCGGAGCGTTAATGTTGGGGTTACGGCTCAGTAGAGCCTCCATGAGTTGATCGTTGTCTTTGAAAGCGGCTGCTTGTAACGAGGTCATCCCCTTTCTAGACGATGCAGGAGCGTCTATGTCAGCACCAGCATTTAACAGCCTCAGAGCTAACTCATTATTATCGGCGAGAATGGCCGCCTGGAGAGCCGTAAATCCAATCTCTGATGCTGCAGGGGAGTTGATGTTGGCGCCGGACTCTAATAATTCTTTTATAACAAACTCGCTTTGGCCCACAAAAATGGCCAGTTGCAGTGCAGTGAACCCGAAGTCCTTTGCTGGAGGGGAGTTTATATCTGCACCTGTTTGAAGCAATAAGTTTACAGAATCGTCCAAAGAGCAGAAGGCGGCCAATTGAAGCGGTGTGACTTGCAAGTAGGTCCCTCTTGCGCAACTAAAAAATCGATCCACACGATCGTACTCAAAACGACCCTCCAAGTAGTTCACCGGAATGGGAGCATAGCCGTTGACGTTCGCGCCGTGGGAAATGAATGCATTCAAAAACTCCATGTTGGCAAGTTCGTTGGATACAAGCACAAACGACAAATACAGAGCGGGGACGTCGGAATCTGTACGTTCGGTTGGGTCTGCTCCTCGATCTAAGAGGAGTTCCATAACAGCGGGGTTTTCATTTTCGACTGCGTCGCGAAGAAATGTCGTGGCACCTTTGGCAGAACCATGGCCGTTGATATCTACCCCATGATTAAGAAGAGTTAGGACAATTTCGTGCCAAACAGGATGTTCCTTGAAACCCTGGAAATGATTCCAAGGGCATACGCCTTTGACATGGCTGATATCCGCTCCGTACTGGAGGAGTAAGTTGACTAGCTCAAGGTTCCTCTGGCCAACTGCCATTTGAAGGGGTGTGGTGGGATACGAGGGGGAACACTCGCAATTCGCGGCATTGCAATTCGCGACATCGACGCTCGCGCCAGCGTCCAGCAGGCATTTCACAATTTGAGCTGATCCCCGATGCTTTCTGACAGCGACATGAAAGCTCATTGGATCTAGATACGCTCCAGCCTGGAGCAGTGCGGTGACGAGATCTATGCTTTGGATTTCAACCGCGGCACTCAAAGCTGCCGTGCCATAGTCAAGCAATGGATTAAAGTCGGCGTTGGGACCGTGAAATAGCAGGAGCTCAAGCACCGCTGAACTCGTACCCTGGCTAGCTGCATGGAGCGTTGTCTCGTCCACGCTAGCTCCCCAGCTCAGCAGCACCCTGACAACGTCCAAATGATTAGAACGGCATGCTGTCTGTAAAGGGGTACAGCCGAAATAATCTTTCAAATGGATATCTGCGCCATGCTGCAATAGTAATTCAACCATGGACACGTTGCCATTCCACGTTGCGTGGTGGAGCGCCGGTTGGGGCCCATACTTGAGAAAATATCGTAATTGATCTTCTTGTGCCAGTCGATTATCCATGTGAGCAGGCGGGCAGTCCCAAGGTGCGATGCTGTTGGCATCTGCGCCAAGGTTAAGAAGTAGCTGAGTCATCTTGAGGTTGTTTTGCTTAGCTGCGAGCGCAATTGGTCTAGTCAGCCGAGGAAAACTGAAAAGATGTGGTTCGTCCTCGTAAGGATGTGGGTCCTCCTTGTAGTGATAACTGAAACAATTGACTTCGGCTCCTTGGTCAACCAAGCCTTGAACCATCTCAAACTGGTCTCTCTCTATTGCAAATTGCATTTTCATGTTGGCCAGACTTGCAGACTCCTTAATATGTGATGCAGCTTCCTGCAGCAATTCGATGAGTCTGAAGCTTCCGCTTTTTATCGAGACGGCTAACCAGCTTCGTGGTGAGGTTGGGTCGATGTGAGTCACTCTTCCGCCTGCTTCGATCAAGATCTCGATGATATGGATAGTGTGATTGGTAGCATGTCCAGAATGGATCGTGGACCAAAAGTCATCGAGAATCGTGTGGTCTGCGTCGCCCGAGTCATTTGGGTCAGCCCCGAAACGTAAAAGGAGTTCAACAAGGCGCGGATCCCGCCGCTGTCCCGCAATTTTAAGCACCGTGCCAAACACTAGATAGCGAGACCTCCCAATTTTGCCCACGCTATTAGGGTTGGTCCCTTGAATGAGCAGCATGCGCGCAAAATCGACATTCCCCAGTCTGGTAGCGGCGACTAGCAGATTTGAAGCGAAGACTGCCAATGACGGACCCTTTAGTTGAATAAATCTTTCCACGGCCCAAGTATATTCATTTTCAACGATCCACTGGACGAGCTGTTCCATCTTTTCTTCAGAAACCAGAGAGTTCGAGGAAACGTATACAGTATGGTGCAGTAACTGGAGCATCGGTTGAGACTGGACGAGCTGTTGGGCTTGACCGTTTTTGCATTGCGTCCCGATCTTTTCCTTGAGGCCGAGAGGTATCGTTGAGGGTATATCGGTGTAGTAGTGTATTCCAGAGAATGTGTCTCGTTGCCTTCGCATCCGAAATTTGATGGGACAGCCACCTCCGGATGCAAGAGAGATTTCAAGTCGAGACAGTAGAAACTTAGTTCCAGGGGAGGATACTAAGATGAATTAGAAAATGAAAAAAGCTTTTTGGCAATAATTTCGCTTACGAACAGATTCCACTGAACTTTGAAATCTAAGCCAAGGCATTGTGTCGAGGAATACACGTGGCGCATTGTCCGAAGGTGGAGTGTAAGCGATGATTCCGAGGGAGGTGCTTGTTGAAACAGCTAGGGATAGGTCAGTCAGTCTATAATCCGCCACTCTAGAGAGGAAGCTTACCTGACATGCCTCCATGCCCATATTGAGGATAAGAGTATCTGCCCATCTCTTTCTTCATTTTCTTAGCAGAGATGACCATGCCATCTATGGTCAGCTTCGTCTCCTTCCCTAAAGCCTTCCGCTTCTGGACCAAGCTGACACTCTGCTTCCATTGGTGGCTGCTGACATTTTTCTTCATGCCCCAAGCCTTGAGCTTACGCACATATTGCTTATCACTAGTCACTTAGTCAGCTAATCAAGAAAGGCGAGTGGATGATATGGAGTCGGCTACTAACGTTGCAGAAAATCCGTGACGCTCTCTCATGATTTCGATCGTCTGGTCTAGAGTTTTATCTTCGGCCAGATACAATGCGCGGATTTGCTCTTTGTGCGCATCCCATTGCGCATTTGGGATTCTGGGGGCGTACGACATCTTGCGAGTCAGAATGACAAAAGGGTTGCTGCTTGGGAGAAGCTAATGAACAATAGTGGGTGCAACTGAGAAGGAGATTGCCGTAGACAGTTTGTGCGAATGATGATGGATAGATTTGCGTGGGAGAGGAAGGAGGCCGCGATTATATAGGAATTGAGCCTGCGTTAGCCCCGTTCGAGACCGTCCAGAATGAATTTATGTACGTGCCAGAATTCTCATTGCGCGTGGTCTTGGTAGACAAGCCACTTGGCGGGTGTATCAATGGGCTTTTCAGCTTGCTCAACCCATGCATGCCACGCCGTAAGCCGCCTCACTTCGATACCATCCAGTTCGTTTATTGGCCATGTCCAGAATTCACATTCCCCACTTCATGTGCGCCGGGCTACATCTGGTTAGTGAGCGTTTCTACTCACTATCGATGATTGGACATGTTTGTAATTTGGGCTGGGTGTGTGACACGAATACCTAAACATCGACTCGCGCGCGACTTTTAGTCTGACCTACGGCAGGGATGTGTGAGAAGGCCCACACCGCCCTCTTAACCCAATTCGGATAAGACGAATTTCCTTCAAGCAATCCTTCTTTCGTTACGAGTGAGGCCGAGGAACGAGAGCCCCCGTAAGAGCGCAGCGATGAAGGGTGCCCCGAAGCGCAGCGTAGGTCGCGGCGGGCCGAACGTATTCTGTAAATTCACCAAAAGAAGGCCAAAAGGTATGAAAGCCAGCCGCAGGTGTCAGAGCAAGAAGATGTTAGAGAGGTCCCTCTATCCTAATTAGGTTAGCAAGGGGTGTGTATGTATCTAAAATATCCCTTTGTGTAGGTCAGTCTGAAAGCTGCGAGTCGATGTTTAGGTATTCGTGTGACACGGTTGACCCCGGCCAAAGTTCCGCATGCCTTGGATTCTGTGGATATTACTCTTATGGTGGGACTGTTATGCTTGATGTCCGAGTAGGATGTACATTTCGTCATCATGCAGTTGTGTATTCATCCCTTGGACAGTGCTAAGGCAGCTTTTGCGAACCGGACAGGGATATCAGCGAATGAGAGAGAGTTGTGCTATTGGTCATCGGGTTCTGCCTGTAAAATAAATAAAAAAGAGATCCGCCCCGTGTACAAGAGTCTAGGCGAGACCTTCAACAACACTACAGTACTCGCAACCTCCAACGGCAGCTGTCGAGAGAGCACAAAAAGGTCGTCTCGGCCCTGTCAAAGGGATGGAATGGACCAAAATTCGTTTATGCTCACGATATTCAATCTAAGTGATCACACATAATTTGCAACAATTCCGCAAAACCTATTATTTACATCCTTTTCTTACCCTGCGCATGTCTGCCACTTGCAAAAACAACATCGCTCCGAAAGCAGGGCCGGAAGCCAAGAGTGTCGGATTCCACAAGACGGGCTTCCTCCACACCTGTGGATCAGATCCCAAACCATATGCATTAGCAGTCTAGGCGGTAGCAGTGGTCTGGAGGCGTGTAGAAGATACGATGCACCCTCCCGGCACTGGCGTTAAATGACTCTACGTGGCAGATTCATGGGGGATGTGATGCATGTATTGACCTTTAGTTCTTATTACATGGGATGCGCGATCCTTGTTACCACATCAAAGTGGTAGAATACGATTATGATGACACACCTCTGTTCGCAGAACCCCTCTTCAACCGATTATTGTCTATGGGGGATCTAGTGACGGTTCCGGTATGAGATAGCCCACTGGCTTTTGAGATATGGAAATTGTTGCCTAGATACAGCAGCTCCGCATTGGGTCGACGAAGTCACACAACTTAGTGACGCAGCAATCATCCCGAGGCAATGAGATGAAGACTTGCTCCCAGAGTTTCAGGGATTAGTTAAGCATTAGACTCTATTTCCATGATCGTAGGGGAAATATGCAAACTATGGAAGCTCGGCAAAAGCAATTGTTGCTTCTAAATGCTGTGCAGAAGTTTCCTCGGCGTTTAGCAGCTGGCGTCGAGGTGAGTGGGATGTGGTAGAGACTGAACCAAACAGTCAGATACACAGACTTACGCATCATTGTTGGGTTACTTACCGTGGATAGTGAGCCACTTGCGAATGAGCCACCCGGCTGATATTTATATCCCCATAACAGTGGCGAATGCCAATGAGAATACAATGACACTAGAGGACATCTGAATCACGAATTGGTGTCCATTTTTGCCAAACACTTAACTTGCTACGGATAGGAGAGGTCTTCTTCTTCGAGCTTGGCATCTTAGTCTTGACCTGATACTGAAGAGAATTCTCGGTTGCCTACCTGTCTGAACGATATGCCTTAAGCTCTGGCCTTTCAACCCACCGGGAACTCGTTGTCAAAACTACTTCCATGCCTTGAGACCGATCAGACTCTTTGATAATCAGACCTCTATTTCTGGCTTCAGCTAAGCTCGTCGTATACATCACCAATTCGGGATCCGGCAAAAAGAGGCATCTTTGATTGGCGGCTTATAATCTGAGGTTGCCGCCAAAGATTTCATTTGGGAACCGGCAAAAATCAGGCTGTTGACTGGTGAGAGTAGATATTTAACGGCAATCTCCGTCATAGATTCAGGCAATCATGGCTAGCAAGAGCACAATCGTCCAAGCCTGTGAAGTGACCAAGCAAACTGTGAGTTTCGTACGGCCTTGTTCTACCTCGGTCACTACTAGAATTCAATCCAGTGTGATGGCAAGTTCCCTTGCCGGAACCATACGGAGCTCTGGCAAGGGGCCTCAGCCCGCCAGCATCACAATAAAATTAGCTGGAGTCAGTGCACAGACTCAGATATTTCTGAGCTTAATATCTTCTCTTCCAGTAAGTCTCTTCTTTCTGTTATGATCGGGCTACTCATGTCAATGATATTAGACTCGCCGGTTGATGTTAGCATTCCCTCCATATAAAATGACCACATAGCGCCTAGAATCCCGTTCCTCCTTTCTTTCTTTCTTTCTTACAGAATAGACCAAGTTTTTGTGGCACCATTTGTTGCCTGGTGGCTACTATATCTGTCAATAGATGGATGGATGCATGTGGAATTCTTTGGGATTTTGGGATTTTATTTCATAAGGTTGGTAGCCAGACATGGGCTGCCGATTGCGGTGGCGTTGTGTGGCTCCAAAAGAAAAGCAGTGTCATAGAGACGGGACAAGCTGAAATTGAAATTGTCAAGATTTCAAGAATTACAGCTCCTATTCCTCTGGCGATTTCCCTATTAATATTTCGCCTCGAGATACATCCGATGCTGTAAGTGAATGGGGTGCGTTAGGGCCACGGACTCGGTGTTCTGGGCGGACCCGTAGGGAACTTCGGCAGTCCGACATGGCAGCGAGTATGCAGAGTCAAAGGGCCTCCATTTGAGCTTCTGATTGGTTAAACCTTGTTACATGGCAGGCGCAAGACCCGACAGTTATACCTTGAAGGTGATGCTCTTGATGGCAGTTTTGCGACCCGTGTTTTTACCCGGGCGCGCAGTGTTAATAAAAGCCGAGTTAGATCGGATGAGTTGGTAAAACCCAGAAAAAGACCCTCTTCACAATCTCGGCTATACTGAGCGATCAACGGAGACCCAAATGTGGTGGCGAAACCGAAACCGAAACCGAAATAATACCTCCACAATGAAGATTTCGTAGCACATACCATAAACACTCGATAAATTGAGAAGGTCTAGCGCCGCATTTAGTACGGTCTTGGAAACTTGACCAGGCTTAACTACGGGTCGGATCGAACTTTCATCCAATAGGCTCAGGTAGCAGGTACTCGCGCTAGACCTCAATTTATCGAGTCTTTGCGGTATGCGGAACCCCAGGAATCCTACGCTGTGATACCAATCCCCATCTCCTCTTCCCTCGATAGCTTCTCGTTCCTTCATAAAAATCCTCCTCTTGTTTTTCTCAATTCCGATCGTCTTCGAACTCTACCTCATCTTTACACTCACTTTTAACATCTCAGACTGCCTCACAAGCGATTCTCGACTTCTTTCTTGCATCTAGTTATCATCTCTGAAGTATGCCTTCTTCCAATGTGGTTGTTATTATTGGCTGCGGTGGCATGGGCCTTCCACTCGCCCGACGTCTCGGCGCTGGTCGGCAGCTTTTTCTTGCCGACTTCTCAAACGACAACCTGACTGCGGCTCGAGAAGTTCTCTTCAATGAGGGCTACTCTGTTGAAACAAGGACGATAGACGTGTCTGACTATGCGTCTGTGAGCGAATTCGCCCAAGCAGCCTCATCGGCTGGCTATATCGAAACGATCGTGCATACAGCTGGCGTCTCACCAACCGCCCAATCCAGCCGCACGATTTACAACATCAATCTCCTAGGGACCGCCAACGTCACCGACGCATTCTTACCAGTCGCGGAAGCCGGCACAAGTCTTATTTGCATATCTAGCATGGCGGGTCATTTATGTCCACCGCTCCAGCCAGAGTTAGAACGCCACATGGCCACAGCCCCGAGAGATCAGCTCCTAAGCCACCACGACCTCGGGATTGACGACTCTAGTCCTGGCGGCCCACCCAAAGCTTATGCATACTCAAAACGTGGCAATCTACTTCGTGTCCAAGCGGCTGCTGCCGCATGGGGACGTCGTGGTGCTAGAGTGAATTCCGTCAGCCCAGGAGTCATCTCCACAGAACATGGTCGACGAGAAATTGCTGGTCCCGCCGGAAAGTATGTTGCATCTTCTCCAGCTTCGAGAGTTGGAACCTCGCAGGATATTGTCAATGCTGTTGCGTTCTTAGCGGATCGCCAGTCGAGCTTTATAACTGGAACTGACATCCTAGTCGATGGTGGTGTTGTGTCATCTATGAAGTGGAAGGGGAGAAAGGATAGCGAGGAGTAGGTGGCAAGCGAAATGGTCAGTGAGATTTTGTGTCGGTCAAGGTTCTCAACGTGGTTCGTTCCTCAACTCATAGGCTACGTTTTGCTCCTTTTGATATCGGTCAGTATGAATGGATGCATAGATTGTATTTCACCTAGGTACTGTCTATCGTCGAATGGCTAGGTTCTTCTCATATAGGCTTAACTTTATACTGCATATATAGAATCTTGGAGGTTAAATTAGCCTTAAATACTAGTTGGTATCAGAGGCTGGGAGTGGGTCGAGGGACTGAATTGAGGCCGGAAATACAATTTCTTCTCTTTTCTATCAATTTCTGTGTTTTCAGCTATTTCATAGCTTTCCAACGAGCCTAGCTACAGTTTATTTCCTTTTTAAATAACTGTACTATGAAGTCGGAAAGATTATAATCCTGAGATTGAGGATTTCACAGCTTGAGGCCGGTAGCTTACGTTGACATATATTTTCCCGGCTGACACAGGGTTTCCGGACTGACCTCGGGACGAGGGTGGTAGGCGGCTTGCCCCATAATGCCAACGGGTATGTCTTTTTAGCTCGCATAAGATAAAGATTCTCCAATAATGGCAAGGCAGTAAAGCAAGTTAGAGACATTGTCGTTTAAGTCACATCGAGACAAGTGAAAATATTTCGTCATATTGTATGGTCGCTTGCAGCGCAGGCTTTTGTTTCAAAATATATCAAGAGATTTCGATTTTTCCTCGTCTGCGTCAAATATTGGATGGCATCGTCTCAACTATAATAAAATCCTATCGTCTGGTGCTGGCCAAAGAATATAATTTAGGGATTCGTTGCACTACGCTGTAGCGGAGCGTTCATCCGCCTTTGCCGTAGCCGTCATTGCAATATTTACCCAAAGTTTTTGAACATTTGGTTGCCTACTGCAGCTATTGGCCCAAACGTCTCAACTCCGAGAAATGTTGCATATCGAACGCCCTGGCACTTTTCGCATTTGCCATGGCAAACCTCGATCCCGCCAATGACATCAAGTTACTACAAGCCTCCGGTGTATTCCCGAAATATCAGGAGAGTCAAATCAACGATACTTACACGATGGTAGCTAAGGACCATTTTGTTGAGCCACAAAAATGAGAGATATTTTTAGATACTCTAGCTGACCGAACTGAACTTGAACCCCCAATTCAGCGAAGCACATTTATGGAGTTTGATTTCGACTTGGTCATCTGTTGCAGCCCTTCCCGGGGAACTTATCTGGCAGATGAATTTGGCATTATCAGCTTTACTCAATCTCATTAGATAGACCACATGCGTACACTTATTGCAAATAAGAGAGACGCACACTCAGCATTACGACCAACGCCCGGAGATCGAGTAACCCATACGTTACCGTTGCCGTGCAGTTACATTTTATTTCAACCCTTCCTTTCCAATCTTGCTGCCCACAGACGATAATCTCGCTGCCTGCTGTGAATAGCCTTGTCCTGACTCAAGGATATAATGTGGCAAATGGAATGAATTCCGAAATATCGAGATCACTGGGGTTGTAGGGAAGCGCTTGAACAAATGACGACTATTGCAGAGGTGCTTCGTCGCTGTAAAGGAAGTTCAGAGTGCCTTGGCACTTTATTGCGTGGCGCAGATGGAGCGAAATAACATCTAGGTCCCGTAGATGCGTATGAAAATAATCATGCACCGGTACTATGGATTGAGCTCACAATCAATAGTGAACGGTGGTTAAAAACGCTACTGCTGTGAACAAGATGCCACATCAAACGCGTACAACAATAAGAGTACGTGAGAGCCTTGTTTTTCATTCATAAACAACCAGCAGCAGCAGATTTGGCTATATCTGTTTAGCTCGTGATTGTTCTTTAAGAAGCCGGTAGAACTGGGCTTTAGGCAAATATGTCGTCAACCAACCAGGGATGCCAGAATATCCGGACACACCCACCTCGGTCCCCAGACATACACAGGGCCTTGCAATTGAATGAGGGGCACTCCTGGGCAACTTTGTATACAGAACAGCCCTGGAAAGGGCCTCGGACAGACGGAACGGTTTTAAGTATGATTGCTGACTCACGCCCGATCCGTCTCGGAGGCTGACGCTCCCATGGGCTCATTCGAATCGCGCAATCGGGGGATTGCGCAAGGTACCTACGTTTGTCATCGTCATCCTCGAGAGCCGCCCGCGCTGAGACGAGCAATGTTCCTGGATATCAAATAACGCCATATCTGATCCGCGAAGCTCATTGGTGTGTGGTATCCGACGCGACCCGATTAAGCTGTGGGTTGGCGCTAGTGTTGGTTTCATGGAGGTTGAGCGCCACTCCGTGATCTTGACCGTCGAGCACGCAATATCTCACGCAATCCGATCATCAACCACGACCGCGAAGACGCAATCTGAGAATGCGGGGCTGAGTACGGGCGAGTACGGAAGCTTGGCTCTGGGTATATAAAGAAGTGCGATTAGATCGTAGACAATCACTCAATTGCACCATAAAGTTGACATTCGCCCTCAATTGCACGCCTTCTTCCATCATAGCGGCTCAATTCTCCTATATCACACAATGGCACCCGGCGCTTTGATCGACGAGCCCATCCAGGCGCCTTTGCCCCAGGTGAAGAATGCCGAGGCTCCCCGGTCCATCTTCCCAGATGGCATTCGAACGTCTGGCCAACATCCCCCTCTGTACGACCGCCTAAAGCCCTACTCCGAGTTCCCCCAGGAGATTTCGGGACCGACGCTGTGGAAGCAGGAGGACTATGTCGACCATCCCGATAAATGGACACATCCTTTCACGGATGAGGAGATCCAGGAATTGAGCGATACCGCAGACCAGTTCATTGCCAGTGGCACTCCGCTTACCGGAATTTCCAAGGTAAGTCAATTCAATCCCCAGCAAGCGGCACGCGACTGACTCAATCCACAGCACAACTTCCCTCTCCCCATACTCAGCAAATCGATGGGCGCGCTCCGCGAAGATCTTATCAACGGCAAGGGCTTCATCCTCTTCAAGCGATTCCCCGCGCAGGCGTGGGGACCCCATAAGAACGCCGTGGCCTACATGGGTCTAGGCACATATCTGGGGTACTTCGTGTCCCAAAACGGCCTTGGCCACGTCCTCGGTCACGTCAAGGACGTCGGCGATGACGCCACGCAGATCGACAAGGTCCGCATCTACCGCACCACCGCCCGACAGTTCTTCCACGCCGACGACGGAGACATTGTCGGACTGCTCTGCGTGCACCGCGCGCTGGAGGGTGGCGAGAGCGATATTGTCAGCATCCACAACGTGTGGAACTATCTCCAGCGCGAGCACCCCGACGTTGCCGAGCTGCTCACCAAGCCCGTCTGGTACTTTGACCGCAAGGGCGAGGTGTCGGATGGCGAGGAGCCGTGGGTTCGCCAGCCCGTCTTCTACGTGGAGAATGGAGGCAAGGGCCGCGTCTACTGCAAGTGGGATCCCTACTTTGTGCGCTCCCTGACGCGCTTCTCAGACAAGGGCCTCGTCCCTGTGCTGAGCGATGCCCAGAAGCGGGCCATGACCATCTTGGAGGAGACGTGCCAGAAGCTGGCTCTACACATGATCTTGGAGGTCGGCGACATCCAGTTCGTCAGCAACGCGCATCTCCTACACGCGCGGACGGCGTACGTCGACCACAACCCTCCCACGCCTCGTCGGCATCTGCTCCGTCTGTGGCTATCTACCCCCGAAAGCGAGGGCGGCTGGGCGTTGCCTATGCCCGACAGCCACGAGAAGAAGCGTGGAGGAATCCAAGTAAACAACACGGCGCCCAGGTGCCCTCTGGATGCGGAATAGACAAAAACTGAACTTTAGCGGTCATGACGGAATAATGAATCACAATTTAAGCGTATAAATAATAATACAAAAAGTTTAAAACAGTCAACCCATTGTTTCATGAGTGACGGATTAGTACGTAATTGAGTCGAAAGTTAATCCATAGCGTGCCATGGTATCATCGCCAGAGGCATAAGCTGGAGGGACACAAGCGCTCACGCGAAAGGGATTATGCAGGCTTCGTAACGCGTTGACTAAATCAGCATTGACCGCTCATCAATGTTCTAGAAACTTGTCTAAGAACGTCTAAGTCTAATACATGAAGCAAAATCATGACTGCACGCTCGTCTACAGCAGGAACTGGATCGCAATAGCGAACAGAATAGTAAGCAGAGGAAGACAGAAGAGGAATACCTCTGGGCCATTAGCCATCTCGTCAAACCACGCTTCCCAGCTGGGCGGAATCAGATCAAAGAGGAAATCCGGAGGGCCTCCCTGCCGTCGCTCTAGCACGCGCTTAAGGAGATGCTCGCTCTGGTCGCAGATCTGGACAACCAAGCTGTGACGAGCCGCACCGCTGTGCGCAGCATGACGCACCAGCAATGTCTGCTTCGCGGCATCGTATGACCAGTCTCCATCGCTGACCCTGACGCGAATCTCGTGGTTGGCGTAGTGGTAGTTTGGCATGAATACCTCGGTCAAACGAGACTTGTCTGCGGACAGATCGTCGGTTGTCGTCTGTTTCTCACCGCCGCCTTCACTGCTCCACTCAAACTCGTACCGGAGTGTTCGATGGTCCCAATCCGAACGGATCGGCTTCCCAGCAATCTTGGCAGCATACGGCCGGATAACAACATCCAGCACTCGCCCTCCGCGGTACATTTCATCGTCTTCATGGGACCGGTTTCGGTAGTCTTGGCGACCAAGGCTATGCTCCCCGATATCATCGCCGTTGATGATTGAAAAGTCCTCCTTGTTCCACCCATCGCCGTACTCAAAGCGGTTGTGGGGGTTGTAATTCCACAGAGTAAACCCAACAAAGTTGTCCTCCATGGCAGAAATTAGAGCGTTCATCAGTTCTCGTTGCTTGTCATACCACCCGGTTGCGAACGCAGCGCTGCCATTGATATCGTAAGGAATGCCGACCTCGCCGATAACCGTCGGCACCTCGCCAAGCGAGAGTTTTCCATGGTTGGCGACATTTCCAATTTGCGTTCTGTAGTTCCTCCGCAATGCCTGTGTGCCAAAGTAAAGACCCTTTAGAACAAACATGCCTCGTGACAGGCCCTGCACGTTGACACTCATGAATGCGTGGTGTTTGCTGAACAGCACGTTCAGATCGTAGAAATGGGGGGCGTAGACAAAGTTGGCCGGACGAGGAGTGTTGATGACCGTCTGGACAGCATATTTCTGTTTCAACGTCTCTTTGTTCTCTGAAAGCTTTGCAGGCCAGGGAGGGATGAACTCGTTTGGGATGGGCTCAACGAAGGACATCTGGCGAGAAGACTTGCGTGAAACGCGGTCCGAGAATTTCTTGAGGAAGGGAGCATAGCAATCGCGATACCACTCAATCTTGTTCCCTTCACGTCCTGGCCGATGGTCCGTCTCGAAATACTCTTTGTTCAGCACGACGGGCTCTTTTTTCTGTTCGTCCCACTCCCAAACGCCATGCGCACGCCAAACACACTGCCCCATTCCGTGCTGGGACTCCGCCGACTTATCATCGAGAGACAACCACGCGGACCGGCCCTTGGGGTCGAGAACGGACTTGTGGGAGACGCGGGTCGGGAACGGCCAGGACTTGACGTAGAATTTCACCTTTTGCGCGTAACCGCTGCCGAGCGCCAGGGCTTGGGCGAACGAAGGGTAGTGGCCGATGTGTAGGTCGGTGTCGTAGTTCCAGCCGTGGAAGTCGTGCAGGTTGACCAGGCCGCGGTGGGGCTCGTTGAGAGGCTCGAATCCGAGACAGGCTTCGAGGTCGACCAGTTCGTCGGCGAGCTTTCCGAATGCCTCGACGAATGAGTCCTGGAGGTATTCTTGGATCGAGACATGCTCGGAACCGCCCTGGCCGCCAATTGGAGAGCGGCGGCATTTCAACTGCGGGGCGAGGGCATCGCCAGCCCAGAACAGAGTTGCCATGGTCGACGCAGCCAGTTTCTGGTAGCCAGACGGCCACAGGAAAGGACCACTCGGTTCTCTCTTGTCGACAAGTCCATTTGCTCGTCGTTCCTCATCCTGTCCGTGGACGTAGGCCGCACCCGTTTCAGTAAAGGCCTCGATATCCAATCCCGCCGCCTCAAAGGTCCACCCGGGAGCGCCGCTTCCCCCGCTGAACCTGCTCCAGACATCCTGGTGAGCGCACACGAAGCACTTGATGCCGTACTGGGGCATCATTTCGATGAGAGCCCGGAGGTAGGCGATGTACTCCAAGTCCAGATCGGCAGCCGGGTCGGGACCGGCGTGGCCCAGCGACTCCCAGGTGACGAGCAGGCGCACCACGGGCAAGCCCCAGGTCTGCAGGCGGCGGAAATGCAGCGGCGCCTCATCAAGAGGAAACGGCCGGCCGGCGAATGTGACGGTCCGGTGCTGCTCGTAGAAGCCGTCGGTGAGGTGCGACAGGCCGTTGGGCTCGGTCGGCAGCTTGCTCGCGCCAGAGACATTCAGGCCGCGCAGAGACAGCACGCGGCCGTGGACATCGACAAAGTGGCCGTCCTGGATGCGAATTGGGCCGCCCAGCGCCGCGGCGGAGAGGTCATGCGCTGCGAACGAGTCGACCATCCTGCCAGGATTGGATTGGGTGTGATATCTTGGTATCTTGGTGGTCGTGTAGCGGACACGTTGACCGCCAAAGACTAGCCGCGCGCGTTGGTTCGTACGCCGTGTCCACTGTGCTCCAGGCTGCAGCCATCGACTCCACGTGTTTATTAGCAGTGCATCACAGACATTTGGACCTTGGATCACACCGAGATGGCGAGACGAAATGATAAAAAATGAACGCTGTTGGTATTGATGCCTTTCCAAATGCCCTAAAACACAACTATGGACTTTCCATAAAAACCACAAATCATCGCTCGCTGGGAATATGCTGCTCGTAACGCCAACTCCAACTCCAACCCAACCCAACCCAACCCAAATGTCCATCACCTTCTCTCGAAGCCCGTGACAGTCTTGACCTTCTTGGTGGCCTTTTCGCCCCATTCCATCATCTGAATCGCCGGCGACCGCGCCATACTCGCCCGGTCCTGCGACACGTCGCCTTCCAGGCCAAAGCCGGGCGTCTTCTCGCCCGAGTACGAAGGCACCATGCCGAACCCGACCTTGACGTGCTTGGGCTTCGTGTCGGCGCCCCATTGCACCTTGTTGAGGCTCTGCCCTCGGGTCGCCGCGATGATGGACGAGAACTTGTTGTCGCGGAACACGCCGCCCTCCTCCTGGATCGCAATCAGCCCGGAGATGACGCCCGCCGTCGCCATCAGCATCGCCACCGCGTACACGACCCACAGCTCGGCTCTGCGGTACACGAAGGCGTTGGCGGTGCGCGTGCGGATGCATGGGTACTTCTCCTTGGGGCCTGGCGACGACGTCACGCCCGAGGGCTGCGAGGGATCCTGCGCCCACGAGACGGCGAGGAATTGCGGGTTCGACAGCAGGGAAAAGATGATTTCCTCGTAGAATTCCTCAATCTCCTTGAGGAAGTTGTGAACCGGCAGGTAGTTGCGCATCTCGATCAGCCGCGTCTCGATGGCGTCAGTCTCTGCCACGTAGTTGGGCATTGCGATGGTTCCGTTGATGATGTCTCGCATCACCCTCCCCAGAGAATGGTACGCTGCTGTGCGCCGGTAGTTTTGAAGGTCCTTAGGCCTGACGTAGTTGAGCGACGGCACGGCCGTGACATTGTCCATGGTGCCGTCGTTTGCCAACTGCCCCGGGATATATCTCGTGTCGATGACCTTGTTGAGATACTCGCGCTTCTTGACCTTGTAGGATTGTATGCCGCTGGTGTAGTTGAACTGCACCGCGTATTTGGTCTCGTAGTGCTCGCACCCAAAGATCTTGGGCGTGTACGCCGTATCCCACCCCTTGACGCTCCTATTTTGCGGCTGGCGCTGCGACAGGTCCTCCACGTCGGCGTATCCGATCCAGATGATGGGTTCGGTCCTGAAGGCGCCCAAGTTTTCCGGGTACGGCGGTTCCATCTTGGGGTTTCCTCTGTCCCCGGTGTCGATCTGCTGCGCGGCGTAGTCTCCCTGGCCAGTGACGGCGAGGTACGAGTAATTGCCAACGGGTATAATCGCATCCGTCGTAAACGGCGCCGTGGACTTTCCGAGCTTCCTGACCTTGGACCCAGTTCCCGAGGCGACTTCCTCACACTTGTACGCCGGGGCAACAAACTCAATGACGAAGGAGCAATTCCACCCAGCACCGCATATTTGTTCGGGGGCGTCCTTTCGCATCGTGGCCTGTTGGAGATAGGCTGCCCGCCATGCAACCTGCTTGAACTGCGAGCTGCTTTCCGTCCAGTAGTCGAAGGAATCCGGGTTGAGGGGGTCGGGCTCGGACCCGTCGGTGGTGGTGTTCCAGAGCGAAACAGACAGCCCGTATAGTCCCTCGATGGAAATGGGCGTGCGCCAGTCGTTGACCTCTTCGTGCGTAAAGTTGAGAGTGCGAATCGCGGGACAGTGCGTCTTGAGTGTTTGCGTTTGGGGCGTCACAGAGAGCGTCTCTGATGTCAGAATGACGATTAGAGGCGTGCACCAGATGTAAACGGCCAAGCACATGGCCAGCTTCGCACTGCGCAGGGCCTCCCAGTTGAACAGCGCCGTAAGGTCTTCGGCCGCCGCAAATAGCGAGTCGACGGCTGCGAGACTGAGGATCTTGCGCCGGACCATCATCCACACGCGTTGGCGGAATGCCAAAATAACTGCAGTGACCAGGTTCGCCTTGGCGAGGAAGGCTAGCGCAGTGCCATATCGCAGCATCCGCGACTGGTTGTCGGCTTCCTTTCCGTCAAGATCATTATAAAAGATGTGATGGCCAACGGCGAAGAGAATGCCCGCCACCAAGAAACAGCACATGCTCCAGGCCTCCGACCAGAAGCCCTGCCACCACGCGATGAACCGGAAGAAGCGATTGCGATCCTGCCACCTCCTCGAGCGCACGTATTCCGACGCGGGAGCATCCCGTCCGACTTCTTCGGCCCGCGTGCCCTGGGTCAGAAGGTGAGCCTGGCTGTCTTGGGGACCCTGGTCGGCGAGAAACCTCGGGGATGCCGTTTGCGGGTACGTCTCCCACGGCGCGGGACTGGCGAAGTTGGACTCCGGGGCGTGGCCTGTCGGAGGAGCGTTTGCGGGACTGGCGGCGGGGACGGGGACGCGGCCGAAGTAGCCTGGTGAAGCCGGCCGGGGGAATGCGTGATGTGGCGTCTCTGGTGAAATTGCTGCGTATCCTCGGTGTGTCGGCTGCGGTGAATTTCTCATCGATCCTTGGTGTGATTGCTCGGGCGAATTCCTCGAGAATTCGTACTGCAAAGGTTGTGGTGACAGGCCGGAAAACCCGTGTTGTATCGGTTGCGGCGAATGCCCCGTGTATCCCCTATACGTCGTCTCGGGCGACACAGGCGGCGAATGATCCGGTAGCAGCGGGTTTCCAGAGACATCTCTGCTCGGTCGCCAGTCGGCTTGGTGCGTGTAAGGCTCCATGGCGAAGCACGGGGCGGGCGGCGATCGACAAGCGTTCGGGGCCGGTCACTCGGACCGTAGCGGCGACAGTTGGACGTCCAAGAAGCTGTCAACGGCGGAGCGCAGCAGACGCGGGACATGGTCGGGTTATAACACACAATTAGAACTTAGACTTAATAATAAGGCTGGGCCTGCTCTCGGTTTAGCTCTCGTAGCTCTGCCACCGTCTGCCCCGAGCTATATTAGGGTGCAGACGGCGAGGGTTTAGGCGCGTTCCAGGCCCATCTCAAGTGCCTCAGCCCTAGCACCAGCGGCAATGGGGCCAAGTGCCAGGCCGCCACAGCTGAACCCTGGCCTATTGCGCGTCCAATCGCTTCGGGCTCGGGGTCGACAGGGAAAAGGCTCCCGCCAAGGTGGCACGGGTGGAGCGAAGCCGTCTGCAGTCAGCACCGCGCTGACGGACACACCTTGCTGCGGCCGGGAACTGCGGACAGCCGCTGCGGACTCCAGGACCGAGCGAGCGAATCGAAGCCCCTGGCGGGCGTCGCAGCACCACGTCGCCGTTGAGATACGAGGGGCTGTGGGGGGATGAAATGATCGCCGACTGCAAGTCGCTACCCCCTTCGGCCACCAGGTTTCAGGGTTCAATTCGTCTGGTTCTGGGGGCCCGTACGCACCTTGAAGTAAGCTTAGTGTCTCCTCAATGTCTAACCAGGAGCAATGGATCTGGATCCTGGTCTAGACCCGAGGGGAGACGCCTTAATGCCAAGACAGCCCTGTGTGGCGGTGAATGCACGACGGGTAAAACACTCTCATTCTGCCCAACGCAAATCGGAAATAGCATGTGGATCGCCGAGGAATTCAGCCAGAATCTCCCCTCAACGGCTTACTTGCAATTAGTCCACGGCACTCTATCGTCGGGAACCACGGGAGCCATCTCTCCAATATGTGTCTCCAGCCCAGCCCCAGCCCCAGCCAAACCAGAACCGGGGTTGATGCTTGGCCCATGGCTTAAATAAACACTCCCCGGCCAAGTTTAATGACGGAGAGACTGTTTCACACGTCGCCAAGCCTGAGTCAGCCCTGTTGGTCCCCGACAATCCGCTTGTTGAGATTGCGATGAATTACCCTTGGAAGAGCATACCTCTGCATCCGGGCCAGTGCAACCCAAGTTCAATTTTTCAACGAGATCCATCATCAATTGGGTTTGGTTAATGAGGTTTTTCCCATGGTCTTGAGCCACGCTCTCCCAAGCCAACAGACACCTGATGCCTGGCCCAAGCGCAAATACTTTAATTCTCACTCAATCCAATAGTGCCCCAAGCTCGTCCCCAATAAATATCTTGCCTGTCGTGCTACACCACCCGCATAGCTGGTTCGCAGTGAGACTGAAGACGGCCAATCCCATGGCAACGGAACCACCGCAATAAAGTGAGCTCGCCGAGATGGTGTCGCCCTGGGGTGGTCAGACGATGCAGGCACACATACTTATGTTGGCGGGATGTGACCCGATGTCACAGCTGAAAACTTTACACGAAACTCTCCAATGACGGGTCTCACTGTGGCCGGGAGTGCCGTCGACAAGCCTACCCCGCGTCTTGTGACGGGTCTTACCGAACGAATTGTGGCTGTAGACAGAATTGAATTGAACTCTTCTGCCATCGCTTCAATTAGGCGAACTGAATGGATGCATATTTTGGTAGACTCCAAGTACTACTTAGGGGGGCCTCAAAGGCAGCCCCCTTTGGACTCGTTCCTCATACAAGGGGGGGTCGCTGAGTAGGAAAAAAGTCGTTGATTGGGGAAATAAAGATACATCAATCGCTCAGCAGATTATATGGGGAGTATGTCACTCGTTTATCATAGAAAGAAAACTGAATATCCTCAGTATACTACTTAATTAGAGCAGCTAATTAAACCCCCTAAAAATATATAAATCCCTTAGTTCTCTATTACCTGATATAAGGTTCAAGATGAATGGATGTTCCGAGAGCTTGAATCGCAAACATAACCAAGTCTTGTTCTGTCGTCTTGAATTAAGTGGCAAACAGCTGCTAATTCCAAGGTACATTAGATCGTAACTTCTATTGCCAATTATAAGTATCCACGTTCACCGATACAGGTCCCCCTACGGACCACCGACAACGTAAGGAGTGAACTCCGAGCAACTGCCCACATCCGCATCACTACCAATTCGCCAATAAACACCGCAGTCGTAATTGGTAGTTCCACGGGAACCCTGGCAAGCCAAGGGACAAGTGCCGTCGGCGTTGTACAGCACATTGCAGACCACGTTTACCAGGTTGTTGCCGCTGGAACCAAACATGACGAACGATGTCGTGCCGCCTTGGTTGGGGTCAGTTTCGCCCTTGCTGCCGCTGTTGGATCCGTTGTCGGCCGTCAGAGTACCATCGGAGTTGATGGAAAAATCGAGGACGGGGATACCTCCAGCGTTGTCACCGACTGTGCCGTCGCCAATGTCGTAGAACGGGTTGCCGCCGTTGTCACCGCCAATAGCGTACACGTTGAAAGTCGGGATAGCAACCACGGTGGTAGTGGAGGTGTAGACTGTTACATAATCCACCACCGTCGAAACGTCCGTGTGGGTATTGATAATCGTGTCCGTCTCAACAAGAGTTGCTGTAGCGGTGGCGGTCACGTCGACCGTATGGGGAACCTGCGAGCGACATTTTAGAAAAGCGTTCAAACGAGCGAAAGATAGACAGGATACTGGTGACTTACTGTGACGGAGATCACGGTTGTGGTGCGCGTTTTCAGGGTAGTCTTTTTTGTGGTTGTGGATGGCTTAATGGAGAGACACTTGCAGGCCGAAGAGAGGGCTGGGCCAGCCTGGTACTTGACAAGGCAGCCGGGCTTCGAGGGGCCTTTAACACTACGCTTCACTGGCGCCGCCGTCGGAGATACGCACGCGGTAACATACGTAGTCGAGACGGTAGATATGGTGGACACAGACGTAGTGTAGTCTGTGATGGTTGCAGAGTCCGTCTCCGTCGCGGTGTCGGTCTCAGTAACAGTCTCCGTCGCATCTGTGGTTATGACCTGTCCCAACGTAATAGTAGAGTGGATGGTGACGGTCCTGGGTAATGTTAGAGGCGGCGTGCCCGCAAGGGAAAGAGATGCCATACGTAGTATAAGAAGTGACAGTTGAGGTCTTCGTCGACAGGGGCACGTGAAGGTACGAAGAGCAAAAGGTCGTGGCCTGGGCAGTCTCATGGCCGGCGGATATGAGACTCTTGACGACGGTGCAAAACGGTTTGGGAGGTCCGTTAGGGGGATTGCCAAACACGCAACCCTTGATGGTGTCGTAGTATCCGCCGTAGTTGCATTTCTTGGGGGGAGGTAATGGGGTGCAACCCTTGCCCGTGTCCCAGTACTGCTTGTTGGGGCATACCCCGGACGCGGGGGCCTTGGGGATCGACAGGCCTGCAGCAGTGCTGGCGAGGGCCAGGGCGAGACTGGCTACGGTGTTGAAGTGCATGGTTCGTGCCAGGGGGGGATTTGGAGGTGATGGGGAACCAAGAGATGGGGTGCCAAGAGATCGTATGCCAAGGGATCTGGTGCCAAGAGATCGTGTGCCAAGAGATGCTAATACATCGAGAGGGCATATATATACTAAGTCTTGGCAGGTCCATTCGTCGTAGTCTCCGACGCCCCAAACGGCTCTCACGATGCCGAGGCTGAGGTTAGTTGCCATTAGCGGCTGAGCCACAGGCCCAACACGGGTCGAAGTTGAGCTGAACGCGCGCGGTCATCAATATTTCCAGTCTACTTCACGAGCTAGACAATACTCCGGCTAGGGCCGACGGTACGGCTTCACTTGCCGAGCACCCTGTCAGACTAAGCATAGTTGAATACTCGTCGCGCTATTGGCAACGGCGAGAAGCCAATAGGTCCATGATTCAATAGCGTCATGTTTGTACATGTATTCATCACTCTACTCCTCTTGGTTGGCTTTTTCTGCACTGCCTCGGGACATGATGCGGCTGAGGACCCCTGAACAGCCATTGTTCTGGGCCAGCAGACATATGAGGCGGGTGGCTGGCACTATTGGATCTAGCTTCAGAAAACCATGAGAGAAAACAGACCAAGGCGAAGCCGGGCGAGGTTGAAGTCTCACATCATCTTCTTAACGTAGCGGGAACTCTGTGTAATACCACAAGGCTGACTAGAATACGTGTATTCCGTATTGTACAATCCGTTTTTTGGTGTTGCTCCTTTATCCCCTAAAAGCGTAAAAGACGAAGGAAATTGTCGTGCCAGTCTTAAATTGGATGTCTTCTTGTGGCACTGTTGGGTATCTCGCGCCTAACTTAGAGTGAAACTCACGGCAACTCGGCACCCGATCTGCCGAAGACCCACAACACATCATTCATGTCTCCGCCCACTCCGGGCGAAATTCCTGGGGATAAAGCCTGGGGATTTCCACCATGTTGGTTCTGGTCAGCCCAACGCTACCACAATTAAGATTAGCGAAGCAATAGCGTACAGACGTCTCACCAGGTCATGGCTCAGCTGAGCAATAAGCATCATGCAATGACCTCGAGCGGGTACGGCACTCGGCACGTCGGCGGTAGAGCTAGCTGAGAATGGAAGCACGGAATTGTAAGAGGATACGGTAGGGTTACATTTAAACGGCGACCAACAACAAATGCCAAGTAGCCTTCGAGCTTGATCGAATTTCCTAACATCAGCCAACCACAGCCATGTCGTAGACATACTTTGAAAAGAGCGCGATGCCGAATTTGGGACATGAATGTTGGATTACTTCACATGCAGCTAGCCTCAATGGCCATACTAAAGTTGTCCGACTCTGGAGAAGGAGGCAGACGTCAGCCCAGATGATGAAGATGGACAGCAAGCTTCGTACTTGGCAACCATTTCCATGGGCGCAGAAGATAATGAAAGCAGAACGGCGTCACATGTAGCCAGCTAGGCGGATACTAACAGAAGGGCAGAGTGCAACGGAAAGTAAGTAAGTTCTGATAATCTAAGCCCCAACAGGAAAGCCAAGACCGACGTCTAGTCTGGCCGCCATGCAGCTGTAATGTAGCTTCTTAGAGCAAGCAATGCCAACCATGTAGCCAAGACACATGGAAATCAGACGGCGCTGGATTATGCAGAAGGACGTGGCCAAAAATTCAGGATAGAAGATCCTAGAACATACGATGGGTAACGACACCTTGGCTCGAGATGACGATGGCTAGACGGCGCTCTGCGCAGCGTCAAAGGCCACAAGCGAGATAATACAGTGAGATATTTGTTGGCGCCAAGCAAGAAAAAGACTGCTGAGTTCAGCCACCGAGATTTTAAGGATGAGTCCTGGTTTCGGCCTTGAGCAAGTATAAAAGACATAGTATTACTATCAGATGCCTAAACAGGAGAGTGAGAAGCCCAGGAGAACATCGGTAGAATAGCCCCACTTAGAATTAAAGGTAGGTCGGATATAGATATACTTAATCTCTGGGGCGCCCTGACTTATCAGGTTGCCTCTCTGATTTATAGCTCGGCGCTCCCTAGATAGAGGCTAGCTTGTTGCTATCCCTTATCTCTCACATGGTTCCCGCATTAGAAAAAGGGCAAGAAGAAGAAGAAAGTCCTTATGCATGTGTGTGTGTATGTGCGTGTGTGTTTCATCAACGCCATACGTGCACAAAGTCCCGCCAATCCGTCGAGCGGCAAGATGGCGTGCTAGGCTAACTAAATAGAAGGATCTAAATACATAGACAAGATCAGGGTGTTGGGTAGGGTCTGCAGCATTGACGCCTCGCCAGCGCCTGCCTCAGTTATCCCATTTCCCCTGACTACTCCAATCCCGTTATCTAACATTGCAGAATAGAAGTTAGGTCTAGGGTAGGGACAAATGTACCAAGAAATTAGCCCTCGCGGAATACGAGGTTCAATCGGGACAAAGATGATCCCAAGATGCAGGTTGGCCCGGAACCCAACAACTCCACAACTGTTGGTGGACCGAGGTCGGACCTGCGTTCCGACTTGTCCCGCTTTACGCCTAAGATACTAGGCATACGGGACAGAGGTGATCGCCCCTGCGACACACCGTCTGTCACACATAACTAGCCTAGTCATCATCATACAGTTCATTAGGTCCTAGCATCGTCCCTGTGATTCCACTAACAACTCAACTCCACATCACGCCTGAAACATATATCTTAGGAGTCATGACATGACGCGCCAGACCATCACCAGCAAATGCAACTACATCGCCGATGGTCCGACTTCCTGCCATTTCTGCGCCCAGGTCTCGTACGTTGCGCAGTGATAAAACCCTCTTCTACCATCCAGGCTATCCAAGCCCAGTCAACATTCTCTTTGGCCTGCCTCGTGTCGACCAGAGCCCGTCGCAACCCGACCTGTTTGGCGTCGATGCTCAAATCGCCCTCCTAGCTTGTCAAATCGTGGCTAACAATGCCTTTGTCACCGGTTATCTCGCGAGCGATGACAAGGGGACTCGCCGCGCCGACACTGGCCCTGATTCGGTCCTGACGCAGAGTGAATACTGGTTTTTTGTCCAAGACGATGGTAAGCGTGCGCTGCCATATTCCCGCAACCTCTAATGCCAATGATGGTATAGACGAGTATCCCGTTGTTCCCAGTTTTCGGGACTGGCAGTTCCCCCACGATCGACTACCATCATTCTGGCCCTTGCAAACCACAGAATCTCCATCGACCTCGAACCGGTGCCCTGTTACCAACACATCGTACACCTTAACCGAGGCGCATATCATACCGAGGGAGGAAAGCGAGTGGTTCTTATCAATGGGATGCACCGATACGGCAGTGGACGTTATGACGTTGATGACCCAAGCAACATTGTTACCTTGCGGTCTGACGTCCATATCTGTCTCGATCGCCGAGCCTTTGCATTTGTCCCCAAGCCAGACGAACATCAAGTGAAAGAATTCGTTGTACACGTGCTTGACCCTCGTCACGCCGACTTTGCTACGTCATACCAGAACAGGACCGTATACTTGTCTGAAATAGTAAGCCAGGAGTACCTCTTTGCGAGGTTTGCATGTGCCGTCATACACCTCGTCAAACCTTTCATTGTCGGCGGCGTCGACCGTCGAATTGCAAAGTTGAGTCGGGTCAAGACGGGGTCTGACGATGGTGGCGGTAAGGGACTCCCGAAAGCCAAGATTGAGTTGCTCGAAGGCGCATCATTGATGGCCCTTTACGGAGGCAGCGGCAGTGGGAGTGCTAGTCCGCGGAAGCGAAAGGCTTCAAGTCCAAAAGACGAGTGCGAATTTGACGAATTTGAGGAAAAGTCTGCGAAGGAGGCGTCAGATGATGACTGGTATGCGGAACACCTTGAACTCGAACTGGACAGAGAGAGTCCAAGAGGGAGGAAACGGCAGAGGTTGAGTGACTCTTTTACTACGGAGATGACGACGCCTCCACTGTCTTACTCGCCTGCTTCAAGTGGCAGTATTGGCACTCACGACGTCTCATGCCATCCTGGCAGTATAAGATCGGGGGTCGATCTTAGCAAAACTAATTTGGATGAGACAACGAGCACAGGCCTTTGACAAAGGACGATGCTGGTATTACAAACACAGGAATATAACTCATGTTATTCATTGCCTTGTCTTCACCCAACGTTCAATGGCACTACTTTTTATTAAAGTTAATAAATTTATTATCTTTGTTTTTAAGAAATTTTATTCAAGTCTATTTTAACTGACATTATATTTATTATCTAATCTTCATCTTCTATCCAGTTAAATATCGAGCAGCTGCAGGTATTATTAAAGCTTTACCAGTGAAATTCTCTGAGACTAACTTAATTAAGTATTTTGTTAAATACTCTTCTATTATGAGACATAAGCTTCAGATCTATCTGACTACAAATATATAGTCTGTTGCAGCTTTAGGCCGAACTTATAAAACGCCTATACAATACTTTTCTGTACGTCTCCCGAAGGGTAAGTTAATAAGTTGGGTGTTAGTTTTCGTCCTTTTCCTACTCGTCGGCGGATGTCTGGCCTTACGAGCCCAATTGGAAAACGAGACATGTCTAGGGTAGGCATTTTTACCCTGGGGGAGACTAGTAACAACGCTCATCGTCTGCACCTGCGACACCACCCGTTCGTTCGTAGCTTGTACCCCAAAACATCGGAGGTCCCGCCTTGCATCGGAGGTCCCGCTTTGCATGGGACCATTTGCAGGGGGATTCTTAAACTCCGTCCCTCCAAATGTCTTCAGGGACTACATAAAGCCGCAAACATCCGGGTTGCATTCTACGTTTCACAACTTCCCAAGTTTAACATCGAAATGCACTTATTAATCACATTTTTCATCTTGGCCGTGCTTTCACTCGGTGGAAGCGCCGCCTTATGCGGTTCCCCATGTGATCTCTACACCATCACTTGGGAAGAAGAATTCGACTCAGCGACAGTAAACACATCGGTTTGGAATTTCCGAACCGATCAAAAGGCACTCAGTGCCCAGCTTGCTGCAAACGTCGAACAATCCAACGATAACCTCGTCATCAATCTCAAAAAGCAGCAGGTCAACACGTATAGCTAGTAAAGACAGAAAACCACTACCTATTTCACCTCTTATCCTAACTGGATCTCAGCACGGGCGGAGGAGTCATCTCCAAGGCTAATTTCCACTACGGCTACTTCGAGTCACGGATCCGGATGAATTACGGCCAAGGATGGCATACATCCTTCTGGTTAATGGCTGGAGAGTGAGTACATGCGCCCTGATCCAAATTTTGCGTCGTATTGATCTTTCGTAGCGGCTCTACGACAGTCGACGTTGCGAGTCACACTCACAGTGAAATTGACATATTCGAACGGGACTCTACCACCAATTCCACGCTGTCGCATAACATCAATCTGTGGAATGCTGACAACACCAGACAGACTAGCTATGGCTCTGGATCGCTCTCAACACCGTATCAATTTCCCGCGTGGCATGACTTTGGCGCTCTCTGGAATGAGACCCACGTTGTGTTTTACATTGACGGAACACAGTCGGCTGTCTTGTCCTTCCTGCCATCCAAGTGGATCCACGACTACATGAATATCTGGCTGACATCGCTTGCGTACGCTGTTACACCGGATGACACCAAACTTCCGTCAAAGATAGAATCTTCGTACGTTAGATACTATCAAAAGGACATCGTAAGTCATCCTGGTTGGAGTCAGGCGTGACTGACATGCTGAGTGAATGTAGTACCTCACATCTGGAACACTGTGCTTTGCTCACGCACAAGGAACCACTCCATGCCGCTCAAACAAAGGCTATACAGAGACCGGGTCATCTTGGTATACGTCTTCACTCACAGGCTACACTGTGGGTCTGGCCACGCGATACAGCTGTAGCGTGGCTGGAGCGACAGCATCGTGGAAAATCGACAGTGCACCCGCTTCTGGCACGTACGAAGTTTGGGTTTGGGTCATGGCAAGGAGCGATTCTGACCCTTCTGTTACCTATAAAGTGTTCAAAGATGGTACAAGTGTGCTGCAAACCACCGTCGATCAAACTTCTGGCAGCGCCAGGTGGGTGAGACTCTTGAGTGGGCAGGGCATCACGACAGGACAGGAGTTGGTCATTAGCATGCTTGCATCCGGATCTGGATGTGCCAGGACAGACACAGTAAAGCTTGTCCGCACAGCCTAAGTTTGTGTGTCGCATGAGCCTCTTCCTAGACTGGTGACGGTTGGTTGCACTAGGGATTTGGCGCTTTGTAGCATAGTGATCGACTTAGGCCGAGATGAATTGTTGCGACAGAATTTCTTAAATTGCGATAACAAAATCATGAAAACCAGGTTCTGTTCCGTTCCTAACGCTTCGTGTCGCTTCCGTTCCGTGTGCCCCAGCAATTTCTCCCAAACAGTTTGCCAAAGCACCAACGAAACCACCAGCAAACACGCAGGCTTACTTTATGGCAAGTGTTCTGTCACCTCGCCCGTGGTGTTGTCCATGCTTGTCACCACTGTATCGGGTGAAAAATTCCCCTGTTCCATGGCTACCAGCACTTGCCTCATGCTGGCTCCGTCTGCTCCTCCCGGACCTCGACCCAGAACCTCCTCTGCAAACATCCGGAGCTGCATGGGAAACTGCGAGTCTCCATACTGCTCCATGATGTCGCCCTTTGTGACCGCAGTGTGGAGATCGCTCCATTGCGACCGGTCCATGCCAAGGCGCTCGCATGCTAGACTCTTTTCTGGGGTCCACCAGTTTGGAAGCAGTCCAGGTCGAGAATGGACAAGACCCAAGTACCGCTTGAAGCCCACAATCCCACTGTCAGCTCCGCTGTAGAGACTGTCGTCATCAACCTCGCCATCTATGTTGTAGTCGTCTTCGACGCGAAGCCGATAGGAGTCGATGAGTAGCCTGTACACGTCCGTCTCCGGGCGGTTGTGAAGCCAAGTCTTGTGTTCAAGCTGCGTAAAGGGACGAGAGATGCCCCGCTCAAGACCTTTGGGCGGAGAGAAAGCTGCTCCCGAACGAGAAGATGTGCCCGTCCCGGATGCAGCCGGACGAGCTCCTGGCGTGGTCGTCTTGCCGCATATCTTCTTGTGCTCCTTCCAGTCGGCCTTTTGGCACTCTCGCGAGCAGTACGGCGTTGAAGAGCATTTCCCGCACCGTTTGATGTTTGCTTGGAGCGACGTCTTTTTGCAGATGTTGCAGGCGAGAGTCATTTTGATGGACGTCTGATGGATGTTTGATGGATATTGGATGGATGTCTGATGAATGCTGATGGAAGTCGCGAGCTATAAGCGTTGATTTGTTAGTGAAGTAATTCGCATTTTGGATGATGACTAAGTACCTAAGGCACAGAGTAGGCTGTCCCAAGACTCCTGGTGGAAATAAAACTAAAAAAGAGAGTTTGAGTTTGCGAGGGCAAGAGAGAGGCGGTCTATTTATGTGGCAGCTGAGCTGAAAAGAAGTAATTATTTGCTGAGGTTTCAATGTACTAAAGCGGGGTTCCACAAGTCCTGTGGCGCCACGCACGCCCGGCATGAAAACTAGAAGTGCAATTTCTGCTCCTTTATCTTTAATATTCTACAATATTTTATTATGTTGTCTAATTGATAGTCTGTTGGGGCTATTATATTGAGAAATTCTTAGTGCAAGAGGGAATTGGAAGACTTTCGGAATCGTACTTTACCTGCTACGCGGTGCCACGTGTAGTATTATTACAGAGGAGACGAGGTTCACATTGCAGGCGGAAGATCAAAGGCGGTCAGTGGGCACCAAGAAACGGTACAAGATAGGACGTGTTTTAACTTCGTTTGTTTTCATCAGATCATGACTCCCCAGCCTTTACGTGTGCTGGTTTATATTTTACGTCACTGCATGAGCCGAGACAGCGACTTCGGATTTAGATATGTTTGTCATATGGGAACCCTACTGCCAATCTGCACGGAGCCAGTCAAAGGTATCTAGCAGATCAAAATTAAAGCCTGGCGCATTTGCAAAATCCCAATCTAGAGATTGAAGAGCGCCCCCGTTGTCCGTGCCAGCGTTGAGATGATGATCCAGCACACCCTGGATAATGGTCTTGCAATCTGCGCAGAGGTCTGCATTTGGCGCAGGCGGACGGACCCAGTCAAGAAAACCGATCAGAAGACTTAGTTGCTGGATAATGGCGGAGCGGCTCAGGCGCGGATCTTTCGGATGAGTCCCACGGAATGATGGCCTCAGGAGCTCGAGGCAGAGAATCCCACCAGCGGGGGCTCCGAACGCCATTACCTGGCAGTGTGATTAGTAGGAAATTTCAAGCATGGTAGTTTTACTCACTAGCCACTCGAAATTACGTCGCATAGTAGCGAATTGATCTTTGTGCGTCCAAAAGACAAGCGTCAGGATAACCATGTCAAAACTTGTAAGCAGCAAGTTGCCTTCGTCCGCTGCACCATTGCGGAGTAGTAGTCTCTCTACGAAAAAGAGGTTTTGTAGATGTCCCAGATGGACTAAAATTCTGGTATAGAGCACCTCGATATCCAGGCTTGGGTCAAATAGGTTTCCAGCGTCGTAAACTAAGCTGGCGGGGAACTCGGCCATGGTATTTAATTGACGTGCTTTCAGGTTCCTATTTACTGCTGATTAGCCTGGGATTCATGACGCGCTAGTGTAAAACATACTGAAGCTGGTCAAGAGTTACTGTCATCGTATGGTCCAGGGCAATTTCGACCAGCTCATCCAAAATGATGGCAATCATATACCTCGCTCTGACGAGGGTGGCAGGATACAACTCGCCCTTTGTATTCCAACCGCGCTCATCTAAGGAATTGACAGCGCTCATCAAGGTCGATTCGTCAGCGGTTAGGTCCTCGTCTCGAATGTCAAGTGGGAGAGGCGTTGTGCAATAACGACGAGTTATGAGAGGCGGACGGCCGGTAAATGACACAGTGAACTTGTCGCTGTTGAATACTTGTGCAAAGAGACGGCGTTTATTCTCAGAACACAGGGACGGCTTATATGGTGTAACGGGTTGTTGGACATGCATGCCCAAAAATGTCAACATGGAGACTGTCATGCCATGGGAGTTCCAACAGGAGAGACCTAGAGTTCTTAGCAGTCTGCCTTGGTGTGAAAACATCGAACTTACTAGCATCGCCAACAATGATGGACTCGAGCGTGGCCTTCCGACGACAAAGGTCAAGGAGCAAGTCATTCCCCTCGTTGAAATAGCGCGCGAGATCGATGCAGTACCCAAGGCATGCTAAAGCTGTCTCGGTGGACTTTTTGCCAACCATCCAAGCAAGGTGGCCGGTTCGGAGTGAGTCGAGAGCGTCTGAGATGCGCTCTAGATACGCCCATAGCAGACCTAGCGATTCCCACCTCAGGTTGGAACCGCAGAACTGCTCTAGCCATTCCCACGGACTAGTATGGATGTCTCGAAAAGGTCGAACGGTGTTTTGACAGATCTGCTCCGCAATTCGTTCCAGCTCTGACTCACCCACATCGCGTTGAGCGCAAAAGGTTTCTTGGAGGGAACGAACGATGTTGGCTACAGCAATGTGAGACCATCCTTTATCTTCGCAGGGGTTGTCGCGAAATATCATTTGTTCATTTGGTTGACCGGGGAGGTGTTCAAGGACAAAAAGGCATGCTTGGCGGATTGGTGACGGCAAATCTCGAAAACGAATACCCTCTCGGGCCTTTCCTCTCGAACCTTTGGCAGAGTCTTGTTCTGTATCAGGTCCGTGTAGCAGAGATAGACTATGTCTTGTCTCCTCGAAAACCGTGGAATGGCTGGTGAAGCCGAGATAGCCTGGACCAGAGGGCGGACTGGATATCAGTATTGGCCTGGTGGGTTCGGCTGGTCTCGCGGCTTCACCAGACGCCGGCGCATCCGCAACTTGTTGATTTGACGTTTGCCTCAGCGTCTTTGACCTCGTAGATGACGCCGAGTAGACGCATTCCCCATCCTGGCCTCTCTTCCGACATCGGTTGCACACGGGCTGTCCGTGATCACAGGCGACCTTGCGTGCTCGGCATGGATCGCAGGCCTGTGGTCGGCCGTTTGGTCGCCGAGGAGGTGACAGGCCAACATGGTCCATCTTCTCAGCTGTTCATTTCGACATTGCCACCTGGTGTTGTGCTGTCTCGGTGCATGATAAACGTGAGACGGGGACTGTGAGTAATTAGGAACTCAGGTTTCCGCTTGAAATGGACCCGCTGACGGAGCATTGTCCAATCAGAGAAAGACATCGTCAGCTGACTTCCCATTCATGACTCCTTTCAGACCGCGACTAGGTCTGAGTCTCTCACAACCGTGAAACTGGTAGCATCACTCTCAATCCCTTTGCGTAGAAATGCGGGCTGAGACGAATACCAAAAGATTGCTGCGAGATTTGCCAAAGCGATGGTGGTTTGGGGGGCTTCATCTTAAAGCTACATCATCCGAACGGATGCTTATGCGCAACGCCACGTTCAACAATTGCCGGTCGCTCAGCCGTGGTAGCGTAAACCCTATGAGTAACTAATTAAGGGGCGTGGGCTTTGGTCACAATTAGTTTGATGCCGGATGCAAGGGCTGATGCGGCAAAGACAAACGAGCCTTACCAAATGGGGGACGAGCTGAGGGATGCCCTACGCAAGTGAATTTGTCGACTGCGCTTTCGGTAGCCTTTCACTGAAAGAGAAGATAATGGGGTTGGAAATAACTGATTCCTGATTGATCTAGAAACTACAATAGACTGACAATCCTGGACCCAACAGGCGCACCCGACTTATCGATCACATGCGTAAATAACCCATCCGCGCTGCCAGCAGTGCAACGAGGTTATCGTTTAGCGCACCCTTGGTGAAGCATCGATGGCTTATTTCTCATTGCTTGGGTGTCCACAAGCAAAAAGAATTTCCCAATTCTTTTGTTCATGGTGAGAGCTGCCAGAGCGCAATTCTCCTGCCTCGTACAAGCGCTACCCTTTGGATAGATTAAGCATATGAGCTCATCACTCTATGGAGGAACCAGATCTTCGTGGCAAGCTAATTATTCCTTGACTCGCGGCGTTGTCTCATCATGCAGAGTGAGAATTAAACACAAGTTCTGGGTGGCGGCGGTGACTACACGTGGGCCATTCTAGACCAAGCCTGCCAGACCTTAGTCAAAGTTTCCTCGGCCGCACTTCCGGGAAGCTCGATTTTCGGATGCCCACTTGCCGCAAAATCAATCTAGTCAATATACAATTGAATTGGGCTTAGTCGCCTTGTCGTACAAGCCTATATAACTACGCAGCACCCACATGTCGGATCCCGAGGAATGGAGACCATATGGTCTTGTTTAGTCCTTCCTCGTCAGGATCCACCGCCAGATGCAACAATCGATTACGGCACGAGTCCCCTCCCCCACAGCCTGAAATACCAATGATCCGGTCGACAATAGAGAATTAGGCGACCATGGGAGTAGTTGGTTGCGGGCCGGTCCCCGTTATGGTGTGTCTGCCGCGGTGGTAGTTTGGTTTCATTGCTAACCGGAGCACCGACTCCTGGTAGGTTGTGGGATGGGTTCTCGTAGCCATCGCCACAGGCGTCATATTCGCTCGTATTTACCTGCGCCTAAAGATCCAAAGGCGACGACTCCTCGTTAGCGATGCACTAATGGCTGCTGCGTGGGTTTTTGCGGTTGCCGAGGTTAGCACCCATGTTATTATGATGAATCTCGGTGGGCTCGACAAAGGGGTCGGAACAACACCGGTGGGGTTTCATGGCAATTCCGATAAGTTACAAGCAATCACAAAGGTAATTGAACGACATGGAGGACTAAATCAGCCTCCAGAGCAGAAAGGATGAGAGGTCGTCGTAGCTAACGGAGTCTTGTCTAGGCATACTGGTTCAGCCAAATCCCGTTCTTCGTGGCCGTGTACCTATGCAAGGCAGCTCTACTTTCCATGTACCTGGAAATATTTCCAGTCTTCATGCGGAAGAGAAGGATTTTCTCATGGATGACCATTTGCTACAACATCCTTGCGCTAGTAGCAACTCTTGTTGTTACGTATCGTCTCTGCTATCCGATCGATAGGTTATGGTCAGTATAGATATTTCTATTCGACATTGGGCTTGATTTAACAAGCATAGGGATATAAATCTTGAGAGAGCCTGTCCTGGTTCACTCGGGAAAAAGATGTTCAACATCAGCTGGGCTCTTAATTTTGCCGGGGATATGCTAGGTAAGATGAAACTAACCCGCACGAGATAAACTGCTTTAACACCAAAACAGTCTTTTTTCTGCCTTGGCTTGTCGTCCCTGGGTTAAAAATTCGGACAAAGCTCAAGATTGGACTCTATGCCACGTTTCTACTTGGCCTCATCACCATTATGTTCAGCATTATCCGCTTTGTGTATATCGCTAAGTCACAAGTGAGAGACTCAGTGCCTTACAGCACAGTTAGTATGTATGCCGGAGTTGGAGCGGCAAGTTGGAGATGGGCTGACCAAGTGCTTAGTGCTGTGGTCCACAATCGAAATGAACCTCGGTCTCATCATTGCGTGCTTGCCATCTCTCCGACCGTACCTCAGGGTCGAGGAGGAGAAATCTCGAGGCTACCAGGGACCGTCGGGATCGGGTGACTCGTCCAGGAGACTGGAGAGTGGAGCAATATGCTCCGTAGCGATGCATACCCTGTCAAACTGCGATAACCTTTGGGATGCTCGCCATAGCAATGGCAGCGAAGCCGAGATTGTGGAAGCGAAGTCAGACGAAGGAGTTCCGTCGACAACAGGATCTGTTTAACCAAGGTAGAAATATAGATGTTTAATGTTTAATGTTATTGAATACAATTGTGCTGGCACAATCATGCTGAATCTTCTCCCAGCCTCGGAGGGTAGAGGTGAGGAATCAGCGTGCCGTTCATCCTCCGAGACGGGAGCATTGTCAACCGTCCCATTGACGATGTAATTAGCAAGTCGTGCCACTGAAGCCATAGTGTCTATTCCAATACTCCGAGGATACATAAAGTAAAACCGAGAATATTAATCAATCAGACATTTCATTATTATAGTGATGGTATCGATCTAGAAGTCAAACGGTTCTACCTCTACAGTCGTGTTTCCCTCCAACGCATCCTTGATCGCTTGGCACACTGCCAGAGCTGCAAGTCCTGCCTCTGCTGTGCAACTCGGGGACTCCTGATCTCGGATAACCTTGACGAAGTGATTTAGTTGCAGTTCGAAAGGGATTCCCTCCGGCACCGGGATGTTCTCCTTCACGAGCTCCGTGTTCCACGACTTTGTCTTGCCGGTATACGACCAGGTGGTCATATCCGGCACACTCAAAGACCCCTCGGTGCCAAAGATGCGGTAAAAGTCCTGTCCTGACTTTGGAATCAGGGGGTTCTCGCCGGTTCCGGCCTCGAAGTTGTACGGGGAGGGGAGGTTGTCGGAGATGATGAAGCTTCCCACAGCGCCGGACTTGAACCGGATGGTGAGCACGGCACCTTCTTCGGCCTCAAACCCACGTTGCGATACGGTCTTTTCGGCGTGTACCCTGACAATGGGGCCAAAGAGGTAATGCAATAGGTCGACTTCGTGAATCATGTTGATCAATATGACTCCGCCAGTCTTGCTCCTCCTCCACTCCCCAGGAGCGTCAAAGTAGTCCAAGGGCTTGTAAGTCGCCCAGATGCCGTTGATGGCAACGACATTGCCCAGAGATCCAGAAGAGACGATTTCTTTTGCCTTGACCATGTACGGGTTAAAGCGACGGTGGTGCCCCACGATGGCCTTGACCTTGGTCTCTCTCAAATGCTCCAGAAGCTCTTTTCCGCTCGCAACGTCGGTGCTGAACGGCTTCTCGATCAACACATGGACTCCGCCGGCCACCAGCTCTTTTGAGATGGGCACGTGGGTGTGATTTGGTGTGCAGATGATGGCGGCGTCGGGCTTGTGCGGCGATGCGAGCAATTCGGCGACGGATTTGTAGTAGGCGGTGTTGAGTTCCTCGGCGAGTGCCTTTCCTCCGGGCATTAAATCAACAATGGCAACGAGGTCGGCGTCATTGTTGGCTACAACGGTTCTGGCATGTCGAGGCCCGATTAGGCCAACGCCGATTACGGCAATTTTGACTCTGGGCGGGGTCGACATGTTGGAGGCGAGTGGGAGATGGAGTGTGAATTGGCTCAATCTAGAGTCGAAATCTTGACAATGATTTGACTCAATTCAGAAGAAGAAGAACCTGGAAATTAGATTGGACAGCAGTACACATGCGCGGTATAATGGGCAATGATGAGTTGATATAGTCGATAAACAATCATCCTCTGCTAGTCAGTCATGCCAAAACATTTTGCCGCATCCACTGTCTCCGTGGGGTCTCCCGCGGGGTAATGGAGTTGGTCATGGCGGTTGAGCTTGAGGCGCTGTGACTGCTCACCAACCACAGTCTTAGCCTGCTAAACATTCTACCGCCTGGACTTCACTAGAGTAGTTGTGGTGTGATGACTCCCAAGTTATCTTCCGACAACGGCCGCAGAGTCATATCATAGGTCAAGTCTCGTCGATATTGATTGAGCCTGGATCCACTGTCACCCGTATGCGGCATCGTTTGGATCATTCAACAACCCCAGATTCTTGTTCATTCCCCCCGTCAGATCCCCCGCATTACCTGGAGGTGGGCCTTGAACTCATCCGCTGCAGGCTACGATTTCAAGAATAACCCGGAATTCCGAGGGATGGTCCCCGCATTGTCGCGGAGAATTGCGTTGTTCAGGGCGTGGGCAGCGTTAGTATCATCGTCGTAGCCGCGCGTCCCCAGTTATCCTGGACGAATAGCTCGTCGAGGCCAGCGGTGAAGATGGTTGGGGTCTCTGAGAAGTCGACCTCGCGGGGCAGGGCGTCCCGCACGAGACACGAGACAGCGTCGAAAATTGCCAGAACATCAATAGGGTTGCCTCGCAGACCTCGAATTGGAACTTCATCATCAGAGCACCCCAGCGGTTCGAGCCACCGCTGACGGAGCCATTCCCGATGTTCGGCACTGCCGTAATATAAGCCTCGGTGGCGATGGCGATCGCCCGGAACTGTGCGCGGCGGCGTTTGGACGAGCCAAAAGTTTTGACGTCCTTGTCCCTTTGATTGACCTTGCTTATCTTGTCGACATCCCTGAAAAGTTTCCCAGGCGCCGTATAGGCGTTGGTGGAGGTGATAGGGTAAGGGTGTGTGGTATTGTTGTATATAAGCATGCTGCCGTAGCTGCGGAAGCCGCTAATGTACATATAGACGTTGATCTTAGACTGCTTATTACCGTTCTTGTAGTTGTCTTTAATAGTCTTGAAATTTGGGGATTTATTGCAGAGATTGATATATACCTTCAGTGTATCTCCATCGAGTTCTTTGAGCACTAGAACACACTCTTTCTTCTTATTCTTCAAGATGTCAAAGGATTGGAGGAGGGATACGGTAGCACATTAGACAAGTTCGGCGAAAGCTGCAAATGGTCGATATCTCATATGCTCAAAGCCTAAAATAAAGATTGAATTGTAACTATAAGAATTACTGGAACTTTGTGCTATTTATGTAGACTCTAAGCTACTTGAAGAAATTAGAGACTTGGATGCTAAAGATTTGGGGTTAAATGCGCTAAAGCTTGAGGGTCTTGCGATAATTAATTTATAGAAGGTGTTTGTAGTCCTAAAGGTTAGGGGGTAAACGCACTGAAAATTAAGGCTAGATGCACTGAGAATTGGCAGCTTTTTCCGACTGGAACCTTCGTGCAGCCGTAGAGGGCCACTAGATGGGACGGAATTTGACTTCGTTCTACACTGTGACTGATTGATTCAGTGCACAGCGCGGAACATTAAATCATGGAAACCTCACTAGTTTCGTATGACAACCCAACTTAGGTGGGGATGACATAGCTCGAGTACAGTCGAAAACCGCCCGAGATCACAGCGATTGAAGTAGCTACATACCTCGCCATTCACCGACCTCCTAGTCTACTCAGTGCTGAATTCTGAGTAAAAGCTTGGCTTCTTTCTGACAGTGGCCTTTTCTGATGGAACGTGCTTTGGTTGCAGTACCAACAGACTGAAATTGGAAGTGGCCGCCCTCTTGATTTCGACTGCGAGATATGCAGCAACAGAGCCCAATATCCTGCGGATGCTCATTGAACTTAAACTAGGGGTGTCGTGGATTGGGCAAGCAAGTGAGCGGCCCACAATGAAGGTGATGGACTGTTTGTCCTGGGGCTGCGAGCTGAGTAAATTGGACGGGACTGAAGCCGCAACCTCACGTGGAATTTCCGTAAAGATGACTCGACTGGCAACGGTTCCGGGTAGATTGGTTTTAATCTATTTAAGATGAATTTCCTTAATGCACTGTTGTTCCTCAAGCGACACGATTTCAGCAATGGCAGAGTCATTTTGCGCAAACTTCAGGGCCAGTCGGACAGCGTAGACGTCGTCTTAGGGTGCCTATTTGCAGGGCAAGGACGCCCTTCTTCCGATCACTCTTCGACCAACATGGCAATCGCTAAATTGCAGTCATATGGCATACGTCCTCACGGTCTCTGCAATCTTTAGTCTTATTGATAAGTCAGATTGTTTAGTTGCGATCTCCACCTGATGCTTGATCGGCTATTTGTTAATTATCCGATTCCATCCTGTTGAGCGTTTGTCTCCACTATCCCTACACTGTGGATGCATTTCGGCAAATTGACGTCGAGTGCTCTGTTGTATGGGTATATCTGCTCCGAGTAATGGAAAAGAGTAGTCGGCATTCCGTGCCAATTGATTTGGCAGTTAAAATAACCAGAAATCGGTTCTAATTAACATAAAGGCAAGCTACAGTAGCGAAAACATTTTTGCACCAAGCGCTCGAAGCATCATCGTAAGACAAAGTAGGAGATCCACGCTCTGGATTATTCCGAAGTTAATTAGCCGACAGGAGGGAAATCCGCTTTAAATCTCGAGTTCGGCCGAATAGAAACAGTATCCCTCCCTCTAACGTATGACTCTGTTGACGACGCCTTATCTCCCCGTAGCAAGACAGATGGCATTCGCTATCCACTACCTAGCTAACCCATTCCGGGCCTCTTCCGTGCAGTTCCGCCGCCTAATTCCTTGTTGCCACGCGTATACCTCCCTTATCTTTGAAAATTTTATATCCACCCCAGATTAGCAGGCTCAGCTACACTGAAAATTACTTCCAAGGTGGGTGATATGCTATCGACTTCTGTGATTGAACATGACGTAAAATTTGCTTAATCACAGTGTGGCATGGAGATAAAGGTATATTTAGTCAGTATGTGGGGGCTTAGCTAGCGACAGCTTCAGCCGTTAAACTTGGTTCGGATTGTCAACGTCAACGGCGAAAGATAAACAGCCGTTTAGTTTACGGCCAAGATCGAGCCTCTTGAATGGTGACACTCCTCCCAAGTATTTAGAGCGACCATTTCCATCACCAATTCGAGCTCATTACCACCATCCTCCTCATCCCGGCCCAGCACCACAAGAGCTCCCATCATGTATAAATGCCTGCTTCTCACGGTCTCCGTGGCCGTCTCTCATGTCTTCGCCGGAGCTTGCCAGACAGCCAATGCCGAGAACTTGACCGTCGCCATGATCCGAAGCCCTCCTCCAAATTGGCCCCTGCCGATTCTCAACTTTAACTGGACTGGAACAAAACTCAATATCTCCCAGAATGTTGATGAGGCCATCGATCTACTCCATGAAGCGTCCGAAAATGGCGCCAACTTTGTCATGTTCCCTGAGCTTTGGTTCCCTGGGTAAGGTCCGCTTCTGAATACTGGAGAAGAAAAAGCTAACGTTGAAGCAGATTCCCCAAAGGAGCAGATGGCAACTGGTCTCGAGATTTCTTGCCCGACTACATCGAGAACAGCCTTGTTGTTGGTGACGCTAATTGGAACCGCCTCATTGATGGCATTCGGTCTGCTGGAGTCTATACTGCTCTGGCATTTTCCGAAAGAACGGACAAGTACTTGTACATGGCACAAGCACTTATTTCTCCCCTTGGAGATATCTTGATCCACCGTCACAAGTTAAGACCATCTGGAAGCGAACGTGCCATATTTACGGACGGAACTATTAGTGAGATTGTGGCCGTTACAACCTCCCTTGGCCGAGTTGGTCTCTTGGAGTGCGGCGAGTAAGTCATAACACCCCAATTCTCACAGTTGAGATGCTGATGGCTACTTTAAAGACACTGGTACCCAAGCATGACATTTCCCCTACAAGCTCAAGCCGAAAACTTCCACATCTCGCCATTTCCGTACATGCTTGAGCCGGAGAACAAGGAAGCCGCCTGGTGGGAGGGCGCGTTCGCCAACATCGGAACTTTGGGCCACTATTCCAATCTCGCCGGCGCCACATCGTTTGTCACAGCCGTTGGAGTAGCGTTCGTCGTCAGCCCGTTGGCTCAGCTGGAGGCGTACATCAGTGATACTGTTGATTTTACCAAGACTCCGATCCTTTACCACAGCATTGAAACTTCTGGCTTTAACACATCCAAGACCTATGACGCCGATAGCCAGACATCATGGGGCGTGCTGCAGCAAATTCTCAATGGCTTCCCTTCATATATTCCCCGGGACGAGGGCGATTTTGTCAAGTGGCATTCTATTGATATCAACCTGGAGCTCAGTGGAGAGTACAACATGTCTGCTCCAGGTAGCGCAGGCCCAGGATCTTAGACTACCTCATCATATTAGCTTATATGAATTTATACGATTATAGGCTATAGACTTTTGATGCATCACAGATCACTACCTTGACCACACTGCCACTTATCGAGATCATTAAGCCTCCTCAAGATTCCATCAATCTTAGACTTGGCCTGTTCCGCATCTTCGGGGCGCACCTCAACATCCGTGGTCAATTGCTCCAGATAATTGGCGCCGATGTCTCTGATTTTCGGAACCAAGCTCCTGCCATTGGCTTCTAGGATTGGCTGGGGCAAATGGTAGAGGATCTCCAAGAGGTCATCAACTATTCTCTGATGCTCCAACCTGCTCGTTTCAACCGTTCCTAGTCTTTGAAGGAGATTTGATCGGATGTAAAGACTAGTTATGAAGATATTGGCGATTTGCACGTCGTGGCCTTCCGTAGCGATTGGGAGGCGAGAGAGTCCGCCTCGCCAGCGAAGCTCAGGAGGTAGTTTGTCGATTACCTGCTGTATCTTGGTCAAGGCCATGCTCAGAGACTTCCCAGGGTCGCTCGTGGTTTGTGCTGACTTGACGTCATGCCAAACTAAGAAGAGATCGCAAAGTGCATTGAGGCCAGCAATGTAATTGGCCCTGTGGCCATGCCATTGCGCTTCACCTAACTCGATACCAAGCGACTGTTCAAGTTGCTCGTCAGTCACTTCCAGCGGTCGGGAGAGAAACCAGTCCTCGCCATGCGCGCTGAGGCTCACTGAGAGCTTCCCAAAAATGTCCGCGCTACTATAAGCGTATGACGGTCAGTAACGGTTCCGGTGGGCTGAGAGAGCCTTTACCTAGCGGAAGCGAATTGAAGCCAGAAGAGCCGCCGAAGCATCTGAGTTTCCACAGGGTCCAATTCAGGTTGACGGTAGTATGCCAGGTACCTTATTCCAGCGGCGGCTTCGCTTAGTACATGGAATGAGCGTCTATCGGCTATATTGGATTGAGATATCGCAGGTATTGAGACGCCAATATTATACATTGTGATGCACCAGGTCACGGTATATGTGGGTAGTGAAATACCGCTTCCAACTAGTCGATGTTGGTCGATGAAGTCAAGACACCTTTTGACTGTTACTAGACCGTAATTTTCTCGGGGAAAGGTAGCTGCCGTTGCAGCACAAATACTGACTACCAGGCCGCAAAAGTCTGGATCCGTGTTGGCGTCGCCCTTCTCCAGGCGGGTCATGAAACGTCGGTGCAGTACGATTGGAGCGAGCGGGTGGATTTTGTCGAACCAGTCATGCAGAATGCGGGATATGGCTTGTTCGGGAGCTAAGACGGAGAGACAGTGACTGTTTAGCGAATGAAGAGTCGGTTCTGAGTCCGGGGAGGGAGCAGCCGTGATCCTGGCTGCATCTGGACTGTGCTGTTGAGGTGTGCTCGGGCGATCTGGATCAACGATGGACTGTGTTGGAGGAGACTTTGACCTAGGATCTGGTTCTTGGGCCTGAGACTGTGACTGGGCGACAGCAGCCTCCATCAAGGCATTCCGTCGTGCATGTCTGAAGTCACTAGGTTAGCAAGACAACGGCAGTCTATTCCTTTCGGGAGGTATTCTGACTTATTCCGCGGTCCTCGCTTCCTTCGAGGTACATTTTGGGTGCAGTCAATATCGAGAGAAACACAGGCCTGGCATCGCCCAGCTTCATTCCCCGAGAGGCACTGATTATCTCAAGCCGTCGTCAGTCATTATTTTAGTCCGCTGGAATCGCCAGAGGTGCGCACCCTGACTTTTCGAGACCGACATGCATCACACGCATTCTGGTTTCTTACGGCCTTGACATTTCCCTCGGAAGAAATCGGGGTTTCGGCGCCATGAGACAGCTCCCGAGGACTGTTGGGTGTATCTTGATTCTCGGACTCCATTGGCAGCTTCCTTTTGGTGCAGCCAATCTCGTTGTTTAGCGGAACCGTCTTGCCATGAGCCCAGGGCGATGGCGGTCAGAAATATCCGAGGAGAAAACCCGGATATTTAAAGTTGGAGATAAGGAACCGCTCGGCAAATTTATCGGATACACTCGCGTCATTTTCTCGCACGCCGAACATGCGATAAAGACTCAGCTTCCCGCGAACTGGACGCTACTGGGTACACTAGCCACGCTGCAATGCCTAAATCGCTGCATCGCCCTGGTTGCAATATCTATTGTATTCCACAGCAATGCAAATCTTATCAGCAACCTCATATTGAGCCTGTATTCACTGTTGGGACTGGACGGGGGGCTACTAGGTGGAATAGAATTTAACTTTATTCTTTAACTTAACTGATGTATCTACTGCAGAGTAGGGTATATTGATTTTATATTAATAAATGTTTAAAGAGATTCACTCACTCTATAGCCTTATCTCCCTCCCGGTAGCAAGCTAGAAGGCGTTCGCCATCCACTACTCGGCGTTCATAATCGGATTCTTATTAGCGAGTAGGTAAGTGACTTTGTCTTTCATGCTAGCAACGTGAATATAGACGGCGGAACTGTACTCTCGGAACAAAGATGAAAGTCATTTGCTACGTTAAGAAGTCTCTAACCAAACAGAAACATATTTATATAAAGGGTCATCTCTAAGCTGGGATTGCATATGTTAGCCTGCGGAAGGACTATTGTATATATTACATTAATATTTGCGAATAACACCGGGCTATTTCCTCCGCAACCCTGTGGCATAGTACGGAAATAGCACGCTGTGTGTGTCGTTGTACAAACGGCATCATGAGCGAGTTAACCTCGAGAGTATGGTCAACGTGTATCTCCCACTCCTCAGCTTTGTTTGCCAAGGTGCCATACTGCTTCCCGAAGTCGCCCAGAGGCATACTATCTCGGGATCGACGAACGGTCCACGCCACCCGCGTAACGATGCCCGTGGGAGCAGTGCCGCGGGTCCGCATGCCGGACGAGGCTCTTTGGAAGATAGCGGGCCAGCCATAGATTTTGGTGAGCCCCGGAAGCAGATGGACGGCAGCCTGGATATAGTACGCGCACACAGTCTCGTCCCATGGCCCGAAGAAGGGGTCATTGGCGATCATGGTAGGCTCCGTGAATATTTCATCGAAACGCACGACGCCGGGGATCTGGCTCAGGCACGGAATATACGTCTGTATGATCTCCAATGCGAAGCGGGGAGGAACGTTGCTGGGAATGGGAGCCACCACAGATGTATAGCACTGCGTTCGCATCTCCAGATCAGCGCGTCCCTAGTTTCTTTAGTCAGAGATGATATCCTATTGCCGAAAAAAGTAAGCAAATCCTACCTCTCACTAATATGTGGGCAGCCTTTCTCATCAATTGAGCAAATGCGCGATTTTCCCCCTGCGCCAGTTAGCTGGGGCCCTCGGCGTTGGCGGGACTGCCAGAAGGGTTTCGATTGGGCATATGGGATACTGACTATAAGGCTGATATGGGTCTTGCATTGACAAACGTGGTAGCAACGGTGCGGGAGTAGCTATTCATGGTGCTATACGAAGGATGCAGCCATTTGTCCAAGGGGAGCTCTGCAGGCAGGTGGCGCTGGCTGGGATAGACGAATTTCCCATGACATTTTTTTTCAATGGGTTCACGTGACGTTATCAGGCTCTCGGGGTTTTAGTTTTTGACAGGGAAATGAAGGAGGACATCCGGTCGTCCGCTATCCTCGTTAAGGCTGCGGATGCCAGAGCCGAGTGTCAGGCCCATGCTCAAGCGGCGTCCCGCCTTGTCCCTAAGATGTGGGGCGAGGAGGGATTCCAGCGGTGTTTTCCGAGAGACCCTTTCGCCGCTTTACTATGGAGGAGATGGCGAACTGAGACTCGTGGTTAATTGATGCATTTTGATGACGATATAAAGTGACGAGTTGGATTCGGCTTCATCGGATCTCGACGAGCCAGCCCCTAGCGAGATAATCTAGACGATAGGAAAATAACGTCCCCAGCCGCCCCGTACCTCGGATAGGTGGGAAAGCAATACGCGGAGCCATCCCGCTCAACTCTTGACTAACTTACTTGCCCCTTTGCAGAATGCGAATTAGATCAATTGACTATCGCTCTAAAAGGTGCTTCAGACTGTAAATATCGGCAGCGAACCTTGCATCTGGGTAGATTGAACAAGCGAAATTGAGTGACATCGCCCAAAGCATCTAGATCCAAGCAGGCCAATTGCATTTCCACCAATTGTATCCCTGGTTCGCTATCAATACCGCCGTTCTCGTTTCAAAGCCACCGTCAATGGTTGTTGTAGGACCGATTCAGCTGGCCGTTGCGAACCAGGACTCTACTTTGTACACTAGCTCAAATTCACTTTGCACTGCTTGAATCGCTGCACCCCCCTGGTTGCAAAATCTGCTTATCAGCGACCTCATATTGAGCCTGGGTCCACTGTCACTCACACGCATTGCAAAGAGACTGGACGAGGGGCTACTGCGTGAGACGGACTTTGACCTCATTCTTCAATTTCACTAATCCATTCGGTGGTGCAGAATACGCAAGGTTAAATTTGCAATTAACAACAGACCTTTAAAGAGGTGTATTAAATTCGTACGCGATAAGTTAGCGGTGCAGCATGGTTCGGTAAGCCAATTTGATGCATCTAGTATAAAAAGTCCTCTGCGTACTCCTCATACTCGTCCATGAAATCCTTCATGTCAAACTGGTGGTCCAAGCCCTTGTCCTTGAGTATGATCAGACCTGACTCCATATATCCCTCTCTGAATTCTCGGAACAGCTCGGGGGTTCTACCGTAGTGTGGAATGAACTTCTGGTTGTCGCCGGTCACCATCGCTCCTTTGAAAGCTTGATAGACCACATGTGGTGGTTGAGCGAGATCGACAGAAACGCATTGCCCAAAGTCTAGAAGATAGAGACCGGTTTCCCTATGTTGGAAGTCCGATGATTCGTTGTCCGAAATGACCGATGATCCAAGAACAAATTCAGCGTCGTCACTGTCGGCGCCAGCTCCCCAGTGCATGATTGCGTATGCCTTCCCCATGCATCTCGCCATATCTTTCACTCCTAGTCCCAACTTTTCCATGTCGTTTAGATACAGAGGGAAATTTCTCAAAGAGAACGTGTCGCCATTGTGCTGTCCTTCAGATTGACCAAGATATGGCCGGACGAGACAGTGCTTGTTGGCGGGATCGCTCAAAACTTCGTCGAGGACTGCTAGATCAATTGAGTCTTGGCCGTCGGGACGCCGGTAAAATTGGCGAATCAAAGATTTTCGTATGACTTTTGGTAGTGGCAGAATCCTCTCCATCTCAACGACATTGGTTCTCAGGCGGTAAGTGGCGGGGAACTTTTGAAGATGATCCTTCCAGAACTGATCCTGTACTGTAAGGATAATGCTGAAAGGACGAGGGACCGAAATGTGGCTCCCAATCTGGCTGTCGTAATGATTGAACGCCCTATGGACATTCACATGGATTTTATACTCGTGTTGGAGATTCGATGGGCGAGATTCATTGTCGGGGGCCTCCTTCTTCAAAACTATAGACAGCCCAAACTGCTCAAAGATCGCGCCTTGAAGTCCCTGGCCAATCTGACACATTTCTTCGAATTCTGGGCGAGACGCGGCGCGCTGAGCCCGGCGACGGGCGAAGGTTGATGTGGTCGAAACGACGGATCCGACGGCCAGTGACTGCCGGAGGATGTTTTGGTCCGTCAGCTGCTCGAGCTCAGCCGCTTTTAGGTGCGTCATCGTCAAGGGTGGTGATGGTAATGGGGGATGAGTGTGTGTGTGAAGGCCAGCAGAGGAAGTTTGACAAAGTCATTGGCATCTAACTGGACGATCTGCGGCCGCAAGGTTGAGCAATAGAGGCCTCATAAGAGCTTCCCCTAACCTAAAACCTCACTTACGAGAATAAGAACTAAACTTAGGTACTAAATAACAAGGGTCTTAGGACTCTCTACTAAAAGATTCCTACTCATACTGTCCCAGGCTGTATAACTGGTATATAGGTACCTATACCTTCGGAAGCTGTCAAACTTTTTCGCCAGCCTTTCTAGAAGAGACTTTTTACACGCTGAGTGTGACTGCCTAAGGACCAGACAAAATGAGTTCGCTCCCATCATGGTTCGCGCAGGCAGCAGCGGTGGAACAAGATGTCAGGATAATTTCTGGTCTCGATCAATAAAAAAAAAGGGCTAATATCCTACGCTCAGAAGTATTCTAGCAGTAAAACTGGCATTTGATAAGCATGACGGGGGTGTTTCGACACCAGAGCATCCTAGACGATAACAGTAGAGGCACATATTTAGCAATGCACCCAACACTGGAAGACACAGTAGCTCATGCAGTAAAGTTTGCGCACCTACCTTTGCCTTAAGCTTTCAGTTCAACCTTTTTGCTCCGACCTTGTTAACCATGGACAATAACCTTGCTGCTTGTGGACGCTGTGGAGATTATAGAGTCAAATGTTGAACATAAGAATGCATTAATGAAAAGAAGCCAAGGTAGTATTGAAGAAAATGCTACCAACCACCGTTCATTAGCAATTTATTGGTGTGGATACAAACCGATGAATTCACATGGCACTTCTTAGCGACCCAGTTGGCGCTCTCCAACAGGATCAATGCCCGGCAAGGATGCTATACCTAGTGTCTACCTAACTTGGCTACTAGCAGGGCTCAAGTGTGATATACAGCTGCTAATTCTAAGGATGTTTTTATTGAGGTGGGACAAAACCTCGAAAGACTACCGTCCCGGCTTTGATAGGTGCGTCGAAAGCGTATCCAAGGAATTCGCGTAAATCCTGCAATTGATTCAGACTCATCACTACTTAAGCTTACGTCGTATCCTTGAATATGCTGGCATAATTGTAGTTATGCAATTGGGGAGGTCTTACAACTAGTCTAGGAGGAATGACACAAAGTCAACATTGTTCGAACTCCCGCATGTCAAGTGAGGCCTGTAAGCAACGCCCACGGTGTAAGCGCTTCATCCCACCTAAATCTGGTGAAAATATGGAATACTACCCGGATCAACTTGCGTTCTACCTCCTTAAGCATCAGCCAATTCGAGAAGCCCTGATTAACTCAGGCGAAATTGAGTGGACTGTAATACCCGCTAGCTAACTCTTCGACTTCCTTGTGCCTTCCAAAAACCGCTAACTTGCCGGACGTCTGCCGGCCCATCAATACACAAACAACCAGAATAACCAGAACCAGAAAAAATATTCTTGCCTCGAATTCTCCTGGTAGCGTTGTGAAGGACGTCGTAGCGCTTCTCGAAACTCGGAAGTAGGGCACGTACGTATACAGGAGGGGAGGTCAACATCTTGATTGAAAATTGCGGACCTTGACAGAGAACGCATGCCTATCATTTCAGTAAAACTCTTGAGTTTGAATAATTCGATCGAAACTGCTGTCCAGGGAAAGTTCGACAGCAAGTTCATAATTTTCTCGTATAGTATCATCTCAGCCTCTATCGTTGGTCGCTGTGAGCCCCACGAAGCTAAGAGAGTCCGTTTAAAATACGTCACCAGCTGTCACTTTTGTAAAATTCGTGAGGTGTCGGCAAAATTGGATAATAACCCCAATATAATTGTCTAATGAATTAAAGTCTTGAGGCGTCCTTTACGGCACCTTGAAGGAAGAGTCGCTGACAATAGTTTAGTACTATCGTTATGGTAACCCACTATGGATAAGTTGAGTTGGCTACCTACCAGCCCAGATAGTCTTGTGTGAAAATGACAACACGCTAGTCTATGCCTCGGCTGGAGCTCATGAATTATTGATTTTGCAAAGCCACTCATGGTCAGAATCACAAACGAGATCAAGATATTTGAACCACCCGCTTCCAGGTCGTCCCCTGTGAGTCTATCGAAACAGCACTTCGATCCACGGTCAAATTAAGATAACTATGTGTCATATGAGCACAGATTTTCGGCTACATCCCATTTCCCCTGTCATTCAATAAATAATAAAAACTTTCTACGCAATCTATGCTCAACCTTGGCATTCGTGATCGAATCCAATAGTGACTCAATGATAAGTTATAACCCCACGCCCATTTCTAGCTGCTTGAAACAGGGGCCCCTTTCCATTGCCATGCGTTGTGACTCAATCCGCACCCCTTTCCAGGAGAAGGCGCACGATATCGACGTGCCCCTTCTGGGCTGCCCGTGACAGCGGAAATCCAGCATATCCACTGCAATCAGCCCCTCTGTCGAGGAGGAGGCGCACAACATCCAGATGCCCGTTCTTAGCTGCCTCTGATAGCAGCCGTCCCTTGAATTCATTACTATAATCCCCTCTATCAAGGAAAAGGCGCACAACACCCGGACGCCCGTTTGCAGCTGCCTCTATTAGCGAAGATTTACTACCATCAGCCCCTTTATCAAGAAGAAGGCGCACAATATCCAGATGCCCGTTGCTAGCTGCCGTTGATAGCGGCGATCTATCACTTCCGTTACTATCAGCCCCTCTATCTAGAAAAAGGCGCACAATATCCAGATGCCCGTTGTTAGCTGCCATTAATAGCGGCCATCTATCATTCCCGTTCCTACCAGCCCCTCTGTCAAGAAGGAGGCGCGTAATATCCAGGTACCCCCTCTCAGCTGCATTTGATAGTGGGGTCCTTCTATTCTTATCTTCACAAATATGAGCATTGTTTTCAAGCAACAGTTCCACAACAGCCTTGTGGCCTCCAAAGACCGCGTGACACAGTGGTGTGTAGCCCTGGGCGTCTTTTGAGTTAACAGAAATGGGCAAATTGATCCAGTTCAGTAATGCAGTCTGAAACCTAGGCCGTTTTTTAAGAAGTAAGCTCACGACCGAGGTATGCCCTCCTTGGCTTGCCCATGACAGAGCAGATCGTTTCCATTTGTGGTCTTGTGACGTTATAGACACACCTTTCATCTCGGCTAATCGAGCAACCAGTGAATCCAACCCAAAATACGAGGCAATGATCAGGGCGGAGATTGCTCGTGTCATGCCGTCGGAATATCCAAGAGCAGATTCATGGGCTCGGAGCCAGTTTAGGCGTCTCTCCGAAGCAGCACATAGCATCAGCGCTGATAGCACAATCTCTTCGCGATTTTTCGTTTTTGCTGCGCGGAAGTGGCCTGTCCAATTCTGGGCAGCATAGTGGAAAAAGACATGACCCTTTCTCGCGGCAGATGCGTTCTCGAAGTCGGCGAACGAAAGGTACCTGATACATATCTCCGATAGAATACGGTTAGATTCCATCGGAGAAAATGAATTTTGCCACTGGAGTGCCAGCCTGACATCACCGAAAGCATTTGGCGACGTTGTCTGGATGAGGAATTCTCTCGCTGTTTGGTGGAATAGGTAGACTTTTGAGTCTACTATCGCCACGAAAAGACCACAGACGTCTCTAATCCTCTTTTTAAATCGATCTTCTGCCTCAAGTTCGGGGTCAAGATCAGAATGTGAGCGATGACTCTCCTCGAGAGCTAACGCCACGGCCATTTCTTGAAGAGAAAGTGGTCTTTCTGCCGCAGCAATGATGTGAAGAATTTTGCGAGTTGTGTCAACATCGCAGCTTTTCGATAGAATATTATGATAAGCTTCGTTGACAGATTTGGGAAGATTATGAATAGTCGCAGCTAGCCCATTCCTCGTGAAATGGAGGCTTTTGTTGATGGCGTCGAAAATAAGGTAAACCCAAAGGTACGTTCTATTGGCGTTGGCAGTAAGCTCCTCTTCCACCATTTTGACTTCTTCAGCTTGCAATTGGATCTCTGCACCAAGCTCCTTCACTCTCTGTTTGATAACATGATCGATCTCCGTAGAAATCTGATCCACCACGGTCTCATGTTCTCCACTCAGGTGTATCGTAGGACATTCTTTCTTGAGAGTCTGAAATTCCTTTTCGATATTAGCGTAGGGTCGGCTGGTGACGAGAAACCTCAAGCCGGATTTCTTGGCACTGGTCACGTAGAGTGTGTTGAGTGCCTTCATCAAGACACGGCGTCCTATGTGTTCGCACTCATCTAGTGCATCTAGGATGCAGACGATTTCTCCTGGTGAATGCCCACTCGTGCTACCGATGAGAATGCCCCAGAGGCTGGAGAACGAGCTGAAAATTGTCTCTCCTCCCTCTTGGAACACTTTGACGATGTCCTCTGTGAGAAGTTCTGGTCTTTGTATGAATATTTGGCGGATGATACAGCATAGGGCGCTCTCCGGGCTTCTCTGGTCGTCAAAATCATCCTTGAAGAAAAAATAACATATCGTCTTTGGGGCCGTCGTCGACTGGAGCTTTTCATCAACCAGATACCTGGCGAGAACAGACTTTCCACAGCCAGGGTCTGCAGATACCCAGAGGAAGGCTGAGTCTTCCTTCTCTTGCCAGTGTCTGAAGTGCGGGTGGCTAGTGAACCACTCGCAGGTTCCCTCAACACGTGGCGGGTTTCTGTTTTTGCGATCCTCGTAAGGGGAGGTAAAAAGGCGGCCCAGTAGCATTGTCTTTCTATCATCCATGGTAAGATCTGTAAAATGTCAGTCTATTCTGTTAAGTGGATATCATAAGCGCCTTGAGATGTGGATGCAGAGGAATGGCGGATAAATATGGCTTGCTTATGCAATGGTTTCATGGGGTTTGGTTTGCAAAGGCAGCGAAATTATATGCTCGAGAATTGTTATTTTAACGCACCATTGTGTATGACATTTCCAAAATGCGCCGTTCCACTCCCATGATACTCGTTATGATTGCCATGGATAATGTCGCCCCCCGCATGGTGTATATCCCCTGACCCGTAATGGCTGATGTGCGACGGTTCGTCCTCTGGCTCCAGTGAGGGAGGCAATGCTGAAAGATCTTCGATGGCCTTTGCCATTTTCCCCAGTGATTCATCGGTCACTGTCTTGATCCCGTGGTTCTGTACCAAGGCCGTGACGTCCCTCAATACCCCATCCATCAGAGCCTCGACCCGACTCCCTTTGCCCAAGGCTCGTGCAACCTTGCGATAAGATGCAAATCTCGAATCATCGGGCTGCGGAGCAATTTCTCCAAATATCTTTTGCAACTTCTCGGTTTTGGTCTTGCAGCCTTCCAAGATACGTTTCATCGCTTTGCAAGATTCTTCAGTCGATTCGAGTTTGTCGATGTATCCTTGCGCGATCCGGAGCGTATCTTCCACTAGTGGAAGAGTTTCGGCAGTTTGGTGGAATGTTCGTGGGAGACATTTAGTATCTTTGATGTCGCTGTAGATGGTCCAGGTAGCTTCGACAATGCTGATTATCCCAGATATCAAGCCGATGACAAGGCCAGCCTCCGCGCCCGACATGTTTGGATCAATTGTGGAATTACACGACCTCGTAGGACTACAATAGTGAAATGAAATAAGAAGCAATCAATCTAAAAATGTGCTTATTAGTGATTCGATGCCCCATTTCATGATTCTGTTAAGGATTCGTAACAGTACTCACCAACCAGGTGTGGAGAATGTGACTTTCGGCTTGGTAGTGAAGCAACTTGTCTTGAAGGTGGAAGGGGCAAAAAGAATGTAAGCAATCGATGACTCGCTAAGTGGGAATGTGCTGGGTTAAGTACTGCTGCAATCGGGCCAAACTCATACCAGGCATCCAATAGACGGCGGGTATTCGCAGAAGTTGGTTGGGCTAATCATCTTCAAAGCACAGCCGAGTTGCTTGGGGCTGAACATGTGAGACAATTCGCGTACGCCATGTTCCGTCCCGAGCGAATGGACCCCTGTGTTGACCCCGCTTGAGGCCGGATGAAATCAGACCGCCGAGGACCAACGTGCAGAAATAATAATCGTAAGTGGTTGGGCAGCCTCATCTCATGGACCTAAAATTGCAGTGCAGCAGTGGGTGGGGTGATGGCCCTCCAAGGGATCCTTAATAGACAGCCCGCCCAGAGGCCCAAGAGCCGTAAGATCGCAAAACAAGTCACAGCCTGATTTCAGGTCTCAGGTGACTAGTGAGATTGAACGGACCAAGTCTCAGAGATATTCTTCGCGATGATAGCGATTACTGAAACAAACCAAAGAGACGCCTAGTAGGTATTTAGTCGCTGTCATTATTGAGCCTGTAGGGGAAGCCTGCCGTGGAAGAAAGTCAACGAACATGCAATTTTGAACCGTTCGCGACACATAAAAATCCAAATATGATACCGAGACCTTGTGGAGAGCTTAATTTCGAGTATCAATTTGATGGTAAGATTTTCTAAAATTAACGAAAGAGGAGCATGCACCTAGCACATAACTAAGTTCCTTCTACTCTAATATAGCAACACAAATGTCCCGGAGGGCTTTTAACCCCTGTACTATGAACAACTAAAGCTCATAACGAAACTCCTTATTCTCCAAATCAGTCAAATCGAAGAACTCGTGGTTGTCCTCCACCTGGTAGGCATCTCCTTGTGCCGCCCTCTCTTGGTCCCTCTTCTTGTTTCTGCGATCGAAGACCCACCTCATCACCAGCAAGTCCACCGTGATGAGAAAATAGATGATGCAAATCGACACCTTGGCTGGCAGGTATCTTGGTGCGTCACGAGCCTGGAAGGTATGTGGTGAAATGATGTTTCCAACGGTGTAGGCAATGGTACCAATGCAGGCCACGGTGATCTTCTTCGTAGATCCCGCCACGTTCGAGCTCTGTAGGCCGAGGATCGTGGTCCAACCGATCGGAATGCCACCACTGGTGTAGTACCCAATCAGAGCAGGCACCTTTTCTGTAGTTGCCATGAGTATAGCGCCGATGATGGCTGGGATGTGGCCAAGCACGCAGAAGTACAGTCTTTGTCGGGTCTTCATCGCGGCGTATGTAAGGCCGAGCAGTGCCACAATCTCCCAAGCTCCGAGAGGTGTTACCAATAACAGTGACTCTTCCCTGGAGTAGCCCATTCCCGTTACTAATATGTTTCCGAAGCTTGTTGCGATAGAATTCGGGATGTTGGCTGCGAAGATCCAGAAAGCATACAGCCAGGTCATGGGATCGGCTAATGCCTCATGAACATGCTTCCACTTGAAAGCCTGCGTGCCAATACCTTGCTCGTTTCCCCGGATTCTCTCCAAATGAAGGCTTTTCTCCTCATTGCTAAGGAAACCTGCCACTGCTGGGGAGTCAGGCATTACGAACCAGAACGTAATACCAACTAGCGCTGTCAAGAGACCCAAAAATAGGAAGACGATCTGCCAACCCTCCAACGCAGCGTTTGGATCCTTTCCAACATGGGTCGCTACTCCGTAGGCAAAGTATCCACCAAACATCTGAGCTGCGCCGCAAACAGAGAACCAGATTCCCACACGGAATGCCTGCTCTTCTTTGGTATACCACTGAGACGTAAAGAGTACCCATGCAGGTACAATAGCTGCTTCGAGCACTCCGAGGAAGAAGCGGCAAGCTAGAAGACCAGCGTAGTTGGTGCATGCGGCCATCGCTGCCAGCGTGGCACCCCAGAGGGTAACGTTGATTGAAACATATTTGGCAAGCGGGAACATCTGGATGAGGCGAATTGTCGGAAACTCGAAGGCCAGCTGACCGAAGAAGAAAATGGAAGCGACCCAATTGAATTCATTTCCTTTTAAGCCGGTAGACTGGATAATTCCAGTAACACTAGCATATGAGATGGCTGTTTTGTCGATGTATTGGAGGAAATAAACGATGCAAATCAGTGGCATAATGTGAAAGTCGATACGGCGAATGAGCCTCCGGCTACGCTCGGGGTCTGGAGGTGTGGTGAGTCCTCCAGTTTCGCTGAGAAGCTGGAGAGCCGCATCGCCGTCAATCTTGTGTTCGTTGGTTTTGGTTGCGGGTGGTTGATTGACTGCGTCGGAAATCGACAAGGATGAATGCTTTTCGATAGTCGCTTCCGGAGCTGTATTGCCTCCGCCTTTTTCTGTGGAATCTGCCATGGCAAGCTTGAACGCAGTATTTTGCGAGGAGAAATTTGTACCAAAGATTGTAAGAATCCCAGCGCTGATGGGTTTGGGCCTCACATTGTGACCGTTTTATATGTCGCCGACTAATTGCAAGCACGCAACCACGCAGGGACCAAGTGATACCCAAGGTGGGGATTTTGAACGACGATGATCTCTGCAGCTTCCTTGTTGGGAAGAGAATGTCCACCAAAAGGGTAACTTGGTGTCAGAAAGTCGCATGTTCTTCCAAGCACGTCATCAACACCAAATGTTGCAAAGTTTTATACGAAGGACCACTAGCAATGATCTGCCTCGTACATTTGTGACATATGCAACGCAAAATAAGCATAAAACTCTTAGCCATGGACTAGATGGACATATTTTATAGAGGTGCAACTGATATTCCGCCTTGCATTTTAATCACTCACGATAAACGAGTCCTTCATCTGCGTATTGCAACAAATACTTTTAATGTTAGCTAGCAAATATTTCAGCCTCTCTCTAGATTGCTCCTAAATACTCACAGGATCATAATCTTCGTCTTCACCATAAACCAGCAAAAGATAAAGATTTCGATCCAAATTAGCAAACATCAATAACAAGGTGCCTCCATCCGTTGCCGCCACTAAATCTGACCAGTTGGCCTAGCTTCTGCACTCCCCATATCGTTGAAATTTCGGCCAACGTTCCTATCGCTCCCAAAATAGCTGGTACCAGACATATTATCACATTATGGACATCTCCATCAACTACCAGCTCTCGCGGCTTACGTATCCGTCTTTACCTGCTCGGAGTGAGCCGGTTGACTCGGCCGGACCGTTCCATTGTTCTGCCACCCCGCACCGCTCGGCTCCGTTTTGCTCAAGAACACAACAATTTTCTAGAGAACCTCACAATGGCTGAGCTGTGGCAGTACAAATTTGTCACATGAGGTTATTGTCTGGACTAAAGCAGCCAGTCAGAGCCATAAAATCGGGACATAATATGGATACCAAGAGCTTGGATAGCCGAGATAGCGTATCTCGGCACAGAACCCCGCGGTGCAGCACCTGCAGCTAGATGAGTAGGGCGCATTTGGGCGTGTAGGGCGTATCCGATAAAACCATTACCAATAAGAAAGCCACGACTTATCACGGGATCAGATTGATATGTTTATTAGAAGGGAACTGAGACCCTTGCGAAATACATTGTATTGTACTGCACTACCTTCGCTGCGAATCAAACCTCAATACTCACTGCTCAGCTCGCCCGGTACACGGAACAGAATACCGCCATGACTCGTTCCCACCCTCTCCACGGCATCACTGCCGCTGAGATGACCAAGGCTGCCGAGCTCACCTTCAAGATATTTGGAGTGAGCAACCCAGCGGAAAGAAACCAGCAAACGTTTCGCATCAAGTCCATTCAGATAAACGAGCCGCCCAAGTCACTCTTGCTTCCCTACCTGGATGCTGAGGCCAGGGGCGTCGGTGCAGACGGGCGACCCTTTGTTCCCCGCTGCGTTTCGGTTATTTGGTCGCGCGACCATGACCGGGTTTTCGCGGATAGCATCATTAGCTTGGATTCGGGCACCGAAGTTAAGCGATATTCCCCTCAACCTGGGGAGCACTCGCAGTTAGACCGGTCAGTCACCCCGCTCGCGATGGGTACACGGATTGAATCGTGAATCTAACGAGTACTAGAGTAGAAGCTCGTCGTTCCGGCGAGCGCATTCTCAATGCTCCCATTGTCATTGAGGCTATCAAGAAGCTCAATCTGCCAGCAGACTACGTCGTACAATGCGACACATGGATGTGGGGTGCAGATAGTACCAGCACTGTGGACACGCACAGATACCTGATGGGATATCTGTATGCCCGCAACGGTAGCCACGCTGACAGCAATCAGTATTCCTGGCCTTTACCAATTGCACCGCTTCTAGACATCAACACGGACGAAATCGTTGAGATTGTACCATTGGCCACAGGCGGCAAGGAAGATGGGCTGAAACTGCGTACGGCTGGGGAGAGTCCCGTGGCCCATTGTGTTGACAACGAGTATCACCCCGATCTGCTCGCTAAGCCGCGAGAGGACCTCAAGCCTCTTCATGTGGTCCAACCCCAAGGTCCCAGTTTCAGCGTGACAGATGAGAACAAGATCTCTTGGCAGAAGTGGAACTTTCGCCTCTGTTTTAATCTGAGAGAGGGAATTGTGCTCCAAGATATTCGCTATGATGGACGCCCAGTCTTTTATCGTCTCAGTGTGAGCGAAATGACTGTACCTTACGCAGGTATGTTCATATACCACTACTAACTAATTGGCGATAGAAAATAACCGTAGTGCATTTTGCTGATAAATACGCAGATCCCAGAGCCCCATTCCACCGAAAACAGGCCATGGATATCGGAGATGTTGGCGCTGGCCGCTCCGCCAACAACCTTGCTCTTGGGTGCGACTGTCTTGGCCTCATCAAGTACTTCCACTCTTGGATCAATGACGACGGTGGAGCTCCTATCCCCCACCCCAATGTTGTGTGCTTGCACGAACAAGATGGCGGGATCGGCTGGAAACACACCAACTCTCGAACCCAAGCCGCTGGCATCACCCGATCCCGCGTGCTTGTAGTGCAGTCGATTCTCACAGTTGGAAACTACGAATACATCTTCGCTTGGCACTTTTTCCAGAACGGCAACGTGGAGCTAGAAACTCGTGCGACGGGTATCCTTTCGACTGCTCTGATTGATCCCGGGAAGACTTCGCCCTGGGGTAATGTGGTTTCACCAGGTGTTCTGGCACCTTTTCACCAGCACCTCTTCTCTCTACGAATCGACCCCATGATTGACGGCCAGATGAACTCAGTCATTCAAGAGGATTCAGTGCCCGTCCCGGAGGGTGAGGACAACCCAGAGGGCAATGCCTATGTCGTAGAGAAAACACCTTTCATCAAATCTGGGTTCAAGGATGCCAGCCCTTTCACAAACCGTTGCTTCAAGATGGTCAATGAATCTATCAACAACCGCATTTCAGGCAATCCTGTTGGATATAAATTGGTACCCCAGCCCTGTCAATTGATCCTTGCGGGGAAAAACTCCGTGGCTCGCCGGCGTGCGCGCTTCGCTGAGCATCACATTTGGGTTACGCGCCATAACGATGGCGATCTTTACGCAGGCGGTCGCTGGACAATGCAATCTATCGATGAGACCGACGGTCTGCATGACTACGCCGCTCGAAACGAAGACGTCCGCAACGATGATGTTGTGGTGTGGCACACCTTTGGCATGACGCACAACCCACGAGTGGAGGATTTCCCCGTTATGCCATGTGAGATCAGTGTCATATCTCTCAAGCCGGCAGATTTCTTTGAGGCAAATCCTGCAATTGATGTGCCGCAGAGTACACAAAAGGTGAACAAGAGCGTGCTTATTGGCGATACTGCGTCATGTTGTCCTAAGCTTTGAAGGCAGGCAGCATAGACGGCCAGTCTGAACTACTCAAGTTAGCTAGACGCCCGTATAGAAAAGGGATATGCCTACTGATACCTCTGCCGTACTTGTTACTTGTCAATAATGAGTCTATATTTGCTGCACTCCTTTGATCTCTTGACATGGCGCTCTTGGGCCCATCAAACACATCCATGCTTCATCATTCTTATCCCGGCTTCAGCCTTTTATCCGTCAACAGATAGCCAATACCACTACCAGAAGACGCATGCAAAAAGAGACATGCATAATGTCACCTTAGCATTGGAAGTTGGAGGTCCCTCAAACTCAGCCATACTCTGCGACTCAAGCATCAAGCAGGTGAGCAATAGCACGGCGCCATTTTGCACCAGGAAGAGCAACGGAAGTGATGCCCAGTTAGTTTAGGGTCAACCACGAGAATTGATATAGAGGTGCAACTGCAGTGAAATTGCTGGACTTTTACAAACATTAATAAATTAGACATGTACATTTCAAGATACATTCGATGTCACAATAATCCTACGGTTCCCATTTGTAGTACTGACCAATCTCAGGAATGATAGCCCTCAAAGTTAAACATCGTATTCTTATAACTACTGTAAGTTAGAAGAATCTTTCTTCTCCATCTCGTTATAGATGCTCTCAACGTCGGCTGGCTGACGTTCAAGCTTCTCGCCAAACGCCTCTTGAATGTTCTCAAGAGTGTACCCTTTAGTCTCTGGATAAAGGAAGTAGAAGACAAAGATTTCTACTACCAACCAACCGACATAGACAAGATAATACTTCCAACCAAGGCTGTCCATACCAATGGGGTTGACGAATTGGTTGAAAAACGAGGCTGCCTTGGTCGAAAACACCATGATGCTCAAACCCATTGCTCGGAGTCTAAATGGCAGAATCTCTGTGGGATAGAGGAAAAGAAGGGGGTTCAAGCAGATATTGAACGAGGCGTAGTAGATGAAGATGAATCCCAGTGCCGACTGACTCGCTGCCTTTGACCCGGTGTTGTTGTACACGGCAATGCTCGCTGTCAAAGCCGAAAAGGTCAGCCACATTGCAATGGCGCCTCCAACAAACATCTTCCGACGACCAATCTTCGTTGCTAGAACAGCAGCCATCAACGCGGTAGCATAGTTGACAGTGCTGATGGTACCTGTGAGCATTGTCTGCTCTCGTTGCGTCGTGATTCCAATGCTTGTCAGGATCTTGGTGAGATAATACGAAACCAGGCCGTTTCCACTCCATTGGCCAAATACAGCAATGGTGATTAGGATGGCGAGCCGCCTCCGGTTTGCGGGTGTGGCGAGGAAAAGTTTGAGCCCTGCAGATTCGACTTCTCGCTCAGCCTGCAAGGCTTCATTCATCTCGAAGTACTCGGCAATCACCAAAGTATCTGTCCGGTCGCCATTGCCGTGGTGCTTCACAAGGATATTGAATGCCTCTTCGCCGCGAGATTTGTAACAGAGCCAACGGGGGGACTCGTCCAGAAACCAGACGAAGGTCATCTGGAGCATGGCGGGGCCTGCCTGCAGCAGTGTCGGGAGACGCCAGGCCCAGGCAGAGGGGATTCGATAGCTTCCAAATGAAACCCAACCAGCGAGAAGGGCACCAAGATAAAAGCTGGTGTTGTATAGGGAACCGAATAAGACGCGGTGTCGAGGATGTGCCAGTTCCGAGATCAGGATGGGGGCCGCAGCCAAAGCGAGCGTGATGCCGAAACCGACGACGACTCGACCTCCAATAAAAAGCCCAATAGACTTGCTAACGCATTGGATGATGACGCCGATGATCATGATGAAGCTTCCAAGCAAGATGGACCATTTCCGGCCAAAGCGGTCGGATATAATGGCGGAGAATGGTGTCGACAAAATGGCACCCAGGGGATACGCCGCGCTGGTGAATCCTAGCAGAGCACCCTTGGGGGTCCCAAATTGTTCGTTCCAGGCCGCTACGCCCTGTAGAGCGGTAAGAACCGAGCCGTCGTAGCCATTGGTAGCGCAGACGACCAGGCAAGCCGGTGCCAGAATGGCATACAGATAAATAAGGGATGACGAGAGGGAGAATGCCGAGCGCTTGTCCGCTGCAAGAATCTCAGCAACGGACTGGGCAGGGCGTGTTGTTGGTATCCCGCCCTCCATCTTGACCAAGATCAGCAATGATCAGGGTAGGTATATTGTAAAGATGTCTTGCGATAGAAGGTTGGAGGGTTGATGGGGACTTGGAGATTGGAACATGGATTGAGTTGAGGCTGTATGGCTCCTTTATAATGTTCTTGAGCCAGGGCTCTACTCCCGCCAGAGTCAGATGTCGCACGTCGCATGACCCTACCAACGGATCGGGTTCGACACACTAGGTGAATGGTTGATTGGCTTCCCCACGGGGATTCTCCAGGGAGGCAATCCGCTGCAGGGCCTGCGTGGAGGATTGAAGTCTGGGGTCGCGGAGAGACGGACCAAGTCCAGAAATGATCTAGACCCAACGGACTCAAGCCGTGTCTCCCCGTTCCCCCAACCCAGCTAACACGACTCAGCAGCAGCACCACGTTACCGGTAAATTGCGTAGCTTCTTAATTATCCGGGGCATTTGAGAAACCCGGACCCGCTTGCCATGCATTCTTAGCCTCGGTTAGCCTCAAAGGGGAAACACGGACCGACTCCGACGGACTGAGCGTAGACTCGGTGGTACGATTTTTGCTAGCAAAGACTTTAGCGAATGCTTCGTAGAATTATACGGTTCCCATGACTGTTAGTAGACTCAGAGAGCAACTCTGGTAAGGAACTGGGAATACGGAGACCCCGAGAACGTCCGTAAATTCCCTGCGATCCGGTCCAAAATTGTTAGTATCACCACCGGACATATTCTCAGAAGCGCTATCCTTTAGGTCCTATACGCCGCGGCCGTCTAAACCAAGTCGGACGACTTCCTAGCACGGCTCAGTGAGTAACAATCTGCTGCAAGCCAATCGTCGAAAGACACTGAGGCATACCCTAGAAAACAGATGACGCGGCAACGATGATGCGCGTGCAGAGACGAAAATGAGTATCAGGTACCAGTGTAATTATTACGTCAAATTTTCCAGCCATGACCAATTTCCCATTAACCACGCAAACCCCTTAAACTGATTCTAACTCGGAGCCCTCCTCTTTCAATTGGTTCGCGAACGGACTTCGTGCTCTAATCTTCTCGCCAAACAGCGACAGCAGCCAGGGAACCGCAGTCAAAAGAATCCCAATGCATCCCAACATACTGCCAGCAATCCCATTTGACAAGTTTCGGAACATGATGTGGGTGAACAGCGGGAAGACGCCAGCCAGCAGGTTTCGGCACATGCTCTGCGCTGCAAGTGCAGAGGAAGCGTACCGATGGTAGGTTTCGGCCAGGTAGTTGAACACCGCCAAGTAGATGTTGAAAATTCCCATCGTGCACGAACCAATAGCTAACGCAGGGACGGCCCATGATACCCCCGGTGTTGCACTCCAACCAAACCAGAAGAGGCCGACTGGCAACAAGACAGACTCTACACAAGCAGCGTACAGCCAGCCCTCGGGTTTCGCCATAGGGTGCGGCCATAGTTTTCGTAGTATAGGGTCTTGAATTATACTCAGCGCTGCGCCCAGGATCGATCCGACAACCACTGCTGTGTACACGGCGCCGACCTCGCTGTTGTTGAACTTGTACACTTCGCGAAACACAATACCGATGCTGGTGAACTGCATGTATAGAATTGCCCACGCAAAAGAAACCCACGCGGAAAACCAGAATACTACTGGCTCCGTAACAAGCAGCTTGAGAGGGAACGCAAAGCTGGTCCATATAATGCCGACTCCAAGTTTTGGTTGCTCGCCCATTTGAGGAGAGAATTGTATTTTGGGAATCGATGAGTTCGTTGGCACGAAGCCGGATTCGGTCGAATTCGGTGTTGGGTCTCTGAGTTTGTTGAGCGCATTGCACTTCTGCTTCAAGATGACGTTGCTTCGTGTTTCAGAAAAGAAGAAGAAGAGGCATAGAGTCGTCAATCCAATCGTAATCAGCTGCGGGTAAAAGACCCAGTTCCAGCTGAGGTTTTCGACAATAATGCCACTGAAGAGGGGTCCTAAACCAGTTCCGATCATGACAGTTGCGGAATACAGTGCCATCGGCGTGTTACGCTGGTCCTGGTGAAATAAATCTCCTATCACACCCCCTGTCAGGGTTGCGAAGATGGAGGCCCCGCTACCAGTAATGAGTCGAGAGACGAGCATGCCAGCAAAAGAAGTTGTGACAGCGCAGCCCAATGTCCCCAGGAAGAAGACGACGCCTGCGCCAACAAAGACCCAGTATCGGCCATAGTTCTCGCTGATGGGTGCCATAATCATCGGCGCGAACCCAAAACCTGCGACAAACAGGGTGATGCCGAGGTTGTATTTGGTGTCCGAGACGTCCCATTTCTCTTTGAGTTGCTCAGAAGCCATTGAGTAGCCGCCCGCGGAGTAGGCGGCTAGTGTGGACGCAATAAATGTTCCACAGAGCGTTATTGTCTTTCTGCGCGTTGTCCACTGATAAGGCGCTTGATACAGATCGCTGTGATTCGGCGGAACGTCAATTGCCGTGTAGTTGCTAATCCCCTTGGACTTCAAGAAATCGGAGAGCGAGAAATCCGGGTTGAGAGCATCAACACCAAGGGTAACATTAAGCCCGATTGAAAGGGCTCTTTGACTGTCCTCCATAGGACTGGGCGACTTGACCATGACGACTTCGCCGTTATCGGGATAGATTCCCAATAATGTTTTTTCGGAATCTCGGGGTAGATGGTCCGAAATGGTGTCGTTATTGAGTGCTTGACCAGGGTGTTCGACTGCCATCTTCGGTGTTGTTGTAGAAGTCAACCGTGGATTGTCTAGTTCCTGCAGACAAGGTGACGATTATAATCCGAAAATTCTCCGACCTGCAGTCAGCAACTTGCAAGCCGTTAATTATTTACTGTCGAAGGATTAGTTTTCCCGACGCTCTTTGGTGGATCCCTAGAAGTGGAGGGACGCGGAGATGCGGACTGGCTCCGGAGGGCGACGATCTCTCCAGCTTCTCCACTCCCCAGCGTCAAGCTCCTTGGCACTCCCCGATGCCCATCACAATGCATTCCGTGTATTTATATCGCATGTCCAATCCATGATTCTGCCGTCTCTCAACATCGGGCAGAATCCGAGTACCAGCCCCCTGTATTCCAGGCTACTTCCGATCAATTTTCACCATGACCAAAAAAGTATTGGCCTTGCCGCAACAGGCTGCGCCCTCTGAGGCAAGAGCCTACGCTGAGGAGAAGCTAGCCCAGATGACACTGGAGGAAAAGGTCCTTCTGTTGACGGGACAAGACCTTTGGCGCACAAACCCGATCCAGCGACTGGGCGTTTCCAGAATCAAGACATCTGATGGGCCTGTCGGTGTTCGTGGCGGCATCTTTACAGACGGCGTCAAGACGGCTTCATTGCCAACGGGGTAAGCTTAGTGCCTAATTATGTGGCTCTCGATTGAGGTTTCTGACTGCCGCAGTGTTTCTTTGGCTGCGACTTGGGATCACACAATCGTCCAACGAGTCTGCGAGGTACTCGTTGCAGAGGCTAAGAGCAAAGAGGTTGATGTTTTGCTCGGGCCCACTGGTATGATTGAACCATGCACGCTGTTGTTGGAGGATACTCATACTGACTTGTTTAGTCTGCATTCCCAGGACGCCGCTGGGCGGTCGCAACTTTGAAGCGTACAGCGAAGACCCGTTCCTTACTGGAAAACTTGCTGGCACCTTTATCAATTCCATCCAGAGCGAGGGAATTGGAGCTTGCATCAAGCATTTCGCAGCCAACGATCAGGAAACTCGTCGTTTTTTTATCGATGAAAAGATTCCCGACCGCGCCCTCCGGGAAATTCACCTTCAGCCTTTCCAAATCGCCATTCGCGACAGCAACCCGTGGACTCTCATGACAGCGTACAACAAGGTTAACGGAGTCTTTTGTTCTGCTCACGACTTCCTCCTTCGAGAGGTGCTGCGTGAGGAGTGGGGCTGGGATGGTCTTACAATGAGTGACTGGTTCGGCACCAACAGTATTGTCCCATCATTGAAGGCTGGGTAAGCGGCAATTACCTCCATTAAATTGCCAACAAAAGCTAACTATCTGAAGATTGGATCTTGAGATGCCTGGACCCGTCAGACGTCGAGGAAAGCATCTCCTCGAGGCACATAGCAAAGGCCTTGTGGAGACGTCAGTAATTGATGCCTCTGTCATCCGGCTCCTGGAATTGCTCTACAAAACCGGCAAGAGCCAGATCCCTGATTGGCAAGAAGGACAAGAAAAAGCCTCCGATCTGCCGGAGCACCGAAGTATTCTTCGACATGCGGGTGCGGATGGTAAGTGTGTGCGTGTTGTGGAGATGATCAGCTTCTAACTCATAATAGGAATCGTTCTCCTTAAGAACTCAGAATCGCTCCTCCCACTACAGAATCTGGACGCGAAACGAATTGCAGTAATTGGTCCTAATGCCGCACGTTCTGTCGCCAGCGGAGGAGGCAGCTCAAACCTCGAGCCGCACTACAGGACGACGCCTTACCAGTCTCTGAAGACGGCGATCCTCAAGCGCTATCCAAATGCCACGGTGGAAACTCGCCAAGGCATCCTGACTCATAGATATCTTCCTCTGGTGGACTCTAGTGTGATGAAGAACCCAGTGGCAGGAGATAATGGCTTTGTGCTGTCCCTCTGGAGAAACATGACTCACTCTGGAGAACCCTTCATGGTCGAGCATCGACCCAGTTCCAACCTCGTCTGTTACGACGGATTGCCGCCAGAGCTGACGACCGGCGAGAGATATTCTTACCGAGGAAGAACCACCATCACGCCAAAGACCTCCGGAGTGCACCAATTTTCACTTTCTTCCTGTGGATCTGGAAAGCTCTTCCTTGATGGAAAACTCCTTATTGACATCGAGCGACGATGGTGGTCGCCGAAGTCAGCCTTGTTCATGAGCTATGGCTCTCCTGAAGAACGCGTTGATGTCCACATGGAAGCTGGAAAGTCCTACGAGCTTCTCCTGGAATCGATCAGCCGGGAACCCAAGCCGTATGATCTCACATATATGGGAATGTTGGAAAGAGAGGAGATTCAGGATGGTGGCAGAATCGGATTCCTGGAGAACCCGGGAAACCTCGATCAACACTTCCAAGACGCCGTCGACCTCGCCAAATCAAGCGACATTGCCATCGTGGTAGTCGGAAAGGACCATGAGTGGGAGACGGAAACAAGCGACATGCCCTCCATGTCTCTCCCTGGGCGTTCCGATGAGCTTATTGCGGCTGTCTCCAAGGTCAACGACAAGGTTATTGTAGTGAACCAGACGGGCAGTCCCATCACAATGCCTTGGGAATCCCAGATCCACACAATCATCCAGGCCTGGTACCAGGGTCAAGAGCAAGGAAACTGCTTGTCTGACGTTATTTTGGGGGCTGTCAATCCTTCTGGAAAATTGCCAATTACATTTCCGCGCCGGATCGAGGATTCGCCACCATTTGATAACTATCCTGGAGATAATGATGTCGTCCACTATGGGGAAGGTATTTACGCTGGCTACCGTTTCTACGACCATCGCAAGATCGAACCCTTGTTCCCTTTCGGGCATGGTCTGTCTTACACGACATTCGAGTACTCCAACATTCGCCTGAGCTCTAATATCTTGGCTTGTGACGGCAAAGGTCCTGACCAGATTGAGGTTCAGGTTGACGTTACAAACACTGGAGAGCGCGAAGGCAAAGAGGTGGTCCAGTTCTACGTGTCTCAAGTGAGCACACCTAAGCTAAGCCGCCCGGTGAAGGAATTGAAGGGCTGGGACAAGGTTTCAGTGGCACCTGGAGAGACAGTGACAGCTCGCGCGACACTCGACCGAGTGAGCGTCTCATATTGGGATGACAGCATCAATAAATGGGTCATTGATGGAGGTGCAGAATTCAAGGTCTCCGCAGCCAAGCATTCCAGAGATGAAGGCCTAGCGATCCAGTTCTGTTCTGGAAACTCAGTAGAATGGGTTCATTAGTACTATTCTTAGAATGCATTTAGTGTAGGGAGTGTGACGTTCGAAGCTACTAGAATATAGACACTCACACATTTTTATTAAATTGTCTACCATTTGTTGTCAATCATGTTAATCTCTGTAAAATCTCAAGGTCTCTAGTAACAGTGGGCGACAAAGACGCTGCATCTGTTGCAATTCGATCTTGCGCCAGTCGGATAACTTCCCAATCGTTTGGCAATGCAAAACTGCACGTCTCTCTTGCCCTCGAAATGAAGGCGATTTGTAACGCAAGAGCGTAGAAACTAGGTAGATACATTAATAATTATCTTGCGTATTGGATGAAAATGCGTACCTTCGACAGGAATTGATGGGATGTAAGAGTAACGCCATCGGTTCATGGAGCACGCCACTATGGTGAACTGAGAGAACAGCCGAGTCCACTGCAACGCGTGCGCCAAGTTTATCTCCTTCGGTCAGCGAAGAAGCAGGCACGTGATGAAGGGCCCGGTAGACAAACGGTCTGTGAATGATGGATTTAGCCGCAAAATACCGAGCCCTGAGATGGCCCTTTAACCTCTCATGCGTGTCCCTTGGCTGGTAGGGCTCAGGGTTATAATTTTCCTGAGACGCAGAATAGGACGGAAACTGAAATGTGGCAGGTAAACATGCTCTCCATTCTTCCAGTTGGCGATCCAACTCTGAGATGACTGAATGAGATGTGTGTAGAAGCTTGTCAGACTCAAAGACCGATGGTGAGTCCACGTGGTTTGTATGATCATCCTCTTGCTCTAATTTCGTCAGCAAAGAATCATATGAGTATCTTCTCAGTTTTCAACCTACTTCTGTTGAAAAGATGGAAATGTATCCTATTGAGAAGTCTCCTCATGGCAATATGCGCCAGGAAGAAAAATTGGTATTCTTGGTGGATATCTTGGCTCGAATCCCGCACAAGGGGTAGTGGAACGGAACTCGCATACACACCCAACCCGCTAGGTGGGAAGTCGAATTCAGCCAGAAGCTGGCTACCTAGCTTGTTAGTACCTGATCATGATGAGAATTTCTGAGTGTTACCTTTCGTGGAGATAAGCAACCCAATAGAGTTGACATTGATTCGCCTCTAGGGCAGTTTGTCTAGGGGTGGTTAGCTGAAAAGCTCGTGCAGTGAGGATATTGAACTCACAGAGGTAGTAAGATCAAAATAGTGCAGCAAGCACGATGAATGACCTTCCAAGAGTCATATATCCTAAGCTTGGAGGCGTAGAAGACACTAAAGTGGCACCATTAACATTGTACCGTCATGTAGCAAGACAAACCTCACCCCATTAAGAGTAAACATTGAACACTCGTCCAATCAGTAGCCTCTGCCGTCTCAAATATCCCACAGGCGAGGTTGAAAAGACTTAGGCCGACGATACTTTGGTCGTCTTCGCTCCCAGACCGGGCCCATTGTTTGCTCCCGGTGTGGTATGCAGCAATGGCCCCTAGGGAAAGCACAAGAAGAGAAAGGGCGCTGTCGATTCCATGTTTGAATTCGTCCCTCAAAGCTGCAGCTAAGTGATGGCCGTGGAAAGTGGCCTCATCCACTATTAAATAGGGGGCGTGAAAGTGCGAGAAATACAGTTGTGTCAATTGTCGTAGCTCATACAGAGAAAGATGAGAAACCCAGTCCTCATCGACTTGAGAGCTCAGGAATACTGGTGGATTCGTAGTTTTTGGTAGCCTCGGTTGTTTGATCTCCAATTGCATGGGATAATTTAGCTCACATTCACTCAGTTTCACCAGTGAGCAGGGCCATAGTAGGAGATGCTGCGGTGCCGTAGAGTGTCTCTCGGAAAGGCTTAATTCCCCTGGATGTTGTGGGAACTCGGAACTTGATGGCACAAAATAGGTCTGCATCGAAATGCTTGGGCTTCTCACGTTGAGTGGGAAATAGTCCGTGTTGTCGCGGAGAGGCTGCACATTGTGAATGTGCTGGTTGGTCACCTCCACGGCTCCAACGGAGTCTTGAATTTGGGGCAGCCGTTCAGTGAGGGTATCAATTTTGCGTTCCATTCGGCTTAGGGCTGTTGTCAGTTCCACGAGAGAAAGATTCTTCCTGTTTCCCTGGTTAGCATAACATGACACGGCCTGGGACCAAGGGTAAAGGGCATTCTTACTTTGATGTGACAGTCTCCACATATGAGCAGTTTAATTGAAGGCGAGCGCAACGGCCACATGACGGCTTTGTCTCGTCACATTTTGTTTTGCGTTGTCGACAGGCATCACAAGCCTAAAGCGAGTTTAATTCCAAGGCATTTCTGCTCGGGGAGGGACGGAAAGCGTACATTGAGAGCTAGGCGACGTGTAGTAGTGGCGACAGAATTAGATTGAGTCTGTTCCGGTTCCATAATAATCTCTCTTCCCTTGATCCTTTGCTGTCTTGCTAGCAAGTCGTAATTCAGTGGGGAGGAATCATGGTGCCAGGCTTGAAAATCCGCAGGGGAGCGAGATGAAGCACGCCAACCAGGTCACGTGTGGTCCAGAGCTTATATAATATCAACAGGCGGCCGACCATATTTTGTCAGTGTAAATGATACGGTGACAATTGGGGATGAACAAGAGGGAATATTGTGATCGTGAATAAGGAGCAGTCTGTACTAAAATGCAACAAGATTTAACACAATGCATCGAATAGACTGGTAGCTGAACTCTTTGCCAATTATGGACTTGTCTAGGGTAGGTTCACCACTTTTTTCTCCTCTTGAGACGACCTCGAGTAATTCAACAACGTATACACGGGTGTGTTTTTTGGCTATTAAAAATGGCTTTGTATGAGAGCTTCAAGCCCAAAGACTTCGCAGAATGAAAATGGCACTGACCACTCCAATACCCCAATCGCGATGTAATCCTTAACGAACCACCACCCAGTAAAAGTAAACCAGGAAATTACCCAAACGTACCCTAACGTATAACCGAGAACTTGCAATACTCGCTGACTGGGTTTGAAAGATGCAAATTCAAGCGATTCTCGCACCTTATTCGAAGGGGCTATGTTTAAAGCATATGCTTGACAGCGACTGATAACGAGGGACTCCACGAGAGTAGCAGGCGGCTGGGCCATGAAGAATAAACCCATGTCCAAGATGAGACTTTGTGTGGATACGTATCCATGAGAAACAACGAAGAGACCCAAGATATGAAAAAAGGAGCTAATGAGAAACGCAGTAGAGAGGTGGATGAAATATGCCACAGCAGATCCTTGACGGATCCCGAAAAGCTCAGTGATGGCATGGCTGAACCCTAGAGCTGGCTGCAATCATTCATTTTTATCTCAGTGTCACTGCAACGAAAAGAATGGAATGCACTTACTTGACGAATATAGCCATGCCACACCTTTCCCCAGACATTCGCAATAGTGAATGCGTCCACAACGCTTCCGAATAATGGAGGCCAGTCCTTCACTGGAGCTTAGTGCCCAGTTCAAACCCATCACCCAAGTCAAGGCTTACCTCTGGCTGGTTAATACCCAATCCGACGCTAATACCCGCCGCAATTTCGAACTGCAGTGTCATGCTTGTGTACACAGACATGCCCATTAACAGCACATGAAACGACGGCTTCACAGGCGTGGTCCAATTCCAAGCCCAATCTCGAGCGATATTGGTGTTTCTCCCCATCATAATGACAGCATCCAAGGCGAGATAGGCTAATGCCGCCCGTACCAACTTAGTTGCCACGAACGGGGACCTCCTGACTCTCTTCAGTCTTATCGTCTGGCGCGTCGCGTTCAATTTGCGGCTTCCGAAGTTCCAACCCACAGCCCGTGGTGTGGTCACTAAAGCCAAGGCCCAGACAACTTTATGCCAGCTCCACTCGCGAGGGCGTCCTTTCCCCGCCTTTTTCTCCTCGTCAAGACGCCAGAAGTCGCGCTCAGGCTCATGTAAAAGCAGTCTTTCTATTGCGGGGAAGACGAAGATCCACGACCCCGCCATACCATACCGCATAGGACGTGTGGAGCCGACATTGGACGGCCAAGGGGAGACAACGGTGGCATAATCTGTGAGTGCAATGAGGCCTGCGAATAATGGACCACGACCACGGAAGGGCGGGCAGGCAAAGGCAAGAATAACAAGAAGCGGAAGAGCAACGAATGGAAGGACATCTCGAAGTGAAGGAGATTGTGATGTAGAGCTCATAGTCGGGAAAGGTTATCGGTTCCAAACGTGTTCAACAAACAGTGAATCCGTGAAATCTCATAAAAATGTACCCTCGGGATGCCATTCATATGAAGATGCATAATTACGGTCACCAGACCATTTCCGGTTGCTGTCAGATCATGGACACTTGAATGGAGGAAAAGAGTGGCTCCACTTCAATAACTAGTCTACGACCGTGGTCTGATATTAGTGGCGTTGAGGTTCCGGTGGCTGATTTCAACACACCACCAACCGGGACCAGCTGGCTTGGCTTGTGTGTGTTAATAACCTGATCACTGACTGCGGATTTAAACAAACAAATTCCAATATTATGCATCTACCGCGTTACCGAACATACAACGAAGTACGTATCTGGACCAACTCTCCTACGTAAGCTTACAGGAAGTCGGGCCAACTTCATCCGGTGTGAGGAGAGACTAACGAAATTGACTACAAGCTTCTAGTGTCCAAATACTAATACTCAGAGAAGAATGCTAAGCCAAATGCAAAACCACGCAGCTTATGAAAACGAGTCTCGAACTACCTCAATCCACAAACAAGAGCCAATCCGATCATCACAATGACCGCCCTCGACGTTAACGCATATATTGTTCATATCATCACGAGGACCTTTGACCGTGAGGTATTTCTTAAGCTGTCGACATATCCAAGTATGTATCGTCGACATGTATGTATTAATGGATGTCTGGAGAATCCAAGATGAGCAAGTCCACCCACTACCCTCCTGACAAGGATGATGTGTGAAGACCGGCATGCTGTCTTGACCTAAATGCATTTATTGAAGATGTTTGACCTCGGTATTGTCGCAAGTAAAATTGTTTCATGAAATAGAGCGTCTCCAAAATGAATAATATCAGCCACCAAGTAACATTGAACCACCCAGGCAGAGTAGTTACATCTAGCCTACCTGCTTCAAGGGCATCGGCGCCAAGATAATGCCGAGATGAAAGGTAAAGCCCCGAAACTACAATGTAAGCCGAGAAGACATGGGAAGCCTTCTCGGAACCGAGAAGTGAAAGCTATAACTAACAGGGATCAAACACGCTATATGGTCGAGACTGTTCTAGCCGTGTTGGTAATATTTTTTCTCCACCTGCATGTCATAGGCTATTGCCAAGGATAATTAGCCATCATGCTCAGGCGCTGACCATAGCGCTGATTAAGTCAGGCTTTTGCAGGAGAAGCTTAGCCACTAGTCCGGACGAGCAGGGTAGTTTAATTACGAGCACGGATACCCCAGCACCCACATCAGCGCAGCTTACCACTGCAGTCAGCATGAATAGCCGATTTTGCCGAGCGTTGTTTTTGTTTTGACGGTAGGAAGAGCGCCTGGATGTGAGTGGTTTTTCTGGAGAAACGGGCACTCAGATGGTGCTTTAATCCAGACGGAAATGCAATGGATTGACAATCACTGGACATTCACTATTGAGGACGAGAAAAGAGATATTTCGGAAAGAAGCTTGCATCTTGCTCATATTAAAAATTATCGACTATAATAGCTTTTACTCCTTGAAGTCTAGGTACACAAGTGGAGAGGTAGAAACCATATAGTCATCAGCAGAACTGAATCCCGGAGCCATCCGCCTTTCCTAAGTCCGTGAACCTACTCCATACCGTCGGAAGACGCTTAGAGGAGGCCGAAGAAGGCAACGGCGGCACCGGCAGCGGCGAGGAAGCCGGAGACGGAGACAGCATTGCCCATGGAGGCGGGAACCTGAGAAGGAGTAGAGCCGGTGGGGACAGCGCCGCCGGGGGTGGTGTAAACAACAACAGGGACGGTGGCCTTGGTGGTGGAGTTGGCACCGGGGTACCAGGCGGAGGTGTGGACAGCAGGCTTGGTGTAGACGGGGGGAGGGACGACGGAGACCTCGCTGACGGGGCAGACGGTGGTACCAACGACGACGGTCTCGGTGGTGACGTGGCCAACGGGGCAGTTGGTGACGGTGGGAGCGCAAGAGGTGATGGTGTGCACGTCAGTGGTGTAGACGGTGGACACGGTCAGCTCCTCGGAGACGGGGCAGACGGTGGTGTAAACACCGACGGTCTCAGTGGTAACGTGGCCAACGGGGCAGTTGGTGACGGTGGGAGCGCACGAGGTGACGGTGTAGACCTTGGTGTCGTAGACAGTGGAGGTGGTCAACTCGTCGTCGCCGGAGGGGGTGCCGTAGACGGGAGCAGAGGTCTGAGTTGGGTTAGTTGGTGACTCCATAAGACGTGATCATCGTGATGATGATGAAGATCAACTTACGGTGGCAGGGCCGGGGGTGGTGAGGGGACCAGCGGGGTAGTCAATCTGGTAAGCGGGGATGGCAACAGCAACGGAGGCCATGGCGAGGACGCCGGCAGCGATGGAGGTGGAAGAACGCATGTTGATTGATTGGGTTGGTTGTTCGGGTTTGCTGAAACGAGCGAAGGCAAGCTGAGAACTAAGTGAGTGACTGAGGTTGAATGTTGAACCAAGTGAGCGAGTGACTGTGGGTGAAGGAGCAAGAACAAAAACCGAAAGCAGTCGAGGAAGAACGAGCCCTTATACTCGCTTTCGTCGGGCGGTAACCCCGTACTCTGTAATTGCTCTTCGTATTCCAACCGCTAATGCAAACTCCAATAATAACTTGCTTACTGCACCTCAGTCGGTCTGGTCACCCTCGGGTCTCCTCTCCTCTCGCCTGGGGTCTTTTTTTTTTCAGCTGCCATCCCTGTCAACCTAAATCGCCCGCGGGCTATTGGCCCCCTGGATGCCCCTGTCGCGTTGGCCCTATACGGCCGGCCGAGGTTTAGTGCCAGGGGTAAGGGTGACGGTGTGGAAGGCGAGCGCCGTCGTTGGACGGGTTGGGATGATTCGGACGGGGGGGGCATGGAGTCAATAGACGGCGCTATGCTGCTTCGGTTCCGTCTTGCACCGCCGTGTTGCATAAATCCGGCGCAGGGCCAGCACAATTCCTCCCCATCTCATCGCGAGATCCGGCTACTCGTACGTAGCACAGCGTCCGGTCGGCGTCTGGAGATTGAGGCCTGCGGCGGCGGCCAACGGCGCTGCCCGAGTGGGCTCGCGTAGGAGATTGGGCTCCGCAATGCCATGCGTTAGCGGGCCAGGATTGGGCTATGAATGGGTTGTGGAGGCTTCAGTGGATGGGATGTGGAGAGTGGTTTTCCTCTCGACTCTCTCCTTTTCCTCTCGGAAGGCTGGCCGAGCTGCCGAGCACCGAACTCGATCTCGTCTGGCTAGGGCGTAGCCTGGCTGCTCCTCACTTCTCCGGAGGTGGCCCGTACTAGAACTCGCTGGACACGAGGTGGTTTACTGGGTTACTGCTGATCCTCCAGCCTGTCGTCCGCTCCTTGCCCGCCTCCTCGCTCGTCCGCCATGGGTCAAACGCCGAGTGGTCTCATTATGCCATTGCTCTCACACTCACTGGCTCACAGACCTCTCGCTCCCCGGACCATGCGGCTTCCGTAAAGAGTCTTTTTTGCCGGCCTTGTTCTGCGAGATTTGGACGCGGGTAATGGCCACGGTTAGTGGTCCCGGTGCTCTCAGACTCATGCCTCACTGCACTGTTGCTTCTGCGAGATTTGCTCCCGGACGCTGGCCCCCGACTCTCTCTTTGCTTCTCCTGCATCCTTCGGTTGAACGAACAGAAGGCCCTCTCCCCCCTGGTACCTCGTGTCTGGCTTCGGCTTTTAATTTACTATGCAGTACTGTACCTCCGTACTACGATCAGCCATGACCACCTCGCCTTCGTCCGGTCGTCTTCCTTGTGGCTTCTATTTTTTCCTCTGACTCGCCTCGCCTCGCCTCGCCTCGTTTCGCCTCCTCCGTAACAAATTTGCCACGAACCATGCCTCCTCGAGTCCTCGCCACCGCATCCTTCTTCGCTCCACTGCCAGCATCCTGCACCCGAAGCAGCCAACACCCGCCCAGATGCGAACTGGTGAGACCCGGACCTGCTGCAAGTGCAAGGGGCCCTCCCCCAGCTCATTTGGTGGCTTTCGTCCCATTGTACGACCGAGCAGCCTCTGTGACTAATCCTGACGCCGGGCGCTTGTCCGCCTCGAACCAATTCCACACCTACCAAATCGGGATCTGTGCCAGCATCGTTGGCATCTGCACGATCCTCGCTGGTGCGCTTCAATTAGATTACCGCCACTAAATAAAGATGTTTTTTAATTTAATAGACTTATCGGCGGGAAAGGACTTTTTTACGAGCGCTGTCGGGGAGTAGTTCATTTCCGCTTCAATTGCTCCTATCTATGCACAGATAACTCCTTCGATACCAGGCCGACCTGCCGGAATTGGCTCGAGCTACCCTGTAGGGTCAAGTCTCAATGCCTTGCTAGCCCTGTTTGACCCATTTTGAACGCCTCGTAGACTTTTTGAGTCCTTCACATCACCGCCTTTGGTATCATCCATCACCTTCCTATCCATCTCAAGCTCCGATCCAAATACGTTTTCGACCATCCTTATCGATTACACTCGACTTCGACAGATCACTCCTCGGGTGTCCTTTTTTTCCTCCATCGCATCTCCCACAACTATGTCTGCTTGAGCTCATGCGCGTGGCGACTACCATGGACGCGACCGGGCTACTCAGTATACCCTATAGTCGAAGCGTCCGATGATGCTCTTCCAAGCGACGATTTTGTTTGTTTGTTTTTGTTACAACCTGCTCTTCCAATGACCCACGCCGTTTAATTGGACACGAGCTTCCTAGTTGGACTCTTCGGGCCAAACGTCGTAGCCGAACGTGTCCTTCATGTTGACGAAGCGGGTGTGTCGACCCTCAGCAACCTTCTCAACATCCTCGAAGTCGGCATCCGATATATGCGGCACCTGGAAGTTGCTCTCGATGCGTGAGGGCGTGGAGCTCTTGGGCAGCACCACATATCCACGTCGCAATCCCCAGCTGAGAAGGACTTGCGCGAGGGTGTGTCCGCTGCGGTCGGCAACCTCGTTGAGCGTCTTGTTTGTCCTCACCTTCTCGCCGGTGTTGGGAACTTGGTCCTGGGATCCCAGGGGCGAGTAAGCCTGGGGCAGAATACCCTTCTCCTGGCAGTACTTGACCAGCTCGACGTTGGGCAGGAAGGGGTGGACCTCGATCTGGTTGACGGCCGGCTTGACCTTGGCGAATGCCAGCATCTTTTCTAGGCCGGCAATCGTCCAGTTGGAGACGCCGATCGCGCGCGTCTTGCCCGCCGCCAGGAGATCTTCCATGGCCCGCCACGTGGGCTCCGGGTTCTCGGTAAGATCCGTCTTGACGATGTACTTGCCATCCTCTCCGATCTTGGGCTTTTCGTTACCGTCCTTCTCGACCGCAATGGGCCAGTGCACCAGGAAAAGATCGAAGTAGTCCAGGCCGAAGTTCTTAAGTGAGTTTTCCATCGACCACTTGATCTCCTCGGGCTCGTGCAGGTGGTTCCAGACCTTGGTGGTGATGAAGAGGTCCTCTCGCTTGACCGACGGGTTCTCCTTGAGGAAGTCGCGGACGGCCTCGCCAACCTCAGACTCGTTGAGGTAGAACCAGGCACAGTCAAGATGTCGGTAGCCTACTTTGAGGGCGCACATTACGGCCTTGTACGTCTCCCCCTTGGCTCCCTCGTTGGCGAAGGTTCCGAAGCCCAGGCCGGGGATTTTGACGCCATTGTTCAGAGTGAACGTTGTAGTGTTGGAGATGGCGGCCATAGTGAATTGTTGCTTGAATGTGTGAATGAAGCTGCGTAGAAGCAAAGCAGGAGTGTAATGGGTGATGTGCGTGAGCAATAGACTCAATTAATTGAGGGGAAGCTCAGCTGCGTAGACAGATTAGATAAGCTGAACCTTGTTGGACCCTGACGTGTTTATCTACAGACCGTTCCTCACGTCTGTCTCGGGTAGAGTCGCTCAGGTCTCGCCATTGTGGACAAGCCAACATCATCATTGTGGATTATGACATCAATGTTCCCACCACGTCGGTTTCAGCGACGTATACTTCTCATGCCTGAATCGTTCGCAATTGATCGACACAAAACGCGACCATTTTTAAGTGGAGTGATAGCTACGGTCCCTCCGTATCCCAATCGCCATGCCGTAGTATCTCATCGTTGCACGCATCAAGTGGTTGACCGTATCTTTAGCGTAGCCAAACGGTGGGGGCAACATCATGTACCTGCTACATTCTCAGCTTCTGACGACGCGTTCTTCGATTAAACCTAGTTGCCGACTCTCCGTTAATGCCAAGAGGATTATTCAATGCAAGTTAATCTCTCAAGACGCTCTGTTGTCATCTCAGTTATCACAAGTTGGGCTGCAATTGTATCGGTGTAGGGTAGTTATCTGCACAGCAAGGGGAACGTGCGTGAACTGCATGGGTTAGTAGACCATCTCGCTTCCTGCGGAAATACCGCAGATTCTGCTAGAACCCTAACGGCGTTCGACGGGCAGCAAACGGAGCCACGTCTCGCACTAACAGTCTCTAACCCATATTTCATGAAACCGTGTTATCCGCGGCTTTCGCGGCAGAGCCTTCAGTTATGTGGATCCGCCCAATCGGTGGGCGCGGGCGGCAATTGCGTCAGGATGATGGATGTACCGTGGATCGACATGATGTCAAGCGCTGATACTGACTCCGCCAGTTCCTGGGTTGTGCTGGGCTAATTCCACTTTTTTACGGCATCTTCTCGGACCAAGCTGTCAAAACCTAGCCTTATCGTTCACGTCTTCCGTCATATACCGCAAAACCCTTCAGCCTGTGTATCCACGACATTGACGGCGCTGAGGGGCTGCGGAGCCGCTTCAGGGGTTCCCAGGGGCCGCGAGGTGAGGCCTCACGTCACCGCACCGTGTTGGTGAAACGGAAAGACGACGAGTTTTCCCGCGCTGTCAACGCCGTGACGAGGTTCCGTGACGGTACTGGTTGCCGGGTATCGTGCTATCCACAATGAACGGGCGCCACGGCTTGGAATGGCTCGGCGGTGGATCGCCTCACGCGGCTCAAGCAATCAATCTCTGATAACAAGTACACAAGAGTACACAAGAGCAAACTCAGCTGGAAACCGGACGTCACCGAGCGGTTGATAAATACGTCAATCCTGCCCACCTCGTGGCTTCCGTGTAGATCCATCACACCTCCATCCACATTTTTCACTTTTCCAACTTTCTGAATATTCTCCGAAGTAGAGCAGGCTCTGCATCATCATCGCCACTCAACGCCACTAAAACACTTCACAAAGCCTTTATAACACCAACATCAATCCACCTCCATCATGCCTGCCTACGATGATTCAGACTTCGCTCAACCTCTCATGAGCCCTACTTATTCCCAAAAAGATTCATCAGACATGATGCATATCAACAGCAATGGAATCGCCGTTGACAACGGCCCCAACGGCAAGTCCATCGAGATCCCCGCCACTCGATCCTCCATCTCGGAGGCGGCCAAGTACATGCACAACCTCAGTGTCTCTCCTTCTATGAAGGACCGGAGGTCGTCACGAAACTCCTTCGGCACTTCGCTTCCCATTCCTCGAGCAAAGAGACACTCTCGACTCTCCTCGGTTCACCCTCAGCCTGCTGTCGGCGGCGTGTCATCCAGCCCGCCTGCACGCTCTCTCCTCATCGCGCAAGCCCAGTCTGTCAAGCCTCAGTTGGTGGAGAAGGCCAAGAACATGGCCTTTGCCTTCGACATTGATGGTGTCCTCGTCCACGGCGACCGCCTCATCCCTGAAGGCTGCCGGGCATTGGAGATCCTGAACGGAGACAATGAGCTCGGCATCAAGATCCCCCACATCTTCCTCACCAACGGTTCGGGCAAGATCGAGACGGCTCGATGCGAGCAGCTCTCCAGGATCCTCCGCAACCCTGTGTCGACGGACCAGTTCATCCAGTCTCACACTCCCATGAGCGCCCTGTCCGAGTACTACCGCACCGTCCTGGTCGTCGGAGGCGAAGGCTACCGATGCCGCGAGGTTGCTGAGCAGTATGGATTCCACAACATCGTCGTTCCCAACGACATCATCGCCTGGGACCCGACGATCGCACCTTACCGCGTCTTCACCGACGAGGAGCGTGCCACGTCGCGTCCTCGCGACTTCACCAAGATCTGCATCGAGGCCATCATGGTCTTCTCCGACTCCCGAGACTATGCCACCGACATGCAGATCATCATGGACCTCCTCCGCAGCAAGAACGGTCGCCTAGGAACGGTCGCCGAGGATCCCGTCTCTGAGCGCATTCCCATCTACTTCTCCCAGGGCGATCTTCTATGCCCTACTGAGCACCCCACACCCCGCATGTCTCAGGGAGCTTTCCGCATTGGTCTTGAGGCCATGTACAAGGCTTTGACCGGCGCCGACTTGGAGCGTGTCGTCTACGGCAAGCCCGAACTGGCTACTTACAAGTACGCCGACGAGATCTTGACCTCCTGGATGCAAGAGCTCCACGGCGAGGAGAAGCTGCCCCAGAACATTTACATGATTGGCGACAACCCGGCCTCGGACATCATTGGCGGCAACGAGTACGGATGGAACACCTGCCTGGTCCGCACTGGAGTCTTCCAGGGTGGGGATAATGACGAGAACAACCCTGCCAACTTTGGCGTCTTCCCCACCGTGCTGGATGCGGTCAAGAAGGCCTTGAGGAACGAGCTTGGCCAAGACTTCAAGATGTTTTTTGATGAGAAAATCAACCCGGTACTTCACGGCACCGCGGCTGATGCCGCCGTGGTCATTTGAGCGAACAATACCCCATATCGCCCATTGAATGGGTTGAGACTTTGACTTGGAGAAAGAATAGACTTAGAACTCATGAGCTACGAATTAGACAATACTTGGAAAGACAAAAAAATATGATAGACGGCCCGGACTATGGCCAAGGTTTCCTTAACACACATGGCTAGATGCACTGGCTACTTATTTGACCTTCATTGACTGCCTAATACTTTTGTCTTAAATGTACCTATTCATGAGTTCCACTGAAATCATATGCGTACAAAGTATTCTCCACAACCCTATTAACTGACCGCATTCTCCACCTGCAGCAACACTGGACACACTCCCAGATTCCTCCCACTTTGTGACACTCTTTACTCAGGCTTTCGGCCATACACAACGCGCTGGCGATAGTACGGATGGAACTTGCCCGAGCGGATCTCGCGACGGAGCTGGGCGCAGTACAAAGAGACCTCCTCTTTCGACCAGCCCAGGACCATATTAGCCATGTAAAGAACGTAACCCTCGTAATCCTGTTCAAGAGCTGCTTGCGCGAACTGACCGATTTCTCGAAGTCGGTCATCTTTTGCCCAGCCTCCAATGGGTGCCTGTATATTTCACGTTTGTTAGGGTTTGTACCTGAGTGTCGAGGGGCTGTGAGACTTGCCTTCAGGTCCCAAGTTTGGATGTCAACAAAGCCCGCTTCTTCCATGCACTTTCGCTGTAGATCATCGTCCAAGATGGTGAACGTTCGACCTAGCTTCTTGCCTCCTTCGATGAAGAACTTCCCCCACTCGTTGATTGCACATTTCTCCGTCACGGTACCGTCGTCGCTCTCCATCATCGCAGAAGCCTCGTAACTTTCGACCCAGCCGCCAGGCTTGCAAGCGCGATAGGCTTCCTTGAATAAAGCATGCCAGTCGCCAATGCTTCCGTATAGATAGCGCATATGAACAAAGTCGATAGAGTTGGGCTTAAAGGTCCACTCTTCCGTGCAATCCTCAATTTCGCTTAAATTGTCAGCGAAACTCACGTAAATGCCATCATGCCACTTACAACGCTACATTCGGTGGCACCCACGTGGGCTGAATCGGGGACAAATCTGTTCCAATTACCTCGGCGTTGGGGTATTGATCGGCAAAATCACTACGCCCTGTTAACATGGATCTTAGACATGGATTTAGGTTTCATACATGGCCCAAATGCCTAATTCATCAACTCCCATTAGCATCATAATGTCTAACAATATTGTACGTGCTTACCTGTTCCGGTTCCGATATCGAGGGCTTTCTATGTGGGAGGTCAGCGGCAATGGAGTTAAATACATAATCATGACCTGCTAACTTGGACATCGTCTTTCAGAGGTGCTAGAAAGAGTTTCCCTTCAAGTGACAGCGACAAGAGGTGGTGACTAAAAATGTCAGCAGTGTCTCTATTGGGCTGAAGCCATTGACGTACTTGATATCCATAGATTCATTATGATGCTCATCATTCGGAGTCCTATGCCGTAAGTTCACTGAAGCCACGCCTCGGAAAGGAGGGGTATCTTACCAATACTCCGCATTACCTCGCTCCGAGTGATACGTCCGTCCATTTATGGTTCTATACTCAAGAATGCTGGATGTGATTGATGCAGTAGAACTGGCGGCATCGTCTCCAACAGCGGAGTCGCCGTCGTCTTGGACAGGGTCTGTCTGGAATGCGAGTTAATTAGCCAATACGAGTCGTATAAGAACACCTTGACGCACCTCGGCTAGTTGGGCCCAATGCCCAGCGGAGTGCAGTTGAACGCCACCCTCGCTGTGTTGAGAACGAGGCGACTGGGAACGCTCTTTTGCAGGGCTATCGGCGGGAGGTGCCGTGTCTGGAACAGGAGCTGGTGCTCTGTCAGCAGTGCTATTGGCACGCTCTTTGCTATTTTGGGAACTACTCACAAGTCATTTCGTTGATTTAGGCGTCTCGACACTCGAAAAAGCAATGCAGAGTTGAGGTAAAATGGCAAGGTAGAGTCGCAGGCCGCCATCAAAGGCCGCAGGAGACCCGACACCACAACAGAGCGGGGTTCTGATCGGCAGACCTTGCTTGGCTACGACCCTAGCAATCCGAATGAAGTCGGTGTGGTGGCCCCGGAATAGTATCATGCTATAGCGTGCCACGTAGCGTTCGCAAACTGGTTCATCAACAAATCATCTCGTGTGGACGTGACAATGTGGCAGCGAAAGTGGGGGAAGAACTCTAGTCGGCGATAAGTTCGGGCGAGGTTGGGCCGCGTAAGCCAGAGGGAGATGGCCATTTATGGTTATATTCTGTTGCTATTCTTGTCTCATGAGGCGAATTCGATGGCTACGGCTAAGTATTGCGTCGTTCCTCGCATATCTGAGACCCGAAATGCGAACTTGCAGTTCCTTTCGTCGCGTGGCAGATCGAATCCAAGCCCAACTTGGAATGTGGGGCAGTGCAATATGCGATGTTCGGGACGGGCCGAGAATTGCTAAATTAGAGATGTAAATCCATGTGTGTCATTGTATTTGCTAACTGCAGTTCGGTGACATGTATTTGGATACTGTCACTATATATGAGCGAGAACGCATACGGGATGAGGCCCCTAGCGTTGCCGAAGCGTTGGAGGACGTCACAAATGCACAGACTACCCGCAAGTGGGTGATCCGAGACCATCCACATACCCGAGGCTCGCTGTCGCTTGCTAGCACGGCTTGGAACTTCGATTAGGAGCATTGACGAAGGTGTGAAGAGCGCAGATAGTAGACCAAGGGTTGCGAAGATGAACTACATAGTGTTCGGAAGCATGGTCTCATCTCTCGTAACTAAATCACTCTCTGACAGCTTCACTGCGATATCATCCAGGGTCGCATCACTTCGTTCCGATCGGTCTTCGCAGATGGAGACCGCGATATGGCGAAAGTCGGCGAATGTGATGTTGGTTTCTGACAATCTCGTACCTCCAAGGGCGGTGTACCCTCGAGGCAACTCGTCAAACCTGGCATGAAGATTCGCATTGAACCAAGCTCAGTATTCTGCTAGTCGAGTCCTAGGGCCCTGTGTACTTGGGACATTTGAAACAAGCGCTTTCAGAAGCTCATCATTGAGTGGATCAGCGGCTAATACGAAGTGAGCAGGCGCACAAAACGCATCAGCACCCGAGAGCCTCACCTTGACTACGCGCCTCCAAGGAGACAGAATCTGGTAGCAGTGTCCGGTTATGGCGCCACGGACACAATAGTGGTACTTGGACAATCATTGCTGTCTTACTTCACCCTCGACTGTTGGAAGACTTTGAGGGAGGGGCGCCGCTTTTATAGCGATTAGCTCATGTGACTGTCTCAGTTTAGCACATTTACTTTTTGAGGATAGAGAGAGGCGTCCGGGGTGATGGTGGTATAGTTAATCTAACCAGGTTTCAGACAGAAGAAATGTCTGATGAAAACGATAGACATGCGGCCATTTAGGACGAGCAGAGAGCAGAACCGAAGCTCTGACGCTGAAAGTTTTGAGGGGCGCTATGGATCTAGCTGGCAAGTTTGCACTTTCTATCTCGGTCTACATGTGTGACGTCCACTTCTCCAGCAGGGGTGGAGGGCGCCGGGGATCAGCGAATGTGGCCTCCCAGGCCGACATGACCTGAAACAACTGGTTCTCCGCACCGTTTCTGGCAACTATCTCCAAATCATACGGTCTACGGTTGTAGGTGGAAAAGCCCACGGGCACACTGGCGATGGGGTAACCTGCCGCTGCAGCGGTGGTTGTCAAGCCCGACTCGCCCGAGGCTATGATGACGTCCGTCCCGGTTTCCGCCCAGAGCTTCTCCACCGTCTCGCGCACGTTGCGTCGGAAATGGCCTAAGGACCTATGATACTCCTCATCGGTGATATTATCCCTTAGCCCGCTCTCGAGCACTGTCTGGCTGGGTTGTTCTTGGGAAAAGGTAAAGGTTAGCTTGACCCTTGAGCTCGGAATGAAAATACCAGCTCATACCTGGAGGTAATTCAACGTCTGCGTGTCTCCTGTTGAATTCGACCACATCGACCACATCGACCACATCGTCCAAAGCGCGCATCTGCGGATTGTCAAACAAGGCAATATCTCTCCTGAAGACGAAGCTGAGTTGGTGTCCTGGAATGGGGATCAGCAGGTTGGGGAGATAGAGAGCAGGAACTGACACCTACATGAGATGGTGCCCATCTCGGCCGTCGTGTATTTTTTGACGACGTTGTCGAGCATCATCAACGGAGCATCGTAGACTACCTTGCCTCCAAGACCTTTGATTGTCTTCATGGCGGGGCTGATGTCCCGTTTCTGCAAGTTGGTTAGCCATAGCCTCGAAGGGGGGCTCAAACACCATGGTCACATGCTCCTGGTCAAAAACCGGGATTTTGATGTACTCTTCTTCATCGAACTGCCACTGTTCGTAGTTCAGGAGCGCAATGCGGATGCCCTGCCACGAGCTGCCGAAAGAGGAGTGGAAGTCCCTTCCGGGAAGGAGAACTTCCATGACATTAGCGCAGCCTTCAACCGACTTTGCCAGCGGGCCGGCACTGTCCCAAGTCGCTCCTCCAGACTGGGTGCCGAACTTGTTGACAGCGCCAACCGTTCCTTTCATTCGTAGAGAGCTGCGCGAATTGCCGGATGCACTGTCGAGTCGTCTGCCTCAGTGCCAATACTGATGGGAGCGAAGCCAGCTGCCACCGCCACGGCACTGCCTGAGGAGGAGCCTACAGGAGTCTTCAAGACACACATGGATTAGCACTTGTGCAGCACATGAGGGGGGAGTTTGGCCACTGACGCTATGGCCTAACCACCTGTCCTTGGGATCAACGTCGCCTCTCACATATGGCGACTGGGTCTGGAGTGTGTTAGTCAAGAACGCTCTCTCGATATCACCCGCCAAGCTGATTCCGTACCTGACCTCTAACTGGAGACCATCCGCTCTTGGCGCCAAATCCCTTCGCGTTGCTCCATTCCTGTCTCCCTTTAGCAGTTCTGGGGCGAAGGAAACGGGGTTTCAGTAGAGGATCGACGAACCGACATATTCGACTTCCCAATGACGATGCGCCCTGCCTTCGTCAGCAGCGTTGCCATGGTGGCGTCCTTGGTGGCGTTCAGGCCCTGCAGAGCGAAAGAGCCCGGGAACAGATCAAGTCCTATGCAGAAGAGTGAGCAGATCAGTATCCCAGAGCCGCCATCAAGTTACATCCGACCTTGAGAATGATGGGGATTCCATGTAGCCGCGTTCTCGAACCTAGCTCTCGCCTCTCCTGGTCCAGGGTCCTGGCCTCAGCGAGAGCTATGTTCCTGGGGGCGGTAGAAATCATGGCGTGAAGCTTCATGCCGTCACGGCCGTGAGCAGCGATCTGCTTGAAGTACAGGTTGGCGAGTTCGACGCTCGTGCAGTCACCGGCGTCTAGAAGGCGTCGAAGCTCAGCGGCCGTTGCCACCAGCAGATTGTTGGCAGCTCGGTGGCATGGCGGCTGCTGGCGAAGGGCAATGAGCAAAGAAGGTGACGAAACCAACGTCAGAGAGGAACCACAATCCTGCCGTAAAGAAAGCGACTGCAGCTAGTCCGCGATATCTCATAACAGAGAGCGGAGAGGCTAGAATGATGCCGTGGACAAGCAAGATTAGGATGGCGTGGTGGGAAAGATGGGATCAAGCTCGGGGAAGCGGCACTGCGGCACTGAGTCACTGCTGTGCGTGGCTTCCCTCTTACCTTGCGGCTTAATGTAGGCAGGCACGAAGTACCAGTACTTACATCGAGAGGGGGGGCAGTTTAGCAAGCTGAGTGATGCAAATGGGTCATAGACCATGGGAGTCAGGATATGTGTGGGAAGTATGATGTCTTGTCTATGGGAATTCTAAGCAGTTGTCTCATACCTGGGATACGGCTCGCTGCACGCATCACTGAGGGGCCAAGTACATTTGTGAGAATTTGAGGCAAGGGGTGGGGGCTATATTCTGCCCTTGACCACCTAGTCAAGCGTAATTAGTTTTCTTAGAAACCAACGGATCGTTAAAGTTACCCTTCTGCCCCCCCCCCCCCCCCCCCCCCCCGGCCCTTACAGCATAGGGCTCGGAGAGCCGGTAGGTCAATAGCCAAGCAACAAATGAGGTCGGGTGATTTTCTGAACTAATTATAAACTTAATCCATCTATAGTATTCGTCGTTTGTAGTAACTGACGAAGAACAGTATCTTCTTGATAGTGCTCTTCTGCCTGAATTATTAAAAATTCAATCAGATCAGTACTTTCCCACCCCATTGGTGCTTGACTTTTGAGGATCTCCTCCGTTCCAGATTTCAGATCGCGAGCAATGACTCTCAGCGCAAAGTCAGAATCAACCTCAAACCCCACCTCGATCACAGGAACACCTCGGGGTGATGCCGGCAAACTCAACTCGAACTTGCCGAGCAAGATGTTGTCTCTTGTAAGGCCCCGCTCACCCTGGTACACTTTCAGCAACACCGTAGTTTGGTTGTCGGTAGCTGTTGTGAAGATTTGCCTCTTGAGAGTTGGGATAGGAGTGTTTCGGGGAATTATCTTCGTCATGATCCCGCCCGTTGTCTCAATACCGAGACTCAAAGGACAGATGTCGAATGTTAAAGTACAGCCACAATCTTCTTCGGAGAACAGAACCCTTCCTTGGAGGATGGCACCAATAGCGTGGGAGTCGGCGGGCTCAACGACGTGGCTGGCTTTAATTCCTAAATACTCCTCAAGCAAAGGTTGCAACTTTGGAATATGACTCGAGCTACCGACCAAGATCAGGTGATTGATGTCCTTCTTTGTGAGGTTTGAGGACTTGAGTGCCTGCTCCACCGAGGGGAGGCTTCTGCGAAATATGTCATCGGTGGTCGATGAGGTCTTGATTAAATTGAAAGCATCTTGACTTTCCATGCTGCCAACCTCGTATTCAACAATATCCAATCCACCTTGGAAGTTCTGGACCTGGACATTGTAGCCGCCATCTGCGAGGGTGATATCACTAGTGGTTGCCAGCATCTCCAGTACACCCGAATCAACTTCAACGATGTGGAGGCTAAGTATATCGTCATCAAGGCCGTAGACGAGGTAATTTTCCTCGCCGTCAATCCTGTCTAAGTTATGAGCAATACCGGCAGCACTCGGCTCCATCAGAAGTCGCGGAACATCAAGGCCAGCTAGGTCAGCAGATCTTTTCGTCGCATCTCGCTGTTCATCCCCGAAAGAAGTAGGAATTGTGATAATGGCCTTCGAAACCTCTGTTCCCAGGTAGTCTTCTGCAGTCTCCTTGATTCTTTTCAGGATTAAGCCGTAAATCTCTTCCGGGGTAAAGTGCTTGTGACCGCTACCTAGGTCGATCTCGATAAGTGGTCGGTTTGCTCCGGAGATGACTTTGAATGGTAGATGTTCGACTTCGGCCTCAATGTCTGAGAAGTTACGCCCGATTAGACGCCTTGAAGCAGCATTAGTTTCTGAGTTGCGAAAATGAAGCTAATATTGTATAGCTTACCTGATGCCAAATACTGTGTTTCTTGGATCAATTTCAGCATGTAACCTAGCTGCTTCGCCAAACAACGGGCCACTATCCGTGAAAGCAACATAAGAGGGACTAAACTGGCTCACTTTTGAGAGTTAGGATCAAACTGATTGATTTCAAAAGCTAACGGTTCAAATGAGGAAGAATGGGTACTCACTGTGCTCTATAGGTAGGATATCGATATTCCCAGCTCGGATGGTTGCGACTCGATTGTGCATTGCTCCAAATTCCTTTCTGGTTTTATGTCAGCCTCCGGTATTAGACCCCAAGTCAATAGAGTTTATTCTTACTATGCCGATATATGCGCTTTCTTGCTGCTGAGTCTCCCTGGCTGGTAGGTAGATAGCACCTAGGCAAATGAGAAGACATCCGAGGCAAAGAGCCCACATGGTGGAGGCTTTAAATTTCCGGCCTTCCTTCATCTTGGACATTGTTGAAGCTTTTGGACTTAGAATTTAACTGCTCAGTGGTATTGCACGGGCAAACTAGGTGATATGAATGATACCACCGCGGTAATTCGACGATGCGGAGGAGTAATAATACGAGGAGGTGGTAAAATGCTTGGAGAATTGGGGTTGACTTCCTTCGAAGACAATGAAAAGAAACATTCACCTGTTAGGTGACCAGTCTTCCTGATATCTGGCTTTTTTGATCCTTCCGGGATGTTGAGTGCTGCCTAACATTTCAATATGACACTTGGCCTCTGCTCGTGAGCCAACTCACATCACAAGAGGCGGGCGAGCCCGTGCTCGAAGGCCTCGTTTAATTTCATATCGAAGGGAATTAAGTTAGAATATGCAAGTATCAGTAACAAGGTAGATTTAGATTCAGTGGGGGCCATTTTAGGCTCGCTGGTATCGAGCGATATTAAGGAATAGCTCACGAGCATGAGGTAGGCATACTGCTTCTCATTAATCGACATGTAAAATCTGAATACAGGTTCCAGATATGAGATTCTTGGCCTAAGTGCTTTTACGGTTGTGGCTGAATCAAGACATAGCTACGCATTATTCCGTGGGGGCTGGACTGTGCAATATTCATGTCATGCTCGTAAGCCAACACCTGTATCTCGGCTACACAAACCACCCAAAAATTGTTCCAAGTGGTTTCTTGGGCTCCTCAAAATATAAGTCGAATTGTCGAACAAATTGGGGAACCAACTTGTTCATCTCTAAACGCCTAATTTCTTTTCCTTAAGACAAACACGCGAGCCGCTCCCAAACTATCATAGATCAGGCAAAGAGCATTGGAGCATGCAATTTCTGGTCACTTACCGCAAAATTGATGCCTGAAGAACTAATTTCTCCAGTTTTCTGATCAAGCCATCTTTCCGGGCCGAATAGCTCTGGATTCTGGCACACGTCTGAATTGTCGTGTAGCGTTCATGCGTTCACTCCGACTTCGGTCTGGTATTGACTGGTTAGCTCTGGTCCATCTGTAGAGCAATAGAGTGATGTGTTTCGTGTAGATATGCACTTAAATTCCGGGAGGAATAATGTCCTGCAATGTGCGCACCATTCCTTGAAACGATTCTGGCAAGCATCTGCCCGACATCAGGATGCATTCTCAGCCCTTCCTTAATAACCGCCTGCAGATACGGCATATACTGCGCTTCTTGGGACTTCAGTGAATCTGAGAGTCTTCCCCCTCTCATTTTGTTGTCAATCTCCTCTAAGCTTTTGCAATTTCTCGTCTTGGTAGAAGTACTGAATACCGAACTTAGCGAGACGGCTATCGTATCTGAGCAGCAGCGATATTAATTCCGCAGGCATCATAACCCAGAATCCAAACGTGCAATATCATCAATTTTCTCATTCAGTAGTTGTAAGGTTTAGGATGTTCCGGGCCTAGTAAGCGACCAGGGGTTGACGCAGGGAATATATGAATTCACCACACGACAAAGGCACAATTACTTGTTGGGCCTTCTATTTCTATCACCATTTCTTTACTCTCCGTTACTTTATGCACAGTCTTTGTATATCAATCTAATTACTGGGCCCATTTCTCGAACAGGGTTTGAAGGCGGGCACCTTCAGTATCAGCAACCTCGGAGAAACCTCGTGCTGACCCGAAAGGATGGTATGGAAAGGGGCTGAGGGAGTAACATTAGTTAAGCCGTTTCTATCAAGTCTGGGACGAAAAGAAGCTTGTCACGGAAGAATTGAACTTACCCGTATTCTGGGACCCAGGTGATTGTATCATTGGATTTCTGAGCCTCGATACACTCTTTCCAGAAATTTTCGAAGAATGCTCTCTCCGGGGCGAATGCCTCATTAGTTGGATCAGGGCACTGCGATGACTGGGTTGTGCCCATGCGTGCGTGAATGTGAGACACCTAGCGTTTACCGTTAGTAGGAATGTGAATAACTGGTATATTTGACTTACGTGAGGAATGATGGCTGTAAGAATGGCCTTGTCCTCCTCTCCTTGATCGAGGAGGCGCTCGCATACTACAACCCAATGAGAGATGTCGGCCGTAATCCGCAATCTTATTTTTGCATTAGCGATCTGGTCTTCATCGTTTGAAGAGGGGGGAATACTTGGGGACTCTGCTCAATACGTATAATCCCGCATATGGGTTGAACATGGAGCGTAGCCTGTGTGTCTCATGGCGAATCTTTCCCTCAAGTCCCAGCTCGGCGTCGACTTCTAGGGTGCCCTTGTAAAACTCGACTGATTGGTCCAGGGTCCAATGGTCGCTATAAAATAAGTTAATGTCTAGGCCTTGACACATGATGATGGAGTGGCTGAGATGGGTTTACGGATTTCTGACGTACCTTCCAGATTGAGCGTTGTAATTGATGGGCCTCAAGATCTGGGCGTTCTGGAGCTGTTCTTTGTAATGACCAAGGACCACCTGGGGGGTTAGCCCTGTAGGCTTAGGTCCCCTGTATCCTGGCCATGCTGTGTGGATGCTGGATTATTGTTAGTTTCACGACGTAATCGGAGGTTGAGACATGCCATTATTGGAAGTAGCATGTCTTTGCTTATGATGACGGACTCACAGAACGCTGATCTCAAGACCTGCGTCGTCACAGATGCGACGGACAGTGGGTAGGTCAGGCAGAGGTTCGAAATCAATCTCGACTCCGGCTATTGTGCAAAGACACTTTACTTGAGCTCTTGAACTCTGAAGATGGTGAGGATGAAGCGCATACCGTAGCCCTGCTGCTTCAAGGTAGGGAACCACTTCTTCCAATGGTCATAGTTGGGGCCAGGTTCGATGCCCCACACGGTGCGGAAACGCAAGATCTGAACCATGATGGTGACGAGGGATGAGAGGGTCGTAAAAACGGGAAAATTGAATATTTACAAAGAGGAATCAAACAACTGCCTCCTGTAAGTTGAGGAGCGCGGCTCTGCTTTCTACCCCCAGAAATATCAAGGCCCCCCGAGCTTAGGCCGACATCCGAACCTGAGCCGCTGACTGATGGCGGGAAATCAGATCTGCAGGCCCGGAAAAAGATGCCCTAAACAGAAAACTTGCCTAATTAGACGACCCGCCTCATCTGGGCGCATCTGGGCGCATCCAATGCTAGCCGTAAATCAGCTTTTCGGGAAACATCTCGACTGCAAGGTGCGATTGTCTCACATGATGATGAGGAAGTGGAGAGGCCCGGCGTCAAGTCCGATGAGGGCCGGGGAAGCAAATGTCTCAGAATTCTTTCCATTCACGCGGAGGTAAGCTGGCGGTTTACCCCTCTTTTGCACTGTTTTTTCTCGGACTTATGTGAGTATGCCGATGTCATTCCTGTGTGGTATTGGACTGACTGCTCACCTGTTCACCTATTCACCTGCTCACCGAGAGGTCGTGTCTGTCTAGTCTTGCATGCATTGCCGCAACATGCCTAATTCGGGAATTTGTCCCCGGGGAGACGAGTGCTTGATTAGGTCGGGGAATAATTAGCACGCATTTTCAAGCCCAAGCCCCGCAAAGAGCGTCACTAACAGGCCTTGCAGTGCCATGTGGGCCATGGCAAAGTGAGTAGGCTGCCCACTCTACTGCGCCAACCCAGGCCCTCTTACTCCACGTCTAGATGTCACAGCCAGTGAGACGTGGATGTCACCTGGGGATGCTGGAGTATCCGAGAAACGTGACAACAAGAGATCCATTCGGCCGTCGCACCCCTACGCCACCATCTTTAGCCATGTGTGGATCAATCTCTCAATGGCCAGCGGAATTGACCAGTTGGGAGAAGTCGCCGGGCAACAACACCGGAAGTGGCGGAAGTGGGGGGCTGTGACAGCTTCACGATTGCGGAAGCTTGGGGAAGCCCAAGGAAGACGTTTGGTGTTTGTAAAGTTGGCTACTTGGTGCAATGAATAACCATACACAATCGAGAAAATCAAGAAAAATACCATCTAAAATTGGGAGAAGATAGATTTATCCTGCTTCATTTTGAAGAATCTTTGGTGTCTGGCTCGCACTCGGCTTCGAGCTCGCTCTTGTAAGACTTTGAGCGGGGTAATGACGGCCAAGCAACACTGCAACCCAATAATGTCACTGTAGACGGACATATCAAGAAGGTGCGGATTTCCATTGCCGGATGAGTTCTAATTTACCAATTTAACCTCTTGCCAAGGTCATGTCCATCGAACCATTGCGTATTTGGCACCGCTCCCATAAGTGTACTGCCCTTGACTCATCACTGATGGCTCCTCAAATGGTCATTCCCCCTTGAAATCACCCACCCACTCCCGTCTGGACATCTCGCCTCATTTGTCAGATATCTCATCTAGCTCGTCTCCCCGCAGATACTGCGAACCGCCACCCCCGCAGCAACCCCACCTTTGGCCTTGCTTGATCTAATCTGGAAAGAGTTCCCCGAGTGCTCCCAGGCCTTCTCGCCGGCATATTGCGTTGGCTGACCTTCCCCGCAATGGGAGGCCGAGCAATGTCCGAATGGCTACTGCAGGACATAAAGGCAGTTCAAGGAATGTCAGAATAGGTAACATTTCTCCCTCGATTACTCTTACCTCTGTTGAACCCTCGCCAGACCCTTGATCCACAATGACGTCCCAAACGATGAAGGCTGTCAACTACCATGGACCTTTCCAAGTGAAGGTCCAGGAGATTGCGAAGCCCACTATTGAGCATCCTGACGATGTTATTGTCAAGGTTACGACTGTGAGTTTAATGCCCCGCAACTGTACACAAGTTGAAAGCTGACAGAATATATAGTCGGCCATCTGTGGCTCTGATCTCCAGTAAGTGGAACGCACAAGAAAATGAGAAGCAAGAGCCAGACTCATCGGGATGTAGCATGTACGAGGGCAGGACCGCGGCTGAGCCTGGCATCACTTTCGGTAAGCGATCAGTCAGACGACGCAATATGACTAAACTGACGATTCTAAGGCCACGAGAACATGGGAATTATTGAGGAGTTGGGCGAGGGTGTCACCCTATTGAAGAAGGGTGACCGCGTTGTCATGCCCTTTAACGTTGCCGATGGCCGCTGCCGAAACTGCGAGGAGGGCAAGACTGCCTTCTGCACTGGCGTTAACCCCGGATTTGCTGGCGGTGCTTACGGTAAGCTTTGTGGCATGTGAGGCGCTTCTCAAAGCTGACAGTATGATAGGATATGTTGCTATGGGTCCTTACCGTGGAGGTACTTCAGTCCGCCCTCTTTCAGCCCTCGGCATTTGGATGCTAACATGTCATTCAAGGCCAGGCCCAGTACATCCGAATTCCTTATGCCGACTTTAATGCTCTTAAGCTGCCGCCTGGCAAGGAGTTTGAGTCTGATTTTATCCTTCTCGCAGGTTAGTACACTACTTGCTGCAATCTAGATTATGAATACTGACGAGTCCTTCAGATATTTTCCCTACCGGTATGGATATGTCCCCTTCCATCCATGCAAATACAAAGTCTAATTTTGGCAGGCTGGCACGGTGTTGAGATCTCTGGCTTCCAGTCCGGAGAGAGCGTTGCCGTCTTCGGCGCGGGCCCTGTTGGTCTGATGGCTGCTTACTCTGCTGAATTGCGTGGTGCCTCGCGCGTCTTCGTCGTCGACCGCGTCCCCGAGAGATTGGAGGCTGCCAAAAAGATTGGATGCATCCCCATCGACTTTTCCAAGGGCGATGCCGTTGACCAGATTATCGAGCTCAATGGTGGAATGGTTGACCGTTCAGTCGATGCTGTTGGTTACCAGGCTGTTTCTAACGATGGCTCCAACGAAGTGCCTAATATTGTTCTCGAGAACATGATCAAGGTCACAAGGGCATGTGGTGGACTCGGTATTCCCGGACTCTATGTTCCCAGGTTGGTGGCTCTGTCTCAATACAATGGGCCTAAATGCTAACTAGGGACCTCTCTAGCGACCCTGGTGCTCCCGACGCCACCTCAGCCAAGGGAATGATCAGCCTTAGCTTCGGAAAGCTCTTTGAGAAGGTAGGTGGCCTATTCATTATGATAAATGTCGCATTCTAACTAGCTGTTATAGGGCCTCTCCATCGGTTGCGGCCAGTGCAACGTCAAGTCTTACAACAGGTACCTGCGAGATTTGATCATTTCGGGCAAGGCCAAGCCCAGCTTTGTTGTGTCCCACGAGATCAACATTGAAGATGCGGAAGTTGCGTACGAGAAGTTTGACAAGAGAATCGATGGTTATACCAAGGTTCTTATCCACCCCAACGGCGGATTCTAGGATGGGATGTCTAAGCAAATGGGATGGTATTCAAGACTGTGAATAGGTTTAGTAGGTGTTAGCGAGCTGCGACAAGTACCACCTGTATATTTAGGGGCGTTGAGAAAGTTCAAGAGAGTCAAAGGAAACCAAATTGCACGATGCGAGCAATGAAAAATTTCTAAAACGAACGGACCATAAATGACTTTTAAGCCGAATGCTTCAAGTGCTTGCGGAGATCAAACTCATGTGACAGCGAATGCTGTAGTGTTGATAGATAGTGTGATGTCTATTTCTTTCACCTATTTAGTGATGTCTATATCTGCAGGTCGAATAACAAGTTCCTTTATACACTGGATTTCTTCTATTATTTGCTTATCGCTTCACTTGGAAAGGACGAAGCCAAAAGCCTCATCGAGAATCGTCAATCCCTCCTCAATCTCCTCCGCAGTGACGGTAACAGAGGGAGCAAGCCGGAACACTCCTCCCATTCCGGGAAGATTGACAACATTGCACGAAAGACCCAAGTCCATGGCCTTGTCAGAGACAAGCTGTCCGAGATCAGATCCGGGCGCCTTCGTCTTGGCATCCGAGATGATCTCAATCCCCTGGAGAAGTCCGCGGCCACGGACGTCACCGATGCACCAATACTTCTCCTGGAGCTTCAACAAACCGGCTCGGAGTTGGGCACCTCGCTCGGTAGCGCGCTGACAAATGTTGTCGCGCTCGACAATCTCGAGGACCTTGTTTCCGACAGCAGCCGTTAGAGGGTCGTTGAGATGGGTGGTGAGCCATAAGAAGCCAGCCTCTCTGCAGCCAGTCTCGATCTCGGCGGTGGTTGAGACTGAAGCCAATGGAAGACCGCATCCAAGAGTCTTGGATAAACAAAGGATATCAGGAACGACGCCTTCGTGCTCAAAGGCGAACATCTGACCGGTGCGGCCGACGCCAGTCTGGGCCTCATCCATGATGATAAGCATTCCGCGCTTCTTGCACTCCTCAGCCATCCGCTTCAGGTATCCTACGGGGAGATCAAGGATGCCTCCAGTGCTGAGAATAGGCTCCATGATGAAAGCAGCGAGCGAGCCAACGCTCTGTCGGTCAATCATCGCCCAGCCAAACTCAATCTCGGTCTCCCAGTCGTAGGAGCCGTCAGCCTTTCGGAAAGGCGAGCGGAAGGCATAAGGCGCAGGGAAAGCAAGCTGGCCAGGCATAGTGGGACCGCCATTTCGTCGACCCGCAGAGAAGGTTGCGGAGCCGGAACCCTGGGTCAAGCCGTGGTAACTAGCGGAGAAGGCGATGATCTCGAACTTGCCGGTATGGCACTTGGCCATCTTGATGGCGGCCTCTGTAGTCTCTGATCCAGTGTTGAGGAAGAAGGACTTTTGCAGCGGGAACGGGAGGACTCGAGCCAGTCGCTCAGCGAGGTCGACGACGGGGTGGGTGATCATGTTGCTGAGCAAGTGATCAAGCTGGCCGACGTATTTTCTGACAACCTCGACAATCTCGGGATGAGAGTGTCCTAGAAGAGAACTCATCTGACCGGAGGTAAAGTCGAGGATTTGTTTGTTGTTTGCATCGTAAAGACGGGTGCCCTCTGCTCTAGTGATGACGATGGGAGAGAACGGGACGCCCGTGTTCATCAGGTACTTGTCGGTCTTGGACCAGAAGGCGGCGTCGGCGTTGGAAGACATGATGGGAAAAGTGAATATAATTTTACAGTGAATGATAGGAGGATGCTGCTCTGTAGAATACAAGGCTGCTTCATGATGATGGCGCTGTGTTATATGTGAAAACCGCCCGCGGAAAACCTAGGCCCATATGACGATTCCCGCGGGATTGCCTTTGCGGAGACCAGTGTCCATTGACTCTCCACAAAACGATAACCCTGGTTGCCATGCATTAATGGGCAAATCAAGGCCCAATGTGGTTTTGAGCCTGTGAAAGATAGCGAATATATTCGGGCAGACCGTTAGATAGCTACGGGTATAAGTAGGGTTTGGTGGTGGGGTAGCACTTCCTCACGCTTTTGTCTACAGACCGCATGAGGGGTTGACCAGCCCATCAAATCAAGGGCATTAAAAGAATACGCATGCAATTTTAAAGAGTTCCGTGTTCGCTCGCTTCACGTATGGATAAATCTACTCTTACTTTACTAACATACGTTTATCGACGGAGATCTGGGCGGGTGCCGAATCAGCAATGTGGGCCAACGCCATCAAATGATCGTTTGCCGCGGCAATGAGGGAAAAAGCGGCCCGCGGAAAATTCTGATACCCACCTCGGAAAGATACTATGGGGATTCTTGTAAGGACTAGACTCGAGGTTGAATGCAATGATGGTCAGATATGATTGACATTGATATGGTGTACTGAAAAGTGATAAAGCTATTGCCTTAGAACTAGCTATTATTGGCTACATGGGTCTTTTTCTGAAAGGTACTGAGTGGTAGGATTAGGTAATTATGAACTCATCTGTCGAAAGGGTTCACTTGTCGAAAGCGATTCCTACAGCTGATAGGTGCCCATCATTCGGGGGGCAATCTTCAGTTGGAACAACCGATCAATCTCATCATATCGTCGGCCCTTGAGCTCCGGAATGAAGAACCAACTCCAGCTCAACGCAAACAGAGCGAGTCCACCAAAGACAAATCCTACCTTACCCTTCAGGTTACCCTCGTCGGGATTCACCATGTACGGAATGGCAAAGTTCATGATGATTCCCATGACGGCTTGGGTAGCAGTGGCCAGAGCCATCGTCTTAGCCTTGAGAGCAGTGCTGCTGGCCTCGCCAAGGATGGCAAATGCCATTGCGCCCACGCTGGCGAAGTAGATGAATGCGTAGATGACGGTGCATGCGGACTGCACCCACTTTGCGGCGCCGCTGGGAACCACGTCCATGATGCCGATGAGGAACAGGAGGGTCGTAAGAGCCGCCATGCCACCAATGAAGATCTTGCGACGACCGAATGAGTTGACAACGAACCAACTCGAAATGTTACCAGCCACGCCGCAAGCCGTTACGCCGACACCCAGGTCGAAGCTGCGAGAGTCGGCCAGACCGGCAAGCTGGAAGAAGTAGGTCGAGTAGCCAAGGACGAAAATAATACCGACGAAATGCTGGCAGACGAAAACACCGATGCTGATCATGGTTCGAGTCAGATCAACGCCCTTGAAACACTGTGCCCACGACGCTTCTTCGTGTCGGCTGGAATCTTCTTCGGCAATAGTCTCCTCCAGACTGGCCAGTTTGGCCTCCGCGTCGACACCGGCGCCGTATAGCTTGACAAAAGATTGCTTGGCCTCCTCTCGCTTACCCTTGCGAGCAAGGTACCAAGGCGTCTCCGGCACGAAGGGCAGTCCGACGGCAAGGAAGAAAATGAAGAAGAGCTGGGTGGCAAAGGGTCCCCGGTACGCCCAGCGGTCCGTTCGCTGCCCGAAGCCCTTGACGACGCCGTTTGAAACGAGCTGGCCCACGGCGATTCCCAGGTTGACACCGCTCGTGGACACACCGCGCAGGACGACGGGTGCAATCTCGGAAGTTGCCAAGGGGGCCAAGGTAAGATAGAAGCCCAAGCCAAGACCCAGGATCAGCTTTGCGACGACAAAGGCGGCTCTTGTGGTCGAGAACATTTCACCGAAGATGCCTCCCGTGGTGATTACAAGACCAATGGCAAGCGAATTCTTCCGGCCGATCCTGTCGCAGACCCAGGAGCAAATGAAGCCTCCGAAGAATTGACCAACGGCGCTGATGATGTTGAAGGCTGACTGCCAGTCAGCCGGCAAGATGGCCACGCCGTCCTCGACATATCTACAACATGACCTGCGTTAGTTTCTTACGACTCAATGGCCACGTTTCGGTAGCATGCTTACCCAAAGTCACGGCGGAACGCCTCGACAGAAATCATGGCACCATTGATCTGGGCATCAAATCCCCTGTGAAACTTTCTTAGCGCACCGTTCAGGGGAGAATTTGACAGGGTATGGAAACTCACCAGCCGACTCCGGCCATGGCCCAGTAGAAGGACCAAAATGCGAGCGCTGGATGGCGGGCAAAAACCTGCTTCATGGTGAGGTCATGCTCAGCTTGGCGATCCGCGGCCACGGTATCCGTCTTGGGATCAACGTATTCGGCAGCTGATGCCTGCGGTTCAATGGCATGCCCATCCTTGGCCTCCACGGGGGCAATTGGGGACGCCATCTTGGTGTGGGATGTCGATTGTCACGACGAAGTAAAAAGTAAGAAGCCCAGTGTTGTAAGATGCTCACTGCTCGCTATTGAAGCTGAACTGTGCAGATATTCTCCTCGACTCGACTAATTGGGCAAGTCGGGATATATACTTGGTCTCGAGGCGTCGAGTCAGTTGGTGTTGCACGCATACTCGGCACTCGCCCGTTCTCGGGACAGGGGGTGGAAACGCCACTCCGGTTAAAGGCAACGCGGTGAGGTAACAGAGCGTCGGGATTGAATGTGGATTGAGTGTCACCAGACAAGCGTCTTGTCAACCTGTTGGTCTGGTCTGGGGATTGCGGGGAATGGGGCAACCGGGGTGATCAGCTCAGTTGATGGGCGTCTGTGGAGAGTTTTGCAGGAGCTTGTCGATATTGGGGACAGCCAAGCGAGTTATGGGCGACATTCCCCGATGATATAGACTAAACTAGTGGCGCCACTGTCCCGGTCCACCCAGCCAACCGGTGAGGCCGAGGTTGCTCTGCTCATGGTTCATAAGAGCGAGACTCCCCGATGAGCCGGTCGCTGCGTTTCTCCAGTCCAGACTCCATCCAAGTTACGAGTTCTCGTCTCTATCGATTGTCGGGGCGCGTCTCTCTCACTATCTTTGGTCTCCCCGCGCTCCGCGTTCTCTCCACGCTCTCCACTCTGCACTAGCTACGCAATCGACGCTCCCCACAGTCGTCCTCTATTCCCCGCCATGCAATCGCCGGGCCAGGAAGATTCTGAGCGTCGTCCTGGGAAACGCCCGGCTGCACGCGGCACGGCCTTCTACCCAAGGAAGAGGGCCAATACCGCGTGCCAAGTCTGTCGAGCGAGGAAGACGAAATGCGACAATCGAAAACCATCATGCTCGTACTGCCTGAGCGTCGGTGCCGCGTGCAATCAATCGCCTGTGGATCTATCGGCGTTTGATCCGGCGAGTTTGAAGATCCTCGAGCGGCTGGACGACTTGGAGAGATTGATGAAGGAGTCGCAAAACAACACACCGGCCGAGAATACATCATCCGTCAACTTCCAACAATCGCCGGCCGAGTCGAATGGCGACCACGCTGCAAAGGGCTCGCCCATGCTGGCGAGCGCTTCGTTCAAGGGCGATAACGAGGTCGAAGACTTATCTCTGAGGAGCATCCTGCCCGAAAAGCTCGAGAGTCTGTTTCAATGGTCGGTATTCCCAAGGCAACCGGAACGCCAGATCTTTGCCCGCAGTCCGTTAGACTCAAGTTCTCCCAAGAGCAGCAACCTCGGTGCTCTGCTCGACATTAAACCGCAGGGCATCAATGCGCTTCTGGATAATTTCTTTATTCACGTGCATTGCAAGAACCCGATATTCGAAGAGACATCAACACGACGTGTCGTTACCAATACCCTCCTCGACGGGATAGACTGGTCGCCGAATTCATGCCTGTCTCTAATTATATGTGCTCTCGGCAGCATCGCCACGCCGCTTGGACCGAGCCTAGACACGAAGCCAGATTCAGTGGCCTACATGGAATCTCAAAGCTACTTTGACGCCGCCCAGAGAAGAATCGGATCGCTCCTCTGCAAGTCAGACATCATCGGAGCCCAATGTCTGTTTCTGTCCGGTGTCTACATGTCGTGCATTTTCCAGCCCGTTCTCGCCTGGCGATTCTTCTCCCAAGCGCTCGCCGCATGCCAAACCCTACCCTTCCTGCAGAGGGCACATCGCGCTGGATCAACAACGCCAGATCTCTCGTCAGAATTCCACACGCTGCGGGCCGATGAAACGCAGGAGCAGGCAGTATACTGGTCTGCGTGGAAGTCGGAGAGGGAGCTGCGGCAGGAACTCGCGCTTCCGGACTTTAACATGCCCCATTCCACAAGTGTTCTATATCCGCCTTTCTTCCCGACTCCGCCCCAGCCTCTGGAATCAATGAAGACGCTCGATTCCGATAGACAGCGTGCATCTTGGTTATTCTACCTGGCAGAGATCTCGCTACGAAGACTTTCCAGCAGAGTCTGTAATGCGATTTTAGAGCTGCATCGGAGTGCAGCTTCCAATACTGTATTTATCAACGAGTTGACCCAACTATTACCGGAGTACGAGGCACAGGCGCAACAATGGTCCGACAACCTTCCTCCAGAGCTTTCCATCCAAACGCCTCCCGAGAACGATAACGTTTGCGTGTTTGTCCTTCGAGGACACTTTCTCAATTTCTTCGAGACGATATACTGGCCGTTCGTCATGGCGCATCTTGACGGCCTCGAGTCCGGAAACCCAATCAACCCGCCGGGACAAGAGATTGCCAAGAAGGGCCTCCAAATCCATGTCCGCCGCGTCTCGGTAAACGAGCCGGGGTTTCTGCATCGCCATCACGGCACGGGAGGCATGATCAGGGGATGTATCAGGAGCGCCGTGGTATTGCTCGGGGCCGGACTGCTGGGATGCGAAATGCCCCAGGGCTGGCAAGAAGCCACGTTCCAGGTTGTTCAATTGCTGAGTCTCTGGGAGGATGAAGTTCCCGAATTGACGGGCAATAAGGCGTTCCTGCAACAGGTGCTCATGGGGCTCGAGCACTAGGGCAAATTTGTATTAATGTTTACGATAATGAATGATGATGTACAAATCATGCAGCGGCTTCGAAGGTAACTTCCGAGTGGTTCAGAGTAAACGCCCAGGCTAGATAATTACACTAGTACTCAGCAATGAATCAAGACTCTCCAGATTTCCATTTTCACCTACAATCCCGAGCTGCCGCCTCTTTATCCTTAGCTTGTGAATATCTAAAATCCCAATATCTTGGCAGTAAGTAAACTTTTACCCAGCTGCCTCTAGTAAATTATTATTATAGTTTAATTCCTATTATAAAGATATAACGATATTTATAGAATTCTCTATAAAATAAGATAATAAATTAAGTTAGTATATTAAAATAAAGGGATTTAAGTGTAGAAAAGTTAAGAAAGCTAGAGTTAGCTAGAGGCTACTATTGAATTTATAAATAATATTATATAATAACCCCACGATGAGGGAACCTAATGTTTGAATTTACTGCATTTTCGTTGTGCACATCACAGTTGCCAAGGCCCAAGTTTGGGTTTCAAGCTGCTTTTTTTCCATCTGCCGGAATCCTGTCTAACCTTTTCGCCCTGCAGCCATTCTAACCTTGATGAACTAAGACTCACGCTCGGAATAAGGTTCTTGTCTTAAGGTTGTTACCTACAGATAGCAAAGTCGTTGACTGCAGACAGTAGGGTTGAAGTCAGAAGGGTTGAATTGAAGCTCAAGGCAAAGACCAGTGTGCAACAACTTTATTGTTCAGCTACTGTCTCTTCTGGTGCTGGGTGTAGCACTTACTGTTTATCTCTACTGTTTGAGAATACTGTATGGCTTTGATCTATCTGATGATATTAAGTAAAGCTAAAAAAGCCAAATAGTAGCTAAATTTTAGTTTATTTAATTATATTATATTAGTCCTCTATTGTATCCTAACTTAACATCTAAAGTTTAACCCTGAATTATAAGTACTGTTATTCTTTCTTTCCGGCGTAATAAATATTTTACAGAATATAAAAGAAAACAAAGAGGCTCAGTTGTTACGCCCGAGGTTCTACCCTACTAATAGAAAGTTCCTTATTGACGGCCTTCCATACACTCGGAAAATAAAACGTCTACAAATGACACCACATGGCTCAAATCGCCGGGAGCTATGCCACGACCTGTTTTCCCAACATGCACATTGGTTCGCAAGTGTCCTATGGGCTGCATCTCGATTCCTGCCCCCATGCTCGACATCCTGCTGCTAGCCGGCTCTACAACGATCGTATTGTGACTTTTGGTGCTCATCAGGTGCGCGTCTGTGCTCGTCTTGCTATCTTCTTCGACATCGATCTTGATCTCCTGGAACACCATGATTCCCCCATACGATGGTGGCGCCGAGGATGAATCATTTCGACTGGCGTACATCGAGACATCTCCGGAATCAATCGATTGAGTGCGATCGATGTTGCTGGGTGGGCACAAGTTGATGGTTGAACCAGTACGCACTGAGTCAAGCGAAGAGCCTCTGCGGCCCCCATTGGCCTTTGACAAGACCGAGTTGCTTCCCGTCGGTACGCTCAAACTTCCAGATCGCCACAGCTTGGATAGTAGGCCTGCACCATTATTTCTGGGTCCCTGTGCTCTGGCTGCGCTCTTCTTAATTATGGGTCCGAATTCCTCAAGAGCACCTCTTATAAACTCGTGTCCGAATTTGGCTGGAATCTGATGCATCTTGAAAAAGCTTAGGGGAACAAACTCGCATCTTGAGCTGGACAATCCCGAGTGAATCGGGATCACGAAGCGCATCGCAATCATGGCTGACTGCTTTGAGCTATAATCCCCCATGGATGGCATCTGAACGACGGTCGAGGTGAGGGTGGCTTCGTTAAACAAGGTCTCTTGGGTCCACTCCCGGAGGCCTTTGATGACTTCCACGAGCTGACCCGCAAATTTCCCCTCCTTTGGGGATTGTGATGAGAAGTCTTCTTCAGTCAAAGCTCGAAGAAGCTCAGATACCGTCAGGTTCTCAAACCGCCTTAGGAACTCCATATGCCAGCCCTTAAGCTCGGGTATGGGAAGCGACATAGACGGAAGCATATCCCTAGCGCCCTTTCGCACCATAATCTCAAACCCAAGAGAATTAGGCCGAGCTCGGATGGCAAATAAGGCTAGTTGCACTCCAGCGTGAGTGCTTTTCTGTCGAGTCGTGTAGGTTACCATATCGCGAAGCTTTTGGTCAAACCCTACACTCTTGATTTGCATGCTTGTGCGGATAATACCACTGACTTGCTGGGTTTCGGCGAAGCGATAACCAGCAGATACATATCGCTCGGCATCTTGATCCGACTCAATTCTTCGAACCAAGAACATCAGAGATCCGCAGGCATCTTGCTCCGGAAAGCTGATGCCCTTTTCGACGTCGGCTCCTAGGTTTGCTGGAAGGGGGCCATGGTCCAAACTGGTCTCCCAAGACGAATTCTTTTGAAGCTGCGAACGAGATCGCTTCCCGAGATCGCCTGTCGGCAGGATCTCATCCCAGAGCACTCCTGCAGATGTAATGTGGTCCTTCAACCGATCAGCCAAAGAGGCCGCAGCGACGCAAAAGAGCTCCCGGAAGATGACTTCGTAATCCTCAATCATTTCGCCATGTTCATCGATGAGTCGGGTGCCATGCTTTCCATCCCTCTCACGGCCAGAATGCGGCAACACGGCTAGATGATGTCGCATGCCGCCGATGAGGCTAGAGATGCCGCTCCAATTTCGAGAGGCGTGGAACATCCAGTGGAACAGAGGATGACCAATGTCGAAGCCTTCCTTGGAATGCTGCTCTGATTAGCAACAGGTAATGCGCTAGGTCAAGTCATGGGTTCTTACCCTCTCCAAGAAGGAGTCTGTGACGAGAGTGCTGGGTATGAGTCCATCAGTAGTGACTAAGATTCTCCCGGTCTTGTCGAAAATGGCTGCTCCCAAGGTGATTTGCCGGGCCTGGAGCGCTGTCTTTCTCATGCTCTTTGCACGAAGAATCGCTGAGCCAGCGATAATGACACAAGCGCCAATGGACTATGCCGGATGTCAGCAACCTATCAACGAGATAACCCAGGCTCACTGGGGGCAGTACTAAGTACTAACTAGACAAATGACAACTATGACAGTGGCAGTTCTCGAAGGCTCGTTGCCCTCGGGCTTTGAATTGATTAGGCGATATTGCGTGCCTAGAGCAGCACACCAATGCATACCGGACACGGCACCAGCTAGTATGACGGCGGAGATAGCTCGCTTCCACCAAGAGGACGACCAAGCTGCTCGGAAGACGAAAAACATAGCGAGTGCGACGATGCTGGCAACAACAGCGATAATTGCTGCGCCAATAACATATGCGGGCCGGTAGACGCAAATATAGTTGGAAATAGAGGCATTGCCCATATAGTGCATACCACAGACAGCAGCACCACAAAGGAGACCGCCGGTGCAGACCCTCCACCAAGACACGCGGTTATTCGTTCCGACGGCGATGAAGGCAGCGAGAAGCACGATGATTGGGACGAAGAAGGATATGGCGGTAAAACCACTCGAGTAGGCAACTTGTAGATCGGATTGTCCGTCAGCGAGGTCGATGGCTCGGTTACCAACGAAATGCTAGATAGATAGATGATGAGCTACAGGGGGAGAATGGGTGCCACGACGTTACGCACCATGCACCAAATTGATATACCACCCATGGTAATAGCAGAGCTCACCAGGAGCAAGCTGGTCCGGGTCAGTCAGCCAGTTAAAAAGAGAAGTGTTTGGCGGCATACTGGTTGAATAGACCTCTGGAACTAGTCCTTTGGTTGATTAATTCGAGGGTGGAAGCGGCACCGATCAAGCTGACGACATAGCTAAGGGCGACAAAGCCAGCATTGAAGCTCTGGGGGACTATGCGGCCGTGGTATTGGTAGAAGAGGTCTTGGGAAGAGGACATGGTGAAGAAGAGCCGTGTATTGGCCAGCGACTCCCAGTGATGTTGCCGTCTTGGACCGAGGGAGGATTCTTGATATTCTACAGGACAGAGCGGGACATGATGGAAGAGGAGGGGTAGAGGCACAGGATCTCTTAACTACTGATAAACGCTTGCAGGAGTGAGGACTACGGATCAGTTCTGGTGGGAGTTTGCATTCAATTGGACTTGGCAATTAGACGGAACGGACGGCTTAGAGAGCACTAGGCGCAAGAGCAGGCCTCAATTAAACCTTGTTCGGGTCGGGAGAGGCTCCTCTTTAAGGCAGCCTCCATCCATCTCCCCATCTAGCCTCCTCATTGGGTCGCCCGGTCCAACGATGAATCTGCCACTCGATCGCGGTGGGCCTCGGAACACCAAGCGCGGCCAGTACAGCTCTGACACCAACCTTAGCCTCCTGGGGTGACCAGGGGGAGAGACGGGACCCCGAGAGATTGTGACCTGATGATGCACTAATGCAGCAATCGTGGTTTTTGGACAGAAGAGCGCCAAGGATCGAGATAGTGGTAGATCTGATGATAAGCAGAACTTATCGTGGGGTCGTTTTGCGGAGTAATTTCGGGAAATCGTATGCGATTACACAACTACCATCTGATAAGTGCCCGGCGCCGCGCACGCGAATATCTCGACGGCCAGCGGCCCAATCAAGACCGTTCCGGATCCTGGGGAACTGCTACACTCCGGCGGTGCGTTTAGTCCAGGAGTGGCGTTGTTTAGGCTACTGGCTGTCGAGATATTTGTGTATGTAGCGTCGGGAAGGGATAAGGGGGGGCTCGTCTCTACTGCAAGGACTACGAGATAATAATACACTAACCTTATGGCTCTTTAATCTTTAAAAATACGTCTTCTCAATAGATATATATATATATAAAGACCCTAGTAGATGGCCGGCTTACCGTCGACGAGGGGCGGTCCGCCTCCTCCCTAGCCGGGTCCAGCGCCCCCGATGGCCCCGGCCCCGAGTCGGACCTGGTCCCGGGCCTGGGTCTGGGTCATCGGGCACGGGGGTCCCTACCTGTACTCGTGTCTGCTGGGCCTGGCCCTGACCCTGGCCCCGCCGGCGGCGCTGTTTCAGCTCGTTAACGAGCCGGTTCAAGCTCCGGCCGGCGCGTAAGAGCTCTAGCTCTGCAACAGCCTCCTCCTCACTCTTACCGGACGCCGTGCGGGCCAAGAGCTCGTCCCATATCACCTTCCGGCGACAGAACTGCACCCTAACCCCATTCCCCGGGCGCCAGCGGCTTCCCCACATCTCTTCCAGCACCCGTACGGCCGGCTGGCCCGCAATCCCTTCTTCCCACTCCTTCCAGACGTCCCGCACCGTAAAGACCTTAGCCAGGGCTGTAATGACGGGCATACCCGGTACTAGAGGCTCTGGGGCCGGGGCCGTATTGAGATTCAAGGGGGGAGCTGTTGACGGCGCCGGCGCCGGCGCCACTGCTGGCCCGGCTCCGAAGTAGCCGGTAAAGGTGATAGGGACCTTGCCCTGGAGGAGGGCATCGAGGCCGCCCTGAAGCCCCTCTAGCCGGGCCTCTAGCCGGATGGCGAGCCGCTGGCTATTCTGTAAGAGGGCCTCGCGCGTGCTCTCTAAGACGCCGCTTAGCTCTGGCAGCGCGCGTTGTACGAGCAGGCTTACCGGCTCCGTAGCCCCTACCGCGTCGGACCGCACGACGACGGCGAACTCGTCCCACTCGGGCCCGTTAAAAGGGGCGTAGGAGAAGAAGGGTAGCGACGGATAGCGGGGCTGTAAGACAGCCAAGTCCTGCAAGAGTACTATACGCAGCCGCCGCATAAGCTTAAGGAAGCCGTCGGCAGCTAGATCATCGTCATCGAGGCCGCCTTCTGCCCAGCATTGCCGGCGCGCGCGCGCCTCAAAGCGGGGCTCCCACTCCTCGATCCACGGCCAGAGCTGCTTTTGTAAGACGTAAGGGGGTTCGTGGGCGGCACGCGCGAGGAAGTAGTCCCCCGGGGACGCCGAGAAGCCGGCGACGATACGCATGAACTGGCGCGGTAGGTGTGTAAGATAGGCCTGGCAGAGCACGCTCTGGTTCCAGCGGCCGGCCTGCGAGATCTGGGCGAGCGACGTGCCGTGGGTCTCCGCGTCCTGAGCGCCTACCCTGCGCGGGAGGTGCGTCTTCTTCGACGCAATAAGGCCGGCGGCGCCGAAGATACGCCAGGTCTCTTGTAGCTGCGTCGGGTACGAGAGCTCCTGCTCGCGGTCCCGTCCGACGAGGACCTTGATCCGATACCAGTCCTGACGGCGCCGGAAGGACGGGGGCGGTTCGCCGGCGACGTGCCAGCGCCAGAAGAAGAGCTGCGCTAGGGCCCCTTGCGTACAGAATAAGGGGTCCTTATGCCGGAGGGCGCCCATAAACTCCTTCCTCGCCGTCTTATTTAGCTTGCCGTCTCGTAAAAGGCTTACAAGACAACCACAGAGGGTCGGGCCTTCCGAAGGCGGATAGTCCAATAGGGATAGGTCTGCAAGCTCCATCTTACGGCGGTTCTCCCCCCGTAAGAGGTAGTAGTGGCCGAAGAGGAGGTCGACTCGCGTACGGAGGTTTTGCGGCGTATATGCGGCCCCGCTGAGAAGGAGATCCTGGATCCGGAGCCATTCATTGGGGGAATAGCCGGCCTGGATCCCGTCGGTCCCGCGGTCTTTAAAGGAGGCACGGTCGTGCTTCCCCCGCTGCCGGCCCCGTTGCTCAAGGAAGCCTCGTACGGCGGCGCCCCGGGGGTTCTCCATATTCGCGTTACCGTGGGCCACCTGGAGCCGCCAGAGCTCGATAACGGCCGCGACATAGGCGTCGATAGTGCCCCTCGTAAGCAGGGATCCTTCGGTAAGGTCTACTGCAGCCGGCGCAAGGGCCGTGGGTGGCACGTAGCCCTCGCGGTCGTCCGCGAGCAGCTCGGCGGCCTCGGCCAGGGGGATCTCTAAGGCTTCGGCTAGGCTTTCGGCCTCTGCCAGGGCCGCGGCCTCAAGCTGCTCCTGTTCGAGCTGTTGCCGTAGCTGTACGGTCTCGCCTTTGCCCTTACCCCTACCCCGCGCCCGTAGCTTCTTCTGCGGCGGCGCTACGCGTCGTAAGAGGATATCCTCCTTGAGCCACGCCGCCAGCTTGTCCGGCGTTACGAGCTCGCCGTCGGGCCAGCTATAGAGCGAGCCGTCAGCTGCAGCCCGAGGCATATGGCACCAGGCCTATAGGTATTCGTCTGTTAGCCGCCGAGGGGGTCCTACTTAAAAGGAGGGGGAAGGGGGGGCCGGCCGGGGGACGCGCCTTCCACTCCCGCTGCTTCGCCGCGTAACTCCGCGCCGTGTTCGCCGGCTGTTCGTCCTTCTTCGCCTGGAGGCCCGCCCTCCGGGCAGCACGGGCGCGCTCCTCAGCGGCGGTGTACGAGTCGTCGGCGGCCATCTCGGTCGACCGGGGGCCTTCGAGGTGGTGTTTTTCTTAGGCTTGGTAGGCTGGAGACCTGATAAATGGGGGGACTTATCAAATGCACTTATCAGGCGTCGCGCACACGATTTCACACGATTTCACGGGTCGGGTTTTGCGGGCGATAAGTCGTCACGTGGTCTAAGCGAATTACGACGCAATTACGCGCACCATCGATAAGCACGACAATAAATTGATACTGAGTTGGGAATTTAACATGATGGTACAAATGGTTTTGACTGAGCACGAGGAGAGCGAAACCTTCAGCGTTGACTCTTTTGGACGAGACAAGCGAGACAAGAACCATAAGTTATCCATTTTGAACCATACCCGAATGAAGAGTAGGTGCAGAAGCCACAGATACAGGGGGAGAGCCTTGGAGGGGAATTTGTCACAGGAATGTGGGTACGGGCCTCGGGCGTCGAGGCCCTCGGTTATCCCGACGCATTCCAGTATGCATTCCTAAGGGCTCTGCTTCCTACACCTATTCTGCCCTAGTCATTAAAGTACATAGAAGTACCGTATAGACTCGACAAATTCGCCCGCAATCTTTCACACTAGGGCCCACAACTTACTCTATGGAGGTTTGACAGGTCTGCTAATGACCAACGGTTTTACAGCCCACCCCCTTATGCATGTAGATCACTTCCTCATATAGTTAATTATGGGGTATTGTGCGGGAAAGATTGCGGGCGAATTTGTTGAGTCTCTACGGTACATAAAGGCCCCTAGGTCCGGGGTCTTAGATAGCCCAGACAGACACAATTCACTCTCTTGGATGCATCTCACATCCCTGCCAAGCCAACCGTGACAGAATTGCAGGGAGTGGACGGGAGGAGTGGGCTGGAAACGGAAATTTCTTTTCTTGTGGCGGCGTGGGAGAGAATTTGGTGAGATTACGCCAACGGTGGGTGATCAAAACGGGGAATTGATTGACGAGGAAGCAGGGGGAGGGAGTAGCTGAAAGGGTAGAAAAAGTTAGTTGTGCGCACACCCGTCAGCGACAAAGCAATCATGCATTAGCGTGAAGCGGTTCACTAGTTAATGTGGCGGTTTGTACCGAGGCCGAGGAGATTATCATTATTTGTCACCATGTGTTGTGATGTGGCTGCTTCTTGGTTAATTCTACCTGCATTTCTTGGATGAGTTCGGCCCACCGGGACTCTCTGCAATCTATCTAGCTTCCATGGCGAGAGATTTGGCTAGATATGATGATGCACAGTGAAGGGAGCACAATTGAATCATCCAAGAACAGAAATAATTATTCTCACAGCAAACAAAAAGGATTGGTACTAGCAATACGGTGGCTGGCTGAAAACGCCACGGATCAAGTAGCCCAGCGATGCGCCCGCCAGCATGCCGCATTTTCATGGTGGCGTCAAGGGGAGGTTAGTTCCGGGTTTGTAAAGGATTTGTCAGTCATTGTTTATCTCGGCTCATGTTCCCAGGGGACAGCTGTTTTTGGACATTATCACTACGTACGTAGCGCGGGCTGTAAACATCCCGACTCAGCTAAACGTATTCTGGTTACAGAGACATTACAACGGGGCAAACCCTCTGTATTCGCTTCTGCCGCAGTCTCGAACTCTCAATGCGACCAACGACCGCGAGCGGGCGTATGCATTATTGGGAATGGCTTCTGACATAGATCTCTAATAGCTTAAAACTTGACTACAATAAGTCTGAAGCACGGATACAAGGAGGTCGCCCAAAAATCCGATTCGTACGAGTCCTTACGGCACGAGGCTGGATATTCTGAGTAAAGCGATTGTGATTCACTTCCAGAATTCGGTCGCTTGGAAGAAATGGATGGGATTTTTGGATCACACCATTATCACAGGTAACATGTCACCAGTCGGCATTCTGGAGCACCTCCTTCTCTGGGCAGACAAGTTCAACGTGTCTGCGGCTTAGTTACTGAGTCAGATCCCGTTGATGCCACTATCAACCGATGAGCTTCGGGGACGGCTGAATCCTTTATATGTGCCGCTGATGTTGCCAAACACTCACTGCGGGTCTAATGTATCCGACAGCCCACTTCCTCCGTCGCCCATCTGCCAGAGAAAAGACATCGATTCCTTCCCGTCCTAGGTCGTAGATTGGCGAACAAAAGGTCCGGTTATCTCTCTCCCCACCTCGTGCTTTGGCATTCCGGGGCTCCCTCCTTGGCTAGGACCTCTGTACAGCGCGACCGGGTATGATTCAACATCATCAGGAAGTACTGGAGAAAGAAACGCCTAACATACATGATGAGCGAGTCGCCAGAACAATCGAGTCGCCACTTTCACCGCGACCACGCGAGCCAAAATACTCGCACGCGATTTCCTCGACCCACAACAATGGAATCAACTTATCAAGAATGTCAAGGCCCGAGTTACGACCAGGCGGTTACAACCGGCAGTAACGCATACCCCCCTTTTTCTTTCCAATCAGGATGGATCACTCTCGCTCACCTGTCGCGATCCAGCCCGCGCTCACTGAAGGATCGCTCCCAGAGCCTCACGAGCCCTAGCGATCCCTACACTATATATGACCAAGAGCCCTGCCCTCCCCGACTCTTGATCCCTCGGTCTCCAGTCTCCACAGTGCCATGGGCACCACAACACTATTTTCCTAAAGCAGCTAGACTCAACTATTCTCCCAAATAGGAAATACTAGTCTTAGGTCTCTCTGTGTCCCATCTCCAGAGTGGCATTTTGGTCTCTTCATTCACGATGGGTGGATACACTACGACGCTACACCATTTTCCTAAAACAGTTATCTTCACCAATTCTCCTACAGCGAGCTTGCTAAGTGTGTACCTTGCGAGCTATTACTCTGTACACCTAATAGACTACGTACTCTCTTAGCGAGTTGAGGTGGGGAAGCCAAAAAAAGGGTCGTGTGACGTACTCTTTGAGAAGGGAAATAGAACAACTACCCTCGCCTGAGAGGCTGAGACCTGGGGTTAGGCTTTTTTAGGGGTCCTGCAGCTGTACGGACGACCGACCGAGCAGAAACGCAGAGGGATTGTGGAGATTGCTGGCGGCCAATACCGGAAGAAAGTAGATAAGAAATGTAATGTACGAACAACAGCAGGAAGCAGAAGGTGCAAAACGACATTCGTTTGTGGGAGGTCTAGAGCCCAGGAAGGCTCTGTTACATCTTACAGTTGCGAGGTCGAGATGAAGTCTCCATATAAAGTGGATAATGTGGATGATGATGGAGCATCTAAGTCATGTATTGCAGCGAAAGTTGCCCTCTCTCCAACTTCATGACAGGGTACCTGAGCCTGCGTGGAGCCACCGGAGGAGGGCCCGCGGGCCATTTTTAGCAGCCTCCACCATTCCTCTAAACCTGTTTGAACTTGGTCGACATCTCGTTGAGCACAATATCAATATTCGGATAGGAAGCGCCACGATACCCGTGTTGTGCATGGCCAATATATAAATTACCCTCCTTTCCCCTCCATTTTGGCACTTTTGAAGCCTCTTAGTTCTCGACAATCACCCCAGTCGCCATCTGCTACCGCGAACTCCTTGATTCTCGACTCTTTGTATGGGAATTGTTGCCGCTTCTGGATAATTTGCCCAATACCCATACCTTGCCACAGGATCTCCAAACGCACTCGTCTCTAAACCAACAAGCCCAAGCGCAGTCAAGTCAAGTCAAAGCAACGGCCAACGACCCGTTATCAAAATACGGCTATTCACACCGCGGCTTTCTCTCTTTGTCGCCTGCCTCCACTACCACGGCCACCACTACCACCACTTATTCTCAAATCAACATGGACTTCCAATACATCCGCCCGAGCGCTGAGCCCTATCACCAGTTCACGCCTATTCCTTCCTTAACACCCTCTCACTCTACCTCGGACCAATTTGCCGCTTCCCCGTCGGTAAGTTAATGTTGATCTACATCCCCCCCCCACCCCTAACATATAGCATTGCTTTGTCAACAAAACCACCTGTCCCATCCGCTCTTACACCCGCTCATCCCCACAACAACTCTCTCCCCCTCAGCTAATACTTCTTTTTCCTATAGGAGACTTCTAACAGCCAATTTCCTACTTGTACCAACAGTCAATGCGTCAACACCAATCCCTCTCAGCCTACAAATAGCTTCCGGGGTCCTCCTACTCCTCGTGGCCAGAAGAGTTTTAGCGCCCAGTATGCCCAACATCAACAGCAATATGGCGGTGTTGGCAACACAATTAAGCCCGGAAAGGGTGATATTGGAACCAGCGAAGAGAACGATGGCCTCACTCCTGCTCAGTTCCGAAGAAGGGTCCAGAACCGCGCCGCGTATGTCTCCCTCCCACCGCTTAAACTCATCGGTCCGTATCTGCTCCAGATATCCTACACGAACCTGTCTTACAGATAGTTTGGCTATTGGACAAGCCTTGACCAAGCCCCAGCTATCCATGCATAACACGTTTTATCCATCGTACTAACTCTTTAATTTACAGACAACAAGCTTACCGCAAGCGAAAGGAGCAGCATGTCAAGGACCTTGAGGCCAAGCTCGCAGACCTGGAGGCCGCCCAACAGCAGATCACAGTCGAGAACGAGCGCCTCAAGCGAGACATACAGCGAGCGTCCACCGACAACAAAATCCTCCGCACTACCTCCCAGATAGGTGACCTGCCCAAGAGCTCCATCCCCATAGAGCTAGCCACCAACTTCATGCACTTCAACTCCTTTGAATTGAACTATAATATTCTCCGAAACCAGGCCAATAAAAGGGCCTGCCATTGTATCATTGTCCCAAACCATAGCGAGTGTCTCCTAGCCGGTGGCGCCGCCTGGGACTTCATTATCAACCATAAGCTCTTTAAGAAGGGTCTTATCGATATTGGCGATGTGGGCGAACGTCTCAAGCATTACACCTATTATAATAGCCAGGGTCCTGTTTTCTTAAAAAGTTTTGTTATTGTAGCTATAGAGCAGAGTGTTACCAGTAAAACTAATAATCTTATCTAAAGAGTGAGATAATAGAATAAAGAAAATTAAGGTAGTTTAGCAGCAGAAAGGGACGAGAATAACACCCAACTCGTTAGCTTACCCTAGGGGAGATATATAGAAGATCGTCGTATAGATATCTTAGATAGTCAGCCTGAAGCTGCACCAGACTATATATATAAGGTCGGATAGATTTAAGGCTTATATCTTCTGATAGAAAAGTATCTTATTAGATAGAATCTTAGGTTGGTTATAGGAAATTCTGCTGGTAAGACTTTAATAGGATTTATAGCAGCTTAATATCTAAGGGATATTAAAGATAGAGATTAAATAAGGAAAATAGTAATAGTTAAAATAGACTTAAATAAATCTTTTAAAAAATAAAGATAGTAAATTAATAGACTTTTTAACTATCTTAAGTTTTTATAGTTTTTTTAATTTTTAAAAAGAATCTCTAAAAAAGTAAAAATTAATATTTCTTTTTATATAATTTCTAATTTTTTCTTTTAATTTTATTTAGACTCTTTTTAGATACCTCTATTAATAACTAGCTAGCTTAAGTATTTCTAATTGCCTGTTATAATAGATAAATAAATATTAGAATTTTTTAATAAGGAAATTTTATATTTAAACTTACTATTTTCTTATTAAATATATTATAGTAGCTAAAATTTATATTTAGATTTTAATTTTAACTTTTTCTATTTATTAATATTCTATTTAACTGTTTTTAATTTATAGCTATTTTAATATTATTAGAGGTTATAAGGCAGTAAAATAAGGTAATATTATTATAAATAAGATATTTTAATAAAGAATATAAAGTTAAGAGGTATATAAAAATAAAAGGTAAATAGTATAAAATAGTATAAAATAGTATATTAATAGTATATTATATAGTAATAATAATATATTATAAGTCTGAAATTACCTAAAGAGTTTTAGCCTTTTTATAGATAATTTACTTAAAATCTAGCTATTATATTAAAATAATAAGTATACTATTAAAAAGCTTTAAATTCCAGCTTTCTTATAATATTATATTTATTCTTATAGGTACTTTCCTTATTAAGTAATATTAATTCCAAATAGTATATACTTTAAAATTAATTAATTTTAAAGTATAGATAGATTAATAAGCTAATTTAAGCTGATTAGTTATATAGTATAAATATCAGTAATTATACTGTATTTTAGTATCTTCTTATAAGAATTTTTATAGGATTTTTAAGCTATATTTTAAAGCTTAAAGCTTAAAGTTTAATCTTATAAAAAAGTTATAAAGTTATATATTTATAGACTTTAATAAATATAAAATATATATTTAAAACCTACTAATATAATAAATAATTAGAAATACTTAAGCTAGTTAGTTATTAGTAGGAATATTTAAGAAGGGTTTAAATAAGATTAAAAGAAAAAATTAAAAACTATATAAAAAGAGATATTAATTTTTACTTTTTTAGAGATTTTTTCTAAAAGTTAAAAAAATTAAAAAAACTTAAAATAACTAAAAAATCTATTAAATTATTACCTTTATTTTTAAGAGATTTATTTAAGTTTATTTTAACTATTACTACTTTTCTTATTTAACTTCTATCTTTAATATCCCTTAGATATCAGACTGCTATAGATTCTATTAAAGCCTTATTAGTAGAATTTCCTATAACCAGCTTAAGATTCTATTTAATAAGATACTTCCCTATTAGAAGATATAAGCTTTAAATCTATCTAACCTTATATATATAGTCTGATATAGCTTTAGGCTGACTATTTAAGATACCTATATAATAATCTTCTATATATCTCTTTTAGAATAAGTTAATAAATTAAGTATTATTCTTATCTCTTTTAGCTGCTAAACTAGTAGAAATTTATAAAATTTATATATTATTAGAGGCTGGAGTTTAAATAAGAGTTAAAGCTAGAGCCAGACCTAGAGGAATTAATATTTAGCTATACTATAAGTATGTAAAGCTTTTACAGTAAGATAACTAAAAGGAGATTCTCTTATTTCTTTTTTTTTTTCTATCTTAATATAAGGGGCAAGCCCTAAATTTATCTAATAATAGAGTTCTTATATTTAGAAGTATCTAAAGCTAAAAAGAAAAAAGAAGAAGAAAAAATCTTATTAAGAGGTTACAGTAAAAACTCTACTTACTAATAGTACTTTTAGGTTATAGTACTTCTAGCCTGAGCTTATACCTAGGCTTTTACTTTAGGCTCAGCCTATAATATATCCCCTCTCTTTTAGGCTTTTAACTATTCTAATTAAGCTGAGTAAATACTGCCTACTAGTAGTAGGCTTTTATAACAGCCTAATTAGGTAAGGCAGTAAGCTACTCTTTCTAATTAGAAATCTAAATCTTACCTCTAATAGCTATATAACTTAATTATAGTAGGTATTATATATATTATACCGGTGTATTTAGAGCGTATTATAGTATAGTTAAAAGGTATTCTTAAATACAGTCTGTTATTAGCTATAATAGATACTATATTTAATTAGAAAGTATATTTTAAGTTTATTCTTAATTCAGTTAGCTACCTTATTTTAATATAACTAGTAACTACAGTTATAGCAGCTTATAAGTACTTTATTACTATAGCTATAGTTATATATTACTGCGCTCTTAATAGCTTTATAAGGCTGGTATTATTATAACTATTATTTTCTTATAATAGGGATCTTTAAAAATAATAGGAAAATACTAATACTACTAACTATATTTAATACTATTAAGCCTTAATATTATAGCTACTTAAAGTCTACTTTTTTAGCTTCTAAAGAGGATTTTTTTTCTTTTTTAACTCTATTATAATTAATATAGGTTTCTTTCTCTTTTTTCTTCTTTTTAATACTTTTTACTCCTACTATAAGGCTGCTACTAACTTTTTAAGTAGAGATCTATTTCTATATTACCTTCTTTATTCCCTCTATAAATATAGTATAAGTATTTAATCTGCTATTTTATTAATTTAAGTTACTACTAACTTATTATATAGTATTATTAATTATAAGAGATATTTAGCTAATATTATAGCTTGATATTCTAATTATTTTACCTAATATAAAAGCATTAATATTACTACTCCCTCTTTAATCTTCTATAAAATTAAGCCTAAATATAAATTTAGTATAATATTCCAGCTAGAGGCCTACTAACTTTCTATAGTCTTATTTAATAAATATACTTACTATATAGATAATAATAAATTATACTTTAAGATTAGTAATAAATTTTAATTTTAATTCTTCTATATTAATATTACTGCTAACTTACTATAAATAGCTAACTAAAAAGTATTATACTATACTTTTTATCCTACAGTCTGCTATTACTAAATATAAAAACTCCCCCTTTACTAATTATACTGCTAAAACTATAAGTATTCTACTATACTTAAGTTATAACCCTACTAATTATTTAGATCTATATATATTAAGCTGTCTATTATATCCTTTACTATTTAGTCTATAGTAATAAAATCGTATAAGCTTACTTTACTCTTATTGCTGCTACTACTAATAAGGCTTAAGCTGCTACTAAATCTACTAAAAGGTTATAGTATATTACCTATATCTCTCTATATATTCAGTTTAATATTACTAATACCCTTTAGAGCCTTCTGGAGTACTTTACTAATATAGTCTTACTGTCTATTTATATTAGTACTGCCTTACTCTTTAATAATCTTACTATTAATAAGAAGGAGGAGAATAATAAGAATAAAGATAAGAAATAACCTTATTCTGCTTTATACCCTCTTTATACCTCTATTATATTCTTACTGTATTTTTATTTTAGTTTATAGATTTTTATATAGTTAGTATATCTATATTCTTAAGCTGGAGCTAAATTAATAAGTTATTACTTTCTTACTGTATATTCCCTATAAAAACTTATAGATTAGTAACTTTTATAATTTATTTCTTTTTTCTTAAGGTATTATATTTACTATAAGGTCTATTTACTATATTAATTAGACTGTAGTAGTATTTATATTTATTTAGTATTTTTAGGTTTTATATACTATTAACTGGCTTTTAAATTAGGTTTTTATATCTATATTAATATACTAAAACCTTATAGAATATACTATATTCTTACTGCTTTTAATAGGTATAGAGGATTTTTTAACCTTAAATTTATTATTATTCTTTATATAGATAGATAAGAGTTATATATTATTTTATTTCTAGCTGAAGAATAAGTCTTTTTATACCCTTCTTAATAGGTTAATATAAAATTATAGGTAGATTATACTGGGGATATTTAGTTTTACTATATATAAGCTGATAATTTTAATAACTTAATATTTTTAATACAGCTAGTTAAGCTTCTTTAAAAGCCTTAGAGTCTTAAAGTTCCTAAGGTCTACCTATATTTTATTTCTAACTTAAAGCTTCTTAGTAGGGTATTACTTTTTATTTATATTATCTTCTTAGTATTATTATACTGCTGCTAAAGTAGCTTAAATAAACTTATAGATATTTTAAAGCTTTTTAACTAATTAGAGAGCTACTTTCTTACTGATAGTTATCAGTAAGTAAGTCTTAATCTTTTCTATCTTAAAGATATAAATATAATAGCTATATTTAATAAAGAAGAAGCTTAACTTAATTAATAAATATTCCCTATTATTAAGTACTAGCTATACTATAAGTAAGTAGTAACTTTAGTTCTTTTAGGAGTAAATAATATAGGCTTAAAAGTAGGCTTAAATTTCCTAATTATATCTTTTAGGCCTACTATCTATCTGGGGGTAGTAGGCAGTATTAAGTTGCTATTTAATTTTAGCTAGCTTATAGAAAGCCTATTAAAACTAGCTAATTTAGTTACTTTTTCTATTACTTATAATTAAACTGGGTATTCTATAGAATTAATAGTAGCAGTTAATAAATTACTATATATATACTTTAGTATCTATAGTAGCTATCTCTTTTAGAGTTACTATATAAATCAGTTAGTTAATAATAATCTAGAGGTAGTAAGATCTACTAGTATTAATTAGAAGTAAATTAGTAATAAAATCTATAGTAAGATTATAGTAGGGTTATAATAGAATTAATAGGAGTTTAAAAAGCTCTTTTTTTACCTCCCTTTAGATATAGTTTCTCTTATAAGAGTTGTAATTAGCAATAAAGATATAAATTAGCTATAAGTAGTTAGATTAGAATTAATATTAATTTATAATTACAGTTATACTATCTTAACTGAAATAACTTAATATAATAGAGTTATATTCTAATTGGACGATATAAGTATATAGCTAGTCCTTAGTAACCTCTTTAAAGTTCTTTAAGTTATAACCCTTTAAAACTTAAAGTTACTTTTAGTAAGTTAGCTATTCTTAGGGGCTTATTTAGTATTCTATAATATCTACTTATAGCTTAAGCTTTAAGGGGAAGTAATAGGCTCTTTAGGTAATTACAGTAAGAGTAAATTAATAGATTTTATTCTAGCTGATAGTTTCTTCCTAAAGTACTTAAAGGTTAAAGTATAAGAAAAATACTATAGTTAGCTATACTATAATAGCTATTGTTGGAGGTTATAAGGCAGTGGAATAAAGTAATATAATTATAAAAGAAATATCCTAATAAAGGATATAAGGTTAAGGGGTATATAAAGATAAGAGGTAGATAGTATAAGATAGTATAAGATAGTGTATTAATAGTGTATTATGTAGTGATGATATAAATTAATTCTGGAATTACCCAGAGGGTCTCAGCCTTTTTATAGACAATTTGCTTAAAATCCAGCTATTGTATTAAGACAATATATATACCATTGGAAAGCCTAAAATTCCAGCTTTCTTATGGTACTGCATTTGTCCTTATGGGTACTTTCCTTATTGAGTAATATTGATTCCAAATAGCGTATACTTTAAAATCAACTGATTTCAAAGCGCGGATAGATTAATAAGCCGATTCGGGCTGATTAGTCATACAGTATGAATATCAGTAATAATACTGTATTTTAGTATCTTCTTATAAGAATTTTTATAGGATTTTTAAGCTATATTTTAAAGCTTAAAGCTTAAAGCTTAATCTTATAAAGAAGTTATAAAGTTATATATTTATAGACTTTAACAGCTATTAACACACTTAGTTATATTGAATCTACTATTCTACCATTACCAGACCGTAACCTATATTGCTCACTACGACGTCCTGATCCACTAGATCATACACCCCACGTCCGGACCTACCCTATACCCTTAGGTTAGACCCGACCGTCACAATATAACTTTATAACTACTTTACAGTTTAAGCTTTAAGCTTTAAGCTTTAAAATATAGCTTATAAATTCTAATAAAAGTCTTATAATTATATACTAAAATACAGTATATTATCGATATTTATACTATATAACTAATCAGCCCGAATCGGCTTATTAATCTATCCGCACTTTAAAATTAATTGATTTTAAAGTATACGCTATTTAGAATCAATATTACTCAATAAGGAAAGTACCTATAAGGACAAATACAATACCATAAGAAAGCTGGAATTTAGGGCTTTCCAATAGTATACCTATTATTCTAATATAATAGCTAGATTTTAAGTAAATTGTCTATAAAAAGGCTAAGACCCCCTGGGTAATTTTAGACTTATAATATATTAGTATCACTATATTATACACTATTAATATACTATCTTATACTATCTTATACTATTTACCTCTTATCTATATACCCCTTAACCTTATATCCTTTATTAGGATATTTCTTTTACAATTATATTACTTTATTCCACTGCCTTATAACCTCCAACAAATATTAAATAATATATAAAATATATAAAATATATTTTAGTATAAAAGGAAACTCAATATATTTATTATTATATTAAATATAGTATAGTTAAATACACTAATATAATAGTATACTAACTAAGTACCAAATATTAGTGTGATAATTAGTCTTCTATATTAGGCTTATAAGTCTAGAGTGAGGTAATCTTAATTGGGTTTTATATTAGCAATAAATCAGACGGATTAAAACTTAAATAAAGGCTATTAACATATAGTAACAGTAAAGTCTGAATTACTCAATATAACCAAGTTGTAATTAATAGCTGAGGAGCTGCCTATTCTAGATATACACTTCTTAGACGACTATATACATTAAGTGCTCACCGTGCCATATTATTTCTTATTCATACTGCTGACCCTCCAGTGAGTTGTGTGAATGAGCGTTCGTATCCTCGCTCACTTGTTTTCAAGTGAGTCCGCTCACTCCGGTTCCAAGTAGGTCCGTACTTCTGGTTCTGCCAACCGTGGCCCTGGCCTCCAAGAAGCCCGCCCAGGCCGTGACAATTAGTCAGCGCTGGAGTGTCCAAATTGTTTAGGAACCCGAGGGTGTATATATTAGCCGCCCAACTACTCGGTGGGTTAACCAAGCCCTCAGGCCCCCCCACCTCTCCCTTGCGATCATGTGTGCAAAGTCAACTCCTCGGGTACCTTAGCAAGCCTAGCTAACCAAAAAGCCAAATACTTGAGGCACTAATGGCGCTGGCGGCAATGCAAGGACGAAAACAGGAGGCTCTAGATTCAGCCTCACCAGACCGGCAGGGGCAAAGCTGTCTTCTCTGGCCATGCTCAGCTTCCTGAAATGGTCCGAAGATTACAAGAATCTCGGGGTGGGTGGTCAGCTTATGAGCTAGATCATTCCGGCTAAAGTTAGGTGTGGGCATTGAGGCGCGACTATCCATGTCGCTGCCGAGGTTGTGAATCTCCTCAGCCCTTAGCGGACCACCTTGAAGATATCCTTGACATGATGTACAGGGGTTAAAGTGGGCGCGTTGTGTTAACCCCGCACTCCTCGCAATCGCGCCCAACCCTCCACGATGCACGATGCGGCAATCGTTGTTCAGAGGCGAAGGAGAAAATAGGTAACGAGCCAATTGAAAGAGACACACGGGATCGTGCTGCTTGAGCTGTTAAGTGCTACCTCTGGGTCACTACCCTTCAGTCACATTGTATGCCTCACCATGCAATAAAAAGCGTCTTGTGGCGATGTTGCAAAAAGGGGCGCGTTGATGACTTCAAGGAAGGCCCCTACTTGGTGGCGTTGAGCTAACTACACTTTGCCTGTCACTGCCACACTCATCCACAGCCACAGACTGCCACCATCATCCCTTCGTCGTTGGAGTTTCCACTCAAGGATTAGTGGAAGTTTGACCAGTCTCCTGATCACCTTCTACGTTTACCAATGGGATCACGGCCTACCCGAGGCGATAATACACATCACCCTGAAACTGCGGGGATCACCCCAGAGCCCAGACTCTCTCTGCATATGCGGGGAGGGTGGTCCGCTCTTGACAGGGGAACTTCAGATCCATCAAAAGGGCTGCGATGCAACTTGATGCAACTTGAACATGATCCATCCCAAACCCCGCCCACATATCAAGATGAATGCGCCGTTGGCTTTGTTCGTTTGTCTATTCTTCATCTGCCCGATATGGTGCGACGAAACCCTGAAGGTCCCAACTGTTCCTGACTGCGCAGTGAGTGCACGGTGCCGCTTATCCCTCCGCATCTGACGAAGTGCTGACGCCTCTACAGAGAGAGTGTTTTGCAGAGGCGAAATCAAGCTCTGCCTGCTCAATTGATCCGCAATGCCTATGTACAGATAAAGCCCTAAGTGAGCATATCCTCACCTGTGTTAAACAATCATGCCTCCCGAAGGACATATTCGGTGAGTCACAGCCACCAGCAATTTCACCGATATGACCTGACGGGTGGTCCGTAGCCACCGTCAATGCGACCTCGAATGCTTGCAATGCACCTTTCCGAGACAAGCATCTAAACTTTAATATCTTGACTACGACCTTGACGATCGTTGCCTCGATAATAGTTGGCTTGAGGTTGATTGAGAGGCTGCAGTGTGGCTCCGGCCTCTACGCTGACGACTATCTCATTATATTCAGCCTTGTGAGACCGTCCTTATCCAAAAGTATTAGTATGGCTGCTTACGGCTCTCGCAGATGGCAGATATAGCGAACTCAGTAGTTTGTATTTATGGGCGTAAGTTGCATCTGGTCCTTATTAAAGGACCATTAGTACTGAAAATGCTATTAGTTTCACCCAATGGTTTGGGAAAGGATGCTTGGACTGTCAGCGCTGAGCAAATTACGGCTTTCCTACGCGTAAGGTATAGCCCATTTCCAACAGAGATTTGCTAATACTTTCTTAAGTTTCTTTATGTGGGTTCATTTTTATACACCACCACAGTCTTCTCTGTGAAGCTCTGCATCCTTCTCTTCTACCTTCGAATATTCCCTGGAATTACTATTCGGAGGCTTATATGGGCGACTGTTATTCTGAACACGGTCTGTCTTGTGATCTTTCATATCGCAACCCTAACCCAATGCCGCCCGATAAGCTATTCCTGGCAACGTTGGGATGCGCTACACGACGGTCAATGCAATAATATCAACGCTATGGCGTGGGCCGGCGCTGCTATCAGCATTGTCATAGACCTTTGGATGCTTGGGCTTCCACTGTCGCAGATCGTACATCTGCAGATACATTGGAAAAGAAAACTCGCCGTTGCCCTGATGCTTGGCGTGGGTACTTTGTGGGTTTGTCTTCTCCTTTGTGTTTATGCGCAAAACTAACTGTGATTTGCAAGTGTCACAGTTGTCTGCATCCTCCGACTTCATGGTCTTGTCGCATATGGTCATACCATCAACCCCACGTGTAAGCTAAATATCCCCTATTCTTGCCGATGCTGCTCCTCACTATCATTATAGGGGATGCGTTTTCTACCTGCTATTGGTCCATTATCGAACTAAATGTCGCAATCTACTGCGTTTGTATGCCGAACCTCCGGCTTCTGCTCCTCCGATTGTTCCCAAAGATAGTTGGGTCGTCCGGTACGCGTCCGACCAGTGTTCGAAACAGGTCATCAGCGACTCGCATAAGGAGCAGAGTCAATGACCCAGCAGACCACAGCACCAGCATGTATTACACACCGACATTGCAGCAACACTTTCAGCCGAAAGGTTTTTCGAGTACTACCGAGTTGGTTGAAGTAGTACGGCCTACCAGCGACAGCGAAGCTCCCGTTTAGTGCCTGTAGATTAAGTAATCGTGTGAGCAGGGGTTGCAAAACCCAACAGGTCTTGGGCAGGGTTGGGGATTAGATTGTAGGACTGACATGAGTATCTGAGTAGGGACTATCAAACACCCTTTTGGGACACAGAAGTTATAGGAACCCTGGCAGTTATTGCTTCCGCCGTCTGGCGGACTACATCCCGATAGGGTCTGCCTTTTTTAGTTCTCAAAAAATCAACTACGTTCCCTAGGATTCCTTCCAAGGCTCCAGCGGTGGGTTGGGCCCCAAGTCGTCAGTCCTAGGTGATATCTATATTATGTCCACCGTACCCTCCTCAGTAGACCCTCTGGTTATCACTTGGGTTCTTCAAATCTTCATCAACACGCTCTTCCAGCTTCGACTTAGACCTCGCTTCCGAATCAGCTCTTCCGGGCCCAGCTATATACACAGCATGGACTCCGTTGAGATTCCCATCGCCTCCATCGAGGTGCTTCGCTGCCTGAGATGCGCTCGATCCGTCGAGGCTACCTTAACAGACAGCCTATGTAGGGAATTTGGCAAAGCTAGCAACTCCAAGCTTGCGAGCAGGAATCGCTGTAATAGGTCAACCAGGGGACCGTTACCCACCACCCCCTTTGTTGACATGTTTGGACATGACGCAACGTATCATATAGGGATCGCCGTTTAGCGTTCCATCCAGCTTACGGAAGTTCGGAACTCGGCAGAAGATTGAACGGGAAAGACGCGGGCAGTGGAGAGGATGCTACAAAACAGGCTGAACCAAAGGACTAAACGTGCGTCACTCATTCTCCGGTCTAGAGTTGGGAAACGTCTTCAACACTCAACACTGACCTTTGCCTATTCAACAAGGAGAAGGCAGGCGGGCCTGCAACACCATTATACAGCGCTAGACAAAGCAGTACAAGATACCTCTTCTGGCGCAAAGAACGGCAGCAAACACGACCAAACGCACAACCAGTTGCTGCACTACAACACTCATCGAGACACCAACCCCAATTCGACGGGAGCGTCCTTAACCTGGACAGCCTGGATCTCCTGGACCAGCTCGTTGCTTCTATAATCCTCCAAGTCTAGATCCAAGAATCCCCTGGGAGTCCACTTCCTCGGCAACAGGAAAATAGACCGGGCGTTGATTTCTCCGTCACTAAGGATACGCAACGCACATTGTCCCGCGTCTTCCGGCGTCGCGAGCCCGACCCCGCTCTCCTGGACTTGATCAATGGCTTCTTGGGGGAGGATGCTTGTCCGAACGTACCTATACAGCCAGACGTACCAAAGGACAGTTGAAATTGGTCCGACGATGAACCTACCACAGCGAAATGGCATTGATGCGGCTGTCGTGGTAGAAGGCTGTTCTCCGCAGCGAGTGTATTATACTACGGACTGCCCACTTTGTACTGCAGTACCGAGGGGTCCTGGGAACGTCGAGGAAGCCCGCCCCGGAGCTGCTCAATATAAGACACGTATCTTCCTGGTTAGAGCTCGCTATAGTACCAATCTGCGAAATGAAATAGTGCATGGCGAGCTTGGTCGTGTACAGCACGCCGTATAGATCCACATCGATGATTGTTAGATCAGGCTTCTGAGCATCTTGATCTGGACCTGAAAACTGTAAGTCAATTCCTCGGTACGGGGGAGTGGTTCAGACTGATATCATCACTTGGAGACATCGTCGGTGCCGGTGGTTCCCGCGTTTGCAATCGCATAGTTAACCTTGGCTGTCAGAGAGAACCCCGCCACCTCCTTGAAGAGGTGGACTTAGTTTTCCCATTTCGTCACATCGCATTGAACGAATTTTGTGCTACGGAAGTGTCAGGGCATATTTGAGAGAGAATAAGAGCACCACTGAGGCCACGTACACTGGTAGTTCGGCCGACAGCTTCTCCCAGTACTAGGGTCTTTATCGCCGATGATGACTGTGACTCTGCCATGAAGTCAGTAATAGCACGTCATCAGCTATTCCCTCGCAGTTTACACACCAAAATGTGATGAGTACCCGAACAGTAATTACTATCTAAGCACTGCCGCTACACTCAATTAGATAGGGATAGTCCCACCCCTATCCCAACTTGTTAGGCAATGGGTATCCAAAGTATTTCTGCTGCCGTAGTAGTCGCCCCCGCAACGCAATTGGCGTACGTAGATGCAAGCGCCGTCACACGGAGAAAACCAATTTGCAAACTCGTTCTCGCGAACTCCAGAACCTCAGCAACTCGGAAATCAACACCTCTTTACCAGCATTGGCCGTCATTCAAGCAATCGAGCACACCGGAGGCCATGACTCTGATCCCTCATGTTCTTATCCGAGGTTTAGAGCCTCGATCTTGGCTGGCACGCTCTTTAAGACGTCTGCGTCGGGTTCTGGATCGGCCTTGCGAGGCTTCAGTAGTGCGCAATCAGCACACTTCTCGCGTTGACACTTATTGCAAGCAGTGCCATCAGTAACGCCGCCGGGGAACGTCGTCTTGCTGGGCCGCTTCCAGACCGTCTCTTTGAACTCGGCGCCATAGTCGGGGATGATGGAGGCGTTCTCCTTGTTGGCCTTCAAGCGAGCCGCGCGCCTCTTCCGGCTTGTGACTTTCTTAGTGTCGGTATGCTTGGGCGTGCAACACTTGTACTTGGTGGAACCGCAGCTCTGGAATTCCTTAGCGGAGCTGAAGGGGGCACTGCAGGCGGCGCAGGTGCGATGGACACGCATGCCAATGGGCTTTTCCACACGAAGAGCAGTGCTCTCGGTCGAGCACCACTCCCTCTGCTTGATTTCCAGGCCGTACCTCTCGCCGACCTTCCTTGCCCGCTCCTCGAAGAGATCCTTCTTACCAACCTTGATTACGCCCTCAAGGTCCTCGTATTTATTCTTCTTAGGGGCCGCCTTGTTGGTTGGGGCATCCGGCTTGGCTTGGCTGCGACGAGTTAGTACGTTCAGGTCAATGAAGACAAATGGGTGGGTGAGAATGTAAGCGATGCTCTTAACGAAAACTCGACGACAAGAGCTGGCAAAGCTAATTACCTGCGGATATCCGTTGCTGGAGCCAACAACGGCGGAACAGTAGACATTTGCTTAGAGCTCTCGTACCTCTTCAACATGGTTTTAGCCTGGAGAGGATCTTGTCCAAGCCCTTATCCTCCTTATCCTTTGGAACTGAAGCCCCGTCTGCGCTTGGGAACGTATGATTGCTACTCGGTCATTAAGCGACTGATCTTTTTGAGATGTCGAGGATGTAGTGATGAGATGTTGGAAGCGTCAAGGACGCCGACCAAGATGTGCAGGCCGATAGATTATCCCAGTCAATTCTGAAGGGGATTCGAAGCGGGGTAAAAGCAACAGTGGTGCAGACGCTTTATCGTCTTATGCGAATGGTGTTGTCGACTTCTATTTGGGTCGAGGCCTTACGGGTGGAAATCGTACCTTGTTGTCTCTGGCCAGGTTGGATTGGAGCAGGTGAAGGAGAAGTACGGGAGGAGGGAAGGAGGGGGTGACGGACGGGTGAGAAGGATGAGATGGGCTGCTCTACCAGGACGTTCGCTGGTTTTCCACAGTGAGGTTTGGATGGCGGTGGGGTAGGATAGGGGGAAACGGGGCGTCAGGCTTTTTGGGATTCTGAGCATCTATATCTCTATATACGGTACAGTACCAACATGGGACGTAGCATTCGATTTTAGAGGCGAACCCAAGGACACGGCACTGGAACAAGGAGCATTGGGCACGACGTGGTCCAAGTTGGCAAACGCATCATTGAGCCGTAGGTTGGGATTGGTTGAATTGGGCATGGTCAGACTAGGAAAAGAATAGCTAGTAGAAATTAAGGAATTGCCTCGCGGCAACCACGCCAACAGCTCACAGCCCACCACTCAGAGGCCAGTCCGCTGCACTGGGAAAGGGAGAAATAGCCGTCTCCACTTGGACGGTTAGCTTGTATCTTGGAGTTGGTGCGACGAATGGGCTAACTGGATATGATGTTAGGGTAGGGCAATTTAAATACTTGGTGATGAAGCATGCAGGTTTCAGGTACTTTAGGGCACCGAAGGACACAAGAGACAAATGACACTGACGGTGACGGCTGATTCTCACACTATGATGACGCCGAGTGCTCGTCACCTACAGCGGCGCTGATCGCATGGGCGATCTGCTAGTTGACTAGTAGCACAAGACGCTAACTGTGTGGCAGTCCTTCCTGCATACGCAGGTCGTACTAGGCACAGACCAATTTATTAGAAGAATGGGTATTGTAACACTCTCTCCTATGTAGAAACCCATCTCTGAATTTCATCAGATATCTCTAAAGTCGGACCTAAATGTATATTTGAGTTGGTCTGAGGTAGCGAACACACTTGCCCTTCCCTAAATTGACTGATTCTCGCTCAACAATCTGGGATCACGCCCAGAGCAGGCCTTGGAATTTGCCCATCGTCAGCAAATTGTCTGCCGATGATTAGGACGTGCCACCTTGGAACTCTAAGGCTGTGGCCAAAGTCACTTGTAATAAGAGGCTGTAGGATATCACACCAGCTACCAGGACTCCCTGCTCGTAGAAGGCCACATGCTCAACGCTTTGACTTCTCGTTCTTGCAAAGGGGGCTGAGCTGGGATACTACCAGAATCCATGCGTGACGAATGCAAGGAGACGACAGGGCAGGTAACTTGCGGTGCGGAACTTCCCGTTATCACTGCATTACGATGACTGGACATTGAAGATCCTAGTCAAAATCCATGCACCCTCTCTTGAACATTTGCATAACTAGGGCTAATGTACACACTAGGGAAGGTCACCGGGACGTGCCACCACGTAAGGTACAAGAATTTCGGGACGGAAAGAGCCGTGGTGCCTCCCACAACGAAGGAAACACTTCTAACTCACCAGCTGACATGCTGGGGAATTTTCCAGCGAGTGCCGAGGATCTGGTTCAGCGGGTCAGGGATGCCGTCGTCCCATGAAATTTCGACTAGCACTTCCACCAGGGTCGAATCAGGGAGGCCACTAGCGCACGTTAAGTGATTGATGCCCTTTTCTCCTTCCCATTTACGAACAGGGGTTCTGCGACCCAGACAGGCATTAAGTTGGCTCACACTTTGCCTGACGTTACTCTTTTTCCTACACCATCTACAACCCCGCTGGGCGAAGACCAGTTCGGTGCAGCCTTTCAAGATGATGTCAATTATATATATATATGATAAGATACGTGATTTTCACGATGAATGTCGAATTTGAACAGGTTCTACCTCGTCGCCGCCTTTGGTCGAGATGATTGTTGTTATTTGACGCAAATTCTCTGGAGTTGCCCACATAGCCTGCCCCCTTTTATTTCGTGGCTCCTACCGGGATCCGACACCCTTGACCTGAAATGATCTGCACGGCGCGTCCCGCCGGTTCACGAGGAGCAGGGCACAAGTGGTCCGAGCCTATCCCTGATTTTCGCTTTTTGAAGTTCCCCCCCGACTATCACACGTCACAGCATCCCGTCACTCTACAGACTTCCGACGAGCTAAGAAACAAAGACAAAAGTTGGGATGTCGCGGCGGTTATTGACACCACTAAGACGACCTTTTAGAAGGGCTGGCGCTAGGCCGTTGCACGAGTCCTACGGAAGTAACCGTATCGACGGAACCGTCTTCAATGAAGTGCACCATAATGTTCAGCTGGTGACAATATATCGTGTATATCAGCAGCGATGTACCCGGCGGGTTGAGTAAGCATGCAAAACCCCCACCACTCCCTTGGAGCGGTGGTGTCACAACCCGTATCCGCGTCACTCTCATATCCGCCTTTGCTATCTTCAATCATTAACAACTTCACATATAAAGCCCAATTTACCCCAAATTGGATATCTAAATTAAAACGCTTTCAATTTCACGATGACTCAAGTTTCAGCCAAATCCCGCGCCCCTGCCGCCGGTGCAGCCCGTGCCTATCTGAGCGGCGCCGACGTCACACATACGGCCCGGGCGAACCCCTGAACCTCTTCGTCCATTACTTTCCAACGGCAGGTATAGGCACACAAGAAAGTCATGGGCTCCAAAAATATTTGAAAGAATCTACTCCCGACCGGGCACGAACTGGCGAATGCAGCGGCATGGGCCACCCCGCGACCCAGAGTCAGCTGTAAATACTGACTGGCTGCTCCAGGTCGAGCTCCCCTTCAATCCAAGCTGTGAATCGACGACCCGCGGCAGCTAAGTCACGAAGCTCTTTGCGGCACGATGCAGGCGAGGCTGGCCGTGATCTTGTCGCGTCGGCGCCATGCTGCTCTCCTACTTAACCCACCTACAGTGGGTGGCCAAAAGTTACGACACATTTTCTTGTACCCCGCTTTCCCTCTACCTACACCATAATCGACCCTCTACTTCAACGACATATTGCGCAGCCAAATTAGGTCAGAATGGTGTCGCAAATATATCATTCACCTTATACAAGAATGAGGATTGTTTGGAGGTACAATTCGGGTGTGTCCGCCGCCGCAATCGCACGCAAGGAGGGGCTAAGTCGGCACGCGATTTATGGTATCGTTCGGCGGTATCCCGACCAAAAGAGTGGTTAAGACCAACCCAAGCCCGGCCGGCCATATAAGCTAGGAACTTAGGAAAAAAATAGAATCCTGAGGGTTATAGGGAATAACTCTCATATCTAAGTTAATAAATTGATCGATAAGGCCAGTTTGGACTGCTTAAGGAAGACGATTCTGATGTTCCTTAGAAGCGAGGGAATTATATATTTTAAGTTACTTTTTCGGCCCTTTATTAGCGAGGCTACAGCCAGAAAACGCCTGCGCTTTGCTAGGCGATATGTGCATATATCTAGCGATTTTTAGGAGTCTTAGACCTTCTCGGATGAAGTTATTATCGCCTGGGGCGAGGGCCAGAGATACAGTTAGTGCTTCTGCAAGCCGGTATGTTTTCCTAATGTGATTATACCCCCTCTGACTGTTCCTAGTACGAGAGACTATTCAGACAGAATGTTCAAGCCTGTATCACTCCAATAAGATATTCGCAGATATTTTTCAGCGCCTTCAACTATCTCAGGCGCATTCCAATAGTCCCTCTTTACAGCAATCCCAAATCTAAATACAGCAGCATTATGGCGTAAGTTCTGCTTGAATGCCTGCAGCAATACCTTCCTCGTATTGTCACTAGAAATAGCTACTTTTAGCACGATAATTTATTACTTTTTCGGTCCCGATTGATAATGGGGTGGCTGCTGGAATGGTGTGAGAACAGAAGGGCCGAGGTAATAGACTGGCCACCCTATAGCCCTGATCTCAACCCCATTAAAAACCTATAGGCCATCCTTAAAATAAGGATCTGCGAGCGATATCCTGAGCTCTCAACAATACCTAAAAATAAGAAATCCAAGCAGCAATTAATTAAAGCTGCAATTGAGCTGTGGGAAGAGATTGAGCCGGAGGTGCTGCAGAACCTGAATTTTTCAATGAAGCGCAGGATGGAGGCGGTGATTCGCACACATAGCTGGTATACGAAATATTAAAGAGGCCATTTGATACCCCATTCAATGGGCTACAGATTGATATATATAACTTCTTTATTGACCTCTATTTGATTTTGCTAGAATTTAATGAAAATGTAGTCTTTATTTGGTGGAGGTACTGTGATACGTGTTTGACTTGGGGTGTGTCGTAACTTTTGCAGCCCCACTGTAGTAGTGCTTAACTTATAGTGGGGTATTCATTCACTAATCGCTCAGGGGAAGTCTTAGCTCTGAGCATACCGTCAATTAGCTGAAACAGTTATATTTCTAAGGACTCTGCTTCCACTGCCCCAGTTACTAAAAGCCCGACTGACCTACAGGGATCTAGTTTGTCATATGCATGCTAACGCCTTGCAACGCTTGCTGTTCGCTTCGCAGGATAAATAATTACCTACTTTGGAAAATAGCTTAAGCCCCACCAAGCTGATATCTGGCTTTAGACTCATTTTCATGGGCCACCTGCTCCTCTGGGCCTAGCTTTCCGTCGTCTTGCCATCGCAAAGGTCACGTTCGCTAACAAGCCTCCGTGGAGACTTCCCTAATCATCGGAAGACTTTTTCTTGATCCAAACGACTTTGCACATATCCGCGGGGCCGTTGTGCCCACCTGCCTTGTGTTTCTATTCGTGGATTAACAGCAATTTCGAAAGAAATGACCGTGACACAGTGTCCATAGGCCAAGTATGGCTTTCTAGGGATGCATGTGATCCGAGACAGAGTATGGTTGATTCCGCAATGGCAGGCCAGCCCCGGGCGAACCTCCATGAAGGATGCATACACGGCGCTCGGAGTATTGTAGAGTTTGGAGCGAGACAAGGATTGGCCGGAATCTCGGGCACACGGGCTGACGCCTCGCGTCATTATTACGAATGCCTGTGCATCATGCAGGCTGCTGGCGTTTTTATCCTTGCCTGGTTGGGCACTTTCAATGACTTAATCGCGAACAAATGTGCGGAGTTCGCTTAAAAACCTTGACTTATGAGAATTTATACCACGTTAGGCAAACAGTGTTTACAGCACTGCCCATGTGGCCGAGCCTGAGCTTGCCTAGACGTTTAGTACAGTGTTTTCAGACGAGGACGGATGGACGCCATTTCATGTATAAATAATGTGCCCTACGGTCAATCAACTTAGATGAAGGGAGCAGTTGTAGGCTCAGAATGCAAAGACTTATCTCTAGAGCTTGTTCTCATCCAGGCAGCGCTCTCACATCCAGTTTTACCCGTGGTCATTTTCATTCAACCAAGCCGTTCATCAGCAGTCTTGCAATCCGCTACCCTCCAACCCTTACCCGCGCCATGGCTTCATCCACCGTTCCGAGTACCATGAAAGCTGTTCTCCAGCCTGACAAGCACTCTCACAAGCTCATTCTATCCGAGCAACCCGTTCCCGTGCCCGCTCATCCTGAGGATGTTCTTGTAAAGGTCCACGCCACCGCACCCTGCAAGGGTGAGCTGGACTGGGCTGTGTGGGCATCCGATTTCATCCCCGCCGACAAGATCCCTATCCCGGGGCAGGATCTCGCCGGCACTGTCGTCTCCGCCCCGGCGGACAGCGGCTTCAAGGCCGGCGACGAGGTCTACGCGCGCATCGAGGCCGACCGCCCGGGCGCCGCAGCCGAGTACGTTCTGGCTCGGGTGCCTGAGCTTGCCATCAGGCCCAAGAACCTTAGCTGGGCGGAGACGGCAGCCACTCCCATCAGCGCTATAACGGCGTACCAATCGCTCTTCACGAAGGGCACCCTGGACCCCTTGGCGCTGACGGGCGATGTGGCCGCGCGGGCAAAAAATGCTAAGCTCCGTGTCCTGATCACTGCCGGGGCCGGGGCGGTTGGTAGCTGGGCAGTCCAGCTTGCCCGAGTCGCCGGAGTGGCCGCCATCGTGGCCGTTGTTGGACCGAAAAATAACGAATTTGCACGACAGCTCGGCGCCACGGAGACTATGGACTATACCAAGCAAAGCATCGGTGACTGGGCGGCTGAGGATCCCGCATCTCGAGAGGTCGATCTGGTCTTCGACTGCATTGGCGGCTCATCGCTCGCTCAGTCATGGTATGCAGTGAGAGATGGAGGAAGCCTTGTTAGTGTCTGTGGCGAGCCAGAGAAAAGTCGCCCACAGGATGTTAAAAAGGAGGCCCATAGCTTGTGGTTCGTCATCAGTTCTCTCGGCAAGGATTTGGACGTCATTACGGGGCTGTTAGAGGCTGGCAAGCTCAAGCCAAACATTGATAGTGTGGTCGACTTTGTTGACTTTGCTGAGGCATGGGACAAGGTGGAGTCAGGCCGGGCGAAAGGGAAAGTCATTGTGAAGGTGTCCGACAAGGCATAGCGTAGAGAACGACGCTCCGGGAGCCCAGATTGATGTTCTGCTCACTTCAGTCATCTTCAAAAGTTACTTCAGATAGCTTCATACACAAATAGGCCAATATCACGCTCGTCATTAACACTCCGGTCAAATAAAGGGTCACGGTATTTCCATTGGTTTCACCGCAAGTTATCTTGCTAGTTGATACTCGACTTACCAGGTGCCCTCTGCCAACCGTCTTGGTATGCAAGTTGTGAAGCGCATACCTCCTATTATCAATCTCCATGTGTCCTCGGGGGTAGATTTCCTGTTGCTTACGGAATGACGCTCTATACAAATGTATTATTACGTACCTGGTTCCCTTGGGCTGTCGTCTGAACTACTGCCGGCCATTGCTGGTTGACTCGTAGTCGGGGACAGTGGTGGGGGGATGACTACAATACAACCCCTGAATGGGACAAGTGTAACTTGTAATGGCCAAGTGTGTTGATAGAGAAGTAGACGGTCTAGTTTTAGGACATTGGTAAGGTTTGCTTCTATGCGGACTTTTGTAGTGTTTGCGTGTTTCTTCCTGGATCAGGCCGAGTTAACTTGGGCACAAGTGGAAGGGATATATTTAGCTTCCGCAATAGCATCATATAAGCAATACACTTCAGATGGATGGTATACAAGAGCAATTTCCAGGATACTTGAGTTGGGTATAATAATGTTGCACTAACTAATAGATAGAACTTAGAAAGGCTCCTGATTTCTCCATCTAAGAAGAGTCTGAAGTTAGTCTTTTATATCTAAAGCGGTTGATTTCATCCATAGGGGTTGTTGTTAGCAGTTTCCATAGAAACGGGACTAAGCGATTAATCCTCATTACTTGTGGCAGACATTCTGCAGGGGCATCGTGCTTGGAGGGTCAGCATCCGCCCACCAATCATCCAAAAATTCAACACCAAAACAGTCATCCCATACCATGCAGTGCAAATACCCCTCAAACTCCATCTTCGTGCTACATCGAAGGAGTTGCCGAACAACCTCTAGTTGCGAGACGAACCATGTTCCCTGGTCTTGCGGATCCTCCCCCTTTATCGCGGCGCCAACGAACAGTACCCAAAGCAACTCAGGCAGATGATACGCCCAAGTGGCTGAATACATTGGCCCAGCCAAGAGCGACCCCTGTAGGCGTTGTGCCATCGTCCGTGAGAGGGATTCCGTCCATCGATGGTCTTGTTTCAAGGCCGCACATACAAAGAGATGTGCGGCTAAAAGTAAGGTGTGGAGACATTGTTCTTCCAGGGTAGTCGGAATATCCTCAATGCGATCAAGGGTAAGGAAAGCTGCGGAAAGCGACAGAGTGCGAACGTCCCGCAGCGTTGGATCCATGTTGCATTTTGCGGCCATGACTCGTTGCCGAAGCAGTTGGATGACCGCCATAACTGTTTGGTGTCCTGGCCCGAGGCTTTGCAAACGAGATAGACTTGGATACTCGCAATCCTCTATGATATTTTGGGGAAGTTTGACTCTGTCCAAGCCGTAGTTGAGAGGGTAGAGAGGTCTTCGCCCTCGAGCGGTAGCTAATTCAAGGTCCACCCTAAGAGTATTAGATTCACCCGTCTTTTCCAGTTATCTGACTCATGAATCGTTCGCGCTTACCAATTTATAAATCGGCCAACCTGATATATCTTAATAGACTTAATACCTCCTCTGAGAGCAATTAGCCCTTGCAGCCCCCGCAAGTGGATATCCGCTTCTTCGGAGGAACCCTCTAAACTCTGGAACACTCATGTCAACAATTTGATGCGGAACCACCGGGATACTTCGAAGCCTAAGGCGTTCAAATACTCACTGCAGTATGTCCTAGATGCGCAATGGCAGCAAGTACATTCTCCGTAACTCGGCCATTTTGAAGGATAAAGTTGACCTCGTGAATGGCTTCACCCTTCAGTTTCCATCCTTCCTTTCGCAGGTCCAGACTAAATAATGATGTTCGTATAGCCCCGAAAGCTGCCGTCATGCAGAGGGTAACGCGCATGAGTATCGGGTCGTTCATCGCAAGACTAAGCCACGTCTTGTTGCTGGGAACTGTTGTAGTCCGGTAGTCGAAGAACACGATCACTAAAGGCGGTGAGCCAAAGCAACGGGTAGCGGAAAGGCAGATTACATACAATGCTTGAGGAGTGTGTCGATTCTGGGATTCGATGGTATCGGGATTGTTCCAAAAGGGTCGAGAATATTACCTCCGAACCATTCAACTCCGAATGAGTTGTTGCTCCTAAAATGGTTCTGGTTGACGTTTACTGGTACAGACACGATTCGACTGTCGTCCGCCGCTTCTTCAGTACCATGAAAGGTTGCGTGCCGCATCTTCGTCTGCGGCTTTTCCTTTCGTCTGCCACTGTGACTCTTCATGGAAGCCGGTCTGAGCTTGAACCGACCTATTAGCTCATTTTTGCATTGTGATGTCCGTTCTGAATTGGCTGCGCCATCCGACGACTCTCCTCCAACCACCGTTGTCGAACGCAACTGCAGGGCCGTCTTTATAGCATGACTCCGGACGGCCTTGTTGGCTGGTACCGGCACGCCACTGGAGACGACAAATGCGTATTTGGTCATGTCGACTTCCTAGAACGCGACTTGAATAACCAGCTGGGGATGGCCGTTGCCGTCAAGTCATCAATCCTGGAGTCCAAAGCCTGATGTCCCAAATGAGCCTGATGACATGAAAGATCAGGCGAAGGACGGAAGCTGAGCATGACACTGCCGGTTGAGTTATACCCGTCGAGTGAGCCAATTTAAACCCAAAAGCCGCAGCAAATGCAAGAGCTCGCCGAGAAGAAAATAGGATCGGTAAAATGTCGCTACGCATGTCGCTGACTAATCCTCTAGACTGTTCCAGCGTCTGATACATTGGCGTCTTAGCGCGCCCACCGACGAAGCATCTAAAAATGATCTTCTTTATTAATGTGTTGGATTATATCACGAATAACACTGGCTGTAGTAATACTTGGGGTACCCTTATCTTTTGGTTAAAATAATTCAGCTGGTTAATCCAACATAATGTATATAATGTCACGGCGTGGGACCAAACGTGCGGTTACGTGCAGGTCAGCAGGCGTGACGTACATGCCCCATTATTTTTCGTCCAATTAAGGAAGGAGCGTGCCTCTCCCAGGATCGTCGACGATGCAGCTCAGATCACCCTAGTATATAAATGCAGCTTCACAACATCTTATTCAGTAGCACGGCTCCTCGGCTATCAATACAACTTGACTGCCTAGCTCACTGCACCTACTAACTATTACCAGACCACCTCTTGCTTATACCCGACGTTCTAATCCCTACTAGGACTTGAACCCTACAATCCCTGCCCACTCTATACCGTCTGTATAAGATAGATACAACTATTATATATAATATATACTCTATAATAAACTATCTTTTAAATATAGCTTATTATTAAGCTAAGCAGTTTAATATAGTAGTAACTACTAAAGGCTTACTTTTTATATTAATATTTAGTTGTATATGAAACTTACTTTATCTTATTAATTATAATACAACTAAATTTAATGTTAAATTATACTGGACCGGTTGGTCTTGTTATATATTGTAACAGAACCGTGCAGATCCTTACTGTAGCTTGGATACTAAAAGTTGAGTCTTATTTAATAGCTTGGATAGTGAGGTTTAATTAACCCTCTTTAATTGTTAATACTATAATATGTAATAGAGAAAAACATAATTGAAAGTAGGCAGTCGCATAGTCAGGCTTTGGTGTCCAGATCGCTATGCTGTCCAGGTCGCTATGCATGTATGTTACACTGAAATGTATAAATAATGCCTAATTTCGTTTCCAGCTAGAGGTTCTACAGTAAAGGAAGATCTATATGATAGCCTCTATCTTTTCTAAGGCCGCCTCCAAAATCCCAGACACCATTTCTTTTTCTAGAATTCCGTCCTCATAAGACGCACAAATAACCGTACCGCCCCCCTCCACGCCGGCCACATTAAACGCAATGTTATAGCTAATGTTACCATTGACAGCAGAAGCTGAGAAACTTATATCTTCAATCTTCCAGCGCCCGCCCTGGCCCCCGGTTGAGAAGGCACCAAGGTTTGAGACCTGGATGGAATTATTCAGATGAAGACCCAAAGCCGGGAAGTTAGAGCTCAACATGCCCTCTAGATCATCTGAGACTCCATTGGCAGCACGGAACGGTACGACCAACGGTGGTTGGTTCCCCTCAAACGCTTTATTTATGGAAACACGGTATTCTCGGACCAACTTCCAGGCCCCGTCAACATCCACATTGGTTGTCTTGCCGCCTGCCTTGCTATGTGCCTTATCGCTCGGCCTTGGGTGAAAGACGCGACGATACCTGTCCAGCCAGGTGAACTTGCTAGTACCGCTACTGTGTTGAAGGAACTTGCCAGATGTTATAGACTCCATTCCACAAGGATAGAGCGACCGCATGTCGAGGGCACAGTTTGAGATGCCTATCTTAGCTTTAGGATAATAATCGCAGGCAAGAGTGCACAGAGTGATGACGATAATGAGGGGCGTAAAGGTCGTATTGTGCTCACGACAGGCGGCAAGAATACGACGCATCCTGGAGGCGGTGATGCGGAGGGTGGCGATACGCGTCTTAGTGCGGTGCTCAGGGCCGGCGTTGGCTATGGCGGACTTTGCGTGTGATTTCGGCTTGGGCAGGCCGGTAAAGAGAAGTCTCCTTCCAAAGAAGAGTCGAAGGAGAAGAAACATAAAGGAGATGTGAATTAAGCGCAACACGGATGTGCTGCCATTCCAAAATTCCTCCATCTCTCTGCTCAATTTAACCCGCTCAGGGTCTATCTTGATGATGCGTGAACAGGTCTTGTTTTTTTCGTTGAATGAATTGATTGCGGTGAGAAACTGGCGGTGGAAAATGTAACCGAAGCGACCATCGCAGATGAGGTGGTGAAAGATGAAAACCACCTCCCGCCTGCCAAGGATAACCACCCTCCACCACGGCTTTCGAGGATTGAATTGCTCATCGGTCCAGTCCCAGTGGTTGTGGAGACGCTCGATGACTTCTGGCCTAGCCACGGGCGCCTCATCATCTAGGAACTCGACACATGTTCCAAGATCAATCTCGTGTAGTGCTGCGAGAAGGAGGGCATGGTGCCCCGTTTCTGTTAACAGTTCAGGAACCCCAATGAGGCTGAGTTCTGGGTAAACTGTGATAATTGATCGGATGGCCGAGTAGACGGCCTCCTTCGACAAGTGGTCATGGCAGGTGGACGTGGTAGGGGCGTAGTGCGCCGAGACTAGGACATTCGCTTGTGCGCCTACTCTGTGCTGGACATAGAACATCCGATCAAGAGAGTCTGTAGTGTGTCAGCGATTGGAAACCTGCATAGCCCTTGGTGTACGAACTAGTCGGGCGGACAATAGTGTAATGGGCAAGTGATGCCCTCTGGTTTCCCGTATTCACAGCCATTTAACTCGCAAGCAGTTGGTGACTTGAGACGAAAAAAGAATTAAACGCTGCGCGACCTGCTTGGAGATGACACAGGATTTTGCATGCCGGATATAGGCCGTGAATTTAGGTCAAAGGATAGTGGCAGGAAAGGGAGATAGTAGGAACGAACCAGAATTATATATACTGCTCTGTGGGCTGTATATTTTTATCATCCTCCCACGTCCACGACGTCGAAAAGTAAACAGATTAATTGGGCCACAATTATTTGCTCTAGTGCTTACTTCAAGTTTCCACCAGGACTGACCGAAACGGGCAAATCGAACTCACCTCAATTTGTGACTGCCCGGATCTCTCGTAACAACGGAGCCCCCCAAATATGGACAAAAGTCTCCGCCTAACGGTGTTCAGTTACATCCTGGGCAGGGGCCACATCAAGCAGCCACGAAGCCCAAAAAGCTTTTTCCTAATACAGAAGGAAGTCACCCCCCCTCCATGTTCAGCCCTCGTGATGGACACGCAACCCCGGGTGGCGGAATCACCGGCGGTAGCGCTTAGGCTAGTGAGCCGGTAGCCAGCCATTTCATTGTTGGCGACCCAGGCGAGGAAGGCTGTTAATTGGATGGAATAATCAAATCTCCAGGGACAACTGCTAACACTGCCCCTGTAACTCGAAGCGGGCCCAAACCGACCTTGAGGAATCCAATTTGTCGTATGCATGCCAAGCCTTACTAGGCTTGCTGTTAGGTTTGTAGAACATGTATAAGAATTACCTACTTTGGAAAATAGCTTAAGCATTATCAAGTTGAAATTTAGCTTTGGGGTCAGCTTCGGGACCGCTTGCTCCTCCCGGCTTAGCTTAGCCAGCCCTCTTAGCCTTTCTGCCTCGAAGTAGAAGTGTCAAAGCATAATTCTCAGGACCGAAGATACAAGCGGAGGTACCCGACCTCCAGCCCTTATCCAGACGGCCGGAGTGTGCGTTCTCGACCCCTGGTCAACTATGTCTAATTTAGTATATACATCCTGGTTAGATAGATCCCCCGGAGAGTGCTGGCACGCATTAAAAGCAAGGGTCGCGGCCATCCGAAGTATTCAATCAAGTCACCCTTGTTTTGTCACATTCGAGCGTACCTAAGGCTTCAATAAGAGGCTCCTAACGTTCGCGAATGAGGCATGCTTGCGGAAGTAGGCGGGCCATGCTACTCCTTGGGCCACGAGGTCGCCATATTCGTCGGAATCGCGCCGGGCAACGTGATAGACTTCAGGCTATCCGATTGGTCCCCTCGGAGTCGCATACAAGTGCTCTTTGGAGCTGTTGTTTCAAAAATTCGTTCTCACCGTTGTGAATGGTTTTTCGAAAACACCTCGTGGAGGCAGACTAGAACCGACGCAGGCCTGTCGAAAAGCTCGATGGAGTAAACAGTGAGTCAATGTAGGCCAAGTTCATGAAGTCGGCTGCCCCCTACAGGGCAAAGGCCGGCCGATGGTGTATCAAACCGGGCTGTCGCCGGCACCAAAGGCGGTTGAGGAGCGTATGTGGAAACACGAAGTCCGCCAGCTGACCAGAAGCTTTCACCGGAAGCTCGTTCGGCGTATGATGCATCTGGGGAAGGTGCCAGATGAGACGCTGGAGTGGCTCGGCAGCACAGATCCAACCAAATGGTAACGACCCCGTTTGGACGGAAGCAGGAGACAGCGACGCTGGACCGGTATAGTTTGTACATGTAGCCTTATCTGTGTTATGGCGTCCGAGCCTGGGAGTTCGGCCGCCACGGAGCCAAGGCCAAACACGGCATTCGCTTCTCGGACACGCAGGGAGACGCTTTGGCGGAGCTTTCCCGGCGACTTGACGTCTTCGCTGCCGCTATTGAGAAGAATGGCAAGGAGTAAGAGGTGGTAGAGGAGGAAGGAGGAGAAGAAGGCGGTAACCTGGACCGAGAAGCGCTCCACCGTGCTGTCTTTAGCTCCTGCATCTGTTCAATCAAGCAGAGGTTTGCCCGCATGCAGAACCACAACCGGCTGCTGCATTTCACAGCCGTGCTTGGTGTCAGCCAGGACGGTGAGGCCTGGATAGCGGCCCACTGTCACACCCGCTTTCTCGCTGGCTTCTTGTGGTGGGGTCGGGTCTTAATGCTCGTATAGAAGAGGAGGAGAGTTTTTGGTGAGTGGTAAATGAAAAGGATGTCTGGTCATGAACTTTATGAGTGAGCGATGATTTACGATAATTGACCGTGGGAGTTCCATCATAGATTTGAGAGGGTTTGCATTGTCAGAGTTGGGGAAGTATCAAATTAACAAGGTCAAGGCGATTGTGCCTCTGAGAAACATTATATAAGCAGTATGGCGCATAGCAGAAGTACGTACAGTCTAGCTGGTCATTGAACACGAGCTCTATCTATCCAGTATACGTTCGTAGACCCATCATCGCACCGCCAGTATGTCTATATGCTACCTTTCCTCGCCCTCCTCTTCACCAAAATCTTAACACCCTCTGGGGGAAAAACCGCCTCCGCGAGCCAAACATTCTGCGGTCGCCGCCCATTATACTCGTTAGGAAACGCAATATCATAGTTACGTAGCACATATGCCAGGATCATCTTGAACTCAAAGTCGATGAGGAAGCGACCTGGGCACGCGTGCTTGCCGTGGCCAAAGGGCAGAAACTCAGGCGATGTCGACACAAGGGTCACAGGCGGCGCCCTCTCGTCGCGGCTGGCTGCGATCTCGCGCAGGCGCGAGAACCGGAAGGGGTCGAACTTCAGCGGCTCGTCTACCGTCTCGGCGTCGACATGTGCAGGTTGGCTGAGGAACGAGAGCAGGGTGCCCTTAGGAAGGTGGTAGCCGTCGGGGGTCTTGAAGTTCGACGTCATGACCTTGCGGAAGATCGCGCGGGCGCCAAGGGAGTGCAGACGCAGGGTCTCACGGCCGACGCTATCGGCTCTGGTCATCTGGCTTACCTTGGCCTTGGTCCACTCAGCAGACTCATCCTGGCCGAGGATACGGTCGATCTCGTCGCGCAGGACGGCGATGGTGTTAAACTCGGCGTCGGAGCCGAGGACGTTGAGGATCAGGTTAGTAACCTGGATCTGTGTCAGATGCATAGAGCCGAAGTTGCTGGCGGCGAGGCGACGGAGCATGATATTGTAGTCGTGGAGCTCGTGCTGGCGCTCGCGCTGGGCAAAGCGGATGATCATCTGGACCTGGTCCTGGGGCTCTTTGTGGTCCGGGTCATCGCGGTCGAAGGCGAGGGTCTCTAAGCGCTGCTTCCATAGCGGAAGGAACCACTTGTTCATTCTGGCCAGAAGCCTGCGTGTTGGGATGTTGAGCAGCGTGCCAATGAGCGGTTGGAGAAGGCGAGGGGCCCCTCCGGTGGCGGCAGCGTTGATAACAAGGCGCTGGTTGATGTCGAGGGCAGTGCGGAGATAGTCCTTGTTGCGGCCTTTTGTAGTGTTAGTTTATTCATAGTTAAAGGAGTTATCAGGACTTACAGAGCGGAAGTCCAACAGTAAAACAACTAGCTGCCTGGGCAACAATAATCTTAACCGTAGGCAGAAGATTAATCTTCTTCCAATTCTCAGTATCAATACCAAACTGCTCATCAAAGATAACACCCAGCTCATTATTCATAGCAGTACAGATGTTCTCCAGGATACAGTTTATATCAGTTTTAACGACCATAGCCTGATATGCATCTGTAACAATCTTATCGTGGCCGAGACTCCATCGGACCTGATCGATGTCGGCAAATGCTGCATCAACGCTTAATATATCATCTGGTTGGGAAAGCACCCATTTCATAGCGCTCTGAGGCATAATAACCTCTTTCCGGAAGCCGAAGCCGGGGACAACGACAAGCTTGCCTTTCTTGGCATACTAGTTCACAATGCTCAGTCTGAGGTCCAAAGGTGTTGATTAGTTGGGAGGCGGGAACAAACCTTGGTGTAGGCCTCGCGGAGCAGAGCCTCGCAGTTGGTGTAGTAGGCAACCCTGGTGCGCAGACTGAAGCGAAGCGCACCCTCGGGCTCTCCGACGAGAGGGACGCTGGGAGGATACGGAACAGTGAGGATGAAGCTCTCGGTGACGTAGAAGAGGGCGAAGCAAGCCGAGACGATCAGGGTGATACCGAGAGGGCTCGTCAGGCTGGGGAGGTGATCGAGCAGTATAGGCGCCATTGCGAAGGCGAAGGCGTTAGAGGAAATGGACCTGAGGGTTTGGATCAGGTGGGCGATAGCCGATGACGAGGAGTATTTGAAGATTGCTCGCTGGACCATGCCTCCGCTGTGACCCTGGATGATGGCCTAGCGCTAACGTGGGCGTGTCTGTGCATTGCTGAAGATAACGATCTTTAATTTCGAGCGATGCAAGTGAGACGATCATGACTAGGTTAGATGAGCTTTTAGCCCCGGGACAAGACATATGTTACTATACGAGAAGGTAGCAAAGCTCGAGCCGAGAAGCTTCAATGGCGTAAGTGGAGGGCGTTCGTATGGAGTTTCGTGTTTTTGGGGATAATTCGACAGCTTTTGGGCATTACTGAATTATGGCTTCATCCTTTTACCTAAATAGGTAATTAATGCCCTGGCGCTAACATATCAGACATGACCAGGAAATGCAGGAGCATTGTTAAGATGAACCCCGGGACGATTTCACAGCTCCCTCCAGACGTCCATTTCAAAAGTTCGGTCCTGCGCTAAAGACGCCACATCCCTCCATCCTTGTAGGTACCTCTAGGTACCTGGAGAGTGAGCCAGTATTCTTGAGATATCCGCTACGCCGTCTATAGCATCAGGGGCGATAGGTGTCGTAGGTCAGGGATCAGTGGCTATAGGATAGGTGTGCTGTAGCCCAGGGGCCTTCACGGCTAACATGCAAAAGGGAGTCCTTACTGTACTTATCCTGGGATTTTATGGTTGCCTTGATACGTTACTTTTTCTTGGGCCAAAACTTTTGAAATGGTCCCCCGTACAGGCTACTCATTTCTCACCAATCCATGTAGTGGGTTCACTCGTGGATTCCACTGTCCACTGCACTGCCAAAATACGGCGGCTGATAAATGGGCACCGGTATTTTTGCTTGAAGTCACATCCCTTCATTCTGGACTAGACACCCTGCACCAACCGTCCCTGCTAACGCTTGACTACAATAAGATTTGTTTGCTAAAGCAACGTGCATACATGGACATACAGTGTTACAAGCACTGTTTTCCTGATATAGCAAGTTGGTCGTATTAGTTTTAGGTTTCGGAGCGGATGTTGTAACATTTGCTGGCCCACCTTGCCGCGTCATCATTAAGTCATCCCATGTGCCCAGTCAATCACAGATTATAACTCGAGCAGCCTTAGTTGAAGGATGACTCAAAATAGGGTAATCAGCATTTTAGGGCAGCAATGCAGCTATCGTGTTACCCTTTGAATTGCGGACTTCCGCGGGACTCGAGCCCACAACCGGGATCCTGGCCCATCCTTGTCGTATTCCCCAACTTCTACTCTAAACCGTATCCTCCCTGAGATTTCAGCCAGTGCTCTAATAGTAATGACACAAACATAGCCTGCCAAGGCGTACGATATTTTCCATGGCTAAATGCATTCCCGTAAAGCCGCCCTTGGTATGCGGACACTGTGTTACGAAAACTGTTCTCTCGTAGTGCTTACTATTCATGCATAGAAATGCGGGGATCTTCACACCCCCGCCTTGCGAATACACAGAAAGTTACGCGGACCCAGTAACAAGTCCGACAATTAGTAAAGCAAACTTTGTTTAGATGAGGTATAAAAGCAACAATTCTGTCCGTACAAGAACCAAATATCCCACACAAGACCATAGGACTCATCCGCTACAGGCAGAAACCAACATTATGGCCTTCCCCAACGTCGACTTGAATCTTCGGTGGCAGGATCAGAAAGTGGTTAAGAAGGACGGCCAGTGGACGATTGACGGGTGAGTGTTATCTCTTTGTGTTCAAAGAACTATAAAGGATACCGCACAGCCTGGGCAAGAAAACTTCTAAGCTGACCTTTTGATACCTTGTGCAGACGACCTACGGTTAGCGTTGCTGTATCCCACATACACGAGCCGCCCAACTCGCCTAATAACACATGGTTTGGATTGCTTGTAACGTCTCCTCCAAATGCCGGTGAGTAGCTGTTCCCTCTTTTTATATACCTTCTACGCTCATTGGGACGCGCATTGCTTGAATTCAGAGCCTGACTGTAAGTCTTTGGTAAAAGTCAATACTGACGTGGCCCTAAGCTACACCGCCTCACACTCACGCCGGTGCCGCCGTGGTTGCAACAGTGATACGGGGTCATATTCTGAACCAGATGGTGCATACTCACGTAGATTCAGCAACTGGCGAGACACACACGCACGACGGTGGTGCCAAGGTGTACGGGCCGGGGGAGAGCTGGTACGAGGCTCCGGGCTGCCACCATGTCCGCTCTGAGACTGTCGGTGATGAGGAGACTCTCTTCATCGCGAACCTGCTCGTCAGCACCGACGTTTTCAGAGGGTTGGACCTTAAAGCTCGGAGTGTAGAAGACGATTTTGCAAAGGTCGACCGTATCTTTATTATCGATAAGGAGGTCGAAGAGCAGAACGCTGCTACTACTACTACTAAGAATAAGAATTAGAAGATGCAGATAGGATCATGTACAAATGACACCTCTCTCTTTTATGTCGGATTTGTAACCCTGTATTACGAAACCTCTGATAGATCGATACCCTGACCTTAGTCAGAGGGGGCCCAGTCCGGTGTGTGAGTGGGGAAGAAATTGTCTAGATTCATCGCGGATTATCGGTCCATATTACCCTTGTCAAGGCTCCTCTCTTCGGTTCACCTGACCGACTGGCCCGATTTGCGCTCCACAGTCACGACTCGTGATGCGGGGACCGTCGGGGAGTATCGCCCCAACCTGACACGCCATTTCCCATTTGCCTCAACAAGCTGAGAAATGATGTAAACCCACAGCTTCCAGTTTAATCACTGGTATAAAACACCTCCTCGCCATCTCAAATAACATTCCCGAGTGTATCCTTCATCCCCCATCCTTGACTTCAATTCGACAATATGGCAGACGCATCCAGCTCCCAACCTTGCACTATGCTGCGGGTCGATGGCCCTCGCATCGTGAACCCCGCCGGAGAGACGGTTGTTCTCAAGGGAGCCGGTCTGGGCGGCATGCTCAACATGGAAAACTTCATTACCGGATATTCTGGGCATGAACATGAGCACCGCGCCCAGCTCGCCGAAGTGTTGGGCGAGGAGAAGGCCACCTTCTTTTTTGACCGTCTCATTCACCACTTCTTTACTGAGGCCGATGCCGCGTACTTTGCGTCTCTCGGTCTCAACTGCATTCGAATCCCGTTCAACTACCGACACTTTATTGACGACATGAACCCCGATGTCATCAATGACAAGGGCTTCCAATTGCTGGATAGATGCGTCGATATTTGCGCTAAGCACAACCTCTACGTTATTCTTGATTTGCACGCCGTCCCCGGAGGCCAGAATCAAGATTGGCATAGCGACTCTGGCCTTGCCAGGGCTCAATTCTGGGAGTTTAAAGACCACCAAGACAGGGTCATCCAACTATGGGAGGCACTCGCCAAGCATTATAAGGGCAACGCAGTTATTGCCGGATACAACCCACTTAATGAGCCCGCCGACCCCCACAAGACAGCATCTGGACACTACGGCGCGAGACTCGTCCAGTGGTATGAGCGAGCCGAGAAGGCTATCCATGCCATCGACCCAGAGCACATTCTGTTCATCGATGGAAACACGTACGCCATGGACTTCCGCGCATTTCCCAAAAGCCCGCTACCAAACACTGTTTATGCCTGCCACGATTACAGCATGATGGGCTTCCCCCTTCCCGAGCAGTTCGAAGGAACGCAGGAGCAGAAGGATAAAATACACGCAAGCTTCGAACGCAAGGTGGAATTTATGAGGGAAATGAACGTCCCCATCTGGAACGGCGAGTTCGGACCCGTGTACCAGAATGAGCAGAAAGAGGGAGCCGAGGGAGCCAAGACGAACGCCAAGAGATACGCACTCCTTGAAGAACAGCTATCTATATACCGCAAGACCGGTGTCAGCTGGTCCATCTGGCTGTACAAGGACATTGGTTACCAAGGCATGGTCTATGTCGACCCGGAGTCTGCCTACATGAAACTGATCCAGGGCTTTGTTGAGAAGAAGCAGAGCCTAGGCCTTGATTTCTGGGGAGTCATCAACAAGGACGGCGTGAAGCACCTTTATGAACCCTTCCTTAAGGGTCTGAAGGATATGGTACTAGAGAAGTACCAGGACACAAGATACCCCAAGATCTGGACCTTTGAGCGACAGTTTGAGCGGGTCATCAGAGAGTGCCTCCTGAGCGAGTACGTTGGCTGGGAAATGGCCGAACTCTTCAGGGGTAAGACTAAGGATGAGCTGGAGGAACTTGCTGCTAGCTTTTCATTGGAGAAGTGTAAGATGCGGGATGGACTTAATGAGATCTTGAAGCGAGATGCGACCAAGAAAGATGGCACTGGGGAGGATGTGATTAGACGAGTCAAGCTGTGACTCGGCGTCGATGACACTTTAGCCGAGTATGAAAGCGAGTGTCGTGTAAAGCAGCAACCATAGAACTATTTCTACAAAGGTGAAATGCCTTGAAGACAAGCAGTCAGTCCTTATTATAGAATACGAACTCGTACCGATCGACATATATACATGACATAGCCCCATAACGCCTGAACTCTACCAACTAACAAAAGAGCCCGAGTTTGAAGCCGGAAGTGGATATTCGCCGAAAACAACTGGATAGTCGTATATGTAAAACGCCGTCGTCTCGTTACGCTAAGTGTTGCTACCTCCGAGAGAGTAAGAAATCGAAAATACCAACTTGTTCAATACTGATGAATACTGCGATAGTGTAGCTTCATAGTGGAACTATTGGTGCTCTCAGCATCTCCGTCGTCTCTCTCCTCTGCAGGTCTGCTGGCGACTGTCGTCTGCACAGTCTTCATGATTCCGTTCTCCATGGTTGCGGGGTTGGCGCCGTCGCGAGCTTCGAGCTCGACGTCACTGTCGACATCACCAACACCGACGTGGGTTGTGTTGCCTCCCCGGAAAGTGGTATTGTGTCCCTTCGATAGGGTATTCGAAAACTTGGACTTTCCGGTGGTGCCGTCAATTCTGGACTTGCCACCCGAAGAATGTCTATAGTAAACATCCTCGTTTCCGCTGGCGTTTGATGATCGCACAATCTTGGTGATGAGCTCCGCCATTGTCATTTCGATCTGCAGTTTCAGGAGGTAACAAACTGGATGGAATGAAAGGTACCTAATTGAGAAGTCAGAGGATGTTCCAAGTTTGGGTATCGCATGGGCGGGGCGTGCAGTAGTCATAGGATGAACCACGGCAGCTGTTAACAATCCAGCGCTATCCAACGCGATCTGGAAGAACTGTTGGAAGGAGATCGAAAGACGTACACTAAGCTACTCTTCAGCGACATGAGGCCAATGAGGACGACCTAGGTTCTGTCAGCATATGTCTCTGATATCAGCCATCGAAAGCAGCGTACATCCAATGACAGAGAAATAAAGATCAGGCCCAGGTTCATGCGGTACAAGGGTATATATTTGGTGAGACCGTTATTAATGAGGCGAGATCGAACCAGGTAGATGAAGTAGCCGTTTAAAAAGCCGTCGACAATAGCGAAAATGATCTTTTCGCATCGGTCCCAGATGATGTTCAGGTGGACCCATGTGTCATTGATTTGGAGACGAGCTGGCATCCAGATGACGAAGACGCTGATGTTGACGGCTAGAATGAGAGCGAAGACCATCCATTTCAGTTTTGTTGCTCGGCCAGGTACAATCATCAGTAGACCGAGACGATTGAGGATGATCTGGAGAAGAAGTTGTACTTGGATAGCCCAGAACAGCGCTGCAGTTTCGACAGGTTAGACGAGCATGGGCGCTTAATGGGGGAGTAAAGCGTACCGACGTTGAAATAGAAGGCGAAACTGTCGTGAGTAAGTATTAGTTTTGTTCGGACGCAGCTGGACTAAAGTGATGAGCGAGGGCCAAGAATACAACCTACCTTGGATGGATGTATTGCCTCTGGAAGCCCCAAGCGAGCACCCCCAAGATCATGCTACTGATCCACACTCCCCAGACCATAACAATGTAAGCGGAGACACGCTTGGATCGTTGCCATGATCGTTGGCTCTGCCGTGCTGCTTTGCCTGCGGAGAACAAGGCCACTCCCAGAGAGAAACCCCAGAAGATGCTGGAAGTGTTCATGTCGGCAGAGCCCGGAACCTCCCGGACGTACGAGTCCGGGATCAAGAAACCGTACTTTGCGCCCATTGTGGGCCAAACGAGTGATGGGCAGGGGATACAGGAACGAGAGCCAAGGAAGAGATCTCGAACGTCGAGGGCAAAAGCGATGAGGATGTCAACCCACTCTTCATATGCAGCATGGAAGGCCCCGGGCGTGCCGGAATGGGGCTGACGGATCTTATAGGGAGGGGCGAGAGAAGCACGGGGCCCATGCAGCACAAGTGCCGTGATCTTGCTGCGGCAGCCGGGTTCTCGTCCGGACCGTTAGCTTCATCACTGTGGGTGTGATTGCCGGGGAATCCCCAGCCAGTGGCAGGCAGACTCCTACTGCTGAATAGTGGGCGCAGAGCATTTGCCGGCTTATCCTAGGTTCCTTGGCATATATTTTGATAAATTCCGTAATAAACCTCAAGACATTCCAGAGGCTCTATATGTAAATATTCATGCTGGAATGGCCTTCGAATGCAGTGTCGCGGAGGTTGCTTGATGGCTTGAGCTGACGCGCTGTTGTGCTTTGGCGTGCGGTATGCGGGGAGTCACTCGAATCACGCAGGCCGCATGAAGCGTAAATCAAACGGTGAATCAGTACCGTATCCACGGCGAATCGCAGTCGTCGCATTGAACTCGGCCGACGAGGCTTGCGACGGCAGCGTCCAGTTTGGGGAAAGGATCGCTAGTCACGACTCGCGCTGAGCACAATTCGCAGGGCTTGGTCTAGGCCGTCCCTCGGCCTCATCGAGCTAGTCCGGGGGCTGGCCACGAGCTGGCGTGCATCTTATTGCTCGTGTGCTACGTCGTAACGTGTCAGGGCGTTGGGCTACTGTCGGCCGTGGCCTTAGAATCAGTCCACTTCCCCAACTGAGTTTAATGGGACCTGAGTCTGGAGATCCCGATCTGCAGTCTTAGCGCGCTACGAGACGCGGGGTGTCAAGTCAGCCAACACCGGGGATTCTGTAACTGGCCCCTTGGAGATTAGTCGACGTCAAAGCGGACCTGCCCGAGTCATTGGGTTGGGTAGGATTGACGGTTTCATCCACCCGGCCACTATTTTCGGCCGACTCTGGGGAAGAGTACGTTATGCGGTGGCAGGAAACGTTGGCTGAGCTGATGTCATTGGGGTATTTGTACCCGAGATGAATAAGAGGTGGTCTCTGCGGTGTAAGCCGTTGAGTTCTCGGTACTCGGCCGGCTTCCTTCTCCTGTCTTGAGGGAGAAACAACACCTTTGAACGTGTCATCATCTTGAGTGCGATGAGGGCGGTTGACCCTGTTGAAGATCTCGTCGTCCCCCAAAATATGTAGAATCTACGTACGTAATGTACCCCAGCTCGGCGCAGGACATCTCTTCGTGTCGGAATTCATCCGCTGGGAAGAGACACCATCGCGCTAGAAGCGCCGATGTGGGGGACTTGCCGGGGGCATCGACGCCTCACATCGTCTAGGCCTATCACAGCGGGAACGTATTGACTGCATGGCTCTGAAGCTGAGCCCTTGCCGCCACATTTGTGAAAGTAGGCTGACTGTCTGTCTGGGCCGCCCATTTCTGGCTGACACTTGTCTACCCCGCGTGTGCTGGGAGCAATGAAACAGTCTAGCTCAACATGTGAATGCGAATCTCACCGAGATGGGATCCTTTGTCGTGCGCGGGTCTGAGCTCACTGCTACATCAGTCTAAATGGTGGCTGAATTGTCGCTGAGTGGCGACCGAGCATGGCCTTAAACGGTCCTGCCGACTGAAGGGCCCATCCGCTGGTGTGGAGGGCCTGACCGGATCTCCGAGTTCCGAGTGTTTTGTGAGGGGCCACACCATCTATTCACATATATTGAATTGACGCTGCAACGTCGAAAGTTTGGTTAGTCGGAGGATACGACGGAGAGAATAGTACACCATTGGGTATCCTTTTCAAATGTTGGATGCTCCCCTGATCGGCAGCTTACCCGGGTTGAATCGAAGTCATCTGACAGAAAATCTTGATCCCCATTGTGGGTACCCATCATCTTACCTTAGTGACGACAGATCACTGTCGATCCATCAACCCAGGTCCAGTAATTAATTACCGATGGTGCAGCGATCAACTATTATATACGGAGTATTGCCCTGGCAGAATATCCACCATCACGTTTAATCTCGAATGGGTTTGAAGAAGCTTCTTGGTCAGCCAAGTTACCCTAGACCTGTATTAGTGAAGAGATGATTTTACCATGACAGAGCGGCCGAAAACGATTAAGACGAAATAAGAGTAAGCACTTGTATTAGCCATCTGGACTATTTCCATGTAACATGCTTGCTTTGGGAAACATTACATATTGAGGCGATAGTCAGTGGAGTTAAATTGATAGCGATTACCGTTTGCGAACCGTCTAACTACAGACTCATGGATTGGAGATCGTAGGCCCAAGGATAAGAGCTTAATTTGAAGCACGACGATTTTCGTGGATGATAATATCTAAATACCTAGGACAAACGAAACAAATCTATCCTTGCGGAGGTCGCAGGCGTCTTTGGTTGACTTGCAGTTCGGGTGTAGGTCGGAGCGTGTGAACACGGGTCGTCACACGGTTCACACAGCACCATTTATTAGTGTGTTTAACCGCTATTGATTCTCCTTAGTGAAGCGAAGGAACAGCTTCCTGGCAAAGCATTGGACATACTTCAATTCGTATTATACATAAATGGAGTTGTCGGGCACATGCGCTACCGACAGTGCCAAACCCAGGCGGCAACAATGGTTGGAAGTGTGGTCATGATCACACCCACAATGGCAATGATGGCTTCAGCTGACGGCTTTATAGCTTGAGAAGGAAAGGCTGTCTAGTTCTTATGTTGGGAAACGATTGGGACGAATGATATCACCCGGAAGGGTGGGCGAATAATAAAGCTCATTAGTAAAAAGAGACATAGCCACTGCGATCAATTGATTCCCTCGAAGTCGCACTGATCCAGCCTGGCTACTTTAATTCAATTCCCCACCGATTGTTGGGAGCTATGACACAGATATTTAAGTACGCCAGAGCCCAGTTGTCAAATCTTTGCCTATCGCTGGAGTAGAAGCCGAATCTACTTCGTCCTGCTATTTTCAATAAGACGTAGTATCTGATAACAGAATCTCCAAGGGTTAGTATAGCACCGGTTAAGTATAATTATGTGCTGCATCGATTCCGTGACTTTTTATTCTAAGTAAAGGAATTAATATTTTTTGAGCGATTATTTAAGGAATATATACGGACACTTGCCTTTAAATTACGTTAATAATTCCTACAATCGTAAGTCAGGGTAGTAGTCCAAAATGTAGAATTGAGAGTAACTAAATCAGTTAAGCTTATAAATAAATTAAACTGTCCTATTTCTATAAAAAGAAGCTGTTCTGCAGAAAATGTATTTTAATAATGAAGGGCGTAATGAAATAACAAACGATCTCCGAACCTCTAACCCGCCTTATAACGACCGCACTGCAGCTATCATAATATTGAAGGTTGCTGCTCCAACTTAGCTGCCAAGTAAAGTTACTAAACTAGAAAGCTAAGCCTAAGAAGTACTCAACTCATCAGCTTAGCAAACTTTGGCTGGCACTTTAAAGCCATCCGTGGAAGTCCCGTTTTGTGATCCACCTACATTTACACCCTCTCCTAATTCTCGCTTAGCAAAGCCAGTTACAAAGTCGCCGATGGGGTACATTTTGCTTGCGGCATCTCCTTCTCGTACTCGAGGAAGTCTTGGAAATATATAACTCCAACCTTCTGACAGACCACCGCTTTCTAGACTATCGAGGCAGTCCGCAGAGCTGGGTCCGCCAGTAAGACGAGAGCTAAGGCCGTGAGTGTACTCGTGTAGGTACACCCCTGGGTCCAGAGCCGAATCATGAAGTCCGGACATGTTGAATTAGCCCAGAGATATACGGCCACCACTTCCATCGGGGGAAGTCACAAAGGAAGCCGAGTTGAAATCGCCTCGCACGTTAATCTTGACAGAGTCACACTCAACACCGCCCTTCCCAAGGTTGTCGTATTGGAAGTTACCCGCCTTTTTGTCCCACCCGAGAGAATACAGAACATCGTGATACACGTTGAGGGCATACCATACCAGCATGACAGTCGCATTTGCAAACGCCATAGGGGTCTGCTTGAGGTCCAGTGGGTATACAAAGGCATAGTTGTGACCTATCGGAGGCGGCTGATCTGATGTTGTGTTAAATCGTCACTGTCCAGGGTGAGAACAGTAACATCATTGTTGCCCTTTGTAATGTTATACCTGGTTTCACCGTCGTGCCAACCGATGGGCGACACAGTGACATTCTGCGGGTCATGAACCAAAGTTCAGTTTTACAAAGAGTTTACCGCGCTTGCCTTTCGCTATCTATCGCAAATTTGATAGTAGCTCTTCCTGCCCGCATATCGGGCTTTGCGGTGTCTACAAATCTGTTCGACACGAGCGAGATTTGCTGCGGCAAGCCGGGAGGAGGGACGACTATGGTTGCGCTGCGTATCTGGCCAGTGTTAGGAACAGTGCAAACCCCAGAGGTTAGAAGGAAATGCGTAATCGCTGGGCTGAGCATCCGCGGCCAACGCTAGCCCTACGTCACGCAGGGGCAGCTACAGGTCGGCCAATCTGCTACTAGTCTACACGACGAAGGCCTGTAAGTTAGCAACCTAGGATGGGTTTATTAATGGTGTAAACCAGCGATTCTCCACTGTAGTCGATCACGGTATGCCAGGCCACGCTATGGCTTCACTCGGTCCCGAATTTCACATGCACCACCTTCAATGCCTGATTGTATAATTAAGGACACAATAGAGTTTCTTGAATCATTGTCAATCCTAAATCAAGATAGATAAGGTATAAATCAATGAATGGTTTCGTGTAATCCCTCTACAGATATGCATGAATACGATTGGTTGAACGAGCCAATAAAGTTCGTGCCAAGTCCCGAACGGAAGTCGAGTCGGAAGAAACGTTACGAGTCGGAGAAAAGAACCCGAGAACGTGTGGGCACGAAAACGGGAACTGCCGATTAATACTCTATTTGGACTGACACTGCACATATGCATGATGCCGAAGAGCCGTGTTCCTGAACCCTGATTCGGACTACTAATAGTTTGCAGTACATATCTCAGTGGCTCGTATTAATCCTAGCCACGGCATCCGTAGGATGATAACTGATGAACGCCTGCCAGTTATGGCTAGTAAGATTTGTCTCTGCATATGCCAATAGTGGGCCCCTGGCACTTTTGCAAGACTGAACCTCGTGAACTCGTATTTCACGTTCCATGTTCGCTATCGTAACGCTCTTTATTCATCAAGTTGCTTACTCCATGAGGAAGGCATGGGCCGCTCGGGCCTCATGATGAACTCATGATCTAGCCCGAATGAAACTACAAAGTTCAGAATGACTATACGAAAAGAGCCGCCACGGCTAACCGGCTCGGCATTAGATACATAAAGAATTGATGGCATCATATTGTAATGTACGTATCCAACCGGGCCTGGTAACTTTAAACAGATCCTTCAGAATACGAAGTGATTTTGGTTGCAACAGGGCCCAAGAAAGAAGGTGGAAATGTTCAATGCAAAAAATATCAAGATAAGCTGGTTCCCTGATGGAACTTTGGGATTTGATTGCGACGTTACAGCTCATAGGATGCGAAGGCAAGCAGTATTGGAAACGTAGTCTTGGGCATTGAAAATTGCATGATTGTATGAGGAGATACGGCAAATTATAAGAGGCCGTTGAAGTCACGGAAATCACTGGTTTCGGTTGCCAAACAACTTCAATTCAAGGAAATTTCAAAGCTATACGGACAAGAACCATCCTTCTCCATTGAAGATGAAGATTACCCTGGTGTTTGCGAGCACCTTTTGCGCCGCAGCATTCGGCCGTCCCTTTGGCGAAAATGTCATCCACCAGAGACGTGGTGCACCTGCTACGCTTATGAAGACGGCTCCCATCGATTCAAACGTCGACATATCCGTGCGTATCGCATTGAAGCAGCGCAACTTGGATAAAGGCATGGACTGGCTTATGGACGTGTAAGTACATTTCGAGTTTACTATATGACTCGGATTCTACTACACGCGTCTGACTAGGTTGTATTGATCATTTCTAGCTCTGATCCTGACTCGCCAAACTATGGCAAACACTATACGGCTGAGCAAGTCGTTGACCTGTTCTCCCCCGATCCAGACTCCGTTGATATTGTCAAAGGCTGGCTTGCTGAATCAGGCGTCAAGGGTGTGACGACGCCTAAGAGTAAGGGCTGGATCGATTTCAAAACGACGGCCAAGAAACTCGAGACTTTACTCGAGACCACCTACCATGTCTATGAGTACAGAGCAACCGGGGACAAACACTTGGGCACAGACAGCTACAAACTACCAAGCCAAGTTTCCCAGCATGTCGACTTCATCACACCAGGTATTGTCACGGACAAGATAGTCCCTGTAGCTGTCTCGGAGTCAGGCGTACAGCCTGGACGACCTCTTCACTTGACGCCAATTAGTGCTGCTGAGGTCAAGAAGCTTTCATCTTCAACCCAGGGTAGGTCTCAGGTGATTCTTGCAGCACAATCCTATCTAAGATTTATCAATAGGTGCCATCGCGCAGTGCGACACACACATGACACCAATCTGCATCAAGGCTCTATACAACATAACGGACGGAACGCTCAAAAACCCCAAGAACAGGCTGGGAATATTTGAAAGTCAGTCCGAGATGTACCAACAGTCCGATTTGAATAAGTTCTACAGTCTGTACGCAAAGAACATCCCCGCGGGGACCGGCCCTAAAGTCGACCTGATCGATTGGGGTAGCTCGAAGCCAGATCCTAGTCAGGCTGAAGGCGAAGCCGCTCTCGACTTTGACGTTGCTGTTCCCATTGTTTACCCACAGGGCACAGAATTGTACCAGGCCAATTCGAATTTCGAATCTGATTCCACTGTGCAACACCTGGGTTTTATCAACCAGTTTTTGGATGCCGTCGATGGCTCGTACTGCACATACAGTTCTCACGGCGAAACTGGCGACGACCCCAATGTCGACGGGGTGACTCCCAATGAGCAGTGTGGCACTTTCAAGCCTGCAAACGTTATCAGCTTTTCCTATGGTCTTGCCGAGTCGTATTACCCGGCCAACTATCTTGAGGTACAATCCCTTACTATGACCTTGTACGTGTCGGTATCTGACGGTAGAAATAGCGTCAGTGCGACGAGTTTATGAAACTGGGCCTCCAGGGTGTATCAATTGTTTTTTCCTCTGGTGACGGCGGTGTTGCCGGCGGGCATGGGTATGAGTGCCTCGGCAATAATGAGACTGTTTTCAATCCGCAAGGGCCCAGCTCCTGCCCTTATGTTACCGCGGTTGGCTCTACTTACCTACCAAAGGGAAGCTCTATTGGTGATGCCGAAGTTGCTACCGATAGCTTTTCTTCTGGAGGTGGCTTCAGTAACATCTGGACAATGCCCGAGTACCAACAGTCGGCCGTGAAATCGTATGTAGTGTTCTTTACTCAACTGCAAACGGAGGACGAGCTAACGGATCGCTTAGTTTCTTTGCAAGCCATGACCCCGGCTTCCCCTCCTATAATACCAAGGACGGCATCATCCCATTCAACACTAGCACCGGTGTCTTCAATCGCGCTGGCCGTGGATTCCCTGATATATCCGCCGTTGGTGATAACGGGGTCATTGTTTTCCAAGGCGATTCTTCCCTATCCGGCGGTACCTCCATGTCTGCACCCATCTTCGCAGCTATCCTCACCCGTGTCAATGAGGAACGCATTCAGGCTGGCAAGAGCTCAATCGGCTTTGCTAACCCCGCTCTCTACAAAAACCCCAGCATGTTTCACGACATTGTTAGAGGAGGGCAAACTGAGGAGGCTGGTGGTGGTGCTTGCGCTGGCAGAGGGTTTTCTGCCGTTCCGGGCTGGGACCCTGTAACTGGATTGGGAACACCCAACTATCCGGCTCTACTGCAATATTTCAAAGGCTTGTAGACCCTTCAATAAATATTACAGTACGTCGGCGGACAGTTTGAGGACCAACTCCAGGAGCGCGGAATCATGGAGGTGGGCCGAGGACTACCCATGCTCGGACGGAGGAATCTGAGGAGCTGGGGGTAGGGAATTTCAGATGCTGCAATTTAGCGCTGTGTTAGTGAGATGTACAGATAAGATAGACTCTGAAGGAGTAAGTAGAATGAGTGCTCGCAACCAAAGAGGGGGCTGGTTTCAGTATAAGCAAGAATCGCGGGGTCTATTAGGTGGGCTGTAGTGTAGACCACGTCAGGAATGACAACTGAATCTCGAACCTTTGAGAACGGAACTGGGTTTCGCTACAGTCTGCCTATTATCTATGAAGCAGTACGTATCGAGAATGAGTCCGGCTTAGTAGGAGACGGAAAAGGCACCGAGACCAAGTTTGTTGGCTCGAAACTTTCTCCTCCCCATATTGTCTTTCATGACACTGTCTACAACCCGGATATTCGCGTTTCCGGCAGGCTGAGCTTCGTTCTGTTTGAGTCCAAGGTTGATAGCTGGCCAATAACAATGATCAGCTAATTCTGAGAAAATAGGCTGCGCCTCCACGATACAACTGTGGTCCTTATGGTCCTGGCACCAACGAGATCCCTTTCTTGAATGTAGGTTGGGCTACCGCTGTTCCTGGTACGGACGCACCAGTTGTTTTAACTCCAACGGCCGGCTGTTTCAATTCACTAGGCTAGGTTATCACGATGAGAACTAGGGACTTTCACCATTCACATACGACGTTAATCATACTTATTGGGGCCATGCCCGCGTTGGTCCTTATTCCGCCGTCCTTTCGGATGTTCGTGGCCCTGTAGCTGGAGGCTAGCTCAAGGAGACATTTTCTGCAACAGTGTTGAATCATCGGAAGTTTTTGGAACTGAGTTGTGCTAAAGACCCTGTCATAGCAGCCAATTAACTCTCAATTGTTGATCCCAAGTAGTTTGATTCAGTTTCTTGGGGGTAAGCAATTTCTTCAACAGCTAGACACACCATATCTTCACCTGGTCCCAGTCCCACTCGACTGCTTCCGCGGTCGAATCAAATCTGAACCTTTCATCCTGATACTCCAGAGACTGCTCGACTGGGACTTTTGTGTACTGTAAAAGACTACAAACTTGTTTGGTGGATGAATCGTTCGTGGAGAGAGATATGGCTTTGATATGATAAGGTTGAACCATAGTCCTGGAAGAAAGAAGACCACTATGCAGTCCATACAGTCCCTTGAAATGGAGGACACACCCAACAGGTTCAAAAATTTATTCATCCTTAGACCTGTCACCTATCGTATTCTTTTTCATTTGTACGCTCAATATTTAATGATCCTGCTGCTCAAGAGCTAAGCATTACTACCCTCAATTTTGGGCATCTTTAAACCCATCCACCCATTTCTTCATATTCTCTACTTGCTCGTAAGCGATGCGCTTTACGTTCTCATTCGCATCCCAATTCGGCTTGTAGTAGTCAGAGCAGTGGACGCCACCAGGGATCACACGAACAGGAAGCTCTGCGGTGCTTCGAATAGGACCATAAGGCCGGTCGACAGAGCTCACAGTGGCGTCTCGCCAAGGGTCAAATTGGCCGTTGGCGTACATGAGTCGAGTCGTGTTTGTTACAGACCAGCCACCGGTGTATGCGTTGATCTGCTCTACAGTCTTTCCCTTTTGGATCCCGTAGCCGTCGGGAAAGAAAAGCGAGCATTGCTTTTCCCAGTAGTGCTTGTTGACGAGGCGGGAAACGATGGTTGGACGGTTCTTGGGTGCTCCATCCTGCCAGAACATCAAGCTTTTGTGAGGTTAGAATGTTTCAGCGATGAAATAAGATGGGAACAGAAGGGAATATAGATCAAACGTACGGTTCGTTGCAAAGCAGCCAGGTCCATTGGCGGTTCCAATAGTTGCCAGGGCTCAGATCCTTATAGGCCACGTTCGACGAGTTCGAGCTGGCAAAGCAAGCAATGTTGTATTCACCCTTCCAGTCATCATAAGGACCAGAATCGCAGTCTAGTAAAAACAGAATGATTAGTCACATGAAAGTGATGACATTCGAGCAAATGGGAGCCTATTCACTTACTACCTGGAACGAGCACATCTCTTGCCCACTTGGCGTAACCCTCGAGAGCTCTGACTTGACCAACACCTTCTGGTCCGGGGACAGACTTTGTAGAATTAGGCCACACGTTCTGGAAAAGTATCAGTTAGCGCAGCCATCCTTCATTTCGATACAGCGAGTCGGGAGTAAATGGAGTGTACCTCGATGTAGTCGCAAAACTGGTGATAGGAATTATACCCGTACACTTTCTCCGAGTAAAACTGAGTCGACTGCCAGGACCATGGTCCATTTTCAAGCGCACTTTCGAAACAAAAATCATGTCAGTTTCAGCCTCGTTAATTGGAGGTATTCCCGCTTTGCATAATTAATACGCACTCTCGGTCATGGGGCGACTTACGAAGCAAAATCGGCATCTTCAAGGCCACTGAGCAAAAACTTGGCCTTCAACTTCTTTTTCTCGGTTTTGCTGCCGTGCAGGAGAATGTCGTCAATGTAGTTGATGACCTTGCCGAGATCCTTGCTGCAATTTCGTGGAGTCGCCTCCATCACGGGCCGAAAGTATTGCCAGAAATCGCCAACAGCCTGAACGACACCGCTAGTGCCGTGATAGGCCCAGAAGGTGCCAGGCTCAACAGACGCGAGCCAGCCAGCCAGGGCACCTGGATACGAGCCTCCAGTGAAGACCCATGGCGCCTTGTCAGGAGCACTCCCGCCGCTACCATCAAACGGCGGCTTGAAGTTGTTGGCGAAATAGACATTGTCCTTGATGCTGTTTTCCAAGGTCAAGTATTGCAGGTTTTCGCTTGTCAACTTGTCGAACGGAGACGACTCGCCCCAGTATCGGTGCTCCATGATGATAACAGCGCCGCCCATTTGCTCGGCGAAGAGACCGGGCAGTCGCGATGAGGTCGGGTAAGTTTTGTTAAAGCCATCAGCGGCTTGCTCTCCAGGGTTAACAAAGATGATGGGGGAGCCAGGTCCCTTCCAGTACTGGGTTCCGTACCAGTACCGTTGACTAAATGTACCCAGGCTGGGGTTGGAGTGGTCGAGGAGCTGGTCAAAAGTACCCCAGCCATTGGTATTGGTATTGTCGGGGACAGCGGTGGCGGCGAGACGGAACTCAGCTTCTTCTTCGTCCACAGGGCCAAGCTGCAGCCCGTGTCCGCGGAAGAAGGTGGCGGATGCAGAGCTCGAGAGTAGGAGCAGCTTGAGAGCCACCAAGTTTGAGTTGAGTCTCATCGTTACTGGTGGCGTGTTCAGGCACTTTCTAGGATTGACCAAGTCTCCTTGGCAGAAGAGAAAAGAACAAAATGCGTCACCAGCGCGCTCTTTTTGTAAGTCAACCACAGATCCGATCATCCGCCGCGACTCGGTTTCGACGTGCCGAACCCGTAAATCGTGGGCTTCCCCTGTGATCCGATGTCCGATCCTCACCTAATAAGATTGAAGCTAGCCAGCGGAATGCATATCTGAGCATGGGGAGATTTCAAAAATCCCCGGCTTTGAGTAGTATAGAGGCAAGGGACAAGGAGCCGAAAGTAGCCTCCTTCTTAAATAGGCCTAGATATGAGTGGACAATGAAAAAAGTGCTTCTGTGGACCGATGTAGCAAACAGATGATTGGTGGAGTGCTCAGGAATACTACTTCATCCCTATCGCTCCTCCCTGTCAAGGCCTAGGTCAGGCAAGATGTCGTGACCTTTGTTGGATAGCTCGTATGACCATTTAATGACCTTCAACATGTGTGTGTATTGTGTATCTGACCCCTAGCCTCCGCCCCTTGCTCCGTACAGTTAGAGGGATCTGGGTCCACTGAGCCGAGATTGAGCCGGGGAGCGAGGAGGGTCTTAAACCGGCCACGCACGCTGACTAAGATCTCGCTTGAGTTTCGTCTCAGGCGATTCTGAAGTAGCCTCGATCGTTGCGTGGATAACATCCTTTTGGAACGGCTTTATGCCATGGCAAAGGTTGTCTTGAGCATGGGACTTATATCCGCATTGGGTCATTGTAATTGTGATTTATGATTATGAATCCGAAATAGATAATTATACAACCTTGTGTATTGAAGGAAGTTGCAATATGGGATCCAGATTTTCATTGTACAACGCGCTTGGATTGACTATTGGCACTGAAGATGTCCACTACAAGACTAAGTAATAAATTCTTTTTCCCTCGGTACTAATATCAGCATATTGTTTCACAGTGTATTGGTGTTTTTTAGCCTTACTTAACATCATCAGATAGATCAAAACCATACAGTATTGTCAAATAGTAGAGATAAATAGTAAGATAAAAATAAATCAGATTTAATAAAAGATTAAAAGAAATACTACAATTAAATTTATTAGCGTAAATCTTTCTTATTTTTATATTATCTTTTGTATAACTATCTATAATCTAGATATTAATCTTTCTAGTAAATAAAGTTCTATTTTAATTAAATTTAAGATTAATAGCTAGCTAATAGTAATAAGTAGCTAATTCTAAGAAATTAGACTTTACCTCTATAATATAACTATAGGTTAATATACCTAGTGCTAATATGATTACTTTCTTAAATATCAGTTAGACTAATACTATTCCTGATTCAGATATAACAGTTATTTTAGTTAACACTAACAGCTTACTGTTGCAATTCACTAGACTAAGTTATCACAATGAGAACTGGGAGTAGTTGGGACACCTGTTGGGGAAAGGGTTGGATGAGGTGGCTTTGGATCGTTACTTGGGGGGTACCGCTGATCGAGTTGGGAAGCTGTCGAATGCCAGCCGGCCCAATGCCCTCTTTATAGATATGTCTCTCCTGTTACTCTCATGCGTCTTCAAGAGCGACTTATGTTTCCGAGTCAATCTCTCGATTTCGCAGCACCGTTAAGAGACCGAGCTGCACATTAGAGAGGCTGTGCTAGGGCTGGGATGCCATGGGCGGGGATTCGCCCACCGGCGGGTAATGTTGTGTTGGAGTGTTCGTGAGATTCCTATGGTTCTTGAGGAATACGGGGCGGGAATTTGCGGGGATCGGCAAAGAAAGCGGACAGAAAGTCGCCGGCGGAAAGCGGATGCCAAATTCGTCTCTCGCAAACCCTGCATCTCCTTGATGCCCCATTGATGCTCGCGCCAACTTGGTCCCAGAGCGCTTATTATCCTCCATTTTCAATTCACTCTCCTCACAAGAGAATGGCTTGCATTGGCTGCACAAAAGTGAAGAGGAGATGCACCAAGAAGATCCCCGCGTGCTCCCGCTGTGTTGCAAGGGACTCCATTGCCGGTATCCTGCTCCTCGAGTCACACCGCCCTACGACATCGTATTCACTGATAACGGGGCGGATTCCGCCGTTCCTGCCCCGAGGTCCTCGGATATCTCTAAGGAGCGCCGTCCTCGTCAGTATCAGGGCCACTCTGCTTGGCCGAGTCAGAGTGCCATACCTTCACCCTACCTCCAAAGCCTGTGGGTTCTCTCCCCAGCTTCATAGACCCCCGAGCACATCATGCATCAGGCTGGTCCAATTGATTTTGGAGACGAGGCTCTCTCTGCCTTCGTCTGTGCGCTGCAACACTGGTTGAGGCAATGGACCACCAACGGTTGTTGTCCCTTCATACACCACCGACTCTACGCCGCTGGTTTGCCGGAGACCATCTAGGATGCGTACACCGCCTTGACTACATATCAAGTCAAGACTATGGCAACAGGATAGATGGTCCTTCACATCGTCGGGGAGGACTGCATAGCCGTGCTCAAGGCTTGGGCACATCAGCTCCTGGATAGTGCCGTCCTCGACGCTGCTAGTCAGGGGGATTGAGCTTTGACGGCGGGTCATCAAGTAAAGTTGGACATGTTCAATCCATGTGGTGCGAATGGATATTCACCGAGTCGGCTCGCCGAACGTACCTGACCGCTATGCTTATCGGCTACGTGTACATGGCAATGAAACAGGGCTGGTCGGAATGCTAGGGGAGTATCGCCTTCAAGGGGAGTTGAGGACTGTGGGATGCTTCGTTCTCTTATACGTGGATTGATAGATTCCACAGCAAGGAAGACAACATGTTTGCCGTCCAATGCGCTGATGCAGACCGTCTTTTCTCCAAGATAAGGCCTACTGATGTCGGTGAGTTTGCCCAGGCCGTCCAGTCCGCCATATTCGGACTGGAAAGGCTTGAGCAGTGGGAGGCGGAAAGGGGAATAGACCAAGGCGTCAATTGAAGTTGCTCAGATGCCATCTACTACGTAGTAGGGGAGAGCCACGCTAGACAAGGTGAGTAGTTGTTGATGCTGGGGATGGTTATGGTTTTATTGCGTTACTTCGGCTGTAGTTGCGTTTCCGCCAATGTCCCGAGTCTTCGGACCATCTGCCAGCTGCTTCTGGATGACGTGCTGCAGATTCTTGGAGGTCTCCAAGCATTTGGCATCGCCGTCTCTCTCTCCGAGCCAGTCATTTCGTTTTGCACCAGTACTCTCAATCTCGCGCGCGTGGGCTTTCTTCGAATGGCGCGAAAGAACCCCTTGGCTTGTACATCGTATCTTGCAGTGTTTGCAAGCAGCCCCCACTTGCAGCGCCAAATGTGGATGAGATACGGAACCATCAGCTCGTGCAGGTAGGAGTTCTGGGTCGGTGAGATGCAATGAGCGTATGAGGGAATTGAGACCTCGGCGAGTTGACTTGGGAACATCATGATTCTCCCCAAAGGTGGCGTCTGACGCGGTCATCATCCGCTTTCAACGCGAATCCGCAATGAATCCATATAATTGCAGGGCCATTAAGGCTTTGTATTTGTATCAGCTATAGGGACATTACTGTTATCATCAAGATCTCCATTGACTTCTACGACTTCTACACGGTTTGCACTGACTATCATGTTAGGAACGGGGCCCGTTTCGCGTTTGCGCTAAACTTGACCAGACTGGGAACGGAGCCCGTTAGGAGCGGCGAAGAGAAGATAGAGTCCTTAGAGCTGTAATTGGTTATGGGTAAAGGACAGCCCCGAACTCGCGATCGCCAAACTTCGCGCCTGGAGGAGCATCTGCGTGCACTGTACCTACTAGGGTGAACAGTACATCGGCCTTTCCAGCATCCTCCCTCGCAGCATTAGCCATTTCGGGGGTTAGTACCGTTGCAATCTGGCCTCCTTCGGCCAGGACTTTGCCAAGGTTCCCAACGCTGCCCTTCTCAGATACAGCGTCAAAGGCATGAATGACATCAGTTCCAGCAGCTTTGCGCAGTTCTTAAACGACATGATCCTTACCCTTCCGATAATCGATAACGGTGTCCCTTTCGACTTGTCAAGCAGTGACTCAACGTAAGGGATACCATTGCCAGCGGCGCTAACAATAGGATGAATATTCGATAGCGTGGCCAACTTAATAGCATATGCTCCTACAGAACTTGCGCCGCCATAGACGACCAATGGCGCCGGGGTTGTAGCAGGCTTCCAAGGGAGAGGAAGGCCGAGCTTCTGGAAGAGACCTAGGGCGGCGGTCATCGCAGCAAGGGGAATAGTGGCAGCCTCTGTGCAGGATCAGTAAGCTACGAGGACAGCAAAATTGCTAGTTCTGGGGGTAAAATAATACAAACCTTCAATAGAAGTTCTTTCTGGCAGTTGAAAAGTCGACTGCGCCCGGGCGATACAATGCTCGGCAAAACTTCCATTCGGAGCACCGATTTCGTGGAAGGCAGCAACCCGGTCGCCAGTATAAAACCCAATAACACCTTCGCCAACATCTTCCACATAGCCGGCGACATCATCACCGTGGTTGGAAGCTGGGGTACCAGGCGCCGCCCAATACTTGGGATACTTCCAGTCCTTGGGGTCCGTTCCCGATACCATGGTCCGGACGAGGACCTGGCCGGGTCCCGGACTTGGCCTGGGAACATTGCGAATCTCAACCTGGAGGTCTTTGTCATAAACAGCTTCTCTCATTTTGATGAAAGGTTGATTGATGATGAAGTGATACCGATAAGCAAGTAACGAGGATAAGTGATGAGGATAAGAACAGGAATTTGCTATAAAGGAGGAAAACTTCAGACTCGGAGTTCACAGATCATGGCACGATAGAGTACTCTGGAAGCTCTGATCACCTCGAAACCCATATGTTCGGCTCACAGCCGTTCGACAGGGAGTCCTGCCTTGGAAAGCAGCCGCTGGGTGGGGGAATTATCAAATCTTGAGGGGAAACATTCGCCCCTCATTGTATTTCTTACCCCAACTATTGTGGGCCGAGAGGCGATGACCTCTGTAGTGGCGTCGACATACTGAGTTTTTACAGTAGGTCGCTCTCGCTATCGGCACCAGAGTATATAAGAACTCGGTTTCGGTCTCGGTAACAACATACGCAAATTGCCTCCGCTTGCCTATGGCTGCTACGAGAAGGGATCTGTTCGACCCGTGCGTACAGTCCACAGCCCGTAGACCCTAAGGATTGCTTGGCTGGGGAAGAAGGGGCTCCCAGAAGCGTGATTGAATGTACTGGAGCTGGCTTACCGGTATTACCTTAAGCTATCCGTGGGCGAGCCCTTTGGGCTGGGCGATTCCTTCTATACCTTTTCATCGTTCAAGGTAAGAGAAGGCATTCGCGATGCTATAGTCCTTCTGCAGGAAGTCTCGACCCCTGCTATGGCTGCTAACTGTCTTTGTATTGCTAGCTTGCTGACCTAGGTGTCGGTTTAGCAGCTATATCTTAATAGCTTGTATATTGAATGTTATCACCATTTCGTCTTCTAATGTCTCAGATGAGGATATCCTCTCCCCATGCATGATCGCGATAGGCAGGCTTGGTACGTAATACTAGACTGTGAAGTCTTGAATATAGGAATGAAATGCGGCTGAATAAAAGAGATTCATTGGCTGTGTCTGTAACGTTATCCACTTGCGTAGATGATGATGCATCGTGCACGTAAGAAAATGAGGACATCACGTAGAGCTATGCCGACAGGCTCTGATTCGTGTACAGTATTGAATTGGTCAAAAATGCCGCCGCATCAGAAAGATCAGATAGAGTCTTGCTTCAGGACGTACTGTTATTGAATGTCGATGAGCAGGAACGGTTGTGGGAATGTCTCGACATCATTGGGTAGGAAGACGGGAAGATGAGGATCCCTCAATCAGACAACCACATGTCGTCATCACAAATCTCACCATACCTTTCTGCCATTTGAAATCCCAAAGTTTCCGGAGCGGACTCGCCATATCGCTGATACTACCACGACAAGAGATACTCCGCCCCGACACTGTGATAGTGCGTTTGTTTCGGCAGGAGTGACTGTTTAGGGACACTAAGACTATGATATTACACCTCAGTAATATACATTATATGCACTATACTAATGTTTGTTTGAACAGGCTCACAGGGATGTAATCTCGAAAAACGCACATTCTACCAAATCTGAAGAACAGATCAAAGATTATATATAGGTGATGGATCAGGTATTGGTTTCAAGGTTCTACATGACTTGATTCGAACATGGCCAAGGTTGGGGAGACAGAGAAACTGGTAAGTACTCACGCACTGAGGTCAAACGCTCTCTTGCTTTCAACCGTCTTGAACTGTCTAAGGAGACTCCGTATCTATCCAAGCGCTTTATAAACCTCAGTTTCAATCTGATTCCATAGCTTCAAAACCTGGGCATCTCCAAAAGGCAAAATCTGTGCGCACACCATCCCTGCTACCCCCCTCTCTCGATCGCACCACCACCAGAGATTAGCCAACCCCCCCCAGTGCGCAGTTCCCTTCGATCTTCCGGTAACGCTACCATTGCTCTGCATGAAGCTTATGCCCCAGCCCTGTGGCGGGTTATGCTCGACAGGATACAGCTCCGAAACAGGACTCGTAAGATCGGGCTTTGCTGCTCCCATACCTTGCCTACTGAAGTTGGGGAATTCGGGTATCTGATTACGGAACATCTCTTCGACTGTTTCTTCGCGTAGAATTTGAGTACCAGTTCGTGGGCATTCGCCAGAGTTGAGCAGAACTGCCAAGATCTCTGGTTCGAAGAGTCAGCCAATGAAATCAATCATCTCATATTCAACGGAAAGGGGACAAACTGCAGTACTCCGACGGGGTTGCAAATATCCCACCACCACCGCTGTTGAATACTTGGCGAACTTCATCCTTATTGTCAAGATCGACAACCAACGGGATACGGAAGAGGTGATCCCGTGGCCTTAGACTGCCGTCATGGTCTCTAGCGTGCATATGAGCCATCCGAGAACGCATGCCCTCGTTCGGAATCATTGACATGTCCTTGATCCCTAATGGTTCGAACAACTTCTCTTTCAGATACTCGTCCAGACTCTGACCCGTGACCCGCTCGACTGCTATGCCCGCCCAATCGATGCCGATCTGGTTTGACACGTCAGTAAATTTTTGTAATCAGCATCATCTCGATAGAACTCACGCCGTACTCCCAACCTTTTCCGGGTTGGAAAAGCAAGGGCAGCTTCATATCTTCGAACCTTCCGGAGAACTCATCCACGCCTGAAGGTAATGTCCAATCTCTTAACCTCTCATTGGAGAAGGTATAACTAAAGCCAGCGGTATGGGTGAGTAGCATTCGCAAGGTTATGGCCCCATCTTTAACTTCAAGCAAGCCATCAGGCCGAAGGACTTTTAGATCCCTGAGCTCAGGACAAAGACTTTCAAGGTGGGAACCGTCGTCCAGGTCCAGAATGCCTTTCTCAACGAGCTGCATACAGGCAATTGCTGTGATTACCTTTGTGCACGAAGCTATCCAAAAGATGGTTTCGAGTGACATGGGCTCTTTGGAAATGATGCCGCGTTTGCCAGCCGCGTGTGCGAACAATTCTTCTCCATCTCTGCCAACAACGACGACAGCCGTTCCAGGCAGGCCATATTTCTGGTCCGTGCAAGTAGCGTCGATGGCACTGCGCAAGTGCCCGAGGTCTTGATGTTTGATCGACATTTCCTCTTCGGTCAGATGTGGCCGAGCGATAAGTCTATGTTGTTGTAGGTTGGTGGTTTTGCAGACCCAACTTTCATGTTGGTGATTCTATCTTCGCAGATACTTCCCCCAAGATAATGAACGGTATTTGAAAGCGCAGAGTATGCAATGGGGTAGAAATGGAGCCAAGTCCCTTTCGGAGTTGCCGACGCACCTACAACAGGGAAATTGATTTATAAGCGACGAGGAAGTCGGTGCTGTGGAGGTGGTTTGTCACGAGTGAAGAAAGGGGTTTGGAGATTGCAAGGTCATTAAAATACTCAGTGTTATCCGTGCATGAGTAGCAATGACCTCTCTTCGCCTCTTGCATTATCAAGTCATAGTCAGAGTGCCTTCGTTGCCGTGTCATCCAATGTGCTCAACCATCACGCCCCATGATTACGACTGGGAGACACCCCCTTTTCAGTCAATAGGTAGAGGAATATTCTAAAATTAATTAAGATAATAAGCCACTCGCTACATGATGCTGGGCAGCTTCACTTATGACTAGGGGTCGGCTTTCTGTAAGCATCAGGGCCTTGCAGGTCTCTTTTGCCAGCGCAGTTCCACATGGTGCTGTCGACCTTCATTCCGACGGTAATTTTCATTGACCTAACCGCTTACCCGGCATGAAAAGTGCCTACACCCTATCTGAGCAGGTTGAGGTTGCCTTGGCCATTATATATTTGACTAGACGTGATCAACTTACCCTTTTCTGATGAGGCTTAGGTGCTCGCGACACCCATCGGCCATTGTATTTTTACTTAATACTAGTACCAACTTGCCTAAAGGAAGCTTCTGTAGTAGTTCTAATAGTCTACGATTTATAATTCTCAAATACGGGTCCAACAGCAAGGCACATAACAGAGTTCTATCCTTTCCGCGTATACGGAGCCTCCTCGATATTCAATGCAAGTTGCTAATAGCTACTCTACTTGAGGCATGGGTCGTCATACTATAGTGGCATTTATTGGCATTGACTGGGAGACTATTACTGGAATGTCCGTTCACTGGGTAATGGATGTTATCTATCAAGAAGATAACCAAGCCGTATTGCGTTATCGGTTTAATGAATCTAGTTTGGCTTTTCAATAAGTCACAGTGGTATCAGAGACGTCTACTATTTGCGGAGTGATGTTCTATTTCGAAAGTCGTATTTAATTCTAGTTCGTTATAGTAATCTGCCTCTTGAGCGCGCATGTCATCCAATACCCCAAGTGATAGTCTCTCCTCCTCCTTTACACAGAAAGCTTTAGGCCAGTGAATTTCCAGCAGGCCTTGAAACCTCTTCCTGTAGGTCCATATCACCGGCAGCGGGGAGAGACTCGCCGATCTTCTTCTTAGGCTCAAAGTACTTTCCCGTTCAGTGTTAGTCAGAATCCCCCTCAGCCACATAACATATGTCTCCACGCCATCTTCCAGCCTATCTAGGGCATCTTCATCGCCGACGTTGGTGGCAACCCATCCAGGGTGCACCAAAGGAAGATTACTGTCAAGACCAGAAACCAGGGATATTATAGAAACAGCAGTTGCATCGTCGCGATGACAAAATTGAAACGCGAAGCATTATAGCTAGGTTCTCGCACCATAACTAGAATAGGAAAGCATCTTGCTTTAGATATTAGACCTATAGACAAAAACCAGACGGGGAGACTCAGCAGTCAAGATAGGAAACATAGAGGGGGTTTTCTGGGACAAGCAATAATGGTGAATCGAATGTTGTTCAGGGTCGAATAATAAGGGCGATCCCTCTATTAAAGCCTCAGACGCAGCTAGCCCTACAAGGTTTCTAGATAGATAATTCCTCAGAGTGGTTTGCTGGCCGAAATACGGTTAAATACAACTAAGGGCGAAGGCTCAACTGCCCCGCCTTTTACAGCGCGTCATGAGTATCTAGGCGTAATAGCGCTTGAGATAAAGTTGAAACGTCAGTATCATGCAGAGGCAGTATTTTCTCGAGACGAAGGTGGTGATAGCGAGCGTTCGCGCTGTGGTGAACTTGCCACGAGAGTGGATTTCAATCTATATCCGAGCCACCGAGCTTTATGTTTGCAATTCGTTGCAAAAATCATACATCAGAGCCAAGAGCTTGTGCCCTCAGGTCGGCAAGGAACAGGTAAGTTATCCTATAGGGTATCGATTCTTGTGCAACTGTCATATTTAGCGATGGGAATGAGAAATCCTAATGAGAGAAGTTTCTGATTTCTATCTAAACGGAGAATAAAGCCGGTCTTTTCTCGCTTCCTTAAGATCCTAGGAAAGGATAGGGATGTTGGAGGTATCGACAATAAAGTTATGAAGGTAGTTATGAATCCAAAAAACCATGCTAAAATATAACAACACTTTCAATCCTTAAGCAGTAACGACGCGTGTAAAACGCATTTAAGGCAGCCACTTTTTTCTGGTTTATCAAGATCACAGATGTTAAAGACAAGAGTTGAATATTAAACCTGATCTGTTCCGCTGTCGGGAATCACACCACACTGCCTTCGACCGTCGCATACCGAGGTGCACAAAATACGCAACTACATACAATTAGTGTCATGAAGATCCACACCGCCTTTCCCCGCACCTGCATCCCCACCAACCTCAACATTCCAACCCTCAATTCAGAACGCCCAAGATGTCGGAGGAACGCAATTTTGGTGTTGAAATGAGCGCAAATCGCTGAAGAAACCATCGCGTCACGTTTCGGGCCGAGATCTCCACCAAAACTGCCGGCTTTCAGGACACCTCATTTGAGATTCTATGTAGGGAATGATGGCTTTGGTCGTGCACCGTGCCAGTTGCAGAAGCGCAAATGGCGAGGGTTGGGGTATCTATTCCCCTGCCTCCCATTTTATCAAACCACCGCACTAATTGAGTTAAGGATGTCAGGAAGGATGTCATTAGATCTGAATCCAAAGGAGGAACAGGTTTACTGGAGGTGGGAAGCAATTAATTAAGTGTCTCTTTCAGTGGCTAGAGGAAAAGAACGAAAAGAATGTGATAAGACCTGCTGCAACAGCTTGGTCTAGGTCACAAAGCAAGACAAAAAATGTACCATCAAAATTAAGAAGAAAAAAAGCATAACCATCCAATTGCTTGGACAGTGCAGAGTAGCTAGGTTTGTTAGCCTAGCCCTGCAGTTATTAAAACACCAACTTGCCTTTCAGCACTATCGTATTGCACGCAGTAATCAAAGCGCGGGGATGGTATACAAACTATTAATTCCTATAGTTAAGGCTTCTAAATGGTATATTTATTATCATTTTATACTTTCTGTTTGATAGCGTACGGCACATTTAATATAAGGGTCGACTTCTCAATCGAGTGTGTATTAATCTAGCATCCCTCCCTCCGGCCCCCTACATTTTCTCGAGAGGGGTTTTATGTCATCTCATGCCCCCACTGACCAAGGTCAGGATATCCATCTATCAGAGATTTCGTAATACAGTGTCAGAATCCAACACAACTTCTAATGCTTGGACAATTCATATACGGATACAGGGGCGTAGTAGGTGGGGCTGGTCTTATTGGTCTTCACATAAAATTTCAATCCAGGAGCCGCCACTTACGATAGTTGGAGCTGCAAATCCCAGCCAGCCTAAGATTTGGAGATGTTACTGTGGGGTCAAAATGTAGCCAAGAGACCGACCTACATGTCTCGCGATAGTAGCGCTTTGCGTAAGACTTGGACCTCAGTATTTTCAGAATTGATGTGCATACTTGGGGGTGAGCTCGTAGAACTGCATCAACATCTTCTGTATTGAGTTGTGTTTTGCGTTAAATACATCTCAGCTTCTCTAACTGACTAGAAATCGCCTTGACACGTGTGGAGAAAATAAACCACATTGAATGAAGGTGTCGGATCAAATGTCCGCCACCCTTCCCCAAGGTGTCACCACCTGGTGGGACTTCGGCTAGAACGGTCCATTGTTGAACCAGCTATCAGGCAAACGAATATAAGCTTTTCTATCTACACTAGCCTAAGAAAAAGACGGGGTATAGAATAATAAATTAGTCACGAAGTGCCTCAAAATCAAGACGCCTCCGCGAGCATCATCGTTCTTGTCATTTCCTTCCATCACTCTTGCCAGTAAAAATTCTCACATTAGCCATCCTGCAATCGAAACCATGGAGCCTCCTCCAGCCCAACCGAATCCACATCCCCTAGGGATGGCGGACGATTTACGAACCCAATCCAACGTGTCGACTACGCACATGCCTCGCATCTTCTCCTTGACTTCTACCCTTGCCATGGCCTTTTCGATCACAAATACTTGGATTGGGTACTCCGCAACTTTTGTGACACCGCTGTTGGCCGGAGGTGGCCCTGCCGTTGTTTTCTGCTTGATCCTAGCATGCGTTGCTTGCACCATCCTTGCTTTGGGCTTGGCGGAGCTGGCATCTGCGTTTCCCTCTAGCGGTGGTCAATACCAGTAAGAACTTTTTTCACACTTTCGTATAGAAATATAGCTGATCATGATTCCCAGCTATGCATCCATGGTTTCGACGGAGAGGTATCGTGCTCCTATGGCCTTTGCCATAGGCTGGATCAGCATTCTGGGTATGTTGGCAATAACACCGCCACTTCGCATCGAATGTAACTCACACAGTCTATAGGATGGCTCTTTGGGACTATCAGTACGACGGTATTCTGCTCTCAAACATCACTGATGCTCGCTTCGCTGTATCACCCAAGCTATGTCTGGACGGCATGGCAAGTCTGGCTGATCTACACACTGATCACGGCTATTTCCTGCCTTTTTATCATCTTGCTTCCTCGATGGATCCCGGCAGCGGAGAAAGTCTTCCTCTTTTCGTCTCTGCTTGGCCTCGTTGTTGCCTTTATCACGGTGCTGGCGACAAGTAAAGAAAAACAACCAGCAAAAGTGATATTTGCTGAATGGGTCAATGTCACCGGATGGCCGGATGGCCTAGCCTTCATCCTAGCAACTGGCCAGGCTATGTATGGCTTTCTGGGCATGGATGGTGCAACCCATATTGCTGAGGAGCTTCCCAACCCCGAGCGGACTGTGCCCAAGGTCATTATCATGATTATGGCCATCGGTACCGCAACAAGCATCCCCTGGACAATCGCCATGATATTCAGTACAAACGATCTCGAAAAGGTTGCCGGATCTGCGCTTCCCATATACGAGGTCTTTCTTCAGGCCATCAATTCTCAGGCTGCAGCGACCTTCTTCACTGTCTGGATATGCTTTATTTACTACGGTGCTCTTGTTAGCTGCTTCGTCACATCTGGGCGACTCATTTGGGCGTTTTCGCGCGACGGCGGTCTCCCATACTCACACATCTTCGCCAAAATCCATCCAACTCTCCTCGCACCAGTCAACGCCACATTGCTAGCTGGGGCCTTTATGGTCGTGTTCGGTCTTTTGTATATTGCATCAACCACGGCATATAATAGCATTGTGGGCTTGGCTATTCTGGCAATAAACCTCACCTGCGCCATCCCCCAAACCATTGTCTTAATCCGTGGACGACACGTTCTTCCGAAACGATATCTCAATCTTGGTCCGGTTGTGGGCACATTTTGCAATATCTTCTCCACACTCTACGTGGCACTGTACACGGTCCTATTTTGTTTCCCGCTTATACTTCCGGTAGCAGCAGAGTCTATGAACTACCTTTCTGTAGTCCTCGTGGGCGCACTCGTCTTTGTTACTATTCTGTGGTGGGCTGGCAAGCGTCACACATTTCATGGTCCGAGCCTTCAGAGCGAAGGCGTTGTGATTGAAAGCCGGGTAGTTGAGGACGGGGCAAAGAATTCTATGTCCCAGTAAACAGAGGGACAAGGAAGAGACTTATTTAGCAGACTCTTTAGGAGATGCAATGTAAATCATCGTTCCATTACTGCGAGTTAAATGTTGACGCAATGATTAACGACTGCTAAGTCCCGAAGAAATCTTTGATTTATCGCTATTCGTATAATCGATGAGGAACAACACTATGTTCAGGTGCGTAGAATTTGGTGATTTCTCTCGATCCTTTGCTCTCTCTCGTCTGTATTTACTAAACTGAGCATCGAATTTGAGGCGACCGTTAAGGCACTATTTTTCTTATTGTAGCTCACATATCATCAAGTTCACCAGGCCAACAATGATTCCTGAGATTGGGTTAAAAAGAGGCCATTATCAGACGATCTCACTCTTTTGTCGGACAATGGCACCACATCTTTTGCCTCCATGTTCTAATCATCCCCACGTGCAACAAGATTTACCCCCATCGACTAGGTTGGATGCCTACACTACACCGCATGAAGAGCACGACCCCGGATTCAATAGCTCGGGGTGTACTATTGAACCGATTGATAGGCAGTCTGGCGGTATCTCTAATAATTGTTTCTCCAATTTCCCAGCCTTGACTTGAACAGGAAGGTAGGTAAATCAGGGGTCGTGCAAGCCAGATGGCTATGATTAAAATGCATCTTGATATGCACGGTCTTGGGACTATCGTTGTGGTGTACCATTCAACGCTGCGGATATACATATTTGTGAACAAGCCCAGACGCCGCAATGAAAATGAAGAATTCCTTGGTCTTTCTTTTTGGTGCTGTTGGGCTCCGCATGCCTGCAACATCTGCTGCTGACATAGCGGCGATACCATATATCGATCCGGCTCAAATTGGTACCTTCAACATGTCCAGTCTGAATATCACCGATCCACCAAATACCGCCTTCGTAACCCGTCATGAGGATGAGCTGTTGCCGAACCGCACAACGCAAGTTCGTCACGGGCTGAAATTGCGCAGTATTACCAAAGGCAAGGAACTCCATTTCTACACTAAGGCCAATGGTAGCTTGCACACCATCGACTCTTTCCTATACCACTTTGGATTGGCAGGTGTTATGATTGTCAAGGACGGCGCTATCCGACTTGAGAGATACCAGTATGGCAACGAGCCGTCATTTCGGAACCAGGTCCAGTCGGTCACGAAATCCTTTGTGTCTACTGCACTCGCCGTAGCGATCAAGCAGAAAAAGATTAGCTTGAATGACAGGGTATCGAAATACGTTCCGGAGCTTGCCCGTTCGGCTTACGGATCGGTCCCCCTTCGCAACCTTGCGGACATGACTTCCGGAATCACTGAACAAAACTCTACCAACAACCCGGACTTGTTCAATGACATTTACCCGCAGGCCAATCCGGAGGCTGTGCTCGACTGGTTCAAAACCTTTCAGAAGGTGGCACAGCCTGGCGAGGTATACAACTATTACAACCCGAACTATTATGTTCTGTCACTGTCTCTCACCCGGGCCATTGGGGAGCCACTCGAAGACTGGGTCACAAAAAACATTTGGGAACCTGCTGGCATGAAGTACGATGGCTACATGCGAACAACTGGGGCCCGCCAAGTCGATGGTCACGGCGGACTAGCCCTGACTCTGCAAGACATGGCCCGCTTCGGGTTATTCGTCCTAGACTCGTTTAATGCCCGGGCCGGACCTCGCGTCCCAGCTGGCTGGTTCGATGACATTTCTGCCGCCAGCACCAGCACTGGGATCCGTGCTCCAGGAAACATCGATGTGGTGCCGCATTCGGGATATCAGACCGGATGGTGGACGATGCCTCGGGGTGGTAAAATGTATCAGCTCGGTGATGATGGCGGGTTTGCAGCGTTGGGAACATACGACCAGGCCATTTACATCATTCCCGATATGAACACAACAATTGTGATGCAGTCTAGTTATCCGGTTCATTTCCCCGATCTCTTCTACTATGGTCAACAGTTTGCCACAGCTGCCAGCCTAGCGTTGAAGAAGTGATGGAATCGTTACAGCTGTAGTGAAATATGACATGTCTAAATTCGCTACTGCAACTATGCTCAAGTCTTACTCTATGCGGCTATGAACTCATCGTATCACTTGAACTGATTAGTCCTTCCCCGCGTCGTGCCTCCCTGGTTTATTAAGCCGTCTCCATGAGGCCACGATACTGGGTGGGGCGTTGTCGGACTTTGACGCCGCAGGCCGCCAAGATAAGAGATTTCATGTTGTCAAATCAAAACGCGGAGCATCCGAAACGGGAAGAAATCAGAAACAGTAGAAAGAGGTCCATGTTCCGTCAATCTTTATGGCACACCAATCTGTCCTCTGACACCCAGCTCGTTCCTCCGACAGGTATTCGTGACTTTTTTTCTTACATGAACACATCATGATTTTGAGGCAGCCATCCCTAAGAGTCGCGGTCCTCCGCAATTATGACACCCCGGCCCAATGGGGTAAGGACATGGTCGAGTTATGGAGGACATGTATACAGGCCATCAGACCGGGCTCCGAGATTGAGGTCTTTCACCCCATCACTGATGGAGTGTTCCCCAATGCCGAGGAGTTTAACCTCATCATTCTCACCGGCGGGGTTTTCAACCTCATATTACCTGATTTGGACCCTTGGGTGGAGAAAACTTTAGATTTTGTGAGGCACACAGTAGGGCTGCAATCCGGCCCCAAGATTGCCGGAATTTGCTGGGGTCACCAAGCAATTTGCCGGGCTATGGGTGGCGGGATTGGCTGGAATCATCAAGGGGATGTGGTATGTATATCTCGTTGATTTCTGTCAATTTGTTGTCTAAAACGGATTGCGAGTAGGTTGGTATCCAGAAGCTTCAATGCACACAGCGGGAATAAAATTCTTTAGTCTTGACAAAGAGGGAGTAAAATCGGGTAAATTGGTAAGTGGCTTCTTGTGGAAAGACTTTTAAATCCTAACTGACGGATGCTTCCTTGGCTCAGGCGCTGCACAAGTTCCACAAACGATCTCTAGCAACGCCTCCTCCTGATTTTACAGCCTTGGCCGAGGGTCACGAAATTATGTTGTTCCTGGACAATAAGATAGTCACTTTTCAAGGTCACCCTGAGATGACAAACATTGTGGCCAAGGGTATCCTCGATGTTGATGATGGAGCGTACACGGCGAAAGCAACAGAAGAAGTGAAGGAAATGTATGCCAGATTTGAGTTACCACATGATGGGCTGCAAGTTCTCCAAAGGGTTATTAAGTGACTAGACGAGTAAATATTCCAGGTCCTAGAACTTAGACGCTTCTTCCTATCTGACAGCTCATTGTGTTGCAGTGAGCAGTTGATGATTCTGTGAGTGGGCGATGACAGCCCAGATAAACCGAGGAATCTAGCCCGCCTACAGTTTCGAGTATCATGTAAACCAAGAGTTAAGTGAGGAGGAGTTGGTTGGGGTGCAACAGCGACTAAGGCGATGGTATGCGGTAACGCTAGGGATGGCAACTTGAATTAATGCAGATTTTGTAGTCCATGTAGCATCGTACATATAAATCTCTAGCTATGCGATGAGATTCTGTTTCTCCTCGAGGATGTTCTTGAGGATTTGCGTATCATTATGCTTGCCTCAACTATTTTGACTAAGGACATGTGCTCTGCTGTTGCTGTCACCTTGGGGCATAAATCCAAGAGTGTTTTGTGTTGGTGGTACAGATTATACTGAACGCAAGATTATACCTCATTGAGCTAGTGTTGAAATCACTGTTCTGACTACTATTTTAAATTCTGTATTACGTGCTTGCACGAGTGTGACGAGGGACTTAGTTCGTAGCTTTTCAACAGCCTGTCATTTCAAGGAGTGATACCTGCCATGTTAAGATCATCCTGTATCCTTTTCATATATTTCCATTCCATTCCAGTCCTGTCCTCATAATTGCATCCTCCTAAGACTTGTATGTATGGAACACCTTAGCAACAATCTGCCACTTTCCGTCCAACTTGATCATAGTGTGGAAGTCGGTGTAGTCACACCCCGCAGCGTCATTCTCCATGTCCACCTTCACAACTGCTGTCGTAGGGGTGATGCCGACAATATCCAGGCGAGTTGTGATCTTCGGCGCATCGCCGTGCTGATCCATAAAGTCATATAGGTTCTTAACAGGGCCGCCGAGAAGAACTCCATCCAGAGTGAGTCCGTACATGGTGGCGTCGTTGTGGAAAGACTTGGCAACAGTTGCGGTGCTGCCGATACGGAGACCATCGACATAGTACTCCTGCACGACGCGAATGACCTCGTCGTACTCAGAGGTAGGGATTGTCTTGATGTTCTTCGACATTGTGATGGCTTTGTTGGATTTTGAGATGTTTGGGTGTTGAATGATACAAGGTGATAAGAGTCTCTACTATGAGAGAAAGGAATTTGGAATACGCTGAAGCCCAGCGGGATATAAATATCCTCTCGATTTCAACTCCAGATGATTGTTTTGATTGATAATCGCCGACGCTCTTCCTCCTCGCTACGATGACCAAGAGTGGACGCGAGGTTCGTCTTGCGGGGGGGTTTCTTCTCCAACGAACTCCACAGTGATAAGCATGATGAGTAGGTATCACCACGACACAAACTTACGACACCCCGGAACTTCTTACAAATGAGCTACCTGGTTCTCCAATTCAGCTTTGCATGGATCTTTAGGGCCGACAGACTGTTTCATGATTGCGGGGATCTAATTGTCCCAACCCGTGGGCATACGCGACACACGGCTTAGAGCAATTGGGTAAACCTAACGATTGATGCCCCTTCTGGCCTCTTTTTTACCCCAACCATTCTCCATGCCCCCCCGTTTCTATGGCACAGAACTTGCGCGGGTTGAACTTCGTCCAATGGACTTCAAAAGTTGGCGACTGAATCAAAATTGTGTCAATACCGCTTTGAAGTAACAGAGGGCGAAAAGACAACTGTTCCCTTACAATGCAGCAGTCTACATCGGTCCCGAAGAAGATGAAGGCGTTGAGGTTGGTGAAGGTAAGTTGGCCGATTCTCTAGCTCTTCGGTACTCCCCAGGTCGCAGCCTAATCAGTCAGTAGTTCAATGAGAATTATCAGCTGCAGGGTGATGTTCCAGTTCCCAGTCCGGGCCCAGGAGAGTTGCTCGTCCGCGTAGCAGCAGCAGGCTTCTGCCATACCGACTACCAAGTTTACGAGGGCGCGTATGGGACCGAACTGCCTTTTACCGGCTCGCATGAGCCAGCAGGGACTGTTGCAGCTCTAGGCCCTGAGGTGCCGACAGACTGGAAAGTGGGCGACCGTGTCGGCGTTCTGAATTTCAGAAAGCCATGTGGCAGCTGTAATGGATGCGAGTGGCGATCTGTCACTGTTGGTTCCCTGGATGCTCGCTACTGCGAGAACAAAACTATGAATGGGATCGTCAAGTCAGATGGAGGCTTCGCGGAGTATATGATTACCTCGCATTATGCCCTTGTTCATCTGCCAGATAATCTTTCCTTTGAGCAGGCCGCCCCGTTGATGTGCGCCGGTGTAAATCGCCCTACTACAAGCTGGCCCGGTCAATTGCTGACACTTATCGCAACAGGCAACAGTGTGGAATGCAATCAAACAGACTAACCTCAAGAAAGGCCAGACGATAGCAATCGTGGGAATTGGCGGCCTTGGCGTTTTGGGCATCCAGTTTGCTAAGGCACTGGGCTATCGGGTTGCTGCCGTCGACAAGTCCGAGGTCGGTCTCAAGTTGGCTATAGAGGTGCCTACAGCCCTAAGGCCTGATATTGTCGTCAGCTTCAACGACCGGCAGGCATCTCAAAAGATCTCGGATTTCGCAGACGGCATCGGCCTCGCTGCTGCCGTCGTGTGTACGGATGACGTGCCAGCTAGCGACTGGACATTACATCGTCTCCAGCCAAGAGGAACATGTGTGGTCCTTGGCCTTCCGGAGAAAGGTTTCACATTTGACGCATTCAACCTTGTCTTCAGAGAAATCGTGGTCAAGGGATCGCTACATTCTGGTATTGACGAAGTCGCCAAGATGCTTGAGGCAGTTGCTCAGCATAATATCGTCAGTCATCTTACTCTTTTACCCCTTGAGCAAGGGGAGAGTATTCCAGAAAAGGCTGCTGCCCGGGCATTCACAGGGAAGCTTGTTGTTACCATATAGAGGTTGATTTGGGAAGAATAAAAGAAGTTCAAGGCAGCACATTATATGCGGATGTACCTTATTTAAAGGCTAACTAATAGAACTTAGTCTGGCCTACGACCTAGGGAATCCATTGGAATATTATTTATAAGATTAGCACGTGAGGTCTGCTAAGATATCGCTTGAGTTTCGTCTCTGTAGAACGCTCTTGGATTGACTACTGGTGTTGGAGATGTCCACCGCAAGATTACCTAAGTTACAATTCTTTTTCCCTCGATACTAATATCAGCATATCTTGTTACAGTTTGTATTGATCCGAGTTCGGGAGATGACACTCAATAATTTATCTGTCAATGAGCCACCTAATACAGTGTCAATGGAGCTGTACCACCTATAAATACGTCCTCTTTCGACCAAATGACCGCCACTTCAAGCTGTTTTATACTTCTGCAGATGTTGCCCCATTAGGTCCACCCACGGAACCGTCCTGACTCCAATGTAGCCAATGTCATTCTGAGGCTGCAGGTCTAGTCTTCTCGCCCCGTCTGATCCATCCAAGGCCCTGGACCTTGACCCCGAGTAATGACGAGTAGTGAGCGTCACCATTAGAGAGGGCACCTTCATCAAGGTCATGCATCCCGTATGCCCTGACTTCCACCCACTGAGGAACTTTTGGCACACCCTACAGGTCTCTGGAGGACTGTCGTTGTTCGGGTGAAGAGATGAGACTTGAGGAGTAGAGTACTATGACGTTTCCCTTGGTGGCAGCTGCAAATGAAGAGACGAGGAAATATGACATCTGAAAGCTAGGATTGGCGTAGTATATAGTTCTGTTAGTAATCGTTCTGCTTTCCCCAGTCGAAAGCAGCCTAGAAGCACTTTGGCCGCCTAAGGGAGACAAAGTCCAGGTGAGAAGAACGAGAATGCCAATTGACACCTGGGCCCGGACAGAAAAGAGTCTTTCCGAGGCCCCGGCTAAGCTTTGGCTGCCAAATGTTTGCTCGAGAGACACAAAACTAATGCCATTGCGCTTTTGTAAGCACCAGCGAGCGATATTATTATAGAAACGGCTTGCAATGGCGGCAAAGAGAATGGGATACATCGTTGGACTCAATCGAGTAAGTTCGAGCACTGATCGTCCGTAATCAGAGTGTTCTTGACCTTCGAGCCGAAGCGTGAGGACAGGAAGCACTATATAATTAAGCAACTAGATGGGAACTTCTTCCTCAATCCGGGACTTAGCGATGAAGAATGCAGGTGCCAATGTTAACAATATCTCCCATATTAACCCTGCGTGCCAGCCGACGCTCTTGGGATGCAGCTCTTGGGGGCCACCATGCCAAACGCCCGGGGCATCGTTGTTGGCTGTAGCGCCAGGTACTACTGAGTCTTGGGCTTTCGGATCGTGAAATGCGTTGAGCAGCAGGGCGCTGGAGATGGGAGTGTAGGCCACTTTGCTCAGACGATAGGGATTGGCAGAACGAACATTTCTGAGCTTTCGGGCTGACCTGGGAGAGTGTAAACAAGTGCTGTGGATTTAAATTGCCTGGCTTTCTCTCTGCAGAACTTACCAATAGATCCAGAGTAAGCCAAGTACGATCAAGATGACTAGCATAGCGCCAACTGAGATCCCTGCGACTGCTCCAGGGCTCGGGACTCTCTCGTCGTCGGAGTTGTCATCGGTAGCGTTGGACAGACTCGCGAAGATGGGCGTAGGGAAAGGCGTGGCAACTGACGTCAGATTATCCGGTCGGGAAGCCTTACCCCCGTCTGCCTCGAGGCTCAAGCGTTTGCTACTGTAGTATCCGGCCAGTTCGGCCGGTATGAGCTTGTCCTTGGGGCATCCCTTCCCGCCGCATGCTTCCTCCTTGCAGCATCCAATAAACCCCCAGCAACTGGTGAATCGCTCATCGCTTTTGTGATCAGAGCAGAAGATGTCGGGGAAGTCATACTGATCACCGCGGCCATAGTCTGCCGCCCGAAGGTTGCCATCGGGACACTTGCCTGCGCCGTTTACGCAGGGGCCGCTCGTGCAGCAACCGAAGAATTCAACCTATGCACCTTCGCAAATGTAGAAACCTCCACCATCAGGGCACGAATAGTTTCGAAAGCTTATGTCTTGGAAAATGCTTGCTGGGAATCTTGGCGGTTGGCTAGGTACAGTCGACTATTTGTTGACAGAAGAGTGTGAAAGTTGGAGCCGAGGAGGGCGGCGGCGACAAGACAAGAGACAAACTTGGAGACCAGGCTGTAGGATTCCCAACGCAACACAAGGCATCATATATCTTGCACGAAGACCTCAGGCAGAAGGGAATTAATCCAATTAACAGGTACAGAACGACACTAGCTGAAACATGTGACTAGAAAGTGCACGAGCTGAAATAACGCCATGGCTTGGCTTTCCGTTAGCCTGCATTATTTCCGTCGGTTTCCGCTTTGAGACAATGGAGTTTTCGGCTGAACGAGAGATATTTCTAGCCGTAGTTAACGCGCCGGGGTCAATCACCGTCCAACCGTTGCGCACTTTGCGTTTTACTACAGCAAACCCATGGTGTTGCCCTTGTGCCCAAGCTAGAGCCTCTAGGCAACGAGTGCGCGAGCCTGCAGGTGAGCTTTCTCGAGTCTGGTTTCTGCAACTGCAAGCAGTCCAAAAAAGTCCGCAACGTGGGCGCTCTCTCAAGCTCGTTCCCTCCAACTGATACTTGGCAACGAGGCAGATCCGGGGGGGAAAGATACCAACACATCTGCCAAAGCCATGGACAGAGCTGAAAGCCGCGCCGCTTGCCCAAACTGCCCCGTCGGGATTATGGGATCATTGAACCGCGAGCAACTGCAGCTAAGTCACCAGTTATCTGCTAGGCTAAGCGCGGTGGTGGAATGCCATGCGTCACTATAATTAATCGCTCGCCGAGCACGAAAGTATAGCCAAGAGCTGGGAGCCGCGAATTGAACCCACCTTGGGGTTTCATTCGAACGCCTTGAGGGGCAACACACACATGCTGTGTGGCGGCTGGGTTTCCCACGGGGTGAACAGAGTCGTTGGGTTTATGTTGTTTTTTCCATCAGGGGCGTCGGGGTTGAGCAACGACGGTATAGTCGTCTGGCAATAGTAAAAGAGGCGTCCAAGTAACCTAAAGCTATTGATGCCCAAGGAATGTAGGCTATTCCAGAGGATGGTCGAGGGTCTGTACCTCAAATCAACCTTGAGAATAAGATAGAGCGCTGATACAGGCTGATGGCAAAATCTCTTGTGGGACAAGGAGTACGAGGACAGGCCAAGTAGTATTGCGGCTCTCAAAAGTCGCTCCTTAGGTTACCGGTGCAGAGGTTGGGTCTTGATTGTTTGTTCTTCCCGTCGTGATTCGATACCAACCGGTGATATGCTCGTGTGCCGGGTCGGCGCCCTTCATTTAGTTGATTATTTACGCAAGTTCGCAGACTAACAAGAAGATGGCCAGGAACATGCACTTGGCAGCCTGTCAGCCAGGAAGTCCTCGTTGCCTAATCGCGTACAAAGTGAAGAAATTGAATATTGAACACGCTGTGACGTCGTATTCAACACAATAATGGCGGCATTGGTCACGGGTATCATTTTCGCCCTTGTGGTCTACTTTTCTCGAGTAACACTATTCCCCTTCACGTCTCTGTGAAGTTTTCTGACTTGATTTACGCCACAACCTTTCTAAGATTCAGTATAAAGCTGGGGGTTTGCTTTATATCAAGGCAAGTAGGGAACTCTGATACAAGTTCAGAGGACGAAGCCATAATTGCTGCTTTTAGAAGCGCCGAACCTTGGAGAAGCTCGAATTTATTCTGAATCATCTGTCCCGGCGACCAATAACACTGAAGATTTGTTTCCCTGATATAGTCAGTATCTAATATTCACTATCTAATATGGAAGGTAATCTGGTCAGGATCCTAGAACTGGTGGGTTTTACGTGAACTACTTCGCTTTGTGTAATGCTTCAGGAGACGTTTGACGTTCAACTTGCACATTGCCTGTGATCTGAACTTATCAGTGTTTTCTAAACTGCTGCATTTGGTGAAAGGTTGGTTACGTTTGCGTTCATTGAGATGTGGTAGCTACAAACTCGCTTCCAAGGTACCATGAGAAGTCCGTGCAGCTAGTATCCAGGGCAGTCTGTAACTTTGGCTATAGATTTCAATGCAATAATATTTTAATACGGAAGTTGGTGCACATAAACTGTTAGTATCTGAATCAAACAGGAGAAACTTAAACGTTGCCACTTTTCTTTTTATAGAAATTTACAGATATGATGCCTCAACCAGAAATCCAACTGTGATCTTTGAGTGGCGCAGGATCGACGGCCACTGAATACTTGCGTATGTCTGCCAACAATTAGTCTACACTGTAAATGGAGTGGTTTGGGAAATTAGCACTCACATCTCGGGAACTATGAATGTTTTGGTTTTCTGTTTCAATCGGCTCTGAAGAGAGGTAAGAAGCCGCTATAAAGGGTTAGTGAGGTCTTGAACCGTCACCAAAATGCAAATGACCACTTACGGAAACCAGCGGCCCGAGCACTGGCATGATCAGAACAACCGTAACCACAGGTTGAAGTGGAGACGGCCAGTCCAGAGTACTGTCGGGATACAAGGATGACATATGAGGTCAGGCTGGAATCAACATAATCCGTGTAGACAGTGGCTTTGCCTCCAGGTGAGTAACCCGTCATGTCCTGGTTGAGGAAGGCAAGGACAGTCTCTCCCGAGGAGCGGTAGCTGTTGAAGACGCCCTGGGAACCGAGCAAGCCACCCTCCTCACCACCATAAAAGTGGAATTCGAGAGTATTCTTGGGCTTAAAACCAGCGTTCGCGAGAATGCGAAGAGCTTCGAGGCAGTTGATTGTACCCGAACCATTGTCATCGGCGCCAGGTGCGCGGGCGGTGGCTGAGCCGGCCGTCGAGTCGTAGTGAGCACCAACGATGACTAAAGGCACATTGCGGTTAGATTTAAAGAGAGCGAGAAGATCGTAGTGGCTTACCGAGGTTTGAGCTGCTGCCTGGAATACGCGCAATAATGGATGGTTGGTTAAAAGAATGAGCAAAGGTTCGGACCTGGATGGCGGAATTGGCAGATGCAATGCTCTTAACTAGGCTCAAAAGCCAAGTCCCGGCCTGAGTGCCATAAGTCGACCGATAGTACCGGTTTTGGTAGCTTGACGTTAAGTAAGTAACGAGTCAGAGATATCTCAAGTAGAACTTGAACCTACTTTGTTAGGGTTGTTAGCCAACTTTGCGGTCCCGTGTTGGACACTCCCGAGATCAAAGAATTGGCCTCGGTAACATGCGTCATGGTTGTAGGATAAGTGACCGCGCGGGCTTCGATAGACCCTTCAGATGGTGGTGTGGAGAGGATCGAGAGAACTTCATCATCCTGATTGCTATTAGAACAGATTGTAATAATGATCGGGGAAAGACAATCGTACCTGAATGTCAGTGATGTCGATGAACTTCGTACGTCTCGACTGCCTGGCCAAGTTGTCCACCTGCTCCTGGGTCATCCATTGGCCTGGATCTTCCTCAGAGGTCTTGATCAGACGCATCGAGCTGCCCTCCACTTTCGTAGTAGCTGGAGCAGCTACAGCAAGGTGAGAGGCTGCCGCCAGGACGGCGACGACGGACTTGAAATGCATAATGAGAGGTAGACCCTTGAGTTGACAATAGAGCTGACAATTTCTCAACGTAGAGGAATTTCACTGGAACTTTGAACGATGGGGATGCCGTCTATTTATAATTCTCAAGACGGCCGTCAATTAAATATTATCCTTGGAGATATTACATTCCATGAATGAGAGACCCCTGCATCCAGCTGCATGAAGAGCTGAGCTGAACTTCCTAAAGCACCACCGCCGCTGCGGATCGCTCCGAGCTCGGATAAGCAAGCGGGAAGATCGAAGGCATGGCGTGGACCACGTTCCTCGGTTCGGAGCTATCTCTACAATGGGGAGGAGATCTTAAGCTTAATACGAAAGCCAAGGCGCTTCCGCGATCGAGCTTCCTGAAGAGGAATAGACCCGGCTATTGAAGAAGGGTCCAATGCAACCCTGCACGTATTCGAGCAATAGTGCCATTCGAGACCACCTCCCCCTGCACTTATTATTACCGATCCGACATGCTACCTTCTCTTTGGTGTAACAGCTCCGAAAGATTTTAGGAAGTTCCAAGGTCATATGAGCTGTTTTAAGTTTCCCGACTAGCATAGTCAAAGGTGCCTGTGCGGAACTTTTGGACGCCAAGAACAAGCACAAAAGATCGTTATCTTTGCCCAATGAGCCAGTAGACAATATCAAGGGAGACTCTTGTCTGAGATGAATAGTGCCCAAAAAAGGTGGGTTTCGTATTCTTGCGGCCAAACTTAGGAAACATGTACTTTCAGCCCTCGCACATCCAGCGCGATCCAACTACCACATAGCGAACCGACTCCTAATCTTTCATATGTCTCAGCATCTCCATGCTTCGGGGCCACAATGAGGACATAGTGCTTCCGTGTTTTCACATCAGGTGCCACTTCCAACTTTTGGCTACCAATTACCACACATTTAATGGCTCGATCCCTAGGCGCAATCACTTTGTCAAACGCAATCACCTTCTCGGCCAAGCCCAAGTCAAAGTCCCTCACTCTCGCTGTGAGGTGGATTCGGCCTTCAGAATCGCCCGTGTGCCAGTGCGAGCTGGAAGTGTTGTTTGCTGCCCACGGGGAACGAATTTGACTGCCATCTTCCCACTGCACACTTGAGAATGGAAGGTCCATAAATGTGATACCGCCCTCGTATCCCATCCAAGACCACGTCGGCACACGATACTGCTGTTTTGGTGGAAACTCGATTGCTTTCATCGGTTCATCGCCCATTTTGGGGTCTCGTTGCCACAGGAGGGTCCGTCCAAAATACCGCTCGAAGATGATGTATCCCCCTTGTTTGCCAAACGCGCGTATTAGTCTCTGCTCTAAACCAGCAATGGCGATGGGTCTGTCGTAAGCCTTTGGGAATTTGAGTGTCGAGTATTGTTTGTAGGAGATTCGTAAAGACGGATTTGGGCCCTCTTGGTTCGAGTTGTTGCAACTTGAGGGAAATTAGGATCGCCAAGGAATGCCGCTTTGTTACTGATTTAATTGTCAGTCGCATAAGTGAGAGGGCAATGAGTGGGATCTAGACGGTTTATAAAAAAGGATTCATACTTTGTCATCTTGCTAAGTGTTTCGCCGCGAATGCCATCACCGCATTCCCTGTACGTCTGCTTCTCGGCAAAGTAAATCGTCCGCCTCGCAAGCGCTCGTTCATGCAGCACCCAGCCCCATTTGTTCAACGTTCCATCTATAACATCGTGCTGAAAGTCATCAATAGCTTCACAAACGAAGAAAGGATCCTTGAGAGAATCTTGAAACTTGACAAATATTCGGTCAGGCCGCTTCTTCAGAAATCCCACTGAAGTTCCTGAAGCACGGCTTGCAGCAATGACGCAATGGGCTGAACTGAAAACAGATTCCATGTGTTTCGCTTCATCCTCGAAATCCCCATCATCGCCCTGGATGATGCAAAGAGAGTCAATCCAGAGAAAGTGAATGCCAAGCTCGCGCGTAACCTTTACGGCGTTCCTGAAGGTGGCTGGAAGTTCGTCATAAACAATACCCCTCTCTAGACGATCGTCGATGTCCTCGGTGGTCGTGGAGAAATGAGTGTGATATTTTACGTCTCCCCATGGATGAGGCAATGCGATGTATCTCAATCCTTCGGCCTTAGACGTGATCCATCATCTTGTATCAGAGAGAAGCACTTTTGTCAAGCCGTTTCGTCCAACATCGATCAATCTTGTGGGTAGTCTTGAAGCCATCGGCCTCGGATTGTCTGGAAAGCATTTGGTGTGCTTTTCGCAGTCCTCAAGCCACCGACGTAGAATTGTGTAATATGCCGGACTGTCGATTCGAGGTAATACTGGTAATCCAAGTTGGATGTCTTCAAGGTGGCTATTGGAGCTTGCGTTATTGGCTGAGAATTCGTCAGTTGGTAGTAAAGGCTGGATCATTTGGTAGCGCATACCATGATTCTTGCAGATGGATAAACCCCGAGTAAGTGCACCGTCTATCGCCAGGCCTGATCTTAGACTTCGGAGCTTGATGGGATTTGTCTCACCAATAGGCATTCGTTTAGGAGTGTAGGTATTTAGAAGAAGCGCACAAAACTCGCAGTTCTGTAATCTCATCCTCAAGTCGGTTAAAGTCTGCTCAAAGAGGAAATTGACTCCCTAAAAGTCCAGTTGCTAACAGCAATTACATAAGAACGGAACCTAATAAGTTAAGATACTCAGATCGCTGATTTCTAGGCAGTTAAATAACTAGAAGGTGAAAGTTTTATATAAATAGTAAAATAAAAATTGAAGGAATTAAATAAAGAATTAAAATAAAAATCAATATATTAAGAGGTTAGAATACTCTAGTATATTAAGAGGTTAGTGTGCTCTAGTATATATATACCCAGAGGGGACTAGAAGCTTAATAGTAAAAAGAATTACTAATAATAGTATTAATAATACAGACTATATACTCAGTCTATTTAATGGTTAATAGTTACTTAAATAGACTAAGGTTTCTAGTCCAACTGGTTACCTTTCATAATATCTTACAGCTAAAGAATTAAGAACTATAAGAACCTAAGGGAACCCAGTTGCCTCCAGCAGCAGCTGTAAAGCTAGAATCAAAATATAGCTTTATAACTTTAATATTACAGCTTAAGTTAAAATTAAACAGTTATAACTAGCAGAATTATAATATACCCACTTTTTCTATCTAACTATTTATAGAGTATTATATTAAGAATTATACCTAGAATTCTAACTTATTACAATCTAAAGATTATTATAATTTAATACCTTATATAAAGCTGTAGAAGAAAATACTATATCCAACTAACTCTCCCACAGACTATTCCGACTGGCGTAAAACTGCCACAGCCTGCCAGTTATCACCGCCAGCCTACAACCTACCAGGTGGGCCCCGCCTTCCACCGCTTTCCCAATACCATCCTTCTTCCTGTCTGCCTGCCCTCCCACGAGATAGCTGGACAGAGAGGCTACAATCGAGAGTGAGGCCAGCAGGGATAGTGTAGAGTAAGCCCCATATCGGTACCAGAGATGAGTCTGACACGGTCATAGGAAACTTAAGTTATAGAAACACGCCTATAGAGAATCAAAAGCCAAGGAAGGCAGGCACTTCGTGGTGATGGAGCCATGGGGCCAGAAGCAAGTGCCTGCCAATCCTTGTCGGCTTCTGTCGGCTGCTGACGGGCCGTGACAGTTTTTCCCCAGTCCGAATAGACGCACGACCCATTGGGAATAGGTGTCGCCTTTTCCACCGAGTTTTGTCACTCATGTCGGAGTGAGCAACCGTACAGTGGGCCCGGCTCGAATCACGGACTAGAAAGAATGATGGTGCCTGTCTCACTCTCATGACGATACGCTTGTTTCCTTAGATTTAGTGGCCTCTCCCGTCCCCCTCCGATGGCTGGACAAAGATCCATGGTCTACCACCGCCCACGGTGTGCGCCCCTTTCCACACGGATTGCCCCGTCCCTCTCCGCCCTTATATCCACCTACTTAATCAAGCATGTAAATACCATACAAAAGCCTTCCTCCATCATGTAATGATAGGTCCGCGCGTGACGGCAGACGCTGTCAACCTGTCTTCGTGATACTGGAAAAGCGCGTCCCGGTCCATGGAAGTGGGAATGTTTTTTCGATTGGCAGCGTCCTTGGGAATGTTCATAGCCCGAAAGGGTTCAATCAAAACAAAGGGCTCAATCAGGATAGCTTGACCAGGCCGGTACGGCTTCAAAGACTTAAACTTCTTGCGTCCCACTGTATAATGCTTCCTTGTGTTCCCCTGTCTTCAGCTTGCTCCTCTAGGAGACGTACTTAGCGTCCACAACAGGCGACCGTGGATTGATCGATCCCTTTCCCTCATCTGCAGTCTGGGATAGTAATCGACGTAGTAAATGATCCGTACTATTGGGAGCGCTGGGTTTGGTCGAGGGGAGACCCTATTCGGATGGTTTGCTGGTGGCCTGACGGAATCTGGGAAGGGGGGAATTAGAAAGCAGGGGGACGGACCTTAGCACGGACGCCATCGTTTTAGGTGGACTAGTGATTAAGGGGTCTGCTAAGAGGACTGCAATCTCTACCCCTGTGGCTTGACTGAGGATTGCACCACGCAATCTCGCCAGGAAGCCTCAGGTACATTTGTCTCTGCCTTGATATCTACATCTAACTTTCCCACTTCTCCGTCATTTTGTCGTGTTCTTGACCCGTTGTCAAGCAGTGCCATTATGTGGCCTTTCACTCAAACGAAACCAGCCCAGCCGGCAACTATTCCAACGGACACAATCATTCCACTACATTTTCTTGATGATAATGCCGTCCATCGATCCATAATTCTGGACTTAACGCTTCGTTTTGATGATGCTCTGGATAGCGAAACTCTCAGGATTGCCTTGGCAAGATGAATGGAACTGGGGAATTGGAGGAAGCTCGGCGCCAGGATGCGGGTTAATGTAAGCTCTTCTCCAGTGCCAAACAAATGGCATGTCGCTAATCAGGACGCAAAATAGGAGGCAGGCAAGCTGGACTGCCACGTTCCAGCAAGCTTTGATGAGTCAAGGCCAGGCTTCTCGTACAGCCATGTGGAATATGGCACAAACATAGATGATCACCCTGTCGCATCTCGACTGCCCAAAATGACCAGTCGTCCATCGGTGCAAACAAACCCTGCAGACTTCACATCTCTGGTTCGCCGTCCGGATGCTCCAACGAAGCTTGCGGATTATCTCTTCGCCGACGAACCTATGCTGTGTGTCCATGTTGTGTCATTCGATGACGCGACATTGGTGTCCTTGTCATGGCCGCACACATTCCTCGATGCAATGGGGTTAGCAACGCTACTGAACGCATGGAGCCTGGTCCTGAATAGTCATGAGGACCGAATACCCCTTTTCCACGGCTTCGATGCTGACCCACTAGCCACTCTTGGCTCTACGTCAGTTGAGGAATCTGTGCTCGCCAACCGCCAGGTAACTGGGCTTGGCATGCTCGGTTTCGTTGCTCGCTATCTGTTCGAGCAGGTGTGGTGGCCCAAAGAGGAGACTCGCGTCGTATGCTTACCACATTCATATTTGCAAGGCATGAAGCAGACAGCTATTCAGGAGCTCGCCGGCTCTACGGGTGAGAAACCTTTCCTCAGCAATGGCGACATCATCTGCGCCTGGTGGACTCGGCTGGCAGTCCGGCATTTACCCCGAACATCAACGAGAACTATCTTCATCTCGAACGGTTTTAGTCTACGAGGCGTGCTAGCCGAAGACCTTCTGCCGTCCGGCACTGCCTACATGTCGAATGCTGTTTATGCTGTTTTTGCCTCTGTGATGGCGTCCGATGTCTTCAACAAGCCCCTCAGTTATGTAGCATCCCATATACGACACTCCATTCGAGAGCAAGGAACACGGGAGCAAGTGGAAGCCTTCGCTGCGCTCCTCAAGACTGCAACAGAGGCAACCGGACGGGCTCCCGTTTTCGGCGACCCGAGCATGCAGATGCTCAACTTTAGTAACTGGACGAAGGGCAGATTTTTTTATGTCGATTTTTCTGCTGCGGGTGCGCCCCGTGATCTTCCGCCCACCAGACGACCTAATGTGGCTGGGAGGCCGACATATGTCCAAGTTATTAGACACATGAATGGTTTCTCTGGCCGGTACTCGTTTCCTATTTTTGGAAAGGATGCGGCTGGGAATTACTGGTCGGCAGGTACTTTGCGCGCGTCTCAATGGCCGGGAATCGAGGAGGCTCTAAGGGAGATGTAATTGGAGAGGGTTCTACTCAAGTACCATAGTCAAGGCCCCGTTCCCAGCGCGGTGGCAGATACCGCCATTGTAGAAATTAGTGAATATGGTACACGCAATGGCGTCTTGATTTGTACCATAATCTAACTTACATGAGACGCGAGTCTTGCTGTGTCTTTTTGCTGTTGGGGCTGGCCTCTTGAGAAGAGACCCTGCCGACCACAAAGAACCTCGTATCATCCACTGGAAGCCGACCTCTTCTTAGTCACGTAAAAGGGTGCTGATGCTGATGCTGACGCAGATCAATCAATCCTTCTCGTCACTTTATTCCGCGTCTCTCACTCGCTACCTTTACTTTCAGCAGGACGCTGTGCACTTTGTTATTCTAGCTCACACAGCATCTGTTTCTGTTATATTATGCTACACTGTCTAGCAAAATACAGAGTTTCTTATCCTGACTTTGAGAGGGGTTGGTTTTAGCTACACTTGTGACAGGCGACCCTCTTCTGCCTCGTACTACCACTCGAATCTCGTAGGTTGTTTGTAAAGAAGTCGACCAGCTTCGGGACACTCTGGTCGGTATGATCATAGAGATCGATATGTGTCAGGCCAGGGATGATATACAGTTCCTTGGGTTCTTCGGCTTGTTCAATAGCGCGCTCGCTGAAATACAGTGTATCCGCGTCTCCGCCAGCGATCATCAGCAAGGGCCTGGGCGAGATGAGATTGATGAATAAAAAGGAGCGGTACGTCGCTAATAAATCGATACTCCGCCATAGGTTCAAGTTAGGTGACGTAGGGACCTGTCCACGGGGGGTCCGATAGTAGTCGTAAGCTTCTTGATAGAAGATGGGTAAGTTGGCCGTAACATCCGCCAGATTGTGGGGCACAATATGGGTCTGATTTGGCGCCGCTCCAAGAGCTTCGGCAGTTCGCTGACGACCAGCTTCCGCCAACTGCACATTCAACCCAGGCAGAACCGGACCACTATACCTGCCGAAGCCCTTGGCATTTAGTACTCCTAAGTCAACGGCGCTGACTGTGGCTACGGCCTTGATTCGTTTGTCCGTCTGCGCGGCGAAAGGGACGTAGCCTCCTGAAGCACAAACGCCTAAGGCTCCAATATTGTTGGCGTCGACTATTTCCAGCGTCGAGAGGTACGTTACGGCGTTCCTAATATCGTTCGCACGTTGGTATGGGTCCTCTAGATGACGGGGGAGGCCTCCGCTCTCGCCTTGGTAGGCCGCATCGAAAGCGAGTGTCATGAAGCCGCCCTGCTCGGCAATCTCGCGCGCATATTGCCCGGCAGTCTGTTCTTTGACTCCTCCTCGGGGGTGTCCAACCACGATGGCTGGGTGTTTGGTTGTATTGGTCGCCGAAGAGTTGGCTCCTGGGACATAGAGATGAGCTGCGAGGGATATTCCATTACTCTCGAAATGAACCCATTCGGGTTCCAGAACTGCCATAACAGCTCCATGAAAGGCTATATATGGAATAATAAAGGCATATCTCAAAAAAATGGCTTGGCAGAGGCATACTGCTTGATTCAAAAGGGTAAATAGGCGGTTACAAGTAGTGGACGCGGATTTAGGAAACAAGATCTACCCAGGCCATCAGATAGCATATTTATACACTGATGGGAAGTATAGCACCCTTGCATTCTGAATATAACGGACTTAACGGATACGAATAGAATCAAAAGAATCCGCAACGATCACACCTACAGCAGCCTTTACGGAGTTAGGCAGAAAGCTTAACTTACCCGAAATATAGTGGGGATAAGCAGGTCATGCGATGAGGTGATCATGAACGATTATTAATACACCCCACCCTTCCCATGAGAAAGCTTTGACAGAATACAACCTCGATAACTATGTAACTGTTGAGTCTATACCTGGCACCCAATCAAATCTTCTCTAAAAAAACCAGACACTCTCCAGAGTCACAACATGAGTGTTTAGGGAGTCCGAAACATCCAGGCTGTCTTTGGCACCATGGCCATCGGCAAGGCAGGTTAGTACAGAAAACTAAGTTGGTGCTTCGTCATCTCATTTAGGCGGCCCTTAGGTGGCTGGCATATCACTCAGCTCTGAAGAAGGATTTGGGTGACGCAGTCGTTGTGGGTGCGAGCCGTAAGACGCATCTGGAGGGGAATGTAGCTGATCTGGGCAAGGGATCATTACCGGATGATGTCTGGGGGGGTTGGGTGCTGGATGGGCACACGCAAAGGTTCTTCCACTGAGATACTGGCATTGAATGGGGGTTATCGAACGATGGGCGTTTCCGTATCACCTGTAAACGAGAATTTGACCGCTGAGTGCCGTTGGGTTTCTTCTTTTTCCTCCGTTATCCTTTAGTAGTGCATATTATTACGTTGTATCCACTGGAACTTTTTGATCGTGCAGAACAGGGTATTAGAAAAGGATGGCGGGGTGTGAAGGATGATTTTTGCAGCGGAGGGTGTATACTGCCTAGCTCCAGGATCATGTAATGGTACGACTCCCACATTAGAGGGGATACATTGAATGGAGACAAGCTTAAACCTTACCGCAACATACCGAGAAATGGTCCACATACACAGGGAAATGCAAGATGATCGAGAGCTGCGAGTCTCCGACAGACAACGGAGACCTCTCCGCCGGGCTTCGCCAAGCCCTCCAAAGATTGAAGAACCTAGGCGTTTTATACCAAAAGAAGAAAAGCCGCCGGGAAGAATGGCCCGGTCAGATTGATCTCGTACAGCGTATTGGTTGCGGCGTCTGCATATGTTGCTTGTAAGGCGGTGGGCCCGGCGGTGGGCACGGCGGTGGGCACGGCTTCTTGCTCTTGCTACGCCTATCGGATTTACAGCAAGCCGTGCCCTACCTCCGATAGCGTTCCACTTCTTGTCGTCTGGGGTACTGTTCTTGGCAGCTTTCTCTGCCGATGAGTCTTGGCGATATAAGCCGGGGCTCCAGAATGGCTTCTAGGCGTGGTGGCTGAGCCAGAGCATACGTACTCCTAATGCAGCCCCATCTTGCAGTAGAGGGCATGCTTGGAGTAAAAGTGCCGCGCGTTCACCAAGACCAAGCACCGTTTTTATTGGTCGCCTGTGAATCTGAGGCTCTTTTATTCAGCAAGTGTACTCACAGATTTATAATGCCAAAGAGCGGGAGGGAATCAAGATATCTTCAATAGATCGGCACGGCTGGCAAGACATGTTTGGTTGGGATATCAGTATAGGCAAACTTCGTAACGCACACTCATCCATCTGGTACTTTATTTGCCATATCGGCGGTATCAGACGGTCTCGCCTAGCAATGGAACTGTTGCGCTTCGTCGCTGCCATCATTCTAGTGATATCTTGGGTTTCGAGTACCCCACAAGGTAAGCTCAATTCCACCCCATCTTTATCCCACTTTCACTCCAGTGGCCACTAACACCGGATTTATCAGCCCTGTCCATTGCGAGCATACCACATCATGTCACTTGGATAGAAAATCTGTCGCTTGTAACGGCATCAGATGAGTTTGATGCGTACTCCAATTTTGACCTATTGTTCAATCTGCACGGAATAAACATGAAAATAAAGCTGCGACTTGTTCCAAACCAAGAGGTGCTCTCAAACTCGGCTTCAGTGCGATTCCTTCGACAAGATGGGAGCTTCTCCCGCGCCGAACCCATCCAGAGATCCCGTCATCTCGTCTTCAAAGGCAATACTTTTATATATGACTCGGCTGACAACCGATGGAAAGACGTTGGAATAGCCAGGATATCGGTCCGAGAGCACCAAGACAGTCCTCTGTTCGAGGGGACCTTTACAATCAACGCCGATCGTTTCCACGTCCAGATCGATTCTACATTCCGCAAAACCCAAACTGCAAGCTATGCTTTGCTGTATAATCCCGGAAAACCGTTCCTGCTAGCTTGGAAAGATGGTGATGCTCATAGGCTTGAGCGTCGGGAAGAAGCCAGCGATGAGCTGAAGTGTGGGTTAGACGACGTCTCCAACGCAGCCCGGCACTCTCTGCCACGCTCGCCTGCTCGTGGCTTGATGGGAGGATCGACAATGAAGCTTCAAGAACGGCAAAGATTTACCGGAGACCTCACAGATACTATTGGCTCTACAGACGGATGCCCATCGTCAAGGCTGATTGCGTTGCTGGGCATTGCGGCCGACTGCAGCTACACTGCAGACTTCGCTTCCACCGACGAGGTTCAGGCGCATGTCGTGGCACACATCAACGCAGCTTCCCAGGTCTACGAAGACACCTTCAACATCTCGCTGGCCATCCAGAACCTCACCATATCCGATTCAGACTGTCCCTCTTCCTCATCTCAGTCAGACTGGAACATCCCGTGCAGCGCCAGCGCCGATACGCGAGATCGTCTGAGCCGCTTTTCGCAGTGGAGAGGCGACCTGAGCGACGACAATGCCCTCTGGACGCTGCTGAGCGGGTGCCGCACCAGCTCCACGGTTGGCATCTCCTGGCTCGGCGAGGTGTGTCGGCAGGGATCCAGCTCGTTCCAGGAGAGCGGGACGACGCAGACTTCGTCGTCGACCAACATCGTTCTCAGAAACAGCCAGGAGTGGCAGGTCATCGCGCACGAGATCGGTCATAGCTTTGGCGCATCCCACGATTGCACGGCTGATACTTGCAATGACGGGACATCTACGCAGGGATGCTGCCCGTTGAGCACGACTAGTTGCAACGCAAATGGACAATACATCATGAATCCTGCCACCGTGTCTGGGGTTACGAACTTCTCGCCTTGCATCATCGGCGCGATTTGCTCATCCATCGGCCGCGGCTGGATCGACACGAGCTGTCTCAGAAACAACGACGAAGTCACCGTCATCACGGGTCCTTCATGCCCCAACGGCACAATCGAAGAAAACATCCCCGGCTGCAGCGTACAGGCTACCTCGCTTCCGACGAGCGGCGGCGATGACGATGACAGGCTCGACAACGACTTTGGAAGTAGCAACGGCTCTGACGAAGACTGGTTTGACGAAAACAGAACCACAGTCATTGTGATTGCTTCGGTTGCGGGTTCAATTGGCCTTGTTCTGGTTGTGTGGTGTATCTGCTGTTGCGCCCGACGGAAGCAGCCATCAAGGCTGCTTGTGAAGCAACAAGGATTGCCCCCTCCGCAAACCGTGCGTTATGCGTAATGATTTCATCAAAAATTTCATTTTTTGGATATGATTCGGTGTTCACGGCTCCTCAATTTGGATCATCTGTATCCGTTATGAGAGGATAGTTTCAGCATTTTACAAGTGTGCATGACTGGAACAAAAGAGAAACATGTACATACTGCCAATCATTTTGGCTGCTCTCGGTATAAAAAAAGATTGGAATTTTATTCATCGCTACGTACTTGTCTCTGCCTTCCCATAATGAGGTCGCATCGTGGTCCCTGTTGTTCGCCCTCACAGAACCTCCACAGCCCAAAGAATATCACTCGCACCAACACTAGCCCAAGAGTCGGTCGCCGCCACGGGCCATGCCTACAACGGAGGCGCTAAGGGATCCGGATGGACCGCCTTCAAAGGCGTCATTTCCTTCCCGTAGCTTTCCTCGATGGCCTTCATCAACCTGAATAAGATGCCCGGCAGTCCGGCCTAGCTGATCAGACCATGCCCCTAAGGCTGTCATCCCTATGTCTCTGTTATTCTACGCGTCCGTAGGGATAGGATCAATGCTATCAACCGGACCGGGAGGGATAAGGTTGACATCATCGTCCTGATCCTCATGGTGGACATCATCCCAGGTTAGGGTTATCAGACTGCTAGCCGCGTTTTCTCCTACTAATGAGTGATCCGGTTATGGCTCTTCCACCTGGTCCAGCAGCCGGCCTGGCTCATCCTTCGTGACCCTTAGCAGGTCAGCTTTTAGCTGACTAATGTCTCCATTGAACTGCTCGTCTTCGTTGAAAATAACATTTCTAGTAGAGCTAACCTTCCAGGTGGCCGGGTTCCAGATCCGATAGATGTTGGTTGACTAGTATCCTATAAGGAAGCCGATCAAGGTGCGGGGATTTAGCCGCTGCCACTTGTTGCGGCCTTTTAGGGCGTCTTGGGTCATAGCAAAGGCCTTAGATCCGTAGGCCCGTAGGTGGCCTAGATACGAGACCTTCCGTTCCTAGCCGTGACCATCGCGCTAGGCTATTGCTGTGTGGAACCGGCCAATTTTATTATTTAGCTACTATTTCTTTTTATACTAAATATAATACTTACTATTTATCTCTACTATTTAAGAATATTATATAACTTTAATTTATTTAATAATATAAAGTAAAGCTAGAGAAAACTAAATAATATAACATTACTTAAATTACTATTAAAGTTTCTATAAGATTTTATAAAAAGCTAGAAATATATTTTATAACTTGAATATACTAGTTATATACTGACTATACTTAAGCCTATAATAATACTATAATAGCTAAGCTGCTAATCTTACTTGAATTAAATTTATATCAGCTTAAAATTAATAAAATTTACTTAAGATGTGAAAGGCCTCTAGTGAGTTGATTCAACTAACTAGTCCCTATGCTGTTTACTTTCAAGATGAAGAAAGGAAAGAATCTAAATACAAACTGGGTGCGTGAAGACGCGTTATATCTTCTTTAATATAGAAGATTCGAGAATCAACTCGATGGCGCTGTGGAGAAGAATTCGGGCTTGGCGGCAGAGCCGCCAGCCAAGTGGGCCTGACCCGTTACAAAGATATACCGGCCGATTTTCATCTCTAACTTTATTCCTTAAGGCTCTTCTGGAAAGACCGCCTGCAGTTTGCCTCTTTTATTTGTGTCAGTAGTGTTAGCTGACCTCCTCTTGCCCCGCGCCCGGCCTCTAAAAGCCTTTTGTTCCTTAAGGCATAACTGTTACAAGCAGCTACAGACGACCTAATAAGCATATAGACTTGGAAAACTTGTTCACTTCTCAGAAAATGGAGTTTTTTAACTTCAAATAAAGATACGTTATCAGACATGGAGTATACTTTTGAACTTTATGATATGAAACCTGGTACTTTGTAAACTTGAACCATTCGCTCCGGGTTTCTATAGTTGAAGTGCTGACCGTCGCACCTTGGGGTGCATCCAACCAATTCAGGGTGCATGTGCATGCGAACCATCAACTAGAAACGAATGACAGCTTTGATTTCCTCCTTGTTAGTAAATCGTCGATATGCATCCGGCGCTTCCTCAATCCCAACCACACTGCTGACGATGAAGCTAGGTCGTGCTTTCCCCTCGTTGATAAGCCTCACAAGCTCTGGTGCCACCAGTTTCACATCCACTGGTCCGTTTCCCCAACTCAATCCCTTGAAGAAGAAATCTGAAATAGGAAATTCAATGTGGGAAGGGATATGTGTTCCTGTACGGCTTTCCTCGAGGCCATCGAGGTTCTCATAAACGCCAACTCCACCTAAACCCCCATTGTACCCGGTGACTGCAACCATGTTCCGGATGACGATGTCGGTTTGGATATCGAGTGTTGCATTGACTGCCTCGAACCCTACTGCGTCAATCGACCGTCGAACGCCGTCTGGCTCCAAGGCCAAGATTTGCTCCACCGGGTCGGATGCAGTAAAATCGATAGGTATAGCACCAATAGAGGCCGCAAGTGCTAAGCGGTCCGGAACGTAATCGACCACATACACTTTCGATGCACCGCGAATCAGAGCAGAGTGCGTGGCAAGGAGGCCAACAGGGCCTGCGCCGAAGATGGCCACTGTGTCGCCACTTTCGAACCCAGCAAAGTTGAGAGACGTCCAGCCCGTGGCAAAAATATCACCGACGAACAAGTAATCGATTTCCTGGGTGGAGTTGAGGGTATCCGAGTCGGGGATTGGGATCAAGTTGTAGTCGGCATGGGGAACACGCACGTACTCCGCTAATTGCCACGTAATGCATTAGTTTCAACACTGTACAACTGAGAGGACTCCCGGCGACTTACATTGGGCGCCACCCAACTGGGTGGCGTACCAATCCATTTCTTCCGGTACCATTTCGAACGAGGCAGTATGCACTCCATCTGGAACGACGACGTAGTCCCCCACTGAGACTTCGTTTACTGCATTGCCGATGTACTCGACAATTCCCATGGCTTCATGGCCAAGACTCCACGCGGCATCCTGCCTGGGAGAGTATCCATTGGTGATATGGATATCCGTTCCGCAGATGCCTGCATATCGAACGCGAACGAGAGCATCCGTGGGGGCAGTAATATTCGGGACGGGAAGGTCCCGAATAGCAACATTTTGCAATACTCCTTCCCACATGACTCCCCGCATGGTGGATTTTAGTGTCGAGTTGTGTGCCATCATTTTGTATTAGATAATACAAGTTAGCTAAGAATAACGATACTATAGAAAGAGAAGAAGTTTGATGATGCGATGAGGTTTCTTGCCTTGAATCAGAAGCGACTTGGAGGGGTATTTAGATGTCGCGACTTCTAGTCGACGAGAATCACGCTAGCCTAGTTTCATTCTGGCGAAACTTGCCAAGGCCGGACGGAGCTGAAAGAACAAAAGACTGGACGGGGCTTGGGATGATTGTACACGCGGCCGTAGGCGGGGAGTTGAGATTCATTGATTGATGCAGCGGGGAGGGAGGCGCAGCAAAGTCAATGTCTTACTATGCCAAGAACAGTAGCCACTTGTATCTCAAGCCATCACACAAGTTGAATAAGTCCGAGATACGGGATTATGTTAACTCCGAGTATGTATTCTTGGCTGGTCTGATGACAAATAGGACCTTGGTATAGATTCTAGGTACTGATCGTCGCTGGTTTAGCATTTCTTGTATTTCTAAGCATTTGGAAACCTGGCACCGATAGATATCAAGGCCAAGACTTGTTTAGCCCCTCAGATTCTTAGCTTGACGGTCGGTTTATCAATGCATAAACCGGTCATGGGGTTTGTGTTGGCAGAACGGTCGGACGCCAGCTGAGAACTCTGGGGTGATCTAGCTGGCTCATCGCTCAGACGATGACTTTAGTAGTAAACCAGTCGTCACTTCAAGATCACCAGGCCAGCGTCATGGCTACCTGGGCCGTGACACTGAAAGAGATTTGATATTCATTTCGATGATGTAACTTCAATATAGCGTCGTCCACATAGCGACACTGAATGGAATTTTATATGATTAGATGGGACTGTCGAGCACTCAAGGCCTTCCAACGCATGGCGCCGAGCTCTAGACTCATTTCTACCGTGCCATGTATCACCGACTTTATTATGTTCGGATATTTCAATTTAGGCCTTACACTGAGATATTCGTTTTACTAGTTGACTTACTATTTTGTTTTCATACTGCTAGGCTTCACTGGGAGCAAGTAGCTGGATGGTGGGACTACTTCCCTTACACCGTGTCTTGCATTCGTTCTAACTAGCAGACCACGTTCCCTGGAGTGGCTAAGCCTCACCAATACCACACTCGAAGGATTCTGCCAGGGCTGGATCCCCCCCCTCGTACAGAGCTTCCAATGGCCAAGGGCACAAATTCCGCCGCCGCACTGTCCCGTCGGTTGCTTCACTCCTTGCAGGTAGGACCTCGGGAGATTCCCCATCCTCAACCCATCTGAGTAACGCTTGAAAGCTCTCTCCTGGAAATGGACCGGCCCCTTGATAGCAGTGCTCCACACCTGGAGCCTCAAAGTGCTTGAAGAATGACCTGACATCTGGGTCCAATGCCTCAACCCGGCTGTAGTAATCCGTGGTGCCCTTCGACGGAACAATCTCGTCCATTAGACCGTGCCAGGTGATAATCTTCCCGCCAGTTGCCTTGAAGGCGCTTAGGTCAGGATCCGAAGTACCAATGATTGATAGGTACTGCTGCTCACTGGCATGGATGAGGCGCTCGAACTGCTCCGGCGTCGACACAGAGTCCAGATTGAAATCGGGATTCTTGTCCACGAATAGGCGCACCCAGTCATATCCGATGGGATTGGGGACCCCAGTGCAATTGTTGTTGCCCGTGCAGGTAGTGACAGCTAAACCAGTCGCCACAGTCAGAGGGCTACCAGGCGTAGGTCCGAACCAGAGTTGCTCGCCCGTTGAGGACTGGGGGCCATTGTATGCACTTTCAGCAATCTGCACCGCGGCTGAGGTAATATCAAGAGTATCGCCGTCCTGGCAGGTGACAGTGGTGCCGACAATGGAACTGTAGTTGAAGTTGCATAGCCATGGTGCAGACAGGATCCCATCCTCGGCGCCATCATCCCCATCACACGCCGCGACTATTGCGGATGATATGGCGTTCAGTTCGCATGCGCTGGGGTAATAGCTGAGATTGTTCATCACCACCTGGGTATATACAGTAGCGGCGAGCATTCGATCCCCGTTAATCCCCGGTGCAGCAGCCAAGATGCCGTCGTACGACCCTAGGTATCGTTAGGCAAGCATAAAGCCTTGCCTTCCACCTGTTGAACAGCCATTCTAGTAGCTGTATCGAGGCTCAGAGCCATAAAATGTCGTGGTCAAAGATTTTCCGAGCACCGTCATATCAAGTAAGGAGATTGACGCAAAGTTATGCAAGGCGTACTGGTCCACATTGAAGGGTGAGACCTGGGCCCAGGGGGCAGTTGCAACGCCGAAAGATCGATCATGCCCACCATCCGTAGCCACTTTAGCGTATCCCTGCGATACTCCAAGTGCAAGTGAGCCGCGCTGGATTTCTCCTCCCGCATAGCCTCCACCACCCGTCCCGAGGAACCTCCCGTTCCAAGAATCGGGAAGCCAGATCTGGATGTTGACAGTATCGTGTTGCCCTGGGTGGGTGTAACTGATGCTGACGTTGCAAAAGTTGAGAGACGTGAGGTTTTGGGGATAATGCGAAACATATTGCTCGTTGATGCTGCGGCTGAAAATGGTCACCGGCACCGCTGTGAGTGACTGGACTACAACGCCAGGGGTGGTGGGGTAAGGGATCAGGCTTGAATTGCATTCCAGCGAGATTGCTGTCTTGAAGCTTACAAAAGCTACTAAGTCGTGAAAGATAAAATTGAGATGCATTTCTTCATTGTTTGAAGAGGTTCTGGTGAAATCTTAGGGTTTGAAGTGGAGTATGGTAAGTTGGAAATGCAAAATTGATGCCGAGAAGCCAGACCATCTTTATAGAAAATCGTGACAAGGTCTGCTATTGCATAGTTTCTATATTCCTAGACATCAAGACACGCTGAAGCAACCGTGACCAGTGATTAAACTCTATGCAAAGAACACATTCATCATCAGGCTCCCTAGTATCTTATTCGGAGTTAAAGGTATCCTCTAGGACGGAAACAAACTCCATTCATTCGTATCCAGATTTAAGATTATCCTGCTGATTAATTTGCCTTGAGTCTGGTATTAAGTTTGCGCCACCTCCTAAGCCCACTGTTTAGAAATCAAAGGGGTGTCGACTTCCGGCTATGGCCGCATTGCATAGCCTGCTTGGCATCCCGAACATATTCGGTGTATTTTTCCGTGATGCCTATCTTACCATCGACTTCGAGGATGCATTGAGGCCTCCAATTGTATGAATACGCGTCGAAAACTTTCCGTCCTGACGATCTGTCACATCGACACTCCGTAAATATCAAGTCGCAAAGCACTCCATGCCGGTAATGTCCACGCCATCTCCACTACTACCTTAAGCACCTTCGAGTCAGACAAGGGCGGCGAATAGTACGTTCCCCTGCCCATTCGGCTTGATGTGCCTAGCAATAGGTCGGCCTGGTTGGCTCGCTGGCCTCGTGTGTATCATTACGCCATTCCGTGCCCACACACAAAGTCCGGGCCGTCCCCACTTAATCGGGGCAGTTTGGCAACCGAGACTCCGAGAGGCGCGGATTCAGCGTGATGTCGGGCGATATATGATGTATTCTGAGCTGAGTAAGAGCAGCGGTATCTTAGCTAAAAGGTTCAAGTTACCTACTATGGGTATTCAATATGGGGACTGGATTGCAGTAATAGCAGGCAATATGATTCTGTCGTCTCCACACAGCTCGTACGAAACGGACTTGGAGGTCCTGGCTCACAGACATGACACTGTGGAGAGCTGGGATCCCATTGCCGCGTTCAAAACGGGACTGGGACAGTGCAGATTCATGAGTGCGAGCTTGACTACGGATGCTGGTACACTATTCAAGTTGATGCAGTTGTCTTCCCTCTAAAGACCCAGATGAACCACTTTTTTCATGTCCGATTCAGGATCCGTCTCTCTCGCCGACCCGTTCCCGAAGCAGCCCAGGAGGCCAGTGATTGCCAGCGAATGCTGATAGAGCGTAAGGAGATAGCTTCCACGACCTTGTAACTTCCGCAATTTACAGTTTAATCACGAGTGCCTTTAGGTAACTTCTACCGTCCTGCGTTTCGCTTGCGTCTGTGGACACAATGCCTACTCCCATACTAGAAACTTAGAGCCTTTAGCTGACTATTAATTGACAACCAAGTTATTCAGGCAAAGCTGAGTATTATTAGCCGGACTATTAATTCGGTATACGCCTGGATGGAGGAGCTGGTTTATATTGGGTTAATAGTTAAGAAGAACCCTAATAGGTTATATAATTTAGCCAGTTAGATTGCCAGCCTGAAGGTACTAGCTAGATAAGATAATTATTCAGAAAATAAATCGAGAAGTAAACTAGATATTTAGCAGCTTAGGGTATTATTATATGCAGTATTTAAACACCAGTATAGGGTATTTCTTTTAAGCGCCATAAGTATCTTTAAGCTCTCCTCTTGCTGTTTTAATTAAAATTTAGATGCTAATAAAATCCAGAAATTTTACATGCAAGTTTGCAAACAAACAATAAGCGGGGTAACTGACATAGAAACTTGGTATTGGTAGACACCGACTCAACATAACCAGGGCTCCGATTAACTACATCAACATTCATAAGTCGCACTGTTAAACTGGAAGATTTCTGTCCTGTCAAAAACTAAAACGGTCAAGTTCAATTAATTGCTACATTATGTGCTAGAGAAGCTTTAGTTCTCAGCAGCGGCTGCATGCTGCTTGCCAAAGCGGGCACCATGAGGCTTGGTCTTGTCAATAAGGCTCCGCAACTCCGCCTTCTCCTGCTCCGTAAGCTCAATATCCCTGGATGCCCAGTTCTCTTCGAGGCGGTGAACCTTGGTCGTGCCAGGGATGGAAATGAAACCCTGGGCAGCGACCCAAGCAAGGGCAACCTGGGCCAGAGTGGCTCCCTTCTTGACGGCTATCTTGCGGAACTCGTCGACAACTGCGAGGTTCTTGTAGAAGTTGTCACCTTGGAACTTAGGGGCTGCGTGTTGACGAATGGTTAGCGATATTCAGACGTGCGATACCCATCTAGTGAGAATGTGAACTGAGTTCCAACTTACAGGTGCGACGGAAGTCGTCGGGGGCGAAATCGTCAGGGGTCTTGTACTGGAAGTCATCGACGAGCACTCCGTGACCAAGGGGGCTGAACGCTACAAAGGCCACACCGAGCTCTCTGCAGGCGTCGATAACACCGCTGGTCTCGTGCAGCGTCTCAAAGGCAGAGTACTCAGACTGGACAGCGTCGATCTTGGCGACTATGACGCATTATTCGTCAGCGGTGTGTTTCGAGGTATGCGGTGTGAATTGTTATTGGGGTATGTCATCTTACTTGCGTTCGCCTTGCGGAGCGTAGCGGCAGAGGGCTCGGAGAGGCCAATGTACTTGGTCTTCCCGGATTTGCGGAGGCCATCAAGGGCAGTGATTGACTCCTTAAGGGGGGTGTCTAGTTGGAGGTTAGTAGTATATCCCAGGCGGACGAAGGAGGGGTGGCCGTTTTATTTAACGTACTAGGGTCAATACGGTGCAGGTAGTATAGATCAGGCGTGAACCCGAGCCTCTCAATAGTGCCTTCGATGTACTTATTGATATGCTCCGCTGAGTTGGTGATGCGTCCGCCGCCACCATTGAAGACCTCGAATCCACACTTAGAGGCGACTTTTACGACGTATTAGTGATATTGAGCCTGCCTAAATTGCAGCAAACGCTTTCTGTGACTTACGGAAAACCTTATCGCGAACGTTGTGCTTCCTGATGAAGTCGCCGAGAAGCTTCTCGTTGATTCCGGCTGAGTAGACAACCTATATGGGGCAGATGTGTTAGTTTTCAGCAGTCCTTTTGTAGGAATATTGGGACATAAAGGTCGGCGGCTTACAGCGGTATCCCAGAAGGTGCATCCAAGCTCGATCGCCTTCAGGAGGACAGGTTCCGCCTCTTCGGGCGTCAGGTTGGTGCCCATAACGAAGCTGAGACCCATGGCCCCGAAGCCGGGGACGGGGACCTCCATGTCGGCGAAGGGGAGCGTCCTGACCATCTTGGCGGCGTATTGTTGGGAGAAGGATCTGGTGGTGGAAATTGTGCGAGTGCTGGTGATTATGTGGATGAGAATGCTGGTAGTGGCTATTCTGGGAATGGTTGAGAACATATCAAATTGATTCCTCGAGGTCGAGACTGGAGGGGAGTCTTTTCAATGGCCTAAATAATGCGGATCACAGGCTCATAAGTTGTCACCAACGCGTGCGATTGGAGTTTTACGTTACGTTTCCAAGCTGCTGGCGCATTACATTGATGGATTGATAATTCGATCTTTCTTTGTAAGCCGGCCGCAAGCGAAAACGCCGGCTGTTATCGCCGCCCTAAGTCCATGCATGGTATGGGTTTCAGAGCCAAAAGGCTTCTTCCACGAGTCTGTACCAGAAAGCATCGGCGAGTAGAAACTCCATGGATCTGACCATCAGGACCGGGTGGGGACGGGAAGCAAAGTGGGCACGGCTACTAGCGCCCTCCGCAAGCGGGACATGGAGGGAGGGAACTCAGGGCGGCACGGAGTCGGGCCCTCATGTACCGTGATCCTAGGAGGAGGGAAAGCGCGCCATTTCTGTGGGTGGGTGCATATGCGGAATGGGTTCTCAACGATAGTCGTGTTAGTCGGTCACCGTCGACGACTCTAGGGCGAAGCCAGTAATCTGTTGGGAATCAGGTCTTATTTTTACTCAAAATCGAGATACCGAACTGTCCTCGCAACGTGAAGCAGTACGGCTCTCGGTGGCTGTCTTCACGAAATGCCGGCAAGGGGTCCATGTCGCGATATCCGGGGCTAAAGCCCACTTACTGTCCCAACGCTCCGCGGCCTTCATTCAGTACACGGTCGGTTCGGATGCGCAGGGGAGGCAGTAAAATTCGTTCACATGCGACACTAAATAGCGTTTGATTTCACGAAGAGGTCAGTCAGAAGATATGCTTTTATTTCCTGGCAGAGCCTATGTACAAGCACCCTGAAAAATATTTGACAGCGAAACAAAGTAGGAGGGATGACACGGCGACCCTTTTGGCAATTTCCGATCCCCATATCCCATGCTACTTCCAACAAGCTTAGATCAAAATGCAACATAAGTATACTGAAATCACAAACACCAGCATGTCGGACACGGTGCATTCCGTGCTCCAGTGCCCAGAGCTCCTCTTGTGGCTAAGACTTCCGCCTATTCACAGCAGGTTGGTGGTGAAGAACTTAACTAGCTTAGGTGTGCTCTCGGTGGTGTTATCGTAGAGGTCAATATGCGTAAGGCCCGGGATAATATAAAGCTCCTTAGGCTCCTGGGCGATCTCCAAAGCGCGCTCGCTGAAGTATAGTGTGTCGGCGTTACTACCGGCAATTATAACTAGGCGAGATAAGGTTTGTAAAGGTAAAAGAGCGGTATGTCGTAAGAAGGTCGATGCTACGCTATAGGTTCAGGTTGGGTGAGGTGGGCTATCTCGAGTCCTCAAGTAATCCGACCAATGACGCAAACCCGCGATCCAATACTTCACACAGCCAGGGCTTATCTTGACCACGTCGTCCAGGGAGGGGGCTTTCCAAGATTCTTGTTCTGGTTTCATGGCAGAATGTAAGGGACTCTCCAATAACAGAGCATATGCACCTAAACTGCTTCCGTTGGACTTAAGCTCGGACATTACGCCAACCAGGAGATTCGGACAGGACACAAACGCGCGCGTCCCGGTGAATTGATCGACTTTTGGGGAGGAAAGATGTGAAACGTAGGGTTCTTTCGTAAATACGCGCACTCCCACAAGGGCTCACCGCAGGATGGCGCGATTTGGTGAATTACTTGAACGATTATGTAAAGGGAGACTTTGGCGCTGAGCTCACTCTTGAATGTATCAGACACTGTTGGCCGAAGCTGATGGCAAAGGCAAGATGACATGCCGAGCCTAGTGAGACCTCCTTGAGGGATAAACCCCACAGACTGGCCCCTAAACATGTCTGGGGATTGGCCACCAGTAAGCCGAGTGTCTGCATTGTCGCCTGAGGTGCAGCTTTCCTCCTGCATGGTAGTTAAAGAATGCTAGGATCGCCGGTCACGGCCAAAGAAATACGGCTGCATTTGAGATGCCAAGCTCGGCTACAAATCAAGTGACTTAGCTAGGCTACATCTGAGTTTGAAATAGCGACGCATCAATATGTGCCTGTCCAGAACGGATGGATTCGATGAATCACAATATCTGAGTTGAGATCTGTCTCCGACGAAGGCAACTCTCCAGACATGAACTAGCTGATGCAGTATTTCTTTTTAACTAACACAGACCACAATATTTACACAAATCTTCTATTATTCGAGTAGCAGTCGTGATGGATTCCGCGTAGTACTTCGCCCGAGCTGCCGGATCATTTGCAGCATCCATCCACAATACAAATCGTTTCTGAGCCTGGCATATGTCCTACGAATGAAGTAATAGTTTCGATTCCACCTGAGACTCAATAATTTTGACATTTAAAAACCGTTACCGATGTACCGATTGGCCGGCAGCTTTTCTTAGAGACATAGCCCTTAGATAAGTTAGTCAGCTCCTCCGAAATGCCGATCCGTCGGTACCCACATTTCTCACTTAGTAGAGGCTGTCATATCCATAATGGGTACCTAGTGCCTCACTGTTCAATGAAAGTATTGCATCAAATTATCTTGCTTTGCGTTCAGGGAAGTACGAAAGAGCAGCTATGGCGTCTGTGGAAATACCAGGGTCATACTCGAGCCTGCAATGGCGACAGCTCAAAGTCTCGACTCACCCACCCAACCAGCCATCAGCAACGAAGGTCATGGTTCTGACAATAAACCGCCCAGAAAAAAACAATGCCTTCACCGTGGAAATTGAAGACGACATGATCAAGGCGTTCAACCTCTTTGACGTCGATGATCGCGTCAGGGCAGTGGTTGTTACTGGAGCTGGTAGGACATTTTGTGCTGGAGCAGACCTGGATATTGGCCTTGAACGCACACCCGGAGAAGGAGGCAAAGATCACCGGGATGGGTAAATTTTCAACCGAGACTCTTGCAAGTTGTGTTGCTAATGTTGGGTACTAGTGGTGGCCGCCTTGCACTAGCCATTCATCGATGCCGCAAGCCAGTCATTGCAGCGATTCAAGGTTCTGCCGTTGGCGTGGGTCATCCACCACTTGGTGCTGGACGTGGAATTCGCGACTGACGTGTTTCTCTAGATTGGAATCACAATGACTCTTCCAATGGCCATTCGAATTGCTTCGGCCACGGCCAAGGTTGGGTTTGTTTTCGCTCGTCGTGGAGTGGTTATGGAAGCCTGTTCGAGTTACTTCCTACCTCGGTTGATTGGCTTCTCACGTGCCTTGTAAGTTCTAACTGTGGGTATTCGTGATACATACTGACTATTTCAAGGCATATGACAACTACCGGATCTGTTCTCCCAGTAACATCTCCAATTGTGAGAGACCTCTTCTCAGAGATCTTGCCATCGCCGGAAGAAGTGCTTCCACATGCTCTCAATCTGGCTACAGAAATTGCAGAAAACACGTCCACAATCAGTACGTCTTTGATGAAGGAGATGATGTGGCGTGGCCCTGGCTCTGCCGAAGGTACTCACTTGTTGGACTCTGAAATTATGTTTAAGCTGTACGAGTCGGCGGATAAAGAAGAGGGCATCAAGTCATTCTTGGAGAAGAGACAGGCCAACTTCAATGGGAGTGTGAATTCTGATGTCCCGGATTGTGTTCCATGGTGGAAGCCAATAAATGTTGAGAAGCAGAAGAAGAAGTCGACTTTATCTAGACTATAAATTTAGATGTGGTGTTGAATATTTTGGTCCTTAATACGTTCATGATACATTTCTTAGGGGCCGACTCAAGTAAAGTCATCTAATTGCAGTAGAGTAGTGAATTCTTATGACTTAAAATATTGTGATGAATTTTCAAAGTCTGATTCTATGCAAAATTGTTGTGAATGATTCATATCTCCCACTTTGCGCCCTACTCATCTATCTTTGTACACAAGTACGATATAGCCCCGGCAAGCCTTCCCACAACCGACAAAATGTCTCTACAGTGCGCAACATTCCGATATTAGATTAAACCTGTCAAATTGGCTGGATTAACTCTCAATCGTATTTCTCCAATGTTGCCCGTGCAGCCTCATACTCCTTTATGAGAACGGCAACGTGCTTGGAGGATCTGGGCTTGATGTTGACGTCAAAGGGGTACGCCACTCTAACGGCCCCTCCAAAGAATGCAGACTTTTCTCCATTGACAGAGAAAGCAGTCGTGCTTGGCGGCTTCGGTACTCCAGTAACGGGATCAGCGATAGGCGTAATCTCAAAAGCCCACAATATCTTAGATATGGCTCTCCAGAGATTTCGCTCGGCGAGGTGCATTCCCGGACAGATCCGCCTTCCGCCTCCGTATCCTAGAATAATCAGTACCGAATTGAATAGGTAGAGTTAAATGTGTGTAAGGCATACCATAGTGGTCGCGTTGTTGCCATTCAGAATTGCCTTGATAATGATCGGCCAATCTGGTTCGTCCCTCATATCTGACATCGTCGTCATGAATTAGTTCGCTAAATATTGTGTGATATTGAATACTTCCATACCTTTCTGGTAAGAACTTCTCTGGTTCGGGATAATATTCTTCATCCATATGGAGTGCCCTATCGTGCGAAGTTTGTCAGCGACTGGTTTGGCTCAAGTGTTAGTACAACATACCATGTGTTCTGCATCGTTCGGGCGCCCTTGGGGAAGCGGAACCCTTTATATGTATTCTCCTCCTGCACAACATGAGGAGTGCCTGTGACGGTAACGCAGCGCCAACGAACTGTCTCCTTTTGAATCTGGGCCACGTAGGGAATATTATCGTAATCAGACCATTCTGGAGTGCGATCCGAACCAATGGCGGCATCGATTTGGGCCTGACACTTTGCTTGGGTCTCGGGATAGCACGCCATTGCCATGACGAAGGAGATCAGAGTTGAAGAGGTTGTGTCAGCGCCTCCTTCTAAAATTTCGCCACCGAGGAACTGAAGAGAATGCAAGCCCCATTGCCATGAGCCTAGAGACTCGCCACTCTTGCTTCCAGCATCGTTAAGAAACTTGTCGAAGAGACATTCAGTCATTCTGCCACTCATTCGTCGCTCAAGGAACTCGTTCCATAACTTGGCGAAAAGTGCATCCATTCGTTTGCCATGTTCCATAGCGCGTCGCTTCCAAAATGCAAATTGACTGGGCATCCACCGAAGCGCAGTGAAGGGCCATTGGTCCACAGGCGGAGTTGCGCCGACCTCCATATTCTCCGCGATGTAGCCCATGGCTTCTACAACGTCCTGACAGAGGGAGTCGTCGAAGGTCTTTGGACGTTTCCCGTATGTAAGAGATCCAGTTACGGCCGCAGCGTACCGCTTCAGCAGCTTGTAAAAGTCCTCCGGGTCATCAACAAGCGTCTTGATGAGGGCTAAAACTCTAGAGAGCCGTTAGAATTCGGCTTCAGGAGCAAGTGTAAGGATACATACTCGGCGTTTTGATACTCTGCATGGACAGTGTCGCACTGCTGGGGAGAATAGTGATGTGAAATGAGTTTTCGCCGGTCTCTCCAAGCTGGTCCCATAGACTGGAAGGCAGCGTGATGTGACTTAGTAAGGAGGCCAGCAACGTAACTTTCAGCACGGTCGGAGTAGATGAGCGCTTTCTTTTCCCATAAATCACGAATTGCTTCTCTGTCTTTGATGACAATCAAAGTGTCACCTCCAAGTTTGAGGGAGAAAATAGGACCGTATTTTTTATGCCATTCAGTCAACCTAGCGAGCTCAATTAGCATCAAAACAGATTATTAGGCAATAAGGCCACTGGAGCCTTCCGGTTTTCACGCACTGCCATTCGGTCTCCCTTGGTGCCAATTGAAGCATATTTCCAAATAGTGGAACCGTAGGAGGTCCTGGCGGAAGTCCCGGCTCACGTTTTCCGACCTGAAGGAGTCGATAAACCCCATAAGCGAGAATAATTGCGATTGCGGCGTATGAAATCATCGTGAGTGCTTAGTTACTTCAAGGGTTAACCGCTTGAGCGCCCTCAGAGCAGCGGATGACAGAACCAGAAGTACCCGGCTCGTTGAAAACGAAAAGATATGTCATCCTGTCAGACGATAAACTTTACACTACCAGCTGGACTCTGGATCGAAATCGTGTCAGCTCACTCTGACTCGTCCGATTTGCCGAGATCTACTAGTTGCAAACATGTGCACCAACAACAAGAACCGAAATGCCGACATATTGAACAAAGCCATCTAAAAGAAAAGAGTATTATTAGAATTACTATGCTTGGTGATTACAATTGACAGAAATCGTGCTGCATTGCCTTATTGATTGTCTTCTATACTGAACATTTCTACGCTTGAGCCATCTTCACCATGCCTTCCCCGACGACGTACACCACGCCGACAAACGGGCATTCCTCAACATATGAGATTGAAGATCTCTATCACTCGGAGATTAAAAAGCCGATGAAAGTTATTTGTGTGGGGAGTGGCATGTCGGGCATGTATCTGGCCTTCCGCATTCTTAAGCGAATGCAGTCATTCGCTCTGACCATCTACGAGAAGAACCCGGATGTAGGTGGCACGTAAGTTACGGTTTGAAAATTATGTTTAAAACACCCCAAAGAGCAGGATCTAATCTTTTTAGGTGGTATGAGAATCGATATCCTGGTTGTGCCTGCGACATTCCTGCCCATCTATATAGTGAGATTCTGTCACCTAGGGAGGGTGAGATCGCTTCTAATCCTTGAGTAGCCTTTTCCTGGGCACCAAAGCATGACTGGTCCAAATACTACGCTGATTCAGAGGAGATCCAAGCCTATTGCCGAGGTAAAATTCTTGTACCCTGAGATACTTGCAACAAAACTGACAGAATAGAATTCTACGACAAGAATGACCTTTTTCGGTTTACCAAGTTGAGACATAGAGTACGAAAGGCTGCTTGGAATGAATCCAAGAACCAATGGGAAGTTGAGATCGAAGATCTTGAGACCGGCTCTGTGAAGGCAGACCAATGTGACATCTTGGTCAATGCCACGGGCTTCCTCAACAAATGGAAATGGCCAGAAATCGAAGGCATCGACACCTTTGCTCGGCCCAAGGTGCATTCAGCGGCTTGGAACGATAGTATCGAGTTTAAGGATAAGGTAATTGGTGTCATCGGAACCGGTTCAAGCGCGATTCAGGTATTTGCATGCTATCTTCACATTATTTTGCAGGAGACTTGCTCATATTTCGTCATAATACAGATTATCCCCCAAATGCAAAAGAGCAAGTTCTGCACGAGTCTTTAGCTCTTATACCCTTTGAATATTTGGCTGACCACCCAGAACAGTTGCCAAACAACTCAAAGTCTTCATGCGGTCACCGACATGGATTACACCAGCCATTGGTGGCAAAAGTTCTTCCCAATTCAGAGGTGAAGATGCAGAAGCAAACAGGGGACACGAGCAGTTCACTTTTAGTGAGAAGCTCAAGCAACGCTTCCTGGACGACCCTGAGTATCATCTGCGGTTCAGGAAAATAATCGAAGCAGAGGTAAACTGGATGGCAGATGTCTTCAACGTGGGAACGAATATGCAAAAGGAGGTTCAAGAGACAATGACTGAGCAGATGAAGCTTCGAATCGGCAAGGAGAACGCGGAACTTGCAGAGAAGCTCATTCCAACGTGGCCTCCAGGCTGCCGACGGCTCACTCCTGGTGACCAGTACCTGGAATCCCTGGTCAAGTCCAACACAGAGCCTGTTTTTGGATCTATTCAGAAGATTGATGAAAAGTCAATACACATGGCGGATGGTACCAGACACGAACTGGATGTCCTGGTAATACTCTTGGTTCTACATTCCCGACCTAAGCTGATATGCAAGCAGGTTTGTGCAACTGGATTTGATGTCTCATTCGTCCCCTCGTTCGAGATTGTCGGCCGTGGGGGCCTATCGATGGCTGACTCTTGGAAAGACCTCCCAGACGCGTACCTTGGGATTGCAGCACCAAACTTTCCCAATTACTTCGTTGTGTGCGGCCCTCAAGGTCCACTGGGAAACGGCTCCATTCTTCCAGCAGTATGTCGACGCCCTTGACGATATTTTTGTTGCTCACTTTACCGCAGATTGAAGTCATTTGTGACTACATTGTCACAGTAGCATTAAAAATGCAAGCCGAGCGCATCACCTCTTTAGAGCCCCAGCGCTCCGCCACGACTCAGTTTCAAGAGCACATGCACAAATTTCACCAAAAGACTGTATGGACTCAGCCTTGCAGGTAGATATTACACCATCGAATTCAGTCATCACGCGCTCATCTCTGTGCTAGGTCTTGGTACAAAAACGGGAAGCCAGACGGGGAGCCACAGCTCTGGTGTGGAACTGCATTGGCCTATATCAAAACCATCAAACAGCCGAGATTTGAGGATTTTGATATTCACTATGAAAGTTCTAATCAGTGGGCGTTCCTTGGAAATGGAAAGATCCACGCGCACGCCCTGCTTCCAGACGGCAGCCCTGACATTGAAGGCTTGACTCCGTATATTCGGAACTCGGACACGCCTTGGGAGATTTAAATTAGGTAGCTCAGATATGTAAGAGACTTATAAAATTGATAATCAATTTGGCCAATCCACCATTTCATATAACATTATGCCTCTTGTTGCCGGGTTCTGAAATAGGGCTGACAACTAACAAAGTCTTAAGAAGCCCGTGCCCAAACCATCTATTTCTCAAAGGGAGACGCAGGACACTTCACTTAAGTGGGAATGACAGGGAACAGTATGCCCATCACTGTGCTCAATTTGCATTTTAATAGATCAATTTCTCCACTAACATCTTCAGTGATATTTTTATTTCTCCCTCACCTTCTTGAAATCATCTCCCATATTCTTCGAAACTTCTAGAATGACCCTTCTCTGTGCCTCGTCTGGAAATGAGGGCTGGTTGCGGTAGAATAGCTTGTCCACACTAGCCTCACACACGGTGGCAGTGTGCTCACCGTTGAGCATGTCATTGATCGCCGTGACAATATGAGAAACCGGTGTAATCAAACACTTATCTGTTCGATCCAAAATTTCTTTGGGCATGATCGTGGTAGGCACCAAGCCAGGTACAAGAGCGCAAACCCGAATACCCTCTTCTTTATGTCGCTGCCCCATGCTCCGAGCCAGGCCGATAATTCCGTGCTTGGCTGCTGCGTAGAACGGCTGCACCGGGGTTGGGTAAATTCCAGCTCCGCTGGATGTCAGGACCAGAAGACAATCTTTGACATCCTTTGGGTTGCGTCTGAATGCTCGAAGAGCAAGGAGACTAGTGAATGATGCGCCAGTGAGGTTGATGTCCAAGACCTCCAGGTTGGGCGATGTATCAATGTTGAAGTCAGTCCCTTCGGAGTCGAAATAATCGTAGACATCTGCTTTGCCCGCGTTGCCGAAAACTAATAGCGACTCACTATTAGTCGCGTCAAATCGATCGTTTATCGCGCAGCGGGCAGCTTACCAAAATCCAAGCGTCCAAAGAGTTCAAAAGTTCTCTCGAACGCCTTGAACTGTTCCATCCATGATCTCACATCCGCCTTGAAGAAATGGCCGTTGATTTCAGACGCTGCTTGCTCCCCAGCCTCGTGGTTGATGTCAAGGATAACGACCTTCCAGCCCTGTTTAGCGAGGTCAACCGCGACGGCATTCCCCATCCCAGTAGCTTTCACTGGTTAGCACCAATACAACCGACCGGAGGCAGGGATACCTACACCCTCCGGTAATAATGGCAACTTTCTGTGCAATCATCTTTTGGTTCTTAGGGTGTGCTAGGCAAATTTCGTGTACTCCTCTTAATCCAATGATCGTACCTTTCTGGTGAATGATTCTAATGTCACGGACCTGATGGCATTTATTAGCCCCAGCGCGACATAAAGCACCGGAATGCCGAGGGATCTGCTCCACCGAAAATTTAGACTCGTACAGTAGATCCTCGCTTACAGAGACCATAGATATACGAGACTGCCTGTGTGATTGGAGTGCGGGATCTCTCGACGTCACACTTAGAATGCTGGACCATGCTGACGAGACGGGCTTTAAGTAGCTATCCGACATGTCGTCCAAATGTGAATAAGATATTCAGAATATTCATCCAATCGTTTCTATATACACTAGGTGTGTCCATTCAAGGGTATTATGCCGTATGATAGCTTCTGGAAGTTGGCCAACGCTCGTAGGGCCTGACGGTCTGCAAAGTTCAAGATAGAGGCTACCATAACTCCAGTTACACCCTTCTTCAGATCAACCCACTGTGAGACTGTTAGAGATAAATTCCAATATTGCTCAGAAGCACATACCCAATAGCAGTTTGGAAATCCGCTCCACTGCGCGCTGCCAGCGCTTAAACCTGTCTCAAGGTCTTCCAGGTTTAGAGCCACTCCCAGGCCGAAGTTTTTAGGGCAGCTTATGGGAATCTGAGGCAAAATATTCAAGTCCTGCTCAGCAGTCATTTTTGCCACTCGTTCTTCGAGGTGCTTTGACGTTACTAGACAAGGCGTGAAAATTTCCCGGACAGACTCGGGGCGCAGTATTTGTGAATTAGTCTTGTCTAAGAAGACTCCGTGGAGGAGCTTGCAAAGATCATTTGCTGTACTCCATAAACCACCGCCGCCATTATGGTATCCCGAATTAGCGTAATGGTTACCCGCATTCTCAAGGGCAAGCTTGACCGTGCCATCTTGCTGCCTCCAGTGCGTTCCAGTGAGCCTGAAATTGAAGCCGGGGTCAGTCAAAGGCTCAAACGTAGTGTCGCGCAACCCAAGAGGGCCGAAAATATGGTCTTCAAAGTATTTTCCCAGAGTCTCATTGCCATTCAGCCTCGAGACCTTCCATAGTTAGCAACACGACGCGATTGAAGGGGAGGTTCGTACCAGGAGGCCCATCCAGTCCATTCCAATGGAATATGTCCACCCTTCTCCAGGTGAGAAGACCATCGGATAAATAAAATCTTCCTGGATGAAACTATACTCAGTGTTGTTCTTAGTACTAGAAACGAGAGGCCTACCGGGTTTCCAGACTGTGAGTTTGATGTTGCGCCCGTGTACTGGAGCCATTTCGTGACAGTCGGCTCGGAAATATCGACGCAGATGCCACTTTGATGGCTCAAGATTTCTCTAATTGTGGGACATCTCTTTGGCTTTGAGATGATTGGCTTTCCATCTGATGTCCATCCTTCAAGCAATGGCAGCTCCTTAAGTTCTGGCAAAATATCGGTTGGGATCGTGTCCAGGGTAATCAACCCACGCTCCACGCATTGCATCACGGCGATGGTGACAACGATTTTAGTACAGGAAGCAACCCAAAAAACCGTACCTCCATCTACTTCAGATTCATCGTTGCTGCTAAGGAATCTTCGGCCCTTTGCACCTTCACATAATGTATTCCCTAGTTTGGGATGAGGCCAAAAGTTCACGACGCGGACTGGTTAGCTCACCACTTGAATTCATGGACTTGATCTGGAATCCAGGAAGCCCATCTTCTCGCCCCGTAACGTCTTCGAAAATGAGTTGTACGGCAGTCATGGTGATACCGAGTAATTCCAACCTGCGTGTAATTTTGCTATGGGATCTCGCTGGTGCGCGGATATCTCCGACTTTGTTCGTCACCCCACGAGCAGCCGGCATTTCGATCTAACCCCGCATTCTCCTCTGTCTGACAAAATGACCGAAATGCCGTCGCTGACCATGAGAAGGATTGGCGGATTGGGATAACCGACAGGCAGGCTTTAATTGCAGCCGGCTTTCAAGCACCGAATCTGCAGGACGATTATAACATCATGAACATTGAGGTAGCCCGAGAGCGGAGGGCATGGCGAATTGAAGCTGGGCATGGTGGTGAACAAATCTTGGAAGAATTGCAAGTTTAGGGGCCAGGTAAGGCCGTTGATCCGCCACTTATTTACACAGGGATTGGCAGCATGTTGGCATGGGAAATTAGGCCTCAGCACATCCTGAAGCTCACTCAATCTTTGTGTTAGAACTAGAGACCTATAGTCTTGCTACTGGCACTTGTAAATCATCCAGCTGAGCCTTGAGCTCTCTTCTCAAAACTTTCCCACTTCCTGCCCTGGGAACGCTCCTGATAAACGTGACGCCGTGGATCCATTTCGATCTCATCTTCCGACCTTGAACAAATTTGATCAATTCGTTGGACAATTCCTTGGACGGTCGGATGTCAGGTGCCACCACAACGCAAGCATGTGGCCGTTCTCCAGTGTAGTCGTCCGGCTTGCCGATGACTGCTGCGTCCAGAACCTTGGGATGGCTCAAGAGAAGCTCCTCGAGCTCCGCTGGGGCCACGCCCACGCCTTTGACCTTGATGATTTCCTTGATGCGACCGGTGATTTGAACACACCCGTTTGCCAGCATCTTCCCAATATCCCCAGTGCGAAGCCACCCATCTTTCCCAAACGTCTCAATTGAGGCCTGTGGGTTTTCGACATAGCCCATGGCACACTGTGGCCCTCTTGCCAAGATCTCCCCTTCATCAACTTCGTTTCCTCGTCCATCGACGAATTTGAGATCTGTGCTCGGAAGAATTGTCCCAACAGTGCTGGAATACTTGTAGTCGTAATGATCCGGGCTGTGCGCAGTGAGACATGAGCATGACTCTGTCATTCCGTAGCCTTGCTTGAATCCCGTCCAGGGGAACTTTTCCTGCAACTGTTCAATGACTCTAGGTGGCAGTGGAGCTGCGCCCGAGCTGAACCGACGCACACAGCTCAGGTCGTACTTGTTGACGATTGCATCTTGCACTAAGCGAATGAACAAAGGAGGAACTAAAATGAGCTCTCTCAATTGATAATCGACAATGGTTTTCAACATTGACTGCATGGAGAATTTCGGCAATAATACAATGTCGGCATTACGAAAAATCGGCAAATGAAGCAGATGCACCAATCCTGTGACTGCCGACATGTTATTATCTAGGTGCCCACATATGAAAGCAAAGACACTCACTGTGATACAATGGAAGAATCGCCAGGACCTTGTCAACGTCTGGAGATGTTATTTCAGCCATCTGAAGACACTGGGCTATCACATTCCCGTGTGATATCATACACTGTTTACGTTAACCTTGTTCATTCTGACACGTTGAAAAGAGTACCTACAGCCTTTGGTTTGCCTGTCGTTCCGCTGGTGAAGCTGAGATACCCGCATACATCGCTGTTCAATTTCCCAGTGGGAATGGTAAAAGCTGGGACATGGCTGGGTCCATGGGCAGCTGCGTTGACGCCTATCCAGTCTCGTATGCTGTAATGGCCGCTTCGCTCCCCTTCGAAGAGAATAACACGATCCTGGGGGATACCAACAGCAGAAACTGCCTGAAGCGCAACATCTAACGTCTCCAAGGATGTAAACACGTACTTGGCCTTGGAAACCTGTAGGCCGTGTTGAAGTTCCTCGGCATTTGAGGAGGGTGAGAGGCCACCTACGATGCCCCCAACTCGAATGATGGCATGCATGGCCACCGGATACCAGATTGTATTTGGGCTGAACAGAATCGCAGTGTCACCTTCAGTCAATCCACATCTGCGGACGAGATCTCCCGATAATTGCTCAGCATATTGCTTGAGTTGCCGAAATGTGATCTGCTCCTTGGTGATGGCGTTGATCACCGCAGGCTGATAATTCTCTGGGAGACTCCGGAACCTTGCGGACTCGAAAAGCCACGACCAAACGGTCTGATTCTTGGGATCTAGTCTCAAACATGTTAGCAGGTATTAGTTGTCATTCATGGATATCTCATGTTTCGCACACGGTATGTCTGGATGCGGCGACTTGTGAGGCATTGTGGACGAATAGCTGGGTCTCAACGGTAAGTGATAAACGGTTCACCCTAGTCAACAACAATTAAGGCTGTACGATGTATATCGAGATTTTGAATTAATTCTTTTTGTCAAATTCAATTCATTAGCCGAGGAAGATGACGGCTATTCGATGGTGTTGCCAATGCCGGCATTTCGGGGCACGGTTGTCGAGATCCGATCGGTCGCGTATCTCCCACGCATGTTAAGAACCTTTGTCGCATGTTAAGAACCTTTGTCGCATGTTAAGAACCTTTGTCGCATGTTAAGAACCTTTGTCGCATGATGAATCTCTCTGTGATCAAGGGTAATAACATCCGCAAATCAACATGGGTTCTATCGGTTCATCCGCCACGGCGACACTGCCCTCCTACTTTCAGCAGCCGGGGTTGCAGCCACGAGCTCTAAGAGTTATCGGGATTGGAGCTGGTGCTTCGGGCTTGCTACTAGCCTATAAAATCCAGAGGAATTTTGAGAAGGTGGATCTAAAGATTTTTGAAAAGAACAAAGGTTGGTAGAAATTCCAATGGGTGTAAAAGGTTTAATAGCTGACAATATCCAGGTGTTGGTGGAACCTGGTGGGAGGTGAGAAACTCACCGTTGAAAGGCAGAACGTTCCACTAATGGCACCTTAACTAGAATAATTATCCAGGGTAACTTTCAATGCTACCTCTTGAATACAGTGCTGTAGACTAACCCCAGTCCATCTTATAGCTGTGCCTGCGACAACTTCTCCCACAATTACACCTATTCCTTCGAACCAAAGACGGACTACGAGGCCACGTACTCAACTTCCGAAGAAATCAGGGGGTTAGATTATATTGCCAATTATTTTAGCCAAAGATGACTAATGGATGGCACAGATACTTTACTGGGTTCCTTCACAAATACAACCTCGATAAATACATCAAGACCTCTCACACCGTTGTTGAATGTCGTTGGAACGAACAATCGGCAGAGTGGGCGGTAAGAGTCCACAACGACAAGCTTGGGATCACCGAAACACACACTTGTGAGGTTCTTGTAAGCGCCACTGGCGTGCTGAACTCGTGGAAATGGCCAGATGTTAAAGGTTTCGACAAATTCCAGGGTCCCATTGCACACAGTGCAGCCTGGGACTCTAAAATCGACCTGACAAACAAAACCGTCGCATTAATCGGGAACGGGTAGGAAGATACGAAAAATCCAAGTTGATAAGCACTAACTAACATTTGTGATGTTCAGATCATCAGGCATTCAGATTCTTCCTGCTATTCTGCCGGAAGTCAAGAGCGTCGTGAATTTGATCCGCAGCCCAGCATGGATCACGACACCATTCGGCAATAGTGCTCCAAGGAAGTTTTCCGACGAAGAAAAACGGCGGTTTGTCGAAAAGCCCGAGGAGCATTTGAAGCTCCGCAAGCATGTCGAGGCAACCAACAATGGCTTCTTCAAGATTTTCTTGAAGGGAAGCCCTGAGGCTGTCAGGGCCCGTGAAATCTTCACCGAGCAAATGAGCTCAATTATTGGAGATAAGGATCTCTGCGACAAGATGATCCCGGAATGGCCACTGGGCTGCCGTCGCCTTACCCCTGGAGTGGGCTATCTCAGCGCGATCAAAGACCCGAAGACGACACTCGTCTACGAAGCTTTGGATGAGGTTACTGCGACGGGAGTCAAAACCACCACCGGGCGCGAATTCCCCGTGGATGTGATCATATGTGCCAGTGGTTTTGACACCAGCTTCAAACCAAAGTTTCCACTGCTTGGGTTAGAAGGGCAGGACCTGCGAGAAATCTGGGATCAAGAACCAAAGGGCTACATGGGCCTTGCAGTACCGGATTTCCCGAATTTCTTTTCCTTCCTCGGGCCAAATTGCCCCATTGGCAACGGGCCAGTGTTAAGTGCGATTGAGGCCCAAGCTGATTATATTTGCAAAGTTATTTATCGTCTCCAGTCGGAGCACATCAAGTATGTCGATCGCTTCTTGACACTCATCTCTGATTTTGATGATTCACAATGCTGACAGAATCAAGAACTATTTGTCCCAAGATGGAAGCTGCCGATGAGTTTAATAGATACAAAAATCTGTTCTTCCAAACGACGGTCTGGAGCGAGAACTGTCGATCTTGGTACAAGCTCAAGCATAACAACAAGGTCTCTGCATTGTGGGTTGGATCAACCATTCACTACCTGCGAGCCATCGAAAATCCTCGGTACGAGGACTGGAACTTCACGTATCTCCATGATAACCGGTGGTCCTATCTCGGTAATGGACTAGGCCCCGACGATGTGCAAGTAGATGGGGACCTGGCATATTATGTCAGGCAAGAAGATGATGGCCCGATTCTGGGAAGCAAGAAATATCATGGAGGCGCCTGGGCAGGTAACAAGGGGGAGAGTGTGATTGGTCTAGAAGGAGAATCGAAAGATTTGGACAAGTAGCGATAGGGAATGGGACATATGGACCTTGCAAATTTATTCAATGTGAATGATATATCGATTACTCGATCTCTAATCACCTCTTTTCCCTGACTTAATATCCCCCTGACACTTTGCAGCACATACATGCACAAAAATAATATGATAAGGGAATTGTTTCACACAAAGAAGCTCAGGGCGATTTTTGAAGTAGGATGCGAATTTCATGCGAGAGAAATACTTAAGGACTCTTTACATCATGCCTCGCCTCCCGATGCTGTTGGAGTAGAGACACCGACACTTTCATACCTGAGCATCCACGACACGTTGTCTACCATCCGTTTGCGAGCAGCCACAGCAATCGGCAGATTCAAAAACATATGGAAGCCATGCGGGACTTTGTCATATAGTGTGTACTTTACAGGTACCCTGGAGAAGGTTAGCTGGAAGCAACAACTCGTCGGAGCAATTGTACTTCCCCTGCACTTTCTAGTGCATGCTTAAAGGCTGTTCCCTGATCTCTAAGGGGATCCCAACCAGCACAAATGATAGCTTTAGCAATCTGCCGTTAGGACAGTCCAGCCGGCAAGAAAGCCTGTGCAACGGAGACGGACGTACCTGTTGGAGGAAATTGGGCGAGCTCTGCGCTTATCAGCGGTGAAACCAATGGTTCACGAGCCCTGGAAGGAAAATATTGGTCTATTATAGAATGAGTGATTCATCGTGATCACTTTGATGGGCTACGCTTACCGAAGCAAAATGACATTCCACCAGCCGAGAGTTGAGGAGCGTTCGCGTGTTGAGACCAACTTTCATTGGAATATTGTGGTGGGCAGTGCAGAGGATCGCAGGTAACAGGAACTAAATACGCAGATGAGTGGGATTGAAATATGATGTCAGGAGATCTCCAGTCTTACTGTTTAGCAATAAGCCACGAATTTGTCGTCTGACCTCGTCAGGGAGACATTGGAAGATGCCGCAGCAAAGGTTCGCTCCTGCACTGCTGCCAACCAGAATGATATTGGTACGATTGAATGCTGGGAAGTCTGCACTTTCTAATATCTTGTTTGAGAGTTAGTCCAGTGCATGCCAGTGAGAATGCCAGTGAGAATGCCAGTGAGAATGCCAGTGAGAATGCCAGAGCTTACGTAGTTGACACTGTCGACACAATCATTGAGTGGTCCCGGGAATTGATGCGCTGGGCTCCTTCGAGGAAGGATTCTAGTCGTCAGAATACATGTTTCCAAATACTGATGATTATGTACGTGGTAATTTGACTTACAGGCGGTAGTGAATGCTGACGGCTACACAACCTAGTCGACGGACAACCTCCCTGCAAATTCCATCTTCGACCGAGTAGTCTCCTGCAATCCACCCTGAAGTGTGTGTCATTATCAAAGAAGAACTATTGAACTATTTGCACCAGAACACCTACCGCCGCCGTGAATTGCTACAACCAATGGCCTCTGGTGTAGGTCACTGACATCTGATTTTGCCGACTGGTACACGAGGACAGGCAGTTCAGTGCCATCTCTTGCGAGAGCATTCACCCATGATAGAGAGACATTGGCATCACTTCTTGCCTCCTGCTTCAGCTGGTCATGTGGCTTGCGTAGGGCGTCCAGCGACTCTGGGGTCGGGAAATCTGCCGGGTCTAGGGCCGGAAATTGCGACAGCGGCCAAGTGCTCTCATATTGTTTAGCTGAATAGGGCAAATCACTCATGTCGTCGATGCGGTAGTTTCAATGGGTAGAATGACTAAAATGCTTGACTAAGTTCCTTGAGATTGAACCGATTCACCCAAGTCCATGTTAGCTGTGTGGAAATTGGAGGCGCCAAGGAGAGTGGCGGTGGCTGCAAGCCGAGGGATGACGAGAGCGCCGAAATGCCGAAGAGACGGGGAAGACAGAGCAGAGCAGACCCTCGGTACTTGAAGTAAAGAAAAGGTCAAAAAATGGATAATAAAAATAAATTAATCTCGAATAATGGTATCCGCTCAAGAGGTCGCGATTGTCACTGGAGCCGCAGGCGGGCTCGGTCGGGCCATCGCTCGAAAGCTGGCATCCCGAGGCATTAACATTCTCATCGCCGACGTGCAGGAAGAGCGAGGCAAAGAAACGGCAGAATCCATCCGGCAAGACTTTGGCGTTGAATCCATGTTCTGCAAAACCGATGTCACCAAAGAAGAAGATGTCAAACGCATGGTACAAACGGCGGTTAAGCGCTGGGGCCGACTTGATTGGGCGGCCAACAACGCCGGGATGGGAGAGAAGCTCGAAGACAACGAAGACGAAGTGACGACCGAAGCGTTCAACAAGTTATATGAAATTAATCAGCGCGGTGTCTGGCTTTGCCAAAAGTACGAAGCGGAGCAAATGCGAAAGCAAGAGCCGCGGCTGGCAAACGGGACGGCCCCAGAGCTGGGAGGCATCGCTCAACGAGGGGCCATCGTCAACATTGCGTCTATTTGCGGGCACGTCGCAACAGGGATGCCATCTTATACAGCATCGAAGCATGCTATTCTAGGCATTACAAAGGTGGGAGGACTATTCTACGGTAAACACGGCATCCGATGCAACTCAGTCTCCCCCGGTCCGATCCTCAGCGACCAATATGCCGAGTTCAAGCAGACCTTTTTGGACGACCCGAGGTTTAGCGAGCAAGCAGTGGGATGGAGCAACCGGTGCCCGCTAAAGAGACCAAGTACCTGTGAGGAACAAGCAAATGTGGTGAGCTTTTTGCTCAGTGGCGAGAGTTCCTTTGTCAACTGTTCGGACATTCGCGTTGATGGTGGCTTGACTTCAGTAGCAGATAGATAGACCATGATGCTTATTGAATGCGTTTTGGGTCGCGTGACAATTGATCCAAGTAGATACAGATATGCTTGAACCGTCGGCGAATGGAATCTATGCTTCTAAAAAAATCTATAGTTGCGACTTTTGCTTCAGTGCGGCGGTCTTTGCCTGGTATAATTTGACCATTTGGCGGATGGAGAGATCAAGTAGGACATCCTCGCTGCCACCCGGGATCCTTGCACCGGGAACCTCGCGATAGATTTCTGCGTAAAATGTTAGATAACGGTAAATTGGACAGGTTCAGGCTGGGATGACTTACTCTCGATGATTTCTCCCTGGCCGGATCGTGTATAACCGTTGCCACCAAATAACAACACTGCGCATCTCGCACACTCGTCCAGCACCATACCGGCATTTGCCTTGCACATGGCCGTGAGGCCGCCCAGTTCTCTATCAGCCGTTGCCTTTTCCATTTGGGTCAGCTGGTAAGCAAAGGACTCAACCCATGCAGACTGCGACTCGAGCTGTGCGGCGCACTTGGCGAGGCGATGGCGAACTACAGGTTGGTCCATTAGAGGCTGGCGAAGAATTAGCACACGAATTCATTCTTAGCATAGGCGGGGCGGGATTTACCTTGCCGAATGCCTCTCGCTTCAGGCAGTAAGCAAAAGCGGTGCTCAAGGCCACGCGAGCTTGGCGGGTCACTCCGATGGAAATAAACAGGCGTTCATGGTTGAAGTTGTTCATGACGTACTTCATGCCATCGCCCTCCTTGCCGATGAGGTTCTCCCGCGGGACCTTGACGTCGTCAAGCTCGATGAAGGAGGTTCCGGCTGAAATTTGACCTGCCACCTTGAGACGGCGTCGAGAGACGCCGGGGTAGTCCTTGAGCGGCACGACGAGTAGCGAGATGCCGCTGGCGCCCGAGCCTTCAGGTCCAGTGCGAACAGCCATGGTGGCAGAGTCGGCCATCACGCCGTTGGTGATCCATTTCTTGGCGCCGTTGACAATGTAGAAACGGCCGCATTCGCTGACTTGGGCGGATGTGGTGATATTTGCTACATCCGAGCCCGCACTGTTTGACGCGTTAGGAATAACGACGAATGGCGATGTGACTTGGAATATTTACTCACTCTGGCTCAGTGATGGCGATGCACGAACGCGTCTTTCCGAGGAGAAGATCAGGGAGGAATCTGTCCTGGAGTTGCTTATCGGCGTAGCGCAGCAGGGGGGGTACGCCAAAAGCCATGCCAGTGGTGATGCCGCCAGATGGACCAGCAAGGCCGGCCCGGCTCATCTACAGGGTTCAAGTTAGTTGCAATTCATACAAGCCATTTCTCGAATGACATACCTCATCTGCATAAATCAGGCCGTGGAGAGCGTTCCATTTCTCGACCGGGATATCCCCGGGCATGTGCGTGATGCCGAGCTTACGGAGCCACTCCACAGGCAATGGCGCGGGCAAAGCGGGGAGGAGAAAGTTCCCCCGCGCAAAGTCGGAGAAGACGTGGGATGGGAGCTCCTCGGCGGTTTCCCACTCGAGGGCAGAGCGGTTGAGGTGCTTGTCGATGAACTCGCGGCACGCGCGCTGCAGCTTGTGATGCGACGCGTCAAAGTACGGCGACGGGAGGCCGTTTAGCCAAGCCGGCTCCGCAAAGGGCACCGAGGGGGTGGAAGCGGCCATGTTTTAGCGTCAGGCGTTGATGCTGTCGATAGGGGTTGGATTGGATGTGCGGTGGTTTGGGATTGAATCGGATAAATGCGTTGTGGCGTGAACTGGACGTGAATAGTTTCAGGAAGCTGGCTGGAGCTGAGATGCAGCCTCTTTTTGTTAGTTACGACATGGCGAACCAGATGGCCTGTGATGGACCTCGGGCCACCTGCGTGCCGCAGTGAGACATGACCAGGCTGGGAGCGAGGTGGGTGGCCAAGAATGTTAGACCCGAAATACCGAGTCTTTTCCCGAGGTGTTTTCCAAAAGCGGATGGCAGAGTGGCACATCGTCTAGACCCATGGTGAGAGGGGACATGGGTTACAAAAAGGAGAGCAGCCTCTGTGTGACGTGAGATGCGAGATGGGATGTACTTTCGACCAAGTACCCCCGATAGTCTGGAAGTGCTTGTCCCAAGCAGGATCGAGATGCATCACTTGGCTGATTGAATTGTGTGCGACTCGCGCGTTTCACTTGCGATGCAGGGTCTATAGCGGCCTGGATTAAATGCCCGCCGTCAAAGCTCCCAGAGCTGAACGCCCAACTGTCATCTGAGTCAGATTCCGGTTTCAACCCTGGCTCTGCCGCAACCTCCAGCGACAGAATCCAGCAGTTTGTAGGAGGCGAGACGGTGAGGAGGCGGGGATCATGAAGCCTCCGCCAGGGACATCCCACGCCGCTACGCCCGGATGCGTAGGTCTTAACTAACTTGTCAAGCCCGGATAAGACGAACAGGTGTGGGCACCAATGGCATCTCGATGGTTAGGAGAAGGCGTACCCAGGACTCGCCCCCGGTGGGCCTCACATCTCAGTTCCACCGGTTCCAAGGTCCTCAGGGGGGAGGTAGATCCCCATGCATCCCCCCGGATTTTAGTTAGCCGCGTTCCCCGCATCTTGGTTCGCGGTATCTTGACTTCTGCCATCATCTAGATTGATCTGCCCCATAAGTTACATCTGGCATTGGCATCTAGATCTCCTCGTTTTGAGTTTTTTCATCGTGCTTTTGCATTACGACGCCTGTTTGTTGACCCCCTGCCCTGCAAGGCCATGGTTGCTGCCACGGAAAACCTGGAAAGCTCGCCGGAGTCCGAGGACTGGGTCCTTAGGTATGTCAATGGCCTGCGAATGGCTTCCCCTCTCTCCCCGCATGTGCCGAATGCCATTGCTGACATTTCCTCAAGACGAACTCCAAAGGCGTGTAGGTTGTGTCGCAAGAAAAAGGTCCGCTGTGAGTAATGATTTACGTGTGACAGACCATCCGTCGTACGTCTCTGGGCTCTGGCCTGCATTTGCTGACCTCTGCATGTCTCACATATTCAGGCGACGGTGGACAGCCCACTTGTGCGCAGTGCCTCGTCCACAAAAGCGAATGCATCTACCTTCCACGAGCCCAACGAGCGAAGCGAAGTCACAAGGAGCGAAAAAACTCTTCCAGCCAACAGCCTCGAAACAGAAATGACTCCGTCTGTTCTCCGTCCATCGCGACAACTAGTGCGGGTCTGCCTTCATCTGCGATCAGCTGGAACAGTATGCGCTCCCGCCCTTCGTCAGTGCTGCGCTCTGACCTGTGGCCAGGAACAATCACTTCATCCGTCAATAATCAGAAACCGCCAACTCCCCCAGGCTTTGCCACCGAGAATGCCGCGTTTGCGGTACAGAAGCCTCCCACGCCTCCGGACGCCGCTGCCGGCGTGACCCGATCGATTGCTGGCGACGTCGATGCCATCGCAGACACAATAAACTGCGCAAGCGACCACGGCGTCCTCGATCACAGGGATCCCATTGACCAAGCTAACCAAGACATGAGCCCAAATATCTTCGAGGTATCCCAAAACGGCCAGAGCATAGCCGGTCCCTATCATCCACACGGAGGGCCGGATTTGACCAGCGCCTTGGATTACCATGACGCTCAATATTATGGCACCAGTCCTTCCATCTCGCTCCTGAACTGCGCACTATTATCCGTAAATGAAGACTTCCCAACGCTCATTGACCCTAACCTGCAAAGCGCAGAAATACCCGGCGAGGTCAATGTAGGCTCTGATGGTGCGGACGCCGCAAATGGCTCCATGGATATTGACGACCTATCCATGGATGCTAATGAAAACATGGACTTGGAGGAAGAAGATATTGGCCACAGTCTTCAGTCAACTCTAGTAGGACACATGAAATACATGGGTATACTGACCTACTTGCCCGGTTTCTTTCTACGATGAGCTAACAGGATACCGTCATAGGACCCAGCATGTCGGTACGAATACTTCTAACCAATTCCTCCCATTGAAACCGGGATAATCTTCATACTAACGGCAATAGTTTATCCCTGCAACTCGTCTTGGCCAAGAGTGGATCACTAGAGTTACTGGATCGAGCTACTTCTCCAACCAACTGCAGACATTCCTCCGTGAATGGACACCAGTCAACAGCGCATCTGATATGCATGTTTCCTACGATTATACTGCCATGCCATCGTACGAATCTGCATTGAACTTTGTTCACTGTGAGTATAATTCAAATCTTAGCGACTCACTTCGCTTTTGTCGGAAGCACATTAGTTGACCTCTCAAAACATAGGTTATTTCGCAACAGTTCAGTCGTAAGCATGGCCGCGTCCACGTCCAGGATTTTCTTGATCACTAATTTGAGCCCGCAGAGCATTTCCGATACTCGACGAAAAGGCATTTATCGACCACCTCGAGACGAGCTACAGTACTCTAATGCCGTCCGACGACCCGACCTGGTGCGCTCTGGTAAACGTCGTGCTGGCCATCGGATGCCGCGCAACACCGGGTGCAAGCGATGCAACATACTGCGCGCTGTTTAACAATGCCCTTGGTCTGTTCACCAGTGTTTCACTGGGTTGGGCAAAGTTGGAGAAAGTGCAGACTCTCATTCTCATGGTAGGGCCCGGAACTAACTCCTCATATGATGGCGCTAACTGGAATTAGTACATCTTTGGCAGCCATACCACTTCCGCTCATTGGGGATACACGTTTCTCTCCTGTGCGGTCAGTGAAAGCTACGCAATGGGATTACATGTTCAGACCTGTAAATCGTGGTCTCTCTCGGACGCGGAAGTGAAGCGCCGCAGCCTTCTATTCTGGACTTTATTCTGTCTAGACGCCCGTAAGATATCCCTGGAAAATGGTTCTTGGCTCGTCTCACTAACACATGTAAAGAATTGATATTTCGCCTCGGGAGACCGCCCCTTATCCGACGACAAGAAATTTCGCAAGCACTCCCCTCCAAAGAGATTCTGGATACTGGATTCTCCACCCAGCCGTATCACCACCCAACGACCGGCCTGGATGCTTCGTGGTGGGGCAACATGTTTATTAAAAACATTGAAACCTCTCACCTCCTCTTGGACGTTCACGACTTTGCCTGCGTGAAGCCAGAAATGCCCAGCTTGGACCATCGCCTATCTAAACTCGAAGCGAAGGTGCGTAAAACTACAAAGGCGTGTGAGGATTCTGCTAATGATCGTACCTCAGATTGCGCGTGCCCACTCGAATCTGGAGTCTGAAGGGGTCTTCCGACCCGGAATCCACGCAATGCCCAACTTGGGCCGAATCCAAGGAACTATTCTGCCAGTAGCAATAGTCCAAAGCAGCGTTTTCCTTGCGAAGTGGGTTTTACGACTTAGGCCGATCGGATTGAAGACTGTGCAGCAACTACAGCAACTACGCCTTGATGTCGTTGATTTGCCACGAGAGCCTTCTCCGTCCCTGGCTGAGGACCTAGATATCGCAGCTGAAGCTGCTGGCTCGCTTATAGAGCTCGTATCTTCATTGACGAAAGATCATGAGAACTTTTATTGGTAAGATTCGCCAGCGGCTCATCACCAAGTCGGGACTAACACTTTCCTAGGTACCTGGCTCCGCTGCCCGTTTTCGGTCTATACGTCCTCTTCATGTCCATCCTTCATCAGCCACTTGGCCCCAAAGCCAATCAGTACATGGAACTCATGTCGATGGTGGTGGAGTCGACCGTTCAAGGCGCCAACATGCCCCGTTCCCTCATCTCGGACCTTCATCTTACACATTGGCTCGCCTTTTTCTCCCGAACAGCTCGCATGTCATTATCCCGAGCAAAGAATGCCCAGAACCAGCAAAACACCAATGGGGGCGGGCCTGTACAACCGGGCCGCTTGAGACTTGATGGAACTAGAACAACACCATAAGCTGATGCTGTTTTCAGCCGGTGTCCCTAGTTATTCATCGCTGTCTCACGTGTGGAAAAGTCATAGGTGGCAAACCCACATGCTACATGATGTCGGATATTGTCATCCATCACAAGTATGGCCTTCGGATATATAAGTGCACAAAGAATACATAATAGGCGAATATACGAGACCACAATCTGAAGGGGGTTATTTACTGCCACGATTAATAGCTCTCGAGTAATTATATCATACTCTAACCCCTCATCCATTCCATGTGACCCCAATGTTGTTTAACTACTCCATAGTCGACCGTTCTATTGCGTGACGACGTCATCCTCTATCCATTCCAAAATATCTAAACCACAATTCCCAAAATCCACCGCCTCCGGTGTTTGAGTGTCTGGTGACTGCTCTGGAGCCTGTACATAGTCTCTGATGGATTCAAACAATGCAAAGTCGATCCCCTCTGCGTTGAAGTCCTCCATGAGGAAGTCTGGCGTCCCTTCATTAGTCATATATGTTTCTGTTGTTGCTGAGCACACAGAATTTGGACTGATGTTTTCAGTAGACTGCAGAGGCGTGAGGAGAGAGCTGGCCGAGGACACTGATGGTGCTTCTACTATTAACCGCCGGTGGTCGATTTCTGTAGCTAAAGATGTCGATGGTTTGCCATTTTCTCTGAAGATGCCACGGAGGGTTGCCGGGAAATCGCCTTCCCCAGCCAATCTGTCCTTACTGAGACTTAAATCCATTGTAAAGACAAGTCGCAGGTAGCAGCTTGGCTGTGCCGTAAGTAGGTCAGTCCAATCAATCTTGACACCTTTGGCCAATTCCTCACTCTCGGGCGATGAATGACGTAGAACTGAATCCTTGTGTTGTACTAGGTCCACAATGTGACGCATGGTTCTGCTCACAAAGTCAACTGCGTCGTATTGGGCGTGGTAGACCATCATGGCCTGGACAACAGTGGTAAGCCTGTGCTTTTTCAAAGCTAGCATGGTGTTTTCTCCGGGTGGTAGTATATCATCGCTATGAGCTGAGGAAAGCTCAGCATCAAGCATGTGTAGAACGAGGGGGAGCGCGGTGCATGCAACGGCACTGATAGGAAGCCAGCGAGCCAGACCGAGTGAGGTGAGCTCCTTTAGGCACTCCGTCACGGCAATTACAGCATCCTGTAGTTCATGCCTATTTTCGCAGACTTTGGAAAGGTCGCCTGCTGGAGTGAATGAAAGTGGGCTCAACATGTAGGCCTTCTTCGGCGAGGGTGCAGCCGTTAAGAGTAAGAGCTCATGGTGACATAGGGCAGCTCCCGCAGTGCTGCAAGGACGTCAGTGACAAAAGTAATAACTGCTAGATTTGAGGGCCCACTTACTGGTAATACATGTACATGAGATCTCTGTATAGTGTAACAGATTCATGTTGACACTTGACCACCTCTGTCTGCTGGAAGGGAGGAAAGTAGCAGCTGGCCTGCTTGTTCCATCGACGGAGTGCCAATTTGCAATCTTTGATCTTCAAAACCTCTTCTGACAGAACTAACCGCCCATGACAGGGTGCGTCATCCGGCGGATAGGCCATGAGCAGGACGTCTGTTAGCACAATGCAAAGCTCTGAGGTTTGCACGATGATCTGGATCAAAGTCTTCTTCGTTTCCGCATTGTACACGGTGCTTCTATGAACCTCACTTTCAAGGTCCTCGTAGCTAAGAGATGAGAACGCTTCAAAATTAAAATCGGTCCGGGTAATTTGGATGCTGCGTCTGCAACACAGTGGAAGAATTCTGTCTCGCATAACACAGCACCACCATAGTCTCTTAAGCGTATTTGGGGTCGCCAACGGAGATTTGCTTGTGCTTCCCTCGTATTGGTGGGCCTCGACAATTCTTGCATGTTGAATTGCAATGCTCAGCCACGTTGTATTTCGTTTCTTGAGTCCTTGATTCGAACTTGTGGCCCAAAATGAGAGCAGCAGTGCGGCCTGCGAAATGCTGACGGATGAGGACTCAGCTTCCAGGTCATATAATAGCTGAAGAAGCATTTGTTAGTCTTGTCTTCAGCCGTGCAAGCTTTAGTATCATGATAAGCACCTTTGCCACACGGAAAAGTCCGAGCCTTGCCGCTTTGATAGTCGAAAAGCCCAACGCATTTATGCATTGGGGAGACACAAACTGCATCGATTAGTGAAATTATATCGAGACGAGTAGGAAACGTGGGGCCTCACAACACATGTCGCAAATATGATTGCTTGAATGACAAGCAAAGATAATTTCTTGTCGGCTCCAGCAGTTTCATATGTATTGCCGTAGTATAAATCCCAAAAGTCACCTTCGTTTAATAGAGGAAGGACGGGATGGACGTGAAGAAAGTATTGTTGCACCAGCTCATCTAGGACAGGGCGGGTAGGAACACGAAGACATCCTTGCATCTCCAGGAAGCTGACGTCCAATGTACTCAGGTTATGCAAGTTGCCGATGGAGATGAAAGGATAGTACGAGTAAAAGACGTACGGGGGATCATTGTTGGTATCCCCATGCCCGGTGCGCCGGGTTGGAGCATCGTCAAGCTTTGAGTCCACGCAGGGAGTGATGCTTTCGGGTGAGGAAGCATGACTTTGTGTTTCCTCGATGGCTGTTCGATCAGCGGCTTCTTGTATAGTCCGACTGTTTGCCGCAGCATTCAGTCCGACACCAACTTCATCCTTGTCTATTTTTTGCGATCGGCATTTCGCTGTCGTGACGGGTTTCGAGCTTCCATGGTCGACGCATTCTGGCGTCCGGCAACTCGCACCTTCAACGGTTTGTAAGACTGCCCGAGTGTCAATGCAGTGCAATCCCGGGATCGGATCATTCCTTCTGTCTCTCGTAGTCATTCGACTGAGAAGGTTAGCCAGCTCAAAGCATCAACCGGATGCGACAGAGATTTACCTTTTGCCAGCACGTCCAACAATAACACAGTCCTCGCTGTCGAGGTAGCAATTCATGCATGGGATGCCTCGCACAGACGCGTCGCAACGGACCTTTCTGCGCCGACAGGACAAACATGCTTTCGTGGCCCGTTTCCGTGTTGACTTGGCCTTGTTTCCATGATTTTCGGGAGATTTGGAGGTCTCTGATGGGGCAGTTTGTTGATCCATTTCAGCGTCACTGATTTCACCAAATGTTTGTTATACGAGAACTATCAGCGTCCGAGGCAGCCGGTCTTAATTAACCCGCATTAATTACTTGGGTGACGGAAACATGGAAACGTAGGCGAACATGTGATTTGTATCACAATCCCATATTCTCCGCACAGCACTTTTCTCAGTGACCGCCGGGACCCCGCAAAGCGCAGCTCACAAGTCCGAATTGCCGAGTTGCGTATGTAAGCTGACTTGTGTGTCGGGTACGGCAAGCGAAGCTGAGGGGAATCTCCTGGACCTCCACATTGCCACTCGCTGTTAGATGCGTATGCTTAAGAAGAAGCTTCCAATACCCCATTCTACGTTACAGAGACCATATCCACAGCGTTAGCGTCCTTGTATTTACCCCAGAATCACTACTGCTACACTACGACTTCTATCACTGCAATGGGCGCTTTCAAGGTCGCCATCGTCGGCGGCAGTATCGCAGGCTTAACGCTTGCCAATATGCTTGACAGACTTGGCATTGATTTCATCGTTCTCGAAGCCTACGATGTTATCGCCCCCCAGGTTGGCGCTAGCATTGGCTGGCACCCCAATGGTCTTCGCATCCTCGACCAGATTGGCTGCTACGAAGACATGCGTGCATCCGCTGCCCCCGCAGAAACCATGACCACCCGGACGAGTGACGGCCGAGTCCTGTACTCTCATCAAGTTAGCAAGTGGGTCAAAGAGAGGTAAATCTTTCCTGTTTCGTCCTTGGATGTCCCATTTCGTCTTTCTGACACTCACTGCCAACACAAGACATGGCTACGAGATCCTCTTTATGGAGCGTCGCGTAGCCCTTGAGATCCTATTCAAGCATCTTCCAAGCAAGAACAAAGTCATAACTAGCCGTCGCGTCATTCGCGTAGACCAGCTTGTAGACAAAGTGCGTCTATACACAAAAGACGGATCTCAGTATGAAGCCGACATGGTCATTGGAGCCGATGGTATCCATAGCACTCTTCGTCGCGAAATATGGAGAATGGCAGCAGATTCGGATCCTTCTTTTGCTACTGAAGCTGAAGATAAAGGTGAGAGTTGGTCCATACTCTCAAATGACCAATGGTCCTAACTTTGCATCAGCCATGAAGACAGAGTATGGGTGCATCTTCGGTTTATCCAGTCCTACCGGCAACTTGAAATCAACAGAAGTCCACCTTACGCATAAGAAAGATGTCACAATTGCGTGTATGGTCGGTCCCAAGAACACTCCTTACTGGTTTCTGTTCTTCAAACTCCCACAGTTGCACAGTGGAGTCGATCTTCCCCGATACACTCGCGAGGATGAGATTGCCCTTGCATCAAAGGAAGCCGATACTTGTATCAATGAAAGCATCAAGTTCAAGCAGCTGTACGACAATGTCAAATTTTCCACGACAACTGCCTTGCCACACCACGTCTTTTCAAAATGGCATTTCGGACGAGTGATTCTCATCGGAGACTCGGCTCACAAGGTAAGCTGAAATTCCTGGAGTTGCAATGGGTATATCTTGCTAACCTCCTTTAGTTTAATCCCATCTCGGGACAAGGCGGCAATAGCGCTCTAGAGTCTGCTGCCGCTCTTGTCGACAATCTTTCAATGGCCTTGAAACGCAACAACGGCAAGCTTTCAGCCCAGGAAATAGAATCAGTTTTCCAAAACACCACCTCTACACGCCAGGACAGGGCTCGGAACTTAGTTGAGCAGAGCATCCATGCACAGCGTGTTTCAGCTTGGTCAAACGGCTTCAACCAGTTCTTGGATTGCCATGTTGCACCCTTGCTGAACACGCAGATGTTCCTCGACTCTGTCAGCTCCCCGGTCCCAGGGGCATATAAATCCCAATCTTTCAAACCCACAAACAGACCAAAGTTAGTTCCGTTTGTGGATGAACTTCCGACGACACCAAAATCGGGGTGGTCTTACGCCATTCTCACAACAGCCATCTACCTTGGGCTTCTCTACCTAGGTGTCCAGGGGCTGGCCATCGCTCCTGAAAAGTATGGTACCTTGAAAGACCTTGATAAAGTGGTGAACGCCGGGAAGTTTGAGGGCCATGATCAACTGATGAAAAACTTCGACCATATTCCAGTCCTTGGGACATCTATGTCGTATCTCATCGCCGTGTACTTTCCAGCCACCGAGTCTTGGGATATCGGCTTTTGGCTCCTAACATTCTACCTATCCATGTCTGAGTTAGTTGTCTTCGCAACATGGACAGTGGAGTCGTGCCGTGCACGCAATCGGGCGGCTCTCAGCAGAGGCTCAATCGTATTCGGATCGATTAGCAACGTCACCGCCATTGCCTTTGGATGTTGCGTTTACTACTTGCAAGACAATTTGAGTACTTCCAACCCTACCAAGTGGTGGACATCTTCGATGTACGTCCCTCCGGAGAAGGCTGCAGCGGTTCTCCCCGCAACCTTGCTTGGCATGATGGTGCCGACTCTTCTCATGTTCAACTTGTGGCTCCCGAGTGAGCTTCGCCAATACCTTACAATTGCGTGGATGTTTAGTCCTCTGTATCTCTACACCCTACACAAATATTTCACTCGATGGTATTCTACTATCTCGACCGGTACAACTACTTCGGAGGCTCGAACCAACTCCATCTCGCATCTCCGCAAGCTATACATTGTTCTCGGTCTCATCACAGGTATCACGCACGTTTTAACGGTATCATACGCCCTAATTTCAACTGATGAAAACGTCTCCCTTGGAAAAATATTTTTGTTTCGCTACTTCGACGGCATGTCCCTCTATGAGGGTGACCACATGATGTTCCTCTGGGATATGTACGTCACAGTCGGTGCGTTGGTTGTATGGTGCGTTCTTAGTACGTGGGCGATGAGCCGGGCGGGCGTCATTCGAGTAAATATGCTCAAGGTAATTTTTGGTGTCTCTGTTGGCTCAGTCCTGATCGGACCGGCTGCCACTGCCTCGATGTGTTGCCTTTGGAGGGATACCCGGAACACCTCTGTCAATATAAAGGAGAAGAGTGCATGAAGAACATGGTGTCAAGATTGAAGCTAGTTGGCCTTTACTATATCTCAGCCGCGATATGGTTCTGATTTTGTTCATTTATTTGCTAGAATACGATGTCGGTAATTGTTTGTGTTGCGTCAAGTGTTAGCGACGATGCGAAACTCACCCGAAATCTCCGTCAGCATGTGCAGTCTTTAAATCATTCTTCGCATACCAAAGAGCTTAAAATAGAAGGGGATATTCAAAACTTCCGCATCCTAATTGTACCTTGTACCGACCGTGCCACCCACTTGCACTAATAGTTACTATTCAATTCGTTGTTGCTTTTTGCAGCGATGTTTGGTTAAGCTAAATTGTGTCAAACGCCGAATTCCCAGCCAATTGCTTGGCTTGTCCTTATCATTCATACCCGAGATGCCGAATCCAGCGAATGCAAGGTGCCTCCGTGCTTCAATTTCCCAGGCAATGTTGGGCAAATCGTTTCACATCTTCTCGGCTCTTCGTAAACAAGTGCGCCCAGAAACACACTATGGCTCCCGAACGACGCCGACCTATTCGCATTGGAAACTGCGCTGGTGCAGCTTGTGATGCGGGCTACCAGATGTTGCGTCAATGTGAAGGAGGGCCTATCGATGTCGTTACTGGCGATTATTTGGCAGGTTCGTTCATTCTGTATGCAGATTCCATGGTTTTGATGGAGACTAAGATAGTACCCAGAGGCGAATCTCGCCCAAAATGTCGACAGGTTTAAGGCGAACGAACACGATGGATATGAGATCAATGCCTTAGATGGTATCAAGCTATCCTTAGAAGTCGCAGCCAGTCGAAATATCCGCCTGGTAGTAAATGGAGGAGCCCTCAACCCGGAGGGCCTCGCAAGAACTGTAGCTAGCTTGGTATGTGATTCCTAATACACCCAAATCCACAAACTCCCCATTATCTTGACCTGAGTTTTGACGTTCTTGATGCAGGTCCAAGAGAAGAATCTGGGCCTGAAGGTCGGCTGGGTCACTGGAGACGATGTGCTCTCGACCTTTAAACAGTCCGTACATGAGGGTATCACCCACCTAGACGGGGATAACGAGGGCGCATACCTTGTGGACGAAACTATCGAGTTCTTGAAAGACTCGGAAGCATTTGATATCGTCAGCGCCCACGCATACCTTGGAGCACGCGCAATCAAGGCCGGGCTCGACCATGGGTGCGATATCATCATTTGTTAGTATCCAGACTTGATTCCACTGGATTCTTATTCGATGCAACGTCGCTAACCAGAATCAGGCGGGAGAGTTTCTGATGCCAGCCCAGTTATCGGGGCTGCTTGGTGGTGGCATGGTTGGACAGAGATGGATTTCGACCAACTCGCTGGCTCCCTCGTCGCTGGTCACTTGATTGAATGCAGCGGCTACGGCTCGGGTGGCAACTTTTGCAACTTTTTTCAACTGCCCCAGGAGAGATTGCTCGATATTGGATTCCCGATCGCTGAAATCCATGCCGATGGATCCAGTGTCATCACAAAGCACAACGGAACAAGAGGTTTTGTCACCGCGGACATCCTCAAGGCGCAACTTGTCTACGAGATTCAGGGGAATATCTACCTCCACAGCGACTGCAAAGCTGATCTCTCTGGAATAAGAATCGAAGATCAAGGGCTTGACCGAGTCCGGGTTTCTGGAACAAAGGGCTACCCGCCACCGCCAACGACAAAGGTTGCCGCGTTCTATCGTGGTGGTTGGCAATGCGAGTATACTCTCAACGCTACAGGCTATGCCACTCTTGAAAAGTTCAAACTGCATCAGTCACAGATCAGGTTCCGACTCACAGAAGAGGGCGAGGTAGACAACTTTCAGGTCCTCGAATTTCAACACTACGGCAATCCTAGTGTCGACCCCAAATCACAGCTGGCGAGCACCACAGGCATTCGGGTCTTTGGTCAAGCCCGAGAACAGAAAACGGCAGAAGCTCTCGGTAGGGCAATGCTACATAGCATGCTTCAGCACTACGCCGGAATGCATGGAACTCTAGACTGGAGACTGCTGGAACCGAAACAGTACCTAAGCTACTGCCCATGTCTGATGCCACAAGCTCAGATCGCCGAGAGGGTTCACATATTGGAAGCCGATGGAGAGCTTCTCACAATAGACACAGGGACGCCGTCGCGCACTGAAGAACTCGGCAAGCGACTCGACTACGACACGGCAAGCCCCAAACCGCTCGCTAGCTTTGGCCATCCCACTCGAGCTCGCCTCGGAGATTTGGTGCTGGCGCGTTCTGGCGACAAGGGCGCCAATTTGAATATTGGACTCTTCGTTCGCGAAGCCGACGAATGGGAGTGGCTCCAAAGCTTCCTCGACCACGAAAGAATGAAGCAATTGATGGCAGACGAGTGGGATGATTCGTACAAGTTGGAGCGGTGTGAACTTCCCGGAATATACGCGGTTCACTTTGTCATTTACGGGTTATTGAAGCGTGGTGTTAGCTCCAGCGCTCGCTTGGATGCTCTGGGGAAGGGGTTTGCCGAGTTCATTCGCGATCGTTGGGTTGAACTCCCGTCTATGTTCATAACACGTTACTCGGATTCTCTCCCCCTCAGTCATTCTAAAATAGGTCTCAACAATTAGAGTATTTATTTCGTATTGAATCGTTTTAAACCACTAAATTTAATTGCAGTGATGCCACTGATACCGCAGTAAACCTACGCTCGCAACTTGAATGACCAGGCAAACGTGCAATTTGTCCCGGTAGGCCACCCCTCACTCACAAAAGAGCCGCCTGGACGGCATTGGACTGTAGCCGGACTAAATCCGACCCCGTAGTGTGCTTCTTTATCCCGAATCCGCTGACAGGTCCATCGAGGTAGAAGTCCGAAGTGCCGGATGTTGCGCCAACACTGAATTCAGGTTACCAATAAGTGAAAATGGTATGCATCAGCATATTTAAAAAGATTCCAACCGCATTTAGAAGATTTTATAGCTACATCCCATTTTCTGAACCAGCTGAACCAAAACCATCACTCAACAATCCTACAGCCAAAATGGTGTACAAAGGACAACCCCATTTCACGGACTTCAAGGCTCCCATCATCAACCGCGCCATCGACGACCCGGGACGAAAGTTGAGGGTTGTAATGGTCGGCACAGGCATCTCTGGAGTCACCACAGCCATTCGATTCCCAGAGCATCTTGGAGAGAACATTGACTTGCAACTTTATGACAAGAATCAGGGTATGCAGGGGGGGACATTGACCGCTTAGTAGGTCACTGGCTAATCACTTATCTGTAGACATTGGGGGCGTCTGGCTGGAAAACAGATACCCTGGAGTCGCATGTGACATTCCGGCTCCGTGTTTTCAGTTTCTGTTCGAGAACAATCCAGACTGGTCCAAGTATTACGCTGAAGGAAAGGAGATTGTGGAATACATTCAACGGACAGCCGACAAGTATGGTGCGCGCAAGTATATGAAGTTTAAACACCTCGTGACTGGGGCCCATTGGAAGCAAGATGAGGGAAAATGGTCGATCACAGTCAAGGATTTGAATTCGGACAAGGTATGTCGGCTTAAACTATTTTGTTATATCACTCGAGAGACTGACAAGAGCAAAGAGTTTTGAAGATGAAGCAGACGTGTTAATCCTTGGTTGGGGAATGCTTAATAACTGGGAGTGGCCTAAGGTCCCAGGCCTTCACTCCTTCAAGGGACCGTACATGCACTCAGCAGACTATGACACTACATTCGACGCTACTGGCAAGACTATTGCTGTTGTTGGAGGCGGCTCTTCCGGCATCCAGATTCTTCCTCACATCCAAAAGGTTGCGAAGCACGTCGACCACTACATGAGATCTCAGAATTGGATTGCACCTCTGGGTTTTGGCGCGATCGAATTGGAGAAGCGAGGACAATTAGATCAAGGAAACTGTGAGTACCCTCCGGCGATTCGATATTGCATCCACTAATATTTCGTAGTTGAGTACAGTCTAGAGGAGAAGGAATCTTTCAAGAAGAACCCCAACTCGTGCCACCGGCATCGGAGAGAGGTGGAAGAAGCAATGAATGACTACATGACTGAATCCGGATTTACATATGGAACATCCCGACAACAGGCTATTCAGGCCAAGTTCAAAGAGCACATGAGCACATCCTTGAAGGAGAAGCCTGATATTCTCGAGAGCATCCTCCCTGCCTATCCCCCTGGCTGCCGACGCCGTGAGTAATCCTGGTCAAAAATTTCATTCTGTAGCTAACATCATCCCAGTCACGCCCGGTCCTGGGTACTTGGAGGCACTCAATGAGTCAAACGTGGATTTTATCCCCAGTGAAATCTCACATGTCACTGAAGATGGCATTGTTGATCGGGATGGTAATCTGCGAAAGGTTGATGCAATCATCTGGGCCACCGGTTTCAATGTGTAAGTTCTTTTGAGAATCTTTCTGCTGCTGTTTCTAACAAGTAATCCAGCGACTTCGTCAGTCGATTCCCTATGACTGGATTAGATGGCATTGAATGGAACCAAGTCATGGATCCTGAGCCAGAAGCCTACTTGGGAATGTGTGTCGACAAGATGCCCAATTGCTTCGTCTACATGGGCCCCAACTGCGGGCCTGGTGCTGGCGGTGCATACCTGTGTGTCGATGGCGAATGCGAGCTGATGATCTCCTGCATCAAGAAAATGCTGCGCGATAAGATCAAATCGATGACCATCAAGACTGAGCGAGTGAAGCAATACGCCGCCCATGTGCACGCGTATCTCAAGACATCCATCTTTGGTCAGCCTTGCAAGTCATGGTTTAAACGCGGCACCGAGGAGGGCAGAAACATTGCTTACTACTGCGGCAACGCACTGAACTTGCTCTATGCCCAGCGCAACCCGAGATGGGAGGATTGGGACTACACGTACTTGGAGGAGATGGGTGACAACCCTCTATCCTGGCTGGGCAATGGATACACCCTCGCAGACTACGACGGAAGCACTCGGACCAAGTATCTTGATCCTGATGAGATTGACTTCCCGCCTCTGCCTCACGTTGCGAATGGGACAACCAACGGGACTAATGGGGTCACATTTAGTGTGATGCGGCCCACGGATGCCAATGCCACGATACCAGGTCACGTCAAGGAGGCTGGAGATGCTGCCTTGTTTGGCCGGGCATAAACTTTCGTTTTAGGTGATTTGATATGACATATATGAATTTGAGATAGAGACGACTTTGCGCGAAATATGATAACTAGAAACTTGAATATATTTGACTGCAAAATCCTGCCTTGATCTTGTCATTATTTCTGAGGTTGCCAGCAAGTAATATCCTCCTTTGTCACTGAGGCATGAGGGGACTTCGATCCATGACAAGACGATGCGAGGAACCGAGGGGCGACCAACAGCCGCTAACCTTCCCCCTTTAGAGTGCAGATTCTAGATCCGCGGATGCGAAGGAACAGACCCAATCACGAATATAAAAAATGACTATTCTTTATTAAAAAAAGCATCCATATTTCTAACCCTTTACAGTATCGCAATTGCGTTCGGGGGGCTTGCGATCCCCCCGTGAACATTCAACGGGGCCGAAGTCAACAGAAAACTCCACTTCTTCAATTTCGCACAGGCTTTAGCGAGTGACTCCAAGTTCCAAAGTTCCCCAATGGGCATCCCAGCGTGTGGAAGAAGCCACTGGTGGAGCATAGAGCCACCTTTTGGAGGAGGGTAGCCTATCATCCTTGTTAGTGAAAAGTGGTAAACAAAACTCTTTTGGAGGGTCACTCACATTCCCAACTCACTGCATCACCGGCGACGGCAGAGAATCCCGTATCCCAGAGCCATCTTTCAGTTTCTTCTCCTTGCTGCACTCCGGAGAAGGTAATGTTGGCGAATACGTCTGCTTTGGCAGACACAGTAGCTGACTCGAACCAATCGAGGAAGCCAGTCCGGATAATAAGAATATCGCCAAAGTAGAATTCCAAGCCTTGATACTCAGCAATACTCTTTAAATCCTTAACAGTAATACCTGGTTTTATCGCCAATTAGCTCAATGCGCACAACACGCTCACATCGAGGGCATGGCTGTCGCTCACTGTGGGAGGTGATGGGAGAGATTGGCTCTTGATCCGTAGCTTCGAGCCACCTAGGCCAATCTAAGAGCACTCCTCGACCGACAATTCCTTGTTTACACCAATCTAAGTGGTGATGAATTAGTGCGGTTCAATTGAAATCTTGCAGTTTGCACTCACGATGAATGCCGTGAGCTTCGGGACCCAGAGCGACGTCGTCGGTATGTCGAACGCCATTATAGTAGCAACCGATCTTTTGGTCGGCGTAGTGCATAAATCCATCCCATTGTGAACCACACTGTGTGTTTAGTGATATTTCATCGTCGTGGGCCATTTCACCCGTTATGGGCTCATAGTTGATGACCTTGTGCTGAAGGCCAAGCCGACCAAACGCTGGCTTTCCGACCTTTTCATAAGGCCAATCAAGCTGAAACGATTGCCCATGAGTTACTTCCCTAGTCGCTACAAGTTTAATATCCTGGGTTAAGTTATTCAAGGCTACGGTAGTCTCGCCTGTCAGTATTATGTATGGGACTGAAAGTCTAGTTCTAATCAAAGGATTTTGTGGACTTACAGCCAAGATGATCTGGGCCACTAGACCCATCCCACATTCCCCAGCAGGATCTCTTTCCAGCTTCTTTGTTCAATGGCAGCTCATCATATTTCGGTCTGGTTGTTGGGTGGGTAGCCATATCGATCGGCGGTGGTGCTCTCTAGTCTCTATCGCTCTTTGAGAAATTGGCTCTGCTTACTACGCTTCACAGTTCTCAATTGGGGAAATCAGACAAGACATGGCGAGGTTACCCAGACCGCATCTTGGAGCCTGGATCTAAAGTGGTTACTGGCTTACTAGCCAACACTCCGGAATGCCGGGTCTTCGGCTCTTCGCCTGATGACTTCCCAGTTCCCCGTGGGGTCCCCGCATGGCACCGGCTACCGCACCGAGCTACCGAGTAAGACCGATCTGATTAAGATGAATCTAACCTTTTGTGGTCAGCTTATTTCACCTCATAGATGAGTACTACCTATCTTGCACCCTTCACAGCGGAGTCACCATATACACGATTATAATAGGGCCAGATCCCCACTCATTACCGTATTCGCGGTCTCGCAATCAATATCCCATTGCCTTCTAACCCGACGCCGTAGATTGACAAATAGTAACTATGGGGATCAGAACCGTTAGTTCCCTGTTCCCACTCAACTAATGATCTTGCTTACACATGATTGAAGGTGCTCCTCGGAGCGATGCTGGGGTCGTTTCTTACCGGCTTCGCATCCTCGATTATCTCCAACACCCTCGGCCAACCGTCATGGTTCACCCAGATGGGCCTTGCAGGGGATGATAAGAAGACAACCGAAATTATCAGCGCTGCCAACGGCCTGTTTTATGCCGGAGGCTTCTTCGGGACCCTCTTTACCTTCTACTTCTCGGAAAGGTGGGGCCGGTTGATGAGATTTAAGGTTGCGGCCGCTTGGGCGGTTATTGGAGGTGTGTTGCAAACTGCGGCGATGAATGTGCCAATGGTGAGTACTTCGCAATGAACGGTTACCTTGCGATTTTAGCTAAATCCACCACAGTATCTTGTCTCGCGACTCTTGTCGGGTTTCGCTACGGGTCAAACTACTGCTGCCATGATGCCGTATTATTCTGAAATTAGTCTACCAAATAATCGTGGCCAACATAGCGGTCTCCATGCTCTCATGATTGAGGGTGGTGCTGGAGTTGCATCTTGGATTGGAGTAGGATGCTACTATTCCAACATAGGAACATTTGGCTGGAGATTTCCAATTTCCCTCTCTGTTTTGAATGCTCTTGTCTTGTTCATCGTCACGTTTTACCGTAAGCTCACAAAATGCTACATTTTCTACGATTCAAGGCCTACTAATAAATATCTTTAGTGCCTGAAAGCCCTCGATGGCTCATTCGAAAAGGCAGAATGGAGGAAGCCTACCGAATTTTGACAGACCTGCACAAGCCACGTACCCCTGAAGAACAGGGCATTGCCGATCGCGAGTTTCAGCAGGTCAAGATGCAGTCCGAGCTCGATAATGCCGAGGTTCTGAAACATGGCCAATGGCAGCTGTTCACTGATCCCGGATACCGGAAGCGATTCTTCATCGGATTTGGTCTGGTCGCTTTCGTCCAAAGCTGCGGAATCCTCGTCATCTTCAGTACGACATTTTCTTCTCGATCCAAAGTAATTCTGACTAAAAGTGCTAGACTACGGTGTTCTGCTTCTCACGCGGCTTGGATTGAACGGAGCTGAATCCCTCATTGCCTTGGCTGGTTGGATCACCTTCACAGCCGTATGCATCTTGGCTGGAAACCTGACCGTCGATTGGACTGGCCGACGCCCATCTCTGAGTATGTTCCTGCTCGATTCACTGTCGCGCAGCTATTCTAACTGGGGCAGTTGTTGGTTTCATTTTCCAGTCAATCTCGCTTGCCATTTTTACGGCATGCCTGAAGTATTACCTGGAAACACAAGAGAAGAGATATGCCGTTGCATCGGTGACCTTCATCTTTGTCACGGCCATTCCGTAAGTCCTGTATTAAGCGGAATGGAGAATCGTCTAACCGGTCAATAGTTTCGGGGCCTGTCTTGACAACAATCAATTTACCGTCATCGCCGAAATTTTCCCCAACCACATGCGCAGCCTTGCTTGCTCAGTCTGTGTCAGTGCTTTATATCTCATGCAGACACTCTGGCTTAATCTGGCACCGACAGCGATTAATGATATTGAGTGGAAGTTTTATCTTGTTTTTGTTGTACTTAGTGCTTGTGGAGCTGTCTACGTGTACTTCCTGATTCCAGAGGTAAGCTGTATGACCCACAGACTTGTGACAGAAACTAACAGGTGGTCAGACTAAGAAAATCCCCCTCGAAGAATTGGATGCTATTTTCGGACGCACCGTCGCCGTAAAACTCAGTGCTCTCACTGATGAGAAGGCAAATTCAGACAGTGCTACACACCACGAGCAGGCTGGCGATGTGGTGGTAAAGGAGGACGCATAGTTCCAGGATATATATATCTTGATCTAATACCTGAATAATTGTGGTTCTGCAGTATTCAGTTCTTGGGCAACATCAATGAAGCCTCTCACGTTATGGAGGCGGCAATGCAGCACGAGATCCTATACGAGTATAGCATAAAAACGCAAGTATATGCTTGATTGAAAGTCTTTCGTGTTTTCTTACCAAGAAATTATAAAACTAGGCCGCGATTTGTGCTCAGTTTTTGTTGAAAACTGCACGATGTCCTGTTAGACCGTGTTGAAGAATGGAAATCTACCTCGGACTAACCGTCATCAACACGCGGACATGGATGGATTTAACCGCGCTACTGAACAGTACAGCCAGAGCAATATGGACACAACTTCCCGAGATGGTCAAAGCAACCGCTGTTGTTCCATGTCAATGCTGGTGGGGCGAGATCAACGGAGCGTGCACCGGCTTCTGGATTCTCCCCATGTTTCAGATCACGAGCAACAGCCTTACACAAATACCCTTGACTTGTTTGCTTGGCGTTGCTAGGTTCCGCAGATTAGATCCCTCAATGGATGTGGGCAGGTAAGCTGCCTTGCTTATCCTAGGATGATATCTCCTTCTATATTGGGCTCCCTGACATAGAAATGCCATGTTCCAACGTGTGTTTCGATCAAAAGAGCAAGTATTTGTGACATATCTCGGACCATACATGATGATGCTAACGATGCCATTCTCCACTTATTGTTGAATCAAGCTTATATCCTGGAAATGTTTAAAATTCCCGGCACAGCTTCCATCTTTCCTTGGCGGCGGGAGATTATCGAGTCGATCAATGACCCAATTCTGTCCCGTGCGCTGCGTCAAGTCTGTGGGGCGACAGCTTGCCAGCTGGAAAGTAGGATAACGGGCGTCGTCAGCGTTATAGACTGAGAGTCGCAATCTGCTTTACACGTTTAGAGTCCTCCAAATCCGTCGAACGGTTCGGGGATATCGCGGAACGGTCCAGTCTCAAGACAGAATGCCGTGCAAGCGCAGCCACCGCGAGTCTTCCGCCCTGCAGGATATTACTCTTACGTATGTCTTCAGTTGTTGCAGCAAGATTGGTAGACCACTACAGTTATTATCAGTGGACAACATCTAATGTATAGAATTTCTACAGACCAATGATGCAATCCATTCGGCCATAGCATGCAAGGATGAGTGAGCTTAACACCCCAGCCTCCCTAATAATGACGAATGCTCTGTACGAAGGCTAGCGTAGGAAGTGTGACAACTTCAATAGTATGAGGATAGCCCCCACACATCACCTAAGGCAAGCAATAGCAGCAGAGCTTTTACTAAGATTTATTAAATATTATATACTACGGTAGGCTCTAGACTAATAATAAACCCTTACTTTTAGAAATAAAAATTAAACTTTAGTACATTACTTAAGTACTAAATGATAAAGGTCTAGGGGCTCATTAGGCACTGAAAGACACTTCACACACACTGTGCTATGCTGTACAGCCGGTACCTACTTATACCTTGGAAAGTTGTCAAACTTCCTGCGTCAGCCTTCGTAATTCCACCGTTCTCAACCACCAAAACGATGAATGTAGCAGAGAAAAAGAAAACATGTTTCACTGATGACGTCATTATTCACACCGGCAGTCATCATGGTATGGTGTCTCGCCGATGAGGCAAGGGTTGAGTGATGTGTATCAGTAGTCATTCTTATAGGCTTGCCGAATTGTTATTGTTACTGCTTAATCTTTCTCTATCTCAACCGATGCCGATTGTGTGGGGGACCAACTGTCTCCTAGGGAGGAACCATGGAGGTTACGCTGGGTCGAGATGGCCTCAGCTCGAGCCCATTCGGATAAAACCCCCCTCTGTAGCTCTGTAGTAGTGTAACATTAACCTCAACGGGCACTAATTCTTCAACTTTTCAAAATCCGCCGACAACCCACCAGGTATTCAAAAGACCACTATTGCGCGGCGATTGCAGGTGGATAGCCCAGTTTGGCCGGGTTACAAGCCCATCCTAATAACAGCTCCTCGGCTTCGCCGGGGCTCCGGTTGGCACCACACGCAACTAGAATGCAATCGACGCAGAATAACCGCAGTGACAATCTACACCCCGTGTCGCAATTTCCCATTTCCAGAGCGGAATGAGTAGGCTACCGAGCCGACCTTGGTTAGGAAACTGGGTGGACTTATACTGGGATTTTATCTTACTACTGCAGGGGTGATCTCTTTACCACCTCGCCCCGAGGTGCATGCTTCCTACTATAGGAGCCTGTCGAGAGCTCCGAGTAACCAATAATGGCCGATATAGGGCAAGATAAATAATGATGACATATCACATCGTCTTATCCATTGAACCCATGTCAATTCACCATCCCATGAGCAGTTATTCCACTATAAGCCAGGATAGTCCGATCACGTCGATTAATCATCATACAGTGCACATCCCTCAACCCCTCACAAATGCCAAGATCCTCCAAAGTACCCGACATACCTCGATGACCTGCCCAAACAGGAAATGCCGATGCGACCCGTTAACCTAAAATGCGACCCTGGGTCGACATCGAGGAGGTCGATCGGACGAGAAGCCAGTGTATTGATTTGTTCTGGAAGGTCACTTTGTTCATATGGCTCAAATTGCGGATGTCGTCAGAAAGGTCTTCTCGTATTACTTTAACCTCACAAATGCAACGTGACTGCATGCGGGAGTGTCTTGGCCAGCGTTTCTCCTGCCGTAAAGGTGCTACTTCGCCCGAGACTAATAATGATCAGCATAGCCTCAGCATGAATACAATTTGCCTTCCAAAAGGAGCGATTACTGAGAGCCCGTAAATGTAAATATATAACCCTTCAGTGGACCTCTACCTCCAGGCCCGAGTTATATTACGACAGAGTAGTCAGCTGGGCCATTGAAGACATTGGAAAAATTCAGACTTTACTTTGAGTCATCTATCAATATGCGTCGAACTCTTGCATTCGCGCTCCTTGCAGCGCTATCAAACGCTGCCGCGATCCAACCACGAGGTTCAAAAGAGCCTCTGTACCAGATTGAGCTTGCACCCGGCGACGTGCGCACCGTCACCGAGGAAGAGAAGTGGGCATTGAAAGCTGTAAGTTCATTCAACAGACTGCCAGTATTTGTCTAACCATTGCAGGAACATAAACACTTCATCGACATCACAGATCTCGATAATGAACCTATCTCTAGGCTTCAAGTACTCGCCAGCTTCCCCGACGCTGTCGCGCAAACAACCGCCGTGAACGCTCTCCTACCCAAGCTGAGCCAGTCACGAATGCAAACTGCACTGACTACCTTCTCGACCTTCCACAACAGATACTACACTTCGTCTTACGGACAGCAGTCTGCTGAGTGGTTGCTAGGACAAGTTCAATCCATCATCTCGGCGAGTGGCGCTTCCGGCGTCAACGTTACAACCTTTGCGCATTCTTTCAGACAGCCGAGCATCATTGCCACTATCCCTGGAAAGAGCGCCAAGACAATTGTCGTCGGCGCGCATCAGGATTCTGTCAACCTTCAGAACCGAGCTTCGGGCCGTGCCCCTGGTGCTGGTGAGTTTACCTGTGCAAGATATGAGACGTGGCACTGACTGTCACAGACGATGATGGGTCGGGTAGCATCACTATTCTTGAAGCTTTCCGCGTTCTCTTAACAGACTCTCGTATTGCATCTGGGCAGGCGGCCAACACCATTGAGTTCCATTGGTACGCCGGTGAAGAAGCTGGTCTGCTTGGCAGCAGCGCCGTCTTCCAACAATATTCCCGTCAGGGTCGAGATGTCAGGGCGATGCTCAACCAGGACATGACTGGCTACGTCAAGCCCGGCACGAAAGAAGTCATCGGCATCATCACTGATAACGTTGATGCCTCATTGACAGCGTTTCTCAAGAAGGTCATCGCGGCTGTAAGTAACACTACTCCAGAAACATAGCAGCAGCTAACGATAAACCAAGTATACCTCCCTTACTACCGCCGATTCCGAGTGCGGCTACGGATGCTCTGACCATGCGTCCGCAACCAGAGTAGGCTACCCTTCAGCGTTTGCTTTCGAGTCCACGTTTGAGGATAGCAGCCCCTACATTCACACTGCTCAAGACACGCTCAGCACGGTCAACTTTGCTCATGTGCAGCAGTTTGCGCAGATGGTGATAGGGTTTGCTTACGAGCTCGGATTTGCTACGCTGTGACGGTACAATTAAACGTACCGGCACCTGCACACCATGCGAATATCCAAGTTATTTAGGGAGTCCAAGATGACAAGATATTCGTTCTCCATTTGTAAAGATTTCGAATTTTCAAGCTAGTCCATACAATATCAACTATACAGTCTTGGCATGTGGACGGGCACTTGCCTGGTCAACACAGCAAGACAAACGTAGTAAGACGGGCATAAACACGCAAAATAGAGCACCACATTTCTCTACTCCAACCGTTTGATCCTTCCGTTGTGGCTTTTCCCTTACCTAGCTTCGATCATCCACAAGAATTCAGCGCAATTAGCCGTGTTGAATACGACACGACACTGCGCGTCCAACAAAGCCACTGTTACGGATACCTTGAGAGTGGTAGTATTGGTTTCAATGTTGCGGACCCTTCGGCAATGAGTCCCGACATTTCTGGGGCATCGTCGATCACCCGCACGGGCGTGATGCCCGACTCTTTGGTAAGAAGATTGGTTTTCGTGCTTCCCTGTCCCCCGTATTCCAACGGCCCGGGAGCCCTCGGATGCGGAGGATCAAACTATAAGTCGGCCGTTCTCATTGCCGCCGATCTTAATACCGGTATTTGGAAGCGCACGGTATCAAAAAGTTGTTTGGGTGTAGTGGCTTGGACACTTTGTATACGGTGGCGCAAGGATAGAGCTGGTTGGAATAGGACACGGATGCAAAATAACAAATTATGATAGACCACATCTTTATGTATGGTTACAATCACAAAGTGCCGATACCTCGGGAGTTGAGTTTAGGTGGTAATACATATTATGACACATTCATGTTCCATGTTCGAAACACGCAGGAGCGCCATAAACGCCACAGCGGCAATAAGTATTAATGCCCTTTTTTTACTCGGGTTTATAGTTTCGGTTTCTTTGGGTGGCTGCAGAGTGTTGCGTGGACTTGGGCTAATTCGAGAATTAGCTCATACTGCAGCAATCAGCCAGGCTATCCCCAAACAATGGTCGAGTGACATCACAGAAGCTATTATCAATCAGTCGGGAGGAATTTTCGGTGATGAAGTTTCACCAACGTGTCTGGCTTTCCGCAACATCCGACTTGGCCTTGATTTGACACGCTCTTGCAATCAGACTTGCCAAACACAGCTCGCCTTGGACTCCAAGGCATGGATACCCTTGTCACCTCCTGATCCCCCTGTACGGGAGAAAAGCTCTGCGATGAAACGCCATCAGACCCCTGAAGCTCTAGACGCAGTCCGGGGAAACTTAAAACCTAACAGAGCCAATTGAATACCCTCGTAGAAGACAACCGGCTCGCGGGCGCGCCCGCTCATCAACTGCAATGTCGCATTGGCTTTCCTCGCTTGGCCGCAATGTCTACTTCGGTCTCTCCCGCGCCGGTAGCTAAGTTAGAGACCGGAGGTCCGCGGACGGTGCTATCAAGAGGTACCTGAGCTAGACACAAACGCGTCAAAGTTGGGCAAGCTCCGTTGGTGGAATTCAAATAGCCTCAAAGCCCCGTTGGAAGCGTGGCCGCATTCGACACTTCTTCTAGCCAAGCCGCCGCAATTTTTTTAATGGGCCTCAATACATCACGACAAGATGGCCATTGAAGCTGGTTCAACCCCATCCTCATCGAGGCGTGATTCTCTCCACGCTGCTGGCAGCGTCTTCTTTATTTCTTCGGCTGGCCGCGTTCTGAAGCTCCCGATTCCGAGCACCTCTCGTCGGGACCCGTTGACATGGTCTCAATCCAAGAGATGGCTGGCTTTTATTGCATTGCAGCTCTACTCCGTCGTGGCCTCTTTCGAACTCAATCTTCTTGGAGTCCTCAGCAAAGCCATCAAACTTGAGTTCGACGAAGATGTGAGCATCCGGTTAATTCGTAGTTCGGATAGCGTATGCTGATTTCAAAGTAGGACATGGGTCCTTTCGGCATCCAGACACTGTCTTCCGCAATGACACTATTTACTGGTTTCGGGTATCTTTTGGCGATTCCTCTTTCTACCGGTGTTGGACGACGGCCTGTCTTCCTGGGGGCCGCATTTATCACCACCACCTCTACGCTGTGGGCTGGGATGGCTGGTGGTTTCACCCAGCTGTTGACAGCCCTTTGTTTGCAAGCCCTGGCTGCTGGGGCCGCAGTTAGCATGGTAAGTGATTCTCCAACCATCATTCGATCCTTCTCTAACTATATCAGTGTGTTCTCATAACAATGGACGCCACATTCATCGACGAACGCCCCAGTGCTCTCTCGTTGTTCTGGTGTGTTGGGTCGGCTTTCATCAAGCTGGGCCTCATACTCCTGCCATTCAAGACAGACTTGAACACCAACTGGCGTATGGTCTACAAAATCTGGACTGCACCCTGTTTCGTGGCTCTCGTCGCCGCTCTAGTCTTCGTTCCGGAGACGTACTTTCTGCGGCCTCCAGTTGCGCTTGATGGACGGGTGCTTGTCCAACATAGCTCCGAGAAAGTGCAGATTTACGCGGGATGGGAGGAAGTCGAGGACGTTGGTTCAGAGAGACCTCTACCTGAACTTCCAGTGGTCCACAATCCCTTCTCCCGTCTTGTGATTAGAAAAGCGCCTGGGGCTAGTTTTAAGGGCATGCTTGCGACATACATGCAGATGCTGCTCTGCATTCTGAACCCCTTAACCTTCTGGGTCTCCCTCCTTACCGGCGTCATACTCAGCGGCGCTATTTTCTTGGGCCTGACGCAGCCCACTTTCCTCGCAGTCACTCACGGTCATGATCCCGAGAATGTCAGTATACTCTTTGGAGTCGCAGGAATTGTCGGCTCCCTTCTGGCATTCCCATTCACCGGCCCTCTGATTTCCTGGTTCACACGTTACTACACAATGCGAGTGGGTGGCATGCGACATGCCGAGGTCTATTTGCCGGGCTTCGCTATTCCCGTCCTTTCAGGCTTGGCCAGCGTGATAATCAACGGCCTTGCAATAGAGATGAATTGGGCGCCAGCTTGGATGTATGTCGCCTCATCTTTAAGCATTTTCAGCTGGCTCGCCGGAAACGTCGCCTTTACCCTTTGGATAACTGAGGCTTTTCCCCGATGGGCTGCTGCTGCATTATCTGTCCAGCTCTTCGTCGGAAACATGATAAGCTTCGGTATAGGCAGCGCAATCACGCCTTGGGTTCATACAAATCACATCATTGAGCCAACTACGCTCATTTCCGTACTGATGCTCGTCTTGGGTGCTCTTGCCGTCCCCGCCGCTTTCTGGGGCAAAAGCATGCGACAATTTATCCACGGCCGGTGGAGTAATTCTGAGAAGGGAGCTTTACGTCCTCAATAGAGCGTTCGAATACCAGGCTTGTTTTTCTGTCTTCGATACATCTCTGATATAGACTATACTGTAGAATTGGGATTTTTGTGACTTTGCGTTACCCTCTGATGGAGTTGGGACAAAAGATTTGTCCTCGAGCTTCGGCCGTGCACAATCATTACACTAGATCTTCTTTGTTATTGCGGACACTCTCTATTAGACCATCAATACATTCTTTTGCATTTCATACTCGAGGTCACCGACTCCAATAAGTCTTAACATCTCAACTCCCATTTCACAAGCGCAAGGACTGCATAGCTATCTAGCCCTTCGGCTTTGATATCCACACACGCAGGCATATGAAAGGATCAAGGTACGGGTAGTACGTTAACCTTACTGGCCACCCATTAAACTGTCTACGGCTGTCCACGGCGAGAGTTAGGGGCGTAAGATGACTTAAGATCGGAAAAAGATGGCGTGTACTCCGTATCAAACTACTCCGATCAATGAAGGTCACTTAGTGTCGCCATTTCATGATGCGGATTCTTCGCCTTACCCAGTATGAAGAGAAACTACTAGCGGACACCCAAGGATAGAGGGTCCACAGAGGTGCAATTCGCTACCAAGAGACCGGCTTACCCTAAAGTAGGGGTTCGAAGTGAGTGATACATACATAAACATGAACTTGAAATGCCCAGATCTAACATAGTACAACAACAGCCATGTGTGAACAAAAATGACGACAATTTTCACTCGAGGCAGCTTGGATCAGACCCAGTCCTCGATCTAGTTGTAGTATCCGGTCCGTATGGCTCTATCATCGGTAAAAGTCTTTTTATCGGCCGGGGCGTTGTAGACGGCGAACTCAGTCAGCCAACGTCGGTGTCTACTTTGGCCCGAGCCTCGGACCTGACACTTCTAAAGTCAGTGGGGTCGATATAGTGGAAAACACCCGTAGTCATTGTTGCGAGAGTCGTTAGACGCATTCCCCATTGCCGTAACTGGCGATGCGACAGGCATCTTCCAACTACGGCGGAAATAGAGGTTTCATAAGAAACAAATATCAAATTTACCAATCAGTAAAGAATCCAATTCTTAATAAAAGCTTGCATTCATAATGTTTTGCATGTCATCGGCGCCATATCATTAATTGCGCTCTCCAGGCTTGAATCTGCATACTCGGTGGGTTGAGACGTGTTTCTCTACTTTCTACATGAATAGTGTCAATCGGGCAAACTTCAAAGTAGTACGATTCCCAGTGTCCTTTCCATATTAGATATGGGCAGGAAACAACTTTAGGTTAGTATCATGCAGCCTCAAGGAATCCTCAACGTATTGTCCGACCTTTTCACATTTATCGCTGAGCGTTAGCTTAGATGGAGCATTGTGGCGCACCGGTTGTTAGTGTCGCTGGTTGCTGGGCCAACGAGCGCCACACATCAAAATCGTCATCGCTTTGTTATGTATCACGAACACGCTATTATCACGACGTCGGTAACGCCAAAGCCATCTCCAAATGCCAGCGACCGCTATATACCAGTATCGTGTCTCCTCATAGACATGTCTCTGGACATTGTATCGTGGCTGCGCGACGTTGAGGACGCCCCCGTCTGGTCTCCCCAATTGCCTCCACCACCGCAGAAGCACACTCAACAACTCATTGACTGTAGCCGCAAGCGCAAATACAGTCGGCCATCTTCAGCAGGTCATCTTGCGCATCCGACTCCACCTCCCGATTCGCCGACATCCCACGACGACCGAGAACAATATTCCAGTATCAAAATGCCTTCCTCGAAGAAAAGGAAGACTGCCCCCGGCACACCTACTACACTGCCCTCGACCACGGATGGCTATGGCCAAGACGAAGACGACAATAACGACAGCAACGATGCAAATAACCGCATGGGCGACGAATATGACCAGACACCTCGCCCTCCCCGACGCCGCCACGTCCCCAGCGACGCCTCATCTCTCTCCTCGGCAACGCGATCTAGCACAAGCACAAGCGGGCTCTCAGGAGCCTCATCACCACGCAAACGTCTCGCCGCCATGGCTCTCTCCGACTACGGCGTCCAGATCCGCGCCATGTCCGATCCTTCATTGCTGCCGCCTTCGCTTGCTGCCATCCGAGCTAAGCTGATGCAGTGTGCCCGTGGCCGGGGGATTCTAGGCGCATCGGCCAAGGACTCCCTCTCGGCTGGCCAGATGCTGCACCCAGACATGGAAGTCCTGCAGACGGACCCGGAGTTTTATTTTTCGTCATCGCGCGACGAGCTGGGACCTACGCCATCGCCGCAGGACGTCCTCTATCTCCTCGAATGTGCTGCCGACTGTCTCCGTCTGGACCGCTCCGAGCCGGCGTGGAACAACGAGGTTCACTTCCCGTTGTTGGCTCTGGCGCTCCGCCCGCGCGTCATTGGAAGCGTGTTCAAGCGTCTGATCAAAGTTACGACTTGGTAAGTCAAGACATGTTCATCTTGCAAGGCCAACTTAAGCTGACTGCCTCTCCCATTTAGTTCTACTGCCTCCCTCATCAAGGAGTACCGAACCCTCCATGCGCCTCACAAGAAGATTGACTTTTGCGTTTACATCGATGCCCAGTACGACCCAGATGGCGGTGAACTGGCCTCCCATATCGATGCCCTACGTGCTCGACTACCGCTCTTGTCTATCAACCCAACGGACGACCTCCCGCTGTTGTGCCATCCAATCGCGATTCCCATCGAGACTAAGCGCCCTGGTGAAGGCTTGGACACGGCAAACTTGCAGGTTGCAACCTGGCTATCTTCACACTTTGTGTTTCTGCAACGTCTCGTCGACGCCGGCTCACTGTCGCCGTCTGATGATGATCAGCCTGTGCCGTCCCTCAACGATATTGGTTTCCTCCCGGGCCTCATCGTTCAGGGCAATATGTGGACCTTTGTCGCTGCGACCCGCGAAGGCTCCCGTACGGTATGCTCGCTCCAAGCCCTTAGCTGTAATCTGCATCCCGTGGCATGGCATGTGCAGGCCTCATAGTAACATGCTAACCAAGTCGCGTATAGGTAATATGGTCTGGAACCACGATTGGTTCTACCGGTGATATTTTTGGAATTTACCAGATTGTCACGGCTGTACAAATGCTTCGCAGCTGGGTCAACGCCGTGTATTGGCCTTGGCTGCGTCGCGTCATCCAACGTGCGGCTACAGCAATCAATGCCAACAGACCCTAAGCTGGTTGACGACAACAAAGATTGTAACGATTATAATGATGACGACGATATGATGATTATGACACAACAACATTTTGGCATCTCAGGCGGTTTGGTCTGGGTTTCTTTATAGACGATAGGATTAATGGGAGTTCGGAACAGGAGCTAAGTTTCCTGAGCTTGCTAGGGTGTCGATTAGGGCATGAGCTGCCAGTGATCTCGCAGAGAGTTTGTAGAACATCGAACCCCTCTTTGCTACTTCGCTCCTCAAGGTTGGATTTGACCGAATTCAGACAAGTGGGGGGTATTGGATGAGCATCTCCCCCGAAATAAAGAGGTGACGTCCCCAAACACGGCGGGTAGAGACGTGCTAGGGTTTGGATAGCTCAAAAGTGTTGGGAGCAGTGATCCCTTAGAGGTAGATGAACGCCAATGTCCAGGTTCCATAACACATCTCCCCCCGAAAGATCGAGCGTTGCAGATTTCCCCAGGGTTGACCAAGAAGAGCAATAGTCTTCATTGTCGAGGTCGGCCGGTCCAGCGAGGTCACTTGGTAGAGACGATAGATAACAGGGTGTCGGTGCTAGAGGCACTATTATGTTGATCCCAAGTGCCATCATCTTTGCTCGCGCTTCATGTTATGGAGCTGAAATAGCATTGGCTGCGCATAGAGACTTGATGGGCCAAATCCTGATAACATGCCGTCTATGCATTGTGGTCGAAAATATCTATTCCTCTCTCAACTTGGGAGCATTGTGCACTCTTAATCTTTAATACGCAATTATTATCAATTTTAGAGTTCAAGATTTCCCGTACTAAGACGTAAGTCCTAGGTTAGAGGCTTACATTTATCACGAAGGGAATAATCTCTTTCGAAAAAACACTAATTCCTTTTCTTTTCGACAATAGAACAGCTCCAGGGTAGGCACTAGCGCAAACCAGGAGACATCAGCCGCAGCCGGAAAGTACCGCAACACCGACGCAGATAGAATCCTGGCTATGTGTAGGCAACTTAAATTGCACGGAATCAAGTATTCAATGGTGCCAATCCCGGTACCATGTTTAATTAGATGACGTACACAATCACACGTATGAGTGAACGACACTATTAGCCTAAGTAGTCGAGACTGTTGTAATTCACGGCATGGACATAATGATGCACCCCACGCGTGCCTCAGATAAGCTGCGTGCTTCCCTTCTGTAGAGGGTAAAAATAAAAAATTTAACCCCTGAGTGAAGGAGGTTTGAGTTATTCGACACAGACAGGATTCGAACCTGCGATCCCTAGGGAATCAGATATCTAGGCTCATTTACTACTAGATCGGGAGGATCCAAGGTCAACGAGCGCTTCAAGTCTGACGCCTTAACCACTCGGCCACTGTGTCATCAACTAATTGGCGGATATTGATGCGATTGTTTGGTATTATCCACACCGCCCCTGTGAGTAGCTCCAGGGTAGGCACACTACCTGCTCCGTAGATAGGAGATAAATCGGCACGGATTAACATCCGGAGACTGACCTAGCTCCTCCTATTAATAGATCAGCTGAATGCTCATTTTAGGCAGCGCTCACGGGCTGTGAAGGAAACGCCAATTCATTTCTGATTTAAATGTGAATTTGCGACGGAGCTGAATTGGGACTCATTTTCGTCAATCGAACGCGTAATTTTGTGCCCAGAAATTGGACGCGACGTCGAAATGAGTGGAAGAAGGCTCTCCAACGACCTGGAGAGTTCGTCAACAAGTAAGTGGAACCAGAGGCTCCTTTCAGGACATGCACATACTGAGACATACGGCAGAGAAGGTCAAGATCAGCGGAGATGCACAAGTCGACTCAGAACATCAATGGATTGCGTCTGAAGATACCTGTGCCGACTGGTGCAGTATACAACAGGATGGGGAAGTCCTGTTGGATAAGGCGAGAATCAAGTGCTACTTGCCTGAGAGCGAGCGTGATTCTGCTTTGATGCGTGATGTGGTTCAAGGGAGAACCCTAGGTGCAAAGGTGTATCCACTGATCTTCAAAACCGCTCAGCCCGAAGCTCCGGACACGGTTCGATTACGCACTTTACCCTATTTTGCGAACCTCGTGGCAGACGCTGCGGATGGCGGCTCACAGTACAAGTCTTTAACGCACGACCAGAAAAAGATTATCGCTGTTGGTGTCCGTGATATGTACATTGCAGAGTCCGCTGGCCTGCTGAACACACGGGAAATGGAAACCTTGGAGAAAATGGTCCAAACAATAGACGATGGCCTAGAGACGCATCAGACTGGAGGAATGACGGTTTCATTCCACCCATCAAGGAACTTCAGCATCATGAAGTTCATCGAAAACTTGGACGATAAATTGGACACTGATCAGTCGAATTTGTACGCCCAATTGATGGAGGCGCCTAAGCTGTTTGCTGTTTTTGTCAATCCAGCCGACCTGTCGTACCACAATTTCGAGAATATTGTTCCTTTGGACTCGTGGCTCGAGTCAACTTTATCTAAACAACACACTCCGGAGCTGGAGTTGTCATTGACCGACCCAATTCAGGTGCAAAAGGACCGCGAGGTTTTCACATGCAAGCTCCAAGGTGCCACAGGTCCCCTGTTGAAAGACTTGTCATCGTTGGACTTGTATGTTGCACCTCTAAACAAAGGTACCCGAGGCGGAGACCGATTCATTTTCCACTCTGCCCTACTCAGCAAGGCCTTGACCAAGGCCCTACAGTCGAGTACCGTGCTTGGCAAGCTTTGCGAAGGCCGGCTGAGTTCATCATTCGAGTTTGTCAACTACATCTTCAGGTGTAACCGATTTGACCCAGAGGATTCGAATTTCCACAGTCATTTGGACACGCCATATTATGATGCTAACAGTTCTCACGTATCTAAGTATACGCTACTCATTTACCTGACTCCGGGGCGGAATGACCCAGTTCTGCGCGTCAAGGATGTATCTCTCGATGAAGTGGATGAAATGACCTGTGTCATTTTTGACCAGAGATACGAGCATGAAGGACGCCCATTCTTGGATGGAAGAAAAGTCTTTATTCGCACGGAACTGGTCTTCCAAGACGACAAACTTGGCCATAACGACAAAATTGCCGCACTCTTTTCCGAGGCTTGTTACATGACTGGTCAGAGTGTGTTCGACAAAGACCTGGAGGCGTATGCCCATGATTGCTTCGAGCGCGCGAATTCACTGCACTGGGCAGTGGAACAATCTGCAGCTCAGCCGCCGGTTTATCTTTCCAAACTGTTTCAAGGCATTCGATTCCTGACGAATGGGTACAACTACTGGTTTCCAAGAAGCAGTGGGATTGACGCGAAGGACTGTGCTTTGATAGCATTACTGGACTACTTCAACTGTAAAGTCGGCGACCAGTCATTTCGATCACTCGTCACTTCGACTAAAATTCAAGAAAGATTTACCAGCACAGAAGGGATTTGGTCATTTCTATCCTCCCAAACACCACAAACAGCTCAGGAAGGTGTGAGGAGGCTAAGGCCGAGCGATGTTGCGTCTCTGATCAAGGATGAGTCAGATAAACCGTTCGTTGGCCAGTTTGAGGATTGGGATGGCGAACCCGAGGACCTTGAAGACTTCGAAAAGGACGGAGACGGTTGCTGCCCGATGCATTCTTTCCCCATGTTCAATCCCTGGAAAAGCAGAGAGATCATGGAGGCCTACGACTTGTGTTGCAAATACACACGAGCAAAACTGTTTGGCGCTCCGCTGCTCTTTTTCTACCAGGAGATTGTCATAAATGATACGAACATTCAGATAGTGGGGGACAAAATCTTCATTCTTCGAGAAAAGGATGGCAAAACCCTTCCGCCGATCAACTTTGCGGCATGTTGGAACGACGACTTAAGTCCTACAGACTTCATCGTGGTTGGAAATGAGATAACAGCCCCGGATCTTCTTGTCCCGCCAATGACGCTCCATGAGGCTTCTGGAGGCTATACATTGGGCTTGGACTTTTTCCGCAACGATTGGATGATTAGAGTTGATGATGAACGCTCTATTGCTCTGCCAGATCTCTCTGAAAGACCTGACGATGGAATTCCGTTTGCAAGCACAATACCCGAAGCAACTGAGGGTATGGAGCTGATGTTTGACTTTTTTGAGCACACTAAGACGTAAGTATATGAAGGAACATAAAAGGCTGCAGACAGCTTCAGCAATAAACAAGGACGTACAAATTGATCAAATGTGTCTCTTGGTCAATTATTATTTGACGCAAGGGTATATTGACAGTATCTATCGCCGGTCTGCCAACTGCCCTTGCCGATTACAGGCCCAAGATGCCCACCCCCGCATAGCAGGCAGCATGAAATCAGTTGTCGGCGGGCTGAGTGAGATAAGCTGTTGCGGACTAGCTGACCTTGGCTTTGGCAGAAGTCCGCAACATGCTCGCTCGTGGGTAGAATAAGCGCTTGTGTCAATGCGTTGTCGTTCATACGTAAGCATATGAGCGATAAAGGTGTCCATCCGCCGTCATTGAGATGGCTCTGGTCTTGGCTCGTTTTGAGATAGAATTAAACTCGAACAAGCGCCTTGGTGTACCAATGGAATTTAGACTACACGTTCGTTCAAAAGGCATTTTGCGACATTCACGGACTACAGCGTGGAGAAAGACAGCCGTTGGGACTCGACATGTGTAAGACCTTCTCGACCGATTGCGGTAGAGGCGGGGTACCTGATGTCACATTCCAAGATGGGAGAGAAGGAATGCGCACTTCGGATGCAGAGTGCTGTTTGCGTAAATTTAGTAAAGCCATGTCACTGTTTCCATGGACGACTCAACGACCGATGCAGCTCACTAGACCCTGACGTGTGATTTTAGTACGCGTCCATCACCACCAGAACTAAGCGCTAACGTCAGAGTATACGTGTATTATGCTCGGGATGCTAAATTTACCTAACTACGCCGCTGACATGTATATATCATACTCAGCTCAGCTCCTGCTACCTGATTCAAATCCCATACCACTAAACTACCTTTGCTTCAACACAAACATGGACAAATCGCCGTCCGCTTCGACTGTCCAGGCCCAACTCGACAGAGCTGGCGTGCCGTATAGCGAGCCCCAGTCTGCCAACTTCACCAACCTCTTATCCAACTACACCGGGGATCACCAAGACAGACAACCAAGTGTCATTGCCGTCCCAGAAAGCCATGCGCATGTCGAAGCTATTGTGGCTGCCTGTGTAGCAGCCAACGCACAGATGGTGGTGCGTGGTGGAGGGCATGATGTGTTCGGCCGGTCAACTGTCGCCAACGCAGTGACCGTGGACCTCCGCAAGCTCAATGCCGTGACCCCATCTGAGGACTGCAAAACGGTACGAGTTGGGGGCGGTGCGACTTCAGTCCAAGTCCTCGAAGCTTTGGCACCGCATGGGCTTCAGGTCCCAGTGGGAAGCTGCGGCACGGTTGGGTACGCTGGCTGGTGCATGGTCGGCGGATTCGGGCCTTATCTTCACTCATATGGCCTGGGTGCGGATCAAATTGTCGGTGCAAAGGTTGTAAAAGCCGAGGGGAAGCTGGTCGATGCGGACGATGAGATGCTCAAAGGCCTGCGGGGTGGTGGCGCGAATCTTGGCATCGTCGTCGAGCTGACAGTAAAGGCGTACCCTCTGCAAGATGTAGGCATCTCCCTTCCTATTGCTCCAACAAAACGACACCGAAGCTGTTTTGGCAGAGAGCTAATTGTCTTCCTAGGTCCAAGCCGGTATGCTCATGTTTGACTCCTCGAATCTCTTCGAGGCTGTCAAAACCTTCTTCACCAACTACGCAGAACTCTTCAGCACGGGAAAAAAGATCCCAAGCCAAATTTATGCAATGCCATTTATCTTTGCGGTGCCAGGGCTGGGAATCACCTTGTGTTGTTGTGTCATCTGGAACGGAGTCGCTACCGAAGAGTCGCGAGCTTGGGTCGACAGTATCGCCAAGTTAGCCCCTTTGATGCCAGGAACCCCAGAACCACAAGTGGCGGTGTCTACAACGAAGGCTGTTGACTTTGCACGCCATATTACCGCCATGTTACCGCCACAAATCATGGGCCGAACGCAGTCTGCTTCGTTGACGAAGCTTTCTCCGGCTGTCATCGCGAGCCTAGCTAATGTCGCAGCAAAGATGCCTGCCAGTAGCAACGGCGGTATTAATATGCACGTCATGCGCCAGGACAGCCCATCCTGCTCCGACTCGGTGCCAGAGTCCGTCTGCCCTTATCGTGAGCCGCACGTTATGCTTGAGATACTGGGCGTCGGGCCTGATGACGAGTCGGCTCAGGAAGCGGCTGATTGGTCGATGGCCTCCAGGGATGAGCTCATGGGGTTGGAAGATGCTACTAAGAGGACGTATATTGCAGTTACATCGCCAGAGTGCTTGGACTTAGAGGGTGTGTACGGGGATAAGTTGCAAGATCTCAAAAGACTGAAGAAGATATACGACCCGAATGGTGTATTCAAGAACACCATTCCGAGATTGGCCGACTAAATGGCGGGAGATTGTAAGCCGAGGCTGAGCTGGTGGTTCTCCGATGAAGTATGTTTTTATGTACTCCGTCAGATTCTTGGATGATTCAGGAGATGTTGTTTCGGTAGTGCACATGGCATTAGTATAGCAAACGTTATAGTACGCACTAAACGTATTCAAATACCGGAATGGTTCTATGCTTGCGATTTCCGCAAAATACTATACATGGTCTTCTGACCACCCTCGGCTCGACATTACCAGCTTTCTCTGACAATTTTTGCATTAGCTATCATAGACTGGTGACTAGGGTGGTGGTACTATTGCCTCGGTCTTCTCGAGGCAATAGGTATGGCCTCAACAACAGAACCGTAGCGGCACGCAGTTCTCATCTTCACAATGGGTCTCGAAAGGGCGGCGGCGCCTAAAGTCAAGCTTATGGGGATCAATTTTGGGCACACTAAGCATAATAAAACTCACTGGACTCAGAAAGAGGAGAGCAATAGGATTTGGGTATGTCTTGCACGTATTCTGCGAGAACTGCGCCCCTAGTACACGACCCGCGTTACCGGGGTAAGTGATTGGTAATTCTGCCACTGCTACAAATGTCGTCTAGTTGTACTTAAATCCTTCGAGCAGTTCCACAATAGCCTTATGTCCATTTTTAGTAGCCAGCGATAGCGGTGATTGGCCAAGCACATCCTCCGAGTTGACATTGACCATCTGCGTTGTAAGTAGCAGCTTCGCCACGGCCGCATGCCCGTATTTAGCAGCTTGTGATAGCGGCGTCTGACCGTACCGATCCTTCGAGTCGACATCGACCTTCTCTGTTGCAAGCAGCAGCTTGATAACGGCCTCATGCCCGTTTTTAGCAGCTAGTGATAGCGGCGTCTGACCGTACCGATCCTTCGAGTCGACATCGACCTTCTCAGTTGCAAGCAGCAGCTTGATAACGGCCTCATGCCCGTTTTTAGCAGCTAGTGATAGCAGCGTCTCACCGTACTGATTCTTCAAGTCGATATCGACCTTCTCTGTTGCAAGCAGCAGCTTGATGACGGCCTCATGTCCGTTTTTAGCAGCTAGTGATAGCGGCGTCTGACTGTACCAATCCTTCGAGTCGACATCGACCTTCTCTGTTGCAAGCAGCAGCTTGATAACGGCCTCATGTCTGTTTTTAGCAGCTAGTGATAGCGGCGTCTGACCGTACCGATCCTTTGAGTCGACATCGACCTTCTCTGTTGCAAGCAGCAGCTTCGCCACGACCGCATGCCCGTATTTAGCAGCTTGTGATAGCGGCGTCAAACCATTTAAATCTCTTAAGTTCACATCGACCTTCTCTGTTGCAAGCAGCAGCTTGATAACGGCCTCATGCCCATTTTTAGCAGCCAGTAATAGCAGCGTCTCACCGTACTGATTCTTCAAGTCGACATCGACCTTCTCTGTTGCAAGCAGCAGCTTGATGACGGCCTCATGTCCGTTTTTAGCAGCTAGTGATAGTGGCGTCTGACCGTACCGATCCTTCGAGTCGACATCGACCTTCTCTGTTGCAAGCAGCAGCTTCGCCACGGCCGCATGCCCGTATTTAGCAGCTTGTGATAGCGGCGTCAAACCATTTAAATCTCTTAAGTTCACATCGACCTTCTCTGTTGCAAGCAGCAGCTTGATAACGGCCTCATGCCCATTTTCAGCAGCCAGTAATAGCGGCGTCCGACCGTACCGATCCTTCGAGTCGACATCGACCTTCTCTGTTGCAAGCAGCAGCTTGATGACGGCCTCATCCCCATTTTCAGCAGCCAGTGATAGCGGCGTCTGACCGTACTGATCCTTTACGTCGACATCAACACCTTTGGTGGTAAGTAGTAACTCAACAACGGCCTCTTGCCCACCGCCTTCCGCAGTGGCCCATAGTAACCAAGCGTCGCGTAATGTTGGCGCTTTTGCGATGTCGATCGCCAACTCCTTCAATAAAGCAGGATAGCTTGCTGTTGCATGGTTCTCCCACTCGCTAAAGGCATATTGTAAGAAGCAATGTTGGCGCATGTGAGCTTGCAGTACTTCTCTCTGAGCGCTGAGCAGCGTTCCATTCACGCGAGAAAAGAAAACCCTGCCGCTGGCAAACTCATCGCTACTCAAATAACGCCAGCAAATCTCGAACATGAGAAGATTCGAGCCATCTGGGGAGGTATGGTACCACGCTGCCCTTGAAGCACTGTCGCCGTCTAGTAGAAAATCTTTGACCGATTGGTGGCAGAAGTTGACCGTCCCGGTGTCATCGTTGCTATCATCATCAAGAGAGATAATAGAACTGCATGACGAGACTATTCCCATGTAGCCATTATGATCCTGACTGCGCATCAATGAACCGCCCTTCCAAAATGCGAATGAGGCTGCTATTTCTTTCTTCTTCAGAGGGCGCCGTGCAGCAACCATGGTGAGCAAGAGGAACCGAGCATCTTCCCGCCTCTCTTTCGGAATGTTGTCGTCTAAAATTCTGGTGTAGGTTTCATTGAGCCCTTTGGGAAGATGCTTCAGTTTGCGCGGGACCTCAAAATCCAGTGCCTTTTCCAACTCTTTCAGCATGAGAGATACCCAAAGGAAGGTGCCCCCAGCTTGACTTTCTAGAGCCTCTTTGATGCTTGCTTTCACATGTTCGGCGTACTTCTTCCTCTTTGCTAGATCCTCAACTCTAACCTCGATGTAGCTGGAAAGATCAGTGTTGACTTCGCTCGAGTCCATCCTCAAAGACACGCCAGTTCCATCCAGCTCGTACTTGATGTCGTCTATCTCGGGTCGGCAGGTTATCAGAATCTTGAATTTCTCTGTTGGATTTGGCGAGGCTTGAAATAGTTCCCTTATACCGTAGAGCAGAGCATTCCGGGTGGATGAATCGCACTCGTCGAGAGCATCAATAAGGATGAACACCTCAACGGCATGTTCATCTCGGAGCATATCTTGAAATATTCGCCAGAGAGCGGAGAAGTTCTCAAAGAGGGACTCGAAAACACGGCTGTTCTTGTGCTTCTCAAAGTCTGACTGTATATGTCGGAAGAGCTCGTTCTTTTGCAGTAGCAGCTGCCAGAGGAGGCTTCGAAGCATTGCAGTGGGAGTTTTTCGCTTCTCATCCTTGTCGTCGCAGAGAAAGTATGCAAACAATTTGTCGGGAGATTTCTCGACCTTTCGCTTGAGGACCTCAATTAGAAAGGTGGACATCATTGTCTTCCCGATGCCCGGGGACCCAATGAGTCGAAGAAACTGTGAGTCTTTGCTGGCTCCCCAAGCGGAGAATTCTTGTCGACTGAGGATCCACTCGCAGGTATTCCCTACTCGTTTCCCCTTTTGAGCCTGGATGTCTGACAGAATGTCTCGGGGATTTGTTACCCTCATCTCCTGGAGACACCTCCTGAGATCGCCAGAGGTAGCGCCTTGATCCATGGGAATAGGTTTCGGGCTGCAACGCTGCTTGAGTATGTCTCGAGCACTTCGGACCATCCGCTCGATTTCGGGGTAGACCAGCTTAAAAGAGGGATCGTTTAGGCCGTAGAATTTGTTGATTTTGAAATGGTCTGCGTGGAGGGGGATCTTGTGATGGCCGTCGATGCAGGCGCTGGCCTCGGGCACAACCTAAAGATGCGTCAGGAGATGCGGCAAGAAGTAGTCAAAGTACGCACCAGCTCCTTGAAGGACAGCATTCCTCCTATGGATCCTACTCTCGACCCATAGTCCGTCAAAAGCTGTTCATAGCAGCACACAACAGACACCGACTCGTGGAAGAGCCAGCGAGAAAAGTCGTGCAAACGATCTGTCGAGGTACCCGAGCGCTCCTCTAAATCCTTTAAAATCCTCTTTTCGGAAGAAAATTGAGGTGGTGCCAGGGATGTGATCAGAGTAGCCCAGGCAGCGGCGGCGCTGCCTCGGTGAGGCGTACCTAGAAAGACTACACCGACGGTAGATCCAGCGATCTCAGTGTAACCCGACCCTTGTTGAGAGGCGCATATGATGGCCTATCGAAAATTTGTTATGGAGCGAACAAGATGTCACACTGCAGATGGTTACAAACCTGTTCAATAAGGTTGCCTCCGAAGCTGTGACCAATAAAGACCAACGGTCTATCGGTGGCCTGTCAAAGGAGGCGGTTATTCAAAACTCCTAGACTAGAGCTAGAAATGCGATGTTGGACGTACCTTCTCGCGCTTGTTTCTAAGACTGACTAACAATTTGTCCGAAATGTTAGAGAGCCTTTGTTGAGGTGCGTTGATGAGCCATTTCGACTCGTAGTTGAAGGTCATAACGCGGCAAGACAATTGTGTAGACAACAACAACTCAGCAGGCAGCAAATGTTTCAGCCAGTTGACGTGCTCAGTCGGATACCCGAAGCCGTCGGCTGGGTTGTTCTTCGGTTGCCAAACCCAAGCATAATCCGGGTTCGCGGCAAGTCCATGCACAGCCACTATGCTAGGATGATTGTTAGAAGTTTCGAGACCACACAGGGGCGGACGCGTACTCGATAGTTGCATTACCGTCGTCATACAAAATCTCTACGGGATATTCAGCGGGTGGTGGACAAGTCAAGTACCGAGTCCGGTCTCCGTCCTCCGAGGGGGTATTGTCTTCGTCTCTCGAAGATCTGGCTTGGCAGTCTGGGGTATTCTCGTCGTCAAGTTCGAGTTGGGGCTTAGGACCGTGCAGAGGAAAGTGTTCGAAGATCCATCTCGACCAAGTAGGCATGCTGATGAATGCAGTGAGGAGGCCGCAGCAAACCAAGAACACATTCCCGGCTACCCCATGGGAGCCGATGAAAGCCCTAGCGATAGTCCTAGGAAACTTAAAAGAAGGCATTGCGGTAGCTGCTCAGGTGCCTCTGCTTATTGTTTGAGGTAGGTTGGGCTCATTCGACGGGCTGAGGATGGAGGAATCGGTATCACCGCGGTGCGGACGGTTTGGGCCTAGCCACAGACTGGCAGGACGGAGGGCTTACTAAGAAACCCAAAAAAATGAGCTCTAGATCGCTTCGTCTCGGAGAGAAGGGCAACTGAGAGGAAATGCGGAGGAACCGGCTCGGAATGGGAGGCGAGGCGGTGTCGAAGCAAACAAAATGCCGCAAGCCATTAATGAGCTGCGACAAGGCTGCGGATGAGTCGTCAGCTGAAAGTCGTACTGCGTCTCGGCAAAACAAAAACCCAACGCCGTGCAAATAAAAGATCGCCGTGATGCGCCACGGCGCTTCAGTACTCGCCTACAACCAATCAATTCCCGCCCAGTCTCCTGTTGCTTGCGTCTGCCGCAGATCAGCCACATCAATTTCGGTACTGCTTCTCAACAGTCTGATTGTTGGCTATGGGCGGCTCTTGAAATGGATGTGGAATAGAGAGCCAGCGCAGTCAAGCACTCGCTCAAGCTAACAGTTCCGCTGATAGTGTCCTCCATTCTCCACCTGACTCCAGCCTCGACCGTCCCACACCTCCACTTCACGACGACCAGTTAATAGCATGTTGCCAAGGAGGCAAATATCGCAGTGAATGTGTTAGAGTGCTTGAATTTAAAATTAAATATAGGAATAAGTTGTAAGATCTCAGAAGACTGAACAAGAAACATGGTTGTAAATGTTTCAATCTTGGTCTGTCGCTTTCATACACTACGCCAAAATTCAGCCAGTGTCAGACTGTTTCTGTTGCTTGCAAGTGAGCAAGAACTTTGCTCGTGTACAGAGAATCTCCCGTGTACAACTCTAAACGGTATAACCACTGTTTTATGGCTAATATTGCTAATTGAGGTCGACTGACTCACTTATTAATTTGCTTAGCGAACCCATACTGCTCGTGGCTCCTGCTCACTCCGGCTCCCACATACTTGGTCCTTTCAATTCCATAATTAGTTGGTTTTCTTGCATATTGCTCTGCTCAGCGGGCATCTGGCCTTTAGCGAGACCCCGTTAGCCAAACTAAGATAATAAGTTGGGTGTTAGTTTCTGTTTCTTTTTCTGCTGCTAAACTATCTATATTTAGTCTTTTTAGCTTTACTCAATATCATCAGATGGATCAAAGCCATGCAGTATTCTCAAACAGTACAGATAAACAGTAAGTGCTACACCCAGCACTAGACTAAACTATCTATATAGAGTTCTATTTATACGTAGGATTTAATATCACTCTTCTATATGCTCTTAACTAACATTATCGTAATTTATAATATACAATATATTTAACTTAATTAATCTCAAGATACAGTAGCCACAAATTACTGAGGTAATATATTACTATATCAATATTTACATTAGCTACTTTATGTTAGTGGCTAAGAATTAAACTGGTATAGCTAGAGCTGTTCTTTCTTCCTCAGACGGAATACGTGCTTCGTCTACCGGGCGGCTAACGATATTGCGTTTAGGTAGTATTATTGATGTTATTTCTAGTCTAGGACTATATCTAACAACATCTAATACCAACGCACACTATTTTATTTTATCAAGAGGTTAGGGTGCCCTAGTACACACATACCCAGAGGGGGGACTAGAAGCTCAACAGTAAAAAAAACACCAACAATAGTATCAACAACACTATTTTATCTTATAATGACAGAATTTGTGGACAAGTCATATTCCTCGCTTGAGGAATCGAGAAGTCATCACTTATCATCCAAATATCAATCTAAAGGAATGTCAGTACAACTAGGCATGATATCAATCCAGCTAGGCCTGATGTTATGCATGTCGCGGTTGGTTTGCAATTCAAAGCTCAAACTGATTCGCTAGACAAAAGAAAAAGAAAAAAAAAGGCAGAAAAGACTGGCAGAAAATGCAAAGGGGATAGCAGGACGGGGTTCAGTTGTGGAAAGCGGACACGCATCCAATCTAGTTATAACACATCTCACCCAAGTTCGCAGCGAACTTTAGGACTGTTGAGAGTAAACTGACTGTTTCCACAACACACAAAGGACAATTTAGAGAACAGAGAAGGAAAAAGAAATCAAACGCTGAAGATAAAGAAGGACTCCGTTCCCAGTGCCACACTATCCCCCGTGTGTGGACTTTCCTCCCCCTTGCCCCGGTGGGCAGTATACCGAAAGATCATTCCTATCCGACATGGGTGGATTATTCAGAATAAAAAACAGGTGTTCGAAAACAAGTCGCAAACTATCAAACGCGGCCGTCGCCTTGATATCAAGTGGAGCTGAGAGCATAAAAAAAGTTGGGTTGACAAGCGAGAAAATCCTAGGGAGGTTTCTTGTTCCTTCAAGTTGGGGGTTCGACTACCATAGACTTCGAGTGATTTCCATGGTGATGCTATTTTGGTGGTGTTCCGCCTCGTGACAGCTGTTGTTTGCTCTTCCGCGGTCGCCCGGACCGTCCCTGTCCCTCTTTGCAAATACGAGTGTGCTCGAGGTGTTGCGAAACATTATCATCAGGGACAATTTGAGAACAAACACAGCGGTAGTGGGCGTAGCGGAAAGTGCATGAACGTTGCTGAAGATGTCTGCGATAATGGTCCTTTCGAGCATTGGTGTATCCACATCGACACCTGAACACCTTGGTAGAGGACGGGATGTGAGCCTGGCTTTTGTAGTGCCGGTGGAGGTCTTTTGAGCTCTTAAAGAATCTGGAGCAACCTTTTTTACAAGGATGCTGAGGTTCTTTACCAATATTGGTGTCCATCTCCCCCGGGGATGAGGTCGTCCCCGGGGTCAAGAGGTTTGTCGAAGCTGGGGATAATGAAAGACTGTCAACAGATGAGGTGTGTTTGGCGAAGAGCTGCCTGGAACCGTTCGATTCGTGCTGGTAACCGAAATCTGGTTGCCTGACAGAAGTGACATCTTGTTGGCTCAGGTTCGCATTGGAAAGAGACGGGCTGCGCAGGATTTCCGGGGCCGGACGAAGGTCTTGAACAAGGCCGGCCCTGGTTAGTTGAATAGCGGGAATTTGGGTTGTCTGGTTTGGTGGTCGAAGAAGGTTGAGAAATTGCTCCATAGTCTTGTCTGTGGATATGCTACTGTTCATTGTGAAATCAAATGCCATCGGAGAGGTGACATTAACCCCAAACGTAGAAAATTGCCCTGGTTCCAACAGTTGCATACCAGGTCCATCCAGGATCCAGCTCGGTCCATCCTCAAAACAAGGAGCCGCCCCAAAAAGATCGGTGGGGTCCAAGTCAAATTGGCAATTGAGGGGTTGGTCAAGAGGGAACAAGGATAAATCTGGAAGCACTGAGGAACTCTGGGTATTCGCATCGAAAGGGGTCTGTGTCCAACCATCACTGATGGGGAAGGGAGCGTCGAGGGAGTTGTTGAATGTGAAGTCAAAACTGTTGTTTGTATCCGAGGGTCCAAGCCCTGGTCGTCTTAAGTGATGATCATCGTGTTGTCTCTGAATGTGGACAGCACGGGGTCAACGTGCCCCGTACCGTTAAAACGGATGTGGGTTAAAATAGATTGCCCAGGGTTATGTTCTGGGATGGTAGTGTGGTCAGATGATGATAGTGATGGACAGCAATAAGCTGGGCGTTTAATTTGGTTGTGTTGTGTGTATTGTTTAGTAGCGAATCTTTGGCATCTCGTTCCGCCACTTTCTTTCACCGGGCTAGCAATCAGTCAGCGTTGCATTAGTTTCCATTGCTTGCAAGTGACCACACACCTCGAACTTTGCAAATCTCCAATGCGGGATCCTAGGAATGATTTTCACAGGATAATCCCCCTCCAATGCCTCTGGGGCAACCCCCCTTACACCCCCTAAGTGCTTCCCGTGACGGCGGGTCGCGTCCCCGGTTCAATAGTCACTGTGCCCCGACGTAGTCATTGGCGACAGTCGGACGGCCGTGTTTGGAGGCGCGGTTTAATTCCAACATGAATTGCGATGTCGAGCGGGCAAATGTCTTGCTAGACCCGATGATGTGACGCTGGCTGGCGTGACTGAGGTGCTGGCGATTGAGCGGGACAATGTTTCGGAAGAATGTTTGGCAAGGACAAGAGGAGGTAGCGTACTTGCACTGGAGGGCGACAATCTCCCACTTTAATACTAAAGAAGTGATGCAGAACGGCGGAGCCCCGAGGCGGTGAATGAGCTGCCTTGTACCTCACGGACTCAGCCGTAGAAACTGGCCCCAATGGAAACCCCGAGAGTATTGGCCCCAGGTCGGTTCATGCCACACTCAAACTGGCCCCAAACAGAAACTGGCCCCAATGAAAACTCCGAATATATTGGCCCCAAATCAGGATTTGCCACTCCCAAACCGGCCCTATAGAGAAATTGGCCCCAAGGAAGCGGTAGACAAACTGGCCCCAATGAAAGCTCCGCATATATTGGCCCCAAATCAGATTTTGCCACCCTCAAAACTGGCCCCAGACAGCGGCACTTACTCCGACGGATGTAACTTCACGAGTTACAATGCAGTGAAATGACATGTGCACATGTACCTTGTGCATTAAGATGGCGCATAAGCTGCATCCATCTCCCCGCTTTGTGTTGGCGAATCCTCGAGGCAGATTGGCGAGGCGGAATGAATGTCTAAGCCCCGTGAAATCAATTCGATCTGGCAAACAAGGCGGCCGCGCTAGTTACTCGCTTACCCTCCCAGATAAATCATACCATCAATTAACCTATGATACACGCAAATCATGAATCACAAAGTGCAGAGTTGCCAGCCCACACCGATGCGGGTGTAGTCAGCTGAGCCGAACCATGCGCCTCTCAAAAATGCCACCCATACGCGCCAAGAAACTTCGAGGTGGCCCCGATGAATGTTTTCCCTTTTCCCCATTCGTGCTGTTTCTTTAGGGTCCGTCCTCTTTTTCAATTTTCACTATGACAACAAGTTGGACGAGCCTGAGCGAAGGTATTATCGGGCAACATCGATCCACGCACTGCCTTTTTTTCCCGATAGCATGTCAATCATTAGGTAATGATTCGTCCCCTTGGCGATTAGATTCTTGTTCCTGTTGCTAATCACCTCTCGATTGACAATTCCAGGTCCCGAGCCACCGCGCCGACACGGTCGAAACATGCATCCCGTTTCTGCGTGCCGTACGAGAGCTTCGTCGGGGCGTTTCTTGGAGATTCCTATCGCCTTCTGCGCCTTGAAGAGTCTGTCCCTCATGCCGATGTCTTTCTCATCTCCCACCTCGAAAATCCCACCACAATCCTGAGAGCCCATGCATACACCCTCGAGGGACTTTGCCCGCAATTGCGTCAATCGCGCAAACGACATATCAAGCGACACTTGGTCGACGTGTTGGATCAGATCTATCAAAACGGCAGATTGTTTGTCATCCTTAAGTCGTCACGCAGCGAAGGACAGCCCCAGACCCTCACCAAAGACGCTAGAAACCAGCAAGTGCGCAGTAAGATGGCGAGGAAACCGGATGATCTCCCAACCGTTTCACCAGTGCCGGATCTCTACCTACCCACAGTCACAAAGAACGCAGCCTCAATTATTAAACATCTACAATCGGTGTGCATGACGACAAACGACGCGGTTAATGGCCAATTAAATCTGAACTACCCCCGCAGCTGGCTCGACAGCGCCAATCTATCGTCACGGCAACTCGAAGACGCACTACGAGAAGCAAGGTCTCGACTATACCGTTTTCTTCAGTTCTCTGAATTCCAGCCGGATTGTAAAGGTCGCGAACAACCCGAATGCCTTGAACATTTCATGAATTGGGACAAGGTCGACTTTCGATATCGGCACCTGCTGTACAAGGATGGAGAAGTACAGCCATACAGGGAAGCCATTGCCAATATCTATAACAAATACGGGTCACTATCACATCTCCGCCAAATAGAGTATTGCCGTCAATCGAAATGGAAAAGCTTTCTGAAGAGTATAGCCTCAGGTTCTTCCGACGTAGCTGGGCTCATGGGTGACCTTTATGTGGAACACTTCAATGATTTGGCGCCTATGCGGGTGAGTTATGCTACGATGTTGAAGCAGAGGTTCCCATGGGATCTTCCGGAACAGAAAGAGGTTCCTATCAGTCAGAAGACAGTTAAGCAACGGGATAAGAGGAGAAAGAGACGGGAAAGGCTCCGAGAAAGTCGGAAGGTATGAGCACATTGACAACAGTAATATTAGCAATAATGCAGCGCCTTTAGTTTCTGATTATTAAAGTATATTTGACCCGTGAAGCTATCACTGACCATGCAGAAGCATGTGGTGCTGAAAAAAAGCTGGAAAGAGATCAACCTGAGACTTTTGCCAGTATGCTTGGAGAGGGGAACCAAAATTAATTCTGTGGCATTTGTGCATCCCAACATTTTGCGTTGGCAAAGTCTACATTTCCTTTTTCTATGACAAATTTGGCAATGTGACGCAGTCCTACGGCTGTCGCATCACAATTTGAGCAAAAAACACCTTTCGCCCCAAGAAGTGAATACATTTTCGACAGTAAAGTGGGCTCAAGCGGCAAGGTAAGGACTCATGATCGCACTATATTGGTCAGAGCGTAATGCTGCTTCGCACAGAAATCAGCCCTGGGGCCAGTTTCAAGAGGTCTGCCTAAGACATGAGCTGTGAGATAGAAAAATGGCCCCAAGGCCGAGAATAGGGTGCCTATTTGCCTTTTACTCCTGGACTCAAGTCTTTGGGGCCAGAATCTCATGTGGCAAATTTATCCCGTCCGGCGTCGCCATAGAGAATTGGCCCCATCCCAGGCCTGACAGGCAAATATTGAACGATTCGGGATCATAACCCCAAATGCAACAGATTTGTGTGAAGAATCTAGAATATAAATAGTTGATAGCCCGTCAAGGTTTAAAGATCTATCCCCTACTTGCACAACTTCAAGAACATAAGACAAACCGACCTCCACCTTTACGCCCTCATCCATTTTCTTCACATTTCTCTTCAAATTCTTGACAGCGTCTTCAGCATCATCGAACATGTCTTCCTCTCCAGTGGATAAGAACATTACTTCAAATATTTGGGTCGAGGTTCCAAGAGAGTAGGCTTCCCTTGATTGCACACAGTCGGCAGGATAAAATCCCATACACAAATACAAGTACTGATCTTTATTTATAACAGAACTGGCACGAAACCAGCTGAGTGTGGCTCAACGCCTCAAGGCGCGAAACCTATAGACTCCTGGTTTGCTCAGAGCCCCAATCAAGATGCTTGGAACGCTGTTGGCTACGTTAGAGGTGGAGGGTATACGCCTGGCAGCTCCACCTTTGTTAGTTCTAACGGAGGTGCCACTATGGGAAGCAACTCCAAAAAATAGGGATGATGCATTAGTCGATATGATACGGGGGCTATTCGTCACATAACCGCCCGACGATGTAATCATGAGTGTGACATCTGCTCACGATGTTATGGCTCTGTGTCAATTTATCTACCACTTCATATGATTTATTCATCTCCTACTTATCCCGTGGCACCCGACTCATCATTTATTTCTCCGTCTCGTCTCCGCTCGCTTCCTAGTCCGCACTTGGAGTTGAATGTTCCGCGTTGCTCTTTCTCGATTCAATTCTATCCATCTTGTAATCTCCTTTTGTGTTGTCATCAGTTAGAGCCGGTAATCTTTCATTCTGCATCTGGAGATGTTCTTAAGAAAGCTTCCTCAGCTATACACTAGATTTGTATCTTATCACATCCCCAAATCTGTGTACCTACGGTCGTCTCACCACCAGTTTCAAGAGATAATGACGCAAAATCATGTCGCTTTTATTAGAACTACTGTATGATTAATAATCTATAGTATTATTCTGATCCTGATCTCGTTCATTTCCGCTATTACCATCCGTCGAAGAAGTCCTTCCAATGAATGCGTGCTGCTCCCATTTGTACTTAACATTTGACATTCACTTTCCAACCGCTTTTGAGTATCCTTGTCGTAATTAGTAGCGCACCGCATAACAAACTTGAAGTGGCCGCCCAAGCTTGTGCTCCTTTGAACGTATCGCCGCTGGCAGACTGAATCAACCCTCCAATCGGGGGACCCGTTAACCCGGCCACTGACACAATGGTGAAGCACATGCCCAGTCTTGTACCGACCTTATCTAGCCGCTTCGTGATGCTGGCAACTCCTGTCGGCATGAGGCACTGGAACGCACCCGATGCTAAGCCGTAAAAGACAGTAAAAACGTAGACACCGACAACGTCTTTCACAGACATCCACGACCAGGCGACAATGGCAACGAAAATGCTGGCGAGGGATATAACATTTAGCGGACCAATCATATCTGCGACAATGGGGACTGCAACACGGGCCGGCATGCCAGCGCCATTAACCAGGGTGATGAGGATCGAGGCGTCGGCATACGACATGCCCAAGACTTCTCTCGAAAAGGATCCAAGCTAATCGGCATCAGCAGACACAATCATTAGTCTCTAACAGCAGGAACACAGGACTGCACACTTACGTAGTAAAAGGTGTAGTAAACCGCCCAGACAAAAAAGAACAAGCCACCAACATACGCCATGTAAACAGGTTCTCTGAAGGCAACCCAGTCAATCACGGGACCGGACTTGCGAGGTGGCAGTCGCGGCCGCATGAAGGCGACGACAAGAGCCAGACAGCCGAGATTGAGGAATCCCAGGGTGCGAGCAGTCCAGCCGAATCCAAGCTTCGGGAGAAGCTGTCGAACCACGATGGGATAAACAATACCTCCGGCGGAATTTCCAGTCGTGGCGAGTCCCACGGCAAGTCCACGGCGGCGGTCGAAGTATGTGGCGACCAGGGCAAGCGACGGCGTAAAGAAGATGCCTCCGCCAAGGCCGGTCAAGACACCCTGCGTCAACATCAAGTGCCAGTAACTCGTGGAAATGCTCATGAGAAAAATGCCAAGCAGCTGCAGTATAGCTCCTATAACTAGCGTATGCACAAAGAACCCAGCGTCCAGCAATCGACCGGAAAAAGCGCCAATGAAAAACGTCAGCCAGGTCTGCACCGACCCAATCCAAGATATCGCAGACGGCGACTGGGGGAGATGCTCGGTGTAGTATGTTTGAAAGCTTCCAAAGGAGTTGATGTAGCCCCAAGTGGTGAAAATGACAATCCAGCCCATGGCAACCTGCGTCCATGCCTGCATTCCGCCGTCAGGAGGAGGAGGGAGAACCACGTTGGACTCGGTTGTAGCGACTGCCGTCATGTCGGCGGACTCCATACCTACAGGGTCCAGGCTTGCAGAACGCCTTCCATGGTCGTTTTCTGGGCTCTCGGGATGCATTTCGGGCCTGTGCTTCTCGATATCGGTCCCATCACCTTGTTCCAAGCGAGACTCGGCCTGTACACGGCGTTGAGGGTAATTAGACATGATTTGAGGCTTAGCGCCCGATTTTCGAGCCATCTTCGCAATGAGAAGAGTATTACGTCGGTTCGTGAAAAATAAGAAGTCACGGGAATGTCAAGGATTTAAGGAAACCAACATGATCGGTCTCCTCCGCCTTCGGACGCGCTGTGTGCAAAATTGCCAAGCGTGTGGAGTCGCCGTCGGGAGCGTGGCCACTAGGATACTTTTCCGAGCGATCGTGACTACGCTGAATAATGACGACCAGTCCTATGGAGGCTACTTATCTGCTAATCTGTGGTTCTTCGTCCCCACTGAAATGGCATACGACAGTATTCGGTCCGGAGAGCAGGCCGTTGTCTGTTTACATTGAGTTCTGTCGGTGAGAGTGAGATGGAGTCGCTTAAACACGAGGTTTGATCCGAAACCGGGGTGAGTGCTCCCCGTGACGTGTTGGGATTAAGACGGAGTTGAAATTCTGGTTGTAAATGAATTGATTGTGTGCCGATCATCCGTCCAAGACTTCAACAAACCGGGACTGTTCCACATCCCTGCATTGAGCAAAGTCCATTGGCCAACGCATGTACTGTTTGTACTCCACTGGTAACTTTTGTTCGAGTTCCAGTATCCAAGACGAGATCATTGCCCTCCGAAACGGAAATGAGTCCATGACTGGCGTCAAGGCGTTGAGCCCGACAACATACTCTATGATGAAAAAATGGGACATGATGATCTGTGCGGTATAGTTCGAGGCGTCGATGAACAGGTCAAACTCGGGGGTACTTCCTTCGCCAAGCACCCGATAAGCGGCAGATACTTCTATGTATGCTGTCAAAGTCGTTAACAGGGGTTTGAAACTCGGGATGCGGGTCATGTATACCATCCACGTCTGATCGTTGGGTTGCTTTTAGTATCCGTTCAATGATGCCAAGATACCGGACTTCCAGGACGCTGCGACACAGCGGGCCCAATGCTCTACTTGAGATTAAAGCATCCTTGAAAATGTCGGCATTCTGTCCATGATGAGTAGGTTCCTGGTTGAGCTCGTGTACACTCTGTTCGTGCCTCTCTGGCGAAAAGGTATGGAAGACAGACTCGGTGAAATGAGGCATAGCAGTATCAGAAACCACCATGCAGCCACGGATCATGGATAGAAACTCTTGCATGCCTTCGGGCATATATGACGACTGGAATGTAAGAGCCATCATGGTGGCAAATCGAGCATCTCCCTCGGCCTTTGTCGCGCAGGGCGTGTTCAGGGCCTGGTTCAAAGATCCGATTGCGTAGACGCGGTGAGTTAGTGCTTGAGAGGTGTAGTCGGCCTTAGTGCCCAGAGACAAGTGGGATGCGGCCAGCCCAAGCATTGCGTGGATCAAGAAGTCGAACTGCATCGTGTGTTAGAGATGACATGCTCATGATGATGGATTGAGGTGAAACTAACACTGTGAGAGAGGGCCGCAACCTCGCGCCAAACTGAGTCTCCTTTCAGCGGTAGCGGAGGATAGGCATGGAATATGAAATGCTGGAAAAGACGCAAGTCCTCCATTGTGAACTGAGTCGGTGTCGCCTGCAGTGCCATTGCAGGGGCCGGCATAACTAGAGCGGAGTCGGTATTACTCGGGTATTCACACGCCAGGCCAAGGCGTTCGCAATGGTCGCAACCCGGCAGAGTCTCCTGGCATTTCACCTTTCTGCGCTTGCAATTAAGACACCCTCGTCTCGATTTCGTATGTCCCTTTCGCGGTGTTGGTCTGCGCCGCGGCGTAGCACGGCGGACTGAAGGCGCATCTTCTGATGACGAGCGGGGAAGTGAAGGCGCAGGAGACAGCAGCATGTATGGTTGCAGTGGGGGGAAATGGACCAGCGCTGTTTTATCCATGGCAGATGGGTTTATATCGATGTGTCGGATCCCTGAGATATGTCCTGGACATCAGTAAATCTCGCGGATTATCTTGACGCGTCTCAGCGGTACGACATTCGCCATTCCGCGCCACGTTTGGTCAGACCGGGCTAATGCTTGCCCGACGCCGTCAGCTTAGCGGTGAAGGCACAGCTTATCTGGATTGCCACGATCCAACCTTAGATGTTATCAATCAGGAGTATCTAAAGGTGTCGTGCCTGATATGCATCTAGCTTGCCCTAGGCCTAGTTATCTGGGGCCTTGTGGCTCTCGTCAGTGGGGATGCTGGGGCAATCGACGAGCCTGACTTTGCTTGCTCCGATGCACAATCACTTTGACTAGAGAGTAAGCTGCAAAGAATTCCTCTCGCCTTTAATGAGTCAGGCGCGAGCGTACTCATCTTGAATCTATCGAAATTCCCCTAGTGGCTTCCCTCGACGTTGAAACTAAATATCCGCGCACCATTTCTAACGCGAGTATTGCGCAAAAGGATCACTCTTGGGATCGATATTCCTTGTATATTCCGAGGCAATGGCAATCCTCGCCGCCACCTCTTCCCCGAATTGATCCGCGACAAAAGCGTACATCATGTCGATGCCGGCCGAAATGCCCGACGACGTCCAGATGTTGCCGCTCGTCACCCAGCGAGCTTCGTGTATCCATTTCACGTTGGGACCTTGTGTAGTGGCCTTGATCAATGCAAGTCAGTGGGGAATTTCAGATGCGCGTGAGTTTCGGTGCATACCCATGTGAAGGACCCCTTGTTCGAGGTAGCTTCGTGTCCATCCAATATACCTGCTCTCGCCGCCAACGTGCTCCCGGTGCATACGGTAAACAGGTACTTCAGCTTGGGGTACGCCTTTCGTACATAGTCGACGATCAGCTGGGTTGCCTCGAGATCGCGTGTTCCTTTGCCGCCTGGAACTATGAGAACTTCGATGTCCTCTGGTGCGTTCTCGAAGGTGTGTGTAGGTACGACGCACTGGCCAATAGTTGCACCGCCTGGAGAGCCAGAATTTGTAGACACGGGACTTAGGGTCTCTGCAATGATGGACAGCTGGAAGGGAACCGTCCTCGACAGCACGTTCAGGACATCAAGCGGGCCGAACACGTCAAGAGACTGAAAGTCTGGGAACAGTATGATTCCATATTTGGTAGGGGGTTTGTTGGATTGCGTCGACATTTTTCTAGTTGGACGAGAGAGACGAGTGCTTAGACAACTTGCACACACGCTCGATTTCCTTGAAATATCTCAGGCTAGGAGAAGTGACTCAAGTGAGGGGGAGCAGATTATACAATCGAGGGCCAGAGCGCCCCACCAACCAGAGGAGAGTGACTAAGACGGGCGGAGCTCGCAGGTTACCATTCTAGGCTTTGGTAGGGGTGGCCACGAAGGGAATAGCAGGTAATTGAGGTCTCTGAGATTACTCAGCCATGTTAGATATGCAGGCCTAGCCCTCGGCCTTTTCAGCCACTGCTTCTTTGCAAGGGTTGTTGCCCTATCAGCGACTGATTGGCGTGGATAATGAGATAGTGTTCAATTGATCTTGAGGCTGGAGGGCGCTGGAAAACGTGGTGGAACATGCCTGAAACTGGTTACAGCGCCTGTATTTAGCGCCGATCCCGACACAGGAGGAGCCGAAGAGGTCCCCGTGAGACAGCGTCTCAGGCTTGCTGTGTGGGTGTCCGAAACGCAGACTAACGTGATAGGGCACTCGGGGACTATCTTCGCTAGCGGCTAGGCCATTTGCTTCTGTTGCATCTCGAAGTTGGCGAATGGCCTGGTAAATGACGCTGGTCAACCTCTCGGCTGAACGCCTCTGGCGTGGAAAGCCAATAAACGTCTGCTGATGATTTGTTGGCAAAGTGGGTTAAGGTTGATGATTGAGCCATAAAGCGTCATGCATGTCAGACCGGAGAGAGAGAGATCTGACAGCGACCAAGCGGTGAGAAAATAGGGTTGTTTACAGCTTACCGCGAGTGGTTATAGCTCAATGTTGGTGGTGGCTGTTGAGATGGCCACAGCCTCATGCAGTCATACAGCCATTTCAGTATGTCTCACGAAAATGGCCTCACGGCTGTCTTACAGTTGTACTCGCCAAGCGGGAAGCATCTTGGGGTTCCCAACATCCCAGCAACAACTGAGAGTCATCTCTTGTCACGAAGCTCTGAAGAGTTCCCGGTAATGGCGGGGAAATGTTGTGTGGGCTCTGTTGCAACGCCATCGATTAGTGCTGACACTCAATCCACGTGATTCAATGCACGTGCGGAATCTGAACGCGGCCCTCGTTCGTTCTACATCTTGACTCCCTGAGCCAGCATCTCCAACCTCATCTCCAACGGGGCATCTCTACCAGGCATCTCCTGGTCTTCTACCGCCACCCACGCTGCCATTGCTATCGTCATCTCCATAATGATCCAACCCTATTTCTTCCATGAGCTCCTAGTTCTTCGTTGCACCGCCAACGAGACTCGGTGACTTCCATCATCCGTTTTCCTCGACGCCCTCTCCAACGAATTACCACCGAGCGAAGCATAACATACTTTCGATCGTTCCGAGACGTTACTGCGATGCGGAACACACGCCCTACCACAGTAGCTCATCTAATTGCTGTCGGGAATGGCTGTCACGAATCGTGTTCCGTCGATGACCGCCAGGCCACAGGCGATGCCTTCGTTGACCTGAAGAATACTTCAAGCCCGCATACAAGTAAAGTGATGTTAAAGTAAACGCTACGAGGGCCGAGCGACGGAAGCAACACCGCGTCCCACTCCGTCTGTGGTCCTCCTTGCTGTGCGTAGAACCACAATTTCGTAGGGCAGCTGATGCAGGGTATCTCGGTGAAAGAGCAGAGCTAACCCTCCTTCTACGTACCTGTACATTTGGGATCTTTAATTATAACAAGTAATCGGCTTTTGTTTGTGACGAGGATGCATGACCTATCCAACTGCATCTTCGAGGCTATCGCTATCACAGGACCCACTTTAGACGCAAATCTCCACTTTGTCTTGAGTCCAGAACCTGAACCTCAACTTCTCATCTCTTCAACACTCCTTGACGAGCATCTCTCGACAACTCAAGGCTCAGCCGGCCCCTTAAAACTACATCTTAGTCTTCTTCCCCTGAGACATCTGCCTACCATGCCTCCTCGGATCAAGCCGCGCCGGGTCGCCGAGATAATGCTCGCTTCTCTGGGCCTCAACCTCGTCTCCTACACTGAGCTCCAAGTCCTGTGGGCAGGCTACGGCCATATTTGTGCTGTCACGGCAAAAGCCACCGATGGAGAAACCGCCGCTCGTTTGGCTCAAGTTTGTGGCGACCCGGAAGCCGCCACAAGCCACACATTCCATCTGATCCTCAAACTCATTTCACCTCCGAGTAGTAATGACGCGGGTGACGAGGGCCATCTACGCAAGATGCTGAGCTACCATGTCGAGCAGTACTTCTACAATGAAATCACCCCGAGCTTAGAAGACGATGTGGCTGTTGCGACGTGCCTCACCTCGACCCGACATTTGGAGGGCCAGCCCCACGCCGAGGAACTCCAAGGCTTGACCGCCACCATCATGACGGATCTTCGTCGAAAGTTCCCTGTTGCAGGAGAGAAAAGATCGCTTCTCGATTTCCGCCAGGTCCACGCCGCCTTGGAGTGGCTGGCCAAGTTTCACAGCAGCTCGTGGAAGATGCTGCCCGACGACCTCGGCAAGTTCGTCCTGCCACCACTCGAGGAGATGAAGCGAAGGGAATCCCACCCAGATACAACTGGGCAAAAGCTCTGGCTAAACGGAGGATATACTTACCTCGCAACTCGGCGAAATGAATATGCTTTCCTCGAGGGAGACTCATACTCGGAATGGTCCGAGGCTTTCTGCGCACCCGCTGGAGACTCATTGCCATCCATCGCAGACATGGTGGCCGATTTCCTCACCCCGTGCGGTAGACCATTCGAGACGTACATACACGGCGATGTCAAGTCTGAGAACCTCTTCACCACTGAGTCGGGCGACAATGTTGCCTTCTTTGACTTCCAATACGTCGGTCTGGGCCTGGGTGTCTGCGATCTCGCCAAGCTGTTTACATGCTCGATTCCCATGAGCATGCTCAACGGCGGAGATGTGATACCGGATGAGCTGTCTATGCAAGAAGACGAGCGGACCCTATTGGAGCGTTACCGCAAGACTCTTCTCGGCCGCCGCCCTGCGGGGAGAGATGTCGATTACCCTGTGGATGTCTTTATTCGCCATTGGGAGACGGCTCTTGTGGACTGGTGTCGGTTCCAGGCGTCGTGGGGCTTTTGGGGTAATACCCAGTGGCTCGAGGCCAGGGTGCGGTCTATTCTACAGGACAAGGGCTGGAGGGATTGGCTGCAGCAGGAAGTATCTAATCTCCCCAGGTAGTTTAGTATATCCAAGAAACCAGCTACATAGCACATGGCCTTCGCAACGTAGCGCACGATCACGGTTTGATATCTAGTCTCGAGATTCATTTCATCAGTAACATGAATCATGCCAACTCAATAGACACGCAATGGTTATGCAAGAACTGTGAGATATTTACGTCGACTTTCGGCCGCGACAGCTAACAGAAATGCTCTGGGGGAACCTGACAGCTAGTCGAAATTGTATATACATAGAATGAGAAATGCAAAATTACATCTCTGGGAATGGTAAAATGAACTTGATGTAAACCATACGCCCTTCTGCCTTTGTAATGCCGCCTATCTGAGGCCATTGTCGATGCTTCCTCTCAACGGCCACGGCAGGAGAGGATTGGTCTCACCGGTGGATTTACAAACACTGGAAGTACCACTCGTTCTGCTCTGTGCAGGTGGTGCCAGATTCGCACTCGGTGGCGCCAGTCCAGTTAACACCGCCGCATTGGTAGTACTTGGAAGCAACCGTGACGTCGTCGCTGTCGTCATCCTCGTCATCCTCGCAGTCGTCGTCGTCGTCGGTGGGAGTGGCTGTCGCACTGGCAACGGGTGTCTCAGCGGCAGAGGTAGTGACGTTGACTCCGGCGTCGGCCTCGGAGGCGCTCGATTGGGCAGCGGCGCTGGTGGTCTTGGCCTTGGCGGTGGTAGTCGTTGTGGTGCTGGCCTTGGTCTTGGTGGTTGTGGTCGTCTTCTCCTCAGCGACGGCGCTGGTCTCAACTTCAGCAGCGGCGGTGCTCTCGACCACGGCTTCGGCAGTGCTCTCCACCTTGACTACAGTGCTGCTGGACTTCTCGACCACGGCGGCGGCGGAGGTGGTCTTGACTGCAGCCTTGGAAGTAGTCGTGCCAACCTTGGCAGTGGCCGTGGCCTTGCTGGTGCTGACGGCGGCGCTGGAGCTGGAGGAGCCGGTATCGGTTGAACCGCTGTCGAAGGTGCTGCCAATGGGGCCAAACTTGATGTTGGAGAAGACGACAGATGCATTGGGCGTGTCTGCCTCGACGTCAGATGGCACGCCGGAGTCGGTAGAGCAAGTTCCTCGCGCGGCACCGTCTTCGGTGGAGTTGGCAGGGTAGTTGGAGTCGAGCCAGAGCATGTTGGCGTAGTGCTAGAGGCAATCAGTCAAACGCGGGTGAAGAGACAGGATTCATAACTTACATCGTCCCAGAGGCTCATGACCAGGACCATGGGGGCAGCAAGGGCATCGCTCATCTGGGAGTATCCGCCCTTGGCAGCAAAGTCGTCGTCGTCGCCGAATGCCACCTTCTGGGCAGTGCAGAACTCCTCGGTGAGGGCGTTTCCGGAGTTGCTGGCGATGGTCGACTCAGAGTTGGCAACCACAACGCCGTCCTGGACGTAGAATCGCTTGATGGAGGAGAGGCCACCGCTGGTACCTTCGACAAACTGCGTGACGACGGTGATGGTCTTGGTGGTGTCGACGGTGAAGTCAGAGCCTGGGCCGTAGAAGGTCTCGTTGCCTTGGCGGTAGGAGTTGAAGTCGCAGCCATCGGGATCGCAGTCACCAGCGTAGCGGGTATCGGAGTAAGTTCCGCCACAGGTATCGCCCTCGCAAGAGTGTTGAGTGAGATCTTTACATGGGTGAGCGGTGTATGCTGTGGAGATGTCGTTGGCCTCCCAGATATCCATCTCAGGGCAGCATGTGCCGAGGTTGCCGACGCCCGAGTTGGGGTCGTTCTCTGAGGGAACCCAGTCCTCGACGTTGGCCTGTTGTAGTTAGTAGATGCTAGTAGAGGGATGTCACAGTGTTCATACCACTCCGTTGATGAACTTGACATCGCGGGCACATTGAGCATCGCAGTATCCAGTGCCGTACTTGGCACCAGCCTTGTTGCCATCATACTTGGCCTTACCACCATCCTCGTCCATGGAGACAAAGTACAGAGCACCGTTGAGACCGCAGCTAATGCCCGATACATCCACATCGAAAGTGAACTCGTTACCCAAGAGAGTGAACATCTGGTAGGTCTCGTCGTCCTCCATAAGATAAAGACGGCTGCCGATATTGGTCGCATAGGTACCCTTAGTAACAAAGCCAACACTAAGTTGATCACCGCTGGTGGTTACACCATAGGTGCTAGCGTAGTCGGCGCCATCGACACAGCACTCGGAAGCGCAGGTCTCGCCATCAGTGCAGATGGACGTGTCCCACTCGTTGCCAGTGTAGCAGTTGGTGCTGCCCTCCACAGTATGAGTCCATCGCCAGTTGGCGTCAACCACAACGGAGCCTGCGACTTCGGTGCAGCCGCTGGCAGTGCACTTGGACCAAGTGAGGGCCGGGTGGGTTTCGGTCGTCGAGGTGCAGACCTGCTGCGCGCGGACGACGGCGATCAACGCCGAGGCGATAGGGAGAGTGCGATACATGATAAAAGAGCGTCAAGCTGTAGTTGGGAAAGAACGTAAAGGAGTGTCAGAATAGGAAACAAGCCACAGGCTGTTGTTGTGAAAGAATGTAGTGAGGATGCAGAAAGAAGATTCCCAAAGAAGACGGCGATGAATGACTTATATACGCGCATCTAATTTTCTGCCCGGTATGAGATCCATATCTAGGAACATACCCTCCTCCTTGTCCCTGCATCTCAACCGAAGCCACGGCCGTCTAAGGGTTCCGGTTAAGCTCGCAGCCGGGCTGGATCTCGCGCAAAGACTCGCACCGCTCCTTCATTACCTACGAGACCAAAAAGGCCGGCGATGGCCTCAGAAGTGGCGTGGAATATGGACCGGTCCCTGCCTGCCATGGCGAGATTCGCATTTCAGGTAGGCCCGTGACGGCACTGGCAAGGGCGCGTGGAAAGGTTCCAGATTCATCCGTTGTTGACGTTCGATGATGGCTGGCAGCCCTACATCAGGCTTTGGATCCAGCATCTGAGACGGGGAGCTGTAGACTGTCACTGGAGGAGTGGCTACATGGGAAGAGGAAGTCGACTGTTCCTGGCCACGCCTATCGGGACCGACACCCGACGACAGGGGCCGTCATCATGAGACGGCTTCATTGGAGGACTTTTGGAGCCGCAGGGCGATGAGGCCTACGATTCTGCTCGCCCGCCCTGAGCTAGCCAGGCACGCAAATGAACCCCTGGACGAGATCGGATGCCATGGTCCCACGGGTTTGGTCGGTGCATCCGCGTTCATCCCAAGGCACGCAGGCGATTGGCAGCCAAACTGTCAACTTTGGCGATCAGCCGTCATCCGATCCCTGGCAAATTGCAGGGGCGTGGCAGCTTCACCCCGCAATGAGTTTGAGACTCATCTCCTTCGTCGCTTGGTGGCTGGTCATGCCACCAACACCCCTCATCAACCGTGGGAGTGGTAGAAATAGCGTGATGATCAGGTTTGGCGGTTGGAACTGGCGTCGATGATGCTGCGTGCCAAACCTACTTTCCTTATTGTTCCGCGTACCAAAGGCGTCTAGCCCAAGCCAGAACCTGTAATTGGAGGAAGAAATTACCAGAAAATAACATGGAAACATTTTTTATATATTCGACAAGACCGGCGCGTAAATGTCGCACTCGGATATTCTTCGCCGTTGCGTGGTTCATGTGATACAAGTTTGCTGTGCAAGACAGTTCTGGCCACGTGCTCCAGTGTTTGGCTCTTGCAAACGTTTCTAGGGCAAGACTTTGTTGTAGCACAGCCGCACGTGTGTTGGAATTTCTGATATTGACGATCGGATGTTGATGATCGGTGATGCTCGGGATGGTCTTTCCATGTCAATTTGACATTTCAGAAGCTATGCCGTGAAACCTCTGTCGTGGTTTGTCATCCGACCTGCGTGAATGAAAGTCAATTCTCATTGGGTCTATCAAAGGCGGTGTCGAAGAATCAAAATCTGGGCTTCGTTTGAGGAGTGAATACTGTGGCTAACGAGCACGTCAACGAGGACATGAGAAGTATTGTTAAGCTTTCGTTGTGGATAGAGTAACCTTGCCGTTATAGTCACGACATGGCGCATGCGCTTACCCATCAGGCTTTAAAAGCACACAAGGGTAGATAAAAGAGTAGCATAGATATCATTCTGCGAACTTGGCCTCCAAAACCTGAGCTAAGTTGGCGAAAAGATTGTGTGAATTCGTTGTTTAGCATGACGACACATGACTGACGAAGTGGAGCCATATGAAGACTAACAAGGCCAATATTTGTGCTGTCGCAAAGTAAATGTAATGCTAGATCTTAGCGACTCTTTATATGTACCAAATGTGATATTCGTTGCGAAGAATTCCTTCTGAGCAGTGAAGGTCTCCAGGGTGTGTAGGGTAGCTTGATGATACCTTTGTACCATCAACCTAACGCGGCAAGAGGGGTCTGCCTGGTCCCTTAAATACTGATCATCATGCAAGGCAAATGCAGTGTGTGGGTCTAAACCCGGCAGTTCCAATAATTTAGAGGTAGAAAGAAGGCATTGTAGATCTCTATTGACTCCACTCGAAAGGCACCTTTAAGTCGAGAGGCTGTGTCGGATTCAGTCGTTTATCGCGATGTACGTGCTCTCAATGCCTGAAATAACATCACACAGCCTAACGCTCTCTGCATCATATGCAGTATCTTCTCCAACCAAGCAGCCGAGTACCGGAAATATTGTAAATAGTACAAATAAATATGGTTAAACTTAGCATTGGATACTCTGACGTTGTGACAGCTACCGGGGCGGGCCGATCCTACCCTAAAGCTACAGATATTATTAGCATGTTTTTGTGGCTAGTGGCGGGATCTCCGAACGTCAAGTTTGCGCCTCACTGACGACCCTGGCTCGTGTGCTGTCTCTCTGATATGAAGGAGATTGTGAACTGCAGAAGACGGGCCGAATAACCAATTACAGTCTCAGATCCAACCCACATGGCATCACGTGATATCATCTTGGCCTGCCATCGCCAATACGCGCTCTGGATGCGAAACAGTTGTGTACCGGTATCTCCAAGTGACCAACCACCGGATGGAACCTGTGCGCCGCAATGGCCTCGTGCCAAGCATAATTCTTGGCGAGACGCTGCTCCGCCACAGGTGACGCGCAAGCGGGCGTTTTATGCTCCCACCGCTGCTTGTGTTGAAGCCATATCGCCGGCTTTGCGGGTGGCATAACGGCGTATAAATAATGAATAAAACTGTAGTAAATTACACCGGCCCGTATTAACTGATTTCACCATCGTAGGATGCCGGCACTTGCCGAGTTGGCCTCGAATATAAGGCATCCCATAGTTCATATGCGGTGTCCAAGCAGCCAAGCTCTGGGCGCCCGTATTACGCATGCCGAGATGCCGCGAGCCAAGACAATGCCAATGCCGGAATTCTGGGCACTCCGCCCCTTTTGTTTTCTCTGCAAATTACGGCGGTAAAAGCTCGCTATATAGCCAGTGCCTACCCCGATCCGACTTTCGCCCCAAAGCCCGATCTTACGTCGCACCTGGATCCTAGATCACCGAAGCCATCACCGATACAATGTCGCAGCAACAATACGGACCGCCGCCACCGCAAGGGTAATTATTGAACCGGATGCGCATTTGAGAGTCACCAAAACCGCTGACACATGCGCTAGGTACTACCCGCCCCCACAGGGCCAGGGCTATCCCCCCCCTCAGCCTGTAAGTCCAATACGACGACTATCTTGTGGAACAAATCCTCACACCTTCCTTAGATGCAGTACCAGCAGGAGCCCCCGCGTGAGGAGAAGAGCCACGGTTGTTTCTACACCTGGTAAGTCCCCAGACTCACTCTCCCGTTTCCCCAACTCACATGTCTTCTAGTATCGCTGCCCTGTGCTGTTGTTGGGTTTGCGGCGAGACCTGCGAATGCTGTCTGGAATGCCTCGACTGTTGTTGTTAATCACGGACCAACAAGACGATTATTTAACGGCCGTTCAGTTCTCATGAAGTGCAGCTCGATGCGTGTAATGGTTTGAGGGGGTTGACTCGGTCTGCGATTTTCCATCATTGGATTCACTCTACCTTTCAGCAATCTTGTCAATGTCAGCTTCGGCTCGGCCTAGCTGACCTGTCGTTTTTTTCTTCTTCTTTTCAACCCATCTTGTTTCTAGTCCCGCATTGCTTGCGACACTTAAAATTCCATTTTGGTTTGATAAGAATCGTCTTGATCCTGAATTTCGATTGATGTGACGTTACTGCCCTGCATACGCAACTTCTTGCTGCCGAGGGTGATAGTTCCTTGTGAGACAGTTTCTATGTTAAGAAGCTGTTGAACCGCACGGCTCGGCCAGTTGACACTCGTGGCGCAGCATCCGTTCGGCCGGCATCAGCCATATGATATTATGTATGCAACCACCATGTGCACGGTGCAGTCAGGCAAAACCACGCTACCTTGCGGTGGTTGTTGCGTATTATCTTTATCTTATCACGATCTGTTATGATTATGACTTGCCTGTCCACGAACACGAGTTGCTGCAAATGTCAATGCCGCAATGCCATTACATACGGTCCTAGGAAATGGGTAGTTAGCACAGGTAAGCGAGTTAGAACCGCCGAGACTAGACTTGATTCGTCCTTACCATATCTATATATCTCTATATTTTTTTTAAATTCTTTTTTAGCTTTACTCAATATCATCAGATAGATCAAAGCTATGCAGTATTCTCAAACAGTAGAGATAAACAGTAAGTGCTACTACACCCAGCACCAGAAGAAACAGTAGGTGAACAATAAGGTTGTTGCATTACAATAAAGTATGAGAGTCTGAATTGAGATAAAAGGAGCCAAAAATCTGAGCGACTGCCTCTGTTGACTACGATGACGATTGCATCAGCTAGATTGGCAATTGATAAATCGTGAGATGGGGTAGTACGATCATGCCTTTACAAAATGGGAACTTTAAAAAGTCGAAGTGAAAAGATATAAATTGCATGCTACACTAGCAGTTGGCTCAAAGGCGCCAAAATGAAAGAAAATTGTGAACATAAGAAATTTCGTTGCCCACTGTGTTGGTCCAGTCCAACACGCCGGCCAGCCTGCTCCTGTCTCTGGTCAAGACCTGAACCCCTCGTCCCTTGAATTCCCTGCTGGATCCCGTACACTACCACTATCTGTCTCCAGCTCAGTCTGCACTAAGTGCATTTCCCACCAAAAAGCCCCTTAGTAGTCTTAAGTCCGTGGAGGGTTGTAGTTTCGGAGAATGCGTGCCAGAACGTGATGCCCTCCCCGAGTCGCCATGGCCGCGGCTTCCTTGCACCTTACCTGGATCATATCTCTGTCCGTGTCGTTTTCGAGCAGTAAGGAGACCATGTCCATTCGCCCCAATTTAGCAGCATGTTGAAGCGCGGTTGCGACTCCAAAATCATCCACAGATGATGCTATGTCTGCGCCATTCTCAATAAGTAGTCTGGCAATGTTGAAATGGCCGTGGATTGCAGCGAGCTGTAAAGCTGTTCCATGTCCCATGTAAGTTTGGCTCGGTGAGGCATTTACCTCGGCTCCCCGATCGAGGAGTTGCTGTACGAGGTCGATGCCGCCACGCCCAACTGCCAGGTGCAGTGGTTTCCCTCCTGTCGTCACACAATTGATATCCGCCCCGTCTTGGATTAGATGAGAGACCAAACCCAAAACCTCTTTATGGGTACGTAGCGCATGGGAGGGTAGGCTTGCGCCAGCCCCAGCTTGTATGGGCCCTTTTGTCGCACGCTCGGAATTATTCGCTGCGGCAGTTGCGAGTGGTGTAGCCTCGCTGCTCGGAAGTTCCAGGTTCGCTCCATGCGACAATAACATATCCCGAGCATCCTCATAGCCCATCCCCAAAGCTGGGCAGAGTGCAGTCTCCCCCTCAACCACCATATCAACATCTGCGCCAGCATCATGTAGCATTTGAACTACGTCAAGATCATCGCTCCTGATGGAAACCTGAAGAACTGATCCTCGAAAATCCGGCATATCGTGGCGAGAGTATAAGGGATTGGTGTCGATGACTTGGTCTGAGAATTGCCCGACACCTCGTAAATCATCATTGCCATGATGATAGGTATTCCAGACCGCAAAGTACCACCCAGTCCAATATATGTTTGGGGTGGGTACTGCGCCATGGTGAAGAAGTAAACTTATCAAGTTCAAGTTTCCTGCTCTAGCTGCAGCCCACAGAGCCGTCGACGCACGGTTTACATTGGCACCTTTTGATAGAAGGAGCCGGGCTAAGTCGGTTACAAGCTGGTTGAACTCATTCCTGCAATAGCCCCCTGATTCGTACTTCAAGCCACAAGCTAGCTGTAGCGGTGTCTTCCCTGATGCATCGGGAGAATCAACGGTTGCACCATGCTCTAGTAGCAGCGTTGTCAGTTCAATGTTTTTTCTCCATACTGACTCGTGCAATACAGATTGAAACCACGCTCTGGAAGTGTCCCGTGTACTTGACGGAACGTTCTCTCCACACGTTTCCCCAGGAGATGGGTCTACATTGGCACCTTTAGATAGAAGGAGACGGGCCATGTTAGCTGCAAGCTGGTTGAGGTCAGGCTTATCATGCCTATTCCGTTGGTCGTTAAAACCACAAGCTAGCTGTAGCGGTGTCTCTCCTGATGCATTGACAGAATCAATGGCTGCACCATGCTCTAGTAACAGCGTCATCAGTTCAACATTTCCGTTTATTACTGACTCATGGAATGGAGACCGAAACAACATTCTGGAAGCGTCCCTAATACGCCGATAATGCTCCCATCTCCTTGATAGAGGAGGGGGTGGTGTAATTGGGTTCCAAATTTTGTCCCAGTCGGGTAAATGATTAAGATTTGCTCCCGCCTCCAAAAGACGCCGAACTAGACGAACATTGTCCCACGCAGCGGCCATTTGGATTGGCAAGAAGAAGCTCCGCTGCTCCTTGTGGTAGAACTCGGGAGAGAGAATTTTCTTCTCGCTTTCATCTTTGTCCGTAGAGGTAGAGTAAGCTTGTTCAAGCTGGCACTCGAAGTATCGCCTTGCTGAGATCTCCAACGCATCCACAACGTTGACGCCCGCGCCCTCTTGGAGTAGAATGTTAATCATATCCAAGTCATCATTATCGATCGCAGTGTGGAGTGCTGTTCCTGAGATTTCTGAAAAATCATTCACAGGCGCCCCTCTCGACAAGAGGAATCGAGTAATGTCGATGTTTTGAGCTTTTACGGCCTTCATCAACAGCGTTCTTTTGGTACGTTGACTGATCGCCACCCATCCCCGACCGCTAGTAACTTCGTCTTCGCAGGAGCAATTAACGTCGGCCCCATAGGTTACCATCAGTTCGAAAATGGAAAAAGTTCCATGATTCAGCGAAATGGCGAACTCGAGGGGCCTGAAAGGCACGGAGCAAGATACAGCATCCACTTTTGCTCCGGATTCAACGAGTAACTGAGAAATTTGAAAATTTCCTTTCATAGCAGCTATCTGTAGTGGTGTGAAGGTCTTCGTGATAGAGAGTAGTTTGTTTCCATATTGTGCTTGGCAATGGGAATTGTTGAAATTGGGATCAATACCCAGTTTGAGTAGATCTGAGACCACTCCTGTCTTTTCGAGATGCACAGCACTGAGCAAAAGATGGTTCAAGAAGACTTCAAAGGTTGGGCTCGCAACCTTTTTCAGCTGATTGAGCAGGTGGTTGAATAGCGGTGCAATTCCACTGTCTAGGAACCAGGTCAAGAATTCATCCATATCTCCCAAGGTCAGAAAACCATTAGATGATCGATAGATAAAAGACTGAATTAGGAGAAAGGCTGGTTCGGTTGATGTAATCCCAGAGCTATCATTTGATTTTCGAGGGAAACATTCTTTGAGATGCGGTAGGATGAAAGGCGTGAAGTCGGTATTGCGGTCGTCGTTAAATTGTCGTAGTATTCTTCTATTCAGAACACTCCGTGCGTCTTGCATAGAACGCTCACCATGCGAACAGCAGGTCAGTGGCGAACCTGACAAGTCGACCCAGTCTAACATTGGAATGAACCTGTGTATCATGGACAGTACTGTGTATGATTAGTGATAGGCTCGGGTATTCAAGGATATAAGGGCTTACCATGAGGTTCATAGGCATCCTGAAATTGAAGCCATGGGATGTTGGTGAGGGAGACTTGAAAACAATCAGAAGAAGGAGGTGTGCGTATCATAAGACCTCGAGTACATGAGGAGTTTGATCCAACTTGGAGACAGTTAATGATTGGTTATTGAAGGTGCAACTCCACGACATACTCGATTGAGATGAAGGTTCGACATTGAACTTATGTCGGCCTTGTGCTCTCTTGACCCTCTTCGCGTCGATCTCTCTGTCATTGAGTAGCACTTGTGTTCGTTTTTTAGCCGAACTCCTGGTGTGGACGAGTTTCCAGTCATCCTTCTTCAGATTCTTTGACATTTGCCAGGATTCTAGTCGACGAAGATATTCCTTTTTCCTTTGAGACCATGTGTTAGTGGAAAACGCACGTGATAGGACTTATACTTACGTCGCGTTGAAGTTGTGTTGTAGCTTCATGAGCTCCATGGTTTCACTCAAAGTTTTGTGACTGGTGATATAGTATGCGCGGATCTGTTCCTTTTGGGCATCCCAAAGCTCTTGAGGCTTCTTGGGTAGGCGGGGCATGTTGGAGATGAAGTTGAACAGTGGGCTTTGGCAAGAAAGCCATAGGCAGATGGTGTTGAGAGCTTAGAGTTGGCGACTGGGAACAACGGATGCGTTGAGGCAGGTGGGGGAATCATTATTTATGGTCATTTGATCCTATGAAATTCCCCCCAACAGTGAGCCTCGTTTCATATTGGCATGACCCATATTGTGTTGCCAAGATCCAATTGCAGCTGCGCAATTGCGCCTCAATCGGCTTGATTGGAGGTCGACATGCAACCAGGTCAGCTTTGGCCACGTAAGTATCCCATTACCAAAATTCCCTTTCCGCCTGAGGCTCCCAAAGCCATCGACTGACTCAGCATACGAATACCAAAATTCCCTTTCAATCGCTAATCATTTGCAAAACTGATGAGCGGGACCATCCCCGGCGCTTGCAGTCCACCGCCATCAGGTTGCATCTACCGACTTGACCTATTACTGGTGAGTAAACAATATGATACCAAAATTCCCTTTACCTTTTGCATCATGTGTAAAAGCCACCGTTTGAGCCAAACTTCCGCCGTGGTACGCCACCCGCTGCACCCGCATTGTAAACATACCATAATTCCCTATCAATACGATATATACTGGATCCGTCATGCACAACTACGATGTTAAGCCTAAGTGAACACCCAGTGCAAAAATAAAATGACGATCTCACTTGAGGCTCTTATCTCTATTATTGGCGTATTAGTTGCTGTGCCTCCAAGCGCCATTCTTCTCATCCGTCTTATGAAGCAATACTGGGGACGACCGACCACAGGCCGAGGCTAGTCCCACTTGGACAAATTTGTTCAGTATTTATCAAACTAACTTGAAAAGAATCTGCCAGGCTTGAGTGTGGCATTCTTATGCCACCAAGCGTCTACAATAGATCTGATTTACAACGATGGAAACTGAACGCCACTGAAGCGGGGCGAATTGCCCAGAGGGCCAGCTGGTCCCCAGCTAGTAGGGACATAATGGGTATAAGACGGTCCCTCAGAGGGGGGACATTTTGATTCGACATCATCTACGCGCAAAGATTTGAGTTTTTACTAGGTTGGCGACAGAGAGAATCTTGGATCCCGAGAGGGATGTGAGCAGAGAAATTAATCTTCCATCAAAGAGCTTGACAGCCATCCTCTGGAAATTCCACAAGCTAGAGCATGGCGTTGACGACTACGGCAAAAGTGGAATGAACACTACTCTGATGCGTAGTGCGACTCAGGCCTATATTATATGTGACACCCTCCTATCGCCTAGATTCATGATTATAATTGTCTCGACTTCTGTCCGCTTTCCTTGCTTTCATTCATCCTCTCATACAAAAGTCCACATTAACAACCGCTACTGACTTCCAGTACGGTGTACACATTGAGATTCCACCGGTTCCTATCCAGTAGCATTAAGACTGTGATGCTCGTATCCCAGAGGAGTCTGCACAATGCGTGTGGAAAGATCGGAACGTATGCCCCCTTTGTTTTCCTAACGCCTATTTCGTATCCTTGCCCGGAAAGATTGCATCCATAGAGTCAAAACCAGTCGTTTCTAGTACAAAAAGTCTTGCTACTTCGTTGCCTCCCACAAAGCCTGCCATTGGTCAAGGTACTCCTTTGTTTGTCGCTCCTTTTCAGCAATCGCCTTGCTACTGTTTGTAGTAGTTTGTGACGAGATAAGCCTCTCGGTAATAGTTGGAGGGTTGGTGAGATATCTCTCCATCATCACAGCACTATCATTGCTGTTGGTTCTGTGTTAGCTGTTTCTGTGTCTGCTGCGTGACGATGGGCTCGTTGCGCTTACCTATCAAAAGCACCGCTAGTGGCTACGGAAGTGCTGGATTTGGTCGCCATTGTCAAACTTTTGGTTGCCGGATCTGGATGTAATAGCTGCACTCTGTATTGTTAGAGCCTTTAATGCGTCAAGATCTCGAATACACTTGGATGCTTGGCTTCCATCTCTGGATTGGCATCGGGGTTGACGCGATCTTTATAGCAACCCATGGTGCTCCATCACCAGTGGCCGTGGTGATGAAGAAGATAATTGCCTTAAACACACTCCTGGCGATAATCTGAACTGACAGTGTGTAGGCCATCACCACAATCCGGTGAAACATCCACTTTTCCAAGCCGCCATGGGTAAAGCGCAGACTTGTATTGTGAAGCAATACCGCAGCTGTGCTGTTGGACAGTTGGAACTGATTGGCTGTTTGCATGTGGGGTGATGTCTGCCAATGAAATGGCAAGGCACACTTGTGCTGATGCTACCTGGTGACCTCATGCAGCCTCATTCCCTCACATCAAGCATCGCAGTGCACACATCTTTGACCCCTTGACACCACTCAACTTGGTCTGCGTCCCTATTCCCCGAGAGATTTCGCGGACTCAACGTACCGTCCGCAACGTCGGTGCTTTGAGATACCGTCTAGCCAACCAGACACGGAGTAGACCGATCATGGCTGATGCGGATCCCCAGTCGTCCGTCGGTGGCAATACCAATTCGACAAAATCTTCGGTAGATGCCTCCCAGCCGCCCGCCATTCCCGTTGTTTCCGTTCCCGACTCCGAAACTTTGCAGGGGAAGGGTGCCGATTATACTACCCCGAGCCCTGGAAACCGCCTTCGTCCTCAAATCCGGCATGGCATAAGAGTATTCAACAACCTCCGCTACCGCCCCCGTGCTCGTACACAACCTATGAATAGTAGTCGAGTCAGTAAGGGCCTTGCCTCCTCATTTGGAGGCAAGTTCGTGTCTTTCGAGAACGGTAGGCTACAACGCTCCATGTCCCATGAGCCGGTGACGAAGAGCCGAGAACTCGCCGGGATGCCTATTAAGACAACGGACAGAGGCCAAAAGGTAGAGAAGTTTGACGTCTGGAGAGGCCGTAATATCCCCTTCGACGTTAAGGCTAAGCCCAGCGTTGGTGAAGAGTATGCTATGACTGGCCGTAAGTGCATCTTCGAGTTTTCGCCGCTAGCTATTCTGACGAGATTCACAAGCTATACTCAGTCTACACCACACTTTGATTGGCGAAGGACATGTGGGATACAACAGCGAGACGCAGGAACGCACCCAACAAAGCCCTTGGCGCCCCCTTGGCCCTATTAGGTTCCATCACGGTGATGACATCACTGGAAACATGGGAGAAGACTTTGAAATACAGGATAACGTGACCTTTACAGAGTCCGGATACGCATCTGCACCGAATGTCAATGGATATTCACTCAGGAGGCCGTCGACCAAGCAACGGGCAAGTTCCGCGTCCAGTGTATCTCCAACCACAACGAAGGACGCCGACAACGACGAAACTATGACGTTATTCTCAGCTGGGACACAGACTACTATTGCGCCAACCCGAGGTCAGAATTACATTGCAATGATTTGCAGCGAAATTTATGACGAATTGGGGGATGTCGTCGACGCCAGCACATGGCCCGCTATATCTAAAAAGCTCCCGAACCTGATTAAGGCGTTTGCTGTCAAGCTGGGCAGTGACTCCACTGCGCAAGTCAACCGGGAAATCATGTATTTCCTTTACAAACGATGCGGGTGAGTTTCTGCCACTTTGGAAGTATGCTGTTAAACAGTCTAACCCTGCGTTAGAGCAGTAGTTGCGCGACTTGATGCGATGTTCAGTCATGATATTCATGTCCAATGCCGAAGTGTCCCCGAAGGATTATCACTGCTTGACAAGATGGCTTTATGGCAAAGCAAAGAGGACGAAGACCTTACACATGCGACTACAGGCGAGGATTGCTTCGAAGGAGTCGGTGACGACGAAGATGACTCTGTTGAAGAAATTCATTTGCCCGTGTATCGCAAGGTCATGTCCGAAAGCCAGGCCTACCAATGGTTCCTTAGTGCTTTGAGAAACGAAGCTCTTCTACAGGGGGAAGGGTCACGTCCGCACATGATGACAGAGAGTGTGTGCCGCAGACTTCTTGAGAAGCTACCGACCGGAACCATCAGCAAGCGGCATTCTCCTAGCTCTCATGAAGTGACTTTCGTCCTTGACTGGGATGAAAGCATGAAATTTCGTGAAGACCTTCCACTTTCGGCATGGCCGGCTCAATCGTTTGCGAGCTTTGTTGTATTGACGGGCTCACCGATGAAGGCGCAAGCACTCACTACATCACAGTATATGCGTCAAACATGGCCGACTACTGGAGTTCACATGTTTAATTTGGTACGAAACGTGATTGCTTGTCCCAAAAGCGGTAACGGTTGCATTTATCCAGCCGAGCTGCCGACCAACAACCCGATTGCTGCAAGAATCTCTGGATCCAATCTTGAAATTACAGTTACTGGACCGGCGTACTTCATTGCGGAATGTGGCGAACAGATTGCTTGGTTAGCGGGTGTTCTTGCAAGCAGCAGTCGAGATGTCATCTGCCACTATACGCCCTTAATCGAGAACATCCATGTCCGGCCCGCACCTTCGCCCGATTCCGGATACCGTGGCCGATGTGAGGTTGTGTTAATTATCACTCATGTGAGCAGATTCGAGAGCTTTCTGCCAGGGATGCAGAATTCATGGGAAGCTGTGGTTGGAGGATACAACCTTATTGAAGGATTTCCCATCTCTCGACGACTGGAGGGATACCCTGGCTTAGAGGTTTCCTGGAACATGCTTTTGTATCTGATGCAAGCTAAAGAGGCTTGCATACTCGGCGAACATATTTCGATCAAGGGACCAAAAAAGACGATAAAATTGGCGAAGCAGACTGGCAATATCTGTCTTTGGCACCCGCTTGACTCCACAACCCAGCGCTGTTTCTGTGATCAGATTCTCACTGGAGGCGACGTTTCGAGCCTAGAGTCGAATCGCCACATTCTCGGGAGTTGCATTCGCGAGCAGTCCCAAATCCCGCAAAACATCAGAGATGACCGCTTTTCCCCACAGATCGGCTCACCTGAACATGGAGTTCCAAAAAATGACAAGGCTATTGAGAGAAATTTTCATCACGCAGGAGATTTTCAGCCTCAGTCTATCGCAGAGATTGCACGAGACGAGAGCATCTTCCGCCTTCCCACTAGTCAACATGAGGACATTGTTCGAAGTCGCTCAACTTGCCACGAGGTCGAATATCGAGTCTCTGATGGTTGCCCGCCTACCACTGAGATGGAACACACAGATGACCATGGATATTTTGAATTTGTGGAGGTAATGGAATCTGGAGATGAAAGTTTCGATACAGACCAACTTTCAATATCGGATGCTTCTGACAATGCTCAACCACTGAACACCAACGAGCCATTATACCCCATTCTTATCGGTGTTCTTGATCAACTTCTTTTCGGATTCCGTTCCTTGACACAGCATTCGCCGGGTGCCAGCGCAATTGCTCAAGGATCGAACACATCGGCGCGAGCTTCCAGAACCTCAAGCAGCAGTTCCAGCGGCGCTCCCAGTCAGAACCATCTGAAGAGGAAGCTGGGAAAAGACGACGGGGATGATGGTGACCAAGACGGTTCTCAGAGACCTCCGCGAAAGATAATTCGTCGCAATCCGAGCCCAGATCGTAACAAGGTGCTTGCATGTCCGTACTTCAAGAAAGACCCAAAGAAACACGGACACTGCGGCAAAAGACTACTGAAAAGGATTCGAGACGTCAAGCAACACCTAACAAGGGCGCACACCCGCGCGCGATACTGCCAGCGCTGCCACGCCACCTTTAAGGATGATGAAAGTATGAACGCGCACATCTACCAATGTGACCGTCAAGACTCCTCCTCCGCATCAGAGGTGATATCATACCAACAACACCTGGAGCTTACGAAAAAGTCCAAATCGAGCCTCAGCGAACTAGACCAGTGGTTTGTAATCTGGGATATTCTGTTCCCCAATTGTCGAAGGCCAATCTCAGCGTATATTGACCCAGACCTTTCGGCGGATCTGAGTGGCTTCCTCGAGTACTGTGAAATCTACGGTCCAGCCATGTTAACACAAATGGCACTGTCGATCGCAGATTTAGTAAGGAATGAAGCCAGTGAAGACTTGCGAGAGGAGCAGTTGCGTCGAATAAGTAATGAGGGCATGGGTCGCCTGGTTGAGGCTTGGACTTCTCGTGAGTCTGCTGACTCACAATCGTCGAGTGACCAGAGAAACAATACTCCACGGATAGAAGAAGAAACACCACACAGCTCCGTTGACAGTGCGGTGGTCCTGGGGAGCCAAGCTTTGACTCTGGAATTCGACTCCCAGAGTAGTGGAATCGCTCAATCTTCTAGTATGCCTGGGCCAACATATCCGCCAACAGAAACAGTGGCCACAGCGGATGTTCAAACCCATCTTCCATCGCAAGATATCGCCACGGAAGTACCTCAACTCAATGATGAGTATTTGGCTCCATTTACTGTCACTGAAGATCAACAGACTCTGGGACACCACCTGGGTGACGTAAACGATGCTAGTTTCGAGATCGACTGGGAACCGGTGGATTTTGATGAATTGCTAGATTCCGTGGACTTTAGTAATTCGACCCAGTTTGGTGAAAACTGAGGACCAGGCATAGGAGGATGATGGGGCTTCCATTTGCTCCAGCTCGAGTGTGCAAACAGAGGAAAATATGCGGATGGCAATGGCAAATAGCTCGTGGAAGTACGTGCAAAGCTTATTTGAGGGGCTCCACCTAACTATATCACCATGTTTCAAACACTTATCTCGTCCTCCTCGAAACCCTTTGGAGGGTAGCTTGCGGCCATGTTGCACTGCCTGAAAATGCGGACCTCCCCCTCAGAAAACGACCCCACGATTGAGTGCATCACTCCATGATTATTAAACAGAACCAAGTCGCCTTCCTTCCAATCATGGGCATATATCCGACTGGGATCAATACCTCGCCGTTGCATCTTGTAGAGTCTTTCCCGAATATCCGCAAGATCGTCAAGAATATCGCCGTTCTCCAAGTGAATTTTCCGTATGCAGGTGGGGTACACCATCATGGCGAGTTTCCCTGTGACCGGGTTCTTCCAAGCCATTGGGTAAATCTTGACTTTGGAGTCTTCGACTGGGGGAAGTTCTTCTTCCGACAGTTCCAGCCCTTCCGAGACAATTCCCAGTCCGTTGGATCGAGACTTTGCCTTGCTCATCCAGATATATGGATGAGGGGCGTACTCTACTTTGCTGGTCCGTACGAAGCGTTGTTCCTCCTCTGAAAGCAATTCGTAGAGTTTGTATCCACTAAAGAATGCTGTTGTTCCTAGAGGAACATCGAGAGAATCCCCGGTGCCGTCGTCATAGCGGCAAATCTGGCGTCGTCCTTTTGGCACTTGAACCGCCAGTAGAGACGTAACCAAGGGAGGATCAAGGTTGTACATGGCTGAGTCAATGTGCCATCGATAGAAATGGGTGTACGCAGCGTCGTCCTCGTTAGAAACAGGCGTCTTATGGAACGTTTTGTGATGAGGGTGTTTCAGATGAATGTTTGAGAGGCCTTCGAATGACTCTACAAACCCATGGCCAATGACTTGAACTTGAGGTTGTGTTGGAATCGTTTTAAGGTCGGCATGAAGAACGCTGCGTTTGTCGATGGCTTTTCCGTGACTGTACGTCTCGGACACGGGGTCGAAGCGTCGAGTGAGTTCATACTGAGCTTTTGGAGAAAGCTTAGACTGGTTCTTGAGGACCACAACTTGATTCTCGTACAGAAGGTTGCGCAATATGTTGAAATCCTCATCTGTAGAATATGTTAGGGCAGTTTTCGGCGCGCTTCTGCTTACGTACCAGTTAAATTTGCAACGTCAAGCCCATTGATCTCTAAGCCGATCTCGAATTCTGAACCCGAGGGATTCAGAATGGGATTCCATTGAAAAGATGGAGACATAGTTGAATCTTGAGCAGAAAAAGGATTGGTGTCGGTGATTTCTCTGTAGATCTGGCAGTGCCCGGTGAGGAGAGGCTCTGTATTTGATGTAGACAACGGCAATAGAGGGCGGGTCAGTTTAGGCCACTCACCCGATAGTACTGTTGATTATTCCTATTCTGATTGGCGTGATAATGAGTGGTATCTTTTGGTAGTGCACGGAGGACTCCGCTGGCATCTCGGGTGGGTCAGCCATTTCGGACGAGTTTGCCATCTCACCCGTGCGCTAACGCCGATGCCCCCATTCACAAATCATGCTTCTTATCGTCCTTTTCGTAGATGCAGATGCCCTCCGGATAAGATAGGCGGGTGAGTCGTTGGTTTTGCCCGAAGACAGTCGTCGTGAAGCATTTAAACAAGGCTGATTTGTTACACTGTCTATTTTCTTTGCATCAATCATTCGACACAAAACACACTTTCAAAATGGCTATTTCCAGCGGCTTGAGCTTTGCTCCCTTCCCCTCCGAAGTGAGGCAGACTTCTGCCATTGGTGCAGAGGTTCAGCTTCCTTCTTCGATGCCAATCATTGATTTGGATCTTCTCACTGATTCAGACCACGAAGTCCTGAGACAGGCCTTGTTTGAAAACCAGGTTGTTGTCATTCGGAACCAAAAAGGCATCGACCCAACAGTTATTCCTAAGCTTGCCAAGATCTTCGACCCTAGTGCTACGGATATTCACTCCGCAGGCAAGAATGCAGTGAGCGATCCCAGGAACATCCTCTCTGCTTACAAGGCCGGTCGAATCCCGAGAGCCCCGCAAGTGGGCATCATTGGATCCGGAAAGTTCAAAGACTATGAAGGTATGGATGAATTGGAAGTCATCCACTTGGTAGGTCGAATCCATTTTCTTCTTTTGCATCCACTAACTCGTGTAGGATCACACCCTGTTTCACGAATCCCCTCTGGGCCAGGAAGATCTGGACCAAGGCTACACGCGTCCTTACCGATGGCACATGGATACGCCCTTCTATGAACGACTACCAGGAGAAGTTACTATTCTTCACTCTATCCAGATTCCCAAGGTACCAGATCAGAAGATCAAGTTTCCAGATGGCACAGAGAAGACAGTCGCAGCAGGAGCAACAGCTTGTAAGAACAGTTTCTATCCACTACCATTTCTTCTCCAGCTAATCCGCCTGCCGTTGAAGTTTTCTCCGGCGCTCGTGCATTTGAGCTTTTGAATGCCGAAGAAAAAGAGTTTGCACTTAACACCACCGTCACATATGCGCCTCAAGCATATGAGTACATTCGCCACTGCAAGTCGTCAGAAGATGGATTGACGATTCCTACCTTTGGTCGCGAAACCAAACCAGAAGACTTGTCGGAATGGTCATGGGGCGAAGTTGCAGAGCATCCTGTGAGTTCTTTCCTACTAACACACATTATTATTTCCCCCTTGCTGACATTTGCAGATGGTCTGGCGCAATCCCATGAATCCTTCGAGGCCCTTCTTGCAGGTGCACGGCTGCTGCGTGTACAAACTTACCACCCGAGATCCGAAAACTGGCGATGTTTCTGTCATTGATGACGTTGAAAAAGTCCGCTCTATCGTGTATGGATTTCAGAAAAGAATCTACGCTGCCGAGAACATTTATGCGCATCGGTGGATCGAGGGTGACGTGGTCATCTTCCATAACCGGGGAGTCATGCATAGCATCACAGGGCAACTTCAGAGCCACGCCGAGGGAAAGCGACTGTTGTGGCAGTGTACCATGTCGAGTCAAACACCACCCCGGCCATTCAGGGCTTACCCGGGTGTGAACGATACGGGATTTGTGAGAGCATGATATTTTCTAGTTATTGAATAAACTTCTAAACCAAACATCAAATTCCGCTTCTGCCTCCAAAGTCGGATCAAAGTCTCCTAGAAATTGTGACATATCCTCAATTGGATAATCGTCCATGACCATATATGGGGTTTCCCCTTTCTCGTCCGATTTCCATTCTTGAGAGAGCTCCACGTCCATGCGCTTTAAGATCCTTGTGATGGAGGAACCGAGATTGGAAATCTTCTGACTCGAAAGCTCTTCCATGAGAACGTCGATCAAAACAACGCCCCTCTGAGCTAACAAATCACTTCTCCGTGGCTTCAAGCGCTCTTTTGTTCCCAGAATTGCTGCTTTGTACTTGCTGGCGGTTATTCCATCGCCCTCAGAAAGGTGATTGATTGCAAAGCACAATATGACAGCAGCCGTGATGCAAAAGGCCGTATGCGTCCACACAGACAAGTCATCAGCCATGACAAGAGCCTCATGTTCGCGAAGAATTGTCATTGCTGCAGCTGTACAAGTCCGTCGAGTGTGGTCGTAAAGTGGTGAAATGAAAGATCGGAAAAGAAAAGGTCGGTGAATCATGATGATCTTTTCTGCTGCCGTGATCCCGAGACTTCTTCGGGCGATGCTCAGCCACGGCAACCTTAGTTCCATTTCAACATCATGAGTTAAAAAGAACTGGGGGAACCGCTTGACTGTCTCTCTCATTTCAGTGTCCATATTCAAAACGTGTTCGTACTGGAGCTGGGTCGATTTTCGATCTCCTCGAGGGTCGAGTCCGTTTAGCAAGTCTGGCATCAGCGCTGCCATCTTATTTAGAACAAGCACATAACTGCTGACCGTTGGGATATGTGGTGGCATGTCTATGAGATCATGGTCGTCGGCGTTTAGCGGAAGACTGGTTGACACATGACCAGGGGAAATGGTATACGATTCCGTAAAGGGAATGGCGAAATGATCTTGTATCATCATCTGGCACCACACTCTTTTTCCGACCTCGATATTCACCTTGGCATTCCAGTTCCCCTCCAGTGCGCTCCCGGTGCCAATGCGATGAAGCCCGAGACTCTCGGCGATCCGGACTGCTGAATTGAAAAGAGTTGCGTTGAGCTGACTCTGTCCCAGGTTGTGAGCGACTTCAGTGGAAATGACAATAGCTTGGACCGTGTATATCGACACGTCGCGCAGAAAGTGAGAGCTGTACAGCACATGGATCATGCCTGTGAATAATTGCTCTGCAGAAGGGAGGAGACTCAGGTCCAAGTCAACTGTTCTAATCGCTTTTTGGCTATTTTGAATAGCGAATACTGTTGCGCTCAAGATGGAAAGGTACGTGGCTGGCCATAGAGGATGGACGCTTCGTCCAGTATTCCAGAAAATCTCGCACTGCTCTTGGAGAGTTGGAGCATGTAGGCAATCGTGGTGCCAGGCCAGATGCTGAACATGAAACTGGATGAGCTTTCTTGCATCGACAGAGGGGATGCTATGGGCGATTCCGTCTTGGAGATCCACTGACGCATCCCAAAATGGCGGGTCGATTGGCGATAGAATTGCGCCATCTTTGCTAAGCCTACAAGAGCAGGATGTATGAGGGAAGCATTTTCCAGAGGTTCGACCCCAGACGAAGTGCTCTAGAGTCGTGAGAAGTGATGGGTCCGTGGTTTCATGAGACTTTTCATTTTGCGATTCCAGAATCTGGATCGTGTTGACTTGATTTGACTCAGCCATTCCATCATCTTGGTGAGGTATATTGTCTCCGAATTGCAGCGCATGAGTTCGCTTTTTCAACCGCTCAATGATGGGCTGAAGGCCGGATGCTGAGGCTTCCTCCAAGTCTTTGGTGATGGAATTCAAAAATTGGATTTCGGCTGCATGTTGGACAACATTTTGTTTAATCCTGACGACTTCCCGAGAGCATTCTAGGTGAAGACGACGGCAGCGTGAACAAGGTATTTGTTTGTCGCATTTAATCTTTTTCTTGGTGCACGCTACGGCTTGTTAGCAAATGACATGTGTGGCGGAGTGAATGAGATGCCTTGACAAGCCAGCGACCGACGCTGTGAAGTTCGAATTTTATTCGCTGAAGCTGCAGATGATGAATTGGACATATTATAGCACCAGAGATGGGATTTAAAGATTTAAAGAAGTCACACCTGTCCGTAGACGATGAGAGTACAGTAAAATGTGGAGAAATAAGATACGGTTTGTGAGATTATTAATACGCTTCTCTTGGGTGGCACTAACACGGGCGGTCTACCACGGCAAATGCGGCTGTGGCAAGCTGAAAATATGTTGCTATTTTAAACGGGTGCTACCTGAAGTATGCGACTTGCGAACAAGGCGATGTAAGCATGTTTCTTTTGTCGAGGCCCAGGCGAGCTTCCGGACAACAACATCATCGTCAACAACAGGTAGTTCGACTCCATAGCACATCATCCCACCGGGAGGCGGATCACTTCACGCGACAAGATATTTGTGGGCCTGGAAGCTGACATGCGACGTGTCACGTCCATCCAGGGACGATAAATGTGTGACTTGGCGAAATACAAGAAGATGAAATAACGCGGTATGCGCGTTCGTCCGCATCCTCACGAACCATGCAATCCTTGATACAGTACATGTGGATATAAATACTTCCAGTGGTAGCTGCCTTATTCACGCCGACTCTATCTGGTACAGGCCTGTTCTTTTTAAGCCGCGCGGCTCCCTTCCCTTGCGAAAATCCCCGTCTCCGCACAAGTCAACACGCCAATATTGCAGGGGATGGCCTCACAGCCGAGACTCCACACACGCTTTAGTGGCGGTTTCACCCAAAGCTGCGTCATCTCAAAGGAAGCGGACGCGCGGTGTCGGTATATACTATTACGTGACAGTTCGTAAATGCTCGCAATGTTTACATGTTGACGAGGAGCGCGGCACCACCCATCAGAGCACCCATTGCAATACCGGCAGTGGGAATGCCACCCGCGTCGGCGGAGGTGGAGGTGCCCTGGACGAAGCCGGTAGCAGTGTTGGTGGCCGCGTCGGTGGTCGAGCCAGCAGAGTCGGTGCTACTGACTCTGGAGATGGTAGTGACGGGAGTCGTGGTGGTGTTGGAATAGGTGCGAGCCTGGGAGAGCGAGTGGTTAGTCGGTGAATGAGTCGTAAGGCATCAAGACCGTGGACGACACGTACCTGGGCAAAGGCAGCGAGGAGGGAGGTGAGAGCGACAGCGGAGAACTTCATATTGACGACGTTACTGGGAGGGATAGTTGGTCTGTAATAAGCCAGAGAAAAGACAAAGAGCGATGGGTGAACAGACACAAACCAATCCAGAGGACGCCAGCCTGTTTTATGTCAAAGTCAGGCTTCGTCGTCTCACACGTTCTCGTGGTCCTAGAATCCACCGCCCCTGTCCCGGCCGCCTCGTCATTGGCGGCCCTGGCCTTGTCATCAATCTGAGCCACTTGAATGATGACATTCGTAGGCACACAGTTGCAAGTGGAGCGGCGCTCTATATTTGCATGAAGTACCGGAGCCGCGGCAGTGGTTGTTTGATGCGCAGCCGCGTAATTAGTGGCTATGCCGCTATATTTAGTGGCTGATACAGTGCGTCCTTGACTTGCTGCGTACCCGATGATGTGTCTCTCCTCAATTTCGGTCAAATGCTAGTCATCCAGTAGGTCGAGCGCAAATTTTACACTGCATCTGCCACATGAACGCAAAATTAAAGAGTTGCTTATTGTTAGCTGATCTGTGGGGCGGGTGGCTTACTTCAAGGACTCCGCATGCGAGGGGATTGAGACATTGTGAACACATTTAGGTATAGTTTTGACAGTATTTATTTGTCAGTTATTGGGTTTAATTACTTTTTCGGACTCGTGCCAGACTGGGTGTTGGGCTACAGTGTTTACCGCAGCCAATTTTCTCAACTAAGGCCATATTCTCCAGCTGGTGACGACGGCCATTTTGTTCCAACGCCGTCCACAAAATGTTGCCAGACGCTCAAGGCTATTGATTAGGAGCCTCAAACTTACGGATCTTTATGCGTTTGTGTATCGACGACTTTTATTAGCCGCAAATAATGATGATTAAGGCGAGAAACACATCCACGGGGTCATTCATTTGTCACACTGGGTGGACCCAAATAGTACCATAAAGTTAAAGGCAAGAACGAGTTTATTTAGTTCCTGGATCAATAAAAACGCCAATCACAATGCCGACTTTGTTCAGCCAGTTGTTTCATCCAGATCGAGTATTCTACTGTGACATTACTTTTAAGGAGCAACTGTGAGTCGTCACTCACCATGAATCCCTTTCATCTCAGATCAAACATGACCTACGTCCGTCGATCCCAGGCAGTTGGATGCAGTGTTGGAGAAACCGAGAGATGGTACATATCATGACGGCTCTTGAATTACATCGGTGAGATAAAATACCGCCGTAAGTAGCCTACACTCGCGGCATACTTTCGGAGCATAAGGGGGCAAGAAGATGTGTCCAAGTTGGGGATTAATCTGACCGGAGGGGGAGGCAAACATTCGGTCTATAACGTGCATGCCGTCCTGGACTACGAGTGCTTAGTAGGCTTTTTGGCACTCGAGTTTCCTTTCGGCCCTCTAAAATACTATGGCTCGGGTAGTGCGGCTTGAACAACCTACTCTAGGAGCTGTTACACAGCTCGTTCACCCAAAAGTTTGAAATGGGGCACATGAGGGAGAAGATCTAAGGTCTTCAAATATAGGCCTTTGTGACATGTGTTTGATTAAAATAGATTTGGTTATATGATTGTGTTATTTTATGATGTAAGATTGAAATTGCAAGGAGCATTCAATCCACCCACACCTCGCAGTGGGGGAGATGTACAAGATAACTAACTAACACACCCTACACCGAAACATGACTCTCGCTCTTTCAGATGCTCTCAACAGAGGGAGATTAGGCGAGACCATGCGATCCTCACTAAGCGATCATATGTTTTCACGATGAAGCCTAGATAATGGTTAATGGAGAATTTGGTAGCAACGGTTTATGAGGGTTAACGCAATATAACCATGGCGAAAATTATACTGTCGTTTTTACCACGATGTAGGACAAATCGAAGGCCCGTTCAACTCTGAGATATCGGCAACCATAAGGTTCCAGGTTGCAATAATACACATGGCATATTCAACGTGACAGAAAGGCCGCTGTGGGAAATTTGTCTCCTCAGCTTTTCTAGAGTTCAGTAGTGTATTATATTTTATATACTAATATGTAGATAGACCCCTTCAAATTAGAACCTCCAAGGTGCCATCATAATAATCTATCCAATCCAACAAGGGAAGACATAACAATCATCAAACCAGCCAGACCACCGCCGCTAACGGAAGAAAGGCAGCTAGAGTGAATAAAGCAAGCGGGCCGCTGGCTGCACCACTCTCGAAGCTCACGGCTGTATAGTTGACGGTTCTTGGGCAGAGCAACGTTTGGCCAACTGAGTTATTAGAAACTCCATCTTTCCAATCCTCAAAGTTGGCCCAGGAAATCGTGAGGATATGCACCAAGTTTCCGATCAGCTCGACAGATGTTGCGTTAGCTCTATCTGTCACGTTGGAAGCAGCTGACTGGATTTCAGAGCCCGAGTACCAATCAACATCAGCCGCAGCCTTTTTCCCAATAACACTCGCCATTTCGGTCATGTTCATCACCCTCCTTCCGGTCACGGAAGCTGCGTCGATTGGGCCGAGACAACCCTCATATTCGCCTTCCGCGGAAAGTTGATTGAGGCAGTCCTCCTCAAGCATCTTCGTGCGAGACCCATCATCGTCATTAAGCTCCGCAAGCCGGTCTCCTTCAAGTCGTTCGAAGCCGAAGATAAGAGCTCATGCGCTATGAGGGACATACGAGCCATTGTTTTCAATCTGCTCTTTGACAAGCGCCGCTGGTGGGTTGAGCCTATACAAGCTGAGAGCAAACACGCCATCCGGGTTGTCCGTTTCGATGTTTCCTTTGGCAGGGACGCTCTTCTGGACGCTCACAGAAACCGTCCACCCGTCGATTTCCTCGTCTGGGAAAGGCATAGTAGTGTTATACCCAACGATTGGATATGTTTTTTCAATGTCGGGATTGGCCATGATGGCCGGCCATATGGTCTCGTTGACGTTCCATGGCGCGTCCCCAAGTCCAGCTTGTATAAGCGGATTATAACCTTCCCCTATGGGTACGTATGCATTGACGGGGCTAAGAAGTGCGAGTAGCAACGCAGTTTTCGATGCTTTTGATGTCATTGGAGGGTGTTGGGATATTCCTAGGTTTGGTTGAACGGCTGCGTAGTAGAGTGCAATGGACGACGGTGTGAATTGGACTGAGATGTAACGAGTGACGTTGGGTAGAACCCAGGCAAAGGTTCGATTTATACAACATCAACCGACACCGCCCTATCTGGCAGCAGGGGATAAAGGGAGGCCTGGATCCGCTGCGCCTTTTCGATGTGCCTGCCAAGGACAATATTCGACTATGATGCCTGCCAAGGACAATACTCGCCTATGAAACGGCGGTGGATATGAAGTTACGGGGTCGACGGGTCTGTATGCGGACAGGGCAATTATGGGGCGGAAAAGAAGGGTCAAGCGCTCAAACCTCACGAGCTCTTCGTTAATACCTAAACAAGCTCAAGCTGTTCGCTTCCATGGTAATATCGAGAGGATTCTCTAATAACTTCCTATTAGGGCTAAGCTTCCCATGCAAGTAGCATGCTAGAACGGTGCAGCTGAATCGCCACACGCCGAATCCTTCTCGGCGTCGTCCCTTTATTGCCTACTCTGCGGCACAGTAGCCAGCATATCTTCAGAAACCCGCCATTTCATCGACGACATTGACAAGGGTATTCCAAATGGAAAAGCCCATTGCTGCTCCATACCACAGCCATGTCGCACCCTTACCCTTCGCATATGCTTAATCTCAACCCTATAAACAGTGTCCGGTGGGAGATTGAGCGGGGTGTCCTCAGCACCGCCTCTTTTCGTTCGCAGACCAGCCTCGGGAAGGTTGACCTTAAGGCATATTCGGATAAATCATAGGCCAATTTATTCGCACGAGACTCTACAAGACTAGCCATAATGCCTTCACCTTGGGCATGCCCATAAGCCCACTACTGCACTTTTAAGGGTATTCTGTGAAGGGATGCTGAAGAACACAAATTCCGACACATTTCCCCCGCAACGCGACTCCCGCGACGAGTGGAGAGACAAATTGGCCATTTCACTCGTGTTACCCGACTATTCTACCGAGATTACCTAGCCCGGTCAATTAACGCTGCCTCGATGGGTTAGCCAAGGTTGCCTCAACCCCCTGTAGGGCTGGGCCTTAATAGAGACTGCAGCCCTAATAGCCCCTGCAGCTGGTTATAAAAGCTTCAGAGCCTATAACCTAAATTGCACCTTCTGTCTGATATCCATAAAGTGGGGAGGGGAGTACTGTAGGGAGCAAGCGCCACTATGCCATCCACGGTTGGGTTCGGGACATATCATGTATGCGCATGAAAACCAGAAGGGACACCCATTGCCGCAGCGACGCCATAGTCATTGAAACCTTGACAATTAGCATATCCGTTACTAGCATACATTGCTTTCAGACTAGTGAGAAGGAGACCTCAGAATGATCTAACCTGGAAACCCTGCGTCCATCATATCGATTCGGTCAAACGATAACCAGCCGCTCTATATTAATCCCCCGCTTCTTCAGCTCACCATAGGTGAGCCTTGGATCAGAGTATGAACGTTGATTGCTCATGCCAATCCTAAACCAATACGGGTATCCATCATGGTCTTGGCCCTCCTGCCATCCATTAGGCAGAGCCAGGTCTTGAAGACGGGGGTCTAGCCATTGCGATGACCCATCCTCGTGCACGAACCTTGGACGATTCGACGCAAGCAACAAATGCTTATTGCTCGCTATCCATCTAGCGCCAAGCTTCCCCAGCAATGCTTCTCCGTCATTGTAACCAGGATGGTCAAATTTGCCAACTATCCGATACCTTTCTCCTACTGGTTGCTTGCGAAGAGCCATCAAACGTCAGCAGCCGAGAATTGCGTAGAGAACGTCTCCTTCCTGGCAAGCACTGTATCCGAGACCGAGATGACTATCTTGTGTCCACCGACAAGAGTCCCCTTTAAATATAACTCTAGCGATGTGATTCATCAGAACAAGACTCTCATGTTCATCCGGTAGATGATCTGAGACATCGTTTGGTTCCAGAGCCCACTTTCTTAATTCCGATAAAGCAAAAGAGAGGCGGGCGTGATTCATTCGTCCAGTGCGTTCGAACCATATACAGCCTAGAGGCCCCTTGGTCAAGATCTCCAGGCGACGGTCGTCCCAGCGAGAGACATCTATACCCATATGATCTCGCGAGATTAGCACGATGGCATGTTTCAGGACTCTGGCCTGGTTGTTCTTATCAATAGACGATGAGATATTCTTACCTGGCGTTCCGCATCTTATCCCGCACGTCTCGATTGCGTTGTCGGCGGACAAGACGAGTGATGCTGCGGCTTCACCGCTTGCCCAGCAGTATTGAGCCACTCTCGTGTTGAGGCCTGTGTTGAGTCGCAATTTCTGCAAATCTGGCACCCACGAGGGCGTTTCTGCAACCTCGCAGAGTGTCAAGATGTGAAGCCTCTGATGATGCTCATAGTATTGCATCACGAGATCTTGGTAGACATTCTTCGCCCCTTTCGAATAGTCTGGTTGAATGGCGAGACTTTGCTCTGTCGACAGAAACCCAAGCAGTGCGTACACCCTGTCGTGGTCTTCTGTACACTCGCATGCCCTGCAAGGATGAAAAATGTCCATAATGTCGTCATATGACTTGACAAATCCAAACTCGACCAGATTGAGAAGATCTCTTCCGAAGGTAGGGTCACTATTTCGTCTGAGTCGGATAAAGGTGTCTAGGAATGCAGCCGCTGATATAAGATGCGTCCATGATACTTTGCGATCTCCGACAATGACAACAGCCGACCTCGCTAGCGTGACCTCTTGTCGGACCCAGAGCCGTTTGAACCAGCTGCGGGCAACAAGTTTTTGGATGGCTTCCAACTCCTGCTGCGAATGTGGAATTTCTTGACTCTCGCGTGAGAATTTCGGATCCGCATTCTGGGTAGGTCTCTAGGTGCGGCGCTTTGGCAGGATATGGATTTGCGAACCTGCGTATTCAATTGCCTTTATTGCCAGCGCGCTTTTATCTGCCTTGGGTCCGAGCCAAATCACCACTCTCTGGGCTTTGCGGTATATATCAGCCATCCGGAGGATTTCGTTTTCCTGCTCTTTAAGGTCGACTTGGTTTATACTGATAAGATCGCACCAGATGATTCTTCTTGAAGCCTCAAGATGTAGGTGGTGGAGTGCCGAGTGAATATTTGGCGCGAAGTCTATCGTGCCACTGAAGCTACCATCTGGTCGAATGATATAAAGAGGCTGCGTGTTGGCTTGATGGCCCCAAGCGTACGACAAGGCCTCGTAACGAGGGCTTATGTCCGGATTGGAGGAAAACTCCGCCTCGAAAATCTCGCTACGTAGCGGATCGTCAAGTCGACCTGGCAGAAGGGCCAGGAGCCTGATCTTTGAGTCCGAAAGCGTGAGGTACTGATACGCCATCCTGATGGAAGCTCAAAGGTGACGTGTTCGACGTCGTTGCTCAAGGCTTAATGTGAGCGGTCACTGTCTCACCACGTCCCCGATGGGTCGCCACACGTTGACAATGCCCCGGCGCTTGGAGAGCCGGCGGGCCGCCTCCTTGTCCCCGAGCACGCGCCGCAGGTTCACCGCAGCGGTCTCGGCGTTGTTGTCGATGTGGAAGTTCGGAAGCGGCTTGGCCGAGAAGTTGTACAGGTCTAGGAGGTTGGGATCCTGCGTCGTAGTAAGCCACAAAGATATAGGGGAGCCGGGGAGGAAACAGTGTCAATACCTGATGGATGCGCCGATGGCGAAAGTTGTACGCGATTGACCTGGCTGCACCGGTCCTGTCCTTGACCAACTGGGCGCACTCCTCAAAGTACGGCCCGCGGACAAAAGCCTCGACGTTGGCCTTGTCGGGCGCGAGCAACTTGTCCTCGGACAGCACCGACGGAGCATACACCCACTCGATGCCCTCAAAGGCCAGTGTCGTCGGCGGCTCGAAGTCGCGCAGGTCCGTGACGTCAACCACTGTTTCCAGGCTCTTGCCGAAGTTTGTCTGGTGCTCTTCGCCTCTCTTGAAGTTGAGAAAGGCTGGCTTGCCGTCCTTGGTTGGACCAAGGAAGCGGATGGTCCCCTTTGTCGTGCTCGGAGACGGCCAGGGGACATGCTCGAAAGGCTCGGTGTTGCTCCATAGTTTTAGGCTCATTGCAGTATTGGCAGTACACGAGTGAATATAAAACGGGAGGAAACAGGAGGCAGACGGAAGGCGTCTTCTTTATTTATCCCCTGGGGCAAAGATCTTTATCGTTTTAATCTTGTTATTGATCTATCCTAGTGTAGGTACAGACAGGCGGATACGTCCGGTTGGCTTGCGCCTAAGCTTGGTTTAGCTGCGGGGTATTTATTCCTGTAAGGCTGCGGGCGCTGTCACTTATGGGGCTCAACGGGAACTCATAGGGCTGCCGAGCCGCTAAAGTTGGGTAAAGTACATAGTTGTAACAAGGCTTGTGCGACCACAAGTGTATGGATGAAGGTGTGACTTGTAGAGCTAGCTACGTAACGGATCTTAGGACCACTTTCTATAGAGAGAATCCGTGCTCCCCGGAGGATCTATCGGGCTGGACATCGTATGCCGAACTCACTCTCGGCGATACGGGGCGGAGATGGCGCACTTCCGGGGTTGAGATGCTACGGGTTTACAGGGATCAGCGGGGGTCACTGTATGAAGTTCGGATACATCCGACCATGACAAGTTATTAAAGTAGCGTGTTTAGCGCGCTCATGGGATTGAGTACATCCCGTTCTGGGCATTTTCCAGCCATCCTCAGCACGCAGCAAACACCTTTGAGCCACCAATATCCCAGGACACGCCGTCACACGTAGTCCGCCTACTCTGAGGAATACCAGGCAATTTCCTTAGTCCTCACAGAATCATTAGCAGTCAATATCATGGCGCCCAACATCTCACCGCGGCTGCCACTGCTGCTCGCAAGACGAGGCCTCACTACACGCAGCCTCACTACACGCAGCGCCTCGCAGCCACAACGCCCGTCGCTCGCAATCCTCGACGACTACTTGAACACATCGGCACCTCACTTCGCCAAGATTCCGCCTTCGCAGCTGCAGGTAACCACCTTCAACGACACCATTAACCCCGTCAACGATGCCGAAGCAGCGCGTCTCGTGGAGCGGCTGCGTCCCTTCGACATCATCTCCACCGTCCGCGAACGCACCGCTTTCCCAGGCTCGCTGCTGCGCCAGCTACCCAACCTCAAAGTCCTGCTCGCCACCGGCACGCAGTTCGAAATGTTCGACCTCGCCGCGGCCAAGGAGCTGGGCATCGCCGTCGTCGCCGCTCCCGGTCTCGGCCGCACCGATCAGGCCGGGCCCGTACGCTCCAACATCAAGAAAGGCAGCGTCCATCCCACCACACAGCACGCGTGGGCCCTGATTCTGGCCCTGGCCCGCAATGTCGCTGCCGACGACGCCGTGATAAAGGCGGGTACCGGCTGGCAGAGCGGCCTCGCGACTAGTCTTCCTGGAATGACTCTGGCCACTGTTGGCCTGGGGCGCTTGGGTGCTGCTGTGGCCCGCGTTGCCCATCTCGCATGGGGCATGCGCGTCGTGTGCTGGAGCGAGAACCTGACGCAGCAAAAGGCCGACGAGATGGCCGTCGCCGTGGGCTTGTCTCCTGACGCTGGAATTCAAGGCGGCAAGACCTTCCAGGCCGTGAGCAAGGAGGAGCTCTTCCGCAGTGCCGATGTCGTGAGCATGCACTACGTGCTGAGCGACCGCTCGCGCAACATCGTTGGAGCCAAGGAGCTGGAGCAACTGAAGCCGTCAGCGTTGCTTGTCAACACGTCGCGTGGGCCGCTCATTGACCAACACGCCCTGCTCGACACGCTGGAGCATGGCAGGATCCGGGGCGCTGCGTTGGACGTGTACGACATCGAGCCGCTGCCGCTGACGAGCCCGTGGAGACGGGCCAACTACTGGGGTCGAGACGGCCGTTCTGCGCTTCTTACAACGCCGCACATGGGGTATGTTGACGAGGGTCTGATGAACACTTGGTACGCTGAGACGGCCGAGAATGTGGAGCGTTGGGTACAGGGGCAAGATGTACTTCACCGCCTGGCTTGAACGGCTGAGGGCCTACACAAACGGAGGGTTTAGTGGCTAGCTTCGCTGAGGGTTAACTGATGCCCGACACCAACCTGAGGGAGACCCAAGGCCGAACTGGAGACTAATTGATAAAGAGCAATATGTTATCGACGCCAGATACCTCCTAATGTCGGGCCTCTTGACCATGAAGGAGGAACGGAACGACTACTGTGTAACCCTGACGCAAGCTATAGGCGAGCTCGGGAAGCACCACAGGCACTACCCTAAGGAATAGCTGGTGGAATAGCCTGTCAGAAAACCCCTCTCTGACCGGCCCGGTCATCCGGGCCCAATGATTCATTAACATCATCTTGATCGCTTTGAACACTATTACCCTAATCAAATTCACTGTAACGGTCCATGATGTAGCGTTCCCTTCTATCCAAACAGTTTATCTCGGTTGGTAGTCACCTCCCCGGGTTATGCCCAAACGGCCCGACTATTGTTCCGAGCGTTGGCATCTGACTTGGTAGGATTCTCAACTTGGCCCTGTCTCCATCTCCGTCTCACTCCGTTCGCCAGATCACGCAATACACTCCTACTAGCACATATCGAACCCTTGACAATCACTTAAATAGTCCCCACCGTTTATTCAGGATGTTGGCGCCGCTCAGTCGTCGGATGTACCCTCGCGGGTTCTCGAGGCGCTCTCCCATGATCTCAGCATCAATCAAGTCCAACAACACTTCAGTTGTTCCTAATGTCTTCTACGACCCATGTCGATATCGAGTCTTCAACTCTTCCTTCAAACCTACCCTTCCAACAGGGTCGTGGGACAGCCATATCCACATCATCGACCCCGACAAGTATCCGCTTCCACAAAATGTCAAGTCTCCTCAAGAAGCGACAATGTGTCAAGCACTCACCAACGCTGAACAGCTTGGATTGCCGAACATGGTGTTTGTCCAGTTGTCCACGTACGGCAATGACAACACCTGGGTGCTGGATTCTCTAAAACAAGTCGGGTCTGCCAGAGGTCGTGGTGTCGTCGCATTCGACCTGGAACGTGTCGATTCTCAGACTCTTCAACGGTGGCATGATTTTGGTGTTCGGGGCGTTCGAGTCAACCTCAGGTCTTCTGGGGCTGTCTTATCGAAAGCCGAAATCCAAACCGTAATGCGCAAGTACGCCGAAAAACTGCGGCCGATGAAGACGTGGTCGATCGGATTGTACGCTGACATGGAAGTGCTTGATCACATCCAACCATTGGTGTCCGAACTCCAGGTGAAGCTCGTGCTTGAGCACTTCGCTTCCCCAGCTGTCCTGCCATTAAACCCAGCCAAGCAGCCAGGCTGGGATGCACTGAATCTCATGATGGAAGATCCTCGCGTATTCGTCAAAATTTCAGCACCGTATTTGTTCTCCAATGATCCCGAGTTCACCAACTTGGAGTCGCTGGCAACGTCGCTTTTTAGCATGCGAAACGGGGACGGGGTTGTGTTCGGTTCGGACTGGCCGCATACGAAATCGCGAGGGTGGAATGCGAAGCCTTTTCTGGACAAAGTTGTGGAATGGTGCAACGGAAACGAACAGCTACAGGAGAAGCTCTTCCGAGGCAATGCTAGAAATCTATGGGATGTTTAACCATGGATTCCAGTCACGCTGATACGAAGGTGTACAAATTAACCTACGCTTACAAGAACGGTCGACAAAGCCATTTGGAGACCAATCATGTGTTCCTGACGAAAGATTACCTTTGCTCCAACGAAAATCCCGACTTGACTTCACGACGGATCCCAAAGCGCATCACATCTCAGCACGCACATATACCGGCGTAGATAATTATATCACCAAATGGCTATCCAGATGTACTTCTAACCGTATAAACCAGCTCGTCTTGCGCTGAAGTGGAGCTTCTCATAGTCGGCTTTGGTGGGTAGCCGTAGGCGTCGCGGATTATGACACAGGTCATTGAAAGTAGTGTCATAAACTAGGGCATCGTGTCGGACTCCTTCGTCCTCGGCGTCGAAAACCCTGGCTAGACCTAGCTTACCCATCCCCCGTATGCGATCTTGCTGCTGTCTCTGTAGATCGCGTAATCCCGGCCCACGTTCTAGCAGAGTCCCTTCTATCTATTAGTGAAAACGACCAGGAGGAGCTAGGGACTGTTCGTAGCCATGGCCAGAAGGTCTTCGCCGCCTCCTGCTTCGACTCTTGGTTCGCTAGCGTTGCTGGGGGTGTTTTATGCCTGGCTGGAGGAAATACAGTCGGGGAAACCAGGTCACACCTTGCTGCTCTGGAGTCTAATCTACGCAGCTAGCCTAGAACATCCTTTTGCCCCCATAAGGAGATCGTGTGGGTCTCTGACCTTCAAGATGGAAATGAACTCAGTCAATCAATCAAGCAATCAACGAATTAATGGCGATGACTTCTCAGCCCTCCCAAACCGGCCAGGCACTATCTCCCCGCCAATATTGTATACGTCTAGGTACTTACCAATGGCCACTTTCCTTGTCCTCGAACTGGTTGTGTGTCTTCCAAGAATGGGCCGAGTGTACGGTAGTGGCGATGCGAGCACCTCCGCGGATTCCGCGCGGGACTGAACTAGAATTCAGCTTCCGACCCCTGAATCTGCGCTCCTACGTATTATAAACACATAAAACATTCACCGCCGGTGCTTTCCCATTATTTCAGAACTCAAACTTCGGCCATCCCTAACCATACGATCAGATCGAAAATATCCTACATCATGTCAATTGGGCTACATGGCTACTCCCTCCACGAACGGAGCCTCACCAGACGTGAGAAGTCAATCCCTTTCAAGAAGGTCATGCTTATAACAGTAGGAGCCTCAAGGTAAGTGCACTTTGTCCCTCCTTGACTTTATATTTACTCTAGCTCAAGTGCGGGACTCCTTATCGGGACGCTTGTTGTCTTGGTGCTACTGCATTTCAGATACAAACGCCATGAAAAGCGGGAGGATAGGGATTTTGTGCCAATCGATTAAGAGACGAACCTGTGGCACGGCGCCTATTTGTTTTAATTGCTCCTTGGAATCGAAGGGGAACAGCTGGTCGATCTAAGGACCCACAATCAGAGAGAGAAGCAGCCTTCACAACAATGGGTAGCAGCGTCAACAGAATCAAACCGGATTTGGGGAATGAATCAAGAAATGTAACAATAGTTTAAATTAGAACACCGCAATTCACCCGGAAAAATTATCAGGCCCTTCGCACTTCAAAACACCCTGGTTAAAAGCGTCTGTGGACTGACGCCAGAACCTCTGTGGTGGCAATCAGGGACCCTCTGCGTAGAATCCGATTCGTGCTAATCATGTGACTAATTAGTTAGCTCCGCGCTTTACGCGGAGTGCTCGGGGTGCGCGCACTACGCGGCTTCCTCGCACCATCGCGGGATCTAGGAAGCAGAAACCTCCTGTCGCAATCCCTCCGACCCAATCCGAACAATCCAATCCCAAGTTCGCATGATGGGCCCTGAAAAGCGGGCAAGGGCCATAATGCCCAGAGCTGTAAGCCCTCCCTCGCTTTGCCTTGTGATTGGCTGTGGGCTAACGAACATGACAAGTGCCACAACTGCCGGATGCGCAAAGTATGGCTCAGCTATCACCACTACGAATATGGAGCTGATTTTTAATAGGTCCGCTGTAATCGCGTTATCCCTTGTTCCAATTGTGTATCATCTGGGCTGGGCTGTGTGCCGGGAGTCAGGTCGGCTGTTCAGCTAGGACAAGTCACCAATTCTAGCGGGTAACTCATGACTTACTCTTCAAGCATCACGAATCTCTGACAACCGTGACAGCGAAGACGAGCACAGATGCTTACGCGAGAGGCTCTCGGCCGTCGAGCAGGCAGTTGAACAACTCAGCCGCCAAGGCGTCAGCGACCACACACAGAGGGCAGTCTCACACGATTCTGAAGGAACCCTATCGACACCAGAGCCGCCCGAGTGTCGCACTTCTCTCTCAGAAGGCGATTCTTCATTCGGTCGGCAGATTCTCCTCGCCAGTAAAGTCGCAACACTCACCAGGGTTTCACAAATGCAACCTGTTCAACGGGAACTGGCAAATCTACTGGTTATGGCTGAAGATCAGGCAGCCCCTCAAACACTAGGGCATCTATATACACCAGAGGCTCATCCGGAAACTGTTCGCCCCGTAATAAAGTTGCCTCCGTCCAGCTTCGCTCTTCAGCTGCTAAGATCATTAAGAGGCAAGCCGACCTTCCTCACTCGCCAACATTCGTTGAAGCTGACCTCATATGTAGAGAAAGAATCCGTCTTCTTCTTGTTTTATGGCTTCCACGATCGGGCGCAAATTGAAACCCTATGTCAGCGAGTATATTTCCCTATTGAGCCTTTATCAGCTAGTGAGGCCACACTGTTCAATGGGATTCTGTGCAGCATTCTGCGCGAAGGCAGTTTCATTCAGTCTTCTGAGCTCAGGGAAGAAGAGTTAAGCAACATGCGCGTTCTGTGTGAAGCTAACTTCCAAGCGGGCCTTGAAAAGTTTGAGGTATTGGCGATCCCAACACACGAAAATGCGATGATCTTATCGCTAGCGGTAATGCCCCTTCCATATTTAACTTAAGGAATTCCAAACACAACTAACCTGGGGTAGATGGCTCATGCGCAGAGCGAAGCAAAATTGCTCTTCCAGCACAGCTTAACATCGGCGGCGGCAAGGCACTGCCTTGCATTGGGCTATCACCGGGAGAGCCGATTATCACTGCTTCCTTCTCTAGAGGCAGAACGTGCTCGTCGACTTTTCTGGCACGTTTACACGTCTGATAAAAGTCTTTGCCTACGCCTTGGGTTACCCTCTACTATTCCTGACTATGATATCGATGCCAGATCTTGCTCCATCTCACGAAATCCTAGTCAGGCACCCTGGGACCTGGTGGTTGTGAAATTTGCCGAACTCTCAAGGATTCAGGGTCAAATTTACGAGGCACTATTTTCAGCAGTCGCTCAAGAATTGACTGTGTCGCAAAGACACAGCACGGTCTCGAGATTATCAGTCTGTCTAGCTCAATGGTACCAAGAATGGACGCAGATTGATTCCAAGGATGCATACAATAAGGACTTGTTCACCAGTACCTTTGGGCCTGTTGAGGTCCTCTACTTCTCAGTTCTCACGCTCCTACATCGTGGTGAAACGTCATCAAACTCGGCGGATCACATTTCACAAGCTTGTTTTGACGGTGCGTACCAAGCCTTGCGAGCTCATTTAGCCTATCATCGAAATATTTCTCCTTCGGGAATAAACGGGTTATATCCTTATGCCGTATGGTAAGTTTGAGGTTGTTTACAGTTTTTCGGTCAGACCTAATCATTCTTAGCATCTTCTATTACACCCCGTTCACACCATTTGTCGTTACCTTTCTCCATTGTGTAGCAAACTCAGATGAAGATGATATCAAGCTTCTCAACGACGCTCTCGTGACTCTTGAGCAAGTCAGTCCAAAGTTTGAACACTGCCAAAGACAACTCAAACTTTGTAAGTGCCTTTACAAAATTGCTGAGACATTCATTAAATGCCAACATGAAATGGGTGGAAAGAAGGAACTAGAACCAGCAACTTCGTGTCTATTACCGCTTCAGAGCCCTGTCTCTGAACACTGGTCACATTCAACAGTTCATGGGCACCCTGTTGACTTGAGTAATGCTTTCTTGGATGACTTGGAAATTCTAGATGCGGATCAGATGTCATTCTTACTAGATAATCAAATAGGCAGCTAAGGCTCATTTATCCCGCCAGCTTTGGGACCATGAGTAGCGAGTCCACATGCGGAGTGCTGAAACCGAAATATAACATATCCGACCTGGTTTCTTACCTGCAGTTCCAGAATGCCTCCACAGATGTTGGTCTCACGCGTGCGAAGTGGTCCGCGTCAGCATTTGGCTCAGGGGCCCGGCATGGTGGCGGGGAGCCAGGGTGTTGCAACCGCTGTGGATATCACTGTTACACTCTTGATGGAGAAATGCGGAAAACCAGTAGGCATATGGAGTCTATTTTGGAGGCTTGTATCTAGCGCACGGGCTAAGGTAGAAGTTCAACAGGGTCTTAGAAACTGCGTGCAGACTCGGGATTTTCGGGCTTTAGGCCCCGTTGCATGCAGATGCATGATTAATGGAGTCAAGCAAACTTAAATGCTAGTCTCTCTGGAATTTGGTAGAGCTTTGGGGCTAGACGAGCATTAGACAAACTCGAAACGGAACGAGGACCCCGATGCCTGGATTTCGTTCCGTTCGGGTAATTTATTCGCCACTATGATCCACACTCGAGTGAATGAAACAGGCAATGGCAGCTAGTATTGAGTGGGTGCGTGGAAATAGATGGATATGTTGGAATCAAGCACAGCACAGGTGACAACATGACACCCGTAGCAACTGGTCCTTGTTCCTTGACGGTCTGAAACTTTGGGAACTCTGGGGAACCTGGACTCCCGTCGTCTATTACGAATCACGAGGGGCACGGGGTTCTACCATTTCATCGTCAATTACGATTCCGCAAGCGATGTAAATCCACCCGATGGAAGCTAAAATACAAAGCTATTCTTAAAGGTAAGTTCTATTTGCCATTTCATTGTACCTTAGGTAACGCGGCTAGAACAATCTGCTTTGCTAGGGGGTCATGTAGCACATCCACCCAGATAACAGATTTTAACGATGAGGTGACCTCATTCCACGACTCCAGCTTCATAACCCGAAGCACCTCAATCAAGTCAGGTTGAAACGCAGCTTGTTCCTGCTCATCAAAGACAGAAACAGCGCCAACAATATATATCCAGAGCGTAAGCGGGGCCGGCATAGCGCTATCATGATCCTTCAGCAGAGACACGCTAGTTTTCATATTTTGGGATAGAAACTCGAAACGGGTTCTAGTACCGCGCCATTGAAGAAAAAGGGTACTAGAAAATGACAGCAGTGTGAGGCGTATAGTCTCGTCGATACTGCCTACGTCGAATCGAAGGTTGGTAAGACGGTAATGGATTGAAACCATGACTTCCTGGTAGAGCTCCGTATCGATGCGAAGTTTACATTGCGTTGCAATGTTGGCCGCTCGTGAAAATTCGGCGACGTCGTCCCATACCAAACGAAGTCGAGAATCTAGACTGTCTAGGAAATGCCCGATATCTGAGGTGGTTATTTCGGGATCTGGATCTGAGTCTTTGGACTCTAAATGAGATAATCTTCCTTTCGAGGGAATGTACGAATCCCACGAGACGCAACCGGAAAAGAACATTGGTTTGCATCCCGTTCCGAGAGCCACTCCGATATCAGCACTATGTGGGTGGATTAGCAGGCTGCTCACAAGTTGAAGCAACATGGCCAACTTGCCGGAAAATCTTGGGTTGTAAGTTTCCATTATCTTTAAATGCCGAAATCCCCCCTCTTAGCATGACCATTTTATAGAGGCCTCGTAGATGGTTTTGGGCAGCCTCCAGATCGCCAAGGGCGGTAGCTGTCATGGTAAGGCCAATGACGACTAAGATGGTCGAGTCGGAAATTGACTGCTCCTTATCGCTACCAGCTAGGCGTTGTTGGAGGATGGCCAGCGCGTTGACTAAATGAACAAGCGCCATCTTGCTGATTTCCTTCTTGCCGTCGAGAGAATCCATGTAAACTTTGGTTGTGAAGAGAGTGAAGTGAAGACAGGCTGTGTCGTTCAAGACGGGTTCAAAAAACGACGACTCGGTCTGGTTCGATACTAAGCCAAACTCGGTCGGGACCATTGCGTGTTTGACTTCCGGTTGGTTAGCCAAGACATTCCCCCTGTTAAAAATGGTGCGGAACGGGGGTGTTACGTTTCCAGATGTCTTCGAGCATGCCTGGGCCTATTTCGGCCGAGAAAGCGGCCAAGGAGAACTCATTGCCGACTTTAGGTGGAATCGAGACACGCTTCTCTTTGTCTACATTGTCTGTATTGCGTGGTTTACTGCTATTCATCCACGACGGGGGCCTGGATGGCGACCTCTTGCGATTCTTGCCACGCATGACATGTCTGCGGATCACGTTGCGCTTCCCTTCGAAGGACTGGCTCGCTGGAGTAGTAACGATAAAAGGCGCTGCTTCGTCAGCTGGAGTTGATTTCCCCATTGCCACCGCCCCGTAGGGACTAGTCAAATGGATGTCTTAGACTTGGAGCCGGCCCCGAAGCCTCCACCAATGGCAAGGTTCGGGACACGGGGAGGAGGAAAGACCGAACAGGAGCAGCAGTCGTTGCCTCGTCTTGGAAAGAGATTCCGCTTCAAAAGCGAAGAAACTCGGGTAATTTCGGCAGCTGCGGAAGTTGCGTATACAAGGCGACGCGTGCGAAGCCACGGCTGGCGGGAAAGGAAGATGAAAAGCAGAATCAATGCAACGTGGAATCGAAGCAGTAGTCAGCAAATTGTGGAGAAGACGCTCGGGCCAGAATGCCAAGAGAAGATTGGTTTCTAAAAGCAGTTTAGCGAAGTCTCGATGTACACTGGACTATCCCCAATTAGTTGGTCAGCGCGTGCAAGGCTGCCATGAATAGCCATACTCGGAGCAATTCGTCCCCTTTCATATCAACCTAAGGTGAACAGTGAAGTGCGAGACGTATAAGTACTGCACGTTTCCGTCACTTTCAGGCCACTCTTTTAATCATGATCAATGCATACACCACGGGTTTCTCCCTGAAAACAACCCCTTTCTGTGCTACGTCGTTACTGAGTACAACTCCTAATCCTCCATCAACATGTCCACACACATGTCGGCATCTTTCAACCTAGGCCCTCCCAAGGAGAGCCCCCGTACTTTGTTTCTCAAAGCACAGTTCTGTACTTCGCCTCAATTGCCTCCCACTGACACCAACCTAGAAGGCCAAGTCGCCATCGTGACAGGTTCTACCAGCGGTCTGGGGCTCGAAGCATCTCGCCAGCTTCTGTCTTTTGGCTTATCGGGCCTGATCATGGCCGTGCGGTCTGTGGAAAAGGGCGAGCAAGTTGCTTCTCAGCTGCGCGCCCAGTACCCCAAAGCCAACATCCAGGTTTGGTCCCTTGAGATGGAATCGTACGACTCCATCCAGGCTTTTGCCCGCCGAGCTGAGCTTATCTCCCGCTTGGACATGGCCATTCTCAACGCAGGCACACAGATAGCTGATTTCACAATCGTCCCCACTACGGGGCACGAAAAGTTGGTTCAGGTCAATTACCTCTCTACCATGCTGCTTGCCATCCTGTTACTGCCAGTCCTCAAGGCTAAGTCGCCCCCGAGCAGGCCCGGCCGGCTGAGTATCGTCAGTTCCGGCTCGACACGCGGTGCCACCATGTCTCAACCCAATGATGAGTCCGTTCTGTCAGCTCTCGACAATCCCCAGCACTGGGATCCCTTCAAGCGCTACCCCGTCAGCAAGCTGCTGGGCCATCTGTTCATGGTCAACCTGGTCCGCTATGTCAATGCCGACGATGTCATCATTAATCTCGTCGACCCGGGGCTAGTCAAGGGTACAGATTTGCAACGCGGCGCCCCGTTGCTCTTGGCTGTATTCTTTTATTGCTTCAAAGCGATTTTGGGGCGAACGGTACCCGTGGGTGCGTCGACATATGTCGATGCAACCGTCGTCAAGGGCAAGGAAACACACGGCTGTAACGTGGCAAACTGGGTTGTTTCACCGTAAGCGTCTCCCACTCATACCCTTCTTCCATTCTACGAAGGTTGACTAAATATTCCTCGACCTAGATTTGCTAGGTTTGTTTACACGCCTGACGGAGAGTCCATCAGAGAAAATTTATGGAAAGAGACGATCGCAGAATTGGAATTTGCTGGTGTTCGAGGAATACTTGATGGCTTGAAGAATGATTAACCAGGGCCCTGAACGACTTTTTGAACTCATCCCATAATTCCAATTGGGATACTTTTTTAAGTTCTATTTCGTCGTTTGGATGCCGGTTCTATCTGGAGAAGGCTCATTACTATGCCTTGGACGGGGGCACGCTTCTACATGACGAGGTCCGAACCATCTACAAATCCCAACTCTACATATTTTATTTTCTAAGACGTGCCAAACCCCGATTGACATAATAATCACCAATATCGATATACCTAAGTCAGTAGTATAGGTCTTGTTACCAGCGTGCATGTGTCAAATCCTGAGTCACTTGTAATGCAAGTTTGTATCCGAACATGAGTATCCCACGGGGCTCCCTTGGAGCGGATTCAGGTCTAGGTTGTGAGTTTCAGTCAAACATTGGAGCACAAATACCACATCTTATACTTTCGATTAGATCTATAATTGAAATCCATAATCTTAGACTGCAATCACATAATTGGTACACTTACATGGTAAATTAGAAGAAGAACTATCGCGTTCACACACAGTCTCAGCTGACCGCCTCGACGAAGCGGTCTGGGTGAGCCCAACCTAATAAATAGCATCAGATTTCCCCCCCCCCCCCAAAAAGTGTTGCGCTTGTACCGTCACTTCTGAAGAGCATACGGTGTTACATAATATGCATCTCTTATTCGGTTTCTTTTTAGCCTTACCCAATATCATCAGATAGATCAAAGCCATACGGTATTTGCAAACAATAGAGACATACATTTAGTGCTACACCCAGCACATACGCATCTCTTATATACACAACTATTAGCGTCTCCTGTTGGAGTGTGCATTCCACTTTTGGTGTGACCAGTTAGTGTGACAGAATGCGACATACGTTATTGGACTCCGAGGTCTTATTATGCTATGTTATCGTGGTGGGGGTTGCGTGGATATTCGAAAAGAGGTTTCATTCTTGACCATGATCCCGCTAATCATTCCCGACTCCATGTTGTCGTCGCTCTCGAAAGTGTCCCGTCCCGGGCTCACCGATGTTACCACTCCTAGACGTCTATCTGAGGCATGGGCGTCAAAGACGGTCAGAGAATCGCCGCTCCTAATAGAATCGGCTAGCTGATAGGTGGAGCCAGATTCAACCCCCTTCTCGCCTGTGATCTTCCGCCAAGCTGAAAGATGGATGGACTTCTTCGACCAGCTGTTGGATCCCGATCCGAGGCTCGTTTCGTGACCACCACAAGACCACAAGTAGACTAGGGCAGGTCGGACAGTGGGTAGACATGCTTATCGTGAGGTTAGTATGCGAATTCTCAGGATCGTGAGACCGTGCAGACGTACCAGATACTGTGATCAGATTAACCTCGGCTGAAGCCCAAACAATAATGACGGCCAAATTCCATGTTATATCCGATGACGTTGCGTCTAATTTCGTTGACTCTACCATGATGACAATGGCAGTAATACAGATACTGATAGAACTGTCAACGACGATGTTCCACTGGGGCGCGGATGAACTTACAAGATACCCACACCAAACATGAATATGACACCAATCTTTTGTAGTCGGGGGAGCTGTAATTTTTGGATCTGGATGATTGGTAAGATCATGATTCCAATGTCAATGGCGACATGGACAATGAGACTTCCCAGGAAGAATTTCTTGTCATCGATGTCGCATCGCGCGTCCGTGATAGTGAGATCCCAGTAGGCCTGTACCGGAATACAGTGGAAAATGCAAATGAATATCTTATGAGATCAGTGCTGGTTCAGTGACAAGTTAATTTGGAAACCTACCCGGCAAATGACCCAAATGACTACGCAGCCGAAGAGAATTTGGATCGGGAGTTTGATGCTGGACACGCTGAAGATGCGCCAATAAAACAGGAGGAGAGATGCCTTGGCGCAAAATAGCGCTACCGAATATACCAACTCTCCTATGTAGAGGTATAGCTTCGATCTCGAGACGGCCTCGCCTACGGTCATCCAGGTGATGTCGGTTACATGAAGCCCGAGTCCTCCCTTGTTTAACCCTAGTGAGCTGTTGGCAAAGGTTTCCGTAAAGCCCTCAAGGTTTACTTACAGAGGGGAATCATGGCCACCCAGACAATATTCATAAGCTACTATCGCAATCAGTCTCACACTCGCAGGACGGATAGCTCTAAACCCACGTAGCAGACGATGGCCAAGTAGTCGTCCCACCAAAGATTGACTCGCTTAACCAACCGGCTGATAATGCGGAGGAGAATAAAGATGGTTGCCATGGAGAAAGTGACAAATTCAGCGGCCAAAATACTCGACTGCTGCGAGTCCATGGCTGTTGATGTCTTCGCCATAATGGGCGAAAGACGGAAGGAGGAGAGAAAGAGAACGGACGTGCCAACCCCTGACACCCTTAAACTGGAGCCGCTATGGAGTATTTAAGTAAGGTCCTCCCTCGATCCAGCGGGCTTCGTCAACGTGGGGCGTCATGATCGGCCGCTATCGACGATTGACAAGGCATGGTTTCTTAGTGTCAGGCTAGTCGGAACGATGCTCACGCCAAAGCAATAGTGCTTGATGATTTGCGGCACCAGGTCTCGGAAGAGGATCCGATCTGGTCTTAAGCGAGTATTAGTCAAACTTTAAGAAAGGTGTTGCGAGTCATTGCCAGCAGTCTGTACGTTTCAAGCTCTCCCCAGGGGCGTGGATGGGGCGGTTTCTAAAGGTTGGGAACACTAAAAAGTAGTAAGATTAGCGTTGGGAGGACCAGAGTGCCTGAGCGAGAAGTACTGGACGCCCGAGTCCATTGAAGGTGAGAGACTCAGAAGATAACGGTCGCGTTGTGCTTGAATCGGGGATTATGGTAATGTCTTGGCTACAGAAGATTGATAGCTGCTACTGTAGAACGTTTTTGTTCCGAGTTTTGATGTTTGTTTTGGGCGGCAAGGTCCAACTTAGTATTGAGCCGAAAGACCTAGCCGATACCCCTTAGATTAGCTAGACGGGGGATGAACTAACTAAACTGTGCTCTGGGTTTAGGCGCAATTTAAAGGTCCATCTGCCGGCATTTCACTGATGACGTTTACATTGCCGACGGACTATGCTTGTGAGGAGTTAGACCATTACCGATGTCTTACTCAGTGACGACTCTGTCAGAGCTTCACTAGCTCAGCCACGTCTTCCCGAGGGTCGTCGCGAAACGAAGACATGAAGTACTTTTCAAGGGTTTTAATAGGCTGTGAATGGTTTACAGATCATGCCGCTACACACGTGGTAGGCTCTAAACATCGATGCAGGCAGCGTGTGGTAAAGTAAGAATTGCATACCTAACGGTGGCAGTAAGTCGGACCACCCATTAGCTGACCGACCCCTTACCTAACCGCCCCACTTACAACGCGTCAACCACAACGCGCCTCTAGCCACACGCGTTTCTTCCTTCAATAACACTCAATTGGTCAATTTAACCTTATTTTCGTTATTTTCATGCCTAAATACACCGAAGAAGACCTCCAACTAGCCATTCAGGATGTGAAAAATGGTCTATCAATGCGAAAAGCAGCCAATGAGCGCGTTGTTCCTTATTCAACCCTACGGACCAAGCTCAATAGCGTCCCAAGCCGCAACGAAGCCCACGAATGGCGTCAGGTGCTTTCTAAGAACCAGGAAGACCAGCTCTGTGATTGGCTCATCTTACAAGATAAGCTCGGAATGGCATTGACTCATAGCCAGATCCGGAAGTTAGCAACTTCCTTGTTGGGCGAAAGTGGCGTCAACCGACAACTCGGAAAGCACTGGATGACTGGCTTCCTACGCCGCAACCAGCGAATAAAAACACTCAAAGGAAAGGGAATTGACCGGAAAAGGATAAATGGAGCAAATCCAGCTGCTATTCGTGGGTTCTATAACCTATTGGACCAACCAGGGGTCAAATCGATCCCTCCACGCAACCGTTGGAATTTTGACGAAACTGGAGTCTTCCAAGGGCTCGGAACCAACGGGCTTGTAGTTGGCCAATCAGAGCTCCGATCGACAATTAAGAAACAGCCACATGACCTTAATTGGATAACTATTCTTGAGGCTATTTCCGCAACAGGAAGGTGCCTCGACCCATTAGTCGTCTTTAAAGGCAAATACGTCCAATACCAATGGTTTCCAGAGGAATTGGACTTTCTGACCAATTGGAAATTCACATCGTCTGATAAGGGCTGGACTAATGACGAAATTGGCCTTACTTGGCTGCAGGAAGTCTTCCTTCCAGGCTCTAAGCCAGCCCGGACCAATGAGAAGAGGCTCCTCATCCTAGATGGGCATGGATCACACATAACGCCTGATTTTATGCGTATTTGTGTGACCAATAGGGTCCATTTACTCTATTTGCCGCCTCACACAAGCCACGTTCTTCAGCCTCTTGATATATCAGTCTTTGGGCCACTTAAAGCTGCATATCGAGCCGCCTTAACACTAGCCAATCCCCTCACTAATATTAGCCCAACTAGAAAGAAAGACTTTCTTACTTGCTATTTTGAGGCAAGGAAGAAGGCTCTTACTACTAAAAATGCCTTATCAGGTTGGAGAGGAGCCGGGTTGTGGCCAATCAACATATCAAAGCCAATGGGTAGTAAATTCGTTATTCACAACCCTAACGATACAATTACGGTCCAATCAGAAGCTCCTATTTCTCCAAAAACGAATCAGAGGTCTGAAATCATCCCTTTTATAACCCCTAGCAATTCGAGAGACATTGCTTCATTGGTCCGTTCTCATAAGAAGGAAATGCTAGCTAGCCCAACTACGAGACAGCTGTTACGGACTATTAGCAAGGGATTTGATAGGCTCCAGTTCCAAATTGCCCAATTAGAAGAAAAAATCAAAGTCCAAGATCAAAATTCAAGCCAATCAAAGGCTAGGAAAAGAGGACGGGTTTATAAAGACCCAAATAGGCTATTTCAAGATATCCGGAATGTTAAGAGGGCAAGAAGGCGAATAAAAACGCCTGAGGTTGAAGATTCAGAATAGCTCGTTTTTTCTTTGTTCTTATTGGTTGATTTTTTGATATTTAGAAATTTAATTAGTTAGTTTATTAAAAATCAGTTGAAATGGACCAATTAGGTCTTTTAGTTGTTATTTTATCTATAAGTGAAGTTGAATTGCGATTTTAGTTGTTATGTAAGTGGGGCGGTCAGGTAAGGGGTCGGTCAGCTAATGGGTGGTCCGACTTATCTATACTTTCTAGCATGATTCTCATTGCTCCATTCCTACGACCGGATGCACTTTCACCGTCTCGGAGGCTTTATCATGCCTTCATAACTGGTTCCGCTCCAAGTCTAGCTGGATCTTGGCCGGCGCATTTCGTCCGAGCACTTTGGGATGTGGGCAGTAGTGGTAGTGCCGGAAGCGCACCCGCGCCTTTAGGGTAGAAGCCTGGCCTTCAGATCCCGTCGCGCTTGGAAGAATGCAGTTGGGAGGAACGAGGGGAATGTCATCGCAACTCCACAAAGAGTGGCAAACTTCAGACCATGCAAGCGACGGAAATCGGTCCAAAGCAGGCGATGTGTCTCACCTCATTAAATAAAGGCATCGTTGGCAGAGGGGGTAGATCATCCTGAAGCAAGTATGCAGCTCAACATGGACTTTTGGAGAAGATATCCCACATAAGCATATTTAAAGCCTTATTTGAAAGGCTTTACTTTATCAAGTATGTGCAGATTACAATAATTTGCTCCGGCATTACCTAGATCCCCTCCTGAAACCGCATCCCAACATCCAAGTTCGGCTTGTACTCCAGGCGTGAAGCGAAGGCTACCAACCCTTCCCTATCCAAATAACGTTGCTCTTCTGCCCAACACTGAAACTTGACACAAAAAACAAAGGCATAGGTGGGGCAAATCTATGGCCACTGGTTGTCGTGGATCTCCATTGCCTTCTCGAGTTCTTCATCAGTGAGCTCCCCGGGTTCAACGCGAACGACAGTGCTCCAGTGGCGGCCGACCGGGCAGCGCTGCACGCGTCGGCTTCCAAAGCGGAGGGCCTTCAGTGACATCATCGGGACCCAAATAGTGGTATAGAGGTGGCCGTCGCTGCATCGCACGATGCGGTCATAGTTCTCGAAATAGCGAGTTGGAGTCTCAACTTGGACGGCGGAGGACATGGTGTCGAGTTGTTTGCGGTTCTTGGTTTAAGAAGGGGTCGTTGAGAGGATAATGATGAATGGAAACGGCCCTTAGGTGCGGGATACCGAGTAATGTACAGCTGAGGACGTTGCGTTGATAGTCTGCGACTCCTGGCCGTGGCGCGCGCGTGCGTGTCATAGAAACGCAGACGAAGTTATTCCGAATGTGGATGCCTCATGGATTATCTGGGGAATACACCGGCAATATATGAAGATTGGGCAGCAGTAGGCTAGAGCGGCCAAGGCGCTTGGGGTTGCGCCCAGCTGACTTGGGTCGGGTGACATTTCCCAGTGGCCTAACTCGAATGAGGCATAAAGTCTGTCAGTGGGTGGCACGGTGAAGATACCTCATGCCCTAATACGTCTGCCTAAAGAATGAGACAAAGAGCGCGGCAATTTCCAGCGGTATTTGAGCAGCGTGGTTGTCTGTTCTTGGGGATTAAACAGGCTCTCGCGAAATGTCGGAATTGTCTGTGAAGTGTCAATACTGTCTGTTGCAATTGCCAGCGCTCGCTTTAGAAGCTCTCTCTCAACACTCGCAAGACGGAACAACTTTCTGCGCCATAAAAATGTTTCCCGGTGACGCCCAATCCCTCCATTTGGTTCGTAAAATCCCGCTTCCTATATCACTCTCACCGGTTCAACAGATTTTAACAATGGCATCCGTTTTGAGACTGCAAGGCCGGATCCTTCTGCCTTATGAAAGCGGCGCGGTCGAATAACAAGGCTATGAATCTGACTGCGTGCAGTTAGCGTGTGGCTGACCCTGTACAGGCCGCTGCGCCATATTTCGACGGTCCAGACTCTGTATCGCCGTGGGTATGATAAAGGAATGCGACCCTAATAGCCATGAGCGGCAATTACTACAACAGGTGTAATGACAACAACCGGCGCGCTGGAGACGTGCAGACAGTTGCCATCCCGGTGGCGGGTATTTTCTAAGCGAAATTGACAAAGCGTCATATGTTCAAATATTGTACACCCTCATGCAGTCGGGGTGTAGGATTATGGGAGGCAGTTCGTTGGGAAGGTTTGACATTGGGGGTTGGTTGGTGTGATCAACCTCGTATCAATGCTACTATAACTTCCTGACTTGGTGGTGGGAATTGGTTTTATTTATTTAAAAGATTATGGAAATAAGCCTCAGATTGAGGCAAAAATACTCGAATACTTTGAGAATGCGCGTATCCTCTTCCCAAACACGTACAACGGGACCGTTGTCAACATAACCCCAATCGTAAGCCCACCCCATGTCGAGAAGAAGACCAGTGCGCCGTGAGTTGCGAGATAATCGTTGAGCATAAAAGTAAGCCCAAAGGCGAATGCACTCTTTACCAACTGTAGATTGATGTTAGGCATAGAAGTGGTGTGTTGGGTGTCAAGACGTTACTTACCATAGCGAGTCCAAATGCCTCTCCAGCTCTCTCTTGACATACATCGTTGGTGTAGACAACCACACCAGTGCATCCAACGCCCGTTCCAAAATTGAGGATGGCGAGAAACACGGCGCACTTGATTTGTGAGAGGCCTTGCTCAACAGCCATGCCAAGGCCAAACGAACCGATTACGACAGTAATCAAGCTGGGCAGCATGACAACCAGACGGAACTCAGGCTCATAGACGCCACCGTTTCTCTTGGACATGCCTTTTGCCACCAAGTCGCAAATCCATCCTCCACCAATTGTCCCCAGCGCTGAGCCAATAAATGGGGCAATGCCGACAATCAAACCAACGTCGGAAGGACTAAGGTTGTACGGAGGTGCCGCGAAGATCTGATCGGCAATAGCTCCTTGGATGATGTTCCAAGTGAAGAGAACTGACCACATTGCGCAGCCCCAGATGACAACTGGATGACGCAAGATAGTGAGAGGAGCCAGCGTCATGCCCAGGAGCGTGGAAATGCCCTTGAATGTGACCATCTCTACACCAAGAACACGCTTCCATGCTGGGGAACTTTTGGAGACTGGGTGATTTTGCCCCTCGGAGATGTCCATCGCATCCCCCTTTTCGTTGTCATTCTCATCAGACACCTTGTCCAGCTTGGACTCCTCGTCGACGACATTGGGTGCGAAATTATCCATGTCAGAGGTAACACCTTCAGTCTTCCTGTCGTAGATGGTTTCCGGGAGGCAGAATATGACGAGTGCGAAGCAGACTCCAAAGGTAATGGCAAGAACCCAGAAGCTCCATCGCCAACCGAGGTCGACAATTAAGTAGCCACTGATGATAGGTGTGATGTTGACCGAAGCAATGACGGCAAAGTTCCAGAGTCCAACACGAAAGCCGCGTTCATGGACAAAGAAGACGTCGTTGATGGATGTTGTGCCTGCCAGGGAAAAGAATCCGCCCATGCCAAGGCCCTGGAAGACCCGAGACGCCATCAAGGAGTCGTACGACTTTGCCGACGCTGCCCAAATGCAACTCACCACTAGCAAGATAGTTGTAGATAGATAGACCAGGCGTCTGCCGTATATCTCTGACAGAGGAGCGCAGATATACGAGCTTACGCCGAGAGCCATAACGAGGCTGCCGTTGAGAAGGGCAACATTAGTGAGGCTGACGTTGAATGCAGATACAATGATGCTAAATCCGGGGACAAGCACGGGGCCTATAACGCCAGTTGCGCAAGCACCGAATAGCAAGGCGACAAAATACAGTTCCTTTCTGAGTCGCGGAAAGTTGAGGGGGTCTTTAGGTGATTTGGACGGCTCAGGCACCAAGATGATGTCGGCGGAACCCTGCCCTTGGTGCAGGTCTTCAAGTTGGACAGTCCCTGGGGCGACATGCCCCGGCGGGGTGTCGAGGACTCCAAAGCCCATAGTTGTGACGAGAAATATGTCAAATTGATTGACGTGGAAAGTTGAGTTGATATAGTCTGTTGCAGTATTTTTGGATGGATCCAAGGCAGGGGAATGGGGTCTCTTATATGACAGGGAAGCAATCAATATTTGATAAGACGGTATGTTACCGTAGCCTATCAGCTGATATCGGTGTCACGGTGACAGCTTACCCCAGACATGAAGATAATATTGGAGGATTTCTCTCGTTGCAATTGCCGTGGCTTGTGTACTAGCCTCTACTGCCAAATAGCGTTCTACCCTGTCCGAATGATAAATTAGCATGCTGGCGGATGTCATTACCGCCCCTGATACCCGTATCAGGGACCCAGTCGTGGTCTACTAGTCCAAATTCGATATTGTCGCCGCCACCCCGCAGTATCTTATCAGAGGCGGATGTGAACTGCCGCCGCGATAATGGCGCGGAGCTAGCGGCGATTGTACAAGCATCAGCGCACCTGAGATCTTACGATTGTCGTCGATTGAAGTTCTAGCCTTTGACACCGTGTAAAAGCCATTCCTTGTCCTGATAATAACTTGTAGGCGCTTGCATCTAACCAGAAGCAGACCTCGACTTTTCCCACAAGTTACTGATCAATGATCTGGGTCGTGACTTTTTTCGGCAAGTCAAGTCCTCCGACTCGGAGGGAATGCTGTCGAACGATGTGAACTGGCGTTCGCTTCCTGTCGGTCTTGCCTGCTCTTCAGAAACTGTGGGTTGACTGCGTCCGCCCGAGGTAGTGCGCCTACAGACGAATGGGCATTTTGGCGCGAGAAATGCGTACGCGAGCACTGGTTGGAACGACTAGTGGGTGCCTTTATTGTAACTATACTTGCAGGATAGCTAGGATAGATCAACAGAGCTAACTCACCGCGACCTGATGTAACCCTAACACGACGGCAGGCTTGAATCCAGCCTTTAATCCTCAGTCCCACGTATAGAAACGCTAGGTCCGCAATGCTAGAGACTATCAAGCACTGTGGCCGCACTAGCCAATCTCTGCCTGGAACTTACCGAACCCCTCCTCCACGGCTTTAACAATTTTCAAACAGGGCCGCCTATGAAAGGTATGTACTGCTGCGGGCATGTAATGTTGGGCGGTGGAACTACGCCTTGAAGGTATGCCTGGATATGCCCAAAGTAACAGTTTGACCCGCCCAGGTTGATGACTGTATGCTGCATTCGAGAGAAACATCCCACGAGTAAGCTTAGACTCTTGTTTAAGATGATTGTGTGATTGAGGTCCGATAACAACTTACACCAACGGCTTCTTGCAATAGGAGTACCGATCCGGGAAATCGAGAAGACATGGTACGCGCCCTGCGAAGAGGTGAAGTCAATTAGCGGCATACCAGATGGCGAGACAGTTTGGCTGAAACGTACGATTTTATGGGCGTTATAGGGTCGATGGTATTACTCGCAAACAGGATCGGGAAGGACGTAGGCCTCTCTAGTCCACTTATCGGGTCTGCGTAAGAAATAAACCGGTTAGATTTTGTATTCAACGCAAATGCTCAATTACCTTTTCCGAAGATAAAGTTTAGAGAATGCAAAAAAGAGGTCGAGAGATATAACGAGGGTTGCCTACCTTGAACCACCATGCTATCGGGCAATTGTGGTCGGAATGATCTACACAAGATGATATCCAGGGAGATGGGGTAGATATCACCGATGTATTTGCTCTTGGAAACCGCATACTCGACTTGACCCTTGAAGTCTTCAATGGTAGTGAGCCTGTTTCTCCGATACGAATCGGCACACTGGATGGCGAGACGGGCGTCGGATGTAATATCTAACGCGTCAAACATACCCGCAAGAGCAGACACGTCCCCACGCTCGAGCTGGTGTAGGATGTTGGCCATGACTGGGAAAGACGCCACTGGGTTGTAGATACTGTTGAAGAAAAGGGCCTTCAGGTCTGAATAGGTGACCAGTGTCGGCAGATCTCGACGTTGGACTCCGCTTAACGGGACCGGATGGTTCTGAAGCTGATGAATGATGCCGTCCATTCTGGCCGTGATGTCAGCTGGCGTGGGCCCCCAGAAGGCACACTTTTCAGGACCTGCGGAATGGCAGAAGCTCGAGAACTTTTCCATAGCCGTGTCCATTTGATCAACGTTGTCCCTCCAGTCATTATTATAATATTGCTCTGCGTTCACAACACCATCGAGTATCATTCTCCCAACTCGGTCGGGAAACATGGAAGCGAAAGTGGCGCCGATGACAGTGCCGTAACTGATGCCATAACACCACAATTTGGCGTCTGATGGTGACTGGCCGGCCACCTCGGCCTCGGCTTCTATAAATGTGAGCAAATCATGGGCCACCGCCGGCGTAGTCACATAATATCCATGAGGGGACTCGTTCTCGACAGCATTGTTGCACCACTCTCCGTAGATAGAACTTGAATAGTACTGTTCCTCAAGCAACGTTGATGAAATGTTGGTAACGCCTGTCCTGTGCAGTCGATTGAAGGCCAATCTTGCTTCTGCGTTCCCCGAAAAGCAGTCGAGGCTCAACCCGCTGTTGTTCACACCGCGAGGGTCAAAGGAGACGAAGTTGTACTGCTCTCCGAAGATTTGTCCTGGTAGGGCTTGGTTTGTGAGGAGCAGAGCGACACCAGAACCACCCGGACCACCTAACAAAATGTCAGCCCAGTCATATAGAATTAAGGTAACTCTGTATGAGTCATCTGATCGAGATCTTACCGGGGTTGAGTACAATGCTTGGGGACTCGACGGTGGCATTCTTGCCAGCCAGTTTTATGAAGGCGATTGACGTCGTGCCAAGACTTTTGTTTGAATAATCCAAAGGAACTTCCAGTCTAGAGCATGTAAAGTCATCGAAACATGGTGTCCACGTGAGGTTGGTTGATGGTTCAATCTAGATGGCTCGTCAGAAAGCTTGAAAACCTTAGAGGATGTGGTTCGGCAAAGTCCAAATCTCACATTGTCAAATCCATAGACCATGCCCGGATCATGCGAACTATCGGCTTTGCATCCCAAGCTTGTGAGAAGAATGAGCGCACTCGCAAGTCGTTGCATTGTTATCCCCAGAAGGTTTGTCATTGAGCTTTCTGTTATGTTGTTTGCAAGAAAGTAGCGATATTCATCATTGCAGCCGGCACAATTGGGGTATCAGGGAACTATTTATACCGGTTGAATTTCCCAAGAGACTTAACAATCAAGTTTGCCGGTTTCAATTGCTCAATTCGCAGGCAGCCGCATTCTTCCCAACAACTTCCAATACCTAATGCGCACACTCTCTTGGCGCTCCACTTGTACGAACCAGCCAATCAATATCTATTGTAATACCACCAGGTTTAACTACCACTCCTGCATTACTTCGCAAGTAAGCCACGTCGCTTACATTTTACCAGCCTTAGGCGCTCCACTTATACGAACCAGCCAATTACCGTATCGATTCGGTAAATTCGTACTGAATTTTCACCCGACTTAAAAGTGACTTATCACTCCACTATCAGTTATCGGGACGACCATAGCGAATCACTTAGGACTTAAGCAACAGGATTTGCAAGCTTGCCTGCATAAGTGGAAAAGTAATACGAATTTACCGAGTCGATACGGGTAATAAATATTATAATACCACCAAGTTTTAAATATAAACCCCCTCCTCACCTTGACTACTGCATTCGTTTTGCAAGCAAGCTACGGTGCTTACATTTTACACAGCCTCACCTTGGCGCCCCGCTTGTACGAACTAGCCAACCAGTATTTATTATACACGCACTAGTCTCTATCAGGATTTATCCCGATTGGTTTATTGTCGGATCCGTCACCGCTAAATTGATCAGGGCAATAGTGTTTAAAGCGATGATGACGATGTTGATGATTGCTTGGGCCGGTTATCCGGACCGGCTGGAAGAGGGGCTAACAGGCCCTCCTTCTGACTAAGGTCAAGATATCAATCTATCAGAGGTTTCGTAATACAGGGTCGCATTCCAACATTTATCTTTAATCTATTCGGTCTTTCTCCGACCTTTTTTTTATACCGTGTCTTTTCTCATTCAAACGTCCATCGCAAAGGATGTGGGAGATGACTTCCCCACTGGCATATGAACAGACGAATAGGAGATCCTTCTGAAATTCGATCGGTACCTGGTAATTTGCTTTTCGAAGCCATTGTCGCATGCAACAGGCGGCTTATGGGTCGTGGCGGCCTCGGGATTGTCCTCTGCTTGAAACGGCGCCCACTGCAAATCTTGGCCAGCTAACGTCGACGTCATGGACGAGATTAAGAACGAGAACACCAAGACGGCCAATCAAGCTTGGAGAAGAAAGCCTCGCAAGTTCGCTCCAAAGTCGAGACGAGGTTGTAAGACTTGCAAGTGAGTCTTGACTCCGTGGATTGCTACAGCGCGATCAATTGTGTTCAAAGACTCAAAAGCTGACACTGAACCTTGGTGCACCTCTCAGGATAAGACGAGTAAAGTGCGATCTATCTCGACCTTCATGCTTGAAATGCCATTCCACAGGTCGCACCTGTGACGGCTATGGCGAATTGCCCCTCGCTTTCAAGACTGAGATTGAATCAAGTTATTATCACAACGAGAAGGCCAACAGAGCAGAGAGCTGCGACAGTTACCACCCTTGCACCACGATCAGTGCGTATCAGCCAAAACAATGGCACGCGGAATACCATGGCCTCATTTTGCAGAATCTCGGACCCTTTATGGTCTTGCCAGTGACTGGGCCAGCCCAGACAGAGGCAATGTGTTTTTTCGAGTATATTTCGATCAAGCATCTGAATGAATACCACCCCTGCGAATCATGGCGGAAGACTCTCATGTTCTTCTCCCAAACAGTGCCATCAGTGCGGTATGCTGCCATTGCTCTGGCCTTGATCCACCGAAACTACCTGGATCGCGATTCTAGCGACCATGTGCATCAACCGCAATCCTTGAAAGACTGGCTACCGGATAACGCTCCTTTGATTTACTATAATCGGGCCATTCAACTTCTTCTGAACCAGGAAAGCGGTGACAGCACCGAAAAAACAGCCATCACCCTTTTGGTCTGCTATCTCTTCACCTGCTTTGATCACCTGGCGGGCAACTACGTACAAGCAATGAAGCACCTACGCGGAGGCGTGGAGCTCTCACGCAACATCAGTACATATGACGATGCCAAACCGTCAGGGGTTCGCACGCTTATCTGCCAGGTCACAAGACAGATCCACCGACTCGACATGCAGGCCGTAACATTTCTGGTCGACTGGACTCCTGCCGATATCCAAGAGACACTTATGCCCCAGCTTTCGCTCTCCGACAGTGCCTTTCGGTCTCTCGACCAAGCCGCCGACCACCTCCAACTCCTCGTCGCTTGGGTAATGAGACTGTGCAACACGGAGCAGCATATGCCCCCGATGGGTAAGATGCGGCCGTCACCTTCGTCAGTTAAGGATATTATTCACGGACAGTTGGAAACGTGGTCGAGTCTTTTCGAAAACATGCTGCAACAAGACAGCTCCTATGAAACAGATTTTGAGACTTACCCGCTCATATCACTGCTACGCCTTCAACATACTATCGCATGGACTCTCCTCAGTAATTGCGGACCTGGCAGGGAAATGGACTATGACAACTTCCTGCCCCAGTTCCAGCAATGCGTGGCCTTGGCGGGCGACGTAGTGGCGGCGCATGAGCGGTATTCGGGGTCGCTGAAACCCACTTTTACGCCGGAGACCGGGATTATACCCGTGCTGTACATGATCGGGGTTAAATGCCGGCATCCCGTGGTCCGACGTGAGGTCTTGAGTATCTTACGACGGCAACCAATACGGGAGGCGGTTTGGGATAGCATCTCTGCTGCCAGGATAGTTGAGCGGGTAATCGAGATTGAAGAGGGTGGGTCTGGGGAGGGGGAAATTACGCAGAGCATGGAACAAATTGCTCCGTGGCAGAGGATCGAGACTTTGTCTTGGGTGCAGTCTGCGGCCAGGATGGATATTAAGTATACGTTCTGCGCGCGGGAGGGAATGCATATCGAGTCTGTCATGATGTAACATGCACCTAACAGATCTCAAGCGTTTAAGCGCATCCTCGATTTCTTTCAACGGTTTGAGAGGAGCTTTCATGAATTGGTTTCCGGTGTTAGTTGAGAAGTACTAGTGCGACGTTCCAAGGAAGCTCAGCACTGCTGCGTACAGAGCAACCAAGGAATCTTTTAGATAATCCGTCACTGAGGTTGGCTGTCACAAGTAAACGGTTCCAAATATGGACCACCTCGTAATCGTGCTAGTAACTTCTTCCGGCCCGCCCACCATGGCGGCAAAAGCTACGGTATTGTTGACAGTTGCCTATCCGAGTGTCAGCTCCTATTCGCGCTTGTGTCACATCTGAGAGACCATCCCTACCCGTGGATGAGCTCGATCATCGCCATAAGTCACAGGGAGGCCACCGCTAGTGTGGTTGCGCTCCGCTGCAACAATTTTGTGTTGATTTGGCTGAGGGGAGTTCTCAGAGCCTAATCTGCCACGAGGCTAGTCTCACAAGCTACGTGGCTGTGCTGGGTGAAACTGAGCTTGCTTTCACCGTCGCTAGCAACAACCAGCCCTAGATACATATTGTATTGTCTTGATTTACAGTTAGAGATATGATAGGCGGAGCAGGTTCCCATCCAGCGGCTGCAACCCACCAGGAGCCGCTCCTAAAAGGGCAAGTTCTTTTTTGCGGAGCATATAAATTGACCGAGGCCCTAAGTCCTCATATACAACCTTACTAAGTGCAGTCGTAGCTTTATGAGGGTCAATATTCTTGTATCCTCTCATAAATTCGGGAGTTGGGTGCGCATAGTAACTGGATCGACACCAATAATACACCACTACAAGAATGAACTAGACAGGCTCAGATATGGGGGCATGTTCTTCGGATCAAGCAACACGTTGTCTAACACAGGCTATAGTACACCCATGACTCTGAGTAATTAATTTGCAACTGTGCAAATCCCGTAATTTCCATACTAAGTTCTTCATAACCGAATGACTTGGAGGCGGGCATTGATATCCGCTCCTGATTGCGGTGTCAATGTACTACAACATTGCCTAGTCCGAATCTGGTCGAAGTGTCACCCCCGCACTATCTTATCAGCGGCGGATGTGAGCTTCCGCCGTGATAAAGGTGTTGAGCTGGCGGTGATTGGATGAGCCAGAGATCTCTCCACTATGCACAAGTACCGCGGAGTTGGAGCATCCAGGAGGTCCAGAGTTAGGAGGAATTGATCCTTCTATCTTTGCGGTTCGGTTTCATCCGCGTTCTAGGCAAGTTTCTTACTTATATATGCTGATGCTTCACCGCTGATAACACCAAAAATATCCATATCAATCGACAGCCTAACCCATCATGAAGACGAAAAGCGCCTCGAATGAAGTACACGTCGCCGTCGTGCAGGCGGAGCCCGTTTGGCTCAATCTAGAGGCCACAACTGAGAAAACATGTCAACTTATTGCCGAAGCAGCCAAGAACAATGCCAAAGTCATCGCGTTCCCAGAATGCTGGCTTCCAGGGTATCCCGCTTGGATCTGGTGCGTATAGCTCGTCGCTTATCCGTGTCGCCAGAGATTCTGATCCGATCTTTCCATCTAGGAGTCGCCCCGTCGACTTTGAGTTATCACCAGAATACATGCGAAATTCCCTCCGAGTCGATTCTCCGGAGATGCTCCAGATCCAACAGTGCGCGGCCGACCACGACATTGTGGTTGTGCTCGGGTTCTCGGAAAATCACCACGATACTCTATACATATCTCAAGCAATTATTGGAAATGATGGGAAGATCCTCTTGACCCGCAGGAAGATCAAGGCAACCCATATGGAGAGGACCATCTTCGGAGAGCCCACTGCTGAATGTCTCAATAGCGTGGTGGACACGCCGGTTGCGAGGATCGGCGCCTTGTCCTGCTGGGAGCACCTCCAACCGCTTCTGAAGTACCATACCTATAACCAAAGAGAGCAAATTCACGTGGCCGCATGGCCGCCACTATTCCAACACGAAGGAGGCCCTGACCTCTGGTCCATGGGAGCAGAAGGTGAGTCCGTCCCCGTGTTGACATTTGGATTGGACAGCGAACTGACATTTCGATCGCATCACAGGTGCCCAAGCGCTTGCCAGGGTATACGCCATTGAGTCGTCGTCTTTTGTACTACATGCCACAGCTGTCATCTCGCAACCATCGATCGATTTTCTGAGAACTGCAGGCAATCCGTTCGGCACCCCTGGAGGCGGATCGTCGGCCATATTTGGGCCAGACGGCCGCAAGATCTCCACGGATTTACCCGAGACAGAAGAAGGGCTAATTTATGCCACTTTGAATATGCACGAGATCCACAAGGTCAAGGGATTTGTAGATGTCTGTGGGCATTACAGTCGTCCAGATGTTCTCTGGTTGGGAGTGGATGAGGTGAAGAAAACACACGTTCGATAGATTGCGGTTAAGCCAGAACAATATTGTCATATAGAAGCTGGACATATCATAGTCTCATCTGTAATATATATCTTGCGTATGGTAATAGTGTACGAAGGCATAAGACCCCATACCCGCAGAGGTTATTCTGTTCCCAGCACGAAGTTATCTTATGGTGAAGATATTGTTCTGTCGTGATGCTTCACGCTTGATAAACCTACCCTACACTGAAATACTTGCATAAAGTTAAGCACAGAATGAAAGGTGGGTCAGACTTTGCTTAGGTTATCAGAACTGTCCACTCACAGGGGGTTTGTCTATCAGCTTATCTGACTAATGATAAGACTAGTCTAACCGATAAGCCAAGTGCGGTTATGTTATGGAAGCATCCCCCCATTCTCCGAAGCTTTAAGGCTTCCTACTTACTGCGAGCCATTATCCCACGCGCAGACTTGTGATACCGGACGTGCATTAACAGGTGGATAAGAAGTGGAATACCAACTTGGATCTCACGGAAACCATTCACGACACGCCCGGGACTTATGGAGCGGAACGATAAGCGCCCGAGGATCGGTCTTGCCTGCGAGATATGCCGTAAACGGAAGCGCAAGGTAGGTTATACTCGGGGCCCTTCCGAGTGGGAACTACTGTGTGTGTTCCTATTTATCAAGCTGACCAGGTTTAATAAATAGTGCGATGGGGTGCGGCCAGCCTGCTCGTGGTGCCAGGCAAACAATAAAGAATGCCAGTATATCGAGGAGAAGCCTCGGAAGTTGGTCCCCACATCCTTTCCCCCGTTTGCGTTGGCTGATTGGAATTTAGGAGAAAATGGGACGATGACTATATCACATCCTTAGAGCAGCAGATTGTACTCCTGCAAGAATATGCTGCGTCCCTGGAAAGATCCGACGCTGTATCAAACCGCCCAACTGCCATCGAGAGCATCTTCGCGGAGAGTACTGTCCACACACAACAAACGAGCCACACTACAGAACACGATACTGGGTTAGAGGCTTCTGTAGACCTTGGCCCTAGCGACGCCGGAATTTCCAGTAGTGATGCGTCTGCCCTCAATGACGTGAGCACCATGATGTGGCGGATGACAATCCGGGACGACGGCGAAACTTCCTTCACCGGGCCTTCAGGCAACTTTTGCTTCCCTACTGTTCACCACGAGATCAGCCCTGGACTGGAAAACTCAGACAAGGTCCATACTACGCTCGATATCCATGACACCGCCAAACCAACAGTAGACCAGGCATCTCGAATGCATCTAATCAATATTTTTTCGCATTCGGTCAACCAGACACATCAGTTCGTGGATGCCTCAGCAATAGAGATCCTCAAACTGCACACCTCACCCAATATGGAGCTGCTTGAATGCGCTATTCTAGCAGCGGGAACTGTCCTCTCTGACGCGCCCGAATCTCGAACTCTGGGAGACGACCTTTCCTCATATGCGAGGACAATAGCGCTGCACCAGTGTCACAGAAACCCCGATGTTTACACCGTTCAAGCCTTGGGCATCTTGTCATGGAGAGGGCTTGCTTTGGATGAAGAAAATATGGCTTGGATGTATAATTGTAAGTGATCCACGATGGCTGGACCGTATTGTTGTACTGATCTATATCCCTCAAGCCATGGCTGCAAGTCTTTGCCTTCATCTGGGCCTTCATGTAAGCTCTCTGGATTCTCTGAGTGAGGCTTCAAGATCTGCAAAGTCTCCCACCACCAAGGACTCCCACAATCTCCGAGTCAAGGCATTTTGGTCATCATTTCTACTTGATAGGTACGCTCCTACCGAAACACCATCTCTGGAAGACTAGTCTGATCACGCAGCAGAATTGCAACTTCCCTGCTAGGAAGGAACTGTATGATACCGTGGAGGCGCGTACAGGCGGCTCCATTTCTGAGCGCAGCTGGCTCCCCACCTTCACAAGATGAGCTCATATTTGCCGCTCAATGTAGATTGTGGTTCATCCACGATCAATCCATGGATAGGATGTAAGTTGTTCTTTTCTAATGTGCCGATTGAAATGCTGACGCAGAAATGATGCTAGCTACGCATTTGAGTTCAGTGGCCTTGATTTCACACAAAGACAACGGCTGCTCCTAGAAGCTCGTGAGCAGCTCTTGTCTTTCCATCGACAACTGGATCCTCGCCTCCGCTTAACTGGTGACGCTCACTCGCCTAACTTGATTTACCTCCATATGTCGTACAACACCTCTCAGCTTCTGATTCATCGTCCATATCTCAACGAAGATCGTCAAACAAGCGCATATAAGCTGGCCATTCAATCCATGTCAACAGCGGCTGGGGCCATGGCACGCCTAATTCGCGAGCACGAAAGGGTTACTTCTTTCGAGGATGCGCCGCCATTCATAGCTCACAGCATCCTTACTGCCGCGATTGCGCTCCTACTAGGCGCAACATCTGCTGACAGTACAACTAAAAGCCAGTCAATTAGCAGGTTTCGCACCTGCTTTAAGGCCCTAGAATCGATGCAGAAGAAGTTCTCTCGGGCTAAACGAGCAATGATCCTCCTTCAAGAGCTGGCCCAGAGGTGGAACACTGTTGTGGCTCTGCCAATACAATACAGTTTCCCCCTGAACATTTCTAAGGGAGGTGGTATTAGAACTGAATCAAGAGTGATCGAACTCGCAAGTTCCCCCAAAAGTGAGGGCTTTGACGGATATGATGGGTTATTTGCTAGTTTTGATGCGGATCTCTTACTCATTGACCCGACTACAATTCTGGACCAAGGTCTTTTCGACTTCTCAACACCCGGTTACGAGTTGAGCATGGCGAGCAGGATGTTCGATGACCCAGACATGTCATAGTGTGATCATTAAATAGCCATGGACCAAAGTTGAGCAAATCCTTACTATAACGAGCACCAAATAAAACACTGAGCGAATCCCGAGTGCCCGAAGTCTCCCCTCATGCAAGTAATGCTCTTGATTAGAAAAGTACATGGTGATAAGATAATAGGAAATAATAAGAAATCTTCACTTAACTTTCATTGTTGATTATGGCCGAAGTGTGCTACTCAATTTGACCCTGAGATATATAAGAAATGTCGGAACCATTTGACTTCAAGTTCTACCCTAAGTATACCAAGTCGGCTCAGGAGTCTCCTGAAGGAGAAAGTAGCGACCGAGCTCTCGGTTCTTGTAAGCAACAGGATCGTGAAGAGAGTGTGTTCGAATATCCCTCCAGAATCTATCCAGTCCTACCTTGGAGGCAGTGGACTTGGCCCCTGTCACTTCAAACACGCCCGAAGTCACTTCCAAGCCCGTGTCCGTAGCGGTCACCTTGACGCTTGCCACCCATTCCGCAGCCTCGCCTCGAGCTTGCGCGGTCACCTTGGCTCTTGTCTCAGCATTACCGGAGTTTTCGTACAGAGAGTTGATCTCGAGACCAGCTGTGTCTGCGAGCGCCGTTGCGGCGCGTAGATGCGCAAAATTGTTGCCGTAGGAAGAAAGAACATAGAACTCGTCCTGAGGCTTTTCCTTGTTCTGGTAATGTGTTAGTATTATGCTGAATATGAGTGGGAAAGACTCACGTCGCCTCCATAGGGCCAAGCTCTGGTTGACTTGTTGGTGTAGGCTGCGCCCTCATTTAGAGCACCCCAAGCGATACCAAGGTAGAAGTTGCTGAATACAAGTTGGATGCTAAACAATTGTCAATAATCATCAGAAGTTAAGATTAGCTGCGGTTCACTTACGTGGGTAGGAGAAGGGTTGCAAATGGAATCCCTAGAATCGCGGGATCGGGTTTCTGCTTGCTGACATCCCATCCCAGGGCATCTCGCCATGGAGCGACAACTTTGTCGATTTTAACGCTGCCAGACTCGGTCAAGCGCAAGCCAATGTTGTCCCAATCATAGGAGAATTGAATACCTGGCTGGTTGGTCTTAACAATGGCAAAGATGTGGTCTTCAGTGCCATTATAACTGCCCTCCAAAACAGTGAGATCGGAGACAACACCCCCTGTGTTGAAAAACTTCAAACCTTCAAAGACAATATTCTCACCATCAGGTACAATCTTCAGGTCATTATCTCGTGGGTTGACAGCGCCACCGACAAAGTAGTTGTTGGAGATGATAAGGTCTTGGAAACGATCAGCCTGCTCAGGCGTACCGACAACATTGGCGGTGGTTGACCAGAGCAGATGATACCCCAAAAGCATACCCAGAGAGCTAAAAGCGTTCAGCGTCGTTATTATTGTAGCTTGGGGCATGCATCGCTTACCCATCTCCTTTGGCGACTTCTCGAATCACCTTGTAGGCAACGCTCCAAGGTTGTTCGCCTCCACCATACTTCTTCAAGCCTAGGACTTTTAGAAGGCCGGAGTGTTTAAGTAGGGCAACCTCAGCTCGTGGGGACTTATTCTCCCTTTCGCGGGTGGAGGCGTCCTTGGCAAGCACCACTGCGACATCCCGGGCTCTCTGAACCCACGCAGATTCGTTAGTCGGCTGCGTCGACCATGTTGTCTTGAATTCCTCGTAGACTTGAGGGTCAGTCGCCGGAATAGTACTTCCGTTTGAAGTCATTGTTTAAAGATTGCAAGGGAGGTGATGTGATGAAGTTTTGCGCGGAAGGTAAACGCGATTGAGATATGATGAGGCGATGATGTTTTCGACACGGGGTGTGGACTATTATATCCAAGTTCTCCCACAGTCGTCATGGAGATGACAACTTTTGGCGGGAATATTCCGACGACGGTGATGTGATTGAGTGATCTTGGCCCTAGCCAGAGGGATTATGCCACCTACGAATGCACGCCAGCATCTAGAACACAGGAGACCTATTTGCATCACTTGGTGTAAAATGATATCATCTACACTACTGCATGGAGTTGCGTTGCGTCGTGGCCCGTATGTACCGACTACTGAGCCTACATGAACCATATTTGAACGTGGGGGGAATGCATGAATCTCAGCAGGGGTTCCATGTTTGCCCCAGACTAATGTGGCGCTGATCATCGTCCCAGAAAAGCTTCGGAACTCGTCCTTCCGGACCCAATGCACCTGAGTGACTACAGACACTCGATGGTTTCTTGCAGTACGAGAGTCAAGTTTTTGGATTCAGGCCTGGTATGTTTGTGGAACGATATGGGATAGAAAGAGAAGAATTTGTGACGATCACATCCTATACTCACAATTGGGGCGTAGAAGATGTTCCACCATTTATTGAATAAGATACTGCTCTACTATAGGTTGAGTACTCCTATTGCTACCATCGCATTTCCAAAAATTAAATCGCCGACGAGAATGGAAAGGTGCTACAGTAAAGCTCTTGCGTCTCAACTATTGAACTTATCTTCTCCTATTGGGCCTCGGGTCCGTTCATAAACTCCAGCCCGCATCACTCAAACTCGCTTCCTCGTCTTTGGGAAGTACCCCGAGGTGTCACCAAGAGGAAGCTCGTAAAGCGAATCCTTGATAAGAAGGTGAACCGTAAGATACCTAGTTTTGAAGATCATTTTGTCAGCTCTGTGTATCTTTCAACGGGATCAAGATGTAGAAGAAGAGGCTTCACCATCCAACTAGGCCGGCGATAAAGCAAAAGACACCTGCGGCTTTCTTGAGAGCGACAGAGGAGCTATCGTGTCCGTCTGCTGTTGCAAAGTAGCTAGCGGCAACGAGGATAAATCCCACGTCGACGAAAGCAAAGATGAGAATGTACACAACATTTGTTGGAATGGAGGCCACGAGAAATGTGAAGACAAAGACAGCCCAAACTTGCAACACAACGTCAGCATATAGACATTAAAAGATTTACTAGTGGCGAACTCACGAATCATAAAGAAGCCAAGGGCATTATTCAATTGGGCTGTATCATCGCCATAAGCAGCCGCAATTCCAAATGAAGGGGTCAGGATGGCTGCGTAGCCAGCGTAGAAGAGTGCTTGAAGTCCATCTTAGTTAGACTAGCCAAGATTTGAGTGACTTTGCTTACCAAAAGCACTAAAGACAGTGTATGAGAATCCATTGCCGGCCGAGAGCTCCCACTGGGCGGTGATAAGAAGACCGAATGCTGCGATAAAGAAGAAGTTGCCAACGTAGACGTTAGTCGTTTTCACACCTCGCCATTCCATGAGGCTCAGAGAAAGGGTGGTCAATGTTGTGGCGAAGGCGCCGATAGGCAACGCAGTCTAGGCGACCATTAGTAAAATAGAAATCTTTGGGAGGCTTTCGCACGAGAAAACAAATACTAACGGCAGCTGCGGGTAGAGGCTGAGGGGTACGAATAGTTGTCACGCCATAGTGCGTCTGAGAGCTGCCCTCGAGCTCCCTCTCGGCAATCTTGTCATTGCTACCATGAATGTTGATTGATGTTTGAGACATGGCGATTTCGACTTTTGCAATAAATTTTCTATTGTGGTGGTAGACTGGAGGAAGGATGCGAGCTACTTGATATCTAATATGCCCGCCAATTAATTAGAGCAGGGTTCTCGCCGGTATCCATTTTTATCAGGTGGGAAAATGAGACAGCCATCGACAAGCAATATCAAACGCAATTATTTTTGAGGTCACGTCAGTTTGGTAGACCTGGGTCTGAAGCGTCTCGTTAGCACGCAATCTGCAACAAGTAGGGACAGGGTCGTTGTAGGGTGACATAGCACTAACACCTAAGACGCTGCCAACTGCATTGAGTTATGATCGTCAACCAATCGCCAGGGGCTAGAATTGTTTGAGGAATCGAAGAGGCACTGGGTTCACGACGGGACGAGGCTCCGACCTTCGAATCGCACAATACCTAGTAATAGTGTGCACACGTAATGACAATTCCAAGACCAAAATTACAGGTTAGGCTAGAGAGGTCAGCAATGAAGAACGAAGCAATTCGGGGGTTCCTGTAAATACTACCTCCATAGATGAGGACCCATTCACTGGGGTAAGGTTGAGAGCTGGGCCGGATGCCATGGAAGATTTCCTCGACGATGTCACTCGGTATATCTTCTGGAGACGTCTTGGAGATGTTTAACAGGTTAAAAGGCCGTTTATCATCGCCTTTGGTAAAGGATATTCCATGACAAACTCCAAGCGCAAGGCTCGCCGCCACATAAGCGACACCAATTGATGCTATCGGGAATGGATCGATGTGTCGCGGAATGCAAGTCGCGTTGTAACAACAAACAGTCGCAAATTCCTGGAAAGCCGGTTTTCGAGAGCCACGATAGTCTGGAGGAACAGCAACGAAGAGAGCTCAAATTAATGACACTCGAATAGAACAGACCAACGATTACTTGTCTCACCCATTCTCCTGGCTTGAGGTTGCCTTTGTATTCCACGTCAGAGGGACAATCCTGCCAATGAACTCACGACCGTTCAGACTGGGAAGTTGATGAATTACAAATCCAAAAGCGCTATACTGATTAGTATCAGGCAGGATTGAGGCTTAATGAGAAAAATGCGCACGCTGACTTCCAGTCGATAGAGTTTAGACCGATGGCATGTATCTCGACTAGTAGTTCGCCGAACTTCAACTGAGAAATTTCTCGATCGCAGTACACCTGGTATGACTGTCCGGTGCCATGAAGTAAAGGCACTTTCTGGATTAGCGATGCCGGATATGATGGGAATTTCGTCGCCAATCCAGGAGAGACATCCCTAGCGCAAATCGCAGTTGTTGATACAGTGGCTATATTTCGAGCTGTGAGTTTGGACTTCAAGATAAATGATGTGACACCTTCTAGCATAAAGTATATAGAAGTTTTTGAGGTATCCTCTTGGTGACATTGAACATGTCGCCCCGTTTACGGGTAGTCTCCGGCGCACAACGTGGTCACTTGACAGGGAACGGCTGGGTAATCTGAACAAGTCAAACTTATAAGCAGGTCAAATTAAACTAGAACAAAGCGTTATACCTTAGCGCACCGCCTTTCAGAAGTATCTTTTACTTGATGCATAAAGCACCACGATTTCACTCGAACTCAATTCAGCAACGTTGTCTGGGGTTAAATGGCGCTACAACCCCAATAGTGTGCTACGCTGAATGATGGACACGTCATGATTAATTTGTCACTGTCAACTGGAAAGCGTTTATTGGCTTACCTGCTGTATTGGTCGAGCAAATGGCAAAACAAAGAAACTGATGCGTTGGAGAAATCACGCAAGAGAGTGAAGTTGTGGTGTTATCCGCTTAATTCAGACGGCAGTTGGAAAGTTTAGATGCCGAGATCTAGGGGCGGTGATCCCCCACGCACCACTCTGGTATAATAGGACCAGGGCTGCCCCGTTAATTCTGGCTCGCATTACGAGCGGTTCTATTGGCCTGAGCAAATAACGTCATAAAGTTTAGATATTATCGATGTAAGGAACTGGACAAAGCGACGGTTTCTATTCTTGCAGCCTCTCCATCCCCCTCGGCCTGTTTCTTGCTAGTACTGTCGTTTGTCTCTACAATGGCTTCTGTAGAACTCGACTACTGACGGAGCGGTGGCCATAATGGATGAGCTTTTTGCGACTGATATCCGTTCAATCAGTCATACCCGAGGGCTACTCAACTTGAGGCAACCATTGCTGATAAACGTAAATGACACTTCTTACCACCCGTCATCGTCATTCAATTTGATAATTTCCCCGTAAGTATATAGGATCATATTGACGAGACGGTCCTTGCCACCTTCAATTTTTACGGACTCCTATCTCGGAGATGTTGTACATAGACGTCGGAAGAATATTGGATGACGGTTGAAGTCAATGAATGTCCCTCGAAGACCCAAGTCAAATGGGAATTATCTTAGTAGTCTTAAAAGTATTATTACTCGGTGGGGTCATGTCCTTCCAATTGAGATGTACAGTGATGTGTGTCCGGCTGCGACTTGTCGAGCTACCCGTGCACCTCAGAGCTCCCCTTACAAAGGAGAGGAGTTCCCGTCGTAGCGTCCGGCTAGCTGGCTAGTGTATGCGTAAACGGCCATAATGATGCGAGACAGGGAACGGAACGCCGACTCTCGGGTGGAAGGATGAGAGGTTCCAAAGTTTCTGAACCTGGAACTTGACACATTTCGCAACCACATTGCGAAAAAGTATACGCTTCACTCTCGCTCCCAATACCGCAAATGCGTTCAAGTTTACCAATAGTTAAGTAGCATATTTTGGCTCCCCTCACAGCATTCTATTAGCAAGTAGACGTGGGTCATACATTCCAAGAAAGTATGGATCTTGTATTAAACCAAACTAGTCCTGGATCTTCTATGGTTATGATCCGGCCAATACGGTTCCACATGCCCCCAAAAGTTGGGTGCAAAGGTCCCGTCACCAGTCAAACATCTATCTATTCCATCCACATCACCTGCTACCACCTGAACTTTCTTCATCGCCGCTCCAGGCGCCGATACAGATATCCAGGGTCCAATGTCAACCACTAGTTACCTCGGTAGTAACGGCGAGAGAAGCCTCGGGCACTGTTGCAGCCAACGTTGCCCGTGTCTTCCTGGGCGAGAGGTGTCGCGACGCTAGAAGGGGTAGAGTCGACAATAGTAGTAGTAGGGGTTGTGTTCTCATCAGCGCTCTGCTCAGAGCCGCTGGGGAACACGCCAGGGCCAGGCATTGGGTAAGAGGTGCCACCACTGTAAATGCTGTAGTTGGGAGACAGTCCATCTGTTGTGCTATCGTAGACACCGGGAATCTGAACCAAGTCGGAAGGTTCGAGGGGAGAGCCAGTGTTGGTGACTTCGACATGAGCGCAGTTGAAGTAGAACTCGGTACCGGAAGGACGATGAAGAGCGAGGTGCTCGATGCGGACAAGGTACTGGCCACTCGGGACCTCGGCGGGAATCTGGAAGTCGATGCGGTTCTTCCCCCAAACCAGCCAGTTCTCACCAGAGCTTTGCATAGGGAAGTTGGCGCCCAACTCGTAGATCTTGAACCAGTCGCCGGAACCGTCGTAGGTAGTAACATCGCTGGTGGTGGCCTTGGACATATAGACCTGAATTGGGCCAGGGTGTTGAATGTTGGCTTCAAGGTTGGTGCCAAAGCCAATGGTGTCACCAGAGTTGACGCTGGCGAGCTTGGTTGATCCGGCATTTGCCTGGGCTCCGGTGTTGCATCGCATCTCATCGCTGGACAAGATATCGAAGCCAAAGTGAGGCTGGAACCCCTGAGTTGAGCGGCGAACGTACTCAAACTCCTCCGACTTGACGTCGTTGACGTACAGATGAGGGAAGAAGTAGTGAGCCGAGACCATGCTGGGCAGGGCGGCCAGAGCGAAAGAGGTGGCGACAGCAAACTTCATTTTGTCAATGTGTGTATCGAAACGGGGGACTTGATGGTGAATGAATGCAAAAACGACAGGACTGAGATAATAGCCTCCGGGGCAAAAACGAATGCAGTTCTCGGCTAGCGAGTGAAAAGAATGAAGGAGTAGACAGAGTGTTGTCGAGTGTGGTGAATAAGCGGATAGAGACCAACCCGAAGATGGCAACGAGATCCCTTAAGTACTCTTCCTCCGCCAAACGTCCTGAGATACAGGGGTTGACGATGCCCACTTCCGGCCATCAAATGAGGCGGTAAGTCTGGGGTGTAGACGCTGGTTGGACCCATGATGTTCGTCCCTTATGCCAGATACTTCAGCTTATTGGTGGGAGTTTTCAAGGTCGCTTACCTGCACCTGTTGGCCAAGGTAATTTGGTGAAACAGACGATGCTTGGCTGTTTTTGCTACCGTGCCAAAGCTCCCTGAATGCCAAATTCTATTACTCTGGCGGGGTAAGACTTGAGATGTAGAGCAATAAGGGGACACAATTTTCTCGACAGGCAACATCAGGATTCCAGATGGGATTGTGATGAGTTGCTTTCAGTGCCATCACGTTCCTTCATCACCCCAAATAGCTTATCGTAGACAATAAGCACGAAGTCATATTTTTCTCCGACAGTGGAGCTTCTCGACCCACGGTTCCATGCATACTGTTCTTTAATCCCGGTCAGATGAGTCGGCGTCCTGAGGCTGAAGACAAAGTGGCGTATTGTGCTGTTCCCCATTATTAGCCCCAGCCCGAATACTACCCTGATATCAGCCGCACTGGAAACAATGGAGGGTTAATTGAGTTCCAGCACTGGGATGCTGCCATTTTTTGCTCTCCCCTGTCTTCACCTGAGACTGGGTCAGGGGGTGAAACCAAGATCGGGTACCTTTGTTCTAGACCAATGGAATCGACGACCAAGCGTTTATGGAGTCGCGGGTCTTTCGCTAAAAATGCTGATTCCCGAGGCTCTGGTCTACGCTTAAGAAAGAGATGCCTGTATTTACTTGTGACCATGGTGGGAGACGAGGGGTTATTTATTCGGTATGCAATAATATTACGTGTTGCTATTCAGTCTGCGCGGTAAATGTCAGAGATGATTAATTGTGTGAATTGAACTAGATTGAAAGCAATCCGAGCCACGAGCGCAATAAACTGCCCGGGAAAGCTGTTACATATCCGGAAAGTATGGAGCACTGTGCTGTTGGACCTTCTTCAGCCAGACCTCGCCCTCTTCCCATTTACCGCTTGAGAACCTTCCCTGTGCCATGAGATGGTAGTAGCACATTTGAAGATCCGGCCAGCACAAATCGTCTTCATTTAGGGGATCTTCGAGCCAAGTGTGCATCGAAACTAGGTTGCGATCCGCTTCTTCGAATTTACCCTTGGAGATCAGACGATCGGCTAGTCTATAGAGATAAGCGACCCTGATTGTATCGAGAGTAGTCAAATCCATCTCAGGAAAGTCAGACTTCAAGTTTCTTGGTGTGCGACCCATGTAGTCCAACAGCAGATAGTAGTGAATGTTGACTCGTTCAACGATGTGACTCCAACGACAGAAATTTTGGAACTTGTCGAAGGAAGCCTCTATAACGGTGGATATCATATCGTATCGATCTTCGTCCGAGACATAAACAAGCCGGCGGAGTAGGTGAGCCAGAGGATGCCCAGCGCTAAAAACCTTGACTATTATGTCGTGGATATGTCGGGTCAGTTCGAATGCCAGCTCCTTGTATCGTTGGTCAAATGCTGTGACGATTTCGCAGAGAAAGAAGACGACAGTGACATCTGCGTTTGAAAGTATATATTCGAGCTTATCAAGTGCCTTGTTCAGGACGTGGAAGCCCGGTTGCATTCTGTTAGCCAAGATCAGGGAACGGGCTTGGTCTAGTCGTCTTTGACATCTCATGCCATCCGGAAGAATAGCAGGCCGCTTGATGCTAGATGCATCCGAAGTTGCGTTCAATCCAAAGTGAGCGTCATAATAACCGTCCAGCAGTCGAAGAACATCATCCAAGAACCGGAGAGAATTGGAAGCATGCATGACTAGCTCCGGAGATGGGGAACGGCATATTAGATCGGAGTCGAGCGTGCCCATCTGAAGCATGCCCGCTTTGATCTTAGTTTGCAGATCCGGCCTGCGTTGCAGGTATCTTTGGACCTGTTCCCAGTCAACTGGTCTCCCTCGTACGAGGAAGGCGGACTGTTTCCCAGCAGCATCGCGCTGTTGCTTGAGGAGGAACATTTGAACCACTTCTTTTTCTCTGAGCTTTTTATCCAAGCCCCATTTCTGAAGACGGTACTTGTACATTCTGGGTCTATTGACAGGTTAGCACAGGGGGTTCATGCTGTAACAACGGGGAGAGTGGTCACTGACGTCGCACTGAAATAGTATCTCTGTTGCATGGTCTCAATCACTTCAGCGAGAGGCTTAGCCTCAGCATAGTAAAGCCGGGTGATATGCCGGCGCAGGCGGGCCCAGTCTTCGTCTGTGTACGCATTGGCTGACATGACCCAGTCAGGTCGCGGATTGTCCAAGAACTGAGTGGGCCAATTCCGAAGAGTCCGGGTAGTCCGGAGAATCCGAGATGGGGTGGGATCGGAAGTGGCAGGGGTATAATCCGAAAATACAAGAGGGAACCCGAAATCGCAGGGGTATGATGGAAGAAAACAGTCAAATCTGCCTGCGAAGTCATACGCGGGAGTCGTTCCTTTTAGAATATTTCAGGTCCCAGGATTGGCGAAGAACAAATAGACAATCCCACTTACGGATCCCGGGTTCTTGATACAGCTAGTTGCGCTGTCTCTGATTGTAATTGGTTGACAACAAAAGAACTGTGCATTCGCGTTTCACGTGTTTCTCGGTATCGAGGGCCGCTAAGCGAGAACAGACAAGGGGGATGATGACATGGTTGTTAGATCCCGTATTCCTTCGACAGTGCGAAGGCAGCTTTTGAGAGCGGGACAGGGATATCAGTAAATGAGAGAGAGTCAAATGTAGGATACATCGATGGCTGCCTCTTTGCCGACAAAAAAAACATTGCTAATCTGTCCTGTGTACAAGAGTCAGAGTGAGGTCTTCACCAACAGCATAGTACTCGTAACCTCTAACGGGAGCTGTGGAGACATCGCAAGAACCCTGCCCTCGCATTGTCAAAGGGATACAGTACGCGACATCCCGTGGGGCAAGTTACTAATGGCGTGGTCATCAATGGCTCTTAGATTTGTTCATGCCGTACTCCGTAGGTTAGCAGGGTCCGCTCACTAGCTAAATGCCACGCGTGGTTGGAAGGTTTTACACGGAACCCCATTTCTGGCTAGCAATTTCTCCACTGCACAGCTTCGTTGACGTGCCGTACTTCCACTTACTTTCCCGCCTTGACGTCACAATCTTGCTGGTAAAGAGAAGAAGATCCTTCATGTCTGCATTCCCTATGCTGTATGCATCTACAAAGAGGCATCGTCGCGGAAATTTTCGCCAGACACTGGATTGATATATCTGCCACCCATCCAGAGGTCAAAACTCTGATGAAATTGTATTCCAAAAAGCTAAGAGAGACATGACTCAGAAGTCATCAGTTCAGAGCGATGACCGGGGTTTTTATTTTTATTTTTTATAGCTTTACTTAATATGAACAGATAGATGGGGACTATGCAGGGAGAGATATGACGGAACGAGAAAACGGGCTGAACATCTGAGGTGAACCATTTAGAATTTATTGACGTGTATCTATCCCATGTTCGAGGGCTCGCACAATACATCCTCAGGGACCCTGATGATACATGCTTGCAGCTGACTGCACAAGGGCTGTGGGGTATTGGAACGGTCGAGGCCCCTTTGTGAGATAAGTACTTTGTACCATCCCGCGGAGCCCGAGTCCCGAAGGCAACGTTGATCTCAAACCCAAGGATCCCTTGGCGTTCGGCGCGCTCTCCGTCAAACGACAAAAATTCCCAACAAACTCGAGTACTCTAATGGTAGAGGCAACTTTTAACCTAATATAATTACACCCACCTCACTATCCCTGTTGGGCGTGCTGAGATCAAGATGTTTGCAACTTGGGCGGCTGGTTGCGAAGCTCAGAGAGGCCTCTAACCACAACTGGAGTAGCCATTGACCTACAACAAGCTAGTCCCATGTCATTATGCGCATGTGGGCTTCAAACTTCAAGGAATTGGACAAATGAGGGTAGCTTGATTGCCATAGCAGCAGCGGGGTGAGGCCACAGGCTTCAAGAACCCAGAAAAGGAAAAAGAGTATGACACGACGAAAGTTCGAGGCCACTCTACTTCCCTGCTAGAGGACTAGTCACTTGTATCCCCGGTAGCGGAGTACGAGCTGTGGTTTCAGCTTCACCAGGAGCAGCTTTTGGCAGTGTGGAAGGGTACACCCACAATTGCATGGGGATGAGAAATGCCTGTGTTTTATGCAGGCTTGATTTCTCCAGCATTATAAATCCTGATGTCAAATGTGCCGCCCGATATACATTCAAGACCCTATTGACCTTTCTTGAAGGACGGGGAGGGATGTAGCGGGTTGAATCATCTAGAATCCTACCGAGAAACGGAATTCATGTCTCTGGCGAGCACAGGCCAGTGAATGTTGAGCCTAAATTATTTAATCGGATTATCAGCGCGATAGTCTTCCTAATGCTCAATGCTTAATATGCTGATGATAGTCCCAGATCAAGATAAATCCGTGCACCTGATGTTGGACATGTACACTGTAATTGCACTATTCTGCATTGAGTTCGCTGTCGGAGTAGCATTCTCACTTAACCTAGACTAAGCCCTGAGCACAATGCTTTTTGTGCTCTTGATATCACGTGAGCTGAAACCGACACGAAACCCGAAAGATCCCTTGGGGACGATCCAATCCTGAGTCTTGACATCCCAAAAGCTCACATCTCGGCGCTGCAGCTCGAAGACAACATCTTTCGACTCTCCTGGTTCCAAAAAGACCTTCTCGAAACCTCTAAGCACATGGAGGGGGGTCCCGGCTGGAGTGCTACTCTGCGGAAAAGACACGTACAATTGCGGAACTGTTGCGCCTGCGATGGAGCCCGTATTGGTGACTTTGGAACGGACCTTGACGACTGTCTCCCAGAGATTTGGATTGCCTCCAGGACTGGACACTTTGGTCTTGGAAGGTCTAGCTGTAAGTGTGTGGACAAGCTTCTCTACCTTCACCTGGCGTTGCAGCTCAAAAGTGGTGTAGCTCAGGCCGAACCCAAACTCGTAGAGAGGATCGATGTTGTTTGCATCCAGGTGGCGATAGTCAATAAACTGCCCCTCGGTAAAGTCGGATTGCCATGCGTCAGGGCTAGTAACCTCCGCATCGGTAAGATTGACAATAGGAATGTCGTAGTCACTCTGGTTGGCGGGAATTGAATACGGAAGCTTTGCAGAAGGGTTGACATTCCCCCACAAAATATCCACGATGGAGTTGCCTGATTCTTGTCCTGGGAGATGAGCTGCAATAATGGCGGTGACGTTCTCATTTTCAGCCCACGGCATTGTGTTGATACCGGCAGAGTGCGTGATGACGATCGTGTTTGGGCATCTCTTGGCGACGTTCTCGACAACGAGGGTTGAATTCCAGTCTGCCTCATACTCAGTACGGTCCCACCCCTCAGATGCAAATGTGCCTAGGAAAACAAGGCACACTTCTGGGGTGGGATATAGGCCGATGAAAGTATTAGCCGCGAGGACTTTGTTATGAATGATGTGTTGCAGTCGAGCACCAATCTTCGTGGCCTGCGTTCGCACTGCCTCCAAAGGCGAGACCAGATAGACATGACGGCCGGTTCCCGAGCCACCCCCAATGTCAATAGTACCAATTTCATAGGCATCGCTGTATGTGAGTCCATCCGTAGGATCGGCCGCATCGTTGCCAAAAACTCCGATAGACTTGGGGGACTTGAGTGGTAGCACCGAGTTGATGTTCTTCAGCAAAACGGTGCCCTCCGATGCCATCTGGCGGATAAAGACCGCATGATCGCCTTGAACATCTCGACTGGGAATGTCCACATTTCTAATTGACAGTCCAACCGTCGCGGCCAAAGTGAGAATGAGCGAGGGATCGACCGTGGGGAAGTCTGCGCTGTCTTGACCGAGCAAGTAGTATGGGGCCATGATTTTCCGAATCATGTCGTCGATCCGTTTTTGCGACACAGTGCCTTCGTTCAAATACTTTGTGATGTTGCCGCCCCAGTAGCTGGCTCCCGTCGCCAATGAATTCGCGTCAAGTACTCCAGGCATATTCAGATCAAGGCCTGCATTGATAGACTTTACTCCTGAATGTGTCGCAAACCAGTCTGACATGACATAGCCCTTGAAACCAAGTTCGTCCCTGAGTATGTCTTTCAGAATGAAATCGTTTTCGCACGCGTAAGTTTGGTTAACCCGGTTGTAGCTGCACATGAAGCTCGCGACGCCAGCTTTGACAGAATCTGCAAACGGCCACAGATACAGCTCGTGGAGAGTTCTGTCATCAATGTTGGAGGAGATACCATCAATCTCAGTTCCATCTGCATCGAAGGTATTTGATCGTTGAGTCTCTTGCTCGTTTCCGATGTAGTGCTTGGCGCATGCTTGAACCCCAACGGACTGAATGCCTTGAATGGTGCTTTCCATGGCTCGGCCTGTGAGATACGGATCTGGGGAGAATCCCTCCCAATTCCTCCCTCCAAGAGCATGGCGTCCAAGTGGTCCAGCAACAGGACTAAAGCAAAACACGTTTAGCCAGAGTGCGGGACAAGGTGGGAAAGGCGTGCATTTCACTTACCCTAAGAGGACATGACCACCCTTGCCTCTGAATTCTTCACCCAAAGCCTTGCCTCTTTCAAAGATAAGATCTTTGTCCCATGTTGCCGCTGCTGTTAAACCGCTAGGGAAAATGCTGACGAGATCTGCACGGTTGAGAGCTTGGGGGCCATCGAGGAGGCAGAGCCCTCGGAAGCCCAGTCTTTCAATAGGAACAATGTTGCCAATGCACCCACTGCTGGTAAGATCAAGGCTTCCAGTAATCATGCCGATCTTTTCTGTAGGATTGAGTTGCGAAACAAATCTGTCAGCTTTCTTAAATGCTGCTTGCCAAGCTTTGTTATCTGGTCCCGATGCATCTCCTTTTGAATTAGTGGTGAAACACAGCGATGTCAACTGCGTCACGTACCAATGCTGGCGCTTCGCGCCAGTCCAGCGCTGTAAACGACAAGAGAAAAGATATTCAGCAACATTGTGATTTGACTTTCAAAGATGTTTGGATTTCTGTCTGTGCTGATTCAATTTCGGTGTCCAACATCTCTTATTTATGTGCCCAACGGCGCTGTTCATTTCCAAGTTGTTGAAAAGTAGCAGCCACATCCAGACCTCTGTGGATGAGCTTGCCAAGAAACTAAACAATTGAATCATATGAGGGATATCCTGATGATTCCAAGAAGGCCCGAGCGGAAGTAAACCGGATATCGGCATGTGACCTCGTTCGTAAGTAAAGGTTTAGCTCATCAGTGTGTTTCCGGCCCTTTTCCAACACAGCGGAAACTGCATCGCATGAGAGCCTGCTTAGAAGAGTAAAACTAAAGCGAAAGGCGTTCTATTTGCTGGGACATGCTTAATTTTCGGATCATGCGGACGAACACTGCGTGATACTTCGGGCCGTTTCCATGGTTTCGACACTTCCCCGCACTCCGAGAACGAGATATCGTAGCAATCACTCCACCAAACAAGCTCTTTATGGAGAAAACCGTATAGTCTGGGGTAGCGGATGATCAGACAGACACACCCCAGTACATACGCAAAGGGATAATTCCGCTGCGCGCTATCGATTGCCGAAAAGTCGGACCGATCTCCACAACCAGAATACTCGTAAAGAGTCAGGTGCACCTATGAATACGCGTATTTCGTTCTGTCGGGATATCTCTTACCGAGTAATGGACCACGATGCAACGTGGGGCTTTGGGCTAGCAAGGATTAGACTTGTGGTTGGGGATATGAACGGCTGGGCTTGAGCAAGTTGCCTGGGTCTCTTAGCCCGAGATGCGAGCTATCCGTTGAACCAGTGTATTTCAGTTGCTGAGCTGACTCGCATGGTAACGGAGTCGAGGGACGCATTCATTGTAATTTCTCATTCGGATGGAGATAGGACAAGACGATACGATGGGAAGAAAACTCAGATCGAAGGTACGTTGAGCCGTTATCACGCCTGGAGTGATGCGTAGACTAGACTGCATATCCATCAAGCCGTATGATAATCTCCAGTGTATTCACTCTTTCCTGCGTACTCTATCTGCTAGTCTTAACATCCATCCTGTCTCTAGCTCGGCGTAATTCCGGAGGGTAATGAATACCATCACCCTTTCGTTAGGCTGCATGTAACTAAGCCCATCCGAATGCAGCCATCTCGCTTTCACTCTAGCACTATCCCTGCAGAGTAGTAGTTCGAATTCCTCATCATTACGCGAGTAAGCGATGACATTCATATGCTACTTATCGGTCGTGTGAAAGTTGGCCATTTTTGGGGATAAGGCTGCAGTTAGTGCTACTTCAATTGATGATCTTGGACTCTTCCGGAAGTACATAGCCCTTCTTGCAGCGTCTGAGGCGTAATCGGTTTTCAGAGGCTAGCTGGGAGATTGTCAGAGGGTCGCAGTTTATTAAGAGCAGTGACCTCCATCCTCCTTTTGGCATGTGGTCGTTGAAGTGGTCAATCTGGTCTGCGTTGTCAAAAATGAGCAACCATCTGGCAAGAGTCTTGACGATTCCCTCTCGATTCGGTTCGCAATCTGGCAGCAAGCGCATCTGGGGCTCCTCCAGCCACCCCATGACTGCCCGGCGACTGACAACCAACTCCGTCTATGATGAATTCCTTATCAGGTTAAGGTGCTTCGTCCCTTCCGATGAAGTTTGGGTTTTGTTCGTGCGGCTTCCGGAATTAACTAGGAAGTAGCGGGTGGGATGAGTCCTCGCCGTTGAGCATATCAACGTCTGGTATCATCTCGTAGCTGGAAGAGTCCTGGATCTCACTCTGCTGCCCTGGAAGTAGGCGTGGGCGACCTGTCGTCGTCGGTGGCGCCAAACAGCGTCGTGCCACCTTCCAAATCTGGTACTGACCCTCATCTTCATCTACCTGGCAGGATGGCTGGCTTTCCCAAGCATAGAGAGCGGGTTCTGAGTCGTGCTGTTGTTAGTTTCGGGAGCTATCATGAATCAGGAGCTCAATTGATCTTAGTGGGTAGCTACCATGGACGATAGCGAAGGAGGAGCAGTCCTCGCATTTTTTATGAGACCGAAGATGCTTTGCCAGCTCTCCGACGTCAGTGCCATCTTGAGCATCCCCGAATAGTCTGTATCCATAATCGCCAGCTCCTTTCAAGCCAGGAGCGTTTCTGCCAGCTGTTAACCGAGAAGCTTGGCCAAGACTCCCGATGGCGCTGAGTGGGATGAGACACCCCGATGAACACGATACCTTGGAGGCAGCCTTTGATGTTGGCTTGCCGCTGGCTGTCCCCACGGCCGAGCAACAGCTTGATGGCTTATGACGAGTTTGTATCAGTGTTGTTCGAGGTAGCGTTCACGAACACGTACCCTCTTTAGGATCACACCGCTGAGTCCGATACCTATGAGCAGGATGGAACGCAGCCGGCAGAGGATCTGACATGGGAGTTTGAGATGTGGTGATGATTGGTCTCCCCCATCGAAGGGGAGAGCAGAGATAACAATACGTATTATGGGGACAACATACCCCAGCGGGTTATGTCTCCTTCATAGCCTCGACGAGGAGAGGGCCTGCGTCTCAGAAAGCATCCCACACAGAACAGGCTGCTGGCTTTGTTCTGCACTCGAATTCAAACAACCGCGCTTTTTGACCGCTTTCTCTATGGGCGACACAAGTGCTTGGGATTCCGAGCTATTCTGCTCATAGTCTTGGGCAATGATAATGCTGTCATCAGAACTGGTATATCGTCAGCGAAGTGATTAGGACGTCAGTCCTGGTGGAACAAGGGTTGGGGACCACCAGAAGAAAGAGAGACAACGGTGCGTACTCGATACTCGGCTCACTGATCTCTTGTGAAATTCTGCGCAACGAAATGGAACCAAAGACTGCGGACGTAGTGTCGTCATCATGGCTGAGGTTTGGGGATGCCACTAACGCAAGCCCGAGGGTATTATAGAGAAGAGGCACAGGGCACAAGGTCATAATGGAGTTCGACGAGCATCGCGTCCCGGCCTACCCTATACCCCGCATAGGATAAGCCGGATCGTCACATTTTTATTCTCAGCCTATATCTAGAGGCAATAGACACCTTCTACTGCAGCCTCCAGCCGCAACTGTCTTAATTGAGTCTAAAAGACAAGCTTGAGGCAAAGCAACAGGTCCAATCACCCCCCTGGTTTTCCCATTTTACTTGATGTAAGAGTTGTTCAGCCAATTAGGATTTCTTTCGCCGAAATTCATACGCTGAATTATGCGAAATTTAAAAGCCGCTCCTTGCTAACAAATTGTTAAGCCTTTTTCCACCTAGAGCACACGTTAGACAATAATAATTTGGACGGGAGGTACCGTGGCGGTGTGTAGTCATGTGCAGATATAAGTGGGAATTAGAGGACGTGAGAAATAAAACCCGTGTGGCGCTGGTATTATCGCGGGGTGACTTTGCTATCTCAACTGGGTAACTGCATGGTAAAGATAACTGGTGACTCCATGGACTGTTGGATGGTCAGCTGCGGGCTAACGGATACCGGTTTTAGGATGTACCGATGACTTCTCACCTTGCCAAGAAGACACATATTGTCTCAAGAAGCCAATACAATGCCAGGCCATCGGCCGCACGGCACATAATCACCGCGTCTTGGCATTTACAACCAATCAATAGAAGCTACAAAGCGACCTCGTTGTGTGTCACCTTCCATACTTGAAGTTGCAGAAACATGGTGCGGCTGAAATTACAAAAGGTGATCAAGTGACAGAGGTTTTGGAAATTACAATTCTCTCGCCATCCGATTTGCTCGTTTCAGTAAATTGCTCCATCGGATGCGACCACCCCCTCCCCCGCTTCCAATGTTATACCCAGTCGCTTGTCTTTGGCTTGCACATAACCCTACGTCACTACGCGTTGATTTACGCACAGAGCCGGGTTCCGTTTGTGTATAGGGCTCGGCTCAGAGCCCCATCGGTGCCCAAACCCCACGACTTCGCCCTGATTTCTTGGCAAGTACTGTAGGGTTGGATTAAATTTTGGGGTAAGCTTCAGGCGGTACAACCTGTGTCGGCCAGGTTCGCCTGACTTCGTATCATTATCAGATACTCGGAGGCCAGGTGTGTAACCTCAACAGCATACTACTCGCAAAGAGGAGCTCCATACCTATGTCTTGTATCAATGTACATGTACGCCTGGTCCCTGCAACGATATTTACGGGAAATATTATCACCCCACAGTGGTGAGGTCGAACAAACTCCACCCAGTGCATCATGGTCCTGTATCTAACCAAGATGCTACATGGTTGGGGGAGGCACGCAGTGACATTATTCCGTTTTGCCAATAGCAACCTGCATGCGGCATGGATGATGAGCCGCATGGGATGTACAGTACATAAGTTTTGGTATGGCGGGGTATTACCTAGCTAAACTACTCAATCTACACAAACAATTGTATACCACAGAAATGATGGGCTCTTCTGCTCTGGACCATGACTTCAACAATTTTTGGGGCCTCGTGTTGGGTACAACAGAGCTTCAACATCGACCGATCGCTAACTCTCTAATGAGAGAGTACTGGGAAGATCCAGCCAAAGCTGAAAGAAACTACGGTAAAATATTGTCGCAGTACATAGACAAGTTTGAGTGAGTCTTTACACAAGCCGTCAAAATATTTGCTGGCAAAACTAACAAGCGATCTCAGAAACTTCTTCGACGGAACGTTGCCAATATCCTTCCACGGCCACGTAACCGATGCTCTATGTCCAGTCACTGCAATGGGTATGCTTATACGATTGGCTATTTTCTCCAAATGCGATGGGCCTGAATCTATTCACGCGCCTAGCTCGTTGAGTAGAGTAGAGCTAGCATCATTGCTGGGCTTCACCGAGCTACATTTGGAAAACCCGAGGTGGGCGCTTGTTGAGGGCTGCTATGCAGCCGGCTTCGGTTCTGTGGTAAGCCTCGTCAAAAAGCACCTCTGATATACTTGATGGAGGGCTTGTTGCTGAATAATGATAATTTAGGCTAACCTCAGTGCTCACTCACCGTTTCGTGACCATGCTACAGGTAACTTGGGAATCAGAGTCAAGCTCGTTGGTCAGTCAACAGCCGATATTTCTGTGTTCCTTTCCCAGGCTAAGCGGCAGGGCTGCATCGGCGTCGTCGTGGAAATGGTGAGCAATCAGCGCAATGGACGAATAATGACCCCCGACGAGTTTCACAACCTGAGTGAAGCATGTCGAGAGAGTGGTCTGATCCTGGCCGTTGACGAGTCCATGACGGCCATGAGGTGCGGCGCACCATTCGCGCACCAAAGATCAGAGTACAAGGACAGCAAGCCAGACCTCGTCTTCTTTGGGAAAGCCTTGGGTGCTCAGGGGATCGCTATCAACTTCGACGGACCGTGGATGAGTCGACTGGGCATCGAGACACGGCTGAAGAAAGCGCAGGCCGTATGTGACTGGCAAGCTGTCGTAACACAGGCCCTGCATTTGCCCGTGGTCATCGATGCTCTTGGTGTGTTAGAGATGGCTACGGCTGGCGACTGGGTCGGCCGAGCAAGGATAATTGGGCAGCATTTAAGACAAATTGTTCTCGATAGAGCACACTCCATGAAGGCAGATGGGGGCGAGGATGAGATTGAGCTTTTGGGTGGCCTTGAGAGTTTTATCTTCGTCCGGAAGAAGATCGCAGCCTCCTTTCTCGTCATGGGTGCCTTGACTGCAGGCTCAAGCGTGGACTGGGTACGATGGCTTCCACGGATGGACCGCCACTTGACAGACAAATCCGCTGTTGAGTTTATCATGTCGGGTGACGGAAAGAAACGGGCGGAGGCATCGGAATGCTTGGAGATGGAAGGATCGCGGCCTCAGTGGTGTTTCTACTGTGGGACTTGGGCGCGAGGAACGGAGTATCCTTGGTGCAAGACGTGTTGTATCGATGCCTGCGATTCTGCTGAGTGTGTACGCCAATTGCTGGCTCACAAGTGTCTAGGCTGATAGACGGCGAGGGGGTTTAACATTGAAATGTGCATGGCAGGAATATTGAATCTTTATTTAGCATTAGCCACCGTAACGCATCCTTCCAAAAATTGACGATACATTGTCACCGCACCAGGTTCAGCTATTAACACATACCAACCAAGCTCCTAGAAAGTGGAACAACTACCTGCTGGCAGCCCGGGTTTCTAGACTAGATAGTGGGAGGTTAAATTGAGCAGAGCATGCAATAAATCACCCGATGAAGTCTATTTCGTCAGGTGGGTTCTGCCTTCATTCCATGTCGTTTCCTTCGAGTACGCAACCTGCCATGCCAAGACCCATGACTATTCTAGCTTCTACTCCCACACCGCGTCAACCCAAGTGCCACAGTATGGACATGGATTCCAATTACAATCATCTTTAGTGCTACACTTGCGCTACTTTATCTCCCCTACCCAAAGCTTCCCGTATTTGCTCAGTCGCGTGCATTTAACAGGCACGACATGGTCAAAGAGCACTGAGTCGTGGGTCGTATCCGACACTTCGATGACGAAGAGGCTGCGCCACTGATCCAGCAGCCTAAAAGCTTCTTTCCGATGCTTCTGAGCTTCCTCCTTGTTTCCGAGATCCATCTGCACTTCGGACAGAGCATATAGGCACCGGGCCTTGCACTCGTCAGGATAAGGGTCGCGAACGTCGTTTTCGAGTGACTGGAGGAACATCTTTTCGGCGTCGGGAAGGCGGCCGGCGCGGTGGAATAATATCCCTTGGATGTAGTACAAGTCTAGATTGAGCGGGTGATAGGGTCGGTAGAGGCTCTCTCGAATGGCGGCCACTTTGCCGGCGAGATCGATTGCTTCATCGGTCTTGCCTGAGTTGGCGAGTAGTTCGATCATCATCAGTCGAAACTTCTGCACCGTGGCTAACCCCGATTCCTGGTCCTCTTCGATGATTTTCAAGGCCTTGTGCATGAGCTCCATGGCTTCTTTTGACCTTTTCTGCGCAAGTCGAACTACCGCCATATTCTTGATAGTCTCTGCGATCTCGAAAGACATGCCTTTTTCTGGCGACTTGCCGTTAATTTCGAGGCACTGGTATTTAATTTCGAGGGATTTCTCAAAATGACTTTCTGCAGCCTCATAGTCCTCACTTTCGAGGCACATCCATCCCTTATCATTCCACGCGTTGGACAGGAGGAGCTGGTCCTCTTGGGAATGTGGAAGGGGAAGTTCGGCATTGTGCTCTTGGCGAAGCGCTAATATGTTGTCAAAGATGGAGAGCGCACGGTGTAGCTCTGAGATGCCGATCGTGTTAAGAAGGGATCCGATGGCTACTCCAATGTTCGCTCGCAGGCGGCGTAGATGCCTGTTCTCGTCCAAGAGGCAAATCTTTTCAGCCGTCTCCAAAATGGGAATGCCTTCCCAACCCAGGTTGCGGTCCCACATGTAGTAGCCCGCATCACATATGAGGTCTGCAAATTCAGCACTCCCTCGCATTTCAGGCTTGGAATCCACGTAGATGGTGTGGAGAGCGAGGACGTGTGGGAGATATCGCTCGTATGTCGCCCATCTGTGATTGACCGGGACGCCGATGGGAGACTGGACGGGGAAACACTTCCTGATTAGTTTCATGGCCCTCTCGAAAACCTTTTGTCTCGATTCTGGATCTTTGTCTAGGCGGAAAACCAAATTCTTCTGCAGGCTCCGGTGGATAGCCAACGCAGACCCAGAAGTATCGCCTTGTGGTCGCACCAAATGGCGACTAAGGAGCTCGATCCGTATCTGGTCAAATCTGCACGGTGTTAGCTTCAATCCTCCTCAGATGGGTAGCATATTATTGGCAAAGTACATGATTGGGTCGCGGTCTGTTTCGCCGAGCAACATCTCTTCGGGGATCGAGTCTGGGTTGAGCATCGCCAGGACGTCCAAAAGCGACCGAGCCTCCTCTCCCAGGGCAGACAAGGCAAAGTCCCAGACGGTATCCAGTGTCCGGTCATACTGCGGGGTGGTGCTGGTTCGAGAGTCCATCAACCAGACGATGGAGGCACTCCGCCGTTCGCGAAATTGTTCCAAGAAATAGGATAACGGGCGTCCCAACTGATCAATATATCCCGCCACGTGTGCTATGGCGATGGGCAGTCCCTCCAGTTCCTTGGAAATTGCTCTGGCGTTCTCCATGTCGTTTAGAAACACATTGCTTTGCTCATCTTTATGGTCCAGGTACCGCAGGAGAAGGTGGGCACCCTCCTCCTCTGTCATTGGCGTAAGGTGAATCGAGAAAGTTGACGAGTGCTTGAGGACTCGGTTTTGGGTCGTGACGATGACAGATCCATGGGGATAAGCCGGCCAGTATGTTTTGATGCTCGTAAAGTCTATCACGTTGTCGAAGATCAACAGCCAGTTGGTGTCTACCTAGGGGTCAGTAGCCAGCAAACAGAAACTCGCCCATGAAGGCTACTCACTCTTGGAAAGCCATTGCTGAGCTAGTGTGATGAGTTGCGTCTGATCCTGGATCTCAGAGTCCTTGGCAAGGTTCAAGACCTTTGCAATGCGACTGAACGACCCAGCCAACTCCACGGCCGTCTCGGCTCGAAGCCAAAAGATGCAGCAGTCTGGTTTCGACAAGCGGTAAGCAAACTCGAGCCCCGTCTGCGTCTTGCCGACACCGCCCATTCCATGTATGACACACGACCGGGTTCCGCAGCCGGGGTCTGGCTGGGCGGGATACAGGCCCTCTTCGATTTGCTGCAGAACGTGGTCGCGGCTGACGAAGGAGGCATTGCGGCCGAATGGCAATGTTGTCACCTTGCTGACTTCGACGCGGGAGCGCATGGTCTGGGTTATTTGTTTATGCATGCGGCTGGTTGCTTCGATGTGCGCGAAATTGACGTCCCGCTCGAAATTGGCCCTGCACTCCACCACCTTGGTCTTTGCGTCGTCAAATCGTCGCTTGACGTTACCGCTGCTTCGGGATACCACCCTCAGGATGTTGACTCAATCAGTCAGCGAGAGACAGTCGGAGTCGCGTATTGCGAGCTACTATACCTGCAGACCTCTTCTTCAAGTATGTTGCTGTGTCGATACATACCTGCACATAAACCTTGAGGATATCTCGAAGCGCTATGCGCAGTCGGGGGTGGTGGGGGAAGAGCGCGACGTAATCGCTACATCGCGGCAGGGTCCTTGTGAACTCCTCGAGGTAATAGGCGATGTGTGACAACACCTCGAGCGAATTATAGGCACTCTGCGAGACTATTAGTGGAATGGCGACGGACACGGGCACGAGGAACCAACTTCTAACAAGAGCTGCGCGACTCCCCATCCCAAGGTAGGAAACGGGTTGGCTTCGCGAATGCTGTTAAAGGCGTGGGAGAAGGTGCTCAACCCCTCGACGGCCGGCCTGATGAACTTGAGCAGCTTGACGGGCCGTTTGGCCTCGTACTTGGCAAGGAGGTCTTCTAGGGACTGTTGGAACGTGTCATAGTTTAGCATCTCCCTCAGGCGTTTCTGGTCCTTGTCACGGAGCTTCTGCAACTTGTCTTCGAGGAGGTAGTTCCATAGTTCCTCAGAGACCTGCGGGACGGCCTCGGAAGAGTTCATGGCGGCTGCGACGGTGGATGTGTATTGCTGCAAACACACAGACAGACAGACAAACAGACAGACAGACAGGTCAACCAGTACAGGGCCGCTCGCTGAGTACGAGGCGCCACCGCCGTATATACTGCAGCGCCGTAGACGCCCGCATCTCCTGTCTCAACCGCCCCGTGAAGGATTTGCAGCGCGGTAAGCCGTGATTGACCACAGTCAGATCCTTGCACCCCATTGTCCGCATTGGGGAAGCGACTGGCGAGCGTTGGACGATGGCCAAATGCAGTTTGTGAGAAGAGCAAAGTACAGGCTCTACGTACTGTACATGTCTGAAAAGCTCGGGTCCGGGGCTGATCAATCCGTGGCTTGCTCGGTCTCCGTTTGCGGGAGGATTCTTGGATGATATGATTGGTATCCTGGAGAGTGCGGCGACATTTTCCGCTTCAACCAGCGGCTGGAAGTCCTCATTCGCCAGTCGGCCGGCCCCATTCGCCAGTCTGCCAGCCTCAATGTATCAGATGTTGGGCGTCGTATGACAAGTATGCAATTCCTCTTGTTGCGACCCCCCGGGGCGGACTTTCAACCCGGCTCGCCTTTTTCGTACATGATTCACATGTACGCTCGAGCATTCACAAACGAGGCTGCGAATATGCACATAAGCCGGGCGGAAGAGAAGTGCAGCACATCACATCACTCTGCATAGAGTCACAATCGTGCAGAAGGAAACGGGCCCGGTCTCTCAGAGCTCGAGTGCCCCGCTTTCCGATGGCAGAGCCTCAGAGCCTCACTTTTCTGGGTCTCCCGGAGGCCCCACTCAACCTGCTCAAGTCGCCGCACTCTTACAGCATCGTCCCATCCACTCCTCCACAACACTCCTCCACAACACCATCTTCGCAATCCTGCACAGCTTGTACCAATCCATTCCTCGATACAGCATCTTCTTCACCCACCAAAGCACCAAAACACCACAATGTCCAAGACCATTCTCATCGTTGGCGCCAACCGCGGCCTTGGCCTGCAGTTTGCCCTGCAGTACCAGGCCAAGGGCTTCAACGTTTACGGCACGTACCGCAAGGAATCCGTCGATGAGGCCAAGGAGGTGCGTAATCCGCGAATGGCTCAACGCATTCATCTAATTTATTCTACGCAGTTGCTCGACTCTGGAGTCAAGACCATCACCCTCGACCTGGCAGACGAGACCTCCATCAAGGATGCCTCCAAATCCTTCGGCGATCAACCCCTCGACTTCTTGATCAACTGCGCAGGCAAGTTTCAACACTCGTCGGACAGCACCGCCATCGCTAACTGAATGGCAGCCGCTGGCAACGGCAGCCCCAAGTGGATTGACACTACCACCGACGAGTTTATGCAGAGGTTCCGCATCAGCGCCGTGGGACCTTACTTGACCACGAAAGCTTTCCATGCTCAGTTGAAAAAGAGCCCATCTCCGTTCGTCATCAACATTTCGAGCAAGTCCGGGTCCATTGGCGGTACGTTGCTCCAAAGAGGTCGGGGAGAATCGCTTCGCTGACAGGATGCTACCAGAAAACGAGACTGGGGGAAACCTCAGCTACCGCACAGCCAAGGCGGCTCTCAACATGATCACGGTGGACCTTGCCCGCGAGCTTGCCCCGGACAACATATCTCTCGTGGCAATGAGTCCCGGCTGGGTCCAAACCAAGATGTCCAACTGGACTGGGCCGACGCAGTCTCCCGAAGCCGTGACCCTCATGATCCAGGTGATTGACGGCCTGCAGCCCAGCGACACGGCCACTTTCTATCACAGAGACGGATCTCAGCTTAAGTGGTAAAATTGAAGAGTACATGCAGATTTATGGATTAAACACGGGTGCCATCACATTCCCGCTGAGTGCGTGAAGACAAGAGCACGGATCTCAAAGCTCTCCCGCGGTGGTGTCCCCTCACAGATGTCGGTATGGCGGAATGCAACATGAGGACAATCTTTTTGGACGCATTAGCAGAAGTTTCCATACGTGTGCCATGATAGTCCGCTTACGCTTCGCCACGCCATCGAGAGAGTCATACATCTTAAAAATGAAGCATTCTTCTTTCGTTTGGTTGCTGAGATAGTGCCATTGGAACCCAGGCCGGTACATCAGGTTGCTCGTCTGACCTATGTAGGCTTTCTTGATGTGATCTGTAGGCAGAAGATCACTGTCCTTCACCGACGTACCATCGCACATGGCTAGGGGGCAGTCTTGGACAGGGTATTCACAGGTGGGCCGCCAGACACTAACAATCATGGTCAGAGAGCTACCATGGACCAGTGACGAAATCGTGACTCACTTCAGCGCCCGAACTCTGCCTTTCAGGAGCACATCTGCCCTTTCTCCCATGTGTGATCGGACGCGCTTGATGACTCCAAGCGGAGAGAGGTCTGCATGAGGAATCAGGGCTCTGACATTGATGCCGCTACAACTCCCCCGCGACAGGCTTACCGATGTGAGCATTCCCGACGGGCAGTAAGTACTGGCTCAAGTCGTCAAGATCCACCTGGGAAATCCCCTCTTTCTGGAATGGAACATTCTTGCGCGGCTGTATGATGGTAGTTAGTGGCAGCAACAACAGTAAGGTAGATTGCACCGACGTACCCTCCAATCGTAGAAGAACACCTCATCCACGCCTTCCAACTCTTTCTTCAACAGGCGCTCCATTTCTGCGTAGTATTGTGTCTCTATGACATCCTTGTTGGTCCAGTCCTTGACTGCCGTTTCCTGGCGGCAGACCTGGAAACCGTGGGAGTCAGCCGTGAAATTAGTCTGCCTGCCACGCATGTCATGAATGGTTTCTGGCACTGGCGCTGGACCAAACTCGAGATTGGTTTTCTTGTAGTCGCCAGAGAAATGGCTGAGAATCTGATATGGGACTTCTCTCTCGTAGATGGGGAGCCATTTGGCGTAGTTGATGGTGACGGTTTCGTCTCGGGGGCTTGACATGATGGCTGTGATGATGGGGGTGGATGAGGGAGAGTAACAAGAGGGCGGGGGAATATAGTATTCTTATACTTTCCGAAAGCACAAATGGATCATACGATTCTGTTGAATTTGACTACTGGGGGATATATGAAAATGGTCCAGCTCTCCATCTCGAGGCCATTGAGTACGATGCAATTACATAACACGGATCTCTCCAAGTTGACCCGTCCCATAATGTACCGTGATGAAACAGGTTTAGTGCATGAATTATCTTATTTTTATTCTTTTGCATTTCACTTGGTAATTTCACTTGTTGGGTTCAAGATCAGGCGTATAGCGCTTCTCATATTCAGCTTCCCAACTCTCAAAAACTACATACAGCTTTGGCCACTTTCCTAGAGAAGACAACGGCGTCAAACATTCCCAAGCACCTTGCCCCTCATATCACATGGTGGCCTACAGCTTTCTCACGTTAGAAACGCCTTCGGAATTGGGGACCTATGCGGATTGCTACCTGTTTAGGCAGAGACACTGATATCACAGGCAGCGAGAGGATTGACAGTGACATCAATGACATCGCCTGTGGGATTTTCGACCGTCTTGGTCCCAACGACGGCCTGCCAGGGCTGGGTGCGTTGATCCGACTTGGACGTGGCATCGACTTGAGCGGCCCAGTTGGCATTGGGGCCTTCGGGCTTCTGGTTGTTTGCAGCAGGCATTCTGGGTTGATCTTTTGGTGGAGATGAAAGTATTGTGTCAGAACTGGTTGTTGGTGGGATTGAATTGGTATCGGAACTGGTTGATCTGAGGGAGATACATTCCCTTTTGTAGATGGGGGAACGAAACGGGCGCGTTTGAATTCCTGGCAGTCTCTGCTACTACATCATGCCTACTCTCTGGGCATTCGATGCACACTCAAATGCATCTTCCCAAGCCATGACAAGCCGACGTGAATCTCGACAGACGCTCGATGCATCCCCGTCAAGGATGGCAGAGCCTCATTGTTCATTCTGGATGGCGGCAGAGATAAGCAGGCGCCGGTCTTGGTGGTGGCGTGCGATTGATCACGCGAGAGCCACCCAGCGTATCAGCGAAAGGCCAGGACGCCGTGAGACACTGTAGCACTCGATATGTCCAATTACACAGCGGCCAGAAAGACCCGAGGCCGCCCGTTAATGCTTCCGGGCGGGGAGCCGGAAGAAGCAGGCCGAAAATCAAGACAGGCTACATGCAGCTGCAGGCTTACGTGGCAGTTGAAACAGCATCCTCATCACTCATGGCGTTACCCCGCTCTTGCAATTGTTGCACAGTGAATGTATCGGTACTCCGTACGTGGTGGTGCGTACAACCTACAAGTGGTGTGAGGAGAGCCGCACCCATCCGGCAATCCGAGCCTCATCAGGGTTCGGAGTATATCCCCGTGCCACGCCGAGCCTCTTGTCCACGCTCTACCTGCCACGCTCTACCTGCCACGCTCACCGGTGAATGCGACTCTGCTGATACAGTTCGACTCGACATACGTTTGTACGCGGCTGCAGTGCCATGACAAGACTAGCTCGGTTGAGCTCGCTGCAAAGACCACAATAGGCGGCTGATTGGCAAACACAGCAAAGCTCAGGCCCCATTTCTTACTGCAGGGAGCATCGCTTCCCCCTGTTCTCCCACATGTGGTTGAGCGCCTCGGTTCTTGGGCTGCTCCTCGTTATAGCCCATGCCCAAGACTCCTTCCCCCAGCAAAAGCTGTCGTCGCCTTCTCAAGCTTCGGAGCTTGACGAGACCATGAACCTCTGCGGCCTCCTACGTCCTGGTCATTCGAGACCACCCAAGTCGATGTAAGCCGCCAGCGCCGCCGTGTCATGTCGTCACGCTGATCCAACAGGCCACCTACCAGCAAGTTCCGGCCAGAGCTGCTGGATGCCCTCAAAGCGACCAGAGGCAAGATCCGGGAGATATCGAAAATATCGGGCGTTGCCGGCCTTTCCATCGCCGTCATTGACCAAGGCGAGACCATCTTCCAGGACAACGTTGGCTACCGAGACGTGGCCAAGAAAGAGCCCGTGACCTCGGATACCATTTTTCACCTCGCTTCGCTGACCAAGAGCTTCACGGGGGCTTGTATAAATCGGCTGAGGGCCGAAGGAATACTGGAGCTTGATGACCTGGTCCAGAAGCACCTTCCAGCTGCCAAAAGTCGTGATCCCGTCGTTGCCGCGTCGTTGACAATTGCGGATCTCCTTGGCCATCGCACAGGACTTCAAAAAGCCGACAACATGTGGCTAGGCTCTGACGGCGAACTGGTGTTAAACCTAAACCAAACAACGGCAGCTTTCAACCAACTCCGATCCCGAGCAAGTCTACGGTCTCGGTTCCAGTACAACAACATTTGCTACGCCCTCCTGGGAGAGGTTATCGCCAAGCTGACCACGCAACCCTATCACAAGTATGTGAAGCAGAGAATTCTGGACCCTCTTGGCATGAATCGGACCGTTGTTACGAAGGACGGCGGCTTACCCAACGATACATCTCTGGCCTACAGTACTCTGGACAATGGCGAGCCTTACAATGTTCCTCTCCCGGGTAGCAGTGCAAGTGTGGCCATGGGCTCCGCAGGTGGGCTGCTGAGCACAACCAACGACTTGGCCATATACTACAAAGCTTTGATGAGATCATGGCATGGGCAGGCGCAGACGCAAGTGGAGGGTTGTGGGCTCCAAGACGAAAAGGCCGTATTCAATGATGTCGCATGGCTTTTCGCGCCACTCCAAATTATGGAAACTCCAACACTTCGAGAGAAAAGCTACGCTGCTGGGTGGGCCAGAAGTCAGTTGCCCACCACCGTCGGCGACATTGGAGTCAATCAAGGGCTTGTGGAGAAGATGCCCTTGCTAGCAGATGGCATCGACTCTCGTTTGGCACTGTGGCACCAAGGCAGCCTCGTCGGCGCAACGTCCTTCGTCATGATGCTACCTGAGACCGAATCCGCAGTGGTGGTTCTCACCAATACCATGGCTTTCAACGATGCTGCCGACTGGATTGGTCAGCTCTTGGTCGAAACACTACTGAACAGCCCCGCCCGTAACGACTACGTGAACCTGGCTTCTGTGAGTGCAGATCGCGCACTTAAGAAGTATGCAGACCTCAGTCAGAAAATAGAAGCCGGGAGAGAGTCGGGAGGATCTGATAGGGCCTTGGGTGACTATGTTGGGTCATATGTCGGCTTTGGGGGAATCTTCAGCATCAAAGTGGTGCAGGATGAGAATGGGCTCAACATCTACTTCCAAGGGCGCGAATCGCAGAAATACCAACTGCAGCACCATCACCATGACACCTTCACCTGGTTCTCTTCATGGAATGAACAGATCAAGAGAGGACGATTTATCGTCTTCCAACCGGACTTTTACTCCATTCGCTTCATAGCTGAGAAAGGGAAAGGGATTACCGCTCTGAACTGGGTTCACGATTCAGCTATGCCTGGGGGTGATGACTTTGTTAAGCAATGATATTACAAAGAGCTAATAGAATGCAAAAATCAGGCTTTATAATAGGAAGGCTGGTCTAGAATCCACGAGAGTCCAGAAGTGATTTAACTCATCGAAGGCAAGAGTAAAGCCTTCTTACAAGTAATGGGTGTATTATTCACTACCCCCGAGGCCAATCTTATCGCTGTATTGGTATGTCCTATCCAATGGGACGGCATGGATACTGGGCTTTTAATGTCAAAAGAAAGGCCAAGAAGATTCAATATGTATTGTTTTACTTTAATACGTTATGTGAGAATATAATATCACCACACCTGCGATTTCCGTTCCCGCAAAGGAGTTTGTAGAGCTTAACTTCAGAGACGGCTTTGGCTAATGTGTGATTGTACCAGAAGGGAAGAAGAGATATTATAATGTGCTTGTTTGCAAAGTTGGAATATCGGGCCGATATTAAAGAATAGAGAATTGAGACCAAGCGTGGATACGCGAGTTGTTGGATTGTGACGCTGAATTACGAAACCTCTGAGACATCGGTATCCTGACTTTAGTCAGGCGTGTCAGAAAACCCCTCTCTGACCGCCCCGGTCGATCCGGGCCTAACGAAGGAATCAACATCATCATCATCAATTTGAACACCATTGCGTTGATCAATTTGACCGTAACGGATCCAACACGAGTATAATAACTCCTAGTTTTCGTACGTATATTCCTTTCCGGTGAAAGTCTTCGCTTTTGGTCGCCCATGCGACCCTGCTCGCGCTGGTCCCACCCAACCGGACCGCTTTAATTGTCTAGCGCATCATCCAGTTGCCTTAGCGTCCATATTCGTTTCTCCACTTGATCGGAAGTGCTTCGGTGACCAGTTGGGTGGCGTGGTTCGTAACTGGGACGTTGCTCAATACGAGAACACTTGGAGAGCGTAGCTTGTAAATCGGGATTTGACGGAAGTCCGAACGGTTTGGCAGACATAAAAGCACGTCGTTTGCGTCCTGTGAACACTAAAGCACCTTCTCAAGAATCGACTTTTCAATTAACTATTTTTTGCATCCCATTTCCACCATGGTAATTGTTGCAATTGCCGGAGGGACCGGCGTAATGGGCAAGACCCTGGTCGATGTCTTGGCTGGCCAGATGAAGCATCAAGGGTTAGTCCTTAGCCGAAAGGTAATGAAAGAAATCAGAGAAGCAATGTGTAACAGAGAATTTCCTAATGGTGACCTAGGAGCCGACAACCAGCGATCTACCACTGCCTCACTTCGTGGTGGACTACACTAGTGTGGCCGCCCTCACCGCGTTTCTTGAGGAGCACCGAGTACACACAGTCATCAGCGCCTTTGGAATCAATGCAACTTCTCTCGCCGTCTCTCAAATGAATCTCATCAAGGCGGCGCAGGCCTCGTCAGTCACCAAGCGTTTCATCCCGAGTTCGTTTGCCACTGCCTACCCAAAAGAGTACGTACGATCCCTGCAAATTCACAAGTCTCCATTATCAAGAATTTACAACTGCATTAGTGGTCCAAGCATACTTCCTCCGCTGCAATCATACTTTGACTCTCTGGACGCATTGGAAAAGACTAGTCTGGAGTGGGCTGTTGTTCATAATGGCACATTTCTCGATTACTATGCTCCATCCACTCTAAAGTCGCATTACAACCATGGAACTGTGGTCCTGGACATCCCAAATGCTGCGGCAGGCATCCCCGGGACAGGCGACGAGCCGATGACTTTTACGTACACTTTTGATGTCGCTCGTTTTACTATTGCGGCTCTGGATCTGCCCTCCTGGCCGCGAGAGCTGCGCATTGTTGGTGATACGTTGACCTACAACGAGTTGACCAAGCTAGCAGAGGTGGCTCGGGGCGTCAAGTTCGATATCAAGTACGATGACCTGGAGAAATTGAGAAGATTCGAAATCACAGAACTTCCTGGGCATTCTGATGATTACAAGAAGTTCCCAAAAGAGGTTCTCCTGCCATTTTTGTCAATTTTCCAACGTTGGATGGCGGAAGGCCTTGGGTCCATCCCTAGAGAGGGATCTTTGAACGAAATGTTTCCAGAAATTGAACCATTGACGGCTGTTGATTTGATGGACATGTACTGAAAGACGTCATAGATCGATTCGCACCTTTTAATTGAAACGAAACCATGTTCTCTCCTGCATTACACATTCATACTGGATGCGCATCTACTGTCAGCAAAGCAGCAGCTTCCCGAGATGAGCGACCGTATTTAACCTGCTACCGTCCATGCTTCACTCCCAGTGGAGATCTTTGTGCCCCAATTGCTCTGCCAACTGGTTTGGTGTCAGCCCAGAATTATTCCGGACACTCAGATCGCCCGTTCTTGATTGGAGAAGTATGTCGATCATCTCCTGGTCGCCTGCCACTGCAGCAAGATGGAGAACACTCCATCCGTCCTCATCTTGCTTATTGACGTCGGCACCCGCAGTCATCATTACATGAACTAACTCGTGATGCCTCTTGCGTACCGCCCGTTGGAGAGGAGTCTGGTTTTCATTGGAACCCTCAATGTCCGGGCTACAGCCCCTCTCCAACAACATCCGAGCATAGGGAACGCGGTCTTGAGGAGAAAGCGACCCTTCGGAAGCAATGATGTGAAGTGCTGACAGACCCTCTTCGTCCTGAATAGCTGTGTTCGTCATCCACTCAATCAACCGCTTTGTCACCTTGTGGTGATGTGTCGAACCTTCAACCAGCTCAGTGATTGCCCAGTGAAGTGCCGTCTTCTCACTTTCGTCCACCGCCATCGGATCCGCGCCCATTTCCAGTAGAAAGCGAACAAATTTGTCATTTCCACGAAAACTCGCAAGGTGCAGCGCCGTCATGCCGCCCTTGTTCTTCACATTGATCTTCACACCTTTCTCCAAGAGCACCCAAGCAATCGGAACGTCATCCTCCTCCGCCGCAATGTGCAAGGCTGTCAATCCTCTTTTGGTCTGCGCATTCACATCCGCGCCATTTTCCAGCAGAAGCCATAAGAAGCTTGCATCTCTCACGAGGCTCCTCTTTACCGCTGCATGTAATGGTGACCATCCGTCGTGGTCTGGTAGATTCAAGTCGATATTTCTGCCAGCTTTCACGAGAAGCCATACCAGCTTCCCATACCCGTATTCCATGGCACATCTTAGTGCTGATTTGCCCTCATCGGTAGTGACATTCAGGTTGGCTCCCTTTTTGATCAGTAGACGTACTACCGATATATGGCCTTGAGTAGCAGCCCAGCACAGAACAGACCAGTAGTGGCCTTCGGTGGCCTGTACTTGGCAGTTGGCTCCTTGTTCAATCAGATATTCCACAATTAGAGGGTGTTCTCGCAATGCGGCGTCTCGTAATGCGGCCCAACCTTGTTCATCCCGAATGTCCAAGTCAGCACCATGTTCGACGAGAAGTCGGACCATCGATCCCATTCCATGATGCGCGGCTGTTCTGAGGGGTGTATAGTTCTGAAAGTCTAAGGCATTGAGATTAATCTGCTTTGCTTTCACAAGGATCTCCGCTAAATTCACTTTGCCGCAAGCTGCTGCCCGGTGCAAAACAGTTCGTCCATTCTTGTCTGTAGCGTTGATGTCTGCTCCTTTCTGAATTAAGGCTTTTAGAATATCGGCACGGTTGTAGTCAATAGCCCAATGCATGGCAGTTTCTCCGTGTTGTGTTTTCGCATTAATACCATTGGGTTTAGAAAGTAGCAGGTTCACACTTGACGCAGCGTTGCAATATGTTGCCAAGTGTAGGCCTGTCACGCGCTTCTGAGACGACATTCGGCTGTCACTCATAGCCTGCACGGCAGAAGAGACCTTGGAAGCGCATTCGAGGAATTTCAAGGCGAGATGATCAAGATTGCCGACGGGTGTTTCCGCAAGGTGAATGTGCCAGTTATCAGCTGCATAGTTGAGAAAGGGATACTGTGCCCTGCGATGTTGCAGCTCGTCTGCTGACAGAATCTGAGAGAATTCGGCAAACGAGAGGTAAATCAAGCATTTCTCTGCCAGGCTTGACGAGACTTTGTGGAAAACTTGGTCCTTGTCCATGTGGTCTTGGAAGTACTTTTGTGCAGTATGGTGTACTAATCGCACAATGGAAGTCTCAGTATCTACAATGACAATGCCAGCGCAAGTAGATGTCAAGTAGCCATCAGATAAAATGTCACCGTGGATGTCCTCCAGCTTCCTGGATCCATTTTGTATCGCAAAAGCATGAGATAGTTCGTGGACTGTCAGCGGCCGTGCAGCATACAATATGTAGGACAGGAGATCCATGGCGAGCTCTCTCTTGCGGGCCTCTTGAGCCTTAATTCGGGTCAGCGCCGCTTCGTATATCTTGTCGGTGGTTTTCGGCAGGTTGTTCAATTTGTGCTGTAGGCCATTCGTGGTAATTTCCCGGACCAGCTCCTCCATGTGGAGGTGTGCCAGAAGAAACCTGCTCAATGATACTCACGTTAGTATTTATCTGTGTTAAAGGGCCTCAAGACTCACATCCCCTGGGCACTCTTGGTGACAGTCTCAATGATCCTCGAAGAACACTCCTCCTGGTTCATTTCAACCACTTTCCTAAATGATCCACAGGTGTTGATCCGGCTGTTGATGTATAGCTTAAGATCGTCCTTCCGCGCTGAAATCTGCAACTCCGCACTCGGGTTTACTTGAGCTCCAATGGTAGTGTCAGTTCTGGAAAAGAACATAACATTCACTATAGTGGGTAGCTGACAAATAGCATCCACAAACTCGTCTCTAGTGTTCACCCCAGGGTAGTTCGGGCATTCATCCAAAGCGTCGATAACGATGAAGACCCTGTTGAAATTTCCGAATTCTTGTATAAGGAGCTCCAGGAAGTCTTGGGAGTCAGGCATCGTTTTCTGCGTCGTGTATTCCTCGTGCATTCTTAAGATTCTGTCCGGGAGGTGCTCTTGACGAGCCGCTATGACTTGCGCTAGCATATTTGCGAACAATCTAGTCAACAAACTAGAGGTATGCTGGTGCTCGACATCCTGGTAGTCGAAGTACACGTAAATGCATAGCGAACCGTCTCCATTCGCAACACATTCTTGTCTAAGCTGTTCAATCACGATTGATCTAGAGGTGGTTAATACAGCAGGAGAAACGGTATGAAAGTGCGGAAAGATATCCATTAATGAACTGGGTGACGTACGCAAGAATGGTTTTGCCTGCGCCAGCTAGATATTTGTGAGTAATTTTTCCTTGGCGTTCTTCGGAAAACACTCACGGATTCCATGACACCACAGTCTGGGCAATAATCCTTGCTTCCACCCAATGAACTCTTCACTTTTGAAAATCCAGGTTCCAGTACCAGAAGCTTTGCTTGCTACTTGCCTGTAGTCTTTATGTCTTTGGGAGAAAGGGAGTGATGCAAATATATTTAACCACTCGAGGATTTCGGACCTCTCATTGACTGCAATGATCAATATAATGTACGTGTATGGCTCGTTAGATAACATACCAGAAGATCTAATCTCTAGATTGTAAAGTTAGTTATCTTAAAAGATTGCACAGAAATTACTGGTGCTTATACAACCTAGAAATAGAACGACGTACCGTACTTGAGCTCGCCGATAGTAACCTCATTGGCGACGACAGATTGACTAGGATCTCGAACGTGAACTTGACCACTGCTAGTGGGGTACGGAACTGAAACACACTGCTGCTTTCGGTTAATTTGTATCACCCTTTGAGAAAGATTCGTTATTAGGGAGTGAAAATGACAATGGATTCATACCTGTACAGACTTGACTGCCTCCGCTCCCATTATCGTAGTCCGTATGCGCCAAGGCCGAGAGATATTTGGGACAGAAAGGTACACAGTTGAACAACTAAATCATTTATTTAGTATTGAGTAGAACTTGAAAGCGCGTGAGCATAACGTGCTGTTGCATGCCTTAGAAAGGAGAACACGTGCAGCGAGGTATTAAATCGACGTTTGGATCAGCGGATCAACCTGTCGCACAACCTTTATACAGACAATTACCAAGTAGGACTAGCGGCTATTGACACTTCAGCTACTTCCTTCGGCGAACCACTGGATTTTGGCAGCCTGGAGAGGCTTGTCATTTCAACGCGGGCATGAGTGACTATTGACGCACGATGCATGCACCACGCCTCAACAATATGCATTTTTTTCAGGCTCCCACCACCAAGACTGGGCGCCGTCAGCCCATCTGCATGCAAATGGCGTAATAGTGCATTATTCTCTCACGCTAACTTCAGCGGCCGGTGATAAGAGTCGGCCTCCATAATTGGGGGCCACGCAGCTCTCCCGTAGCACGCGAATGCTTGTACCGTGATAGCTTGACTAAACATCCAGCACGGCGCTCGTCAGAAAAACCATAGCATTCTACCTAAATATGAGGTCTCCATGAATTGTTTGACAACCATTGACTATACTAGACTGCACAACATCACCACATATTGTTATGCCACCTAACTCTTCCTTTGTCCCTGTCTGTTCTGAGGGGCCACTCGCAGACTTGGAATCTGCATGGTTGTTACTCAACTGTTGACGGGAGCGAATGTCCTTCACCCACCTCAACAGTTCTCCGACAACACTGATAAATCCCGGGTCATTCTCTGTTGAAAATTTCACCATATCCATGTGGTTGCGATGAATTCCGATGGATGGGTATGAAGGTAGGATGGCTGAAGATTTTGGTACGATCTGTAGTAATGTTTAGCCATGTGTAAACGCCCCCAGAAGTTACACATAAGAAATAGAAGTCGCTCAACCTCTTATTCACTGAGAAACAAACAAGAAATTATGCATACCTCACCAAAACGGGGGACAGGAAGTTCCTCATAAAAGCACGTTATCGAGATTTCGCGACGCCCTTCACTCAGTTGTGACCGTAGCAAAGAATGGAAGTCGTTTTGTGTTCGAGCTAGCAATTCTGAATCTCTGCGGAGGATCTGAACAATTCGAGGATTTGCTTGCCGAACATGAGCTGTCCATCGCGCCAATCGATCCACTGCATCAGCTGAGTCGACCCCAGAGTGAGGTGTCCCAATAAAAGCGATAGCCCATGTGCAGCGCAGAATGTCTCTCAAGTGATTCTCAGCGCTTGCTCTTGATGCTACCAGGGCCTGTGCAGTAAAATTAGCCCTCATTTCAAAGATTCAACGAGTCGAGGATTGGACACCTACTTCTTGACAAACGAGGCCACCAAGGCTATGGGCAACGAAGATGAGAGGACGGTACATCTGTGGAATATTAACGTAAATTCCATGGCAAAAGATGCAACTTCAAGGTCTTCACTTGCACTCTTTTCAGCGTCCCTGCATGTCGCGAGAGCTGAGAGCAGGCTTCTTGCATGGTCGCCGATTCCGTTATTGGACACCAGGGAGTCGGCTTTAACAACGTGTGCGTCATATCCGTAGAGCATTATCCGAGCCTCTGGTAGTTTGGGAGCCAGAAGTTCCTTTGGCCAAGGCCCAGCTCCATTTTTGGCCGACCATGTGCGGTCTCTGTGGCCCGATAAGCCGTGGATGAAGACGATACTAGAGAGGCCATGATCAGTGGCGATTTGTAACCGTAGCCTTAGACGGACCTACTCGACGATCGGACTAGACGGCTCGTACAACGTGTTCAGGCCGTACCTATCGGAGTCGGAATCGCCAGCCACCCCACTGGATGATACTTTTCTTCGAGTACTCCATAACTTCATGATACTGACCTGGCCTCAAGGTGGAAAGCGTGAAGCGAAGATCTAGAGATGACAGTCGGGGACGGTTTGTTTTTGCGAAAAAGACCGGGTGATCTGGGCCCACCAGGCCGCTCTTTGGGCTGATTCAACCCCGCCTCAGGCTCTCGAAGTCGCCTCTGGCAGTCTTGCCGTAGGAGGCTGAGCATAACAGGGCGGGTGATGCTTGCATTCAAGAGTATTTCTATTCGCATAGGTACAATTCTCATTAGAAAAGCTTCAGGCAAAGTAAGAAAGTCTTAGGTCTTACGCTTATATTTATTTATGAATTTAATTGACGAAAGCAACAATAATAAAATCAATATGAAGAATAAACCCTCAACATTACTCTCCTAAATAAAGTATTTCGTAAACTGTTTTATTAAAACGTTAAACAATTATTCGCAGGATTGAGGCATGCCTTTGGGTGTGTGTGCGTGTAACAATGGGGATGTGTGCGAATATTAGTGTCTGTATTTAAATAGAAGATACGGAAGAGGGCAGGCTTTCTGACATGCGCAAATTGACTCGCAAGTGTAGGCCAATAATTTGCAGTCAGGCTAATTTCAATTTACACTGCGCGAGATATTAAAGCACCATGCGGAAAGAAAGCCAAGGCGAAATCCTCGCCTGCTTCATCAAACCAACTCCAGGGTAGCAGCTTCAACTCTAGCACCCACCAGTGACATATAAACTGTACCCGTCACTTGTACACCAGGTCCCTTGCCGTGAGTATGGCCAAGCGGGTTGGATTCCTTGTGGGTGGTTGACTACGTAAAGTTAGAAGGATTCAGGGAAGATCCGGGAGCGATGTGTACCTGGTGATCATCCGAGGGCACGGAGCCTCCTGCAAGGTAGTCAGTCTAGTCAGCCATGTCGAAGGAGAAAGAAACTTGGGGATTTGACCTACCGATTTTAATGACGCCGTCGATTTTTATCTCCTCCGCAACCACGGACTTGATTGCCCTGCCCCCCACCATGATGCTTCGCGGCACGAGTCTGCCTGAAGCAGAAACCTCCGTCTCCTATTGGGAGTGTCCAGTTAGCAAACCGCACCGCTCACTTGCTGGGTCGAGGGGTGGAACATGTGCCTTTTTCGACTTCTCTGAGGTTGGTGGCATATTGGCATCCCCATCCCCGCCGCCCAATCTTCTCCCCTGCTCGCCGGTGCCGATGGCTCGCATCGTTTGGGTGGCGCTGCCAGTCGCCGAACTTGAATTCCGGATTGGGGCCATTGTAATAACAGCAGAAAGATTGACTATACCAGTCGAAGTTCGTAAATGGGGCCGCACAAGAGCGAGAATCAGGACATTATATACAAGTTACAAGCAAAGGAAAAGCCAAGTCCACTACTTAAATCACCCTGTTTATTGAGAGCTAGCTGTTCTTTCCTCCCGCTACTTGGATAGAGGGGTTTCAACTGCCGTCAGCAGCGACCACCTGTTGCTCACGACGCCTGATTTATGCAAGGTTCAGCTTGCAGGCATTCTCCCCCACGGTTACATGTCAACAGTGTGTATTGGAGTGCAGTACCACATTTAATTGTACGCCTGAGATCGGGGAAGGGCTTTCACACTATCTTGTTAGGCTCGGGTAAAAAGTCGGCAACTGGGCCCAATCGCTATGGAGAGTCCATGATTGTCGAACAAGGCGCTCTCCAAACATCCTCGTACATGTGCGCCTACTGTCCCCGCATGCCAGATGACGAATGGGCTGAATTTACTGACGCAGAAAAGAGCGATAAATGATGCTCAAGGGTTGCAATGAGGCAACTAGGCAACGAGGCAGACAGACAATGCAGCCCCCAATTCTGGCTGGGGTGCATGCAAGGAGACGCAATAATTGCAAAAAGCAAATCATGTGGCAGGAGACATTTTCAATCCGTTTGTAATTTCAGCCGCACCACATTGCTCCGTAACCAAATATGGAAGGTGGGAATGAAGAATGATTCTTATGCAACAGAGAATAAGTCGTTCTACGGCGTCCTTTAGCAGCATTTCATTCACTTTGCACTCGAGTTGGTGTTTGGCTTTCTGAGAGGTGAAGGGTCGGGAGCTCTTTGTGGTGAGTGCCGTGGGCAATCCACAAAGCCAGCAAGGGGGGTAGTAGTCCCAAGCCTCTATGTTACTTCCGAAAGCCACCGTTTTCTACCTGTCATTGATTCGCTGCACATGTCGAGAGGGTGTCATGCTCCTGTACGGCTTATCTCATTCTGTTGGTTTCCAGTCAACCGACCCACCCTCACTGTGAGTGTGTTTCTCGGCAATGAGAGACGCAATGATAAGACGTAGGCACGACAGCCACTGTCGGAAACCACCGGTCCACGGCCGTGAAGCCATATGTAAGCTACCAACCGCCCAGGTAGTCTGGGGAAGTCGCCGGATATTTTTAGCCGTGCTATTTGCTGACTGGTATGGCGCAGTTGTTCCAAATACCAATCAGCAGCGCATGGTATCTTCCACATTAAGAGACCGACATGACGCCATTCTGCTTCCACCGATTTCAGAACGTTTCGCCTGAACTTCTCAGCCTGGTCTGATGTGGTGCGCAAAAAGGCGTGACCTGAATTTTCATGACCTCCAAGAAACTGGCTTGCTGTTCAGATTGCTTGACCAAGCAACACCCAGCATTTTGCTGCCATCACATGGCTGAATCGTTAACCTCAAGCAAAGGTCCTGAATCCACGTGTACTCCGTCCTCGGTTTCTGTAGAGAGCGAGGAGGAGAGTGAATCCCACCAGCGGGGCGGTTGGCAGTCCCGCGAAGAGAGCATCCTAACTTCAGATTCCGACTCGGATCAAGAAGGCGGAGTGACCGTTTTCGACAGTTTTATCGCAGCGTCCCCACGTCACTCAAGTTACCGCCGACTTCATGCTAAAGAAGGCTCCGTGAAGTCCAAACGACCCAAAGAGTGGATCATCAAAGTGCAGCGCCGCCGCCCAGTATCTCGTTCACGAAAGACACAATCCGCTCTCCAAATGGAGCCTCACGACGCCTTTTCGAGCGGCATATACGGTCGGTCATCAGGGGGTTATAATAATCGTTACCCTCCAAGTGAGCCCCAGAAGGCACCCGGGGCGCAAGTCCTTAACCCGCGCAACCACGACCAACAATATCCCCGCAGGCCGACGCACACGATACCACCACGTCAATCATTCATCCCTCCTTCTCCACCTCCTCCTCGAATGCGAGAGGCACCAAGGGGAGTGGCCGCGATGGACCAGGAAAGATTTGAAGCTAGGGTCCAGACTCTCAAGATGGAGGACAAGATGAGTGGCATTACAAAGGTCAATGCTGTATTTGACGAACGGTTGAGGAAGCTGGAATCAGGGATTCAGGTAGACCTTCAACAATCCCGTCTGAACCTGGAAGCCGAACAAGAACGAAGAGCAAAGCTGGAGGGGGAGAGAGAGAAATTGAATGAATTCATGAAAGCACAGGCAGTCATCAATGCCAAAGAAAAGGTTGACGTGGACCAGGAGCTTCAACAGAAGGAGATGGAGTGTCAAAAGTTGAAAGACGAGTGCGAGAATATGAAAATTGAGATAGTGGCGCAGGATGCCGAAATGAAGAAACAAGCACAAATCTTGGACAGACGACAGATGGAATATAATATGGCAGCCAAAGTCGAACGTCGCAAGCTCGCAAAAGCCATCCGAGAACAGGTCGAGGCGGATATCCAGAGGAGGAGAAGCGATGAAAAGCGAACAAAAGAAGAGGAAGGGAAGCACGAAGCTGAAAAAGCTGATAGGTTGAAAGTAGAATTGATACAAAAGATCACAGGCGAGATGCGCGAACGGGAGGAGAAAAAAGCGAGAGAGGCAGAAGAGTTACGGAAAAGGGAAACGGAAGCCGCTAGTGCGTTGCTACAAGAGGCCGAAAGGAGGGCGTATGAGGCAGAGACTCGACGACGGGTTGAAGAGGAAATGAAGAGCAAGCTCGAGGCAGAAAGACGCGAGTTTGATCATCAAAGGTTACAGTACGAAATCCAACGAAGAATCGACGAGGCAATTCAGGCAAATTCTGCGGCGGCCATGAATGAACGATTTCAGCGACAACCCAACTTCGTTGACGGCCGGCAGCCGTATCCTTTCGACCGAACATTTGATGTCCGTTCCCACAGCACTGACATCAACGCTCACAACCAAGAACCAGTTTTCGGGAACCCTTTTGCGGCGCAACAGCCCCGAGCTAATTTCCACCCGGGTGGGAGGCTTCCCAGAGATGTTCCATTTGAGCAGTCGGAAGATGGAGACCATTTGTTTTATACTCAATCGCCAAAGCAGTGGTCACGGCCTCAACCTTATGCCCATGCACGGCAATCTTCCCGGCCTGCCAACCATGGAATGCAGTTCTCCACGTCAAGTTCCCAGGAACACAACTCAAATCACAGCCAATATTCGTCTTCTGGAACAAGTGTATCCATGGGCTTTGTTCCCAGTCCACGAAGTCGATGGGGAGGCGACATCAGTCCCAAAACCAGTCCATCTCAAACGAGTTCTGGGAGCTCTCTGCGCCACGATAATGAAGCCATCCGCAGTCCAACAAACGGATGCATTATGCACAGCGCGTCATCTAGCACCCGCTCTTCCAGCAACTTTGTCGATGCTCCTGATTTCAGTGAGCCTGTGGATGAACATCGCCGTTATTTGGGAGAACCATCAGAAGCTTCTACGAAAGGAAGTTCACTACATGACCAAAGAGTTTCAGATTATGGCAGTAAAACTGTAAGAGGAGCTGATGCTAAAAGCACAGATCGCCGAGATGCGGCCGGAGATGTCGTGAATGAGTATTATGCGGCAGAAAAAGAAAGCGGCGACACCAGCTCCATGGACCCAGGATGGGGATCGCTTGGAGAAGGTCGAGTGCCAATAGAACATCTCGAAGGTTACTTCGATGTGAGGACCATCTATGGAAGAAAGGCAAGGAGGCCGACGACACCGCCTCATCCTGGACCTGCTGTTCCAACACCACCTCAAACCGCACCGAGCGAGCCAGCACACGGAGTCCACCCAGGCAAACTACACGGTTATAGCAGTTATAGTAATTTGAGCGACGATCGAATGAATATGATGGGATATCCCCCTTCGTTCACAGCTCGAAGACCATCAAGCCGCCTTCGAGCCGAGGAGGACAAACATGACAGATCGAGCAGCGGAAAGCCTCGCTTCATCGGCATGGTCAGCGTTCCAATGTTTTCAGTGCCACGCAGCTCGGTATCAGAACAAGCTGGGACGCACACCTCGGCTTCACATGGCTCCGTCGGGGTGGGAAGGGGCTCAAGGGAGCCACGCCCTATGCCCGAGTTGAATTCGGCGTTGATGTATCTTGTGGACGATTTCGAATAGAATCGCAGTCTGTAATAATAATAACCCCACGAACAATATTTTATGCTTTCTAGCTTTTTTCTATCGTAAGACTCCAGTTCGTTAATATGGCCTCCCCGGAACGTTCAGGAGATTAGATCGTAAGCCGTTGAGTTAGTCCACGAAAGCCAGAATAGCCACATCACTATTATCATACGTTTTTCTCGACCAACCACTGTTTCTGAGATTCGTGTGCTTACCGAGTACGGCGTGTGATGTTAATTATTGGACCGCAATGTCAGCTACGGCGGCCTGATGTCATTTACCCCCAGCCGATGTGCTCAGCCACGTTTCGGTTTAAACCAAGAGAGCCGTAACTGGGCGGGGTAATCACATCATAATTCACACCCAATTGAGTAGGATATCGTCATGAATCTACTGAACTCGTGTCGACATACCAAGACGATATGCAATACGTATAATGGCTGGCCCTGTCCCTCCATACGCTCTTTTCGTGCTTGCCGAAGAAATCGATCTCGATGTGAGTTACCAGACCCAAATTGGCATCACACTACGGAATCGTCACTCATATTCTAGTATTTAAATCATGCATTGACTCGCGCCTGGAAAGGCAACGAGGAAGCAGGCTGGGAGCTGTACGTGGCAACCGATTCGTACGACGACGCGCCAAAGAAACTCGATAACGCGTATCCCGAGGGTACAAAGGCGCCGATGCAACATGGCCGTTTTCACTTTCCTGGGAAGACGCTCGAGTCGTGTGCGGACTGGTTGCGCGATGCGCCGGATGGCGTCGCGCTGAATCGTGAATATTTCACTGCTATGGACCAATTCTCGCGAGCGGATGACACGGTGCTCCTTTGCCGCGCTGCTCGAGGCCAGCAACCTACCAAGCCGGTTATTGAGTGTTTCCCCGAGAAGACCGACGATGCGGTAATTCAAATGCCTGTGTCTCTCGGTATCCGGTTTGATGAGGCGTTGCGACGGTATCAGGTTCGGCGGATGGTAGACGGGAAGCCGGATAGGAGCCAGGGCCATCCTTATTCTAAAGATGCAGCGTTGTGATATCTGCAGGACTTGCAAGGAGCCGAAATCCCAAAAATTGAAACACCCAAATTCTACTTAATTCAGCTGGCCCTTAAGATTGAAGCGAGCGACTGAACCAGCTGTAGGGTTTCGGCTATTTCTAATAGAGGCTTTTGGACCTTTGTCAGACGTCCATAATGGCAACTGGCGTTGGCGGCATCGGATCTCCCGCGACACGATAGATCTGTCCGTGTGCAAGTCTCAGCTTGGTATATTCCATCTCCCATGATACTTATGCGGATGAAGATGGGAGGCGAGGAAGAGGGCGTGCCATTCCAAAATAAAGTGTACCACGGTGCAGACTATGCCAGGCATAGGCAAGGGATTAATTGACACAAGCCAAAATCATTGGCTCTCCAGCGTTTGTGGAATTAATCATCGTTGTAAAAACACAAGGCAATCAATTGATAAGCCACTATTATACGGTTTGCAATTAAACTAATTTTGCATAATTCTCATTAATGCCACCATCCTTTTTGAAGCTGACTTTCTTGCGTATTCCTGCAGTTGTGGTAGGGACATAAATAAAGTATATTAATGTTTACCTACATCTCCCTACATCTCCTAGTCATACCAGAGATGAACTGATCACGACGCACGAAACATCGCCCTAGTTGCAAATCCCCTCCTCTAGAGCTTTGATTTGCAAAGCAAGCAGTCTGGAGTAGTAACGGCACAGGGCCAGATTCCCTCCGTGAAACCAGAAGCCAGGGTGGCCTGTACGCTGCCAAATGGTCCTCGTCTCGCCCTCTGCGTTGTAGCCCCAAACATCACCAACGGAGTCGGCTACCTCGTCCCCAAAGATCTGCCGGGTCTGGGTACGCATGTTGCCGTACCCTGTCGCGAAGACAATTTCGTCAGCTTCCAGCTCCGAGCCGTCAGCGAACTTCAATCCTCGTGGAAGAATCTCTTCAAGTTCTTGTCCCTGCTTGATCTTGATTTTGCCGTCGGCGATGAGTTGAGATGCACCGACATCGATGTAATAGCCTCCCCCACGTTGCATGTACTTGATAAACAGACCAGCATCATCGGGGCCATTGTCAACCTTGAAGCCAACCTCCTTGAGGCCCCGGAGAATGTTGTCATCCCATTGGTTTTGTAGGGCTGTGACACCGACTTGCACAGCCTTCAAGACCGGGACCGGAAGGCTATGAAATAGAAGGTCCGCGTCATCAACCTCCGGTCCACCCTCTGCGTATAGGGGCTTTAGTCCGTCGGTAATGGACTTGGATGTAATCACGCAGGTAGTAGATCGTTGTACCATGGTTACATGATATCCATTCTCCAGGAAATCCTGGGAAATGTCGTGTGCAGAGTTGCAGCAGCCGACGACGACAGCTCTCTTACCCTTACTATTATGTTTTGCGCCACCAAACTCTGACGAGTGACAGATTCGGTCGCCTTGGAAAACGTCAAGCCCTTTAATATCGGGCATATACATTTTTCCCGAATGGCCAGTAGCTTGAATGATGTGCCGTGGATGAAGGGTTCTGGTCTCGACACCAGAATCAAGCCGCCGCTTGACCGTAACTGTCCAATTCTTTGCTTCAGGGTTCCATTTGCTTGTGTCAATGTCCGCTCCAGTCCACACGTTGAGCTCCAGGAGAGTGGCATAAGCCTCGAAAAAGTCTGCAAGCTTATCTTTGGGTGTAAAGATGGGCCACTGTGGAGGGAATTTGAGGTAGGGAAGATGATCAAACCATACTGGGTCGTGGAGAACAAGTTGATGGTACCGCTTCCTCCAGTTATCTCCGACCCGCTGGCATTTGTCGATGATCAACGCGTTTACACCAAGCGCTTTCAGTCGAGCTGCGATGGTAAGGCCGGCTTGCCCAGCACCTGGTTGCGTGGTAAAGAGTATTAGCGACAGAGCAGTCGAGGAAATCTGTGACAAAGATCTCACCTAGGATCAACACAACAGGATTGCTCCCATCTTCGTACTCCGCGTCCGCTTTTCTGCCTTCAGCCCAATTCTTCCTTCCAGGCACGCCACCATGCTGCACGCCCTGCGGTCTACGATGGGAAATGTTCTCTTCGTGGCCATGGAGTTGCTGAAGAGTGGTGTAGAGAGTGAAGATCGACCAAGTACCCGGGGAATCTTGGATGAGACGCGCCACACCCTTTCCAGTGCCGACGGTAGATTCAAAGGTGAAACTAAAGACGAGAATTGGCACCTCTGCACCTGCGTCCAAAAATCCACTTTGAGGCACACGAGCTGGGGATGTTGTATCAAGCGTAATGGATTTCAGAACCGGGCCGTTCTCGGTGGCAAATGAGCTCTGCAAATAGTCCTGCACGCCTTGGCGCCCACTGACAGTTCGGAACGCCCACGAGAGGGCCAGGTGATCTCTCCAGAACCCATCTGTGGCGAAGAGAGACGACAAGACGGCGGAGTCACGGCTGGCTAGACCCTTGTTGAATTGCGTGATGATCGCTTCTGCCAGCTCCCTGATGCCAGACTCGGCTGGCCCTGCTGTTGCGGGGAATTTAGCAATCGGGATGTTGACGGATCCCGGAACGGGCTGCATGTGGGACGGAAGCTGATGCTTATCGTCGATGGCCATGATGAATGCTTCTTAAGGGCGATTTTCGGTGTGTAGACAATATTTGGGTAATGATTATCCTGATCATTCAGCGAGCGGCTTTTCGCACATCTATATATGGCTGCGAACCCCGCAAACCTTGAACCGCCACAGGTGTTCAAGAGGCGGGGAAAGGCAATGAGGCTAACGAAGTCAGTCTGTGATCGTCCCGCATTCAACTGCATGCGGGGAGCTGGGTTAGGACCGGTGAAGGGCGCCAAGGGCCGTCACATGCTGGCTGCGGAGATGCACAGTTTGCACACTGGAAACACGTAGCCCGGCAGCTGCATTTGAGGTTTCAAGCTGGCGCGGGCTTTTGCTTTCCATTGGCTAAGTTTCTAAAAAGTGTTGAGTGTAGTCGACCGGTGTGCGGACACTGCAGGATATTTGCTTCTTCTTGTGCTTGTCTTGTTTGGGCCACAGCAGGGTTTCCGATGTGTCACATACACTAACTGAAGTCGTGTTCAGATCTATACGAAATCCAACGAGTGGGTGTACGACACGGGGCACTGCGTGCATGTGGTGCTCTGCCGTAAGGAGTAAAAGCTCGCGGTGCTGCGTAAGGCAAAGGTGTGACAAGTGCTACTTGTGGTTCTCCATTGCGAAACATAGAAGCGCCAGGTCGCGGATGGGAAAGCGAGCCCCCAATAGAATTTGTGCTTAACCCCTTTTGCCGATAGCCAAACTGTGCCCAGTTTGGCCATTTGGTGATGGCTGTTGTAAAACCGGGAAGTAGCCTTGAGGCCGGGTCCCCGACTATGGGAATACGTATAGCGTTGGATTTAATTAATTCTGACACTGTAAAATTTTGGTATCATCATAATTGTCGGAATATTTTATTGAGTAAGAAACTTGCCGTATTTACAGAGGAGATTGCCATGTTGGCAGATACTGGGTTTCAAATACACCTCAAAATGTGGGCGTGAAGATTTGAGTTGCCTCTCCACCCGTCCACAATAAGGTTGGTGAATCCAACGTTATTTATGTATAATGAATAGCAAACGCATAAATAGACAACGGAGTCAGGCGTGAGCTGAGTTGGAATGTCCGATTTTGATCAACATTTGGCCTACCCTACTCGGTGCGATGACTTTCAATACTGGCAAGTCTAGGCACATCACGGCCGCGAAAACACCGAATAGCTATCGTTTCCGATCAGTACGTACAATGCCCTCGATGAATAAATTGTGGCGTGGATTAAAATCGCACGTACTTTTCTACAACCAGTTCTAAGAAATCTTCATTGTCACATACTAGGCGGGCTTATTCATGCCTTGGCATTTAGGCAAATGCTAGAGCCATGTACCATTTTGTGGCTGGCGGCATGTGACCTTTCTCTAGTTCCGTCTGCAAGCGGGCGCTGTGAGGTTAGCTTTTCTCTTCCATCCTCCATCCGATTCAATGGATACAACGGCGCGCTGAAGATGGCGGACCCGATAACGCTTCTCAGCACAGCTGGCGATGTTGCAAACATCATCGACGCCCTCGGGAAGACAATCAACACAATCGGAGAGCTTCAGAGCCAATTCCAGGATGCAGACCCAGCCGTGCTCAATCTGGAAAGCCAGCTCGTCGCTCTCAATGCCGCGCTCAACAACATTAATGTCTGGGCAGAATCAACTCTCGAGGACCCCCACCATCAGTTAGTGATGGATCTGGACCGCTGCGTGGTCTGCTGCCGAATGTTGATCAACAAGATCGATGTCGAGGTGGCTTCGTTCCAGATGACAGCGGGAAACGAACTTGATGTCGCGAGCAAGTTTCGGCTGCTATTCAATGGGAAAGATTTCGAGAATATTCAACGCATGATTATCCAACAGACGGAAGCATTCATGCTTCTGCTTACGGCGTGCAACACGTAAGTGATACTATACTATCGCACGGTACCGGTGTATGGCGTATCTGACTCGTCTTAGGACCACAACATCAGATCAAAAAAGGATTCTTGAGCAGCCACAGGCTCGAAGTATCTTCACCAAGATGGAAAGCGACCGCGAGTCGCTGAACGTGGTCCAAAATGTAGACTCTCCGATGACGTCGGATACTGCCGCCTCGATAAACTCCCCGACATGGTCGATGCAGTTCCCATTCAACACGAATTTCATCTCACGCATGTACCAAGGATGGGTTACGGGACCAGTCGAAACGAATCTTCAAGAGAAACAGAGCGAGACACCTTCCCCACCCCGGCCATCTCCCCGACCTTGGAGCATTACGGAACTTGAATCGAACAAAAGGTCACAGGCGATTGATAGGTTGCTTGAAGAAGATGCGACGAGGCAACGCAGCGAATGCCAAGTCCTGTTGCTTGGGTCTGAGTCAAGACGAGACATTCTGGAGATGATGAAGCTAACTCATCTAAAGGGTCGCTCCGAGGATGAGCTACACCATGACAGGTTGACAGTTCTCAAGCATATCTGCGACTCTGCAAAGGCGCTGGTCAATGCGATGCGACAATTGGATGTCGCTTCAGAATCTGACAAAATTTGGGAGGACGCCGACTTCATAGTGACCTATGTTTACGATTCAAGCTCGACATCCACCGGGCTGGACCCAAGATTTAGGGTTGCCATCGAGAATATTCTAGAAAGCCCATACTACCAAGAACTCATGGGTAGATGCACTGAATTCTACCTTCCACACGCCGCAGAATAGTTTGTTCTCATTGCCCTTTCATTGATCGTTAGGTAAGGCTGATAAGAGACACAGCTTCTTTTCTGAAATGGCCAGAATAGCATTGCCCAACTACCTTCCGACTGAGATCGATCTCCTTCGGGCCAGAAACAAAACCAACGGCATATCTGAAACCTGGTTACAGACGGGCCAGCTCAGCATCTGTATGATCGACGTCGGGGGGCAAAGGGGTGAGAGAAAGAAGTGGATCCAATGCTTTGAGAACATTACGTCTATCATCTTCGTCGTCGACTTAGATTCATACGACGAGACGTTGTTGGACGAGACATTGTTGGACGAGACATTGTTGGACGAGACGTCGCAAAACAGAATGATGGAGTCCCTCGCCCTATTCGAGACGGTTGTTAACTCGCCGTCGTTCTCGAGGACGTCGATTATCTTGCTTCTCAACAATACGGCGGAGTTTGAGCAAAAGCTAGCAAAGGCCCCTTTGAACAACTACTTCCCAGAGTACAGCGGTGGAAATGACATGAACGGGGCGGCAAAGTACCTTCTTTGGCGATTCAACCAAGTTAATCGAGCTCAGCTTGCTCTTTATCCACATCTGGTGGATCCTGGTACCACATCAGCTACACCATTGGTACTTGCAGCTATTAAGGAGACAATCCTGAACAACGGATTACGACATTAGTTAGGTTAGCTCTAGAGGGCCTTGTTTACACGACCTAGGCCGTTATCTACACCTGGATCACCAAGATTCTGTCACTGATTGGAGATGATGCGGTAAGAGATGTAGCCCTTTATTGGATGAATGGCAGGCGGTTGGAAATATCTTCAATGACACTGGCTCTATTTAGCTGCTTCATCCTTAGACCGGATTGAAACATGGACAGTAACATGTGAATGTATGCTCCTCTTTCGTTCCCGGCTAGGACGAAGTCACAGGTGAGCCAAGGCTATTTTACCTAAATTGGTCAGCCAGCATCCCGATCATCATAGCGTAGCCCGCCTTCGTAGTGGTGATTACTAGTTATCATCGCCGTGACCCCCTCATTTCGGCGTTATATCTACACGTTTTTTATTGGTGCATGATCTAACATACCGAGGTCGAAATGGTGCAATTCGGGTAAAAATGGCCGGGTAATAAGTAGGCGGGGCACACATTGGGCCTTCGGCACTTTGCTCAGTATGAGTCTAGCCTACGTCATTGGTTCACTGGCCTCGGGTGCAACATCACGCCCTTTGACCGACATTGAATGGACCCATATTGATACAGGTAGATTTGTAATCTAGCATTGATTAAGCTTTGTAATTGCCGAGAATGATGTATCAATTAAGTATACATGATTCCTATTTAAATGCGGAATGATGAATTCATCAGTACTTCCCTCTTGCATCGTTCTTTCACCGCCATATATTTGAGCCTGAACTATCTGCCACCGGCACCTACATCTCACCATGTCTGATGGTATTCGGCCCTTCAAGATCAATGTGCCACAATCGGCGATTGATACTCTAAAAGAAAAGCTCGCATTGGCGACGTTTCCGGATGAAGTAGATTTCTCAGACGACTGGAATTATGGTGTTCCGCGAAGCGACATAAAACGGTTGGCAGAGTACTGGAAAGATGGCTTTGACTGGCGGGCGCAAGAAGAAAAGTTGAACCAATTCCCGCAGTTCACGACTGGCGTTGCCGTGGACGGCTTTGGTGACCATGAAATCCATTTCTTGCACCAGAAAAGCAGCAAGCCCGACAGCATACCACTTCTGTTCTGTCATGGCTGTGAGTATTCGTTGCCCAGTTCGCCGAAGTAGTGCTGAACCTTTTTCCACAGGGCCAGGGAGCTTTCTCGAAGCCCTCAAAATCCTTCCCCTACTCACAGAATCCCAAGATGGGCCTTCGTTCCATGTTGTAGCCCCGTCATTGCCCAATTTTGGGTTCTCGGAGGGTGTAAAAAAGAAAGGTTTCAGTATCCCTCAGTACGCGGAATCGTTACACAAGCTGATGGCAAAGCTTGGGTATACTAAATATGGTGTGTAATCCAAAGTCAAGACATATTAACGTCTGGTATCTAATGTCGTCCAGTTACCCAAGGCGGAGACTGGGGCTTCATCATCACTCGCCTCTTGGGCGTGAAATACCCCGAGAGCTGTCTAGCTTCACATCTGAATTTTGTCCGCGTCACAGCGCCACCATCGCTTTCTAAATCACCACTGCAGTACATCAAGCATGCTCTCCTACCATACACTGATTATGAGAAGGCTGGACTGGCTCGATCAACTTGGTTTCGACATCAGGGTTTTGGGTATAACTTGGAACAAAGCACTAAGCCCTCCACCCTAGGATTCGCTCTATCCGATTCTCCCGTCGCTGTCTTGGCATGGATTTATGAGAAGCTCCATGACTGGACTGATAATTATCCATGGACTGATGACGAAATTTTGACATGGATTTCTGTCTATCAGTTTTCCACAGCCGGGCCTGAGGCAAGCATTCGGATTTACTACGAAGCTACTCATGCGGAGGTTGAGGAAGTGGCGAAGGGAGTAGTCTACGTCCCTGGCGTACCAATAGGACTCTCTTACTTCCCCAAGGACTTGGTTGTGCCACCCAAGACATGGGGGAGAACGTTAGGGCCGGTTGTTTTCGAACAAAGCCATCCAGATGGTGGTCACTTTGCGGCACATGAGAGACCAAAGGAGTTGGTTGATGATCTGAGGAGAATGTTTGGAAAAGGCGGCGGCGCTCACGCAGTTGTTGCAAAGGCTCAGTCCAAGCTATAACCTTGCACGATGGGCTCGTGCTATGATGGAATGGCCGTATACACGGTCGGTGCAGCAATCTTGGTAAACGACACGAATGATTTTACATGCTATGGAAACAAAATTGAAGCTAGTACGCTATAAGACTTGTAGGGGACTAGGCAGCAAACTTGGAGCCGAAGCTAGGAATTCCATAAAACACGCGACTGTTTCTCTCTAAATGAATGACCTAACCTTTCGTGATATTGTGTTTCAAACTGGGTGATTTATGCAATCAGTAATTTGCAGCTGCCTCACACAGTATAGTCCATACCTATGGGGTACAGATTCGGGTTTCGGAGAACGCCATAAAAGTCGTAAGCTGCATCCACATTTCTTCACAGTGAAGCCCACCGCTCAGTCCCGAGATCTAGTTCAAGTTTTATAACCCTCTGAGGATCAAATACTTCTGGTGCCTTGTCTTGGGTGAGGATACACCCTTGAAGACGGCTGCATACTACACCGACCCATTTTTCGCCGAATGCCGCGCCTATGGTCGAATGAAAGAGGCCACAAGAAAGAAAGCCTGAAAATCACAGATTGCAGTCCCTTGCCACGGCTTCATCTTCTTAAGAGAGAACGATGAACGAACTCTGAGCAATCTTGGGGTCGATTTTGGAATCTACGATGTTGACATCGACTTTCAACAAACAACAAAGGGGGGATGCCGAGTCCGAGCTATCGTGAAGGATTTTGCACCTCAGGGTCCCGGTGTTGATAGGAAACGTATAGGGAAGATCCTCAGAGGAATCAGGGCGCTAAACAAACATGAGATTTACAACATGGATATTCATTTGGACAACTTCAGAAACGGGCAACTTGTCGACTTTGGCTCCTCTTGGACTGAAACTCATGCTCTGCTTGATGCCCATCACGACCGAGCTGCCAGAGAGTCCAAGTTCGCAGACCTGGTAAGGTTTGACGAGATGGTCGAGGAAGAGGAAACTGAGACTGATGTGCGCGGAATGCCTAATTCGCGATATTGCAAGAAGCTATGATCGTGGGAGTAATAGTGGAGTTTTACTCGGCATGTTGTGATTTAGGATTACAAAATAACCCATTTCACGTCCATCAAAGAAGAACTTCCTTTAACCCGAAAATTCACGTCGGATTGATACGTGCAAATCATTTGCGACCACCCTAAAATAAAAGAGGATACACTATGCAGAAGGTATCTTCTTATAAACAAGGCAATAGCACAACAAGTAGTATCTATGCGAGTCGCAGAATCACTTAAACCCAAATATAAGGTCCAGTCCAGTAAGAACGGAGACACTTAGCAACTGCCATGAGGCATTATCTCACCCGTGGGGATCTCTTGAACCTCCTTGGTCTGCGGTGCTTTTCTCCACCAGGCTCGCACAACCAACTGGCGTTCAAGGAAGACCATACCAATAGCAACAGTCAAAAGTGTGATGGGAAGAGTTGAAGAGATAAAGGGTACCCATGATCGATCGCTGGTATGGAAAATTCCCGCGCTGAAGATGCTCTGGGGAAGATTTGATAGTTAGTCATGTTATACCAATCTTTGTGGGCGCAGTTTTTATGGAAAGGAAGACAACCATATTTGGTCCTAGGAAATACACTCACAGAAATAAGACTTGCAGGCGCGAAAACCAATGCCAAAATTGCAATCAAGCTGGTTTGGGAAGTCTCTTGATGCGCAACCATGTTGTCGATCTGCACGAGTCAGTACACCTTCAAGCCCTCCGAGAGTGGAAAACAATCCATACCAGAGATATTTGTACTCCAACTCGCTCTCTTAGACACCCAATCTGGGCCTTTCGACTAGTTGCGTGCGCAAGTTCATAGTCAATGTCATCCCGAATGGCTTGCCACGTCCCGTCCCCTGTGTTCGCTTTGAGCCACTGCCGTACCTCATCTTTAACAGACAGCTGTTGAAAGAATTCCCAAGCCGCAACTTCAAATTCAACGGCATGATTCACAAACATAAGGTTGTTCTGGCATAGATGCAGAATACTCATCACGCTGTAGAAATCATGTGGCCACCTGACCAACTTCTCGCCTGGATCTTCCCATGACGATGCGCGGGTCTGTATCTCAGCACCGAGAACATACTCGTCCAAATCTTCCCGCTTCAATTCCGAGGTGAAGCCACATTCATTCAAAATAGTCACGATTAGAGCGAGGGGATTTTGCTTCACGAGCTTGGACGCTGATCCCGAGCCATCCACTGCCTTGATGATGCGGTTGAGGTCGTCGGGGGTGGCATCGAACAAGAGACAAGTTGTCCTGGATGAGACCAAGCAGATTCGGATGGCGCAAAATATCTCGCGCACGGGTGTCTTTGGGGAAGAAAACAAAATGACTAAGAATGTCGGCTTTAGAATGCGAGCCTCTACATTCATTGGATGAACATTTGATACGTACGCAAAGACTTTTTATCGTCACGATGCTCAATGAATCGAGCAAAAACTCCATGGATAGACTTGATCGTCTTTTCAACCTTGTCGGGGAACTCGAAGGTCTGGATAATATTTTGGAATAGAATCTTGTCCAGACTGAGGCCAAGCAAAGTTCCGTTGCCAGTCCCAGCACTAAGTTTATTAGCTTGTGGTCCTCAACACATGGAATGAGGAGGGAAGCGCTTTACATAAACACCAACGCTTGTGGGTTGCTAGACACCTCTTTCGCAGACAAATCCTTCGTCAACACCCTCTTGGGAATGGTCTGCGTTACCCGTCAGAGCCAGACATCGTAAGCCATGGAATATCATTTTAAAATGTGCCTACTTGTAAAAACTTCAATGTTCCATCACGGTTGTGCCATTGGCCTTGAGGAGACTCGGCATTGTTTCCACCTGCTTGAGTCGTTTATTATCAGCTCGTGGTTCCAAATCTGATGAAGGGGTATCAATATTTAATGCCCTGCAGGCAGCACGCACAAGTCGAAAGGCAGTAGAGCTTGGCCGGCTTTTCAAGGTCAAATTCAATCTCCTTTTCTACTGATAAAGAGCCCGGACTCTGAAGAGCCCGATTGGTGACGGTGATACTTGGTTTTGACATAGTATGAGGCTCAGGCAGTTATAAATACTGACGAAGGCTACACGGTGGAAAGTAACCATTTACCACAATTCATGCTCAAGATTGTTGTGGATAACTTTGACAATGATTGAATGGTCATAATGAGAAGAACTGCGCAGTGAGTGAAGATTTAATTTATTTTCCATGGTGTTGATAAGCGACAGAAATTGAGCGACTGGCTACGTGGGAGAGGGCTGGCGGTGCCACGTAATGGCTTGTCATAGGGTAAAGGCTGCTTTGTGGCTGCAAGATACGGTAGACCCCCACCTTACACATTAGCCGGATAGCATGTGGCGCCCGCAAGTGAAATAGCCCTTTTCTATCGTGTCTGAAGAAAGCCCATCTTCAGATATATAGAGCCTGCTAATGAAACACCAAGTTCATCCCATTTAGGCCGTAAGCCTGGAGACGGAAGGACTCAACTGAGGACTTGGGACACGTCAATATGAAACCAGCCTATTGTATGAATTACTGCATCTTGACATAGGTGCGTTGTTAAGAGTGTACACCAATTGTTTGCAACCACTGAATTACCTTCATATATCTGATAATATCCATAGATAAATGAACCCAATTTGCATCTGCTGTGTTTTCATTGTGGGTGTCATAAGTGCTAAGACTTACATTCGAGTTAATTTCCATTCTTTTTGATCTAGCAAATTTATCGTATAGCTATTGTGACAATTCTACCATAATTAAACAGATGTTCAAGAGAATCGGAAGACCTTCGCAGCCGTAGACTCAGATGTAACTTGAGGATATTCCCATTTTATCCGGTCCTTGGTCTATATTGATTGTACAGTTTATCATGCCAACGTGCCACTAAACCACCCAAGTTGCTCGTCGTGACCTTAATTGGACCAACTCAACATCGCTAGCATTGCTCCTTCTCCCTTCGCCCACACGCTCATCCTCAAACCCATTACATTCGATAGTCCCATGTTGTAAATTCTGACGAACAGAATGCTTATTTTTTGACCCACCACCCGGTTCTCCCATTGTCAGAGATATTACTTGCCTATCGGACTTTTCTCCGGTGCCCTCGTTTGGCTTACTAAAATAGGGCCTTAAAGACGGTAAGCAGGCAATGATAACGCTAATATTACAATCAACATTGGTCCAGAGTACTACAACAGTCAGCTCATCCATTCACAAGACCTTTTTTCTAAAGTCCCAAAGGATTGCAACACTCACTAACTAAGGTAATTGGAGTCGCGGCCCGGACTAGTGATAATTGGATGGTGACAAAACGTAGCATGTCAAACCCAATATCAATAATCCCAAGGAGGAATGTGCAATACACTCCAAGCTTTAGTGTCCTCCTCATATTCAACCCAGGTATAATAAACCACGGTAGGGCAAATACTATTCATATTAGCCTTCTGTTGAAAGGTAGCACGTTCTATCCTTGGAGCTTACCAAGGAGATTGCCTAAGAAATTAAAAGCGCTGGTGGCGTGGAACACTATTTGGAACCGTCCAACGGGGCATGTTGATATAGGTTTTAGGTCCCTATATTTTGAATGCATTAGTATGATGCAAGCGTTCTGCCAGAGTTTTCTTACCAATATGTGCTAATGGGGACGCAAATTGAAAGTAACAAAATGATGCTCATGATATAGGCAAGTACAACATAGACAATAGTTGCCCACAAGAATATCCTCCTTTTCTGCATAAACTCTGGGAATGTTTGCAGGTACATGGAAAGGAGTGCTGCTTTTGACAGTGCACATGTCGTCCAAAAGGCAATTTGTGTTAACCACATGGTCTGTCATAAGCTTGTTAGCCACTATCGAATTCTTACAGATCTTGTCGCACCTCGACACGAGGTACTCACCTTGAAAACCGCCTTAAATGCTTCCCGATCTCCAGGAAAGTTCTCTTGATTCAATAAGACGTCTGGTTGAAGGGCCCCTAGATGCATAAGGATAAAGGACGTGCTTGTAGTAACGACGCCGGAAACCCATGCCGCGCATATAAGCATGTCGCTGACTAGCAACCCTCGACGTTGGATTCTGATACGGAGGTAGAATCTGGCAATGATAGCTGCGGCCGCAATGGCAAGGAGAAGGAATCCTATAGCCTGGGACAAATCAGAATATGATGGACGAGGGAACCAGGAAGTGGCTAGATCGGATGTGGCAAACATTAAGCTCTACCGCCCCTGGGCCACGTTGAGCCATGGCTGCAGGAAAGGGTTGAGATGCACGAAGCAGCTAGTTTATGGAACAAGAAATGGGTTCATCTGTGACCAACGGGTCTGCGCAGGGTGTCGTGCAGTGATCGGTCGGCACTGGTGTGGTGAGGGCGGTGGTGAGGAGACGATGATGGGATAGTGCGGCCAGGGAGGACACTAGAATAGCCTCAAGAATGTGAATTCCTGAGGATCGCATCTAAATGTGCCCATGTACCTTGCTTGCGTTAGCCAGACGGTCGGGACTTGGAGTGGCTTGACTAAGTTTCTTTTAAGAGGGGTGGGTTCATTCGTTCTAGGCCCTCTTCGAATGCAAGGTGTCAGTGCAACACTGCTGGGCTTGGTGGCGATGACCGAAAAAATGACACGTTACACACATTGTGTCATATGAAGAAACATGATGATCCAGACATCAGCATATCTGGTTGAGTTCCGAGGGTGCAGTTTGCGCAACTCTCAACATGGCCTCATTGCGTTGGGTATATGATGTACTCAGCGATGGAAGTGGGGATCAGAGTCATGAAAATGTCTTTATTTTCCCCTGCAATGATAGTCTTGGATTTATTCTTAAAGATGTAGACGATGACAGCAATGCAGGCAGGGTCCCGGACCTTCCGGATAGCTCCGCTAGTCCATGAAGCTGACAGAGCTAAGGCTACTAACACAGCATTTGAGTTGAGAGCTGTAAGAGCTAAGAGTTTAATGGCTAGACCTGGCTTTAAACTCTAGCCGCAAGGTCCCTCTGACGTCTCTGTGATGAAGGCAAACCAAGATCCCAATGCGACAGTACACCAAGCTTAGCGTTGGACTGGGTATAGAAGTAGGGAGTTGCTTCTATTGATGGAACAAGTGGTATTCAGGTACAAATAATGATCTAAGGTAGTGACTACCCTTGTATCACTCTCTCATACTCCTCGTCGCCGAGAAAATCTCGCTCAAACGTTTGTTCAGCTACGGATAAAGTCCGCTTGAACTCTCTTCGTGTTCCTTCTGCTGACGTCCCGGCCTCATCGTTCTCTTGACCAGTCTCACGAACTCTTTTCCGCCGCGGGTCTTCCCTCTCATCCAAGGGATCTTGTTTCCTTTTTGGGCTGGGTATACGGGCTGTCGTCCTTGCATCGTGCGCCTTTTGTTCCAAGTTTCCTCCCGCACCGGGTCTGAGCTCTGGCCGAGAGAGCCAAAGCGACTTCTGGGGGTTTGTGGTTGCTTGGGAACTGATTGATCTTATTAGCTTGTTTTCATCGGCTCCTTGGTCTTTATGAGATTCGTCGTCGTCATCGTCGATAACAATGTATTCCGGCTGACTCTCCGTCTTGGTCGTATCCAAAACGGTCAAGTGAGGAGTCTCCTTCTTGGTCGTATCCAGCACGGCCAAGTGAGGAGCCTCAGTTGCTTCTCTCCATGTATGGCGTCGGTACGGTACGTCGGTGTCGAATTCAAACTTGGCCAGTCCATTAAATAACCTCACTCCGTCTGTAAGAACTTCCCATTTTGTTTTTTTCTTCGACTGTCCCGTGGTTCGCTCAGCCTGGCCCAAAGAGTTGAATAATCCATGCGTGGATTGTCGGTGTTCTGCATTTCGTAGATGCGTGACAAACTGGTCGATCTTTGTAGTGATGGTCTTGTCACTGCTCTCGATTCCTTTCAAATTCCATCCTCTATCCCAACCAGGTCTGTTGTCGAATCTCTTTACACGCATGTGCCAACTTGGTCGACGTAGTATTTCAAGGGGCAGCAAGCCGCCTGTAACAATGGAGGGATCCATAACAAATATGCATATATCTGTCTTTCGTGTAGCCCTGTCGGGTTGCTCGGACAAGGCAAAGATAAGACCTTGGTTGCGTAAACTTGGAATCAAGTTGATCCAGTGCCACACGTCCTCTGACAGCATCTCGGGACGTTTGGATAACTCTTGGGGTGGCGCCAACTCGTCCAATCTAGTCGACAGCCGAAATATGGGAGACGTTGGCTCGTTTCGACCGACCCGATGTTTCAAATAGAGAGCATAAACAAACTCACGTGCCTTCGAACGTGGTCCAACCTTGACCACCATCTCCCATTGGGGTCTGTTCCTATTACTTAGCTGCTCTGAAGGCAACGGCTTCCACACCCATGAAGTACTTGAGCAGTTCGCAATAGTCGAAAAGTGCCCAGTATAAATGCACAATCGTGACGCACACGCGGCCAGATTATCTGCGGCAGACCGTTTTAAAACCTCTCGGAACGAAGACATTGACGTAACCAAGGGGATGCGCGACGATGCCTGGCTGAGTGGGCGTTTTACGTCCGCAATCTTGAATAGCCTGTCTATGACAGTGTCTGCAATGGCCAGATAACTCAACTCCCTTGTTTGCTCCCAGTCTGGCGTGAAATACGACACTGCAGTGGCGACGACAAGGAAGATCGCATCCGGGGCAATCATATCAGCTCCGTGACGATCCACATCTGTCCAGGAGACCTCAAGATCATCGAGCATGTCTCGTCTCATTCTGCAGGATTCTTCGAGGCTTTCAAGAAGAGACTTTGCAAGTTTCTTTGCTGCATCGTTGGACGGGGCTGAATAAATCAGTTGTCTGAAATTTTCCTCGGTGACATACAAGCCAATGAACCGTGTTCGGATAAAACGGGCATCGCGAAATACACCGTGTTGGCTGTCAAACGCGCGAAGCAGGTCCCCAGCGGCTGATTGAGGCTCGACCAGGTCTACTTCATCACCTTCGTCGTCGGCAACCACCCAATCTTGAACATCTTCTGCCAATGAGAAAATATCCGAATCATACGCCAGGCTCTTAGAATCGTGAAGCGCAAGCTTTTTCAAACTTCGGGCTACACCTTCGCGGTAGATATCCCGAGCCCAGTCCACTATGTAGTCGATAATGAGGAGGAGCTGTAGTGCATTCTCTGGAGAGTCAAGGCCGCCTTCCCAGAGTCTCACGACTCTCTAAAAACAATCAGTAACCGTAAATGAGAGTAGTGACAACAGCAATCACTCACATAACACTTTTTTTCGCCTTCAATCTCAATGTATGCAGCCCATACTCTCCACTGTTCACCTTTATAGGAGAGAAACCACACAAGTGGACCACCGTCCCACTCGGTGCCCTCACCAGCAGCTTGAGCCAGCTCTTCTTGGAGAGACAACAGCTCTCGGATGGCGAAAGCAGTTTGAACTTGTATATCGGTGAATGAATCTGCGCCTTTTTCGGATTTTGCCTCTATGATGAGAAACGGATAAACTATCGGATCTCCGTCGACTTTGAAGGGGCTACTCCTCAGCCCATCCGTGGTCGAATTAGCCTTTGAAGCAATTGGGTTTTCCTCTGCATTGAGTAATAGACGTTCGATTCTACTGGTGACGCGAAGCCCATACACTCTGTCCGGACGGTCCTCACGGCTTGGGAGGTCGCGTTGCAGTTCGGGTGGATAGACAATTCCCTCGTCTACTCTATCATCGAAGAGAGGGTTTATTCCCTGGTCACGACTACGTCTAGAGTCAGCAATATCCAACGCGGAAGCCAAGGTCATTTTCAACTTACACACTATCAATGTAGCCGTTTGGGTCGCATTTACATGGTTGGCGCCTCATTTGACGAGCGCCAAGAGAGTTCGTCGATGTTTCGTCTTGGGAGTCGCTGGAGACAACTTCTTGCTCAGATCGCCAAAGCCTACCTCGACATTTTTGACTACACAGTCAATAAAGCAATCCAAGATGCATCGTCTTGTGTTAAACTGTCGACTCACCATGCAACCTCGACGGTCAATCGTGCCATGATCTCGGGCTCTAAGGCTAAACGCCAGCCACCCTCATTCTTCCGCCCTTCGAGACATAGCTTTGCAATATCCGCGACGCGACTCGCTCGGCGCTGAACCTGTTCCCTCCAGGGATGATGGTGCACATCCGCGCTGATGCTGTCGCGATAGTGCTCAAAGTCGATTTTGCCAAGTTGGCGGATGTGCTGGAAAATAGGATCGCAGTTGCTCGGCCAGCGAGGGTTACGGATGGAGTCAATTGGGCCGTCGAAACAAATGTTGTATTTCTTCATCAGTTGGCGCTGGATCGGCCTCTGACTGGATACCATGGCGAAAGAAGTGGTTGTATGCCATGTGTTGTGTCGCGGAGAGATTAAAAACGCGTCGTCCCACACGATAATATTTGTGGCCAGTTGGCATTCAACATAGCCTGGCTTGTTTTATTTGGCGCCGGCTCGCATCCCTGCTCGTTTCTTATCACCCCGCATTTCTCACTTGGCCGCGACCAGCCTCCTCTAAGGCCTGAAAGCGACGACGTAGCCAATTGCAACTGAAATGAAACGATCCGACGCACTCGACTTATGGCATTAATGGCCCAGATAGTAAAGAAGCCGCCAGGGGGTATATTTCAAGGATTTCTATTAGCGTCGAGAGTCAATTGAGTTGCCAGTACGGAGTACATGCCCAGGGGTTCGAAATCCGTCGCTGCGAATGGACATCTCACCTCCCCGCCACCATCTCAACTACAGGGCTGAATAATCCAAACCTACGCTATTCGCCAAGGCTAAAGAATGAAAGCGCTGGAAGAGTAAATAAAACGAGAGAAAAATTCACTGGCATAGCCCAACCAAGCTCGTCGCTCACTCTGAACACACGAGCCACCGCAAAGCTAACCCAAGTGGAATCGCAGCAATGGCCCAATTGGCAAGCGTCACCTAACAGTACGAACAGAAAGCCCCGAGATGACACTTTCCCGCCAGCTCCAAAGTCCAGCCCAAGTCGCTCCTGGGCCAGCAACGACTTGGCCAAGGAGTATGCTCAAACAGGCCGTAAATGCGTCGCGGGTTGTCGTGTATCCCGAACGTCGCAGGTCCCAAACGGCATACAAGTTGTGAATCGCAATAGTAGCTGCAGTTAACGCGGCGTCGCTTCTCCAGAAGGACTTGAACACCCCCAGAGCTCCGTCGCTCTCCACACGAGAGACACCTGCAGTAAACATCTTCAGGTGGAAGTAACCATATGATAGTGCTGCCAAATGCGCAGTGGCTTGGATGGCAAAGGCAAAGCCATATGCGAACTGTAGAATCGGGACATCCGAGATTGTATAACGGTCGAGGTAAGACTTTTTGCGATTATGTTGGCAAAATCCGAATGCAGAAGAGAGTGCAGTCATTAAAACCGGAAGCAGTAAAGGTGATATCTGCGACAAACCCGCCCACATCCACGCGTTGAGGTTCTCGAGATTGACTAGTGGCGCCAGCATCATGAGCGTTGGAAAAACATAACCGAAAGCCAATGCTAGCACCAGAGATTTGCCCACTTTGTGTTCGACAAAGCGGCCCGCAGTCGCATCAAACGGCAGAGACACAGTTAGAATAGCAAGTAGCGGAAGTGCTCGACATATGCCGAAGACTTGCAGGCCAACCGTGTAAGGAAACGAGAAAGCGGATGGCGTGCCCTCGTTACCAGCTCTATATCCCTCAATTGTGTATGTCAATAAGGGCGAAATTGACTGGGATAGAAGGTAGATCAATGGCAGCACGGAAGTCGCGTCAGACTTGAGCAGCGGATGACGCATCGAAGACGCAAGTGTGTCGACGGTCCCGCGAATTCCGGGCCCGGTAGTCTTGAGAGATTCCATGTCTTCACAACCTGCTGCCTCACAAGATGGTACTGTTCTTGTATGAAATGACATCCAAAACAGGAGACCCATCACCACATTGTACAGCAGTCGAACGAGGGCCGCTCGCCTACTTGTGAGAGGCTTTGCGGGAAGTTCATGATGGTATGGTACCGCACGTGGCCGAAAAGGAATAGGGAGCTTGTTCACACGCGAACCAGCAAGAGTTCTCCCGCCCAGTATTCGCAAAGGGCTATCGTCGCCGGCGAGTGGTCCAAAAACATGCCATACGAGCGTAGAGATGACGGGCTTCTCAAACGCCAGAAGAGCTTGCATGTTTTTCGATGCAGAGACTGTGAGTTTGGCTCGATCATGGCGGGTACTTTGCATCTTGTGGCATATGGCGTTGATTTCTTCCGTGCTGAGGCCGCCGAGGCCCTGTGCTCGTTCGTCTCTCTTCTCGAGCAAAGCATTGACGAACTCGGCAACTGATTCCATTGCGCCGTTGGCTCCCATTCCACTGATTGGATTTGGCTGCAATCTGTTAGTGGTGGACCACAACTCTCTGTGCGAATCTTACCTTGTGCGCTGAATCTCCAATGAGCAGCAGGCGATTGAAGAACCACTTCTCAAAAACCACATGATGAAGTGGCGTCAGAGTTGACGTTATGCGTTTGGCAAAGACTTGACCAAAAGTAAGGGTTTCCGTGATTAACAAGGACTGGTGTTCCTTTACGAACAGCGCTTCGTCTTCTTTCGAATATCTCGGAATGTCTTTGCCGTACTTTACTTCCGGCAGTTTGACAAATAGGAACCAGTAAACTCGGTCGTCTGGGCCAGAACAGACGAGGAATGCCTTATGGTGTCCGGTGGTGAAACACTGTTCGTTTTGCGGCCAGCCGCCGACCTTGTGCGCGATGCCGAAACTGCACTGGTAGTAACAAGGGACGCGGTCCTCTTCTCCAGCGGGAAAGTATCCTGGTTGAGTCTCTTCTGCGATGCGCAACATCTCGCTTCTCACAACGCTGTGTATTCCATCGGCTCCGATAACCATAGTGCCGTGATAGGTGTCACCATTTTGAGTCGAGACCTGGACACCAGATTCGCTGGTTTCAATCCTCTGGACCTGGCTCCGGAGCACAACACGATCTTTGTGTTGTATTTTGTTTGACAACACCTCCAATAGCCACTGTCTGTCGAAAAATATCATCGGATACCCGTGTCTAGCGTTTCTTAGCAAAGTTCCACGATTAGTCCAGCTCGACTAACCGGTTTTCCAAGTGGCCAAGCACATGATCTGTGAAGGCCATAGACTTGCCGTTGCTGGCACGAATGTTCAGGTTGTCGATTTCACCAGCCTGTGCTACCATTCTCACGTCGTCGTAGCAGCCAATTTGGTCGAGGATAAGCAAACCATTCGGCATCATTCCGATGCTGGCGCCCACTGGGGGCGCTATATCGTCATGAGCTTCCAAGATGACATAGTCAATGTCGAACTTCTCAAGTAGGATTGCGAGTGTAAGGCCAGCAATGCCTCCTCCAGCGATAATGATCTTGAAGTCACTAGCTGGCGCCATGATGCCCAAAAATGTATGGAATCGCGTCAATTAGAGTCTGACTTGCGGCTTTTCCGTTGAGAGGGGCAGACAGTAGCGATAAGGTGGTTCGAGAAGATATGACCTGGAACGCTGACTCAGCGAATTTGAATCCTTCAGGATGAAGCTGCAGTAGCATATTCCGCAACACCCGACGAGACCGTAATAAATAGTCACTTTTCTGCCATCCACATATGGTAGACCAAGGAATTAGGCGTCTCAACTAGAAACTAGTTTTCTCCATCTGCGAACTCTCTTTTTTGCACTTTTCAGCGCTCAGAAGGCCTTAAAATTTGATTATACAATGGGGCGATCTAATATCTTACAGGAGGTTGAAGCTGGAGCAACGTCCCTTCAGGCCCACAATCGTACGAGTGGTTAACGAGGCATCTCTCGTGAGGGAAATTGACCTGCAGTGATGGAGCTTTGGGGAAATGTGCAGCGAAATATGCATAACTTGATGTTGTCAGTTATGTCTAAGGATATGCACCTTACAAGACGGGTAAATGAATCATTGATGGAAGTATTTGCGTTGAGAAATTGCCCCAACATTTCTGGTCTACACCAGGCTAGCTGAGTTAGGTCGATCCGAAAACAGAATGAACAAGAGGACTCTAGATTGAATGTGGATTATTATTAGACAAAAGAAACTAAATTTCAGTTCTATATGCTTCAGGATCTAATTATTAATGAATTAATGAGTGCTGCCCGCGACACATCTTTGTCTCAGGCCGTTTTCTTCTTTCCAAATTTGAAGTTCCATGTTTTGACCCGGAACGCGTAGTAAGTCATGACAGCAATGAAAATGTTGAACAAAATGAAGGCCCACATGATTCCGAAATTCCGCCATCGTTCGCTGTAGACAATCTTGTTCCCCGCAAGATACTGATCTGCGACGGTCAATGAGCAGTATCGGCACTGTTCGGTATCTTCCGGGTTTTGCAGCGAACCGGCAGCCTCGCTCAAAAAGGCAGAGAGATATTCGCCACAGGTTTGACCTTGCGGCGGGTCGAAAACGGACGTTTCGTCGACAGAGCACTCAACGGGGCGGTTGTGCAACAGCGTCGAGACAATACCGCTGACCCAATACGTAAAGGGCGAGACGCGATACATGAAGATCCAAAAGCCTGGGAAAGCATCGGGCGTCTGCAAGACACCACAGAACGTCAGGCTCATAAGCACCAGAAGAGTAACAATGCCGGAAGCCGTCTGCGCGTCAGGGAGGGCGGCCACAGTCATTTGCGCAAAAGAGGATGCGTAGAGCAACAGCTGAATCGTGAAGAGCAAGACGAGTCCTTGTCGTGCAGAGCTCTGTACTCCAACGACGGGGTAGACGAGACAGGCGTAAATGATGATGGCGGTGACGATCTGGTAAGGGATCTCAACGCAAACGTTGGCAATCATGAATGCTTTCCACGAATACGCTTTGCTCGGTCGCTCACGGACTTCGTAGAGTGCGCGCTGTGTCAAAAAGTAGGGTTGAATCTGCAACAGTGGTTAGTGTGACCCGAGATACGATGTGGATGAAATGCATACCTGTTGCACGATGGTCGAGAAGATGGTGATGACCATAAATATGGCGAAGATGACATTCTGCATGCCTGCCAGTGTGCCCTTTGTGTCGTAGAATGAAAATCCGATGAAGAGTCCGGCGGCAAGGCCAAGCAGAAATTTGGCAAACACATAACTGGGCGTTCGCCAGTATTGTTGAAAGGCTCGTGTCGTCACCGCTGCAACTTGTACACCAAAAGGCACTGCAAACTCCGACTCGGCACCGGCTTCTTCCTGATCCACGCCAGAGTGGGCTTTGTCGGCATGAATCTGCTCGATGTGTTGCATGACTCCTTCTCGCTCCTGGCTGCCCAGCCAGATGCTATGCCAATCTTGGCCGTTTGAGCTTGTCCCTTGATTGACAACTTCCAGCATGTATTCGGCGGGGTTCTCCTCGTCATCACACTGGCGGGCTCCGTTGCTCTCGAAGTAGTCGAGGAGGGTTCTGGAATTCGACCCAATGTCTCCAAAGTAGACCGTCTTTCCCCCGGCGGCGAGGAAAAGTAGGCGGTCGAATTGCTGGAACAGAATGGCGCTAGGTTGGTGGACAGTGCAGAGAACAGCCTGGCCTGCGTCGGCTAGCTTGCGAAGGAAAGCGCAGATAGCCCAAGAACTCTGAGAGTCAAGGCCACTGGTAGGCTCATCCAGGAAGATGAGGAGCTTCGGCCTGGCTGCGAGCTCAACACCAATGGTAAGTAATTTCCGCTGCTCGATGTTAAGACCTTCGCCGGGAATACCAACAACAGCATCGGCAAAGTCCCTCATGTTAAGCATGTCGATGACATCCTCCACATAGCTGTACTTTTCCTCTTTGCTTACTGTTGCTGGTTGACGGAGTATGGCGCTAAATCGGAGGCTCTCACGGACAGTTGCGGTTTCGAGATGGAGATCTAGGAACGGGTTAGAACGAACTTGGACAATATCGAGGCACGACTAATGACTTACCTTGTTGCTGGACGTAGCCGGTCTTGCGCTGGAAGCTGGCGTTTAGTGGTTTGCCGTTGACAAACATATCACCAGTGATGACACCCATCGTAGTCCGCTGAGCCAGCACATCAAGAAGCGTCGTCTTGCCAGCTCCACTGACACCCATAAGAGCAGTAAGGGTTCCAGGCTTAACCCATCCAGAAACATTATTCAGCAGTGTCCGTTGAGTTCCCTTGATGTTGACATCGTATTTGACATCTCTCCAAGTGAAAATATCGGTCTGGGTTGACTCCAGGGCACCTGTGCGACTCTCGGTGTTTCCGCCAGGAGTATCAAGCACAGCATCGCCGTTTGTACCGTTCTTGAGACTCGCTGGGGCAGAGCCGCGCTTGAAGATCAGGACCTCTGCAGCACTGCTGGTGGTCGAATTGAGCTCGGTGGCGACAAAGTAGACAATCATGAAGAAAAACAGGAACCCGAGGAGAATCCCAAAGTTCCTCCACATGTGAGAGTGGTAATACCCGTAGTTGGTCTCGATGAAGGTGTCGCCAGAAACGAATCGCTGCCCGGCAACGGAACCAACGGTGGAACAGATCCACGAGTCTCCCACCCGAGGTGAATAGGGAGGGACAAATGTACCGCAATCGTATTCCTGTCCGTGAAACTCATTTGCGATCAACATCTCGAATGCGTAGTAGATGGGGTTGATCCATCGGATCCAGCTAAACCAGTCATGCATTTGCGGTACGGTGATGACGAAACCAGTATACATGACCAAAGCGAGAACCATGACTCCAGCGAGCGACATGGCCTTGGAGATTGTTGACGTAACTGCTGCGAGCGTTCTGAAGATTGCACTCATAACAAAGGTTGCGATGTAGGAGACCAGAAAGTAGAGGAAGAAGGCCCCCGCTTCTCGTCGAAGGCCAGCCAAGAAATAAATGACAATGTTAAAGACGGTTGCTGTCACAAACTTGATAGGAATGTCCGCAACGATGCCGGCAATTGCCTCTGCAGCGGGGTGATAGAATGCGTACGAGGCATGCTTTTCCACAATCGGACGCTGGGAGTAGAGGCTGTTAATCTCGGAAATAGCAGTCAGGGCATTGAGCAAGATGGCTTGGAAGAGCACCGATCCTTTGGAGTAGAAACCGGCGGTGGTATTCGGGGTGCCGTAGAAGACCGAACCAATGATGAGAGCCAAGACAGATGAGATGAACGCGGATGTAGCCGTAGCGGATAAATCATTCCAGATGCGTTGATAAGCCCGCTTGGTGGTCAAGCCAACCTGCATCGGAAGGCTGATCATGTAAGGGGACTTGGGACGGACATGCTTCGCCTGGCGGGTGTTTTTCCCTTCTCGCATCTCGGCGATGTGGTGACCGTTCGCGTCAACGGGAAACTCTTCCTCGTACTGCTCAACTTCTCGCTGGAGCGCCGCATGCTCAGGGGACTGGAGCCAGTATTTCTCAAAGTCCTCGGGCGTTCGAGGGACCTTGTTCTCCATGCCCGTACTGGCGATACGTTCCAGCGGGTTCGTCACGGACGTGAGGAAATCGCCAGTTGTCTGGCGCTGGGGACAATGCCAGCCCATCTTCTCAAAGTACGGTCGTGCGGCTTGGGCGGGTCCAAAGAAGATCTGGCGTCCTTCGTAGAGGACTACAGTCTTGTCGAACAGGTCGTAGATGGCCTGGCTGGCCTGGTAGATGGCAACCGCATGTGTGCTGCCTCCCAGGTCGGCGGCCAGTCGCAGTGACTGGACAAATTTGAACGCCGTGGCTGAATCAAGGCCTCGCGTGCTGTTCTTGTCAGCTCCATTCAGTGAATCTAAGGGTTGGGAAATATTTACCTGTTATCCCACGCAGCCAGCGGAGATCCGGCGAGCATCATTTCAGCAATGCTGACGCGCTTTCGTTCTCCGCCAGAAACACCGCGAATGAAGTCATTGCCTACTTTCGTGTTGTACGTGTGGGTGAGGCCGCAGACGGCCATGACGATTTTTGCTGCCTGCGTTCGAAACTCCTCTCGAGATATGTCGTACATGCGATTCGACGGTGTTCGCGCAGCGGCGGCAAACTCAAGCGTTTGCCCGACGGTCAGTTGGGGGAAATGCTTGTCGACCTGTGCAATGGCTGTCAGCTTTGGGACTCGGTGAGTTGTGGATCATGATGCGCATCGTACCTCTTGATTATATGTAGTCTCGCCTTTGAACTCCTTGATCATTTCCTTTTGCGGGATGCCGTTGTAATGGATGATGGACTCGTCCGAGATGCCCAGACTCTCAAGTTGGCCCGTCATGGTCTTCAGCAGCGTGCTGCAACCCGAACCCGGACGGCCCAGGACGATCAAAAGCTCGCCGCTCCTCAAGATACCATCCGACTTGTGAAGAATGGTCTTGGGCTCCTTCTTGCCGAAGCTGAAGTGCTCCCCCAGTCGAAGCGGAGCTTGAAGCACCGACCCGACGGTCTGTTGAAGTTGAAGCGGCGCGCCAGTGCCCGAGACGGTGAGCTTTTGGTACGCGACACCAGCTCGTTTGACGCTGATGCCCTCCTCTTGGAGGTTATTCATGGTGTTTTGCAGCCATTTTGCGAGATCGAAAGACTTGCTCTCCGGATCGAGTGCCAAGTCAACCAGGCCGATTGTGCTGTCGGACGGTGCAATGGCTTGCGAAGCACGTCGTCGTTGCGACATGACGGTCGCAATTCGTCGCAGCTCCATTCTTTCATCTTCCTCGAGCATCTTGCTTGCGTCTCGATTTAAGGGTCTAGGATCGTCCATGTCGAGCGTGTCGTCCCGAGTATCTGTAGATGGCCGAGTGTGCGCCGATTCGGCCACAGAACCATTACCCACGCCAGGAGCAGGCGCGATTGCCTCTGGGTGGGTTTCGGAAGGTTGTTGTTGCAACATTGTGGAAATGGGAGGTGTCGCTTTCCTCAGATCTGGCTGTCAAGATCGGTATATCGATCAGATGACAGAGTCAAGAGGAACTGGTGTTGACAGAGATACATGGAGATGGGGTGTCTCTCTCGTTGTCTTATAGTCTAATGGCCTTCAGGCAGTGTTTGTCAAAGCACACTCCTATGTCATCTTAATCGACAGGCACTTGTCTTGCGGAGCCGGCATTAAGGCAATGATGCGGCGGGGACGGGCCTCTATCGGGTCCGACGCTACCGCGGCAGATTGACACAGCCATGGCCTTGTTCTAGGTCGGATGGAATGCGACGATTGGCTGGAAGCGGTTTAGATGCCACAGAATTGGCATCCAAGCTTAGCTTTGTGAACTGGCGAGACTACGATGAAAGGGGTAAAGCGGCGCCCGCAGACGGTGGCTCGTCAGCTCTCTGGCCTCGCCACCAGTTTTAGACCGCGGTATGTCGGAGCCTTCATCTTGCCGACGGACTGTTCCCAACGTCCTGGACGCTCAGATGGGATGGCGACGTCATAGCTTCGGTTTCGTCGAATTGTCCAGACGGTCAGCAATGCCATGCCGCGGACACCGAGATTCTTTTGCCTTCTAATGCAATGATGGTTGGTCTCGATTAAACCGCTACGTCCGATTATTTTCTTGCTATGACGTCGCGTCAGCATCGGAGTGCAAAACGGATTTCAGCGGCGGAGTTCATAACACCCCGAAACAGGCTGCTTAAACTCAACGCATGGGACCTGCGTATTTGCAGTGCCCAAACCGTCAAACCTCCCGCTGAATAAGCAACCCTATCGCAGCCCTGTAACCCCAGTAATTTGGTCAAGCCCACGAGCCATATCCCAGTTGTCCCAGAGACGACGACCCAGCTACCCTATACCCATTCATTTCTGGACTCCCAACGGAGTTTTACTGGTTTGACGCCTATACATTCCTCCATCTCGAGGATATACCATGCGAAATTTACAAACCATTGATTACAGCCTGAGGAAAGTTGCTTCGACGGTGAGATGTGAGGTTAATGTGATCAAACAATCTTACTGTGGAAAAAGGGTTTCCCACTTTGGCATTTTAAGTCCATCAGGTCTTCTGAACATTCCTTTAGATTGAGACAAGTAACACAACAGTTTAGCGAGTCCAGCCCATCCCATGAATGCCAATATAATTGATTAATTGACTACGGAACTTTGCAAATGTTTAGGGCCGCGTCAAAAACCGGCCTCCCGTTACCCCGTCTCCCGCGAGATATGCCGCTTAGTCAGCGGTGTCCGACAGCCGTCGCCGGGACCTAAAATAAACCTTTGCTTAGCGGGCAAAGTCCGAGCAAAACCATCAATGCACAGTGACGAGTCGGCTTGCGGCCGAACAGGGTGCAGATCTGATCGCCGGCAATTTCCGAATCATTTATTAACTAGATGTTGCTCATTCCATCTGTGCGAGAAGCCATATGATGCCCCCTTGACAAGAAATCACAACATGAACACAACATTGAGTATGAGCATAATGTTGTTCTTGCACGATTCAACATGCACCCAATACAGCCTGAAAATAATCATTTACAGCTTCTCAATATATGATATATGGTTGTCCAATGTTGCAAATGAAGAACTGTCTACCTCTCTAATATTGAGACCTTGAGTTCTACACCGTATTATCGGGTGATGGAATGAGCACAATCGCATTTAAGGCAGTAAATGGAGGAGTGTGCCGAACGACACCATCACCAAGCCAACAAGAAGACTCGCCACCGTCGTATCCCCTGAAGAAGGAATCAAGCTGGCATTGACAAGGATTCCAACCACTCCAGCTGCACCCCAAGCGATGAGAATCCGTCCGTAAGTGTGGGGAAACTGGGCGAGATTGGGCTGATGGGCTTTGATCGAACTTGGTAGGATGCTAAATCCTACGCCGTGGCTAAATAAAATCGTCAATAGGGTGATTACGGCCATGACTGGTCCTGGTGATCGGGAAAATGCGACTAAAACAAGACCTCGGAGGTAGAACAAAATGACAAACGGGGTTCTTGTGCCTAGTGCTGAACTTAAAGGAGCAGCCAGTAGTCCTCCAACCGCCAGGGAGACCATGCTGTACGGTAGGATACGTGAGGGGTCAGTATGAGCACCCTCTTGTTTGAAATAAGATGCAATGGGCAGCAATGCAGAAAACACCATCATTCCAGGTAAGGCGTTGAAGAAGAGCAAAATATAGAACAAGCTCCCAATAGAGCTTGCTGATGCCTTTTGAGGGGAAGACGGCGTGGTGTTTGCATGATTGGCGAACAAAGCCGCAGTGGCTGCTGCAACGGTGATGATCAGAATCCCCCCCGATATGAGTGTCTGTCCCAGTTGGCCTGCATCCAGGGAGCTGAACTGGAGGAATGAGCTCAGTGCAATGCATGTTGCCGCGCCCGATGAGAAGCCCAGAGGCCCAATAGCGCCCCTAGCGAGTGGCTGGTTGGGAAACCCTTGGCCCATCATAATAACAACAGACAGATAGGCCCATCCGACGCCAATGCCGCCAACGCAGAGGCATACAAGAATGCCCTGGAAATTCGAGCGAGCTAAGAAGTAGCCTGCAGCACCCATTGTAAAGCCCCAAAGAGCAGTGCCTCGTGAAGCAGTAGAGCGGGCTCCGATTTGATCCATCAAAGAAGCGCAACTGCCGACGCCGATGGAAAGACCTAGGCAGGTCGCTGCAAATGGTGCAAAGGACCAGCAGTGCGTCACGCCTAGTAGTCTGGGTAGCTCGACTTGAAGCGTGCTCAACGCATATACAGTTCCTATGCTGAACATGTTTGCAAAGCTAGCAAGCGCTATTTGTGATGGCCCTGCCGTTGGCCGTAGAGAAGAGAAAGATGGGTTGGTGTCTGCCATGATTCGTATTTCCAACACTGCATGATGCAGGGAGTGTACGGTGGCTGCAGTGGAGAGAAATGGATGGCCTTGGTACCGGAGGCATGCGCGAAAAGTTAACGGATTTGTAGATAACTTCGCCTGTTAGACAGCTGATGGGGTCTATAGCCGAGACAGAAGCTATCAATTGGCATTTACTCGTCTCTCCTTCAAATGCGAATGATGCTCGTGATTCTGCATTAGTAATCCATTCCACTGCCCTCAATTGGTCCCCGCATCTCCCATCAAGAGCATTCTTGGCATCTTGACGAACTACGCTGGCTTCGTGAAGCAGCACCAAGCCAGTACTTCACCCAAGACTGTCGCGATGAGGTAGAAGACTGATACTACGGCCCTTACAGACGAATCCAAACCGATTGCCAATCAATCTCACAATGAGTGCCTCAATCCGAATCGCTGCATGTCATGTCTCCCCCGCTTTTCTCTCCGCCAGAGACACAACGAATAAGGCGATCGACTTGATCAAACAAGCCGCCAAACATAAAGCAAACCTCGTCGTCTTCCCCGAAACCTATATCCCCGCGTTCCCGGTTTGGAGTGCTGTGCGATCCCCCCTCGAGAACCACGACCTCTTCAAGCGCATGGCCCTGGAATCAGTCTACGCTGATGGCGAGGAAATGCAGGCCATTCGATCTGCCGCAAAAGAGATGGATGTGTTGGTTAGCGTTGGAATTTCGGAAAAGGTTCGATCGAGTAGCGCGACATTGTACAACTCGAATCTCATCATCAGCAACCGTGGCGAGGTTCTGGTCCATCACCGCAAGTTGATGCCCACGTTTTTCGAGAAGTTAACCTGGGCTCCGGGAGATGGTCATGGTCTGCGAGTAGCTGAGACGCAGTTTGGAAAGATTGGAAACCTCATCTGCGGCGAGAACACAAACCCATTGGCTCGATATACGCTCATGGCTCAGGGAGAGCAAGTCCACATCTCGACCTGGCCGGCCATCTGGCCAACACGCAGCCCTCTCCCAACGTCCGACAACGCCGACGAGAGCCAAAACTCGACCGGTGGAAATTCAGCCATCGCCAAAAATGCCAACTACGACAACGTGGCGGCCAACAGAACCCGGGCAGCAGCGCATTGCTTCGAAGCCAAGTGCTTTGGCGTTCTCTGCTCTGGAGTTCTTGGCACCGATGCCATCAAAACGATTGTGGCTGGTTCGTACAAACCAGAGCTGGTATCTAATGTGCTGGAGCAGTCTCAGCGTGGGGCTACCATGTTTTTGGATCCGACTGGGGCGTTGTTACCCGGCTTCACGGTCGATGAGAACACGCTAGAGCATAAACCTACGGACTATCTTCAAGCTACTGAGGATATACTGTATGCGGATATGAACTTGGACGATTGCATTGAAGGAAAGCAATACCACGATGTCGTAGGCGGCTACCAACGGTTGGATGTATTTGAAGTGAAAGTCGATAGGTCCCGGCGTTGCCCGGTAAATTTTATTGAGACATAGAAAGATCATCCAAACGTGGGTATCAATATTATTTTCCTATTCCACTTGCATGGTCAAAATATTATACCATACATTCCCAAACGCCTCGTGTCTCCAGATTCTATAACCTGCACTCTATGCAATCTTCTTCCGCCCCACAAACTCAGTGACCAGTTCCGTCCCAGCACTTGGTTGCCTGGTTGAGCAGCGAGGTTGGAGCCCTGATGATCAGGGATAAGCCTCGTCTGAACCAAAATCGAGGTAGTCGTTGAAATCCATAAACTGAAGCAGTGATGGCGGGAGAAACTCATTGGACTGACTTATGAAGGACAAAGGCCGGCTATTTAGACTTCCAGATCCTGCGACAGCTGGCTGGGACTGTTGCTGGCCTCCCATTGAATCGCCATGAGCAGAGGAGTTCGGCAGAGGGTCATATGTTTGTGCAGACCACGCATTGAGTGGCATGTTGGGATAGCTTGGTTCTTTGAGAATTATGGTCTCGGGCACTCGCGGAGACGCTTGCCTCGGTATAGGTACAGTGACAGATTGCGTAGATTGCGGCGTGAAGGCGTTGGTTCGCATGGCTGGAGCCTGCATCTTGACAGCTGGGGACCGGTCATCACAGGGTGTTTCTGGAGGTGCTGATTGCGGCAGAAGACTAGGTAAAACGTGGTCAAATGCGTCCCATACCGCCCGGTGAATTACTTCGGACAATCTCCTCTCCGAGAAATGAGGATTGTCTCGGAATTCTGGCATCTCGTTGAGATTACGGGTTATGCTGCCTATAACCCGTGGAGGGATCTCCTTCCGGATGAACCGACGATGCTCAACTTGCATTTCGGGGGTGATTGAGACTCCCAGGAGTTGCAAGTCGAAGTCTGTGCAATTGTTAGATCAATACATCTGCACTGTCGACAGGGTATCGGGTTTTGCTTACAAGGGGAGGGTATTTCGGTGTCCTGGACGTCAGGGAAGATGGTCTTGTACATGTACTCCCATTTTTCTTTCTGGGTGCCATTTCTCGCGCCTTTCCTTGACTTGAGCTTGCTGACAATCGCGCCATCGATACCGAGTAGTCCTTCGGGACGGGAAATGACCTGGCAAGGATCGGCTTCACGGCGATGCTCCGTGAGCTCCGTTTCTTTTTTGAACGCTTGGAAGCATCTTTCGCAAGAAATGGGAAGTTTGTGTCTTCTGTAAATATGCTCCCTAGGGTTGTTAGCTCCAATCACTAGTATACTTGTGTGAGCGAGGAGGCGTGGGCTTACTTGACGCGGTGTACTTCAGAAAAACCCCTGTGACATCGTGGCCACTCCTTATCGGGGTGCCTTTTAGGAAACGGGCATGCGAAGCTCAATGCCATCTTTACCGCTCCTTCTTGTGCTAGATCATCGTTCGTCTTTTGGCGCTTATCCTGATCATCTCCGTTTCCTCTGTCGGAGCCACCTGGGCTCCACTCATCGAACCCTCTCTTTCTCCCAGCACCATCCCGACCTGTCGAGCTAGAGCCGCTTGCAGCCCCAGAGTTGGCTCCAAAAGCGGAGTTGGGTGAGCCACTTCCAGAGGGTTGTCCTGGGGAGCAGGATCTCACCCAGTCTGTGACTCTTGCCAGGACTAGTGACGTGATGTGGTCTTTGAGAGTGATTGTGGCGTGAAGAAGGCCGGGATCCAACGAAGTAGCAACAAAAGCTTCGTAAAATGACTCGTCTGTCTCATCTGTGACGTTTGACATTGACTCGTCGTCTTCACTCATATCATGGCCTTCTGAATCGTCTGGGTCGGTCTCTGCGACAGAGGTAGCAGGAGTCAGGCCGGGTTGTCTCGACTCTGCCGACGTTGGTTGACTCAGCTCTGTCATTGTGTCTGTTCCAACACATGACCTCGTGTCTCGAGTCGAAGGGCGTCGAGGGATCGAGAGGAGTCTGTTGTCGCCTTTAGCCATCGAACTTTGGTACGGTATCGGAACGTCGAGAATCGAGCAGCCGGCATCTGAGTTGCCCTCGTCGATGGTGCTTAGGGCAGGTTCTTGAGGAGTCTCCAGGTTGTCAGCGCAAATATCAGGTCCCAGTGGCGAATGATCCTTCTTGAAGTTCATGATGTCGGGTATGTCGTCCTCAAATATTTCTGATATACGACTCGTCTTTGCACGATGTTGTTGAGCCATTCGTCCCGCATCAGTGATCTGGTCAGGGATGGAATGATTCAAACCAGCGGCCCACGAATCCACCGAGCGGGAAGGCCACGCGGTAACTGCTGGCGGTATCAGTGGAACAGGATGTGCATCCAGGTCTATCTCTGGAAGCGGTCCTGTCGAAAACCTGTTGGTGCTTGATATTGATGAACACGACGTGTTCTTTTTCCACAGCAACCGGGTCTGAGTGCTACTTCTGCCGATAGAGTCCCAGCTAGTCGCCGAGGACACTATAGATGATGGCCTGGTAAATACTGAGTCGACGACAGATGGGGTCCTTTGGGCAGTGTCGTTGGAAAGCCTCCTTGGAGTCCTCGTGAGGAAGTCTGACTCAGACAGGGTGCCTGGGAAGTCGGCGTGACCGTCTTGCGGGGGGGCGGAGTTGGAGGTTCGCTTGAATTTTGCGGCCCATAAGGAGCGCTGTAAATAGAGGAACAGAACAATCAGCATATATAGTCGGCACGTATGACGCATAGTGAAGTGGCTTACAGGAATAGTGCTCAAATCCTGCTCAAGGGGTCGAGCGTTGGACACGGGACGAAATGGGGGGCCTGATCAAATTAATATGGTTGGGCACCAAAGCCATAGAACAAACATACCTTGGTTATTTGGTTCCTCATTGTTTGCTTGCACTGCTGGCGTAGCGGATCTGCTGGCGGCGTCGTATTGGCTGCCCACACCGATGAGATCACCCAAGCCTGAGGAACCCGAAGTGCCTGGAAGCGGCGAGGATAAGCGATCCCATCTCTTGATTGTATACCCTCTCATCCGGTCAAGCCATTGGCGTGGCTTCTTGATGGACCCTTCGAGGTCCAGAGAAAACAAACTGTTGGTATTTGACGTAGGTTCGGTGTCGCGATACGTCGAGTCTCTCAACGGTCGTCGTTCAACAAGGGCAGAGTGTCGCATCATTCCTGTCACATCCGTAGCGTGGAACTCCGCGTGGCTCTCGTAACTCGGCACCGCATCGAGGTCGCGTGGTGGGTTGCTATCATCTAACGAAGGAAACCTAGGTGTGTAATCGGACATGGTGAAGCGGCGTGAGAAGGTTGAAGCAGCAACTGGGCGGATAGAAGACGACGGTTGCCTACCACCAGGTATAAAGAGATCCTTGGTATATGCCTGGGGCCAACGAGTCAACTTGAAAGGTTTGAAGAGGCTGAAGCACCGCTTTCCATTGTCTCTGAGTCGTCCACCCATGGACCGAGGTGGCTTCTCGCCGCATTGCGCGTCCGCCTGCCTTAGCTCTGGGCTTTTTGTTCGAGAGCCCCAAGCCGCAGTCTGGGCCGCCCGTTCGGAGCGCCTAGAGAAATCCATGACCAGAATGGGCCGTTTGCCTTTGGAGCGCGAGTTTGTGGACTCCCGAACCCGAGGTAGCACGCGGTCAAGACTCAATAGGGAAAACTATAAATACAATCGAAGAGTGTTGCGAGTAAATGGGAGCAAACTGGTTGAACCTGACGGTTGCATGCAGGAGAGAAACGGGGACAGGGTCAAGATTCGTGCATGCGGGAGATCTCTTGCGTCTCCTCTGCGCCGTGGTTCGCGCACCTATTAGGCTGGGGATTGCCTCTCTTCGCCGTGCTGCGCCTTTCGAATCTGCCTCGAATCTGCCTAGAATGCCTCGTTTGGCGAGAAGCTAGGCTGGATTGATCTGCGATAGGGGCGGTTGCGCGAGTGTGTGTGGGGGCGGTATTGCGCATTGCGCAAAACTGGAATGGGCAGAAACACCAGCGCGCACATCTCCATGTCGCAAGAGAGACGGAATGCGAGGGCAGCAAAATCGAGTTTACAAGATGGTATTGAAATGCCTTGTTCGCAACATCGACGCGCGAGAATTGTAGGTTGGCGGGTTAGTGAAGGATAGCAGTATAAAAGCTCGGAGGAGGGAATGGACAATTTACATGTCAAAACATCTCAGTTCCAACACGGCCTAGAACAAACAATCCATCAGCTGTGACTTATCACTTGATCTCCAAAAATATCTGCAACCGCCCTGTCTTATTCCCACTACCAACATGCCCACCCGGCCTTCCACCGCCTCCATGGCGCCCAACTGTGGCTCCTGTGCTTCAGTCTCCAGGTTCGTGTGATCCACGGCGCAGCGCCAATTGATCCTTGGTGCCAATTGCATGTAACTAACATTTGTGCAGCGGTGACGCAAATGCAGTTCAAGCACCAGCGACTGGCCTACCACCATCCATGATGCGTTATTTTGGCGAGGCGCCCTCAGTTACAGCGCGCATTGCCATGGGAGGATGTCCTCCACCATCAACGAGACGGCGGTGAAACATGCAAATGCCCCCATGCACCAACACTTGGCTGGTCTTTCACCCGGTCAATCTGCACATCGGAACCAGAAAAAAAAAACTCAACTGTACACCTTCAGCACGTCTAATCGCTAGCGAAACGCTGACGGTTAGTCTCATGGCCTTTCCGGCTTATTTGAGACTGTTACGCGGCTGCTGCAGGTCAGCGGCCGTTGGACACACCGTCGCGAACACGGATCAGTCGGACGCCACTTGTCAGCTCGTCGATGGGACATGTGAACCTCCCAGACATGACAGCTGAAAGCAACCGGCATCACAACAGCCATGCCAACAAATGAATCAAGGGAACGGAATAAGACGGAATGAAAGATAACAGTCCGCCATGTACATAAACCATAATTCCCCCATAGCACTCACGTCTGTATCGGGCTTCCTCAAATGCCTTGTATTATTACTAGATTTTACGATACATTCTACTTCATCCTACTCCACTAAATCCTTCTTCACGCCGAGTCTCGATAGTGAGTTTGTAAGCAGCAACAATAAATGATAATCGAACGAGAATTAAGGAAATAAGCACCTATGCTGCCTCGTATTCTCTAGCAGATGTTTTTAGACATATTTGGCACAGATAAATTCCCCATGGAGGTCCATCACATCCCCAATTGTCGCATTGGGAATGACGCCCGCCATCCACAAAACATGGTCCAATGTGGTCTCATTTCCCGGATCGCCGCTGTAGCTCGTGAACTCTGTACCTGGGGCAAGGGGGGCGCTGATCTCGAGAAAGTAGTCCACAGGAATATTCCGACCGCCCATGTCCTCAAGGCGCGTTGAAAGGTCAGCCGACTACCACTCCCACCAGAGTCGATCGAGATTGGTTTGATGGAGGAAAAACAGAGGATCTTACGAGTTTTAGCTCTAATTTGACAGCCAATCTGCTGAGGGGATTTAGTGACTTACCGGAAGGGCTGGCAACTGCATCAGCCATTGTCTTCCCAACGCCAGAATGTCCGGGGGCGTGGATTGGACCGCTGTAGCAATCCATAGCTGTGGAGTAAGTGTCAAATGCAAAGCAATCGTCGATATTGGATTGGTTCACGCTGACGAAAGCCTCTGGCTGAAGGATCGGGCAAGGCAATAATCCGAGTAATCCATAACGCCCCATTTGGATGCCAGATGCAGCGTGACATTTACAGATGGGCCATCGGCAACGCAGCCGTCATCACCGGATCCGTTTCCACCAAATCCAGTCTTGGGGTCAAACACCACAGATCCCGCCATATCATCTACGTCGAAAACTTCGTTCCAATATGGCTGATAGCCCTTATAGCCACACTCATTTCGTAGGAGCTCTTCGAGAAGGTGCACATACAGGCGATGCCAAGGAAGGAAAGCACCCTTGCGGATCATTAGCCTAGTCCAAGCTCCACGAACATCACTGATGCTTACAACGTTGTGTATATAGTTGGGCTGAACAAGATGAATATATATGAGCTCATCCCACCCGTTCTTCGGTCCATGGAAACCCCCGACAGGGTCGGAAGACATGAGGCATAGTTCAGCTTCGATGTATGCTTTCTTTTCAGACTGTTTCATCTTGTGCCTATTTGGTACATGAATTGTCAGAATCCCCCACGGGTTTCCAACTGACGGTGGTTGGGCCTGAGAATAACATACCATGATTTCCGCCGTCTAGTTGTGCAGCTTCGAGTGTGCTTTGGCAGCGCGTATGTCGTAACAAGATGGAAAAGTGCAATGACGGAGATGATATTAATGAATCGAGCCATTTCGAAGACTGTATTAATATGGTATCAACTGGAGGAGTAATCAATGCTCGATTGAGAAGGAATAGACGGGAGTGAAGGGTAGCGACGGGATTGACTTGATTCACTGTTCAAATCGAGGATAGATATCCTTTATAGTCCGCTGCAAGGAGCAACATGATGACATCTCAAAGTTCATCCCAAGACCTCGTATTGCTCGGCAACCAAAAATAAAATTACGCATTATCCCCGTCCCTAACGGTGGCTCGTATCACGATGCGGCCCTAGGTGTCCTTCGGGATTTAAAAACACTCCATACTCTCCGCAGACAGCTACCGTTAGGTAGCGCCGGTACATAGATCTGAGTTTTTGATGTTAACCTACCTCTTGATTGAAGTTAAATATCTCTATTGAGATAACGGCACCAAGAAGAGATTGAGCTAATGTTTGATATGTCCAAATTATCTTTCCACGAGTCGCGTGGCAGATTTGCAATGACGATTCTAAAATTTCGAGATAAATAGGTGTTTGCTTTCACTAAGCTGCCGCCCCCTCGGAGACTAAAACTATGACTGATTATCCCTCTGCGACATGATGACGTGTATTGATTAGACCTGCTGAACTAGAGATCATAAATGGTACAATAAGTGGGTAAAAGTAAAAACATACATTTCAATGTTTTCGGATGGGGCGGTCGACCTCTACTTACCGCTTAGTCAGAGTTACCTGTGAAGGCGAGTCCCGAATCGCCGAAATTTGGTGTCCGAGGACCCCAGTACGTGCAACCCCAAGCCGTTGAAGCCGAAAAACGTTGCAATCCAGCTGAAGAGATTAAATACGGGGTTAGGGATAATATTGCAACCCTTGCCGCATGTGAGTGGCGGTGGAAGAGCTCGTATGTATTCTCATGGCGAAAGTATAGTTGTGATGTCTCAGATATCGGTTGCTGCAGGAGGCTCACAAGGACAACCACAACAGCTAATCGTGCATTCTCAAACTTGCGGTGCAAAATTTCCTCGCTAGGATGGCCTCCTGCTTAGCGCATGGGATCTCCTGAACATCCCCTAAGCATCTCCTGAGCGAACCTGAGCGAGCCTAAGCATCCCCTGAGTGTAACGGGTCAGGCCCACTTGGCTGGCGGCTCTGCCGCCAAGCCCGAATTCTTCTCCACAGCGCCATCGAGTTGATTCTCGAATCTTCTATATTAAAGAAGATATAACGCGTCTTCACGCACCCAGTTTGTATTTAGATTCTTTCCTTTCTTCATCTTGAAAGTAAACAGCATAGGGACTAGTTAGTTGAATCAACTCACTAGAGGCCTTTCACATACTTTCAAGATCACTTCAGAAATCTGCTGAAGTCCAGAAGTCAACGACTCATCCCGAGTCCAGAAGTCAAAAAGTCAGCCGAAGCACCCGAAGCACCCAAAGCACCCGAAGCACCCGAAGCACCCGGAGTTAAGAAGTTAGAAGCACCAGAAGCCACAAGCGAAGAAGAATAATGGACCACTCAGACGGCATGACTCAGGGGGAAACCACTAGCCAGTCGGCTAGCGTACTCGAGCAACTCTTGAGCGAAGTCAGGCTTATGCGGTCCGAGAATATGGCCCTAAGAGAGGCAAATGAGGAAACGAAATTGAAGCTGTTAGCACTGGAAACGTCCATCCAGTCTATACAGCCCACACCAGCGCCCACGCTGGCGCCAGAAGACAATAAGACAACCGCTGTTCCTGTCACTCCCAACACTACTACCAACCCTTCTATCACCGCCGATCCCGCCAATACGGTTATCACTTACAGTCCTCACCCGACCAAGCGCCCCAAGCTGCGAGATGTCCCGAAGTACAGTGGTGACAAGTCCCAGTGGCGTAGCTGGAAGTTGGAGACCGAAGGGAAGCTACGAGTCGACGGCGAAGCCCTCGGAGACGCAGAGGGCCACTTTATGTATGTCTTTATGAGCCTGGAAGGCAAGGCTAAAGACAATGTGACCACCTTTGTGGAGATGCAAATTGAGAAGAGGACGTTTAATGTGGCTGAACTGCTCAACCGCCTTGAACTGTTGTACGGAGAGAAGGATCGTAAACAGAGAGCTACTCGCAACCTGCACTCGATTAAGCAAGGAGAAAGAATTCGGGCTTGGCGGCAGAGCCGCCAGCCAAGTGGGCCTGACCCGTTACACTGAGCGAGCCTGAGGAAGTCTACACAATGAGGGCGGGATTAATCGGAGCGCTGCCTACGCACAGACTACAGCTTGTATTATATCAAGAGGTTAGGGTGCCCTAGTACACACATACCCAGAGGGGGACTAGAAGCTCAACAGTTAAAAAAAAAAAAAAAACACCAACAATAGGATCAACAATAATACATATGTCTATTCACGTTGTTTGTGATCAAAAACCTCTCAAAAAGTCTCTAGTACTTTCTATCATGCATAGGACCCCCAATGCCCTTCTCCATCATCTAAGTTCTATTCCACAAATTCGTCAAATGAGGCGGTCCCTAGAGACCGCAACATAGACCTCAAAAGACACTTAAAATATCCCGTCCATTTTATTTTGGACAAGCACCCCAGCTGCACTTAGGCTTGGTGACATAATTAACAGTGAGAATACCGTGGCTGTTGTCATTGTTGTCACCGCTCGGATAAAAGACCGGAATACTGCCGCATCTCGCGCAACCGTGGTCTTTCAGATCCCAGAGGAGCTCACTGATCTTTGTACCAGGCAGGCCACCAGTATTTTGCAGGAATGCACAGAGGTTGGCAGCACATACAATATGCTCCCCATTCTGATACCAGCGGCTGAGGTCGATGTAATTGGTCATGCTGATTATATCGGTAAGCCAAGCCCCGCTTGTGCCGCAATTACCGCTGCCGTTGCAGTTGATGCCAGCAGCTACCTCTCCTGCAGCTAGGAGGGCGGTAGCGATAATCGTGGTGATTTGCATGCTACATTAGTGTTAGCAATGCTGATGTGGATGTGGAGACTCATATTGACCTGGTGTTTCTGGAAGTAGATGACTGTTGAGTGGCTGAGTTGAATGAGAAGAGTGAAGTGGGTGAGACGAGGACAAGTTAGTTCGTCGAGACAGACCCTTTATATATGACAGCCAGAGACAAAAATCGGATACAATGCCTTATAGTGGAGTTGAGCTGAAAGTGCATATACGAGCTGTCCTCCAGGACTAGCAACCTTGCCGCAGAACGACAGGCCTTAGCCTTTTTTATCACATCCTACAGTCCGGAAAGACAAGTCTTGACGACCAATTGATCTCTATGGATCATTACATTGCAGGCCGATATTAACAGTGACCTTGTACTTGAAAACTAGCGGCGAAAAGGGGCAGCGATATTATGCGACCTGAGTACTACGCTATCATCATCTCAACAAAAGGGATGAGAGAAAGTTCAAGACTGTAAAGACTAAGATATGCTGAGTTTATGTCATGCTAAGAGTTTTTAGTAATTACAGGTTTAAAGATGCTCTTATGATATCATTAAAATTTATCCAACTTAAATTTTCCCGAGTACTGCAATTTAGGCATCGAATAATCTACTATCAGTTAATTGTTACAGAGTTAACAGAGAGCTGCAGCACCTCGGCGGCTCTATGTTCTGGAATCACAAAGGTTCCTCTAGTTTGAGTAGTGTCTCCTGCGGGATCCATTTTTCTATCACTGGAAGGTTCATAAAAATGGAAGGTGTTAACTTGGAAGGGCATTGGGTGGAAAGTATGATTGGATAGATGATGATTACGATGTGCTTATGTAAAGGCCCGCATTCGAGCACCTCGGCGGCGCTATATTCTGGAATCACAAAGGTTCCTTTAGTTTGAGTAATGTATCCTGTAAGGACCATTTTTCTATTACTGGAAGGTTCATAAAAATGGAAGGTCTTAAGTTAGAAGGGCATTAGGCAGAGAGTATGATTGGATGGATGGTGATTACGATATGCTTATATAAAGGCCTGCATTTGAGCATACGACCCCAATTTCCGACCTCCCGACTTTTGTGGGTCTGCTGAGCTTTGCGGCTCCATAAAATTCCAACAATAACATGCAAGATAACCATGCGCTGCATCCAAGTATTCGCCGCACTTTCTTGACCGCTTCCAATAGCAGATATCATAGAAACAACACAGCGCGGCATGAATAGAATTAATGGGTTTCTGTGGATGTCATAACAACTATCTGATATATTCTTACGTTATGGTCGGTCTTGCCGCATTATTCATAGCGCCTTTCCCTGGTCGAGCCAACCTTCCTTAACCACTACCTCGCGACGTTTCCGTTACTCCTTGCACATCAATATCCACTTGATCGATCACTTACCTTGCTTCATCTACTATCATCACCCCTCTTCTCTGTATTCTGATTCCTCCTACTCTCTGGCGCTAGCTTAGTATCTCATTTGCCTGCTAAAGGTTTTAGACCTCGGCCTTCAATAAAGCATTCTCGTGTAGAATCGCTATTTTTCCTTTTATAAGATACTTCAGGATAAAATAAAAGCTTCTTAGCTTTAGATGAAAAGTCTTATTCTCAGGGACATATGGCAGACTACCTCACTATTATAGTATTACCACCCAGTCTAATACTGTTTAAGCATTATAGTAGCATGCAAAAGATTGGACCTGATCAGCCCAAGTTCGGCAACTAAATTCGCCTCCGTACCGCATCTGATCCATGTAGTCATTGCAATTCTTCCCTTTGTCACCCCGGGCCCGGCTTAGCACTCTGCGATGTTCATAGCCGTGCCGTAATGGTAATTGTAACAGTTGCTCTTGCCCGTGGAAATACTTTGAGCCCAAGTGACATCGAGCTGGCCAGTGTAAGACTTGCACTTGGTGTCACTGTAGTAGTTGATCTGCATCTGCTTGGCAGTGGCAGCCGCAAAGATCAATGCAGAGAACAGGGAGGCAGTCGAGAAATGCATCTCGAAGCGTGCTATACATCGGCGAGTAATTGGCGCGGGGTGAAATGGTGTTGAGTGAATAGTGCAGTGACTTACAGATAGTACTGGAAGATTGGCTCCTACCGCGGTGAAGACTTCTATACTGAGTATGAGCTTTGAAAAAGAGTGCTGGTTTTCTGATTCGAGTTTGATGAGAGGTCGATATATCAACAGTAATATATCACTTGAGCCTCGAAGGACTCCTTATCATACCCTAAAGAATTGGCAATAAAAGGCAGGCGTGTAATACTGACAATGTTTAGGTAAGCAGTTATAAAAGTTTCTAACATATAAGAGTAATGCAGCTTTTTTTGACAACGCCGTTCGCCTGAAAAGCAAAAAAGCCCATACCAGCCTGGAATAGGTTGTAACATAACTAGATGGGAGAGTGAGCATATTGCAGGCTCTAGGGTGGAGCAGGCTACCTGCGTATACGAGAACCTGCATATACGAGATGTGAGCGGAGTTTATTGTATAACTATCAGGAATTCTAGCAGGGTTCTTCAATGCATTCCACTTTCATAATACGGTCTCTTTCTTCTGGGCATCACCCCGTAGACGTGTGGGTCTATGTCAGGGCTGAGTGGTTGTGCGACTGTGCCTTATTGTGCCGAACAAGCACAGGCGGTAGTTTCATACAAGGCAGTGATGTCGATCAACGCACTAATATATACTTCGTGGCCCATGACTCTATTCAAATAGATCAACTTATTGTCGGGACTACAATAAACGTTTCGACTCGGCACTTTTGGCTCTCTGTGGAATGATAGACGTTATATAATGATTGCACCTAACTACTGCACCACAGGGCAAAAGATTGGGCTATGATCGCTATTTTAGTAATCAAAGAGTTGCTTACAGCTGTCTGTAGGAGCCTACGAAGAACCAAGCCGTAACACTTTGGCATTGCGAAATTTTATTTGGAAGAATATCGAAAGTAAGCTTTCTCTAAGCTATTCTAAGCTGTCCTTAAGCCATCCCTGAGCTATCTCTGAGCTGTCCTGAAGCTGTCCCTAAGTTCTCTTAATTAGGAATTATATACTAACTAAATCAAAAAGTTCTATTGTAAGTTTAGGAACGTAGAACAGTAAATATCGGTTGGATGGCGCGACATCCCAGTGCTTTTGCTACGCACATAGTAAATAACAAATTCTATGGTTCAGGGGACATAAATGCTAAGAATCAGTCTCTTGGGATTTGCATCCTAAACAGTGATGCTCAGTGCGTTATTCAAAATTCCTTTTGAATTAAGTATGTACTTGCATATGCAAATGGCAACACTAATTATATGTACTCAAGCTTCAAAGCACCTAATCATCGATATCGATTGTCCACCCGTTGGCATCATCATATTCATCCTTGAACGTATCGCCGTGAAGCACGTCATATCTCGTTAATTCCCCTTCACCATCTGCAACAGCACCGTCGGTATTGATCAAATTGCCGATCCGGTCACCCATTTCCTTGCCCTCGAACCAAGCTCCCTGCAGGTAGCCGAAAAACTCGGCCGAGTTGGCCTCTCCCGCAAACCAGAGCCTGTTCACGTTGGCTCGGAGGTTCTGATGTTTCTCAAGGGTCATTCCTGGGGGCCAGTTGCTGAAGGACCCAAACGCCCACCTAGATCGGTGTTAGTGATAGTCTGGGATTGGGAATCGGCACCAGGTGCTTACTCTTCTTGGCTCCATCGAGGATATATGAGGGAGGTGGGTTCAGGTACAGTGATGTTGGGGAACATTGACCGCAGCACCTCCATAATCTCGGCTTGTGTCTCCTCTTCGGTTTGCTTCTCAACTTGGTAGGCCTGTGTGCCTGTGACAGTTCCAAATAGGATATTCGATTCGGGGACAAAGCCGGTGGCACTTAGAGACTGAAAAATGGGGTAGTAGCCACGCTCTGTCGGGTCCGCGTAGAGCATGTACTGGGTATCCCTTGGCCACCAAGTCTCATTGAACTGCATGAAAATCTTGGTGTAGGTTCCCATCTGGAATTGCTCAATGGCCTCTCTCTTCCAGCGGGGCAGAGTCGGGTTGAACTTGACGACCTCATTTTGTAGAACGCCGACGGAAAAGGTACAGATGGCATATTCGGCCTCAATGCAATCTCCATCTTTCATGTAGACCGTGACTCCAGATGGGCTGTACTTGATTGTTTTTACAGTCGTGCTGAGAAGGAGCCTTGGATCTTTCTTCTTCAAAAACTCATTGGCCTCGCCAATAATGAGAGTGTTGAATCCTCGCTGGTCCCAAACGAGGTTGGTCTCGTCACTGAAGTGCTCAAAGACTGCCTTGTTAACAGACATGTCGTAGAGGAAGCCAGACTGCTCTGGCAAGATGGCCATCTCAAAGTCCCAGCCCCACCACTCGGCAGCTTGGGCATGCATATCCTTCTTGGGCTTCCACCCAGCGAGACTTAGGCCAGCACGGACAGAGGTATCTTGCAGGTTGTCTTCGCGGATTTTATCCGCATCCTCCATGGCGATGTCCCACTTCTTATCAAAGTCGTTAATCAGATCCATGAAATCGTACGCGCCGGTCTCATCATACGTGAGAAGCGATTCGGCATCGGAGAAGGTGCTCTTGATCTTGTGTTTTTGAGCGAGCCTCCAGATAGGATTGACATTTCCCGACTTGGACTGGAGGCCTTCAACCCAGTTGGCACCGAGTTCCACTGTGTACGGTTTGCCATCTGGAGCTTTGCCGAACTTGGTGTTGCGCATCCGACCACCAATGTAGTCGTTGCGGTCGACAATCAGAAAGTCGCTGATTGAAGCATTGGATAGCGACTGAGCTGCTGTGATACCTGCCACTCCTGCACCAAGGATGGCCACCCTGGTTTTGCGACAGGTTTGGTCTTCCTTACGGATCACCGCCGCCTGCGACACGCTGAGGAGGAGTCCACAGGAGGCGACTAACACGGGGACGGATGGAAAGATCATGGTATAAGTGGAGGGCCAGAAGGGGGCCAATGATGACAGCGGAGGCTGATGGAGGGGACGGACATTTCGAAAGTCGATGACGGCCCAGAGCTTGACTTAAGTATCCCATGCCCTTTGTGGTTGAACAACGCTTGTCCATGTATTCCCCGAGCCATGCCGTGTCGCCATGCTCACCGCAAACGACTGAAGCTCAGCTGAAGCTCCGCAAGGGGGAACGTGTCATCAATATTGTTTCTAGTGAGACCAATAAGAGCCAAGACATGCCGCTATACGATGGGCACGATAACCGAGCTAGCCCAGCCATGCTGCCCGTTCTTCCCGCCCTAGACCAGCCCAGACCAGCCAGGCGCGCCTACACTAGCCGAGTGTAGTTAAGTGGTGATCAATAGAACGAGTGTTGTCGAGTGCCAGACGGGCTACCAACTCAATCCCTTCAAAGCCATATTTGGGACCTAGCTAGCTATAGCCTCTTGTCCGCTGTTTGCTGGATTCTTGTTGTACCACTTGGCCCGCTAAGCTCACAACAATTCAATTGCGATCTGGCCCCTTGAAACGAAAGGTTTCTGGGTTAGATCTTGCAATGCGTAACCTCCCCGAGGTCTCACAAGCTATCTTGAGTGCACAAAACGCAATCAATATTTCACAATTCGCCCGAGCTGTCTCAAGCCACAAACCAACCAGCTCCCTGACTTGGGATTGGCACCTCCACCCCTTGCAGCAGCTAGGTATCACAGGCATCACTAGGAGTCCACAACGGACAGCCCGCAGCCACAGCAACCCCGCGACCAAAGCAAGCATAAAGCCAAAACAAGCCCGGAGTCAGAATAACCCGACGCTAGAGCAAGCCGGCCGAATAGCCCAGCCACATCTCTCAGACTGACGTCGATCTCCGATCTCTCATCATTGGAGACCGCTTCACCATCGTGGTTAGATCGAGCTGTGCCGTGTCTTAGTGATCGTCCCGTCTGTGGAGTACCTGCCGTGTCCCCATACGTGGCTCCGCTGATCGACTGACAAGTCGCCGAGGGCGGAGCAAATGTGAGTCAATAAAGCGGGCGTTATGCTTGGCGGATGTGCTACGCTCAAACGACAACGAAATGAAGTATGTCATACCCTACACCAAAAATTCACTTCTGCCAAGGAGCCGAACCAGACGGTACTAAAGACCGGAAGCGGCAATAACCATTCTTCTAGCAACGGAATCTCGATTACCTCAAGCCTTCTCACTCACTGCCTTGTTCATCCCACCCGGTGCGTCTGTCATGTTTACCGCCTCTATCACTTCACTGTAGTCTTCTTCCTCGGGACGTACATAGTCCCTCGGCTCCTTCCATTCATCTTCCATGATAGCGGGCGGCCAGAGCTTGCATCCAACCCAGAATGACAGCCCTGACAATGTAAGGCCAACCCAATACGCGAAGAAATAGAATCGAGTCACTCCCATGGGTGCTGAAACACCCATATTGTTCAGGAACCCATAAAAGTTGGGAATAATACCGATGATATAAGCAACGTAGGCCCGAATGTTCCACCCGTGAGTGAAGTAATAGGCTCCCGTGTTTGCGGACGTGTAACAGTCGGGGATTTGAATTCTTCCCCGACTAATGAGATAGTAGTTGACGAGAAGGATACCCGTGATGGCGGATAGGAAGATCTGATATGAAGCTAGGAATGAGATGAAGACGGATGCGGAGCCCTAGAGTCTGGTTAACGACCGTAAGTTATTGATTATAGTGTGGAAAACTCACCAGGAGATACCACGGGTTGATGGCAAAGGAAAGCACTGCACACACGAAGAAACCTCTTCGCACCGTGAGGTACTTGGGGAACAGCGCCGCAATATCATTACCAGCTGGCAGAGAGTTTTCGAAGATGGAGCTGAAGATGCAGCAGTATGCAAAGCACGCTGCAATAAAGAAACACCCAGCTCGATTGGCCGATGTGTACTCGGTCGTCTGGATGGTGTCCAACAGTGTCACCGGGTTCCAAATCAGCTCTCCGAAGATGATTTGACTCGAGGCACACACAAGATTGCCGACAACGGCGACGATGAGGTTGGAAACAGGGAAGCCGAATAAGTTTCCAACAAGTACATCGTTCTTCCGCTTCGCATAGCGCTGGAAGTCAGCAGCGTTGCTTGCAAAAGTCGCACAGTTGGCTGCTCCAAGCATCAGAAACTGGACGATCAACCAAGCTCTCTCAGAACCAGTCGCTGTTCCGCGCTGCCGAACAACGGGTCCCAGGCCACCGGCTTTGGTCGCCGTCCACGCAAGCATTGCGATGGCCGAGATGACGAAGACGACCAGCTTGGCATAGACCAGGCCGCGCATCTTGGGGACTGGGATCACCAGAAATGCGCAGGTGATGAGCCAGAAAATAACAAAGCCGATCATGCCTGCAGTGGTGAGAGCAGAACCCTCTCCCATGGTGTTTGGCACATTGGCGATGCTGGGGAAGATGGCATGCAGCATCACGTAGATGCACTGGCCGCCCTGTACTGCATTTACACCATTCCAGACGATGGCCATTATGGCGCGGTTAAAGGTAGGCCACCAGGCTCCGTAGACGCCGAATGCAACGCGGCAAACAACGGGGAATCCAATGTGATATGTTGCACCTGGTCGGCCGTTTAACGTGATGATGATGGAAATAAGTGCTTGTCCGCCAAATTGGCAGGCTAATGATTCCCACATGCTTAGGCCCAACGCCTGTGCGGTGGACGATGCATACCAGTTGGAAATGGTTGCGGTGGCTGAGAACCAGAAAGTGAAATATGTCCAATGCGTCCATGTTCTAGTCGAGCCTTAGCAAACGTCGTCTTTACCATTAAAAGAGGAAAATAATCATACCGGTCGCTGAGTTTTAGAGGACGGATATCATCATTGTCGAGCAAGGCGTCTTTGCCGTGGACGTCCTCGGCTCCAGTCGCGACGACGGACCAATCCGACCATCGAAAGATGCCCATAATGGTGCAGATTCTTGGCTCCTCGAGTGGATTTATTGATTGAGAAATAAATGAGCCAACGTCGCTGAGAAGAACGCCTCGTTGCAACTCAGACAGTCAGGCATGCCGTGGTAGATAATGAAGAATTGGGGCCAATGCTTCCCCGTTATATAATGGGTCGCTATCTATCGCCTCCTTAACCAGGTGGACTCGATCGCTATCAGAGAGCGATTGAATTGGTATGTATTTCGACCCATCTTGGAAATCGACTCTGAATATAAGTGGAGAAAGATAAGCCTTTGTTCAGACACGCCGTCGGCCAATTTAGCCTCCCGCGACTCGATCTGTGGTTTTCGAGTTGAGGGTCTATGAATTCATATGCCGAAGTCAACTGAGGCAAGACCGGTTACCTGGGAAGTGCAGGCATACCCAGAAGAAACAGGCTCGTGGGCAATCTTTATTTTTTGTCATCCTGCAATTGACATGTTTGCACACGCGTGATCGTCTTCAATTCCCCAGATCTGTGCATACGGTTACGAGGCATATGTGTGCTCATAGATAAAGACGAGGGCCCCGGCGGAGAAGTGCGGGGAGCTACCGGGGGTACCGGAGACCGTCGGAGATCGGTCGTTATCAGAGAGTTCTCCATCTTCTAATTTCCAATGCGGCCAACATGACTGATAAGGACCTTGTAGATACGGTGCCGCATCCGGGCCTAACTGGGAATTGCGGTGACCGGCGGAAACCGCAGAGTATGCACATGGCACTGGCTGCGGTTATCAACGAGCAACCGCGATGCTTGGATAAATAAGACTCGTCGAGAGTGACCAGATAATCAAGTCGCAAGAAGCCCGACAACTAGCTTCATCGAGATTAGATTGAGACGCGCAGACTTCACCCCCAAATCCACCATGGCTACCGCAACAATGACAGCGGCTCCAGCCACCGAAAGCTACAAGCTAGAGCTGTTGTCGCCTTATGGCCCTGTGTTTCGAGATGTTCTCAAAACTGCACCTCGAGACTGCGACTCCTCCGAAGTTCCCACTATCGACCTCTCAAATGTGCGCGGCAGCGATCAGGATCGTCAAGCTCTCGCCAAGACGATTAAAGAAGCCGCGGAGAATACTGGCTTCTTCTACATCAAGAACCATGGCATCCCAAAGGCCCATATCGACGCGGCCTTCAAGCAAGCCCAGACCTTCTTTTCCCAGTCCACTGAGAAGAAGGCAGAAGTCTCGTACAAGCAGTCCAAGCATTTCAACGGCTGGTCGGAGAGGCGGGCAACCAGCATCTCCCCCACAGAGTCCCAGGACCACAGGGAGGGCTTCAGCTTTCGGTACGACCCGAAATTCGATCCGGAGCCGAAGGATTTGGACGCGATCCCAGAAGACGTGAAGCAGTGGCTGCGCTGCGAAGACTTTGTTTGGGATGGCACCGCCCATTTGCCCGACTTCAAGGATGACATGATTGCTTATTGGCGGTCTTGCCTCACCCTGGCTCGGAGCTTGATTCGAATCTTTGCCATTGCGCTGGATGCGCCAGAAGATTACTTTGACGACGTCATCACTTATCCCGGCAGGCATGTAATGCACCACCATGAGATATAGACCTCAACTGACTAACCCATCACAGTGACGGCGTTGTCAACTACTACCCCAAGAATACTGAGGCGAAGGAGGCAACCATTGATGTCGGCTTGGGAGCTCACACCGACTTGCAGTGCTTTACCTTCCTCTGGCAGGACAACGTCGGCGGGCTGCAAGTACTCAACAAAGAGGGCCAATGGATCAAGGTACCGCCTGTGCCAGACACATTTGTCGTCAACATCGGCGACTTCCTGATGCGGCTCTCGAACGATCGATTCCAGTCGACGGTCCACCGAGTATTCAATTATGCTCCGGAGGATCGCTACTCGATGCCCTTCTTCTTTGGCTTCAATTTCAACGAAAAGTGCACCGTGCTTCCTAGCTGCACAAGCGAGGAGAACCCACCAAAATACGAACCAATTAGCTGCGGAGAGGTATGTTACTTGTCTTGTTCATTCGCAGGTTTGTTGCTAACTCGATTGATAGTGGTGCCGGTTACGATTTGAGAAGACGTACAGGAAAGCTTGATATGGATTAGGACGCAGTTCCGTAGAATATTATCGGGTGATTCAATAAAATGAATTATGACTTACTTTATTAGTTGTGCAAGCAGTTTACTTAGTTCCTGCAACAATACCCAACCCTCACCTTTGCTGCGACTGTTGCGGCTATCATCGGGCACCTACTGATTCTAACGCGAGTAATTCTGCCGACACGTAATCAATTCTTGATAAATGGGAGAGTAGTCATATAGACAGACATAAATACTACTTAACGCGTGGTGGAATCCCGCTCTTGTGAACGCGTCAAAGCATGTTCTTTCTACCCTGAAGTCATCAGACAGGAACTCGCTTATCTTCAGAAGCCTAGTTCAATTTGCAACGGAATTGTTCGGTAATCGCCGGTATCTGACTCGCCAATGGGATTGAGCCTGTTGCTTGATAAGCCTTTCCAGAACGGGGCGAGTGGGGTCCTTATCAAGACTGGCTTGCTGGCTCCGGAGATTAATCACAATAATCCGACGAGATGATGGATTGCATCAGTCACGATCATTCTCCTGTTAAGACTGTTGCTGTTGTCGCTTGCTCCGCCAAATACAGTAAAATGAATCACGGAAATTTAGACGATGAACCTGATGCGTCGTACCAAGAGGGATCGAGGCTATCCAAGCGACATCCAGCCGAGGAAGCCATTGAGGGGAACCCAACATCGAAACGCCGTCGGCGAGTTTTCTCATGCGAGTCGTGCCAGAGACTGAAGTGTAAATGCGACTACGACTTTGCTTTACAGTCATGTCGTCGGTGTCAAACTCTTAGGTACGCAGCTTAAGGTCCTATCTTTCCATCTCAAAAATTGGACATGGAGTCAATAACGAACACGAACAGAATCATGTGCTCTCGGCGCGAAACGGTTGAAATGGGTGACCTCATGACGAGCGACACCAATATCATTTCTATTCAAGATAGGTGAGTTTAACAATGCTCTGCCCCTCTGAATGACGTTCCTGACTGGATGAATGATGGACCATGCCAGACTCGCCAGCACCGAAAATACCCTGAGAGAGATTACAAGCCAGTTGAAATCTCTCACCAAACAGATAGAACGGAGTAATTTCAACAGCGTCGAAAACAACCGACCTTCTGGTAATGGACTCTATCTGAGTGATTCAGAAACCTTTGGCGATAGCCTCGAGCACGTTCTTGACCCCGCAGACCATGCGGTCCACTCTGCGCCCGTCGTTGTCCTGCGCGACCTCGATCGCCGGTACACTGGGGGCTATAGAAGACCTAGGGTTCTTACGGATATTGACCTGGTTGAGGCTCAACTCCTTGATGAACAGATGGCTAAAGATTTAATACAGATGTGAGTTGAACCGACCCAGGTTTATTCGGCCGAGGTCATGGAGGCTTACTCTCGGTCCAGCTTCTTTCGCCATAGAAGCCACAAGTTGATTGTTGCAGAGCCCAATACCTTAAGGTCAAGTGACGTTCTTCGGGACGCCTCACCCTTTTTGCACAGTGTATGCTGCCTACATGCCATCATCTACCGCGACGACATCTTTGGAACACCTATGCACCGAAAAATATATGAACATGTCCGCATATCTCTTGGCAAAATACTTTTGTCAATCCCATTGACTATTGAAGATATTCATGGTGTGTTTCTCATGAGTGAGAATGTGATGGCTGGTCCAGGAGTGAGTAGATCATCAAATTGAGCAGGAGGAATCTGTACTAAGTCCACATAAGAACAGCAAAGAATACATCGACAGTTGGATGTTGACGGGTTATTGCATTAAACAAGCAATGCTTAGCATCAGCTTCTCTGAAATCGTCAAGAACATCAGAAAGGATATATCCACTCCAGAGGACCAAAGAGCAATTCGTTTATGGTCAACAATTTGCTTGGATCATCTCTAGTAAGAATGCAAACTCTCTCAATAGACCGACCAACTTACACAGTGACGCAGCTGGGCGGCAACCACTGGGAGACCCTCGGCGATTCCAAACGCATATCTTCAACATTGTGATCTTCTACTCAGCTTCTACAAGGCATCCATGCAAGACGGCATGCTCCTTGCGGAAATTTTGCTGTGCACCACTTTGTTACAGAAGCTCGGGGGACATACTGTCCTAGACCACGAAGGCCAATGTGTTGAGTTTACTGCATGGAAACAGAAATGGAATCACTTGTTATGTAAGTCAGCTTGTTCATTCGGTGAACCCGAGTAAAGACTCCAATCATACAGAACGCGTCGACTCACTATTATCATTTATCAGCAATGCCAACAGCTTCCATGCTCAGAATCGGGTATTTTTCAGCCTGCCTTATCCTAATTATTAGGTCTCTTGAAGATTTGGGCGAGAATCTTCAATCCACGACTCTTTTATCCAGCTCATCATCCAATAATAACAGCAATGGGTGTCCGGCTTCGACTGAAAAGGGCACTGCAAAAGATGCCACGAGGGCGAGCCTGAGATCCAATGCATCAAAACACGCTCAGTCAATCGTTGAAACCTTTTTGAGCATGCCATCTTCTCTCAGGGACTCGATAGCGTCGATTAGATGCCTGTGTCTCGGGTACAGCGCCCTCATCCTCACTCATTATGACGAAGCTCAGTCGAGCATCTCGGATGAGCACAAGCTGAATCTCATCACTCGCCTTGAAGAGTGGCTAAACAATGCTCCTGGGATGACATGGGCTGTTATGTTTGGGAAATTGGCAAAACAGAAACTGATGACGCGAGTGCACAGCAATAATTTTAGCCAACGAGATGACCAAGGCGCGTTTTCAAGGACAGACGCCCGGAGAACTCTTGAGAATCAAGCCCAGATGGGATTTTCAAATCCGCCTCTCGCCTCAAGAAGCACAGAAAGAGTTCGAAATGAAGAAGCCCCAGCTGCGACTGCCATGGGCGAGGCAATAATGACGCCTACTGATGCAGCATCCGTCTGGTCTACCCCGGCACCGCTGAGCTATGACTTCCAGCCAGATTTTGTATTTCCAAATATGGAAGATTTCTTTAGCGGAGGATTTCTAGACTTTGGTGGATTAGAGTAAGCATTGCTAGTGAGATACGTGTGGTACATAACTGCCGCATGGACGCAAGGCAGAATATACCCATGCAGTTTGCACACTCCGCCTCGCTCCGCCTTATCCGTATAAGCAAAGAAGAACGAAGTTTTCAATCGGAATACTCCAGATATTTTAAACTCAAGCACAAACAATAAAAACTTTCATGTAGTTATTTTCTTTCATAACGTCCGAGACATTGTAATGGCCTCCAGGGCAACCTATCCTAGTGTCAATGTAAGGGAAGCAAGGATCCATGCAATCCAAAAAATGCTGTACAGGTACGAAGAGGAATTTAATTTACTCGGCATCATAGTGAACAAGTGATTTCTCCCATGCACGGATGAATAATCTCAATGCTATACGAATCCAGCATCGCAATTGAGGAGTCAAATCAGATGACGCCTTCATTGCACCACCACAATCAGACCGACTTAAGCTTAAATGTGCGGTTAATCCCTCGGTGCGCGATGACCCCAGCAACATCACGTTTCCTATCGGCTTTTCTTGTCATGGCCCTCGGTAGTCGTCTAACAGTAAGGCGCCAAGCAGCCAAGGAAACAAAAGTTCCTTTGAACCGTCCTCCGAAGCCGCTAGTCAATGTCGTCAAACCCCATGTCCCTATGGACGATGGGTAAGCTCGACATCCGATCGACCTCGTGTGGACGGGATAAATACCCCAACAGCCCTGTCAGCGAAGCCTACCGAATGATACAAACAAATCTGCCCTTGCCGGGTTACTCGGTCTATAATAAATCACGCCTGAGCAACTGAGGGGTCCGCGTTGGCAAAGTTGGAGCCTACTACGCATTGGGCAGGCCATTGAGTGTGGATCGCTCGGCTTCGGCTTGGCATACGACGCTGATACGAAGAGTCAGCATAGTCGCATTTCGACCTTCCTGATTCAATACTCGATCTTCACATTTTGTACCAATTCCTGCCCGAGGAACTTTCGGAGTTTTAAGAACGGTCCACTTGACCAAGCCCTGGGAATGCATTGCACCACTGATGTAGCGTGACGGGTGAAGAAGGGCCGGATCAGAAATGTGGTGAAAATCACATATATGGCGGCATTGACGCCACTAGAAATTGTGCATCCAGACTCATATTCAAATCCTAAAGTCCTTGGGTTTAGGCATACTGTTGAGCCATGAAGTTCGCAACAGCTACTGCGCTATGCGCGCTCCTGGTGCCTTTCACCGAGGCTGGGAAGGATCGCAGACCTACAGTCACATCTCACAGGCTTCAGAAGCAAATTACTGAAAAAGGGTAAGCCATTATATATTCGCCGTCTTTGAGTGACTGAGACGCTCTATATTGACCAATCGCTAGCCTGATGAAGAACTTGCAGAAGCTCAATGACATCGCATATGCCAATGGCGGTAACCGCGCATTTGGCCTTCCGGGATATGCCGCCTCAGTCGACTTCATCTACCGCGAAGTGTCGAAACTCAACGGCTTTACTGCCTGGAAGGAAGATTTCCCCGCACTATTTACCCAGACTACCGCGGCTGAGGTCTCCGTCGACGGAGAAGTGTTTCGCACTGTCGCGCTGACCTATACCCCCAGCACACCTGAGGAGGGTATTACTCGGGAGCTTGTCCACGGCCCCATCGGAACTGCTGGATGCTCTGTCGACAACTACGAGGGAATTGATGTCAAGGACAAAATTGTTCTGGTTGAGCGCGGCCCATGTCCCGATGGAACGACCTTCGCCGGAAAGCTGAAGCCGGCCGCTGCGGCTGGTGCCATCGCAGTTGTAATCTACAACTCGGACTCCGCGAAATTGACTGCCGGTTCACTTTCTGCTCCTAATCCGGCATATGTCCCCGCAGGGCTCATTGACCAGGAGCCTGGCCAGGCATTGAAGGCGCGACTCGACGCCGGCGAAACGGTTGAAGTTTTCGTAAAGATTGTTCAACTAATTGAAGAGCGCATCACTCAGAATGTTTTTGCAGAGACTACAGGAGGTGATGGCAGCAATCTTATTATGCTCGGATCTCACCTTGATTCCGTCCAGGCGGGGCCCGGTATCAACGACGATGGGTCAGGCACAAGCCTCAACCTCGAGCTGGCCAAGGCTCTACACAACTATTCGACTAAGCTCAAGGTCCGCTTCGCCTGGTGGGGAGCCGAGGAAAACGGACTTTGGGGGTCAAAAGCTTTTGTTAACAACTTGAGCACTGAGGAGATTGACAATCTTCTCCTGTACCTCAATTTTGACATGGTTTCGCGAGGCTACTATGGCGTTTTTGACGGCACAGGAGAGACGATTGGCCCCGGCGGTCCTCCAGGATCCGAAGTTATCGAAGACCTCTTTGTCGAGTTCTTTACATCCAAGGGTATCGCGACCAGATCTGTTGGCCTCACCGGTGGCTCCGACTATTTGCCCTTCATGACCACCATCAGCAAGGCTGTAGGTGGACTTCACACGGGTACTGGACTTGAGCAGGACGCCTGCTACCACCAAGCATGCGACAATATTACAAACCCCGTTCCAGAGACCATTACTACCAATGCTAAGGCGGCTGCTCATGTATTGAGCATCCTTGCTGTGGATGGTGTCAAGCTGATCCCGAAGACGCTTGCCAACTCCACCACGGCAGGTGTGAAGAGAGTGCGAGATCCTGTTACGCTGCATGAGCATGATGCGAGGTCGGTTGGATTTGACAAGGCATGCGATCACGATGTTATTTAGTGCACCGATGTGTATGTAGCTGGATGTGAATAGCATTTTGAATCGCGGGTGGTCCGGCGGGGCTCATCCCGCGTTACCACGACGTGCCTCAGTGCATGCCAAATAGAAGTTATAATAAACTAAAACAATTGTATATTGAATTTTTTTTGACTAAATTGGCGCGACTGAATGAAGGTTCCGGAGCAGGTTGTGAGCGACGTCAGTTTCGCGCAACGCGGAGATGCTGACATCAGCTACCGCCTCCTCACCTTCGCCACCAGAACTTCCAGATGGAACCTTCTTCTTGAATAGTAGCCCGCCCGACGACTTCTATCCAGCTTTGATTGCGCAGACAAGCCCGAGCAATCTGAACAGAATTGAAATGGCCTCATCTTTGTCCACGTCAATCCGGCTTGAGCCGCTCCCACCAGGAAACAACACCAACGTCGTGACGCAGCGCGAAGGCCTGGACTCCTCGTCAGCGCACCATCTCTCCTCCTCTGAAGGAGATCCCGTTCTTGAAGCTTCCAGAGCAGCTGATAGCGCAGTCCCCGACGGTGGCCACGGATGGGTCGTCATCGCCGCCTGCGCCATCGTTGCTTGGTGGTTCGTCGGCACGAGCTACAGCTGGGGCATCATCCAGGATGCTCTGGTTACTAAAGGCATCGCGTCTCCGTCTACTCTGGCCTTTGTGGGTTCGTTGTCCGCTGCACTAATCAGTGCTCTTGCCATCGTCAATGCGCGCGTCATTCGATGGATGGGATCACAGCGCACCGCAATGTTGGGCGTGTCTTTCCTGGGGCTGTCGGCGATAACGAGCAGCTTCACAGTGAAGAACATCACCGGGCTGTTTTTTACCAGCGGAATTTTGCTTGGACTGGGATTGAGGTGAGCATCCCGCCAACTTCACTTGTGATCCTACTATACTGACTGGTATCTCAGCTTGTGCTTTATGGTGAGCACCGAACGTTCTTGAATCCTCAAACATATTAACAAGTCTCAACAGACTGTCTCGGTGACGCCGGCCCAGTACTTTAACCGCAGACGTGGCCTCGCAAACGGCATCGTCTTTGCGGGAGGCGGTCTTGGTGGTGCTGTCACCAGCTATGGTCTAGACGCCCTGATCTTGAAATTTGGACCAGCTTGGACATATCGCATCCTTGGAATTGCCACCCTTGTCACTGGGCTTCCGGCGGCCTGGTTTATACAAGAGCGAACACCCATTCGAACCGCTGGCTTCATCGAGTGGTGAAACTCCCTCTGACCTCCTCTTCTTGTCTCCCCATGCTAAAAATAATTACAGGCGTCTCTTCAAAGACCCAGGTTTCGTGCTCATCTTCGGTGTCGGCGCTATAGGAACTTTCCCACTCTTTGTTCCTCCATTCTTCATCCCTCTCTATAGCCGGTCTATGGGATTATCGTCCAGCACCGGCGCTGGGCTCCTCGCAGGATTCAACTTCGCATCCGCAGTTGGTCGCATCATCTGTGGCCATTTTTGCGATGTCTTCGGGCCTCTGAACACGCTGATGGTCTCTCTAATGCTTACTGCGATTAGTATGCTTACTCTATGGCCAGCCTCTACCTCGCTAGCTCCCTTGGCCGTCTTTGTAGTGGTGAATGGAGCATCAAACGGCGGGTTTTTCGCTACCATGCCCACAGTTGTAGGCAATACATTCGGCTCTGCGAGAGTATCTATTGCTATGGGCATGATTGTTACTGGGTGGGTTGGAGGATATCTGATGGTGAGTGAGGCCCATGCGACCTGAGATGCGACCCAAGGCTGACGCTCATTCTCACTACACAGGGCGCTCCTATTGCGGGATACTTGCTTGAGTCATATGGAGGAGCCGACTCTGGACTTCAAGCCTATCGCCCAGCCATGTTCTATGCTGGCGCACTTGCGCTTGGTGCTTCGGGGTTGGTTGCATTTATGCGCTTCCGTACGAACCAAAGGCTGTTCGTAAAGGTGTAAGGTCATAATTTGTCCATGTACACGCTCATGGACCAATTGTATTCGACGTAAATTCGGTCCCAGTGCGGGTGATTTGTGCTTATCGTATGAACAAAGTTATACTCATGTTCAATTGCTGTGTCCATCGAGCTTGATCAGGCTTAGATTAGGGTCCATCACTTTGAGTGTACTCCAGCTGCGCTAGATTGCTCCTTCTGTGCGCCAGCAGCTATCCTGATTAATGCAGGTTGGGCTACAGATAAAGGGCTTCCGGGGACGCGAGGCTGTTGCAAGCCTGTTGATCCTGGTCAGAAACTTGAAAACCTACAAGATAAACTGGGAAATGACAAACTATGGATGGAGGCTGAAGCCTCTGGGTAACTGTTCCTCAGCCTGGGAGAAGTAAAGAGCGGCCGCCCTATTATATTCTGGAATACTGCAGTAGCTAAAGATTCGTGGCGAATACTTTGGTATCCTGAGACGAAACTCAAGTGACTTCTTAGTCATCACAGGTGGCCGCTTTTACGGTCTCCTCGAACCCCGGCTCAGCTTCGGCTCAGTCGCTCATCACCCTGGGCCCTCAACTCTCAGCCCATTCCTGTCACCCTCAGAGCGGGGTGTCTGGCTTTGCTCTCGCACCATAGAGACCCTCGAGCCATTCTAATATACTGTTTCTATTCCCTTGTGGGGCTGAGCTTAATCCCTCTCTAATACTTCAGTATTAAAGGTCTGTAATATAGAGGTAATATTATATTAGCACCACTGATTATCTTTTCAACCACCTCATCTTATCGATAATAAAGCTCCAGTTTCTCAAGATATCCCCGCGTTTCAAGGGACATGGCTGTTCTATTGGCGACCGGCGTTTCGCGACGATGATTGGCCATTCGACTCTTCGCTGCCTAACGCCAGACGCACATTTAAAATCACGGCGGCTGAGATTACCTCCTCCCCAGATTTTCCACTTCCACAGTGTCTGGATCTGACCGAACGCTCGGCAAAAAAGATGCCTACGTTGAGCCCGCCAGTGGTTAATACTCTGCAAAGATTGTGCAAGGAAAAGGGTATCAACTTTTTCCAGGACTTACCACAATCTGACTACCCACCGTCTCACGCGAATACTCTACGAGAAGTCAAGCAATTGGGAGAGACTAAATTCGACAGCTTTGCAACCGACGAAAATGATGCAGCTCCTTGGAGACTCGACCTAAAGGTGCGAGCGCTTAATCTAGCGGAGGTGGCGAAGAGCTGCAGGCGCAGGAATGAGTCGACCTGGCGCTTTGCTTGCGAGCACCATGTCCTCGCTAGGCTGAGATCTGAGGTAGTCTGGTGTGTTTGAGGGAATTTTATGGCGCTAGCAATCAAGCTTTCTGGACTAATGCGTTGCAGCTTGAACTGCAGACAACGACTTTGGCGATCGGAAATCGAGGTTATCCGCGATGGCAGTCATGGTGAGATGCCCGACTCTCTTCAGCGCCGCCAGGCAAATCGAGAGCCATGCCGATGCTCAAGGAGCAACCGGCCCGATGATAAGTGAGTTAAGTGGAGAAGCTTTGATTTGGAATCTAGTGCCTGAAGCCATACTAAAAAGCGCGAAAAAGCTGACGTCTTGACCAGTCTCGAAGCTAGGGGTATCAACCGTTTGTTCGGGCACCGGGAGGACGAATTGGTCAAACATGATCCAGAATTAGCGGCGCTCCTACCCAAACAGGAGAAACCCGACGCGATTTATGGACTACGGCCTACAAGAAACCTCGAAAATCTTCTCAACGACAGCCTGAAGCCACAATTCTCGAGTACTAACCGAGACGCGCATATCGAGGAAATCGTGCAGCCTTCGCCATTCGATGCGACTGGAGAACAGTTGCATTTCCCCTTCCTCCTTCTTGAAGCCAAGTCGGGAAAATCTGATTGTGACTGGGATTCAATCCGCCTGCAGAGTGCCTTTCCAATCTGGACGTTCCTTCAGACGCAGCAACGTCTGAGAACGGCTGCTGGAGCGTCCTCAAAATGGCTATCGGGGCCACTGGTTTGGTTCTTGATGAGCAAAGGAGAAGCCTGGAGTGTTTCCGTGACATACCTCTCTGGCAGAGCTGTAACACCGGGGTTCGCAGAGGAGAGTGGCTGTGTGAGTTAAGGTGTTCGATCTGCTTTTATTATCGCCTGCTGATAGACCTAGGAAATCGTTGAAGTTTGGACAGGCTCTATCACGAAACGAGACGAGGCCCTTCAGCTGCTTCTGATCATTGATTATATTTTCGACTGGGCAAGAGATAAATACCGGCATGCCATCATCAGCGAGCTCCGCACTATTGCTTCTGGCGAGAACGACACGTTGAGTTTCATAGACACCGACGTCTTGACATCTTCTTTACCCGAGCGCACTCGAACTTCTGGTCATGATCAGACTAAAGAGGACGCATACGCAGCATATATGGAAGCTCAGAAGGCATTCACGAACCTAGACCGTCCTGAGGGTGTCATTCGCCACGCAGCCTTTATTGAATCACGCTTCTCCTGCTTCTTTATAACTCGCGATAATATCCAAAGCTTCTTCAACTCTGTGGAGGCAAAGAAGCTTACGAAACTCCGTTCTCGATCGGGCCTATATCTAGACGATGCAGCCTTGCTTAACCTACAAGCTATAAACGAGGTTGAAAGACTTTGGACCATGAATGAAAGAGCGCCAATGCATCGAGATTCACCCTCTTCAAGGTTCCGCGTGAATCTAGCCTTTTCATCCTACTTGTCTCCTCAGTGGCACATAGTTCGCGAGCTTCATGTAATCGCGGTCGCTCAAGACGCGTTGCAAGAGCTTCAGGGTTCGAGGTTCCCGCGGTGTCGGTGTAACGAAGAGAACTGTTTCAGCCGGGAAGGTCATCACTGTGTGGAGTTCAAGCCAACTTACGTACCTATTGTCGATATGGTCAAAAAGATCAAAAACAAGTCAGTCGCCGAAAACCTCCTTTCTGCCATCCGTCGGTCAACGTTCCGCCTCGAACGGTGTGAGGTCGGGACGTCACCTGAGGAGGTAAATGCACCCGGCACCAGAGACTTTGTCAACTACTTCTACAAGTCGTTCAAAAAGGGACTGATGGAGCCTGATGAACCGTTTCTCAGAGTGTCCAAAATCCTCGAACACCAACATTTAGTCCATTCAGGGCCAAATCCTCCTCAAGCTCCAAAATGCAAACCTCTGCATGCTTCAGAGGATGGATGTGTTTTGATTTCTTCAAGATCCAGTCCAAGAGACCCCGACAGATCAAGAGCTATTGTTTGCGCCTATTTCATCGAACCTTCTCACTCGGTACCTGATTTTGGCGGTCTATGTGGAATGATCATGGACGCCTTCGAAACTCGTGGCGTTCATCATACTACCCAGGACAATGGAAACTCAACCCTTACGGATGCAATTCAACCAGACAAATCTTCAACTCCGTGGAATATCGAAAACACGTACGGGGTGACGTGGAATGGGCTTGAATTTCAGAAAATGATCACATCCTTCACCGACCCCGCTCGGCCGGACTGTCTGACAATACAAGGACTACCAGAAATCTTCATTGATCCTTTCGAATCTTTTGCTTGCATCTCGGAGTGTCTAGAAGGTCCGTGGTTCGACACCCGTGCTGCCTATCTCCGTTATATGCCAGAACCTCAGCAGCTCAAGTTCATCATCTACAAGACCGTGCTTGAGTGCCTGGGAAGTGATGCTCCCCAAGCCCCTCGGATTCGCTGTTGCGTTGATTGCGCGATCCGAAATACATCACAACCCTTAGGTGTCGCCTGCCGCTGTTGTTGTCTAGGTGCGTGGGCGTCAAGGCTGATCCACAAAAGAGAATTCCCATTGGACTTACAAAGCGACGAAAAGGACTGTGTTTTTACGGCATATCCTTCCTTTGATAAGCCCTTTGAAGACCTGGAGGAGCTGTACGAGCAGCATAGCCAGTTTCGCTCGTGGTGGTTAGAGCAGCCGAGTAGGAACTGGAACTTTGGAAATAAAAGGCCCCGTGTCAATAGCTAAGGTTAGTGGTTAAGATTAGTGTAAGGATCGTGTATTTCTTAAGAAACTAGTTCGAGGCCTAGCCCCCTTGATCATCCGCCCTATTTGCTGACCGCCGGGCCGACACCAGCCCCGGCCCTCCTGGCACTGTTGCATCGTTCTCATCTGTAGGTCGGTGGGACTGGTGCTGACGCTGTTGGAAGTGGCATCGCGTTGGGTAGCATGCGTGAGCACAAACGCACGAGTGATCTACCCAACGCCCCAGTTTCGGGCAAGTACGACAACACGGCGTTCGTAATTGAAATGGCGTGGAAGACATTGGCTTGCATATGCTGAGAGAAGACGTCAAACGAGGTATCGGCAAGGGGGTACTCGGTGATTGGGCTGCCGCATGCGGCCTTTCGCGTCAGCTGAGCAACTTATGCCGTTAGTACAAGCTAAGCCCCATATAAGTCGGTCCAATCAATAATGCCACGTCATGAGGGGGGAGGCAGCCTCAACTGTGTTCGCTTGGCATAATTGGTTCGTGTCTGGGCTTTCTGCTCTGCACTCTTGGAGGAGAGAGATGATGGTTTCAGATCCTTCCCGTACCGCTGCGTAAACTTGGGAACGCCAGGGGATAAGTAGAGGGCCCGGTCTCGGTCTGAGGTGAGCTAGGCAGCGAGAAGTCAAGTTCTTTTCTGACGGTTGATTGCACACCCACCAACTTGCAAGACCGACAAAATCCCCTCCTCTACGCCCTGTGGCTCCCCATTTGCCTCTCTCCGCCCACCTTGATCCGATAATGCCAACATGTTAAATGAACCTTGGAAGCCACGACATCCGATAAAGGGCTGGATCTGGTACCGGAAGCAGGATGACACAAGCTACAAGATCTTCAGGGCGAGCGACGAAGACGGACTCGTCCTCGAGAAAAGCTATACTCAACGAAAGTCCAAGTTCGAGAATCTAGAGTCGAATGAGAAGGACAAGATCTGCCCCGAGATACACAGACATCTTGGCAAAGGCAGTTATGGAAGCGTTGATGAAGTGACGTACAAGTCTAAGGAGAGATTAGCTCGCAAGGAGCTACTGCTAGTGCCAAAAGACAGCACATTGATGGTCAGCTTCTGGACTGAGGTTGAAAATCTGCAGCTGCTCCAGAGACTTGATCCCACCACACACACAATCAAGCTTCGCGATGCATACACCATCGATAACGAGCGCTTTTTCTTGGTTCTGGATCCTGTGGCCCGGAACGGCAATCTTGAGACATACCTTGAGGAGTTCAGGGGGGCTTCGGGCGAAGCGAAGAAAGACCAGAGAGTATTTCTTCGAAGGGCGGTGGGCTGCCTTACCGTTAGCCTGTATGCGCTACATGAAAAAGGACTCTTCCACGGAGATTTAAATGGAAAAAATGACCTATTACATGACGGCAAGGTTCTCATTTCGGACTTTGGCCAAGCTATAATGGCCTACCCAGACGAAGCAGAACAGGACTTAGAACCGGATGCAGAATTTGGCTCATCGGTTCTAGGTCCTTCCGTGACGTATGGTGTCCGCTCAGATCGTGAGCGACTCGGAGCGATTCTGCTCGACATCCTCTGCGCTTTGGAGCCTATCATCGGCGAACATAAACGCTCCGTGAAGAAAGACGAGTTCGTCAACAAGGACTTCAAGGCGAAGGTTCCAGTGGAGCGATATGTAGCAGAGCTGGCGTGGGTAATCCAAGGCTTGATGCGGAACGAGCGGAAGCATCGGGTGCCCGCATCGTGGGCTGCGTCGTGGATTTCTAACAAGTTGCATATACAAGGCTCGCAGAGATGGATGTGCATTGAGTGCGAACGTTGGATGCGAAATCGAAAACACGGATTTTACGACGAAGTCATATCCACTTGAGATTACCCTAAGGAGGAGTTGAGGGAACAGATCGAGTGGTCGGATTACTGGGACGTGGGGACAGATCACATGAACGAGGAGGGCAGATAAACAAAGGAGGGTTAAGGGCGAGGGGTAAGGGCGAGAATAGAGTTGAGATCAGTGCGGACTTGACGGTTAAGGTCAACGTTAAATGAGTATAATAGATGATGTTAAATGATACATCAGGATCCTAGTCTGTCTTGTCTTTGGCCTTCACCAATTACCACGACCGGCTACCTAGATTCACGGGCAATTTGCAAAACGCTCCAGCGGCATCGCAATCCCGGCATGAGTTAAAACTCCTATAAGCAAATCGAAACGCTCAGGCCGGGCATGTTTCAGAAGTTCCAGAGCTGTCGATCTTCCCGATGGCTGATCGTACATCTGAAGAGCGTTTTCAACGACTCTGATTGAAGGATCGGCGCCTCGTCGCAGTAATGCCACCACCCTGGCGAAAGGAGCATTGCCTCCTGCAGAACTTCGTGCGACAACAGCGTAGTGAAATGGGGTCCAACCAAGTTGATCAGGTCGATCAATGTAGCGCCCACACCCATTCTCGCAAAGATAGTCGATTGCTCCGGTATTGACACACATCCTTGCTGCCATATGAAGTGCCGTGCCTCCGTCGTCTGAAATCCTGTTCAAAACGACTCCAGCCGATGATAACAAGCGCAATGCGTCAACTGCTTCAACCTCACAGCGTAAAGCATTACACAATGCGGACCAGCTTGGATGCCCTGATACTACGTCCAGCTGCACAGAGTCCTCTGCGGCCAGAAATTGAAGGAACTCTAGCGTCCTGGATGGATGACCACTTCGTTCGACGTTCAATCCGGCCAGAGTCCGACCTCTGACAACTTCGAAAACCGAGGCTCCGTACTTAGCAATTAAACGCACAACATTTAACCAATAATCCCATAATGGAGGCAGCTGCTCAAAGGCTGGATGTGCGAGAGGGTTCATTCTGCAGCGGCGAATATCGGGGTCCTGGCATTGGTACATGAGTTATGGAACATGGAATGTTTTTTGATATATTTTCTTACACTTGGTTATCGTCTGCGATATTGGGATCAGCCCCACGCTGGAGCAGGTACTCCACGGCCTTGAAATGCTCGCCTCGGATCGCAATCTACCGTTGTAAGCATTCGGTCATAAGACAGACACATAATATACCCTTACCAGCAGTGGAGTGAGTCCCTGGCAAGCGCTTCGATCGTTCACTCACCCTCGTCCATCATCTAGTACCTGCTGTATTAAACATCGCCCTGTTCGCACGCCACCATCAATGGTGATGTATGCGCGACTCTGAATTGCATTCCTATACTCCACTTAATCATTGTTGAAATCACTATTCTGACTATTGTTTTAAATTCTGTATCACATTCTTGCACGAGTGTGATGAGGAACTTGGTCTATTGATTGTGAACCTAATTACAGTCTTTTGCCTCTTCTAAACCTCCTCCGCAATATCTCTCTATAATTCGGTTCCCTTAGGTTCTTGTGGTTATTAATTCTTTAGCTGTAAGTTGACCAACACTATATTATATATCAGCTGTATAATCCATACTGTATAGCCAGAGCTGCGCAAGCTATTTAAGAATACCTTTTCGGCTGGAGAAATTATCTTACTTTTATAGTTCTAAACTATCGTCTTAAGATAGCCTATCTTAGCAGTAATCCAGAGTCTTAGATCTATATCTAGGCCGGCTAGCTCTTGAATTGTATAGCAGCTAAATATAAGTAACTGCACTAGATATAGTTTGTTGGGTCGATTGATTTATATTCTTCTAATATCTTTAAGTCTGGACTTTTTAGCTGCAATTTGCAGCTTTAAAATAAGAGTTAGGTTACTTTAGATTAAGTAGTGCAGATCGAAATAGAAGCTATAAGTATAGCTACAATTAGGAGATACTATATCGGTCTGGAGGGTAAGACGAAAAGCAGATATCTTCAGTTAGTTGAGGTTAGTTAAGTGGTTGGTTGAGGTGTGTGTAAGGATGGAAAGATAACTGGAGTGGAAGAGGGCTTATAGAGCTTTTATATCTATTATGATTTTGCCTTTTCCAAGATCTAGCTTTTTCAGTAGATCTAGCTTTTTCAAGATGCAGCTATTCCTACAGCTTATTAAGGTATTAGGAAAGGTAATCAGTTAGACTAGAAACCTTAGTCTATTTAAGTAACTATTAATCTTTAAATAGACTGGGTATATAGTCTGTATTATTGATACTATTATTGGTGTTTTTTTTTTACTGTTGAGCTTCTAGTCCCCCCTCTGGGTATGTGTGTACTAGGGCACCCTAACCTCTTGATACTCCACTTAATCCTGAGCTCATCGCCTGAACACTTTGTAAAGGAGCCCGAAAGGGAGACTGCCGTCCATAGTGACCAAGACGGCAGACATGCCCCAATGCACAGGGTAGTGCACGCCTCATTCTTTTCCATGTGCGCCTCGTCGACGATTGAGGCAAAGACACCATAAGTTCTCCAGAACGAGTCCGCGCCAATTAAAGAAGACCTTGACCGTTGGGTGGAAGGTTTTAAGTGAGAGCGATCTTGGACGGTCAACTGGGTGGGATTGCTGTGCCGACGACAATCGAGGTCTCGGTAAATTTGACTTGTAGTGCACCTAGCATTTGAGGTTGGTCAATGAAGCTGCGCTTGCTGATTTCGCGGCGACTCACAGATGTATGCTGCTTTCTATGCGCTGTAGATTCTCTTCGGAGGGCTTGAGCCATTTTGTGCACCTCGAAACTGCTTTCTGGTTGAAAATTTGATACTGAAGCCTTTTTCTAAGCCGCGGGCTGGAGGATCCATGAAGCCCGGCGTCATACCCCTTGACATGGCTCGAGATAGCCTCAACATCCTTTCGTACCTCCAAGAGGCAAGTTCTAAAGCTGTCACAAATAGCAGGCGACAGGCATGGGGCATTCAAAGGCTCGACCAGCGCAATGCCAAGAATCTCCAGCTTCGTGTTCATTGACTGAAGCATAAGCTTCAACCTGCGAACGTCCTCCAGGACATCTCGCACGCTATCAATAAAGCGGACAATACCGATGGTGGTCACCTGGATTACTTGCACTAGCTGAGCGACTGGGGCAACAGCGCCTACTACTGCCATTGCCTCCCTGGTTCGCTTGTTACCCGAGGTCGTGGTGATGGTTGAAGACTGACTTGATTAGAAACTAATGCAGCGCTCTGAGAGAACGTCATCGCCGGCGGTCTGTGTCTTGATCGAAAGTGGTTTGGATCCGCATCCATGGGCACGGTCGGCAGTATTGACCTAGTTAATACCTCTTGGAGCTGCGCCAGCTTCGTACGACGACGCGCTGCGCGAGAGCCTTTCGAATAGCTGCAGCTGCAGCTGACTAAATCATCTTCAACAGGGCGCAGCGCTGACTGGGATGGCTGGGCATATTTTGCCCTGCGAAATGATACTCTGGTGATCCAGACCTGTGGTTTTACCGAGCTGTTGGTCTTGAGTGACATCACAGTACAAAAGAATCCCAGGAATCATGATAGCGTGCCATGTCACGATTTGCACCTACTTCGGGGGGTTTTGGCAGATACATTTTAACCCTCAGTTACCTGCCAAACTGACGTGGCTTTCTTTGATTTGCTGTTTCTCTTGTTAACTAAATGCTGATGGATCTTAACATAATGCCCAACGTCGTACCGAACTGTCGCATCTTGACCTACGATTGGAACGCCAATATCGACAAAGGCGCCGCAACTCAAGGCCTCCTCGGCCATACGAACAAACCCCTCAACAAACTGCGCATCCAGAGGTCAACGGCAAGTTATTCGAACACTCTAGTTTACCAAGCGAACCAATCACACTTATTATTAAACGAACCATAAACCCGCAGCGACCAGCTCAGAGGGGCCTGACAGTCACATAATAAAACGATTAATAACAATTGCTCATTAAAATACAGAAGCAGTCCCCGAGGCAGGGAATTTTGTACTAAGTAGCTGCTTACTAAGTCTAGACCTATAACTAACTGTGTAAACTTAGACCTGCTAACCTATTAGGTCCTGTATGCGAACCACCTCAAGGCAATAGACGCCTGATTTCCTTATTGCCTAAAAAGCCCTACAAACTTTTCTTCCTAACCCCGCATTCCTTGAACCTAACAGTCACAAATTCCGGCATTTATTGCTCAATTTCACAGCCTTGGCACTGAAAGCTTCTTAAAACAAAGAACCGACCAACATCAACATGTCTTCTGACGATAGTAGTAGCGATGACAGCGCTGGTAGTGGCGATGACAGCGTTGGTAGTGGCGATGACAGCGTTGGTAGTGGCGATGACAGCGCTGGTAGTGGCGATGACAGCGCTGGTAGTGATGGGGACATGTCTAGCGACTCGGGCTCAGTCTTTGCATCTGATGACGGCGACTATGGTGGTTCAGCTGGGGAAGAGGACGCTCAGTTCAACGATATTGATGTTTTGCTCCCCGATGATTCTGAAGTGGGTGAAGTTGGCACCTACGTTCGGCTTGACGGAGCAGAAAATGATGATAATCGTAGGTGCTCCCAATTGCAGTCCGGGTTCTATTGAAAGAGCTAATCCAACTTCAGGGCAGTTTTATGGCGATGATAATCAGAGCAGCAACAGTTCAGAAAGACTCGTTATAGCTAAGAAACAAAGCCGTGAAACCAGTAAGTTGAATACGGCCTTTGTCACACTCCCATTGAAGCATCGAAGCATCGAAGCTTAACTGATCTTGCCACAGAGAGAGATCGAATTATGGCTCCTCATGGCCCTTTTGGTAGTGGCCAGTGCGACGATTCTCAGTTACCCTCGTCGTTCATCAATGCAACGGTTTCAGAAGAGCTCCCACGGACGAGTCAAGACCCCAATACCACGACTGAACAAAGACGATCCAGATCACTAGTACCATCCGACGAAGATACTGCGCAGCGAATTGGGGCCCTAGAGCTACGGGTCAAAAGGGATCTGTCACACCCACAAGAAGCATATTTGAGAAACCGAACTTACGGAACCATGCCATCTCATGGCACCCTACCATCGGTCGATGAGGAGCAATTGTGTTGGGGCTTTTTTGATTTCTTTCTTCCAGCAGTACTAGCTCCTGGCCCCAGGTATACGGCCCTACCGGGGCCTTCTTCTTTACGTGTCATTGCTATACATCCGGGGCGAGACGATGATGTTCTCACTGGCACGTTGGACGTACTAGATCTTGATGATCCCGGCGCTCACTATGAGGCTATCTCTTACCGATGGGGTTGCCCCAATGGCCAACTACAGCCTATGATTCTCTCAGGGCGAAGGGTATATATCAACAGCACTCTAAGCGCTATTCTACTGAGCCTTCGACTTCGGACCCGGGTCAGGATTCTATGGGTTGACGCACTTTGCATCAACCAAGCTGACCACATGGAGCGGCGACAGCAGGTCGGCATGATGCAGAGAATCTACTCACGGGCGTCGAGGGTCATCATCCATCTTCGAGGTTACAACAATCACGTACGAGAGTGCTTTTCGGCTGTCAAAGATCTCGCTTCTGCCTGGATAACATTTCAGAAGGGAAGAAATGGCCATGACGGAGGCCATGTGTCCTCAAGTAACATTTACGACAATGTTATGGACAAAGTTAAGATGGGCAGGATCGCTGAGATATTTAGGAATTGCTACTGGACACGTCTATGGGTGGTCCAGGAAGTTGTTTCGGCCTGTGCCGCCGTCGTTCATTGGAATGGTGAGGTGATATCTTGGACCTTGGTCGGGCTTGCCACCGCCCTGATCAGGAACAGCGAGAGCTTGTGGAAAGATTTCACCTCCGCCAAGATGTCTCAGAGGTCTAGAGCCGGGCTCATGAACGCTTATCTCATGTATCGGTTGCCCTCCCCTCGATTCCGGAGCAACTCGTTGTCATTCCTGGACCTACTTCGCCTAACGAGGAGCTTTCAAGTCACGGAACCCTTGGACCGCATATATGCCACACTCGGCCTCCCAAGCCGGCAAACTGGGCATGAACGGACGTTCATCTCTCCTGACTACCGCCTGTTGCAACAGGGGCTATACACCCGAGTATTCTACTGGGTGGTAACCACCCACGAGACTCCTTTGGAAATACTGTCAGCCGTCCGTCATACAGCGCAGTCGATTCCCAGCTTCCCAACGTGGATACCGCAATGGCACGTTGACCCCATCCGAAGTATAGGATCTTCTCACCAGCAGGGTATGAAGTTTGATGCTTCAAAAGGGTGGTCCTCCAAGCCCCTACTACAAGTCTCCTGGAAGTTAAACGAGCGGAACTTGACACTGGAAGGCTTCGTTATCGGAACTATCACATCGTCGCAAGAGATTCTTCCCCCTTCGCTTCCTCGATCCGGTAGAAAGCGCGCTCGGTGTATGATTGAGCACAAAAAAGACTTGATAGCATGGATCACCCAACAGTTTCCAGCAAGCGAGCACGTCCAATCAAGAATGAGCCTAACATTGACTGCTGGTCAGGATTGGTACGGCACCATCGTCCAGGGACAAGCCGCCCTCGAGCGGCACCGGTCCTGCTTTAGAAACTGGAAGCTTCAACACCTTTCAGGCCCAGAATTAGATATAGGATCTAGAGAAGATGCTAAGAAATACGGACGAGGGGTGGGGACCGTGTGTCGTGGGCGAAAGCTATTCGCCGCTGCGGGCTGCCAGATGGGCCTAGGGCCTGAGACCCTTATGCCTGGGGATACGGTGTGTGTGCTCCTTGGGGGGCCAGTTCCATACATACTACGGTCATTGGGTGGCAACATGTATCAGTTTGTAGGGGAGTGCTATGTTCCTGACTACATGTTTGGGGAGGCGATTGTGCAGTGGACGACACCAACCTCAACGTCCTTGAACCCATGCAAGTTTATCTTAAAATAGGAAGAATTTATCAACTTTTGAAAGAATATTTGAAGCCCTTAACTATTATGGCTCTTTAGAGGGTTGTAAAGGGTTAGCTCTCTAGCTATAAAAGAGGTGAATAGGCTCTTGAATTAGCCTATTTTAGCTAGCTAGGAAACTACTATTAACCCCGTCAACCTAGCTCGATTATCTTAACTAGTGCTGGAGGATAATAAATAGAAGATACTGTCCTGGTATCCCGAGACGAAACTCAAGCGAGATCTTAGTCGGCGTGCGTGGCCGCTTTTAGGGCCGCCTCAGTCCCCGGCTCAATCTTGGCTTAGCAGTGCATCAGCCCAGCTTAGCGGTACCTCAGCCCGTACAGCCCTTATTAGCTTTCTACTTACCCTTTCCACCTTAAGCAGCCCTCTCCCCGCTCTTAACCCTACTTCTAGGCCCTTAACTTTCGGATCTTTATTAGCCTGTTTGCCTACTTTGTACTCTTACGACTTTAATTAGGAGGCCGCCTTGATCCTCGCTTTAGGACCGGAATCCCGAATCTAGGCCCCTTGGGATAAGTCCCAGGATCAGGCTATAATTGTTGAATTAGAGGCATGTTGGAACACCTGGGCTCTAAGGAGTCATATAAAGGACCCAGGGTTCTCGGATGGAGTCAACTTGACGACCGAAATTGGAAGGTGGCCAGAAAAGGCAATAATCTCACGCACATATTCAAAGTCATCCATCAATTGGTCATACGAACTATTTAGCAAACCAAAACATGGGCTGCCCCGGCTGGCCCATCTTTTCCCCGCGAATCACGGCCCTGGATATATCGTCACCTGCATGGTAGGATCCATCAGATAAAACAGAAATGCCTCACCACACTCGTTTTCATGCGCGGTTAATACAATTTGGAGGACAAGCCATGTTGCAATTGGCTCGAAAAGGGCGAGCAGAGCCGAAATTAAGCTGGCGACGACTGGGGCCATAAGCGGTCATACCAAGGAATCGAATCCCAATAGTGGAGTTTCCGGAGTCTTGTCGGACTAGCAAGGTATATCCACGGAACGGTCCGCGTCCAAGATCCGCGTTACTGCTGTGGAGCACCTTTTGGACTTCTCCAGGTTGACATGTGCTAAGCTATTTGCAGGTAGTTTTTCTTTGCCAAGTTGGCACATGCTAACGAGATTGGTCGCTTGGCTAGGCAGTATCCCCATGGTCCATAAATGTCTGACTGCCCAGCCCTGTCGAGGCTGCCTAGTACGTAAAAGCATCGATGTGAGACTGAGAGGTATAATAAGCTTCTCATCGTCCTTTAACAAGCCTAATTTCTGGCAGGCTCAGCTTTCATTCCTCTTCGTAGTCCTCGCCACCATGAGGTCTCAACGCAGCATTCTCGGTTCGTTGCTGTTGGGCGTGACCACGACATTGGCCTCGCCCGCCAGCTCCCTGTTGTCTTTTGTCGAGTCTAGGGCCTCTTCTCTGGACTGGGCGCCTTGCGACTTGGATCCCCCCGAGAACGCCATGAGAGAGCAAGGCTATTGTGCCACACTCGAGGTTCCTCTAGACTATACTGACCCGGACTCTGACGGGACGATCCATCTCCAGCTACTCCGATTCAACGCCACCAAGGAGCCCTTCAAGGGCAGCGTCCTGTGGAACCCGGGCGGCCCTGGCATCTCTGGCATTGAGACGTTTGCCTATCTCGGCGCAGACTTTCGCGAGTAGGTGAAGCCCTGGATGTGAAATATGTCCCTTTGCTAATTTTGCCAAGTATTATTGGTGGTCACCACCATGCCATTTCTTTCGATCCTCGGTAAGTCAAACAGTCATAATCTCCCACCTCCCCCCGGAAACTGGCAGTGAAACTAACACTGAATAGTGGCACAGGTAGAACAATTCCGTTTTCGTGCACAAAGACGGCCAGCAAGTCTCAGAAGACCCGCCGAAGCCAGGTGCCTCTAGCCCAGGCGGATCTGTGGTCCTACGTAAAGAACGAGAAGTGGGAGGCCATGACAACTCTGGCCGAGACGTGCTACGACACTGAGCAAGAGAATGGCCGCTTCATCGGCACAGCCTTCACGGCCCGCGACATGATCAAAATTGTCGACGCCCTCGGTGAAGATGGCAAGCTGAGGTACTGGGGCATCTCGTACGGCACAATCCTGGGACAAGTCGTCGCCTCAATGTTCCCTGATCGAATTGACCGCCTTCTTCTCGACTCCAACTCACTAGCCGACGATTATCTTACATCTACCGGTACCGGGGGCCCTAAGGATGCCGAAAAGGCTTTGAATTATTTCTTTGACGAATGCGTCCAGGTCGGACCCGAGACCTGCCGGCTTGCCAATTACTCTGGGGCTGATACAACCGCCCAAGACCTTAGCACCGCCGTCGAGGAACTCTTCCAAAAGCTGGTCGACACTCCCGAACTTCCAGCTGATTCTGGACTATCGGAGGCTGATTACCCATATGGGGGCAACTCTATCCTCCAGGCGCTAAAGTACTCCCTTCTGAACCTACTCTCTAGCCCCCTGTCGTACTCGACCATCGTGGAGTTGCTCTCCTATGCGCTCGAAGGCAGCTATAAGAAGGCTCTGAGCCTGTCCGCAACGGACGAGTCCGAGTGGAATCTTGGCACTCAGTCGTTCGCCGGAATTGCGTGTTCTGATACGTCATTCCGTGTTGAGTCTGCCGATGATCTGTATGCCATGTATCAATCGCACCTAGCCGAGAGCACTTTTGGGGACGCCTTGGCTGCCGACTACATGAATTGCGGCGCCTGGAAATTCGACGCTGCCGAGGAAATCAACACGAACGAGCTTCGCAACGTCAAGACGAGCTACCCTGTCCTTGTTATTAACGGAGCCTATGACCCATTTACGCCGCTGAGCATGGCGTGGCAGGTGGCCTCTCGGTTCAGAGACAGCCGAATGATCGTGCACGAAGGCATTGGTGTAAGTATTTCCCCAGCCATGGAACGTTAGAGGATCCGATGTAGCGTTTTAAGCTAACGGTCGTCCAACCAGCACGGAGTGACATCGCACGCCTCAAACTGTACGCTCAATGCTATTGCCGATTATTTCACGGAAGGGACCCTGCCAGAAGTCGGCACCGTTTGCAAGCCCAACATGCTAGCATTTGAGTACGCGAAATACCTATCAGGGTTGTAGGGGATGAGCGAAGCGTAAGTCAACATGGTATGTGGAAGATCAATGAGGCTTCTTTCAGCCAGGCATAGGGAATGAAACAGTGATCTATCTTAGGGGGTTGGGAGACAGCCTTTTTATGTTGCTCTATCTAAGTGATTAGTTTAATTAATAAAGTGAATTACCTAGCCCAGCATTATGATCCTAATTCACTTCCCTCCCTGCCCTAATTTGTAACATCTGATAGACCGGAGCAAGGCATATAGCTTTAGTGGAATTTTAGCGGATTGCTCTGGATGGATTGAACAAGTGACGAACGGTTTGAAATTGCTTTACTTTGAACTTCTGGGATATCCGGAATGGAGACCGCCGGGTCGACAGTATCCGGCTCAATAGAGAACTGATGCCGCCTTGCCTCTGGTGACTGAGTATCAATGTAGTAGACGAACCCTACAACCCTTTCCTGGTGGTTGAGAAAAGGCACAAAAAACCGGAGAACCTTTTCTGGAATTGCACTGTGCCGTGCCGCGGCGAAGAGTGCGCGAACAAATGGCCGGTGAAGCCCAGGGAGGCGGATACTATCAAGTCGCGAGATGGTTTCGATGTCTGGCCATCTGTTTACTGCACCAACCCACTTCGAACAGATTGCAAAAGCCTCGTCGAAGGTAAACCCAGCCTTGTTAAGCTTGAGAAATACCCGGACTTCGCTGTCTTGCCTGGCTTGTAATAGTCATTGGCGGCCGGAAGTAGACGAGTTGGGCGCATATGGAGTGATGGTAAGCACTATTTGAAACATTAGAACAACCCAGCAGGAAATAGAGATAGACTGACCAGTTGTTGTAGCACTCAGTAGCGTCCTTGGAATGATCTCTTCGTTCATCACATCTTCTACATGTGCCTCTGGACAGAAATCGTCGTCTCCATCGCTCTCGAAACCGATCGCTGAGTCACGTCGGCGCTTATGGGCAGAAGAATCCTCATCTGCCGGGTTGTGACGCTTTCTGACTGGAACAGATTCACCTGGAGAGCCTTCCTGAGGCCTGGTACCCAGGAAAGACAGCGCCGCCGCTTCGATCGCAAGGGCCCGAGGTCTCTACACAGATCCATTACCTCCTCAACCGCCTAAAAACTGTCTTACATATCGGCATCCGTGCTATCCTTCCAACCTGGAAGACGACCCCGCTAGCTGCCCTATATCGCGAAAGCGGCATTCCGCCAGTTGAGCAGCTGCTAGATGCTATACGCCTACGACACGCAGCCCGTCTCCAATCCCTAGATCCGAGGCACCCCCTTACAGCTAGGGCTATCATCCCCTCCCGCAGGCCGGGCCGGAAGCCGACCTACAAGACCCGTCTGCAACGGACTGCGCTACTGCTCCCGCCGTCCCCTCGGCCGGACCTCTTGCAACGTCAATACAGACCGATCGAATTACATATCCAGCCAAAGGCTCTAGCCGTCCCAGCCTTCCTTGCCTGGATTGAGACCCTATCTACAGAAGATCTTATCGTTTACTCAGACGGATCCCGATCGCAAGATGGGGCCGCGGGCCACGGTTATACCATTCATCGCAACAAACAGCCGATCGGCGAGGGGTTAGCCCGGCTAGGCCCCGCCGAAGTCTTCGATGCCGAAGTGGCCGGAGCTCTAGCAGGCCTACGCCACGCCACGACCCTGATCTCTAGGCCAGGCACACAGATTTTCATCTGCCTTGATAACACATCTGCAGCAGCTGGCCTGCTAGGCCAGCCGTCAGAATCCTCACAGGCCCAGTTCCTGGAGTTCCAATCGATCGCACGAGCCCACGGGGCAACATCAATACGATGGTGCCCTGGCCATAAAGGCATCACCGGAAACGAACAGGCCGATAAGCTAGCCAAAGCAGGGACAGATCTGCCGGAACCACCCGAGGCAGCCCCGTCCCTGGCCTTCAATCGAAGGAAGGCCCGAGCCCTCCCTAGATCCCTCTTTAAGAGCTGGTGGCAAGACCACGCCCCAGTCTCTTACCAATCCTACCAGCTAGAGGCTGCTGCCTCTAGCCCAGCTGAACTACAGCTTCCCCGGAAGACTCTCCGCCACCTCCTCGCAGCTCGCTCCGGCCACAGAGACTTTACCACATACCACGAGAGATTTGCCCACGATGCAGAGCTCAAATACTTATGCAGACGGCGGAAATTACCCGACCATCCCTTCTATTGCCGCAAAGTTGACCGTCGCTATCGGATAAAGTTGGGGCTTTTTCTAAAGCTGACGATCAGCCGCATAATAGGACAAGACTTCGGCGAGTTCATCGCGTTAATAGAGGCAGCCAGTTTCTTCACGGATATCTGCCCCCATCATCGCTAGGAACCCTCACCTAGAACCCCCGGAAGTTGCGGTAGCAGCCGCTTCGGCCCCAGACCCTTAATTACACATTCCCTCCCTCTTTCCTTTATCTCTTTTATTCATCGGCGTTGTCGGAAGGCTCGGGCCTGCTAGGGCCCGAGCCTGGCGTCGCGTCGCGCTGCACAGCAGCTTTGAACGTGGTTTCCCCCCGGTTCCCCAAAAAAATCGGATGCTACTGCGGTCGTCGGGCCGCGCCCTGAAAATCCGCTGACGGATATCGGGTTCGAAATAATAGGTCAAATAGGGCCGCCTAATTGTTAGATGGAAGAGGAAGAAGGATCGCAATCTCGGCTCGCGTTAGAGGGATGTTATTAGACTCACACGTGACCCGGACTGCGGGTCCGAGCCACGGGCCCGGCTGGGCCCGTGGCCCCGGCCCCGGGTCGGTCGTAGCAAGCAGCCGGCTCCGGCCGAAGCTAGCTGCCCTGTACCTAGGTTTCTTTAGCTGTAGACCCCAGCCTAGCACGTCATCTTGCCCCTAGGGGATTCTGTAGACATCTAGATGTCTTCATGACGGTAATAATACAACAACAACAACAACAACAACCTGGAGAGCCTTCGAATGGAGTGTCATACTGAGATGCAATTTATTGGGAGGCCATGGTTGCAGCGGCCTCGGTTATTTTGTCTGGTCAGGTTCGCCGCTTCAAGCTTTCACGAAACTTCGACTATAGCGGCAGTTTCCTGTATTGTGATATCATAAAGACTTCTCTAGTCAATTCATTAGGAACATAAACGCTGCAACCACTCCGATCATCGGCCACCCCAACCGGTTGCCACGTTCTTACATCCAACCGACATCATAACTCTCTCCAGAGATCAGTCATGGACATTCTACAAACTATAATTTCACGTGTCCTTCGGCCGTAGCCCAAACGGATCCGCAAGCTCAACCATTGTCTCCCAGAGCCTCGCCTCCTCGCGGTTAGTATATTTGCACTCGCCCCTCCCACCATCATTCCCTGCGGTACAGCCCAAGAACGGTCTTATGGCGGGTTCACAGATGGTTCCTTCAGCCGGCAAATCACCCGTTTGGAAGTACGCTCGGATTGTTTTCGCAGTGCACAGTGATGGGTTCGAGTGCGAACAGTGGCCCTGGGAATCCTGCTGCAGCACCACGCTCCCCGGGAACAGCGTCGATACTCTACGCGCGTTTCGCAGGGGTGTTACCGTGTCGTGTGTGTTGCTAACAATGAGCAGCGGGTAAGATGTATTTGCCCATTCCTGCTCCTTGAACGCCAGACCATGGTTCCAGGCCGGCTTAACCGTGTGTCCCAGACAAGACAGCTTATTGCGAGCCCAACTGGGGCTGATCCACCGTCCCTGTGCCTCTATTTCAGCGAGATAATCATTAAAGCCCTGGCGAGTCAAATCTTCAACATTTCCGCTGTCCATGCATGAAATGGCCTGGAAAGAGCCAAAGCCGGAGACGTAAGGCACTCGCTCTTCCGGATGGGATCCCTTTGGCTCGCATCCCGCCTTGTTGAGTGTTCCTCGCTTGGTGGATATGACTCGCAAGAGGGCTGGAGAGGACGTATTTCGGCTCTCGAGTGCGACGAGCAAGTCGAAAAAGTCCTCTGCCACAGCGAAGGGGAAGTACATTCCCGACAGAAGCGCAAGGTGGGCATCGCCATAGGTGATGAAGGCCGGGCCATCACTCGAATGAGATGGGTGCATGGCGATTGGGCTGCTTTTCATGTAAAGCAGGATGGACGTAAGCCGGGCCTCGACGTCGGCTGGCGAAGAGCCAGTGTAGAGAGCGCATTTCTCAGGACCGGCCTGGAAGCAGTACTCGCAAAACTTGGAGATGATCATGTCGGAATCTTGCAGCTGAGTGAGCCAAGTCCCGGCGTAGTGGTCTGCCGGGTCGACAACGCCGTCGATGACCATTCGACCGACTCGGTCTGGGTGCATTGCTGCAAAGGTCGCGCCGATGAGAGTTCCGTAGCTCATTCCCCAATACTGCATCAGTTCTTGACCTGGTTGATACGCTGTCCGGTCGATAATGTCGGATGTGCTCCTTTGGCATGAGACTGGAGCACGCGACAGCAAGTCTCCTGCCTCGTTTTCTCGCCACTCTCCATGCTTTTCAACAATCTGCAGCATGTCTTGAACCGTCTGAGCCGTATTCAAGTGCTGAAGAATGCCCGTTTCATCTTCACCGTATGAACAACTGGCTCCCAGGGCAGCTGCTCTCGCCCATTCCATCCCTGTGATGCTCTCACTGTGCCACAGCAATCCGTAGTCGGGCAGGCTGAGCAGCCAAGACTGCTGATCAAAGGCGTCTGAGAAACATTGCAATTGAGGCGTGGTGTTATTTACACCTCGTGGGTCGAAGGAGAGGATATCAAAATACTTCCCGCCCACAGCGCCCGGCTCATCGGCATCGGGCAATACAGGGTCATCGAGTATCTTCTGTAGACTCTTGCCGTCGGTGAGCACCTGGTAAACACCAGACTCGCCGGGGCCACCTGGATTCACTAAGACCGGTCCGCCATATCTTGGATCCGTCACGGGGACTTTTGCTGGGAGCTTAATGATAGCTATGGCTGCACGGGCACCAGTCTCTTGCCCGGTCGTCGACGCATTCCAATTAAGTGGCACAGAGAGACGCGCACATTGGAAGGAAGAGTAGCAAGGCACGTAATGGAACGACGATTGTGGCGTGATGTCTTCCCAGCGGAATTCGTGCTGTGGTTCAGCGTTGGGATGCTCTCCGAAGCGCCATGGAGCGCCGGTCTCTACGCTGCGAGGATACGAAAACGAGGCAATTATCCAGAGCAAGATGCAGACGAGTGAGATTTTGAAAGGAACACGGGCGTTTAATTTAGATAAAAATGAACTCGACGTAGCGGTTGTCGGGACATGGTTCGGCGGTATCAAAGACGGCCAGGGCTTTGCCATGATTTTAAAAACGTCGCACAAAGATAGTGTCGCACTTAGTCCAGCAGCGGAATCGGAAGCGGAGCGGAAACTCGAGGTAATTTTGGTTGGAGCGTCGCAGTCGCGATTCCTCTTGGAGAGGAGAGACCAGAAGAGTGGACTCAGCGGAGTCGGAGGCTGGGCGTGTCAGCCCGAGGTTCTCCCGCTGTGCAAATGTCCTCGTGATGGGTTTAGTCGTGTCTCTTATCGGGAATTATGCCGATGATCCGGTGATATCAGTTCTCCTGGTCTCAGCAGAAGTGGTTGGTGGATATCTGTTTGACGCCCCTTGGTAAGCCCAGAATCAAGTATACTTGCCGTGCTTCATGTAACATCAGAGTTGATGTGTGGAATCACTATAAACTCAGACTTGGCTTCGCACACTACACGCTCCATTGGCAAATATAACCGCATGCTACTTAAAGGCTTCAGTACCACCTAATTACCTCACTCACCATCACCCCGTGTCGCTTACACTCGGCCAGATAAAGTTAAGATACACATACTGCACACCAGGGATATACCTTGTGTTTCAGATGCAACTTCAAAGTGAACCTTAAGTACAGGGTAGGTCAGTAGGCCCATGTAGATAAATAACATACGCTGCTACGTGGGGTACTGATATAAAGTATTATAAATGAGTGACATACTCCCCCATATAATCTACTGAGCGATTGATGTATCTTTATTTATCAATCAACGATTTTTTTCCTACTCAGCAACCCCCTCTTACATGAGGAACGAGTCCAAGGGGGCCGCTTTTAAGGCCCCTCCTCCAGCACCTATTTTAGCGGATGAAACCCTATCCAACGCGTCGAATCTACTTGGGTCACACCTGGGCCCGCCGAGCCCCGAATGGCCTCGGCACTCTCAGGATCGTCGCACAAGAAAACCCATAAAATATAGTATTTTAAGTAAATCAAGTTTCAGGCATTATGAACTTACTTGAAATATCTTGATTGGGGTGTCAACTTACTTGACTTGCTTGAAATACTTGACATGATACTTGAATTGAGGGCAGCGCTGGTCAAGCGAGGCAAGACCGATCAGCAGATAAGAAAGAATATAGAGCTTCTAGAATATCAGACGAAGGATGGATTGGATAAGACAGCTTGGATGACGATGGAATTGCTTGATTTCTCTATCTATTGAAGGGCTAGGATCGGTCTTATAGACGATGATGAAGTCGGCCTCCGGCTGCCTCCGGCAGCCTCCGGGCCCGAGGTCCGGGGGCCTGGGACCTAGTCCAGACCAGATTCCTAGCGTCTGTTACAGATATCGTAAGATCGTCACTTTGGCAACAGACTAGGTTTCAACAGTCCCTATCAGGCTGTCTGACATAGAAGATGCGAACAATAAACTTAGGAACTGCGAATAGCCTAGCGCACCTGAACCTATGAGGTCAGTTCTCTCAAGCGGAATCAATTTCATTTATTCATTCATTGGTCTTCCTTAAGGTAAATCTATGTCAGACGGAGATATGGATCATAAATGCGCTGCTTGCGAAAGGAGTGTACATCCCCTTTTGCCGTAGCGGCATTGCGATAGTCTACTCCGAAGAATAATTTATCTCCCTTAAGATGTAGGACTTTGCTGAGAGGCTCCTGGAATGGCGGGTATCCACTTCAAACGGGTTGGAGCATAACCTTCCAGGCTTGGTTTCGCATCGTTAAGAATGCCAGAATCATCCAAAGTACCAGCCTTTATGATTTTTAGATTTGGGAAGGAGTCGCCGTCTCGGAAGGGCGTAGTTCCACAGTCTCCACAAAAGTAGCTTGTGATATTATTGCCGCTGTCGGCCCTCTTCGTAAAGGTCTTTGGGGATCCGGAGATAAGTTTGAAGTTGCCTTCCGGGACAAGGAAATTGAGACTGAAGGTGCTACCGGAAAGCTTTCTACAGTCATTGCAGTGGCATAGAGCCTAATTTGTGTGGGTTAGCTCTACCATTTTTTCCTCTAGGGGTTTACAAGAGAGGAACGTGTGTACATTTACAACAGGCTCGCCAGTGTATGAATACCGGACGTTGCCACATAAACAGCCACCTTCTTGCATACTGTTCGAGTAGATCGGGTCTTTGCAAAGATGAAGAGAGACAGTGAGATAGAGTGTAAGTTCTGTGTTTGAAAGAGGAGGCGATCTCAATAATTGTCTTAGGAGGCTGTCGTATGTCCTTAAGCTTCGCGTTCTTAAGCAATCGAGTCATAGCAACTGATTCATAGCAATCGAGTCATAGTAAGCGAGTCATGGTTCCTTAGGGAAAGTTGCGGGGTGCGGGGTGCATTAAACGCCAAAGAAAGGTGCGTCAAGAAAGTCGGCACTAGCGCTACAGATTCTAGCGTTGTATAAAAAGAGGGGGAGGAGAGGGGGTCGATCTTAAGTGACGGATGATCTTATACGAGCAAAATCATGCACCGAGGCAGCCCACGGCAAGTTCAGTCGCCCGAGGCTGATTGCCAAATCGAGACCAAAATATGAGGGGGAGGGGGCGACTAAATGATGTTGTTCGTGTAGAATCCTTCATCGAAGTTAGCGTCCTGCATGTTGAGTCAACCAAGGCTAAATCAGTAACTCAGACGCCGAAATAGATGGACGTATATATATAGCTACATCTTTCAAAGAACCCACATTCCCGTTGCATTTGAACCCAGCTCCGTCCTAAGTGGCATCATCCCCAGCGTCATAACCATCACTAACCAACCACTCCTAAACTCCACACCCGCCCATAATGGCTCGCCTGCAATCGAAGGTAGCAATCGTAACTGGTTCCTCCAGCGGCATCGGCCGCGCTATTGCGCTACAATTCCACCGCGAGGGCGCTGTTGTCATATGCGCAGACCTGCGGGAACGATCGGTCGATGAAGTGTCTGGGGAGGCGGAGGTAACGACGGTCGATCTGATCACAAAGGAAGGGGGCACAGCCGAGTTCGTCAAGGTCGACGTCACCAAAGCGGCAGATGTAGAGAACCTAGTCGCGCGCGCAACAGAGAGGTTTGGACGCCTGGATATGTGAGTTTGATTCCCTCCACTACTTTCTCCAGTGGTTATTTGGGCGGGTTAGCGCCGTTGAAGGTAATTGTACTCACGATTTGGGGACTTAGTATGGTGAATAACGCTGGTGTGGCGCTGGAATCAGGCAATCCTCAGAATATCTGGGATTTTCCTCAAGATATTTGGGAAAAAGATCTCGCCATCAACTCAACCGGTGTCTTTCTCGGGTGCAAATACGCAGCCGCACAAATGATCAAGCAGGAGCCGCTGGCCTGTGGTGATCGTGGTTGGATTCTCAATACGGCGAGTGTATTTGGTTTAGTGGGATCGAGTATGATTGGTAAGTCCTTATTCGATTGATTGTGTCTGGTCGTTGAAGTAGGAGAGTGGAAGAGGACCTTCAAGCAATATTGCAACTAATCAATGGCAGTCGGTTATGTTGCATCAAAACATGCAGTCATGGGCATTACACGGGTTGCAGCATTGGATTGTGCACCTTATCGGATACATGTCAATGCCATTTGTCCGGGTTGTAAGCTACTTCTCTCTTCTGCTAGTCTTAGCCTCACGAATCGAAGGATTATTAACAATTTCAACAGATACGGAGACCACGTTCATCTCATCACTTCAAGGCCAGCCCGAGGTTAAAGCTAGCGTTGAAAAGCAGCATCCATTTAGGGGCTTGGGAAAGGCTGAGGATATTGCCAAAGCGGCTGTGTTTCTAACCTCGGAAGAGAATAGTTGGATTACAGGTACTGGGCTGCCGGTAGACGGAGGGTTCACTTCCATGTGAGTTTAGCCGAAGGAGTATAAGACTAATACTTCTAAAAAGAAGTATTCGCAGGTTTTTATCGCTATATATTGCTGCTTATCACTGTTGAAATCGCTGTTGAAATCGCTGTTCAGATTCTTGTTTCTACGCTTCTGTACCACGTGCTTGCTGATTGTGACAGAGGACTTGATCTATTGCTCTTAAACAATTACAGCCTTTGCCTCCTCCAAATTTCCTCGGTCAAATCCCCACATAAAATGCCCTCAGTTTCCAGCATATCAACCGTACAAGTTGATCAGCACAGCGTCGGTCATCAGCTGCATAACCTATACTACATAGTAAAACAGGCGGATCTAACCTAAAGGTACAGAGTATATCCAAAGGCATTAGATATAACCATTTCTAACACGTATCTACCTCATATTATGAATAATACAGTTTTATTGAATATAGAAATTGAATTCGTGCCCACTTACTGCAGTTTAAAATTTAAGTTAGGGTACCTCTCATAATCTTTTACGCGGATCCCCCCAATTCATTATCAACACTCCAGATTCCGGGCGGCTGGGTGGTATGCCGAGCGTGGGGCCGCTTGCACATTAATTACGGGGTTTGGAGAACACCTGAGCCCTATGGGAGCCCATGGGAGGCAATACAAGCACTAGGACATGCACAACTGCCGAAGAGAGTGCAATGCATCGTGGTATTCCACCACCGACGGCGTCCCCATAGCTAACCTCAAGCGCAGTAGAGTTACCGATGAACGCACCCCCGAAGAAGCCAAGAAAATATTCTGGCGCTTTGCACATCTGGCGTCAGACCTCAGGCACCACGCACGTCAAGATCCTCGCTGCGTAGCTGGATCTCGTCTTCCATCGACTTGGCAGACCGCATCGAATGATTGGGCATACGACTCCTTCGTCTCAGCGCTCCCTCCTTAACCCTTCAGTCAAAGAGTCCCACGAGCTTCCGGATCAGGCTGACTGCCGAGCGCATATTGGGAAACTACCTGCAATAAGTCAATGGCATCCCCTCCATGTTTCAACCCGGCCAGGCTCAACACGAGGTACAAATTGCCTCTCAGGGTGGCGCACATGGATACGCCCTGGCCTTCGGACACGCCTCACTCCTGCATGTGTATCCCCTTTTAATGGCTTGCACAACAGGCCATTGAATGGAAAACTTGGGCCCAGCTAACTATTAAACTGAGTACGGGCTACCTTGGTCACCTTGTGGGAACAGTATCTCACGAAGCTGCGGACTCCCCCTTTCCTGCTATCTGTATGATTAAAGCTCAGCGACGAGATAACGTCGGGTTGGTTAACTCCTGGCCTCTGCCTCTCGGCTTGCTACGGTCTTGGCCTATATCGACTTGACGTTTCTCGCGCTCGAACGACCTCCTCCGCCGAGGACGACTTTAGCCGTTAGAAGTGGCGGGCTATCTATGTTACGAGAAGCTATTTTCATTTGCGCTCGGATACACTTCCGACATAACACATGAATGCAAGGACAAGAAAGATACGGAAGCTTCAGTCCGAGAAGTTCGGATCTCAACATACCTAGCACGAATCTCGGGCGCTGGTTCGGATTCAAACCCGGCTCTCCATACCCTACGTACCTAGTCGGACAGAATGTCAATTCTTCGGAGCCGATGGACTAAAACGCGGCACGGAAGAAGCGCCGAACATTCCGAATCATCGGTGGGTTGGGACCAATACCGGGGCTCGTAAGGGGTATTTATAAGCTTCTCTCCTGAACAGATATTTTATGCCTACTATAACACTGCGACAGCCGTTTTTGCCCATCTCAAGCTTCAACCTCTACCTGTGTTTTAGTCAACAAGTTATCACCCAACACAAATTCTTCAAAATGCCTCCGCCCTTGACACTCCTTGACATCCCAGGTACCTCAACTCCGTTCTTGAGTCAACTGGAAACAGAGACGAGCTCCGCCGTCTTTATCAACACCTTTGTCCTTAAATCCCATAAAGATGAAGAACAATTCCTCGCAACCTGGGCGCGTGACGGAAATCACATGAAATCGCAGTACGGCATGTTATCGGGGCAGCTTCATCGATCGGTGGGGACAGAAGGCAACGTTTTCGTCAACATCGCCGTCTGGGAATCAACTAAGGCATTCCGGAAAGCTTTCGCCGACCCCGAATTTAAGAAATATGCATCACACTATCCAGAGGGAACCATCGCGTATCCCATCATTCTCAGCAAGATGGCCGTGGCAGGTGTCTGCGTTGCTTGAGAGTGGGTGAATATCTATCTGCATGGGATACGATCACGTCGAAATGGTTCAATTTCGCTCAATTTAAAATTCGGACATCTCGGGGTCTACGGGTCTTCAGCGATTCGATCTTTTCGCAGTGTCAGCTATAGAATATACCAATTATATGGCAATGAATCAAAATGTTGACACGTGAAGGATTGCGGGTCATGACTTGGTCTTGCGTCTCATTTCGGGGTGCCCGGCTTAGTGTCTTGGTGCCAAGCTTGGCTCCTCTCCTGAGAGCGGAGAAGGGTTTGAATCAGGTACTGGAGCAAATTCTCAAAGTGAAGAAATTTCTTTCTATCTATGTGCAGCCAAATTTTCGCTTCAAGCCGTAAAACTCATAGCATTACAATCTGAGAACGGCTGTGGAGTCAGCAACTACTCCGTCAAAGACCCATGCTGCCGGTATTCATTGTACTCAACCCTGTGAGAGTCCAAAGCTGGCTGTCGCACAGAACAGGGTCAAACTCAATGTCATTAGGTTGTGCAGGCATACCAAACGAAGTCTCTTCAAGACCGAGTACCATTGTCGGATCGAGGTAAGAATTTGCAATGTGATCAATAATAAACTCATGCCGCTCTTCGCACGTTGAAGCACTTGGTTCCATTGGATCGTCTGTGGTCCCTAATGGTTTGAGAAAACGTCAAATACATGTCATAATATAGAAACAAAGCGGATGAGAACGTACTAGTAGTGGAAGGAGACTCTATGAGTCTTGAGATCCTTTCCAGCCCTCGAAAGTATCGGTAAGTGTCTGCGTCATGCTCCGACATTCGCCGAAAGAAATCCTCACATATCCGCCATGTTTCACAAAGCTTGCTGTGGTTGAGCTGCTCCAAACCCGGCAAACAAAGATCTGCCAAAATGACCACCATGGCAGCATGGTAAGTATCTAGTAAGTGTTAGCACGGAGAGCTAAATAGAATCTTGACTAGCAAGTATGTCATACAGTAACAACTGTACCACGGTGACCCAGTGAATGCTGTCTTTGAGCCATTATTGATATGATCAATCAGGGCCTGTGCAGTCTCAGTACATGCGATGGAGCACCTCTCAGCAAAGGCATCATAGAGATGAGATCGAACTCGCGACGAGTCTCGGGGCTTCTCCAATGAGGATGTTTTTGCTTGGGCATTTATTTTGCGGCAGAGTTGGACAAAAAAAGGGCGATACAGTAATACACGTATGTGGAGAAACCTATCGGTCATTGAGACGGGGAATTAAATAGGAACAGTAAATTGGGTAATGGAATGTGCTGGCTTCGACTTCTTACCTTGAGCGCAAGACATGTCTTTGCTGCGGAAGAACGCTCCGGTTGTGAAATTTTGCTATATCCGTTGACCAGTGAAGCGCCTCTGGCAATTCGGCCTCAAAGCGGTCCAAGTCATGATCTAACCCAATTGTAGAGGAAACCTGATGCGTATAGTACTTTTCTTCGTCAACGTTGGTCCAATTGCTCGCTTCATGCTCTTTCCACGGGTCATATATTTGACTCAGGATGCGGTTGAGAATATGGCTAAGTTTGACGGCCTCCGCAAAGAAGTTTGTCGTAGAATTATCCATGTCACTTTCGACAGAAGCGGAGGCTGAAATCTCCTCGTCTGATGTACTTGGAAGCGGGACCTTGGATATGGTTGAGTTTGAACATGGTCGGCCCGTCAACATGCCGGAGACACTGTATGTCGCATGACTGGTTAGAAAAGAAAGGCAACACGCCCCACGAGAAAGATATATCTTACGTATCGAGACAAGTGCAGCTATGCCACACCCGCCTTCTCATCTCAACGTCTAACCGAGACGTTGTTCCCTCATCCATTTCTAGATGTAGACCCAAGCCCTGAGCCATACGGTAGGCGATTCCCACTACATTCCAGCAGCGGGTAGTGAGACTTGTAGTTTGGAGATAGCGTGCCAATATTAACAACGCTTGAACCATGGAAAGATCAGCATGATCCAAGAACTCAAGACGCATGAGATGCCTGGAGCGTCGAACGAAAGGAGCACATCTCTCTCTGCGCTCATGAGCTGGTCCGTCAATGAACTGCGTTGCCAAGGCAAAGGTTGCATTAAGCGCACAGTAGAATACCGGTACCGAGCAATGCGGACCCCCAAGCCCTACTCCTGTAAGTTGAGGCATGTTTTTGACGTCGGAATCCGATAGCCAAAGGCGGTTGTATGCCTCGATGAATGTTGGCCAATGCAAAAATGGGTAAACACTTTGCACCCTTTTCCGGTAAAGATCGAGCAGGCTATCCGCGACGAAGCGCGGAGGGAGATGATAATCATCTTTATTCGACGAGTAAGGAGTTGAGAGGTTGTCTCGCCCTGATTGGAATAGTCGAGTGAAAGGGTTTTGACGGTCAGCTCCTGGCCTGGACGGTTGATTACAATGATCTTGTATATCACACAGTAGCGAGGCTGCAGAAGGCTCGCCGTAGAACTCACTGCTCGTATCAGTCATTGTGTCTGCTGTCAAGTCGGCTATACCCATGGCATTGATGCCGCTGACGTCTTGACTAGATGGCTGACTATCGACTTCTCCAGTAACATCTTCGCTTGAACCTCTCGTAACTCTCATGACATCCGAATGGAGCACCGTCTGTCTTGGTTCGAGTACCGTCGAAGCTGTGGAGCACCGCATAGACTGGGGTGGAGATGGACCAAAATTTAATGCGCGTAAAGGTTGCTGTGGAAGTCGTCTTTGTTCCAGCCCCTCGCATGATGCAGCGATTTCCGACTGTATGTCTGGCCCTGTTTCGTGACTCACCTTAGCCTCTAGATAGGCTAAACGGTCATGGAGAGACTGCACCACCCTAGTAGATTAATGAGATTTTTAATTTAGTCGACTCAGGATGTTTAAGTGGCACATACCGTCTATTCCCCGAGATTCTTGAAGGTTCGCTAAGGTAGGTGCAGGGCGGCTCGCTTCTACGCCTACGCCTACAAGCACCACACTGGGGGCGGATTCCATCGCATCGGACTTTTCTTGCGCGGCATTCTTCGCATGCAAGGCTGATCTTCTGTCGCTTTCGAGAAGGAGCTGTCCCCTGTTCTGTGCGTATGGACTCGTCTTGACCCGTCTGGTACTGAGCTAAGTCCGATATCTGAAGCGTTTGGGACGAGTGCAAGCCATCATGGTGTATTGAAGACATTGAAGTTCTCTTCAAAGTCTTTCTGCTGATATTCGCGTCGCTTGAGCCGTGCGGTCAATGATGACAGCAATAATGATTCTGTCTTGGGCCTGTCGCTTCACCACGTGTGATGCTGAGAATTAGGTCCGGATGGGTCGCGCCAGGACTCTCGGATTCATCATGTGGAGCATCAAATCGTATTACTGCCCTGCTTTATTCTCTCCAGCATCGCCTTCATTTTCCCCTTTTAGCTCCACTTCCCCTCTCGCAGCTAAGACCTGGGATCAATCACTGTCGAGTAATCTCCACTGGTTTCCGTAGGAGGTACCAAAACATCAATAGACTTGCGTGTTTTGGATGGTGGCGGTCCAATACAGAGTAGTGATACCGTAGAAACGCAGGCTTCTCAAACGCCTAGTGACTGCCATAAAAAACAAGTACGCCCAATAAAAGGAGTTAGGTATGTCGTTTCTGCGGTTAATAGTGGAAATTGGTGATAGAATGGGGATAAAATGGGGCCGCTAATCGTTTACTCAAGATCGGACATCGGTATTTCTGTGAAAGTCCGGGGTAAACCGGACAATTTCCAAGTTGCGTTGTCCGAGAGAGGGCGGGGAACGGCGGGGAACCGTGGGGAACGGCGGGGAACCTTGATCGCCGCTACCAGGGCTTGTACAGTACCTTTGGCTTGATTTAGCCCAGTAACCTGCTGTTACGGCGACATGATTTACCGAGAATAGATCCGTGGTCCCCGCTGATGACATGATGAATCGAGTAATTAGGGAAGTCATCAATTTACCCTGCGAGTTGGGTTGGGGTAGCGTTGAGTATGTTACGACAAGTGAGAAAAAGGTCACTCATTCGGGCATATCTTAAAGCCCAAAGGCCGGGCGAAGGGACAATAATTTGGTACGGGTGGGAGCCGCCCCAAGGTTCGGCGATTCGGGGGGGATTCCGAGTTTGAATCGAGTCGTATGGTACGGAATTGGGGACAACATGTCACTTGCATCGTGTGCTGGGCAGGTCATGACCATAAATGAGATAATGCGCCCTGTGTTTCGTAGTTTACTCCCAAAAATTATGTGTATCTGTATACATATCTTTTGAACCTAGCTTGCCTACCGAGTCTTTTCAAGAAGTATCTAAACTTTGCAATCCTTCACAACCTTACCATGGGATCTCAAGTCGGCATCGCATCCAGCGCCCTACGCAAAGCGCCCGTGTATCGCTTAAGTGATCGAGGCGATGATCGTGCGAAAACACTTGACAAACTCCTCCGAGAGAACCACGCAGCTCACGCGGCTCTACGGGACCCGAGATTGCTCTTCCACAACCATGTACCCCATGTAAGACTCAATATACCAAAAGTCGTAACATAAGTGTTTTTGGATAAGAAGCTAATGTGTGATACAATAAGGGTCTTGGATCTTCCTACCTGCTGGGGGCTAGCAGCGCCAGATTGCACGAAATATATGCGGTCGAGGTACCAAATCTCACCTCTGTTGATGGCGGTGTGTTGAGGAACACCATTACGACTGAGAACTGGAGGGAGTACCTGGGCCAAAAGAAGTACGTTGAGATATTGGCTACTAGAGTGTCTTGGTGCAAGAATTAATGCGGAATGCCTCCAGATACACGGCCGCATTCGTTGACTACTTCGACTCTGAAGTGGAGAAAAACGGGGGGGATTGGAAGAAAGTCGTGGATGACCACCTTTACTCGGGAACAGAGTTGTTGATCAATGGGTTCTCTGGCGGACGTACGTGCGATTTCCTTCCGGTCCGCTTGTCGAGGTGTGCTAATCAGGAGCTGTAGTTGGTCATCCATTCATCCACCTCGCGTATGGCTATGAGTTCGAGAGCAAAGAAGTCATCTCTGAGGCCCTCAGTCTCGGTTGTACCGAGTATAGCCCGACGCATAGATACCTGGACTCTCCACCGCTGGATAACTCGACATACAAAACAATGAACTTGTCAGAGGTTCTTTCCAAAATTCGCAACGACAACCGCTTTGACGGCTACTCCGAGGATCCAGGATTTGCCAACATGTTTACCTTATTCCCCAAATACGAGTCAGAATTGCTGGAGCACTGGAGCGCTTTGGTGGTGGAGAATACAACCACACAGTTCAAGGACTGGTTGCAAACAGCGGCGGTGCTCGCGATGAGCACAGTGGATTCAGACGGGGGCTATGACTTTTACTTGGCTCACGTCTTATCGGTTGGCCACGCTCTCCGCATCTTGATTCCTAACATGCCAGAGCAGCACAGGATTTCCGTAATGAAGCAATTTGGCATGTTCGTGATTTTGTGCTACCTGACACAGCTCCGACCAAGCTTTGGCCTTGACGCAATTCAGTCTTGGAAGGCGGACCATGGCAGTTGGGATGATATTTACAAGAGTGCCTTACGAAGCAAGTGGTCTGACGATTTGCATTGGCCCAAGATAGTCCGGGCCTTGAAGGAGGTAGAGGAGCTAAGAGGGTCTGAGGATAGCTTCTATCAGAAAGCAGCAGCGAAGTTTATATCGGAGTTCACGGGCTGGACTGGCTTTGGATTAGGGGTTGACGCCATTCATTAATGTTTGGGTCACGGTCACATTTTTGGGCATGTTCCAAAATACAGTGTCGAATGAATTTGTCAATTAGTTAATTCTTGCTCAAGAATATAAATCGCTTTTGACCAACAATGAGTGTCTTGGATTACAAACCCACATAATAGGGGCATGACGGCGACTGTGACAACCCGCTTAATCGGTCCGAGCACCTTCGGTGATGCGGTGGCTGGGTTCAAATGAGTCTACCTGCAACAAGTTTAGGGTGGTCATAATTACGTTCTCTCTCCTTTACCGGAACTAACTCCGACCCCGATGCCGAAGTTCGGTGGCGTAACATGATATAAAGCTACAGCTTGGGAGGTATAACAGTCAGAGATTAGAACCGCTTGACACATATTGTTTCCTCGTCAATCCAATTATTACTCCGTACGAACCCTTGATTCATCCTCCGAGCCTCTCTGTGTTAAACATGGCTCTCACACCAACACGACGAATCGCCCTCTTTGGGGCAACTGGGGGCACAGGCAGCGCTACAGTTCGCTCTTTCATCAAGCGTCAAGACTTTGGGAATTCCCCTATCGAGTTGAGACTCCTAGTACGCTCAAAATCCAAACTTTTTGGACTTTTACCTGAACTTCAGTCTTTTCCAAATGTCCATATCTGGGAAGGACAACTTACCGACACGGAAACAATACGGGACTGTTTACGCGACGCCGATACCATCATATGTGCACTGGGCGAAAACCAAAATATCCCTGGGTGCCATGTGATACAAGACCTTGCCAAGTCGATTGTTGACGTGCTCAACGAGTCGAAATCTTCTTGTGCTGGGGAATGGACAAGACCGCGATTAATTCTCTTATCGTCCTCGACATGGAACGACCGCTTTGCCGCACAAGAGCCAGCGCTAATTATCTGGCTGCTGAAGACGGCATTCTATCATCCCTATCTCGATCTCCGTCTGGCTACATCACTTCTCGCGGCTTCGACGGACTTGCTGTCACTCTTGCTAGTCCAACCATCTGCTCTTGTGGAAGACAAGCCCACTGGGATGGAAATCAGTACTGAACGAGTCAGCGTGGCTGTTTCGTACTCGGACTTAGGCGATGCCATGGTTGAGCTTGCTACGCAGGAGGCGTATAGCCAGCTCGATGCTGTCGGCGTCTCCAGTAAAGGCGACAATTTTTTGAGGAAGTATGGGCTGGAGTTATTGTCAAGAATCGCGAGAGGATTGGTAGCAGGGTATATGCCCGGATACTGGAGAATGAAGAACTTCAAGAATCGAGCCTAGAGTGCATAACGGATTGCATAACAGATCACGGAGAAAGATTCAAGGGCTTTTCGTCGGAAGTGGCCGTATAGCATGGGGTTAAGATAGAGAGGTAGTTGAGAACAATGTTTGATGTCCGGCAAGCTATAACATTCACCTGAATGTTTTTTTTTATTAAAAATAAGAATAAAGTAGATGAACTGGCCTTGGCTATTCCGAGTTTAACACCGTAAGCTTAACATGATAAGCTCAATTATGGTCGGCATCCCCTGCCCTGAGTTACCAGATCTACCCAGGGCAAATCACAAAATCGTACGTTCAGCTTCTTACGTCTTCCGAGAGGGTTGAATAACTAGCGTCTAATGAAACCAGCCATATGTCAACTGTTCAAACTACAAGTGTTTAGAATATTGTGGCGCCATGCGAAAGCGCAATGATTCATGATTGTCGGCAAGTCGGACATTTGTAAAGAAGCGAAAGCCGAGACGCGGATCCACTTGCCCTCTTCCGCCTGATGATCTATCGATCCTGTCCCCGCCAAACAGCGGGACAGCGGGACAGTGGGGGCCAAGAATCCTTGACATTAGCTTCCGTTCTCAACTCGGAATGCTTTGCGAATAACCGAGCTTCAGGTCCGCCTCTACATAGTTACACCGGCGTTGTCGACTAGCTCATTCTCCGATATTTCGGATGGCGTTCAACTGAAATTTGGCCATTTTTCCGCCGCTTGCAAGCTCCTCGGGAGAGTGCGACTCCACAGAGTCAACATTGCTTCGTGTTCGGATCCCGCTGACTTGACCAAACGTCGCTGCAGGAGCCCAGCGGATGACGTTGAGCAACTAAGCCCATGTGCCGGGAAGAATATTAGTATTTATCCTGCCTGAGCTAATGCGCAACATATGAGAATATCAGAGACCGAGAATTAATTGGTCTCTGTTTGGATGAGAGTTTCTGTATCAAATAATCGTGCCGTATGCACTTGACTAATTTTCAACACCATACACAAAGGAGGAGCTAGGTTCTAGAATCGGAATCTCAGGACGCGCTTGATCGAGAGTTTATCTCTCACGGTCACCCATTATCCTCTTTATTTTTCTACCATCATGACAGAATGTTGTCTAAAAGGGTTGCGGTGGGAGGCCAAGACTAACGGCCGACACGAGACTGTTACAGGACTCGATTGCTATGTCACAGGCTCAAATCAAGATGCGGCTATAATGATGATCCATGATCTCTTTGGTTGGACATTTGAGAACATCCGGATCCTTGCCGATCACTTTGCTGACGAGGTCGATGCGTTACAGTCTGTTGATAGTAGTAAGAAATACCAGCGTTCATTTAAACGATACGACTTTATCAACGTTATTCGATGCGACGACCTTGAGTATTGAGTATTGGACTTGAGCGTAGAAATTCTGGTCAAAGCTTGGCTAGGGCTACGATACCACACATTGTATGTGATGGAAGAAATTGCCACTCTCGTTAGTAATACGAGAGTCCAAGAAACCATCCAAGTGAGACTGGTAGAAAAGGCAGTAGCATTTAGCGAGGGCACGGGACTGGTTGGTCTGCTCCTCACTCCACGTGGGGCCGATATCTCGGGTCGGTATATCGGGACTGAATCCGGTTGGGCAAGTAGTGCGTGACCTTGAGAATGCTTTAGACGGTGCATATCTCACCAACGTTTCTTCCTCTAAAATAGAGGTGCAGCAGCTGAATATCTAGAAGTAGGAAATTTCACTTACGGCACTTCATACTTTTTTTATCCACTTTCAATGAAATCCTCTGCAAGCGATCCTCTGGTTCTTCGAGGGGACTACCGCAAATTTATCGACGGCTGTCACATTCTGCACCTAAACCGAGTCCTCGACGCTTATGGTCACCTTTCGTTTCGACACCCTCTTCACAGCGATGTCTTTATCATGTCGCATTCCATAGCTCCCGGGACCATATCCTCGACTGCGGATTTAATAGCATATAAAGTCGACGACGCAGAGCCAGTCGATTTCACAACCTCGAAAGGCTACGAGGAAAGAAGGATCCATTCAGAGATCTACAAGCGTCACCCAGATATTCACGCTATTGTACATAGCCACTCGGAGGCGGTTGTCCCTTATTCAATCTCGAATGCACCCCTAAGAGCTTGTTATCATATGGCGGGTTTTCTGGGCGCTGATGGTGCTGCTGTGTTCGATGTCGCCCAGCATAGAGATCCTGCCCAGGGAGCTGATATGCTTGTCCGCACCGAGCAAACGGGAGCAGCTCTAGCCAAGACTTTCGACAACGACAACTGTGTTACACTTATGCGGGGGCATGGCTTCACCGTGGTGGCGGATAGCATCGAGGTTGCCGTCATGTGGGCTACGTATACACAGAAGAACGCAATGATCCAGACTACTGCAGCAACGCTACAATCTGCATACGGAGGTACTGGATCCAGCATGGCCTTATCATACTTAGGTGGCGAGGAATGCTTAGTTGCCAACACGATGACGAAGCGGACAGTTCAGAGACCATGGCAACTATGGGTCAGAGAAGTTGAGGCGTGTGAACTCTACGTGAACACAGCATAGCAGTCATGGAAAAGGCCCCGTGTACCCTAGGATGTGGCTCAAAGTCCGAAATACAAAGTCTGAAATAACATATCATTTGTGTATTGTCATGTTTAATTTTAATTGCAGTATTCGCTGGAGAGGCGTGGTGTAATGGAAATGCCTGGCGCAACGCTGTGGGCTCTCAAGACTTTGCAAAATTTCAACCAACCCAATCAGTCAATTTCGCAAGATCCCATCAATTGAACAACTCTAAACGTCATCGACCGGCTACTATGTTACGTAATAAGAACTAGGAACGCTACCAACCCGGGATAGAGTAGCTTGAAGACCGGACAATCTCGAAAAGTGCGGGACCCGCGTTGTGATTCTCGGCTTCCGCCGAAATGTCCAAACAAGTCACGACGCTAGAGAGCTTGACGCGGCTCCTCCTTTATCCCGATTCCACCGATTCTTCAAGTCCGCGAATTGAAACTCTTGCTCGGATCTCGGGCTGACCTTATCGTTTGGTCCGTCATGCACAAGGTTACAGCCATGCCCCCGCTCCGTGTAACGTGTCGGAAGAGGACCCGAGATGCGATGCGAAATGGGTTTCCGCGTGTGTTCCCAATGATTGCGGCTGGCTCTACAATTGATTTAACGTGGAATGTTCCATGATCATTTTTTTAATCCAACATTGTGAGATTTCGACACTGAAGAATATCAACTCTGACCAGGATTGAAGATGGCGACAACAGATTTGGGGGAACTCAACAGGCAGAATGAATCTGGCCCGCGACTTGAGCAATCCTACACACTCCACTTTCAAGGGGATTGGGGTATGGCGAACTTCCATCGTGTCTGTTCCTGGCTTGCCCAGCAATTTTGCGATCGTACGGGACCACGAAGTCAAGTCGCCATCTGGAATCTATGTGACGGGGGTCTGGAAGCCGTCACAAAAGTCTTCGATGGACGTGTACACCTCTCCATTTCAACGCCAGCTCAGCTTATGAGCACTGCGCTCACTGGCCAAGGCATCTTCCAATCTTGCGGACCGATGCCGTCGCTTCGCGCGCTTGGGGTGCTGCCTCAAAATGACCGAATGGTTCTCGCAATCAGTCCCAAGTACAACATTCATTCTTTTGCCCAACTGCGGCGAGAGAAGCCGGCTCTGAGGATAGCGACATCCCACAACGACGGCACCAACTTCATCGGCTATGTTGCATCTGAACTGATGAAAGCTCACGGCATTAGCGACGCTGAACTTTCATCTTGGGGAGGGGAGTACGTCACGGCCACGCGTCCAGAGGAAGCTATGGCCTTGGTAATGGGCGGGAAAGCAGACGCCCTGCTACAGGAAGCCATCATGACACCTTGGTGGGAAAGTGTGATTGAGAAGAAAGGATTTATTCCTCTGCCCGCTGAAGCTAGCGCATTGGCTCGCTTTGCAGAGAGCAATCCTGGAGCAGTTCGGCCTGATGCTGGACCTTTACCAGCAGGGTTTTGGCCATCGTTTGCAGAGCCATTACCGTGCCTTGATTTCGCCGACTTTATTGTACTAGTGCGTGACGACCTTCCAGAGGAAGTTGCGCACCTGTTGACCTGGTGCTTGGTCGAAACACGGGCGAGTCTGGAGGGCCAATACCATCATCTACCCCCTGAGAAGAGCCCTTTGACTTATCCCCTCAAACCAGAAAATATGGCGCAATCTCCTGTGCCTCTGCATCCGGGAGCCCATAGATATTACAAAGAGGCTGGGGTCCTGTAACTTATATTAGCTGGAGTAAATAGACCCAAGTTAACATCACTTTCCATTCAAAGGTGTTGGACCTAGGCTACTATACTGTCTCCTGGTTGGGGTATTGCAAAGGGTGACCAGTTGGACTAGAAACCTTAGTCTGTCCGAATAAACTGTTGGCCTTTGAATGGACTGGGTATATAGTCTGTATTGTTAATCCTATTGTTGGTATTTCTTTTTTACTTTGAGCTTCTAGTCCCCCTTCTGGGTATGTGTGTACTATGGCACCCTAACCTCTTGATACTGTCTCTTAGAAAAGGTATAGGGTATGCTACAATAGATATCGAAGGAGGCATTTCACAACCCATTAAAGTTGAAATTAAAATTATAGGGGCTGTCTCTTCATCCCATCCTTCTGGAGCAAAGGTTGCCAGTTAATGACGAGTGGCATCTTGGGGGCTCTGTCTCCGAGAGCAACACCGTTCGAGGGCGCCCTGGCAGATGTCTCCATCTAGAATCAGTTCAACAAGTTGGTACATTCACAGATTAGTTGGGGAAATCCTCCTCCAATGTTAAAAACATGTGGGAGCATTAGGCACCCGCTAAGCAAGACACTGCACTCGTCAAGGACCTGGAGGCGATCCACACCTCACCTCAGCCATGGCGGGGGAAATTCGGAACACATCCGGGTTCACTTCCAGTCGCGCTAGGCAATTTCCTTCTTCTTCCGGACCGAGAGAAGACTTCAAAGCAAGGCACTCCCCCCTCACAGTGTTATCAATTGTCGTCCTTGGTGTCCCTGCTTACCACCGCCTTAACAAGCTCGAGGTCAATTGGCCTGATTTCTTCGTTGCTCACCTACACTTTTCTACTATTGAGATCGATTTGTTACCCGCCATCTCTTCAAAATGCTCACAGACGCGCTTGTTGTTGAGACTCCTGGCTCGCCATTTATATTTACCCAGGTCACAGTTGAAGACGAACCCCGCGATGACGAGGTCATGATCGAGATGCAAGCTACCGGGCTTTGTCATACCGATCTCAATTTCTCCAGAGAATCTTCGATTCCGGACTTATTCCCGGCGGTCCTGGGGCATGAAGGTTAGTTAACTTCGGTCAAGTCCTATCAGTCCATACGCCATATGTTGTACTGGTCATGATGCAACAAAGTGAACGATACTAAACCTACGATACAGGTGCCGGCGTTGTCTTCAAGATAGGAGCTAAGGTTGTAAACACGGCTCCAGGAGACCATGTCGTTTTGACCTATGCCAGTTGCCGTGACTGCAAGTACTGCCACAAAAAAGAATCGTCGTACTGCTACGACTTCGAAAAAGCCAACTTTGGTGTTGGGCGATGTGACGGTTCCAAAGCGTATTCGTCGCCTTCGGGTCCTGTGACCTCTCACTTCTTTGGACAGAGCAGTTTTGCCAAATATGCCATCGTGGCGGAGTCTAGTTTGGTGAAGATGAATAACGACGTGCCACTTGACCTTGTTGCCCCCCTTGGCTGCGGCATCATGGCAGGCGCAGGTGGTGAGAGCTCTTCCTTCTTTTTATTCACATGCTATATTTGGCCCTAACTGAACAACCAGCCATGTTGAATGTGTTGCAACCCACGTCTGAGTCGGTGGTTTGTGTTGCTGGAGCAGGTGCTGTAGGCTTGGCCGCCATCATGGCCCTCGGGTTGATCACCTCTCCTCCGTCTGTTGTGATTGCTCTTGACGTAGTTTCAAGGCGCCTTGAACTTGGCAAAAAGTACGGTGTCACGACTACAATCAACTGCCTGGATGTGGATGATTTGAAGCAAGCTCTGCTGGACGCAACTGGTGGTAGGGGCATCGACGGCTCCATCGACACCACCGGCCGCCCCGAAGTGGTCAAGGCACTACTAAAGGCCTCAGCTCACAAAGGCACCGTTGTCCAGGTTGGCGTCGGATCCGTAAGTGGTCACTCCTATTCGCTAACGCATCTTCATATACTGATGGTTCATCCAATAGCTGACAGCCGAGGTATCAACTGGCTTGTTTGAGACAGTCAATAGTGGCAGGGTTTATCGTGGGTGTGCTATGGGAGACTGTTATCCCCAGGAGTTTATTCCAAAGCTCATCGAAGCGTGGCGGGCGGGAAGGTTTCCGTTTACGGACATCATACATCACTATGCAGCCACGGAGGTGGAAAAGGCGATACACGACGTTTCGAGAGGCGATACGATTAAAGCTGTACTGCTGTGGAAGTAAGTCTTGACCTGTTTAGTACCCCCGTTGTATTTTACACAGGGAGTTTAAGTAGAGTAACGACTGGTTCGATAGCAGCCCGACAGCGCCAGTGCTAGCTAGAGTGTAGGAGGGTCTAGAGAAGCCTGCTTGCTGTAGAGTAGATAACTTGCTATATCGAATTGAGAAATCAAAGACTTGAAATATCCTTTGATACTACTTTAACATATAGATACAAGTATAGCTTCAGTACTTCTCAAATTCACTCCAACACTCCCATTCTCTACTGCATAGCCTTCCCAAGACTTTGCTCCAGTTTCAGCCAACCTGCCCTTTGCATAGTTCCAGCTCTGACCCGCCCACTTAATATCATTATCAGCACTTGCGCCATTGCCAGTCAATCTTTCAACTTTAACATTCTTAACCCAGCGAGGTAAGTCCAGGGTGATTTTCTGGACAGGCCTTTCATAACGAGTTGTGGAGTTCCACTCATCAAAGTTGATAACCACATACTTGGCGAGACTACCCGACTCATATATGCCGTACGCAGACACATCCCAAGGAAGCTGTGGGATGGGATAAACTTGGACTTTAGGGTGGTGACCAAGGACGTCAGCAGCAAATATCTGACCGTATAGCGGAGCCCGGACATGAGGTTTAACGCCGTCTCGAGTCACGGGGACCCAGGCACTATAGCCGAATGTAGTTCCTTGGATTAGGTTGTATCGAGTAATGTTCTAAACATTAGGGTCCATGATTAGCTCAAGAAATAGACACATAATCTCCAATGTTTCTTACCGTGGCCATGCCCATAAGAAGGTGATCGATGAGCCAGAGAGCAGAACCAAATACACCCTCGATTTGGGACATGTTGAGATTGTATGAGTTGCTGTTTGTTTCACCCAAAACAAATGGGAGTGCTGGATCATACTTATGACACGACTCGATGATGGTTTCGTATTGCGTGACATTGTCCGCAATCGCGGTGTGGTTCATATAAGAGTTTTGCAACCGCACCCATTCCTGCTTTCCTGCTGCGTACTGATGGTAGGAAATGGATTTGACAAATCCATGCCGATCTAAGCCGTCTTGGAAAGCTTCCTCACTGTTGAGACGCAAAGTAATCAGCAAGGACTGATCCAAAACGTGGTTTATAGACGGGGATTCTGGCGGACTCACAAGTTCCATCCGGGCTCGTCAGCTCCAGCAATAAGCAATCCTTGAAAGAAACGCCGTTGTGCCAATCCGTACTTGTTGTCCTTAAGCACGAGCTCGGAAGTGTTTGCAGCGTATTCATTCCATTCTCTCACATAATCCCCCATCGAGTAACCCGCACTACGATGGCCGAACCGCACCATCAAGTCAGGTTCGTTACCAAGCTCAAAACATTCGAGAGAGTCCTGGACATAGTCCATGACAATCTTGGCCACTTCAATTGCATTCTCGAGGCCACCCTTCTTACCAAAGGTGTTACCCATGTTCAATTGCCAGGACCACCGGGTGCCTGGGAAGTTGAGAAATCCATCAAAGAAATGGGGACCGATGTAGACCATGTCAGGAATACCGTACTCGGTGGTAAATGATGCTGTTGTATTCCACCAGTTGTACGCAGCAATCCCTTGACTGGCATTGTACCAAACTCGATCCCTATACATGGTCTATTAGTGCTATATGAGATGGGTATAATCCAAGTGATCATTACGTAGAGGTACCTCCCACACGGATGAAGGGATGAGCACCGGTCTTTAAATAGAGAAGGTCAAATATATCTCGCGAAAAGAGGTTTGGATGGGTCAGGTTTCCTATGAAGAAGTAAGCTCAAATTCAATCAAAAGCGATAACTATGTAACATATTGATACACACCTGCATAGTCGGTAAAGAAATGAGCCGGAAAGGAAAAGGACGCAAAGTCATGGGGAACAACCCATGAAGCACCGACAGGCACTTTCTCAGGAGAGGAAAGTTGAAGAGGTTCGGCAACAGTAAATGAGGCTGATACACTATAAAGAGCCACTGTGAGGGCTGATCTAAGTGATGAAACCATTTTGCTGATGATTAAAGAGTATGGCAATCCTGTAAATCTCACTGGCGACAAATTCATATCTGGACCAGGCTTGAGCCTTTTTATAGATGATAGGTTATACCCAGATCTTCCTCGAGCTATACCCCAGAAAATCAAAATCCGCTGGCTAGCCTATTACGCAATCCCCCATGATTATTTGCAAAGAGATTTTAATTGTGGTCGACTACAGACCCCGGCACCAATACGGATCATAGCGAACTGAAAGTGCAATATCCAAGCCGGGTCAGGCCTCGGAAGTCGGCGCTTGACCCGGTCGGCATTCGCTCCGCCTGGCGGCTTTCGGCACAGACTCGCTCGCGGAATTCGCTGACACTAAGGAGATGAGGCGGGGAAAGTGGAACAGATTCGGCCTGTTGATTCGACAATTCACATCCAATTGCTCGCTGACCCCTCGGGTTTTCACGTCCCCACCCAAATGATTGAAAGTTGCGAGTCTGGTCGGTGAATTAACATGCTAGGTAGAACCCAATGACGTGGCTAAGGCCTACGGCGCAGACAGGCAGCTCAACACACTCCGCAATGGTTGAATAAGCTCGTGGATGGCGTGCGGGGGACTTGCGGAGAAGGCCAGCCGAAGACCCGGCATGAATGTTACCATCTTCGCTCATTCACGTCAGGCTTACCGTAGTCCCTCTTCCGCCCACTCAGTCAGGCCGCCGATGCCATGCCCAGAGGCAACTCTCCCACTCATGCTGAGACTGGTAAGCCCCTCAGCCTGGAGGTAATGAGTCGATACTGACCTATTGGACTCCTAGGCTGCTTAGTCTGTCGATCACGAAAGGTAAATCTCAAACCCGCCCAGTTTATGTTTATTTGCCAGGGCAAATGACGACATCTGCGCCAAGCTTGTATCTACACCTCCATTTATCGCTGACTTTGACTGTCAGGTGCGGTGTGACCGTACAATTCCAAGCTGCCGCAAATGTCATCGTTTGGGTGTGACATGCCCGGGCTACGAGCTCGATCATGGATGTATCTCCAGATCTGAGATGCTCAAGTCTACCAATGACATCTTCAAAGCCGCCGGTATCGAGAAGAGGCGCGTCGGATCATGCCACGAGTGTCGCGCTTCGAAATGCAGATGCACGAGAACGAAGCCAGCGTGTCAAAGATGCGTCGCGAAATGTCTGAAGTGCGTCTACCATTCCAAGGCCGGTGATCAAGACGACTCGAGTGCTAGCCCATCTGATCATATCCATCAACTGGAGCGTGATAAGTTGATCCCGGATCTAGATGCTCGGTAAGTACTTCATTACCAACCATTGACTGGACAATTACCGAATGACGTGCATCCAGTTTGTACTCGGATACAATCCCCGAAGACCCAAAGTTAAGAAATCACCTGATCAACATCTACTTTGATCGGTTCCACAATTTGAGATGTTTGGCATTCATCCACAAACCGTCTTTCATGCATTCCATGGCCCGAGCCAGTGCCGTCCAGGATTACGGCGAGCCTCTGCTCTATGTCATGTGCGCACTAAGTGCAAGGAAAGATTCCACCCTCCGACCCACAGAACCAGTCAGTAATAAATCAAACAGATGCTTATATCTCGAATTTTTGACATCCTCATCGATACCAAAAGTTTCCGCGCGTCCCGTTCCGGGCGAGCTGTGGGCTGAGAAAGCCCGCAGAATGGTGCTGGAAGATATCCATCTCCCCACTATCCAGCATGTAATGGTTCGTGTCCCCAACACCGGTCCTAATTCATATACCTAACTAAGGAAGGCAATGATTTTGCTTTGTGAGTACGGACTCAGAACGGATCAACACTCCTTGGCGTTTATCTTATCCGGCTGCGTATTTCGTACTATGCGGCTTCTGGGTCTTGACAATCCGCCAGCAACCTTGGACGCCACAGAGCCACAACCACATAGTCTCAAGGAAGAGATTGAATACAGAGTCGTTTGGTCTTGTTATACTCTCGACGTTCTTATGTCTTCCGGAGTGAACAAGAATTCTTCGTGGAGAGAAGACGTTCCGCAGATACCACTGCCCCGTTCCGACAAGGACTTTCTTCTTCAAACCTCATCTCCTCAACATTTCCTGTCCTGGGTTGAATGCCCCAGTGCGCTTCCCATTGTCAAAGATTTAGATCTCCCATCTTTAGTCGCCATCTTGATTAGACTTCGGGGCAAAGTTCTCAGGTAAATAGCCTCTGTGTCCGAATATTCCAGTGGCTTAACCGAACTGATCTCTGAAACAAAGACTTATCCGCACTGAACCATCGTCTGAGATAAATATATGGGACTCTGCATCTCCTTTCATGCTCATCATCCAGCAGCTCGACACATTCTACGAAAATCTTCCAGATAAATTTCGCATTACCGAGCTTAACACTTACATTCACAAGGATCAGCATGTCCTTGGCGCTGTATTTTCACTACATCTCATGTACAACGCCGCAATTTTCGACCTTACAAGAATATCTCTCGCGGGCTTTAGTTTTCCCCTTGCAGCCTCTTTCCTCCATAGCCCTCCTGAGTTCCGGTCCAGGTGCCAGGAACGCTGCCGCTTTCACGCCAACGCTGTCTCCGATTTGATTCAAAAAGGATTGATTCACGGACGAGACGCTTTTGAAGACAGTTTTTGCGCAGATGCAGCACTAGAATCAGCGAAGGTGCAGATTATCCACTCGGCAACAGTGGTGGGTGGCGACGACTCTATGGACAAGACAAGACACAACATAAGGAAAATACTTGAATTCCTTAATTTCTTGCACGTGGATAAGGATGGCCATAGTACTCATGTAAGCCCTCGTACTGTATCCATCCCTGAACAGTGTGATTATAACCAGTTACAGCTACGTACCATACTACAACTTTGCGTGCTCTTCGGGTTCCGAGACATTGCTGAGGAATGGCACTGCTCCCCAACGTATGTTGAGCAGCCCGATGCTTGCTTCCTTGCTTATTTCTAACAATCTCATAATAGGCCCCACCAAATGTCTCCGGAGGTTACTGGCTCCGCTGCCGTCCATCATCTGTCCAATATGGCGCCATTTCGTCGGGCTCAAACCGAGTTGCGGGCACACCAGAACTCCAGCCCCAGAACTCTCTCTTCTTACGAAATACAAGATCCGCAGCAACGACTGCTTCCAAGTCGTGAACAGCCGCCCAAGATTTCATTCGATGACGCCACGGCAGGGAGATCCCAAGAGCAACATACCCACTCAGTAACACGCGCAAGAGGGCTAGCTCCTTTGCAGCATACAGTGCCAGCGACTACACAAGGCATGGAGTCAAGCTGGATTGATGAACCAGAAATGATGGATATGGAGATTGTCCAACCGTCTGTAGAGGATTACATTCGAACGGCGGGTGAAATGTCAGACTACTTGACATGGAACATGAACGACTTATCTGAACTGCCGATTTGGACAGAATTTGGTAGCCAAGGTCCTGCCTAGTGAAATTTAGAGGTAGTAGCCAATACTTTGTCATGGGTGCTGGGTATATAACTAGATTATTGTCTCTATCGTTTGAAAATACTGCATGGCTTTGATCTATCTGATGATGTTGAGTAAAGCTAAAAAGAAAAACCGAATATTTCGTGATAGACGTCACGAGCAAAGGCGATATTTAAACAATGTAAACTTTGTAATCGGGGTCTCGCTAGCTTTCTAAGGCCAAGGTGTCTATAGTAAACGAAAACGTACAGCGAGATTCTCAGACTAAATGCCTCATGGTATTGTTGGGGAGCTCCTCTCGCCAGCTCACTTGAGTGCTCCGCTACCTCATAAACACTTTTTCTTTCATGAGACAGTTGGAATGACACCCTTCAGCCTCTCTGGTATTATTTCAGGGCGTCCAATATACTTGATCCACGCGTAAGGGTCGTCCATCTCATCCACCAAGGATGTCTTTGCATCACCCTGGATACCATTTTCATACTCCCCCGCCAGACCAACGACGCCGACATCATTTTTATACTCATCCCACAATTTCAACATCTCTTCCAAAAGATGAGGGTGCCCTTCAGAGAGATCGGTTACTTCTCCAGGATCTTCGCGGATGTTGAATAGCTCCCACCTTTGCGGACCCTTGGGAGCTGGTACAAATGTGATTTTCCAATCACCGCGTCGCAGAGCCCCTGAGCCAGCCACTTCAAATCCCACCACATAGTCCTGGTCATGGACTTCAGCTTTGACGTGTCCATTGGCTTCCGTGTTGGAGTGGATAAGTGAAAAGAACTTGGTCCAACTTCGACCACGAAGAGGCGCAATCTCTCTGCCTTTGTAACACGTTCCGGGATGCTGCAGGTTGGCCATTTCCAGGATTGTTGGCACGATGTCCATGACAGTGCAGAATGCGTCGGTGATGATGCCCTTGCTAGCGGCCAGGTTAGCGCCTTTACTAACAGGTGGTCGCACTACTAGAGGCACTCGACATCCGCCCTCGGTTGAATGCATCTTGTAGAGTCGTGAGGGAGCCGTGGCGGCTTGGGCCCAGCGACACCCATACCACACAAAGCTATTTCCACGACCAATGTTTTCCAGACTGTTGTCATAGTACTTTTCCACGTGGGCCATTATGCTGTCTCCAACGATAGGTTGAGCCTCATAGCTCGCGCCCTCGGCTCCGTTGTCGCTCATGAATAGGACGAAGGTGTTGTCATACTCGCCGCTTTTCCGCAGATAGTCAACCACCCGACCAATATTCCAGTCCATGCGGTCAACCATGCCCGCGTAGACTTCCATGGCGCGGCTGGAAGCCTTACGCACATGCTCCGGAAGTTCGTCCCAAGTTTCGGGTTTCCCATCAATTATGACGACGGGGTGCGGAGTCACGTCTGGTTGAACCATCCCTAGCTCTTTAAGTCTCGCAAGTCTCTTCTGGCGCAACGTCTCTGGGCCATCATCATAGAAGCCTCTGTATTTGTTACAAACTTCTTTTGGTGCCTGAAGCGGCCAATGGGGCGCACTGAATGGGAGATACGCAAAAAAAGGCTGCTCCTTCTCCTCTTGCGTTCGGTCGTCAAGGTATGACATGAGTTTGTCGGCGTAGGAGTCGCTGCTGTAGAAACCGTCTGGTAGTCGGCCAAGCACCTTGTCGTCTTCAACGTGCAAGGCACGCGTGGCTGTCTCAAAGAACTTTCCGGGCTCTGTGCTTGGATCTTGATACTGCGGCTCGTACGCGTAGTGGTTCGCACACCCGGGTAGAAGGGCGAATGACTTCTTAAATCCTCGACGGATGGGGTGGTGCTCTGGCTTAAGCCCGAGGTGCCACTTGCCAGACATGCAAGTGAAGTAGCCCCCGTCAGAAAGGAGCTCGGGAAGAGCAACGACACGCTGGTTCAGATAGCCTTCGTGACCAGGTTTACCGTAATGAGCCGGGGAAGCGCGGGTGATTTCCTGGAGCTGGCCGAGTCCGGCAATATGGTGATCGGTTCCTGTGCTCCTCTTGTCAGGACGTCGCTTTCTTCCCATAAGCAATGTGTTCTGCAGGCCCATTGCTTGAAATTAAATGCTCTTGGACTCACCAGTCATCAACATAGAGCGGGTAGGAGAGCAAGCCGCAGCAACGTGGAAGTTTGTATATCGAATGGCATTGCTGTCAGCCGCGATGGCATCAATGTGAGGGGTATTGATCTCGGAGCCGAAGCAGCTGCAGTCGCTAAACCCTAGGTCATCAGCAACAATGACGAGGAAATTTGGACGTTTTCCCTCCATGATAACGCTTTTAGGGAACGGGTGACAAGGTGATGGCCGGTACCTCTGAGGCTGAAGGCTAGAGTCCCGGGTTTTGGTCCCCCTCGTCCAACGAGGATGATGGGCCTTATAAGAGTACGCCACTGTCGATCCGCAACCTACTCAGACTGTGCGGGGATTACCGACAACTCGTATGGGACAACCATGGGTCGCTTGTTGGGAAGCGGAGTTGGCGTCGGGTCTCGCTCCGGCTTTCGCTGCGGCTTTCGCTATAGGTATTGCCCTTTTACCTCCGGCATTCGCAGCGAGCATCCGGACCCTGCGTCTACCTGGCCCCAGACCCCAGACCCCAGACCCCAGACCCCAGACCCCATACTCCCCAAACTTTCCAGGAAAACTAGCGTCAACTACGTAGAAATTCCACATATATAGGGAGCCTCGTCATTCCATATTCAGCACAGGAGACCATCCTTGCATCCAAGTCGATCAGCTGTCGGCCCCTGTTTATCTTCCACCAATACCAACACGAGAATAAAGGCTTTATTGAACTTCTTTCCAATTTTGCCGCCGAGAACAGACAGTCGGGCTTTCATCAGAATGGCTGGCGATGCATCCCACAACGCCGGGCCAGCAAGCATGTCAGTTGCCCAGCGGATGCGACATTTCAATGGCCGGCTTGTCTTCATCATGTTGTAAGTGTTTTCTTTGCGAGAATTGTCTGCCTCGGCATCCCCTCTCCATAACTGAGTCTGACTTCTTTGCAGATATATGGCGTTCTGCGCCTTCAACTACGGATTTGACGTTGGAACCTTCGGAGGCGTCCAAGCTATGCATAGCTTCGCTAGTCAATTTGGAAAATGCGACAACGACGACGTCTGCGCCCTTCCCGGATGGCTGTCCTCAGTCATGACCGCTACCCCCTTCCTCGGCAAAGCGGCGGTACGTGTACTGAATGCGTGTTGATTTGATACAATTAGCCTAATAATGTCTTGCAGGGTTGCATTTTATGTGGCTGGGTAGCAGAAAGATGGGGTCGTCGGGCCGCCATTATTGTGCTTTGCGTTGCATCCTTCATGTGCGTATTCCGAACAGTCAATGCCTCTGCAGAGGACGCTCCGGAACTAACCCAGCGTACAGCGGAGGTGCCTTGCAAACATCTGCTACCACCTCAGCCCAGTTCACCATCGGTCGTGTCATTACATACGCCATGACTGGCATGGCCATTATGGTCATTCCCATTTATTCAGCCGAGGTGGCTCCCGAGGTCCTCCGGGGCATGTTTGGCTCAACAATTCAAGTAATGGTCATCTTCGGCCAAGTTGTTTCCACAATCATCACCTACGGCACCAAGAATATTGAAGGAGCCGCAGCATGGCAGATCCCAATCGGATTGCAGCTTGTGGTGCCTGGAATCATCACCGCGCTTTTGCCTTTTCTGCCCGAGTCTCCTCGTTGGCTACTCAGCAAAGATAGGCGGGAACTTGCAGTGGCTAATCTGAAGAAATTAAGAAAGGGAGTTAGCGAGGAAGACATCCTGACCGAGGCAGATGCGTTGACGTTTGCTCATGCTCACCAAGAGAAAGGTACTTGGGCTGAAGTTTTCGACAAATCGAATCGGGTGAGTAATTGTCTGCCCAGTATTTGCCTCTTACTTTGGAAACTATCTTGACAGCCGAATACCAGATCCGTACCGCCGTGGCCATTTTGGCCATGTTCGGCCAGCAGATCACCGGCCAGGCCTTTCCGTCCCAATACGGTGTCATATTCTACCAGTCGCAAGGCTATGGAGACAAGTCGTTCCTCTTCAACATAATCTCCAACGTCATTTCAATGGGCGCCGTCATCATTACTTGGTTTTACATAGATGGTGCCGGTCGTCGACCGATTCTCATGAGTGGTGGTTTCTTGATGGGAGCATTTCTGTTCATCCTCGGCGGTCTGGGATCTATCAACATGAACACCATCAATCAACATGAGAAGGAACTCATGGTAGCTTCTGTCATGCTATTTCAGTTCTTCTTCAACCTTTCATGGGCTCCTTGGTAGGTCCACATATCGCCCATTATTGCCAAGCCCAACTCCATCCTAACTAAAAATACTGATGCTGACTTTGCATGACACAGCTCATACGTTATTGTCTCCGAAACAGCAGCTCAGCGCGTTAAGGAAAAGACAAACCTGCTGGCTTGTGTTATTTCAGTGCTCACAACCTTTGTCACCTCTTTTACGATGCCATACCTGATCAACGCACGATATGCCAATCTTGGTGGTAAAGTTGGCTATATCTATGGTGCCATTAACTTCATCATGATCATTTTGACCTTCTTTTTTATTCCAGAGCTTAAAGGGAGAACTTTGGAAGAGGTGGATCAGCTTTTCGCTAGCGGGGCACCCCTTCGGAAGTTTGCAAAGATTAGCACAAAGACTATTGTAGAGGTTTACAAAGAAGACATTAAGCACGTGGAAAACCCCATTGAAAATGGAGTTGAGAAAGCTTAAGTAGTTTAAATTGTATTTCAGGAAACTGTGAGAATATTTATAAGGACCTGTTTATTATATAAACTTCGACCTATTTTTAACTCAAGATTCTTGATACTTTAATACATCTATCTATGATATTGAGTAAAGCTAAAAGGCTGGCCCATCCCGGAGGTGCCTAGGACCGAGATGGCAGAGTAGAGTCCGACAAGTAGAATGACCATGTATTTGCGCCAGGCAGGGAGGTTGAGAGAATTGAAAAAGGTACACTGAGTAGTCAGTGTACCGCAACGCTGACGAGATGGTGAGCTGCGTGGTGTATGCGGCTAGTACTGGCGAGTAAATGCTTTCCACTAGAATTTCAGGTCTTTAAACCTCTACATTTTAACTGCATTTATGTTTGAAATAAGGTCCCTACTGTATTGTATCTCAACTACACGCCCACTTCGTTGGTTTCGGCTCGGCTCGGAATCTTGTGCGACAAAGACCCCGATTCCGATCCGTCAGCTGAGCGAGACGCTCTGGAGAGTGGGGGATCTCATCGGCAACTGGTGGGGCAATATAAAGATGCTGAAGCTAAGTTGCTTGCTCTATTGTATATGTGTGTACAATAAAAAAGGATAGTGTCTAAAAAGAAATAAAATACAGCAGTATACTCTCTTATTATTGTTGAAATCACTATTCTGACTACTATTTCAAATTCTATACAGTCACGTACTTGCACGAGTGTAATGAGGGACTTAGTCTATTAATTATAAACCTAATTACAGTCTTTTGCCTCTTCTAAACCTCCTCCGTAATATCCCTCTATTATTCCAGCTTTGCAGCTGCTATTAGAGGCGACTGGTCAGTAAAAGCCTGAAATAAGCTAACTTCTATATACTAACTAAAGCTATTGATAGGGTTCCCTTGGGTTTTTATGTTAATTCTTTAGCTGTAAGTTAACTAATACTATATTATTTATTAGCTGTATAGACTATATAGTACTATATAAGCTATTAATAAATACCCTTTTTACTGAAGAAAGTATATACCTTTAGTATTTTTAAATTAAAGCCTTAAGATAGTTTAGCTCTATAGTAACCTAAAGTTATAAAGCTATATCTTAATCTGCTAGCTTTTAAATTATATAATAGCTAAAGACTATTAGCTATACTAAATAAAGTTTATTAGATTAGTTAATTTAGATTTCTATAATATCTTTAAATTCTAACTTTTTAGCTATAATTTACAGCCTGAAAATAAAAATTAAATTACTTAAAATTAAGTAATAGAGATTAAAAGAGAAGATATAAGTATACTAATAATTAGAAAAGACTATATTAATTTATAGTATAGAGCGGAAAGTAAATATCTTTAGTTAGTTAAGTAGTTAGTTAAGATATATATAAGAATAAAAGAATAATTAGAATATAAGAGGTAAAACTTATAGAGCTTTTATATCTATTATAATTTTACTTTTTTTAAGATTTAGCTTTTTTAGTAGATTTACTTTTTTCAGTAGATCTAGCTTTTTTAGTAGATTTAGATTTTTCAGTAAATTTAGCTTTTTTAATATATAGCTTTTTTAAAATATAGCTATTTTTACAGCTTATTAAGATATTAAAAAAGATAACTAATTAAACTAAAAACCTTAGTCTATTTAAGTAAACTATTAACCTTTAAATAGGCTGGGTATATAGTCTGTATTATTAATACTATTATTAGTGTTTTTTTTTTACTATTAAGCTTTTAGTTTTCTCTCTAGGTATATATATATTAGGGCACTCTAACCTCTTAATACTCTCTTATTTAAGAGTTTATTTCTGGGTCTTTAAAGTAAAAAGTCTTATTTTACTCCCTCTTTTTATAATAAGGCTAGCTCTAATATAAATACTTATTAGACACTATATAATATAAATTAATAATTATAAGAAAAAGTCCCTTTTTATAGTTTAAGCTCTATTTAGGCTCTTAAGTACTACTTAATTATATAATCTAACTTATTATTAAAGTATAAGCTTAAAGCTTAAGCCTATAATATATCCTTTTACTTTAAGCTCTTTTTATTTTTAAAAAGGAAATAATAGCTAGCTTTAAATAAGATCTCTAGTAGCTCTATTTAGATTTTCTTACTTTTTATATTCCCCTATAATATATTAGTATAGTTCTACTTTAGGCCTACTTTATAAACTAATATAATATATACCAGATTTACCTATAGGTTATAATAAGCTTATATAGAGCTATATAGCTTCTATAGTTTCTCTATAGTAATATTATTATAGCCTAGCTAATATCTATATTATTATATATATTAATTCTAATATAGATTAAAATAATAATACTTTATATCTATATTAAAACTATAATAAATCTATATAATTTTACTTTACTTTTATAAATTTACTATATTAGTATCTATAAAACTCTATTTTATATTCCCTCTATAATTAATCTTCTTTCTTCTTTATTATATATATCTTTCTTATTATATCTACCCCTCTTATTTCCTACTATATTATACTTCTACTTATACCTTTTATGTAACGATCGGTACACTACACTATACTCGTGAGTCTAGGGTAGGCTGATCCTGATTGGTAGTTTATATAATAGGGAATCAGGCGGGTTAAGACTTGAACAAGCGTGTCACGTCTGATAATGGTAGAGTCAAGGGTACTCAATGTAATCAAGTTGTGTTGATAGCTGAGGAGCTGCCCATTACTGAATGTGCACTTCTCAGGTGACTATATACAAGGTGGACCGCCGTGCTTCCCGGAGGACCGCCGTCGGTCCAGGACCGCCACTGTCGGTCCTGGTGGGGCGTCGGTCCCGGTGTGGGTCTATATATGATTGGTCTATTTAAGAGTGGGTCCATCGTTCTGCCGCTGATGACCGCCCGGTCATGTCCTGGGCCGTGATATTTTACTATAAACTGATTATTTCTAAGAAGTAATAATTATATATTTCTTTTTATTACTAAATTGGAATTAATAACTTTATAGTAACTACTATTACTTTTAATTTACTTCTACTTTTACCTCTATCTTTTTTTAGAGGAAAAAATATCTTTTTTAGTAGGTTTTATTATACCTCTATATATTATCTTTTTAAGTTTATTTTATTCTTTCTATATTAATATATATTTTACTAGAAATTCTATTATACTATTAATAGATATCTTATTAAAAAAGACTTTAAAAATAAGAAGAAATTTAATCTTTCTGCTAACTAATAAACTATCTACTTTAACTATATTAAGTAGCTAATTAATAATAGTATCTAGTATTATATTTAAAGCTATAGCTAAAATTATATACTCTATAGCTATAACTATAGTAAATATAACTAGAGTATATATCTATTAGCTAGTAATATCTATTTTTATTATACTTTAAATAACCTTTTTATTTTTTTTACTAATAAAATATATATTATCTTAGCTTATATTATATATAGCAGTAGTAATATTAAGTATAAATCTATCTTTACTTTAGAGTTTTATAATATTATTTAAGCCTAAAATAATATTCTTATTTTTATTACTATATTATTTATTACTATATACTCTATTTATAAATTACTTCTTACTCTATAAAACTTCCCTCTTAATATTAACTTTTAGTTTTTTATTCTTACTAGTCTATTTTTTATTTCTACTTATAGCAGAAGTACTTTTATCTATATTTTATAATAGTAACTCTAATAATATACTAAGCAGTTTATATAGATTATATAGTAATATAACTACTAGCTAGTAGATATTATAATATAGCTATATAACTAGAGAGTAAATTATAGCTTATTTTCCCCCTTCTATTTTTCTTCTTTTTATTAATCTATTTTTATATAGTAATATCTAATTTAATATAATACTAATTAAGCCTGCTATAATAAATATACTAACTAAATATAGTATAAGCTACTTAAATTTCTATACTTTTAGTTCTTCTCCTACTAATATAACTAAACTTATAGCTTACTTAAATATATTTCTATAACTTAACTTTTCTATAATTATACTGCCTCTATTTATACCCTCTAAATTAATAAGAAGAAGAATAATAAGTATAAGAAAATTCTATTTTAAAATAGATAGATTACTCTTAATATAAATAATAATAGCAATCTTATAGATATAAATAATTTTATTATAAAATTAATCTATTATTCTACTAGTAGCTAAAAATACCTTAATAAGTAATATAAATATTACTAATTATACCCCCTTTAATACTATAATTAAGTAGTTAGTATACTTCCTTTAGGGATATTATTAGTTAAAATTCCCCTACTCTATACTCTAATATATATTAAGCTATTTTCTATATATATATTTCCCTACTTCTTCTTATAGTTATTTAGTACTATTATATCTTAAATACTCTTTAGTAGCTTCTATATTAAATTATTATATTCTTTTTATTTTATTAGTATTTATTATTATTTCTACCTCTATATATTCTTTATAGTAAGAACTTTTTTAATTTTATACTTTAAGTTTAAAAAGCTATTATTCTTTAATAGAATTTAAATTAGATTTAATTTATAATTAGAAAGTTTTTAACTTAATAGTAAATTAGCAGTAATTTATTCTATTAAGTCTATATAAAATATAGAATAAATATCCTTTAGGATATTTAATATTACTATTAGTAGTATCAGTATATTCATAACTATATACTTTATTAATATCTAATTAAATTTATAGCTAAATTAATTTATCTTAATATTATATAGATTTAGCTAGATATAGTCTTCTTTTATAAATCTCTTTACTAACTATTAAAATTTATTTACTTTCTTTATTTATTACTACTACTTAAAGATAATTACTATCTATATTAATTTCTAGTCTTAATATAAGTAATTTAAGAATATAACTATATACCCCTTTAGTAATATTATATTAGTAGTTAGTATCTATATAAGCTAAACTGACTCTATATTATATCTATTTAAAAGCTAATTTAAGTTATTTCTAGTTACTATTAAGTTTTAGTTATTTAATACTAATTAAACTGCTAGTAAATAATATTTCTAATTATACTAATTAAAAGTAATAACTATTTAAAGTACTATTTAGACCTTTTAATTAGCCTATTCTATACCTCTATCTATCTAAGGGTAATATACTATAAATAGTAACTATTTAATTCTAACTAACTTATAAAGTATTATTTAAAATCCCTTTAATTAATCTAATCTATAATTAGTAATAATTTAATTAGAAAAGCTATAGAAGTACTATTAATACTTCTTAAAGTATTCTATATATACCTTTATACTTATTAATAATATTACTTCTAGCTATATATACTTAAAGAGGCAGTTAGTAATTACTATAAGATATTAAGGCTTTTTCTTTTTATAAATAGAAAGATTTACTATAAAGTTAATAAAGATCTATAATTAGTATCTATTTACTACTAAAATTAATTATAGAAATTCTTATTAATACTGCCTCTTCTTATAATAATCTATATAAAAGTAATTTCAGATAAAATACTTAATAAGTAATAATATATTATTTCAGTAGAATAATCTTACTAGCAGTTTATAAGTTATTTCTACCTCTAGATACTCTAATATAGCTAAGTTATAAATATATTAGATAATAGCTATTATAAGTAATTTCTAATTAGGTAACTATAATCTGCCTTAAAATATAACTATATCTTACTTATTAAGAGTATAATTTATAATCTACTTATATATTTATACCTTAAGTAGAAATTACTAGTTACTATATTTTATAGCTATATAATAATATTAATAGGCTATATTATTAATTAATATCTAATTTTAAAGTAATTATAAATATTTATTAGAAAATAGCAATCTGCCTATTAGCTCTTTTTATATTATAATTTCTATAGGCTTAAAGTAAGTTTATAAAAGTAATACCCTTACTAAATATATTATCTAATTAAATTTCTATTTATATTCTACCTTTTTTTACTTATACCTAAAGAGAATATTAAAGTACTATACTTATATATCTAAATAGTATTAAAAATTATAGTTAAACTTTAAGAGAGTTTCTATTTAATATATCTATTATTCTAATATTTCTATTAGCTAGATAAAATACTTTAGGTTTTTATAGTCTATTAGAATAGTAAATAATATAGCTATACTTTAAAATTCTACTAATTATACCTCTAGATATATTATTACTATAAGTAACTTCTTATTATAGATTATATAGTTATATTATATTAGTATTAATTATTAGAAATAGTAGGTAATAGAGTATAAAATACTATTCTCTCTCTATTATAAGAGATATCTACTTAAAGCTATATTTAAATAGTCTATCTTTATAGTTATATCCTTCTTTAAATTCTATTAAGTTAAGATTAAATATAATATAAAAATAGCTTTTAGTATCTTAAATATCTTATTCTTTTCTTTACTCTAATAGAATTATATATTAATATATATTAAGCAGATTAATAGGTATATAATCTATATAAATTCTAAAATAAAATCCCAGTAAAAATTTATAAAGCCTATAAAGCTATAAACTCTATAAATCTATAAGAAGGCCTTTTAATTTCTTATTATCTATATCTTTTTAAAGTTTAGATATATAGAGACTCCTACTATAATAATAAACTTTAAATACTTAACTTTCTATACTATAAACTTATATTTATTTAGATTTAAATAGAGATTAATATCTTAGAGTTTTATTAATATATTATAAACCTTCTCTATATAGTTCTTCTATAATTCCTCTAAGTAAATTAGAATATTATTAAGATATACTATTATAAAGTCCTCTAGTAATACTTTTAAGATTCTATTAATATATTATTAGAAGATTACTAAAGCCCCTATTAATTTAAATAGATATACTAACTACTTAAATAATTTAAAGTAAATATAGAATATTATAAGATACTTTTTACCTTTAGTAATTTATATCTTATAGAATATAATATAAATATCTATCTTTATAAATTATTATATTTTAAATAAAAAGTATAGTATCTTTTTAATTAAAAGTAAAGAGTAGTAATTCTACTATATAATCTTATTTAGTATATAGTAATCTATATAAAACCTTTAATTGCTCTTTAGTTTTTTTATTAAAAGAATAAAAGTTACTACTAATAATAAACTAATATATATTTACTCTTTATTTATTAACTTTATAATCTGTCTATAAATCTTAAGTAACTAATTATATAGTATAGAATATAATAGCCTTTATAGAAGTTTTAATATAAAGCTATTTAGCTCTACTTTTAGCTGGATATAGTAATTCTATATACTCTAATATAGTAAAAAAGTAGAGGCTTTTACTTTATTAAATAGAGCTATAAATTTTTATAACTCTTTAAAAAGCTTATTAAGAGTATTTTTTTTCTCTATTTTATAGTTAATTTTATTCTTTAATATAGTATTAATTTCCTATAAGCTTATAGCTAAAAATATATATTAGGTATCTTTACTCTATTATTACCTATAGATTATTACTATAAATAGTAAGCTAATAATAAGCCTACTCTATTTATATCTTAATTCTATATCTACTATATATATAAATAAGTTATTTACTACTTTAATATATAATCTCTATAAAGAGATTTCTAGAGTAATTCTTCTATATTCTATTTAAAATAGGCTTAAAATAGTATTTTAATTTAAGCTTAAAATAATATAAACTATTATATAACTTCTCTAACTATTAAAGTTTAATATAGTTTAAACTATATAGAAGATAGTTATTTTTATTATAAATAGAAATTTACTCTATTTAATTTCTACTGCTATATTTACTATCTATTTTATTAAAAGTAAAATAAACTTTAAGCTAAAATATTATACTAAGCTTTTACTTATTATTTTATAGTAATTATAGCTACTATTAATTTAAATATCTATATAATAAATTAAATTAATAAGTATAGAAACTAAAAAGAGTAATCTATTTATTCTTTTTTTAATCTTCTATAGATTCTTAACTTCTTCTATTATTTTATTTATTTCTATTAATATTCTAATTCTAATTTACCCTTTAATAAAATTTAACTTAAAGATAATTTATTTTCTAATTTATCTTTTAAGCCTGCCTCTATTTTCTTAATTATAGAGAATAGTATTAATTATACTGCTATATATATAGAGTACTTACTAATAAAGTATATACTATCTCTATAGTATAGATACTATTTTATTTTATATTATACTGTAATAACTAAATAGGTAACTTACTTTATATATAGATTCTATTCTAGCTTTAAGTTAATACTCTATAAGTCTATATTTACTCCTTTAATTCTAATTATTAATATATTCTTATTATTATTTCTTTTAATTTATAGAGTCTATATAGATAATAACTAGTAGTAATAGAATTTTTTCTTAAGCTAGTAGAATTTAATATTAAAAGTAATACTATAGTATATAAAAATTGCTATAAGATAGTTATTATATAGAATACTTCAGTTTAAGCTAATATTTTATAGTTACTTAATAATTATACTTTATAGCTTTAATAGCTTAATATTATTGGGCTAAAACTAGCCTTCTATCTATATAAGCTTTTACTTAAATACTATATAGAATAATATAAAAGATTCTATTATTAATTATTATATTAAATCTAGCTTAATATAGATAATTACTTATTAATTATTATTAAAGTAAAAAGAATTAAGATACTTTAAGAAATACTCTATATTATAGTTATACTACCTTCTATTTATAAAATATATATTTACTTTTAGTTATATCTTCTTTATATTTAGATTTACCTAAATTAGATTCTACTATATCTATATATCCCTGATAAACTTCTAGTTAATTTTTAGTATATAAGCTATTACTAAATACTATATTAAGTAAAAAGCTAAATTACTATTAAATAAAGAATTTAATTTAATTAGCTTTTAGTATAAAATTAATACTAAAAGAAAAGCTAGCTAAACTAAAGAGAATATACTCTATAGTATTAAGTCAGTTTATACTATAATTTATAGTACTTAAACTTAAAGTTTTATTTTCTATAACTAATTATATACTTTCTATAGTATAGTATCTAACTATACCTTTTATATACTTAGTAAGTCTACCTATTAGTATAATTACTCTTATATCTATATTATTCCGTTATAAATCTATTTAGATATTAATTTAGAAGTCTAAAAGTTTTCTATTATACTGTAGTTATCTACTATTATAGTAATATTAACTAGAGAGGCTTATAGCTACTTAAGTTAAAGAATAATTATTAATTATAATAAGGCTAGCCCTAATATAAATATTTATTAGACGCTATATAATATAAATTAATAATTATAAGGAAAAGTTCCTTCTTATAGTTTAAGCTCTACTTAGGCTTTTAAATACTGCTTAATTATATAGTCTAACTTATTATTAGAGTATAAGCCTAAAGCTTAAGCCTATAATACTCTTTTAATTAAAGCTTATATATTACTCTATTATAGTATTATTATTTTCTTATTTAATATCTACTTTAGGTATCTAGATTAATAGATAGAAGAAAGTGCAGTTATCTATAAATAGTAAGGTTTAAATACTTAGTTAAATACCTTGTAGAGTAAATAAGGCAGGGAAAATCAGATTAGCATATACCTTCTATAAAATCCTCCTCCCGGCAATTACAGTAGCTGATACAGTAATAACATTAATAACTTCTTTTTCTCAGTATTTTTACCTTATCGGAATAATAATCTAATTAGTTAGTATACACACCGCCAACTAATCAGCCTTTTAATAAGAGAGGTCTTAAGTTTATAAAGATTAACAATGTCTGTAATAGTAAACTAATTGTAGTTATATCTTCTGCGGCTTACTCTTCTCAACCTCGCAACGCCTCAGAAAAAAAGCCCAAATACGACTTGAGCCCAGACCTCACAGCAAGCAACAGAAAGAACATTCTCCAAGAACCCAACACCTCAAACCCCCCGAGTTAATCACACCCCAAAATGGACATACCCAGCCCACCTCAACGGTTGCAACGGCCACTTCTCCCTTCCATCCATCACCGCCTCCCTCAACACAGCCGCCACGACCCCATCATCGACTTCCCCCCCGGCACGTGGCCATGCCTCCGCCAACCGCTTATAAAACTCGCCCGCAACCTTCACCGATGCCTCCTCCTCCGCTGGCCACATCGTCGCCACCACATGCGGAAACCCAGCCACCTGAAACCCCGACGCAAGGTGAAGCACCTCATCCACCAGCCTTTCCGCCCTGCTCTCGGCTGTCGAGCACGCTGAGAGGTATGCTATCTTTGCCCTACTAGTGCTCCCATCAGTGGGAATGCTGGTAGTGTGGTGGGCGAGATGGCGGACTGTGAGCAGATCTGCTACTGCAACCGGGGAGGGGTTTTGTTCGGAAGGGGGGGGTTGGTGTTGGAGGATGAGGTGGCTTTCGGAGGGGTTGGAGGGGTCAGAGACGCCGTGGCAGGCGAAGTGGGCTATCTCGCAGTGGGGGAGGTTGGCAAGAATGGTTTGGGTGCTGGGGTGTTGGAGGGGGAGGACGGTGTGGGAGGGGGCGAAGGCGGTGGTGATGCTGGTGAGTTCGGTGGTGGTGGTGCGGAGTGGGGGGTTGCGTTTGTTGTTGGTGGGAGGGGTGGTGGGCATGAGGGCGACGAGGAGGGAGGGTTTGGTGGTGGTGATGGTGGTGGTGGTGGTTGAGGCGAGGTTGCGGAGGAACGAGGCACGTTGTTGGGCGTAGGCGAGGGCGCGGGTGGTCGGAGTGTAGGAGCTGATGATGTAGGTGTAGGCGTTGGCGACGGAGGACGGGCGGTGGTCGCCTGCCGCGTGGAAGGGGAGGAACACGCCGAGTCCGGCGCCTATCCACCAGACCCGGGTTGGTTTGATGGGCGTGGGTTTGTCCAGGAGATGGAGATGGCGCAGGATCGGTTCCACGCAGGCCGTCCACAGCCAGGCCAAGTACTCGCGGCATATTGCGTTCTTGTCGCCGAATTCGCTCCGTTTCTTGAACCGCGTTGGCTTCTTGTCCAGCCAAGCTTGGACTTCCCGCTTCCGCAGCTCTGGGAGGTGGACGGACTTGATGCTTGATGCAGTCACCAGGATGGCATCGCTTCTCTTGTCGGCGACGTTGACCACGACGATGGGGCCGCGAGCAGCAAGGGACTTGACCTCTTCCGCGGTGGGACCCTTCAGGAAGTTTTCGTGGCCGGTCAGTTGGCGGATTTCCGATATCAGTCCATCCAGCTCTCTGACTTGGTTGTCTCGCTGGCGAACCATGGCTTGCCGCAATGCCACGTCCACTCCCGTGTCGACCGGCCGGCTGATTGCGTCCCGGAGTCTTTCAAAACGGGCTGCGAGTTCCAGGTGAGTTGCCGCAAGGCCCGAGACGTCGCTTCTGTCCTCGATCAAGAGCCCCAGGATGAGGCCCCGACCCAGCTCGAGGAGCTCCAGGGCTTGGTCCGGCCTCTCGCCCGCCTGGATGGACAAGGCGCAAGTCTCGACGGCAATGTCGGAGAAGTCCGCTGTCAGACGTTGCTGGTCATCCCGGCCCAACAGGCGGGTGTTGGTTCTGCGGAGGATGTCTAGCACCTGCTCGCCTATCTCGATTGCCCGGGCGTATTCACCGCGGTCCCGGAAGATGGCCATCAGCTGCACGGCGGCCACCATGCGGCTCGTGGGGTCGCCGAGCGCGTCGTCCAGGGATTCCAGGTACATGGGAATCGACTTATCCTCCCAGGGCGGGTTCCAACGGACGCCGTCAATCCGAGCTTCGAACATGCCGCCAAAGCCGAACGTATGGGCAAGCATGTACAGGCGAGCAAGACTGAACATGATGTGGGACCGATGGACATGGTTCTTGGGCACCGATGCCGCGGCATCCTGTACAAAGGAGAGTGCGTTCTGGAGGTCATCCTTGTTACGGGTCCGCTCTGCTCGCTCTCGCAACAGCCAGGCCATGTTGCTCGCATAACCCGGCCAGTTTGGGCGGTTCCGTGGTAGCCGTTCTATTGCTTCTGTCTGGTGGTCGATTGCCGTGTTCAGGCTGTCCAGGTTCTCTCTGTTCCGCCAGTAGCGAGAGCGGTATGCAGAGGCGAGGCTGTTGAGCCAGAGAGCGGGCACGTCACCAGGAGGTTGCATCGTTTCGACGGCTTCGCAGAGCAATGAGAAGCCCTCATCAAACGTGGCATCTTGTTTGTCGATGTTGTAAAGTTTCAAAAGTTTGACGCCAATGTTGTGCTTGATGCCGTTTGTCAACAAGTTGGCACGGCGCGAGGGAGTTGGCAAAGCAGACCTGGAGACTCGAATGGCGTCCCGTAGGTCGTCAACTCTGTTCAGCCGATCGAAGCGGTCCTCGAGTCGGCACCCCAGATTGGTCAAGTGCTGGCTCTTTTTGGGCGAGTCGGGTACGGCGACTGCATCGAACGAGAGGCTGACAGCGGCATCCAAGTCCTCGATGCTGTTGTTCCGTTTTGCTCGGTTCTGCAGCGCGTTGGCCTGCGTTTCCAGCAGAGCAGCCCGGGACGCACCATCGCCGTCTGGGACCACAACAAGTCCCCGCCGGCAGATCTCTATGGACTCGGTGAGGAGGTCCACATCTTGGTTTTGGTCGTAAACATTTTGGAGGTAATGGCCCAGCTTTCCACGCCAAAAGAACAGTCTCGGCGTGTCGTCGGGGGCGCGCTCCAAGGCCCTCCGCAGGAGCTGGCAGCCTTGCTCCAGGTCATCGTCGAGTCGATGTTCCTCAAAGTAACCCAGGAACAGGTCGGCCACGGAGAAAAGAATTTGCGTCCTTCTGCGGTCTCTTTTATGCGGATCTTCAGGCTGGGCGTCTTCTGGCTGCCGGCTTTGGGAAGGACGAACTTGGTAAATACTGACCATCAAGGCCATGGCCTCGGTTGCGTAAGGGTCGTCGTCAGGGAGGAAGTCTAAAGCTCGGTCTATGGTCAACAGGGCGTCGGCCAGATCCATCCGGTTGGATGTTTGCTCGAGGTGCTCACAGAGCAGCTTGTGGTATGTCCTCAGAATGTCTGTCCGACGAGGGTGGCTCCTCAGAGGAGGTATCAGGTTGGCAGACACGCGAGCCACTTGGATGGCAGTCTGCAAAGTTCCAAGCTCCCGCGTCTCCAAATATTGGTTGTATTGACGGACTGCATGGTCATGCAAGGTGTCGATTAATATTTGGTCGCGGCTGAGTTGTGAAGCCACGGTAGCGTCACGTAACGAGAGGGCCTGCATGTCTTGGTAGTTGGAGCGATTGAGGTATGCCAACAGTTGACCGACTCCGCGTAACATGGAGGTCAGCAATCTCCAAAGCGTTTGAGCGATATACGTGGCAGCCATGACTATCCGTGTTTGGGGGGCAGACTGACGGAAAGCCACAGAAGAAATAGGAATATTGATGGAATCCCCAGCGAAGCTAGTCGCCCCGAGAATCGGTGGCCCGTCGGTGGGTGTTGCGGTTGCCTATATCGACTTCTGCCTATCCTGGCAGACCTTAGGAACCAATCATATGGCGATGTGCAGGGCAGGATCTGCCTTGCGCTCTGAGCCGGCACATCAGGGGTTAATCCGTTGAAGGATTAAGGTTGTGGAAGCCAGAGTGACGAATCAAATGACGCCGCTATGGTCACTCGGGATGTCATCTGACGTTGAAGTGACCTCACAGCCTCCGAACAAAACCGGACGGTTCTCGTATCTTCTCCTCCGTTTAGGCACACAGCCAAGGAAACATTGCCTCAAGGCTGCTGGCGGAAACCCTTCCACTGGTCCGCCCGTCCGGGCAAGGTGCATAAAAGGGTCTGGACTCATTAAGCCCTCCGATAAGCTCTTCTTCAGGCACAGCTCATCGAAAGTTACCCCTCCAAGAAACAAGATGCCACAGGATATCCTCCTTCCCCAGTGTCTCTTGCCCATCACGTCGATACGCCTGGGCCGTTTCATAGTGCGCGTCGATGACCCCCATTTGTCGCCCTTTCATGATCCAAAAATCGAAGTCAAGCCGGACAGCGGCATATCCGAATCGACGTTTCTAAACTACGATGGAGACCAACACGCCAGCTCCGGCAACAAGTTCGCGGCCGGTCTTCCAAGCCTTCTCAACGGGTCAGTCACAAGGAAGACTGGGAGGTCGTGCGCGGTCAGTGCCGACAGCGTCACAATCCGCCAACTCACAAACCCAGTTGCCCAATTCAAAGAAGCGGTGAAAGATGATGCGGCGCGTAAGTGGTTTGAAGAGCGGAAGGACGAGGGTTGTGGCGACTTCTATTTCGTCGTCGGTTACTACGTCATGGTCAACGCCGTTATCGAGATAAGCGAAGAGAAAAGCAGTGGTACCTCGGGACAGCTCAACGTCCCAGTTTCTGCGGCGCTTGCTGCTGGCGGCATTCTGCTTCCCGACGGGGGCATTACGGACCCCAAGTTTGAGGCGGGATACGAGAAATCTCAAGGAGGCACTGTCCGATTCAAAGCCCCCGGTGATCGTATTTCCGCGCTGCAATACCGCAAGGTCTCGTTCAAGTGGTTGTCCAGCAAGAACCTCGACAAAGCCACCCTGGGCAAAAATAGCGTGTGGGAGAGTCTGCTCAGGGTCAAGGGCGAGGCGGAGGAGGAGGAGGAGGACATGGCCCAAGTGGAGCTGGAGGAGGACGAAGAAGAGGGAGACAAGGCTGTCTGATGGCGCGCTACGTGTCAATCTGCCCATTGGCGAGCGCATGGCGAATGGCGTGTACTGGCCACCCGCGTGGAAGATATCCGAACCTCTTGTGCTTACCCTTGTCCCTTTTTCTGTCTGTCTCTTCAGCTTATCTGTGGCCTGTTGAATTTCAGTCTCTGATTGGTTAATTTATTCATACTATGATGTTATTTACAGGTGGGAGGAGCCTTCATTATATGCTCCGCACCAGACCCCTAGATCGGGACCTAAAAAGACTCCAGGGACTTTGTTGGTGGGAGAGGTCTTTAGTGCAGACCACACCCGTCCGCAGGGTAGGAGCCGGAGAGGGATAAAAGATAAAGGAAAGTAATAATACTGCAGTCTCCTGGGGGTAAGATGTACAGAAAGCAGTCAATCCACCGCTTTCTGATATCTCTAAAGAAAGGAAAGAGGAAAATATCGATAAGAGCTGCTGCGACAGGTAGAGTGTGAGGAGCGTCGAGAGACGGGAGGTGTTATATTAGTTCAAGGGGAAAAGCGTGCTGTTTTAATTTTCAACCAGACTTAACGCCTTAAGTAGGGACCGCCTAAGCTAGCTACTGGCCTCCCCTGCTATATTAAACTCCAGGTGGACCGTTGGCCCCATCACAGGATCCAAATTGATATTTGTTCCCAGGTCAGGAAAAAGCGTGATCGCCACCTGCCGCTGCTGCTCTCCTTTGACTCTCACCATTTATGGACTACTTCAAGCTCCTGCGGGAATGGGACTCGCAGATTGCTGCCAGAGCACGAGCAAAATCCAGCGTGCGTCCCCCTCTAGGACCGACTTTCCTTATAAAGAGATAAAATCAGTATATAATATTAAAGTTTTATTTCTCTTTCTATATAAATTCAGTTAGAAAGCTAAATATTAAAGCTAGTTAAACTTTAATTTATATATTAATTAATTATTATTCTGTTATTATTTACTTACTTTAATATAATTTACTAATATAAAACCAATTTGAATCAGCTTACCCTAAACTCCTGAGTATAATCTCGCGTACTGTCATTACAGATTGTTAGTACTCGAGTCTGAGCCAGCTTTGTATAGAAGGGGATTAGTGCAATAGAGGATAATAGCTCTCTCTTGGGACGATAGAACCCAAGGAAAGACAAGCTCAAGCCACCGGAAGCTTCCGAGTGGCTTGGTGGCAATTACTACTAAGCCTAAAATCGCTCCTGGTGGTGTCGCCATGATTCAGCTACCGACAGCTTCTGTCTCACCCCGCAGCCACATCAGACGCGGGGATATATAGAGGCTTGAATAGTGCTTACTACCGGCCAGGTTAGGCGTGCCGGAGACCTTCGCGGAGTCCGGAATGGCTGAGATGGATGTTACGCTTGTTGCAGTGCAAGCTCTGAGAGCGGCCCTGAAGATGCCGGGTCCCCCCTGTTTATTCTGTAGCGTGTTTACTGTTTAGTAATGGTCGGCAACAACTCATCGTCAAAGTCGTCCCTCTTGGAACCAAGGTCTGCAGAATCCCGACGAAAGATCTAGCATCCATGGACCACAGACCTCGCATCGACACATGCATTCGTCGCTATGCAGTGTTCATGGCCCCTCTTGAGGCTGTTCGCCCTCGTCGCGGCATCCGCAAGAGTTTACAGCCAGCCGGTGTCGTCTTCTGCACTCGACGTCCTTCCGCATTGTGCTGTACGCGCTTGAATCTTGACCCCTCCCTGCCAGATCCAGACTGACGTCGTTCTATCAAGCTTGAATGCCTCACGACCGCCATCGCCAGCTCGACATGTCTGGCTACCAACCAAACGTGCATATGCACCACTGAGTCACTGCAAGAAGACATGACTGTCTGCGTTACGGATAATTGCACTGTAAAGCAGTCGCTCGGTATGCCCACGCAGATCCCGTTCAAAGCTGTTGCTCTGGAATCGAAATTAATTGTCCTATGACCGCCTCTAGTGACCACAAACGCAACCCTGAGCTACTGCGGCGTACCCGTCCGACACAAGTCCACCAACTACGTTGCCGTCAACGTTGCATTCGTAACCGTCTCCTTCGTCTTGGTCGCGCAGCGATTTGCATTCAAGATCTACACCAAACTCGATCTGGGCCTCGACGACTGGTTCACACTCGGAGCTACCACCATCAGCATCCCGCAAACGGTCATCACGTTAGCTGGCGTCTCTGCCAACGGGCTCGGTCATGATATCTGGACATTGCCATTTTCAAAGATATACAACTTTGCCAAGAACGTCATGATTATGGAGGTTTTATATTTCGCTCAAATTACATTACTCAAGCTCGCTATGTTGTTCTTTTACCTACGCATATTTCCATCATCTGGTGTGCGGCGCTTGCTTTGGGGGACAATTATTGCGAACACTATCTACGGCATTTCTTTCGTTATCGCTGGCATTTTCCAGTGTAATCCTATCAGCTACTTCTGGAATATGTGGGATGGTGAGCATCAAGGGCGGTGTCTGAACCAGAACGCTATTGGGTGGTCCAATGCGGCTATCAGCATAGCTCTTGATTTTTGGATGCTAGCTATCCCATTGCACCAGATCCGTCATCTGAATCTCAATTGGAAGAGAAAGGTTGCCGTTGGGTCCATGTTCCTTATTGGCAGTTTGTACGTCCCCGCCTTACCTTTTATTCCTGAACGCAGACTAACTTAACGACAGCGTTACTGTCGTGAGCATCCTCCGCCTCAGGTCTCTAGTCAAGTTTGGCACCCGGTCGAAGAACCCCACGTGGGAATACCACAATTTGACGATATGGTCAACCATCGAGATCAACTTTGGCATCATCTGCACCTGCATGCCATCGTTGCGCCTCGTTCTTCTCCAAGTATTCCCCAGGCTCCTAGGAACGAGCGGAAGGGATTCATCCAACGGGAATCAGAACACGCCGAACCGGGATATTAGCAGAAGGGCACAATTCCAAACACCGCAGAGATCGAGCAGCACCCCCTCCCATGTTCGGTCCAAGCCGCAAGCCATCATGCGCAACGTGACCTTTACTGTGGAATCCTTGGAGAATGACGAGGTCTGTTTGGTTGAAATGACCGATCCCGATACTACAAGCCTTTCGAAATCGGGGACATCTAATGTTTGGTAATATGTGTGCAGATTATGCCTTGCAATATTGTTTTGTGGTTGGCATTGGTTTCTTTGGGGTTAACAGCGATAATCAGATCCACGTGGGTTGGCCTAGTGTAGTATATAATGAGATTGCCATGAGCTTTTCTCGTCCACCAAGTTAGCCTACAAGGACAGCCCACAGCCCTCTTTTAGTCAACCTCTCTTTTATAGCTCGAGCCGGGTCAAATCAGGATGAGAGTCCGAGTCAAGTTTTCAGATACGCCTTAGTCTATCACTACTGTTTGACCGTTGAGGCTATTTGTGAATGGTTCTAATAGTGTAAATTACAGCTATATAGTCCTCATGCGTTTTACATTGGAGCTGAAGAAAGAAGAAAGAAAGAGAGAGAAAAGGACAGAAAATTCTTGGACAAAATAGACGAAGTCGTCACCAGAGCAACAGTGCTCTGACCAGCAAGGGGCACTGCCTTATCCAGTAGGGCCTAGCCCGTTACATTACCCCTCCTCCCTTTAAGCGCTGTTGCTTGCGCCGTCGGATCTCTACGATTTCTTTGGGACTGCTTTCCTATTTCTCAAACGCCCCCAAGTTGGGTTTAGCCATCTGACTAATAGTGCGACGCGAACGCGCCCCGCGGTTTATTCAGGGGTTAACACGTAGTAACCACAACACCACCAAAAGACAGATATGGATACATATTATATTATTGCAGGTATCAGGAAAGGCAACCAGTTGGACTAGAAACCTTAGTCTGTTTGAGTAACGGTTGACCTTTAAATGGACTGGGTATATGGTCTGTATTGTTGATACTATTGTTGGTGTTTTTTTTTACTATTAAGCTTCTAGTCCCCCCTCTGGGTATATATATACTAGAGCACCCTAACCTCTTCATATATAACAGCTATTCTATCTCCTCTCCCCAGATAAGAACAACCCTATTCCTCTAACAACTACAAGCTAGAGACGCCACATCCCTTAAACCTTGCAAAAGGCAGAGTATCTGAGGATACAGAGAATGCAAAGGTATCCCAGAACACTAGCTACTATCTCACCTATTGTTTATTATTGCGTCCAGTTCGCTTATCCATCCAGCCATATTAATAGTTACTGCCTAGGATTCTACTTGTTACAAGATGCATAGCAACCATTCTCCTGTTGTTTTGTGGCCCAATGGTCTTTCCAAAATTGCTAAGCAAGAATTAGTCTTACTAGACGCCTCTTGCACTAACAAGTTTACTTATACAGTTTCTACTAGTGCTACAGCTGCCATAGTAAGTTCATCAAGATCTTCCAAGGGTAGCCCGAGAAGGTCATTATTGACCACTCTCTTCCCCGCAATGTCAGCGCTGCCATCGGGGAACAAGACTCGACTGTACAACTGCTTGAGAAAAGCTGACATATCTCCTTTTTGGATCCTGTCAGCCGCTTCCTTCCAGCGTCCTACTGCTGTCTCTTTGCTGAACTTCCAATCCGCGTTCGAGGTTCCCGTTACCCGCTTGACGCTCTCGAAAATGTCCTTCTGGCTCAGGTTGAAGCTGGAAATGTAGACAGCGTGGTTGGAGAACTGGCTGAGACTACACGATGCGTCTCCTGTCTCAGCAGATATTTCTTCAAGGCTCAGTAACCCTGCGATGGCTCTGCCACATTGTCGATAGCTACTGACATTAATTATAGTGTCGCCCTCGTCAATCCAGATAACCTCGCGATTTTTGATGTCGATGCCGAATGTATCAAGCCCGACCGAGATGCTGTACTCGTACCACATACCACAGCTCAATATGATCCAGGAACTCACACCAAGCTCCTCGACTAGTGCAGTGGTTCCTGTCAGTTGCGGTGGAAAGGGACAATCCGCGAGGAGCTCTTTGTTGGCAAAGTCAACACCATACCAATTTGGCATGACATATGGCACCCTTGCTTTGGCAGCGGCTCGAATCAACTTCTCTTGCGATTCCCTAGGAGCCGTCAACGCCATGGTGATGATGAGAAACTGCTGGCCCTCAAGCGCGGTAACAAGGGATGCTTGGTTGTCATAATCAACAGTTGCGATGTTGACACCGGCAGGTAATGCTGTGGAGCTGGTGGAGCGCGTGATGGCGGTAACTGTATGCTTGCCGGTTTTCAATAATTCTTCGGCGAAGAAGGACCCTATCTGGCCACTCGCCTATCGAGAATAGTCAGGTATGAGTGTCTAAGTGCAAGTGAAGCTTTTACTTACACCAACAATAGCGACTCTTTCAACACGCTGTGCCATGGTTCATAGAATAGATAGAAGTGGCTGCTTAAGTGAGTCTTGTTTATTATCGATGATTTGAAAGGAGGTGGATGGCAGGAATGGGTAAGAGAGAAAGCCGAGTGGTATTTAAAAGGCTTGTTACTCAGGACTAAGTTGATTTTCAACATTGTTAGTAATCACAAACTCTACGGAGCGGCGCTCATATTGATTTTTTTATCAGCTTATTTGTCATCCGCAGCGGGACTCACGGATTTCACCATATGTCGTGTTGTAGCAGAACTTCAACCCTTCAGTGTTGAGAGGGATCTGTATTGTGCCATGATTAAAACGTCATAAAGCTGGTCAGAAACTCCTTTCGGCTAGAGTTCCGGAGTCCCACAAATAATCACGACGACTTCCTCTAATTTGGCTAGCGTTCCGGAGCCCTCAAGGCAGGTCAACTTATTCTGATTTGTTCTTCAGGGTTTAATAATGACTGACCTACCTTAATTCGGCTAGCATTCCGGAGCCTTCAACTTTAATTTGTAAACCAGAGTGCCGAGTACACCTCGTATTGTTTCGGAATTGTCTGATGGTCAAACACCTAGCAGCTCGTTCTCCGACTATTACATATTGCACTGTTCATCCCTCGTGTTTAAGTCCCCATATCATTCCTACCATCTCATGAATCATTTCCATCGCACAATGGCCCGCATTCTCATCACCGGTTCTGCCGACGGCTTTGGCCTCGAGGCTGCCCGTCAGTTGGTGCAACGCGAGCACACCGTTTACTTGCACGCCCGCAATGCCAAGCGTGCTGCTGATGCCAAGGCGGCCTGTCCCGGCGCGGCTGGAGTATTTGTTGCGGACCTGTCCAACGTTTCGGAGACAAAGAAGCTCGCCGAAGAAGTCAATGCTACCGGGTACTTTGACGCCATCATCCTCAACGCCGGCATGCTCTACGGTCCCTTCCGCAAGACGGCTGATACTGGCATCCCGGCTATGGTTGTTGTCAACGTCCTGGCCCCCTATATTCTCGCCAGCCTCTTGAACCCCCCCAAGCGACTCATCTTCATTTCCTCTCAACTGCACCGCGATGCCACCAATCTCAGCGCCGATGATATCTTTTGGTTGGAGCGTGGCGAGAGTGCTTTCCAGGACTTCCCCGCCTATTGCGATTCCAAGCTGCATGTGATGCTGCTTGCGAATGCCGTTGCGAGAAGACTCAAGAACACGTCAGTTCTCTCGGTTCACCCGGGATGGGTTGCCACCAAGGTTGGCGGCGAGGGGGCCCCAGACAAGTTAGAGGACGGTGTGGAGACGTACGTCATGTTGGCTGAAGGGGACTACGATCAGAGTCTCACTGGGAAGTACTTTGACCCTAACCGAACGCAAGGCACTCCTCTTCCCTTGTCAGGAGATGTGAACTTGCAGGATAAGGTCGTTGAAGCGTGCGAGAGAGTTGTTGATCTGAAGCTTCCCGCCTAGTTTGAAATAGCCGTAGCGACAGGGGTACCCCTCACAGCGAACAATCAATCAACACACTACTGCTGCTCATTATCGTTTACCTGATCTTTGACCCTGTTAGCACGCTCAGTGCGACAGGTATGAGGTGGTAGAAGGCGGCCAGCTTGGTGGTTCTAGCCACCTTGGAACAGAACCACCCTAACAAACTGTGACAAATGTTCAATCTATGCGTGGTACGTATTCACTGCAATGGCTCTCCAGCCTGGCAAATGACTACTCCTTTTCACAAGTAAAACAAGTGCATTCACTACACAGCCCAAATTTGTTTCTGCAAACTAACACTTTCCATTTCGATACACCTCTACCTTCATCTTTCAGCTGATCTCAGGGCAACTTCACTTGATCACTTTCTTTAACGTATTAAGCACATCAGCCTCCGTTGCAGACTCAATCCCAAGCTCTTTATTATCGACCTTCTCAAATTTCCCGCCGCAAGAAGGATCCATGATGACCTGGGTGACGAAGATCATCACGACATCCATACTGAAGTCCCCGGCTGCCAGCTTGCTGTTAGTATCTGCAATCATTTCCGTCAAGCCGACAACACTCGGGCCACGTCATTCCAACCAATGTTTTTACAAATTCACACCGACAGTTCCACCAGGAGGCCGACAAAGTCCCGCCAATTATACGAAAACCAATTTGGTGGCACACCGCTTGTCATGATCGATCATCTTGACTCTGACCATCACGGCTCCAGACTACCAGAGTTAGAGTTCTAAGGGCAAAGTTTCATTAGTGAAGTCGCTTTCGGGTTCGACAGACATGCGAAGTCTGACTAACTCCGTCCTGGCTCCGTACCTAATAACTGTTGCGGACATAGTGTTCGAGACAAGCGAAAATCTGTCTAACTCCGTACCTAACTACGTGCCTAACTCCTCAGCAGCTATCATCGTTTTCTATGCTGGCCAAGAGAATTGGTCCGACTAGCCCCATGAGGCCATATATACAGATGTTAACAACGAACTTGCGTTAGTCCAGGCAGAATCAACAACCAACCCTCCCCGTCGAGCGGGGCTGCAAGGCATCCTAGATCAATGCAATCATTAAGCTTCTGAACTAAACTTCAATTAGACGATATCCTTCTAGCTCACTCAGCCTAGCCATATCCAACAATTAAGACATGAAGAGTATTACGAGGAAAGCAATGTATGGATCAAAGAGTGTGTTCACCTAGCCCAGGTGGCATGTACTGACGGAGGGCACAGACATGGTGTATATCCAGAGCCAGGGAAAATGACCCCTGTAATGTACCACGCAAAAATAATGGCGGCTAGTGCTCAGTTTATATCTTGTAAACCAACTTCTCTGCGCTGACCGGCCGGAGATAAGCCTCCATGCTCCGCCGTAAACCATCGCTGGAGACCAAAGACGATTGCCGAAGCACGCTGAAACCATCGGAGGCAATCTTCTCGATTCCACCTGGCATAACACGAATAGGAACTGATTGGAGGACGTTGAAATCTGAAGCCGCACCCTGACCGATAAACTTGAAGAAAGCAGCTGCGAATTCGCGCGCCTCCTGATTCGCGGGCAGATGGGCACCTTTGCATACGCGTTAGACAGCAATCGCGCCAGGGTGAGAACGATAATACACTTACCATGGTATTCAATCCCGACTCCAAGGCCCTCCCAAACCGCGCCGATGACAGGTTTAATCTCCAAGGCAGTCACATCAAAGTTGCCAATACTAGGAGTCCGGTAGGCGGCAAACTTGCCGTTGGCGCTCAATGTACTCTCGACATCAGCAACTGTTGAACCAGATGATACGGCGTCAATTGCATAAAGAACACCGCTGCCTCCGGTTGCCTGGCGGACCTCCTCTGTCCAGCTAGATTTTCTGTAATCGACCAACATGTCGTACCGGTACGGCGCCTCCCGTAACATGGCGTGCTTTGAGGCGCTGACGACCCCGATGAGCCGAATCTTTTTACCTGCAGTCCTTTCCGCGATACGGACCAGCTGGGCTGCAAAAAGGCCAACATTGGTTGTCGAACCGTATATCAGGACGTTCACGGGCTGTTCTTGTTCTACGCCCTCAAACGTTGGGGTCCCGTAAAACGGACACGGAAAGCCCATGCGGTAGAAGAGACCTTGCGCAGCCGTGAGACCACACAAACTGACCGTGGCGGCGTTTTCCAACGGCACGTTGACTGCAACGATCCAAGTCAGGTCGTAGTCAGACACAACGTACTCGGCATAGGCACCGGGACGGTCATTGGCAGAGTTTGCTGTGGTGTATTAGATACGGCTGTGCCCCAAAGGGAGGAGAAGAGCGCTTACCGCCTTGAACAAGCCCAGCGACACGCGCGCCGACCACTGCCCGCGGGTCGTCCACGCTTCTGAGATCCTCGCCGATAGCGGCCACGACCCCAGCGAAATCCGACCCTACCACACGGGTATCCTGAAGAGCCAACGGATGATCCACGTTCATCACGTCCACCGAATTGAGCGCGACGGCTTGAACCCGAACAAGGATCTGCTTCGGCCCAGGGACTGGCACGGGGACATCTTCGACGGCTAGGGACTGCGTTTTAGGCCTGAAGATCAGAGCCTTCATGGTAGTGCTGGCCGCCATGACTATTCTTTAAGTCCAGTTGTTCTAGATTCAGGAAGAAAACTCTGCACACAGAGCTGGAAGAACTTGGTATTCAGCCAAGTTTCGCCGACACCTCTGAATCGATGTTGCAGAATTCAAGCCAAGGCGGCAAAAGCTCCCTCGGAGACGTTGTTTTATACCCCTTTCTCTTGTGGGATATCCGTATATCGAGGATGTCCTTGGAATTCTTTGCTGCTTATCGGTGCTTGAGCGGACTATCCAACAAATCCAGCACCAGCGCACCAGCACACACATAGCCACACGATGGAGCAATACAATCAATTTGACCCAATCAGACAGAATCGACGTCTAAACACGCACGGACTCTACGCCCAAAATTTACGACGAGATATCCCCCGGTCTCAAACCAAAAGTTAGAGTTGAACGTCCGGAACGCTAGCCTAATGTAGACACACTGAGTTGGCGGTGGGATGATTTCGTGCGAATAGCAAGGTCTGCTTTTTAATCCACGGCATCATCGGTTGAAATAAGTGCAGTAAGGGCTTCATACTAAATGGGTGGTCAGCCTCCAGACGGTTCTCCGTGATGCGGACCATGCCAACAATTATCTGTATCCATTTCGAAATCGATCTATGCGAAAGCCCGCCTCCCCCTAGTGGTGAAACGAGGCCAGCCGTCTAGGGATGGTTTCCCTTGCCGGCCACGGAAGCTTCGGGGAGTCGCGTATTGTAATTCGTCTTGGATGGAGTTATACTGGAGAGGGCCGGGGCAAGGAACCCGCGAGTTATTGCGATGAGTAAGCTGCAGAGCCGCAATTCCTTCGTCGGTAAATGACCACTACGGAACGCCAGTAGGACACGTTAATCCACAGAACATAGGCACGAACGTGTACCCGGATGGATTCGGTTGGTAACCCATGACAGAAGTAACTTATTGGGGCGCATGCTCGCTGTCAGACCTCAAGAGCATCATATCCAACGGTCGACGACCTATGAGAAATAAGTTCGCCGGGGTAATGTTGCGCCGGTTCGATCAGCGCGGCAGAGTGCCGGCGGACTCCGCAGCTTGGATGAAAAAGGGGCCCCCTTTCTAACAAACTCCGCAGCCAGGGACCTGAAAGTCGGAGAGGCGATGCCGAAAGATGCTAATATGTTTGTTTATATAATCCCTTAAGGCCGGCGCCCACATCCTGTTGAGATTGTCACAGTATTTTCTAGCCAATTTCATTTGCTATTCATAATAAAAACCGTCTTAGCGGGTTAAGGAGCAGCATCTAATCCAATATTCCAATATCGTAGCAATGGCAACAACCAAGGCATGGCAGTATACGAATATCCGTGACGGCCTCGAAAAATCTCTCAACATAAACGTATCCGCACCTGCGCCATCCAAAGCATCGCTCTCGAAGGGCCAAATCCTCGTGCGAGTCATCTCCGCCGCCCTGAATCCCGCCGACTACAAGCTCCCGGAGATCAGCCTAATAAGAATGCTCATGATCCAAAATCCCGCGACACCAGGGTTCGACTTCTGCGGACGCGTTGTGGCCACCCATGGTTCCGACCAGGATATGCGCGAAGGACAACTTATTTTCGGAGCGCTCTCGCCATTATCAAAGTACGGCACCCTCAGCGAACTCACTGTCGTCCCAGCCTCCCAGTGCACTATACTGCCAGATGGCGTCGATCCGAACCACGCCGCGGCGGTGGGTACAGCCGGCCTGACTGCTTATCAGTCTCTACTACTGGGCAAAACCAAGGAAGGGTCTAGAGTTTTCATTAATGGAGGCAGCGGAGGAACGGGCACCTTCGGTATACAACTAGCGAAGGCCATGGGCGCCCATGTAACCACGACCTGCTCTACGGCAAATATGGGCCTGTGTCGGCAGCTGGGTGCGGACAGCGTGCTGGACTACAAGCAAGTCGACGTCATCTCGGAGCTGGGGAAGTGGGGGCAGGTTTTCGATCTTGCAGTCGATAACGTTGGCACCCCGGACTTATACGAGACCAGCCACCACTTCCTCAAACCCGACGGGAAATTCGTACAGGTCCATTTCAACTTTTCGGCCATCCGCCGGAGGCTACAGCCAGCATGGTTGGGGGGTGGGTCGAGGCAGTTTATTATTGTTGCGGTCAAGACGAAGATGGAAGACCTATCACGGATTGGGCAATGGCTAGAGGAAGGCAAGGTGAAACCTGTTGTCCAGATATTCGAGTGGGAGGATGTGCCGAAAGCATATGCGAAGATTAAGTCGGGACGCACAGTAGGGAAGGTTGTTGTCCGCGTCTCAACTTTGTGATTTTACTTTGTCTGCCTTTTTCTTTTATCCGGCTCTATCCTATTCATATAGAAAAAGGCACCTTATACTTAGGTGTATCATTAATGAAATCACTGTTCTGACTTCTGTTTCAAATTCTGTATAGTTATGTACTTACATAAGTGTGATAAGGGACTTTGTCTATTAATTATAATTACAGTCTCTTGCCTCTTCGAACTTAGCACAGAAGGCCTGGAATACCATTAACTTGGTATTGTACTACTCTATGCAGTCATACGCAGGCCTATTGGCTGACTCAATAGTAGAAACCAGTTGCTGTCCAGTAGTCCAGGCGGGAACAGGAGGGTATAGGGTATGCTCAGAGCCCGAGTATCGGTGGCCCAGAAATCAAGCTTAGACACTCCGGAACGCTAACCATTTCAGAGCAAGCCCTTATGATGGAGACTCCGCAACGCTTACCTGATCAAGGCAAGCTTATGTCGTCTGAGACTCCGGAACTCTAGCCGAATTCAGGCAAGTCGAGGCCTTCGGCAATGTCGGGTTCTTATTTCAGACATTACTTCGAGATCTCTTCAAAGCATTCTGGCCTACTCAACAGGAGTACAAGCAGTTCACAGTCGATATTCATGAATGAATTGCAATGGTCTACCGCGGCCAGCCGTCACGGGACTGTCTTCCTTGCCGGAAGAGGAAACTCCGAGTACGCTCCCCTGCCACCACAAACTCGAGGCCATTAACCTAACGTGATGACAGTGTGACCTTCTGGTCGAGGGCTGTGGGCAATGCCGGAGGGCTCGGATCAAATGCCATGGATACCGCGATCGCCAAAGTCTTCTCTTCCGCGATGAGACCCGCTCTACCCAGCAAAAGGTGTTGGCACGTCAGGCCGCCGCCACCCAATCGTCCGCTCCACAAGGAATGGAGTTCGGTTGGGATGTCCGCGCTCGATATGTCTTTCTTTCCACCTACGTTCTCGGATTCTCCCACAGTCTTGGATCAGTAGCTCCGCTCTGCAACAAGGTCTCCGCGGCCAGTCATCTGTCTGCAAGTCTCGAGGCGACTAGCTTAGCTTTCATGGCGAACCAGTTGCACGCTCCTGACTTGATGCAACTAGCTAATGCCAGCTATTTTAATGCTATGCAGAAACTTAGACAAGCTCTAGAGGGGCTGTCAGCTTCTGGAGCAGAAGAGGCCCTTCAGTCTGTTTTACTTCTCGACCAGTACGAAAAGATAGTCTATCGAACTCCTCAAAGCTCGTCCTTATGGATGAGTCATATATATGGAGGATTATCCTTAATCACCCCATATATACGAGAACTGCACCTAAGTCCTACTGGATGCCAACTGGGGGCACGCTTAATTACAAGCTTAACTGTCAGTTCTGCAGCAATGGCTGTCCGAGTGCCAGCTGCAGTGAAAGACTTGTGCTGCCACCTTGACCCTTATCTAGGTGGCGTCAAGTGGGAATTCTTGGGTATTTTGATCCAAGTTGTTGACCTGCAAGCTGATATCCACAACGTTGGGGATAAGGACCTTATGAACCTGGTCCAGAGAGCAGACCAGTTAGACAAACTTCTTCTCAACTTGCAGTTGAAAATGCCGCCATCTTGGAGGCCCCGCCAGATCTCTCCTGCTAAGCCTCATCCGCTTATTTTTGGCACTCACTACGAAGTTTTCGCGGACCACTTCATTACCCAGGTGAACAATGGTATCCGCGTGGCACGCCTGATGGTCAACAACATTATTATAAAGTATACTCCGTTCGACAGGTACGAGTCCAGCTCTTGCAGCAAAATCCTGGCTGCGGTCATGGACCTCACGCAGCAGATTTGCGCCACTGTACCCCAATTCCTCCTCCCGGAGACAAATTCAGATCACACCGTACCTTTCGCGTCACGACAGAGCTTACAGTGCTGTGTTTTACTTGCTCCCCTTTACATCACCTATCAGACTTCAAACGATATCCTCATGCAAGACTGGATTAGTCAATGCCTCACATATATGGCGGAAACCGGCCGGATGAAGGTGGCACAGGATGTTGCTGACCTGATAAAAAGTGACCAAAACCCGGACTACTGGCTTGTCTATGCTATGGTTGGTAGCTATGCGCTGGCAGCATGAATAAAGTTTAGAGAATATGCCTTTTTGGTGCAATGATGACACGCTCTACACTTTTAGGGATGTTTATTAGGGATTGTCAAAAGCTTTGCTGAATATATGTTGCCCCTGGTGTCATCGGAAGCCGGTATTCTTTCAGATCCTGTGCTGGGCTTTTCACTTCTCGTCGCCCTTGGATAAGCGCCGCCAGACGCGCGCCTCTCTATCGCATGCGTGACCCATGCTCCCCTCAATGCACACAATGCTGTTAAGAACAGAGGTAGATTTCTCTTCCATTATGCTCCCCGCAGCCGAGCACCGCATAACAATACTTAGGCACATCTACCATGTTTGCGCACGCACGTACGGGCCTGACAGCATCGACCCCACCACTCACCCGGGAGTCGATGGTACGCTCGATCTGGGGTCGGATACCGAGGACCTCGTGGTCAGGAAAATAGACGGCAAAGTGTTTTCCCTTTCTTCTCAGCTAGGAACCGAGATGAGATTGAGCTGGGGTCAGCAACAGGCTGGTTTTAGCAGTGAGCTTCCTCTTTGGGTTCCCTACTGTATCCACTTGTACTTTATGTTTCAAAGGCTTCAGCGTTAGTCTCGTTTGGGTTTGGGTCTTGTCCCCTGGGCTATATTTAAGCGCACCTCTGAACCCTGCAGGTCGCCGACAAGCAGGGCTATAAGCTTTTTTTGCCCAGCGCAAAGAAATTAATCGCCGACCACTGAATATGCTCTGAGTCCTGTTGTGAACCTTTATAAGGACCATGCGGCTCGGATTGAAGGTTGGGCTTGCCCTCCTGCTCCAAACCCATTGGAGGCAGGCTTGAGCAGATTCCCCAACACAACAATATAACTCTGCAAGTAACGAAACATCTCGCGAATATGTCGCACGAACAGAACTCTTACCGTACCTGGCGGATCACCCAGCCCGGCAATATCAATGACAATCTCGAGCTCATCACCACGCCTCGTCCCTCCGCAGACTCCCTTGGGAAGAGGGAGCTCCTTATCAAAGTCATCTCGGCTGGCATCAACAGAGCCGACTACTGGCCAGTCGAGCTCGGCGGCGTCTCCCGAATCATGGGCTCCTACCCGAGATCACCAGGCCTGGACTTTAGTGGCCGCGTCGTCGCCGTCGGCCGCAAAGTCACCGACATCAGCCTGGGTGACAACGTGGTTGGCCGCATGAACCCCGTAAAGCCCGGATCGCTCGCCGAGTATGTGGTGGCTTCCTACGACGGCGTCGCCGTGCTGCCGAACGGTGTCTCCCCGCGACAAGCCGGGGCCGCTGGTACGGCCTCTCTCGCCGCCTACCAGAGCATCGTGCCTTACGTCGAGACTGGGGACAGAGTCTTCATCAATGGTGGATCTGGTGGTGTCGGCACCTTTGCAATCCAAGTGGCCAAGGCCCTCGGATGCCACGTTACCGTTACCTGTTCAACGGACAAGGTTGGCCTGTGTCGGGATCTCGGCGCCGACGAAGTCATCGACTATAAGACGGTCAACGTGATGGACACGCTGCGCCAGAAGGGCAGGGTGTTCGCCCACGTCGTGGACAATGTCGTTGGATCGCCGCATGACTTGTTCCACCCTGGGTGCGGTCAGATCATGCTGCCTGGCCGGAAGCGGTATTACATCTCTGTTGGAGGCGGGATGAACGTGGACACCTGGGCCCATACAGCTGTCGGCAACTCCTTTCTGCCGTTCCTCGGTGGCTCGAAGCACAAGTGGAAGCCGCTGGTGACGGAGAACTCGCACGGGGACCTCGCGCAGATCGCACGGTGGATGGGCGAGGGCAAGTTGAAGACGGTCATTGATTCTACCTTTGCTTTCGAGGAGGTTTCGGAAGCGTTCAGCAGGCTGAAGAAGGGTTCCATGGCGGGCAAGGTGCTGATCAACGTAGAGGCAGATGGGGCGGCAAAAGTAGAGAAGGAGTAGTGAGGCATAGAAAACAGCTGCAGATTTGTAATGACTCGAAAATCGTACAGCTTCCGCAAGCTTATACCATGAACCACTCATTCGGACTTCCAAAAACGCGTGTATTCCACCTTCCACCGCCTTCAGTGCCTGGGGAGCATCGTCGGCAGATCCTTGACTGGAGCAGTCGGCCGTTAAAGTGAAGATAAAATCAAACCAGGGGATATTGTCAGACTGGACATTGGAATTTGGGCCATGGGTATGGAATACGAGGCAGGCGAGTCTCTTCGCGTCATCATCAGTGGACGGACTATTGGAGTAAGCAACTTCGGGTCGCTCGATCACATAAACAACAAAGGAACGCATCGAATCCACCTTGGGAAGATTCATGTCATTGTACAATTCACTTGAGAAGTAGCTGGAAGATGAAATGAGTAGACAAAATTAACACTCAAACTCAACACATTCACTTGAGGTGAAAGTAAATCGATCCGATGTAGTTGATTTAGTCTTCTAACTCCCTTGTCTCGTAAAACCCGTGCAACAGTTCTGTTTGACCGGTTAAGAGATTGGCCGGATCAGCTTCTAGTAGTGACAACAGAGACAAACATCGCATTAACGACATTGCCTCTTTATGTCTCTCATCTAGAGCTGCCTTGGCCTCGTTGAATACGTTTAATCCAACCTGGAAAACCATGTGACTTGTGGTCCAGTTCATGGGGAAAATGCAAGGTGCCTGTCTCTTACCAGGATCTGAAGAAATATATGCGGAGATTTGCTGATCCCGGGCCATTTCAGCGCATGCCTTTGAGATGTTGTCACAAATATTCACTGGTCGGCCGCCAGGTGTCGGCCAAAGCTGAGAAATCATGAAAAGCCCGTGGTAGTAGTTGAGTTCTCCCCACGAGGCTAGTCCATGCATTTCTTGGTTCTCATTCATCGACGCGAGAAGTTCTTTCCAACGCACGAACCACTCGTCAAGCCCATTTCTATACTCTTGACAGTCGGCATTTGCGTGGATTTGGCCTTGGTTTCTTAGAAGCGCACTATGAATTTGCAACTTCTGAAACGAAATAAGGTAGAAGAAAATGGAGATGCGCTCCTCAATTGTCTCCGAAGCACTTCTAGTCAGTTCCTGTAAGTTGTTAGGTACGCTTCATTGCCACATCGAGGGTTTACCCACATCACGAAGGTTGTCGCCGATAATAAGTAGGGTTGGCCTGCTGAAGGCGATGGAAACTTGGCTGGTAGGATTGTGAGACAAGTCCAGAATATGTTGTATACCACACACCTTTCAAGACAATAAAGCGTCCGGGTAAGCGTACAAAACAAATTGTGATCTTTGTCCGCATCCATAGACGGGCGATGCGATAAGTCGAAAAAGAGACGGATGGCAAATCCAAGATGCCGCCAGATGTCTCCCGACTTTGGACTCAGGAGGAGATAGACACATATCAGTAGCGTTCTCTGGAGCAACAAGATATTTGCAGGTCTGGAGGAGTGGTCGCAGGTTGTATCAAGCCGCGTTGTGGCTTTGCGAAAGTACGAGTCGGCCCATGAGGCCAACACAGGCTCATTCCTTTTTGCGACCAAAGAAGCAATAGCAAGGACTAAGTAAAAGAGTTCTTGGGAATGGCCGAATGCTGTATCGTCATTCTTCTCGTAACAGCGAGATATAGTAGTCTTAAGCGAGGTTGCCTCCAAGATTGGAAAGAAAGAGTTGGCAGACCCGGAAAAAATATGAAAAAGACCCGACGTCACTGAAATCGGAGGTCGGCCAATTTCTGAAATGAAACTGCTACTTTCAATAATACCATTCCGGTTACAAGTCTCCCGTAAGCGCTGTGGTATGGTCCAGTTCGCTTTGCGCTTCATCAGAACCCTCAGACGTCCCAAGGAACTCCACGGTCCGAAGAATGATGTGTTGGTGGAAAGGCTCAGTTGATGCTGCGGTTGGTTTGGAGATTGAGCTCCAGGGAGTCCCAAGGGTACCAATATCGCACTTTCGGGGGGTATTGAAGGTGCAATGTGTTCATACATCGTAGATGGTGACAAGTTAGACTGTTCGAGACTCTTGATTCTTTCAACAAGTGAACATATGCGTCTGTTAACATATGGATATTAGTTCAGTGTCGATTAATTGGATCCGTTGAGCGGGTACCTGAAGGGAACGTTTTCTGACAAGATCGGATCAAAGAAGACACATTCACGTGAGGTTCGATGACACTCCTTGCATGCCGGAAGTTGACGACGGCATTTAATACGTCGATCTCGGCAGAAACTGCAAGCAGGGAGAGTATCCAAGATCTTTTCGAGGACCATTCCAGAATCGTTTGAGGGGAGATTTTCTCTAGGAGGTGACAAGTCTTGTTCCATTGGCATCGGCGCCTGCATGATAGGATTAGCCGCAACTGTAGTCGATAACGAACCATAGTCATCCATGTCGAAATCTTCATTGATAAAGTCTCGCCACCAAGTTTCATCATTGAGGAATCCAGGACTGATCTGAGCAGATGCTTCAGACCTAGGAGTACCGTTTGGGTCTAGGAGGAGTATGTTTCGATGATATATGCTGTGGATTCGACGCTGAGTAACCAAGCAATCTAGTTCTTCGAGCACATTCATGTCATATTCAGATCCATGATTCCCTATAGGATTTCGAAGGTTCGTTTCCACGAGCTCTTTGATGTAGTGGGCTGTGTCAGACAACGCGGGCCACCTTCTAGACAGCGTAGCCTACAATACGTTTTGAGCTTTGTTCGTGTTATCTGGCTAGTATTTATTTACTCACGAAAAGTTGCACAAGGCCATCAAGGGCGTTTTGCGAATTGCTGGCAAGAGATGCTTGTTGTACTTCGTTGGCATGGTTTCTCAGCGCATACAACAAAACCATTCCCGCTTGAAAGGCGCTATTGGCTAGCTCAAAGACAATCACAAAGCCGCCGGCTATGGCAGACTCCAATGATGTATTTATGAGCTGGATGGACGCGGATACTGCTGCTGTGAGCGATGACTCTGACACCGCAATATTTCTAGAGCAGGGCCGGTGAAGTAAAACCTGGCATTGGTGAGCTGCAGATACCAGCCATGTTGTGGCAACGCCGTCCGCTTTGACATGCTGGACCAGGTTTAGAACAGCCTCTTCTGTTTGCTGAATCCATGACTCGTAGTCAGAGATGTGGTCCGGTATGGGATGGTCGAAAAATTGAACCGCATGGATTTGAGACTGAACCAAGCACATTTGCGTTTGAATCAAGAACTGTTTCTCCTTGTGTACATGAGACATTCCGGGAATAGGTCTGTCCAGACGAGCACTAGCACGACCGCCATTGAAAGGCAGCTGTGTCGTAATATGCTCGTCAGCGAGCGCGATAGGGCACCCCGCGGCGATCGCAACAGTTCGGTCCAGTTGATAAGTCTTCAGTGTGTTAGGAGGTCCATGCAGCAACTCACATAGTGGCCACTTACCACCCAGAAAATACGCCTGCGTAACTCAACATGAATGGAGCTTGAAACTATGGTCGAATCTGGCTCTTGGTGAAGTCCAAGACCAACAGCCATGCGCATGGCTTCGCCGCTCAAATACCACAGATTCCCAGTATGTGGAAACAGCAAGGCTAGCTGGATGAGGAGGAGGAGGCACTGCAGGGACGTGATTGATGCGTCGCTGAGGAAACCCATATGTCGCATTGCGTCGGCATGTAACGATTCGGTTAAGGCGGCAACCTTTCGAAAGTCATGGCGTTTAGAAGACAGAGAGCTAATAGCCAAAATGACAGTAATCACAAAGTGGGTAGTATTTGATCGTGCTTGATCGTCAGCAAAGCCATGGTAGAATTGGCGAAACTGATCGGTAAGATCAGCTTCAACGAAGCAAGGGAATCGCGGCAGGATATTATCCTTGTAGTTTTCGAACAGGCGTCTTGCCACGTCGAGAGGCATTTTCTTAGCATTAAAGTGAGAGAATTGGGTTGCGTACTCCTGTCCGGCAGATCTTGGGTGGGCGTCATAATAGACGCCCTGGATGGGGATTTTGAGTGGGGGTCGCTCTGAGGGGTAGAAGAGCTTTGCGCGGTGCTGTAACACTGGTTGGGAGTAAAAGAGATTCGTGGTTAGGTGGTTGGTGATGGATGTTGCTACAATATCCAGCATCTCTTCATGTTTGGGATTAGGGCTGCCAAGTCCGAGGTGTTGTTTGGCGTTTCCATGCTGGAGCTCCGCCAGACGCTGTTCAAGATACTGCACTGGACTTTCATTTGTCAGATGTTTGTGTGAATGTTCATCAAGTGGGAATAAATACCTTCGTGGGATTTCGCTCGACGTCTGGCGGTTGATTGCCGCACACTCGACTCCAGCTGTTACACAGCGGAGACATTTCGGGGTTCCTCTATCACACTTCAGAAGACAATAAGAGGTGTCGAACAAGAAAGAAGCAACTGGGCTGGCATACCTTTTGTTTGAGTCTGTAACACCTGGCGCATGCCGGGGTCATGCGGTGTCTTTTGGCCCTGGAACTGGGCTCCATTGCTGTATAGGTGTGTCTACCATAACACCAGACACTACCATAGAGCTTATAGCTAGACCACGCAGCTAATAGTCCGAATCCGCGGAGCAGGGTTATGGAGATACGTCTGGCCAAGTTGAGTCGCGATGGGTGGAGTCGTGTTAGGTGGGGTTTAGAGTAGCACGTGATGAATTTGCCTACCCTATAGTCGCCGTATAAACGCACGATTACTTGTTAATCGAGCATTGATGAATCACTTATGGAGTATTACTATTGCAAAGATTAGTTTAACCTAATAGTATTTAAGAATATAGAAAGTTCGTTCTATTCATAACCGCAAGGGTCAACACTGACGATAGAACTGATCCAAGTGACTGCCACCATCGAGACACTTAAGATTTGCCTTTCACCCTAGATATCAAAATTCTGGCCAAATAAAGACTCCTCTTCTGTGAGCTCAGCGAAGGAAACTCGACAGGGCTCGCCAAGTTTAGACTTGACGAGCGGGTAGACATCTAACTGTCCCGGCTTGAGACCGAAGCGCGGATTTCCGAATGTCGCGGATTTCCGAGTGGGTCGCTGATTGCCCGTGTCCACTTCCAACTGAGCTAGACTGGGCTTAATACTGTCCATGGGCTACTCATGACAGACCCGGACATTCGCTAGAGTCGGGTTTCAGCGAACTTATGCGGGTGAGCCAGTAAATGAGTTGTAAAAGTGGAGGGTTTGTATCAATGAGACCCGCTGAAATACCGCCAATTAACCACTTGAGTGAACCGGCATTTCGCCATACGGGCTAGGTCGTGTCTGAGCCAGTCCATCTCGATTAGTTGAGTAAGATAAAAACCCGACCATGTCTTGTGGTTGGAGAGGGGGTTCAACTTAATCCAGACACATAGTCTTCGCTCGACGACTTCCGAAGACATGTCATCAACCGTTGAGATAACCTTGCCTAACGGGCTCAAGTATGAGCAGCCCACAGGCCTATTCATTGATAACGCCTTTGTCACTGGTTCAGGAGACAAGTTTTCTGTCATCAACCCCACGTACGTAATTGTCACACACGTACTAGCTCAATATGTCCGAAATTAACACGTTTGGCTAGGAATGAAGAGGAAATCATCGTTCTACAAGGCGCCTCAGAGGAGGACGTCAACACTGCCGTCTGTGCTGCCCGTAAAGCATTTGAAGGCGAGTGGTCGGATCTGCCTGCAGTTGAGCGTGGGAATTTCCTTTATAAGCTTTTCGAGATGATTCATCGGGACCGAGAGCTCATTGCTAGCATCGATGCCTTTGACAATGGCAAGGTAAGGAAATGGGTGCAAACCTCGTTCATTTATCGTGCTGACTCTATGGAACTACAAAGACGTATACCGAAGCACTGGAAATCGACGTCAGTTCTTCTCAAAATGTGTTCAAGTATTTTGCTGGGGCTGCGGATAAGATCTGCGGACGCACTATCGAGACATCTCCTGCAAAGCTAGCCTACGTCTTGCAAGAGCCCCTAGGAGTGTGTGGACAGATTATCCCATGGTGTGTTGTTTTCTAGTTCTCAGAAGATCAAGTGGATACAAGAACTGAATGTGATCTAGGAATTTTCCATTCATGATGTTAGCCTGGAAGGTTGCTCCGGCTCTTGCCTGTGGTAACACTGTTGTCCTCAAGCCTGCAGAGCAGACACCTCTGTCAGCTTTGTATTTTGGTAAGCTTGTGGCTGAGGCCGGATTACCTCCAGGGGTTGTGAATATCATCCCCGGGCTGGGACCTGTCGCAGGAAAGGTTCTCGCCGAGCACCAGGACGTCGACAAAATCGCCTTTACCGGAAGCACGGCTACCGGCCGCGTGATCATGAAGTCTGCAGCCACTAACCTGAAAAATATCACGCTTGAATGTGGTGGCAAGAACCCAAGCATTGTGTTCGAAGATGCCGATTTCGAACAGGCTGTCAAGTGGAGCCATGTCGGGATTATGGGTAACCAGGGCCAGGTGAGACACGTCACTGTGAGACGCATTATGAGAGAAGGAACTGACTTGACCTAACTAGGTCTGCAGCTCTACATCTAGGATCTATGTCCAAGAGGCCATCTACGACAAATTCCTTACGAGATTCGTGGAGGTGACCAAAGCACACCATAAGATTGGCGACCCCTTTCATAAGGAGACTTGGCAAGGCGCTCAAGTTTCGAAGGCCCAGTATGAGAAGATTCTGTCATACATTGATGAGGGAAAGAAGAGCGGAGCTAGGCTTTTGCATGGTGGCGCCAGGCACGGAGACAAAGGATACTTTATCGAGCCAACTGTTTTTGCAGACGTGAGTGCTAATCAGTTCGTTCCACCTTGCTTGAACAAAAAGCTAATTTCTGAGTAGACCACGGAGGATATGACTATTGTCCGGGAAGAAATATTTGGCCCCGTCGTGACGATTTCCAAGTTCATCACCCTTGAGGAGGTTGTTGCGAAAGCAAATGATACCTCATACGGTCTGAGTGCAGCAGTCTTTACAGAAAAGATCAGCAAGGCGCACAAGGTCGCCCGAAAGCTCCAAGCCGGTATGGTCTTCATTAACTCATCGGGAGATGCGCATTTTGGTATTCCCTTTGGAGGATGCAAGTCGTCGGGTATGGGCCGAGAGTTGGGTCAATATGCTCTGGATGCTTATACGCAATCCAAGGCTGTGCATGTGAACCTAGGAACCTATCTGTAAAATATTCAGGAGGCAGTGCAATCTTTTATCACCAGTGAAGAAATGTCGAGTTTTAACATACGTGTGCTTCTTTCGGAATATCGACCTCCAAGTTAATGTATCTGACTTCTTAATGCGACACACATCTGTTCAAGACAAACCAATCACCCTCTTGATTCACCTCACCAATTTATCGTACATATTTTACAGCGAAGTGAACATTACTGCATTTAAGACGGTGCACCTAAGGTCGAGAAAAGGATATTGGCCCTATATTAAAGCCAAAAAGCCGGCTGGACATCCACCAGGCGCGGACCTTGCCAGAACCACCACCATGCTCTTGTCACGGGCGACAGGTACCATCGTCTTTTCTCTTTCACTTTTCTCCACAGATCTGGGTATTAAAGCCCATCCTTCAAACTGGACAGTGATTTGACCCGCCAAATCCTTGACCGCAGCGCTGATGTTAATTTGTTCAGGGGACACATCTTCACCATCAACCGTGATTTGAACCACGGGCTCGACATCAGACGAACCAGCATCTGGTTCAATGCGGATCGTACCCTTGATGTCTACTCGAAAGAGGCGGGAATCATCAGTGTGTGTGTCTGTAGACCATTCAACTACTAGCGAAGGCCTCTTCGACCTGGCAACGGCATTATCGGGCCGCAATTCAATATTGTCGGACTGAAGTGCTGGTGTGTGTGCTGGAGCAACCCGCATCTTGGTCTTCTTTTCAAACGCATTTGCCCACTTTAGCAGATTCACGTCATCATATGCTCGGCCCGCAAAGGTGAGACCCATGGGCATCTGCTTATCCGGGATGATCCCCATCGGCACCGTTACCGAAGGGATACCCAAATGACGCAGTGCCCTATTTCCATTGCTGTAAAAGATGCCATTCCGCCATGCATAAGCAGCGCTGGTGTCGTCGACATCAGCATCTGCGGCGCCAACGTCGCCAGCTGCAGGGAAGACAAAGCCATCGCAATTAAAGTGGTCGAGATAGCCATCAACCAGTTGCTCTCGCATGCCCTCAAGAGCTTCAAGTGCAGGACCCAAGTCTTTTGTGTCGTAAATGGAAGATCCTTGAACGTACGCTGCAAGCTTGCCCCAGTGAATGGCATTGTTGGCCGGCAGGTGCTTGAGCTCAGCTGGCGTCCGCATATGGTGGGGATAGATGTTGAACTCATCCACGCAGGTGAGGTCGGAAATAGAGCCGTCGTGATTATCACGTAGGAATTGATCCCAGCCGTGGGCAACCAACGGGCCTCTCTCCGTCCAGTTCCAGTTTTCTGGCAGTCGGGGTGAACCTTCAGGCAGGAGTTCGGGGTTTTCATAGGCCGTGACCGCAGGAAAGTCGGGAACGACGATGATCTCAGCGCCTAGCGACTCAAGTTGGCCTTTGGCTTGTCCCCAGAGTTTGGTGACCTCGGGGCTCGTCGTGACCGCGGCGGCGCCCTCGGGAGAGGCTCCGCCAATGTACATGGCTGGGACTGCAAACCGCATGCCCTTGAGTGTTGTAGAGAGGGCCGCGTCACGAAAGCATACATTTGGGGGAAGCTGTCCCCATGGCTTTGGCAACTCGACAAAGGGCTGGTCTCGCCAAAAGTCGCCCTTCGTGGAAGAATCTTCGGCCGTGATGACTTCAAGGAGCACTAGCATGTCATCCATGGTGCGCGTATGCGGAACCACCACGTCGCAGGTTGGGTAGAGCGGCCAATTGCCGCGGATGGAAATGCAACCCCTCGAGGGCGTGTAAGCCACGAGTGCGTTGTTCGACGCTGGGGAACGCCCCGATGAAACAGTTTCCTCACCCATCCCGAATGCTGCGAGAGATGCGGCTGTCGAAACCGCAGATCCGTTTGAAGAGCCAGACACAAACGCTGCGGCAAGATAGTCTAGGTTGTAGGGACTCTCAGCGCGCCCGTAGATGCCTCGTTGCATACCACCATATGCCATTGGCGGCATGTTTGTCCGCCCTATCAACACGCCTCCTTCAGCTCGGATGGCGCTCACTGTGAACGCATCCTCGGTAGCGATCAGGTTTTTGAATGCCGGGGACCCGCTGGCCACCGTCATGCCCTTCACTTTGTAACTGTCCTTGACTGTGTACGGGATGCCTTCTAGTCGCCGCACCGGTCGACCAGACGCACGATGGTCGTCGGATGTCGCTGCATCTTCAAAGACCCGGTTGTTAAGTATAGGTATGGAGTTCAAGGCAGGACCGCGACAATCGTAGCGAGAGATACGGCGCAGATATTGCGCAACGAGCTCCACGCTGGTCAGGGTGCCGGATGACAATGCCGCCTGAAGCTCATCAATTGATGCTTCAACGAGGTTGAGGGCAGCCATGTTGTGCGTTTCCTTTGTGAAAGAAGCTTATGATTTCGAAGAATGATGAACAGCAAAGAGGTCTTAGATGCAAAACCTTGGATGTCTGGCTATCTCCGGCATTTACTTGCCTGCAAGTAAGAGGGTGTGTGTGGAGCTGCGCGCATATCCGATTGTCGCGGATTTCCGACCCTTAGCGTCCACGAGATCAGGTCAGTGGCGTCCCCCGGCTAGTCAGAACCTCGAGACCAGAAGAAGATCGTGATTAGTGAGTCGACGATAGAGGCCATAATTATTTTCTTAAGCGGACTCGGCGGAAGTATAAACTGGGAAGAACCGCCAAACCGGACTCGACACTTTGACCTCACACGTACCACTCACCAACGTCGCATTCAGATACAATGAGATCCCAAGCTCTCCAACGCATCAGTCTTCGCTGGTTGCCAGACGCAGCATTCGAAGACACCGTAACCATCGCGCTCAATGTCGGAGGATATTTCATCGATTTGCGAGTGACTACACAAGGATCATCAATCCAATGGAGCCGGGCAGGTGAACGAATCATTTTAAAAGAAGAGCCATGTATGATATTTGACCTCTCACCCACCTTCAGTTACGGTACTTGGGCCCTTTCTTACCACCTCAGCAGTAACATGTCGATGGACTCACATCATCGACTCTCTGGATCTTACGGTGCCAGACGAAGCCTACTTTGTCAAGCTAGAAAACGGCGATGATCTAGAAATAGGCTCCACGCCGTGCCCCCACAAAGACGGTGCCGTGGCGGCCTACGAGGAAGTGTGGCGAGATATAACCGCCAACATGCAAGCGGGTGACCAATCGTGGATTCTGCAAAGCAGTGATGGAACTACCTTTATTGGAAAGGTTGGTAGTATTTACTTGGCTATTAAGAAGGATATGGATGGAACGTTTGCGGCACGGAAGGAAGAGCTGAATGGAACATGGAGGGTCTCGTTTGAGTCTGAAGGACAGGGCCTCCCGCAAGTCACGCAGGTCTTGAAGGAGTTCGAGGTTAAGGGCAGAGACTGGGCTGTTGGCCATAAGGCTGTAATCGCTGGCATTGAGTATGAAGTAAGAGGATTCAGCATAAGCTGAAGCTATTGTGTATGCAGTGTGTAGCAATAAAAATACATGGCCATAGCCGTTTCGCACTCCTGTCCTGCTGTACACCGGGATCAAGACCGGCTACGCGACAAGGATGACTCGTTGTTATCCCGTTGCCCACAACGAGCCAACGTAAACGGTCTAAACAATGCAAAGGCGCACATCTTGGGCCACCACGCGACAGATAGAATGTTGAATGACTCGGTAAGTCACAGTACCTCCAACATTATCCCGCGTATTCGGCAATTGTATGGATTGGCGGTGGCGAGCCAATCTCAACAGGCCGGAGAACCGCTAGCGTCGGATCTCAGCGTTGCAAGCGTTTCCCCACTGATACAGGCATGGGGCACGAGGCCTGGGAATCTACCATCTGGTATGCGGGGTGTGATGAAGCGAGTGGTAATCGAAAGGGCGGGGAACAGTTTAGAAGATGGGTCGACCATTTCCGTAAAAAGACAAGTCTAATACGGCATCAGCGTTCTAGATTGTTTACTGATAGCACACAAGTCACCAAGCACAAGCTTGATCCAGTGCCATGGGCAGGGGACGCTATAGACAGCCAAGGCGCGGTAGCTCAAGCCTGAAGCCCTGTCTCTCCACTCAGCTTTTCCTGGGGCAAGATAATGTATCGATACCTGGAGCGGAAATCCGCGCAGGCCGGCTTTTGGCGAGAGCGGGGCTGTTGTGATAGAGACACAGCATGTTAATTGGCCCAAGAAGTCAGTCAGCCCACCATGTTAAGCTGGATCAAGGATGGACTGAACCGAGTGATTGCGAGTCGCCAATGTTGCGCTGCTGCCACCCAACAAAGGGGCGTTGATAGGCGGGGAAAATGCCAGGTCGTCGAGATATCCGGCACTGTACGATTGCAACCAGATGGGTGAGCGGAAATGAGCGACAGTGAGCTCACAACAATATATAAACCTTCAACCACAAACCTGGATTTTTCGTTACTTGCGAGCCATCAACCCACCAACACCTTGCACACAAAATCGTCCAACCATGCATGCCTACGAATCCAATCCAGGGGAAAAGGCGGCGGAGAAGATTGAAGCGGGCGGTGATGGTTACATCAACCCGGACTTGGACTCCAAGACGGAAAGCGTTGAAGACAATGAAGTCTTTACGAGTCTCCCCGGTCAAACCGACTTTCGTACTCTTGGATGGTAGGGAGTCAATCTGCTTTTTGCAACTGGGTTCTCCAAGCCCTCATTTGAAGCACCTTTGCTAACGCTAAAGTTGCAACTCAGGGTCCGAGCGGCCATCATCCTTATGAAGCTCTGCTTTGCGACTGGTGTATTGGCAATTCCTTCGGCCTTTAGCGTTGTTGGGTACGGGCCAGGCATTATTCTCCTCATCTGCTGGGGCTCAATGACAACATGTAAGTATGCCCCGCGCCGTCGATCATCTCACTGCAGTTGTTGATGTGTCTTTCAAGATTACGCCTATATAATGTACGCATTCCGCATGAAATACCGAGGTGTTCACAACATCGCGGACGCTGCCGCAGTAATGGGTGGCCCGATCGCCCGTGAAGTTGCGGGTGGCTTGTTTCTGCTCACTTGGATGTAAGTACATATTCCTACGATATCATCAATCCTAGTACCGCCATCTGATAAACGCCGTATAGTTTGGCCACCGGCTCCGGCTTCATCGGGTTGGCGCAGGGCCTCAAAATCCTCGCCAACGGCAAAGTTTGCACCGTTGTCTGGACCATGATCGCCGCTCTCTGCACAGCATTGGTGGCCAGTATCCGAACGCTGGGCAAGTTGGCTATTTTGACGTGGATCGGCTTTGCATCTATCTTCACCGCCGTTTTCATTGTTGTGTGAGTTCCACTATTCCTCCAGATCCATTTTCACCAATTTCGGCCTGATTTAAATGCTCATCATCGCATCAAATAGTGTCGGTGTCACACAAGTAGACAGGCCAGCCGCTGCTCCTCAGACTGGTCCCTTCGATCTTGGAGTAATTTCTGTTGGGACGCCTGGGTTCGTCGCCGGTTTGACTGCCGCGATCAATCTCTTTGGTCAGTTCTTAGCTATAATACCTAATAGTGGAATCCGTGGCTAACCATCTCTTGTATAGCTGGGTTTGGTTCTACTCCTACCTTTATGCCAGTCATAGCTGAGATGAAAGTGCCAAAATCTTTCCCCAAGGCTCTATTCTCCTCCCAGGGAGCCTTGGCAGCTTGTTATATTGCGTTTGGAACCGTCGTATACATGTACGTAAACTCTCGGCTGACTACTTGCCCGACCAGTTCACTGACAGATGATCCGAATAGCTATTGTGGAGAATATGTCGCCAGTCCGTCATTGGCAAGCGCGGGAGGCACAATCGAGAAAATCGCCTATGGAATTTCCGTTCCTGGTTTTATTATGACGTCTACCTTATGGGTTCACCTTGCTGCAAAATTCGTAAGTGGTAATTAATGGATGTAAATCATTCGGCTAACGATTGACAGCTTCTCGTTCGTATCCTTCGCGACTCTGAGCACCTCCAGAGCAATAGTATCACTCACTGGGTAACCTGGCTGTAAGTACTCATGCATCACATATCTCTATTTATTCATATTCTGATAATATTTAGGGGCTCCACTATTGGCATCACTATCTTGTCTTTTGTGATTGCAGAAGCCGTCCCCTTCTTCAGCTATCTCATCGGTCTCATCGGCTCCCTCTGTTGTGCCCCGACATGCGTACGTATATCGCCCTTGTGTGAAATGGAGTTTTTGTTAATTTTGCTTACTTAGCTTGTCATTCCTGCTCTGATGGGCCTATACATGGACCGAGGCAGCCATAGATCCAGCAAGAGAAAGATGGCGGTATGCGCTCTCCATTTCTTCACCATAGTACTGGGGCTGTTCCTCACGATTGCTGGCACCTACACCACGATTCAAAGTATTATCAACGCTTATAACTCTGGTTCTGTCGGGGGCGCTTTTACCTGCGCGTAATATCAGAATACACCGAAAGGAAAGGCTGTCCAGAGTTCAACTTGAATATGTCTTGAAATACATACAACATTATTTGCTTTAGGCAATTAGTACAAATACACGTCATCTACCAATGGTTCTGCCTTCTCAATCAGTATTGGACTAACACATTATCATAAGATCCCACGCCGGATCTGAGCTATGGGATACATTGTTAGGATAAAGGCGTATTAAGCAGCAGAGTTCGGTAGGTCAGCTCTGGTGCCGTAAGTAGCTGATACCATAAATCGATTTGACAAAAAAGTCTAATAAGAGGGCTCTGGGCAAAGTAATCAGGTTCAGATGCATCTGGAAAGTCAACTGAAGAATACGAAGAAGCAAATTCCTAATCTGAGGTTGATTCATCAAAGGGAATTCCGGCTCTGCCCCTGTGCTCAGGACGTCAGTTGCGAAAACCCGGGCGACGTCTCACAAGTTGTGAGATGTTTATCTGGTCACGAGAAATGGTAACATTAAGCTGCTGGAGTGTGGTAGAGAAGACGTGTTGCAGATGGAACGAAAACACTTGATCAGACAACGAAAGAGAAAAAGAAACAGGAAAAGAAATTAAGCAAAGTAGCCACGGAAATATTGGAAAAGAATGCGTGACGAAGCACCAAGTCACGCACTCCCTGAAATCCACGGCGGATCAGGATTGACCCCCAAGTCTTACGTTGGTCTCAGAAGGTCTTTTGTGACAAGTTCAGTAAGCTACCTCTCGAAATCCAAGTCTGTAAATTCAGTGGAATGGCGAGGCCAAATCAGTTTTGCTGATCGAAGGGGAGGGTAGCCGGTTGGTGCGAGAAAGCCTTCGTGGTCGACCCGAAATAGCCGGGTTCGCCCCCGCCCCCCTACTGAAGGTTAAAAATCCGTATTCCATCCAAGAGGTGCAGATGGATTTTTACAGGCCTGCGTCGAGTTCTAAGGGCTCCCAAAACAGGTAACTATACGTTGGGAAGAGCTCGACTCACGTGCATCCTGTTTGAAATCGTCCTAGATGTCGTTCAACAAGACCCTTATCACTAGCTTGATATCTACTTCAGTTCAACCAGGAAACATTCGAAGGTTGTGTTATTCAAGAGCTTTATTAAGTTCAGAATTTGCGCATCATGCCAAGAGTCTCCTCTACAACAGTGCTAAGACGGGCCGTCAGGCCTAGTCTCATCGAATAAAATGTCTCATAGTACCATTTGGTGACACACGGCCTTCTCCCGCTGATCGAGCTTTTCTCACTTGTTTTCCGTCTGCTGTGGCACGCCCTAGAGGATGTCAACGGTTGTGGTATGCTGAAACGAAACTCAAACGAGATCTCAGTCACCGTGCGTGGCCACTTTTGGTTCGTCACTACGGCTGGGACGGAGATTGCACGCTATGTTATGAAAAGCAGATTACTGTCGTCTTCGTTGCTTGTTGCACTGATGCCTCGCTAACTCTCTTCGGCCATACACTGTGGTCTGTCTGTTCGGATCGGCTTGACGTACGCCGGGTTGAGGGTAGGTCAAGTGTTCGTACTGCACCGGAGAAGTGATCTGCACAGTCGAGAAGAAGCATTCGTGAGTCTTTATTTTTTCACCGGGAGTATCGGAACGCTTGACAGACTTCCTCTCCATAGCAAGTGACCAAACAATCGTGAGCAGAGCAGGCCCCAACGGGATATATAGCGTCCGGACAACGGCAGTCGCGTACCCAGAAGCACACTACTTAGTCTCGCCGGCTCGATCGATTCGCGCAACCCGAATAATCCCACCTCCTTGACTGCTGTGACGTTGGTCTCTGGTAGTGAAGTATGGATCTCGCAGCAAAGACGATCTTGGAGCAATGTTGCCGAAGCCCATATCCACATGGCAGATCCCATGCCGGATCCAAGGTTGAGAACAGCGCCGCCGGAGGAGACATCATCAATTGACAAGACTGTCTAGAGGGCGGTTTAAGGGCCTTGGAAACGGAGACCTACTGCGTCGCCAACAAAGGCAAGAAGGCCAGCGGCCTTGCCAATGTTCTCCCGCATTGCTTAAGAACTATCACAGCCATGGGCTCACAATTTAGAATGAAGAACTGCGCTCGCTTCCTCCGCAGTCGACTTGGAAACTTGGAGCTGGGCAGAGCCTGATTAGGCCGAATTGAGCCATTTGGGGTGAGTACCTCCAGCAATGCTCTTTGGGGCTGAAGGGGCTGAAGGGGCTGAAGGGGCTGAAGGATGGCTGAGCTCGCATATGCAGCAATGATCCGATGCCCAGCCAAAGGTTGCACAAAGACCGGAAAGGCGACTGGTTGCCTTGTGAGGGGAAGCTCGCCTCGTTTTCTTGCTGCCCGACATCGCCACTTTTCTCTCTTTCCTGACATTACGCGCATTGCTTTTTGTTTTCCTCATTTCACCAATCTCGAATCCATCGATTAAGACATCTACAGACCGGAGACCGCCTTACATCAATCCTATCATAGGCCGCAAGCACGATGGCAACAGGGCTCGAAGCTCTCGGTGCCGCTAGCGCCGTCCTTCAAGTCATCTCCTTCTCCTGTACCGTCATTTCTCTGTGCCACGACATTTACGACGGCAAACCCACAGTCGAACATGACCTTGAAGACTACGCCTCCGGGATGATCGATGCGGCCGACCGCGTTCAGACTCGCTGCCAGGCGATGCCACAGATGACAAACGCTGAGAAAAAACTGGCAGAAATAGGTCGTAAGTGTCAAGATACTGCACAAGACCTAGAAAAAGAGACTCAGCTTGTGACCTAGCTGTGCCAAAAGGGCACACTTCACAAGGCGGCCTGGGCAACGTTGCGGTCGAGCAAGCATAGGAAGAATATCGAGAGACTGCAAAATTCCCTCGAAGGGTACAGACGGGTGATGGAGACGCAGCTGATGCTGGAACTTTGGTGAGTTCATATCCTGGTTATTGTGCTATCTCACCAGCCTTGACGGGGCAGGTGGACTTTCAATGCCGATGAAATTAGCCCAGTCACTGTCCACAGCTAACTTACAGATCGCAGCACGAGTAGCGATGCCATCGAACTGAAACAGAGCCAAGGATTCCGAAATCTTTTTGACGATGTACAAGCTCTTGTCTCGCAAATAGCAAACGGCCACACAAAGATCGAGGATCTCGTCAATATCGAACACAGCGCGACCCGCGATCTTGTCATCAGAGAAGCAGAAAGAACGCGGGGAGAAGTCAACACGCATGTGGTTTCCGAATTGCAGGCTCTCGGCGCTAGAGCAGCTACGGATTCCCAACGTGAGGGTCTCCTCAAAAGCCTCAAGGTCGACGTAATGAACCAACGATACAACGATGTCATGGACTCGAACGATTCCACCTTTGAGCGAGTGTTCCTTTCATTTGATCACATGAGTCATCAAGATGATCCTGACGACGGGCAATCTCTGGACGTCGATGCTGTAGATGAGAGCGACAGTTCATCTTACACTGAGTCCGATTGGTCACAAGATTCCGAAGATATGATCATCGATGAGAAATGGTTTGATTTCATTTCGTGGCTTCAATCGGACAAAGACAAGATATTCTGGATTCGAGGAAAACCAGGGTCAGGCAAAAGCACCTTGATGAAGTTCGTGATAGACAACGACAACACCGAGCGGTTACTAGGCCGTTGGAGGCCGGGCACCAAAGTCTTGTGGCACTTTTTTTGGAAGATTGGATCTCAGCCCCAAAACAGCATCAAGGGTCTACTATGCTCCTTAACCTACCGCATCCCGAGTGGGTGTAATTGCAAAATCGATCAAGTCGTGGGCCGTTTCAATAATTCATTGTCGAAGGATTCGTATCACGACTGGTCCGCTGCAGAATTGGAGAAAATTCTTTTCTCCTTGTTGGAAGAGGACGACTACCCGGTGTGCATTTTCATCGATGGCCTCGACGAGATATCAGATGAAGATGGATACTTCAAGCTTCAGGGCCTCGTCGAAAAGTTGAACACGTGGAACAATATCAAGGTCTGCGTTTCCAGTCGGCTAGAAACGCAACTCGTAGAAAGGTTCGAGACGTTAGGAACGACGAGTATTCGACTGGAAGATCTCACCAGACCTGAGATGAGTACCTACGTGAACAAGCAACTCCAACAGTTCAGCTCAGAGACACATATATCCGCTTCTACCCTACGGAGGCTCACAGACGGGCTTCTTCACAAGGCTCAGGGAGTTTTTCTCTGGCTTTTTCTTGCCACGAAGAGCCTTGTCAACGGAATCCACAACCGTGATGACGAAGACACTCTGCTCCAAAGGCTAGAACAGCTTCCTAGAGAGTTAGAGAACCTTTATGCAGATATGTGGAGGAGACTTAATGGTAACAACTCGGTCTACCGTGAGACCGCAGGGAGGTACTTGCGCTACGCTGTGACAGGGAGGTTCCCCATAGACTTAACGCTGGGGCCGAGTTTTCAGCGCTGGTTTTCCATTCAGAGACCTACTTTACTGGAGGTAACCCTTGCTGACAGAGCTGGTGACGGAGGATATCTAACGTGCGAAGCTAACGGCGAAAGTTTGGCTGATCTGATGCTGTTCGCTGATACGACAGCTAGCAATATTCACACACGATGTGCTGGACTTCTACAACTTTCAAAATCCAAATATAAGAACGGCGAAATATCAGAAAAAGATGAAATAAATATCCTTTTGCAACAAATGGACTTTATTCACCGCACGGCTCACGATTTCCTTGTGGAGACGCAAGCTGGCCAGAGCATCCTGAACTACAAGCACGTTCCATCGCTGTCGGTCAATTCGGATGTCACTCTGGTAAATTCCATGCTGTGCACATTAAGGATACTTCACAGAGACCCTGACTCGGTCATGGCCAATGCGCGTGATGTCATTTCATCCATCGCACGGGCAGCGCGCAAGGGTGGAGATATCAAATCAGAGATCACGATCATGCTCTTAATCGCACATGAGCTGTATGAGAGCCACGCTCTCTTTCACCGTCATCATTGGCGTGTGCGGCCGCAATTCGTCTCTTTATTGACAGATCATTCCCCGCTATTTGATGACGTGGTCATATCTTCCTCAGAGCGGGCAGACTCAACTGTCATCGACTGGAGCCTCCACGGGATTGTTGTCGAGTGGGGCTACTTCCGGTTCCCTTTCGAGATGCCAAGAGTCTCACGATGCCCAACAAGAGTGATCCAGAAGCTGATATCGATGGGTGCAGACCCCCATGCAATCACCTTGTGGCCCGTTGAGGATGATGACAATGAATGGGAGTTTGGCCAACCAGTCACTGCCTATGGGCTGTTCTTAACGTTTGCTATGAATCGCTTCTGGGAAACACCCGACGCATCAGGGATAATGGATATCATAGACACCATGGCACAAACATGTACGAACTGGCAAACTAGAATGCTTCTCAGAGGCGAGCCGTCAAGTTTTACGCACAGGTTCACATTACGACCGTGGGGCCGCGAGGGCCTTCAGGAAGATTTCGATTTGTTTTGCGAGGTTGATTTACAGTTTTTACTGGTGCAGTTCTTGGCTGCAGTAGAACCAATTCATCCGGCACCCCAGGAATCCAGGCTCCGCAAGTTCGCCAAAACTCTCACAGAGCCCGTTGCAATTGTTAGATTCATTTTATTTGACAATGAATGCTACCGAGTCCTAAATCAACAACCATTTCAGGCCGCCCTCCGCCTCTTACTGGATCCTACGACCTATAATCACGTCGATCTAGAGAACCTCATTGACGATCCAGCGTGTACGAAAAAGGTTGACCTCAAAACTGAGCTTGATATACTGGCTGAGAAAGGACAAGGGTTCATCAAGCTCTCTGATGATGGAATATCTCTCCCTGCACGCTCGGAGGACACAGAGCAACGTTCGGAAAGCGGCTGTTGAAGATAGATGTTCTCCATAATTCTAAATTGATTACACATTTCTAACGACTTATTCCCATTTTCCCCTGTCTCCTGGCCTCAAAAATTAAAGACGAAGCACCGACAAGAAATGAATTGACCCGATTTCGAATGATCAGCAACACCTGACAACTTGAACGCATCCCGAGCGTCGAACTCTTTGACAATTCATCGCGCCTGATGCAATGTGCTGGAAGATGACCCAGTATTACGAAACCTCTATATCATGACCTTAGTCAAAGGGGCCGTCAGAAAAGCCCTCTCTGACCGGCCCCGTCCATCCGAGCCCAAGCAATCATCAACATCATCATCGCTGTGAATACTATTGCCCTGATCAAATTGACGGTATCGGATCCACTACAATGCCTATTTGGGCACGCTGCAAACGTGATGGGGAAGGTAGCGAGTCACCTACTGGATGGGACAAGCGAATTGAAATATCGAAGCGCATAAGATTTTCCTCTAGTTTTGTACAAGATGATGCATCGAAAAAAGCCGCTCAATGGTTACGACGGCGCTCGTGTTACCCGCTTGGCGTCTCCAAGGTAGCGTTCGGATTGCTGTCGCGAATGGGTTCAATCATGTGTAATTCAGGGGGATTTGCAAGAAAAGAGGCGGAGTCGTCGCCCCGAGACACCGAGTTTCCGAACGATCGAACTAAGGCCACGGTAGGTGTTCGGATCCCAAGAGACTGAAGCTGTTTCCGAAATCGCCAGTGGGATTCGTCGAAAAAGGGTTGGCTGGGGAGAGGTCTGGTATGAGCGGGCCAGCATGCATTGGCCATTCATCTGTAGCAGGAATCATTGTGGTAGACCCCTCGTACAATGTTTGGTTGTCGTAATGGAATTGATCCCCAGCTAGCGGTTGAGAGTGAGATGGATTTGAAGGGACTGCGGGGATGTTGGGAGGTGCATGTCCCGACTGGAGGCCTCTAGATGGACTAGTGAGGGAGGCTTGGTCCCCAATAAGGCTCAAGCCTACGTGCTGGGGCTCACGGGAAGGAACTTGGAAGGCAATGGAGACCACTGCAGCAACAAATGTCGCGATGTCTTGGGGGCTCGGCTGGGCGCCGAGCTCTCCTAGCAGCTGGGGCATCTCCGCATGCAAATCAGGCTCATTATTGCGACGAAGCACACCTGCAGGCTCGGCCATGCCTTGCTCAACATAGGGCGTATCGGGGCGAGGACGGCCGGGAAAGATCATGTCCCACATGGCAAACCACTTATCCTCGTTGGTGTAGCCGCGTAGGCTTTTGAGTCTCTCCTTAACTTCGGCTAGTTCATCGTCGTAGAGCCGTCCGGGTCTCGGCGGCAGGTTTGGGGAGCTGCAGTCGCGGATGTGGTAGTCACGGCCCGCTCTGGATATCTGTTGCCGCCAGCATTTCGGGCAGTAGAATGACTCATGTAGGGCGTGGCACCTCTCCAGGTGCTGGACGACATCGGAGAATCGTTTAATCGAGTACTTGCCGAGACAGCGGAAGTGGTTATGAGGGTCGGAAGCGTAGAAGAGACAGGCCCAAAAGCGAGTTTTGTCCTCGGCAGCGTCGTCGTTGGACTGGCCGCGTTCGTCGCCGGATCCTTCGTCATCGCTGTCGCCTGGATTGTCATTGTTGTTGTTGCCACTAGAACCTCGTCGTCTCTTTCTACTGCCCTTTTCCCTCTCCTTCGACACGCCCGCTTTTTTCTGGCGCAAGGGATCTCTCTGGCCAGCCTTGGGGGAGGGTGAGTACTGGTCCCTGTAGCAGATGTTGGCCATAGTGGAGGTTGCGTTGCTCTTTACTGTTGTCCATGGCAATAGGGCACTAGCGTAACTGAAGAGGCCTCGACGGTGAGATTTGAGCAGGTGCGATGTTAAATCCCCGATAGAATTCAGGCCGTGACTCTGCAGGCAATCTCGGTGCTTGTCGAGGTTCTTGACATAGAAGGGACAGGCTAGGTGAAAGAATCCGTCATCACGAGATACTTCAACGAGTTCAGAATCCCCCGTTTCCTTCTCCTCCTCAGGGCATACCAAGGAGGGAGGCGAATCCGCTCTCTTGATACGCTTGCGAGGCGGCAGTCTGTCTTCTGGTGGTGCAGCATCGCTTGCCGATGCCGCCCATGTCAGGAATTTGTCGGATGCCAACTGCAGCAGATCTGGAAACAGAGCTTGGAATGGATGATCCTGATCCAGAGTGTACTCTCCCGTAGTTTCATCGCTGTCCCATGAATCGCCATTGCAGAAGCCATCATCTGACAAACTCTGGATAGGATATTCCAACGCTGGCGTCAGGCTTTGTGCCATCTTGTCCTGATCGGCAATATCACGACGCTGGCGGCTCCAAAACTAGTCGCGCCGAAATGCAAAGTAGCTTCGTCTCGATTACAATATGTAGATAGATAATGGAGCATTCATATTGAGGAAGACATTGACATGGCTGTGGGGGATTCTTTTTTGTTATATCTGGCTTTTGCAATGCGACACAGGGCTGCGGCCAACCAGGCGCCGTGACACAATTGTGTTGCGCGATTATTTCGGCGCCCTGAGAAACTAACTGGATAAAGGCTAGTAGAGTGCTAAAAGCGCCACTGGAAAAGGTACGTACTGCTTGTAAGGTGTAAGACAACTCACAACTTGTAACTTGTGGGGTGCCCCTATGCATGAGCAATATCCTATTGAGTAGGCGGTCAGAAGTAAGATAGAGCTATTGCTAGTTGGCTAGGCACACAGGGAGCCGAAGTAATCGCACGGGGAGCTGAAGCGTGCCCTTAATCTACAGCCAGCCCGCGGCATAACTAATAAATAAGGATTAGACTACTCCGTAGGTACGTACAAGGCACATGCGCATTGTGCAGTATTTTGAGCCTACAGCGTATGCCTGCACTACCTTAATACGTTTCAACCATTCATTAGCATTTGGAGCTACACCCCGAGGAACAATATGCGGCTCCTCCCCTCTCAAGCAAAGGCCATCCCTTCAGCAGCCACGTCATTTGCGACCCAATTGCCGTGTCATGGGCGTAATTTCACCGATGCGGGTACAGGCTGCTGCGTTCAGACAACTTTTAGCTGGCCCGCCACATTTCAACCTAATTTACCTGGTTTCACCCCTGCTGCTCTGCGTCAGCTCCACTCCACAATTGGGCAATGGTCTTACGAGTCAAAAAATATTTTCCAGTCAACTGAGACATGATCTATACCAGCATCCGTGGAACCAGTGTCGTTATCTTGTCTGCTAACAATCCTTTCGTTCCATGCAGCCATTGTAATTTTCCATTTCCTTCCACATGTTCCAATGAATGTTCCGGTAGTACAATCACGTTTCGTGTAAATACCACCTTGTTTGTCCGCTTCACGTCACTCAATTAAGTATTTTCACGCGCTCTTTTTGAGAAGTAACAGACTAAGAGGAGCAGTATTTAGATGCTGAATCTCGACCATCCATCGCACGTTTGTTAACGTCAGGCGATGGTGCAGTTAGCTGTGCCCAGTATCCAAATCACATTTCAGGGTGTAAAACAGCATAAAATAGGATTACGTAGCATCCATACATCCTCTAGATAAAAGCAAGTACTTCACCTCCACTTTCCGGTAAAGATCTCGACGAGGGGGGTAAAAATATTCATCGTATAATATAAATGTAACATACAGGTGAGAAGTAGTCATGGAAAAGTCTGCCACCTGGTATCTAAAAGATGCGAAAATATTTCTTTCTCACTATGACAAATACTTTTATTAAACCTCTAGCGCCAAAAGAAATTTCGTGATTAAAAAGCATCGGCTAAGGGCCTTTAATAGACTCCATTAGGCATACATTCAGGATGTTGGCCACAAACTGAACAATATAGTAGTGTTTCCAGACAAGGCAATAGTCTTTGACCGTAGCCGAGTGGATGAGATTCGGCAGGAATCACCCAACCAATGGGTCCAATTGAGAGTGCAAACATGAGGAGTCAGAAAACGCAAATTGCAGACTGGACCCAACAACATTTGGATTGTCAGCCTTGGTGGTCAAGATGCCGATAATGAACTAACACGACACCATCCCGGACACGCCAACGAGGTATATCTGCCTCCGTCGGAAGGTCTTAATAAGGAACCAGGACACAACGGCGCCAACAAAGGCAATAGCGGTGCCTCCAAGCCCTAGCTCATAGGCAGCATCGACGCTCGTCCCGGCTTGCTGGAAGAAGTAGGTTCCGTTGTAGGCAAATTGGCTACTGGCCAGAACCTGTCCAGGAAACGAGACGCAGGCAATCTCTGTGCGACTCAAGTTGCTACCCTTGAATCAACCAAGATATCAAGTTCCCAATTCGATCTCACTTTTGATGTCGTTCATATGGACCATCATGAAGTCCACTTGTCCAGGCTTCTCTCACTATGGGCCTGAAGTGATGCGTCTGAGTGCCTTTCAGCCTCTTCATGCTGGCCATTACGGACGAGCAACCACAGCGATTCCGGCATGAATACCCCGGCAATTACCAGAGGAGCCAGCCAGATCCATTGAACGGCAAAGGGCAGCCAATAAGACCATTGGTCATCATGCGCAAGGAAACCCTGCAACACGCCTGCACCGATGAATTGGCCGATGGCGAAACACATGTTTGGATAGGCGGCAGGATACGAGCAGATTGCAAGCGGTGGCAACCCGAAAGCGTAAGCTGGTCCTAATGTTGCGAGGATTCTGAGGGAACACGGCGATCTTGTCAGTGAGTGCGGTATGATGGGAGTTGAATGTACTTACCTACAGAACTCGGCTGATAGTCTGAACTGCGATGGGTGTGCAAAAGAAGGACGGAAAAACGAAGGCCGTCATACCATGCTAGCAACGAAACCCTTTCTGAACCCAAAGTGCTTGATGAGGTATCGTTCAGAAAGGCACCGATGATACTGCCAGCAATGGAGCCGGCCCAAAGAGCAGACTACCCAAGTTTTAATGCATGCAAGGTTAGCTATCAGCCTGCTGTCCTGTTCCGTCAATGCCTTTATTTGGTAGCTATTCATCATCTTTCCCTACATAGCATTCTAAATCCTCAAACCCCGGAACAGTGATTGCTTCAAAGTTCTTAGCATCCTTGCCCACCGGAATATCTACAATCTTCAAAACCTCGAAATCATCCAACACAATCTCGCTCTTCGTGCCTGCCCGTGGCGCATCCGCATACGCCGTCTCGCCCCCCGCATACGGCTTATGTGTGACCGTCCCACGATACCGGACCTCGTTCAACCGATAGGCAAAGATGAAATCGGACGACTTGTCGAAATCCTCGGCATCCAGCTTCTTCTCTTCCATCTTCACCTGGGTACCCGCCGTTACAGACTGATCCGGTCCGCTGGTTTGTCCAGCCGCCTCCAAGCTCGTTGAAGCCTGGTCCCTCCGTCGCATGCGTGCCCCCTTGGCCACTCGCACGCCCGTCACCATGTAGACGCGCGTCTTGAAGAGGAAGCCCTTGAGGGTGGCGGGCACATCGCCGTGTCGCATCGCAGCCGTGACATAGGCCAGCGTCGGCGACGTTGTATAGCTCTCGAGCGTCTCGAAGTGCCAGACGTAGTCGTGCGATCGTTGCGTAGCCGCGCTGGCCTTGAAGTACGCCGGTAGGTAGCCGAGCTTGGCCCACGCGCTGAACTGGCCTGTCATCTCGTCGTTGGTCTGCATATTGAGGTTCACGCGCGTGACGTGCTCGACCTTCATGCCCTCGTGTAAGTCCAGGGGCCCCGTCGGCTGCAGCACGTACGCGGGATCCTTGGGCTTGGCCAGGACCTGGCCCAGCTGCAACGTGCCGGCCGGCGCGAAGTCGCAGGCTTTGGTGAAGATCCAACGCTTGTATTCTCTCGTCATCTTGCTTGGCACTTCTCACGCTGTGGTATGGGTGTAAATGAAAGTTCTTTGTACGCGCAGGGTCTGGGGCTCTGGCACGACTTGTTCAAGAGAGAGAAATCGAAATATCAACAACTAATAATCGCCCGAGACTGCAGGCTATAAGACTCCATTGTGCTGTACTGTACGGGCAAGGTTGACTCAAGGTGGGCTTTTATGCAGCTATCACTCAGCTCCCACCACATGCATTTACATTTACATAGCCACCGCCATGATTGTGTGGCATTTCGTGATTGGACAACCAAAGCAACCGTCTCCTGCACCTCATTTAGAACCAATTGGACTGCGTGTTTCGAGGTAGCAATGTCACATCGCTCGCTTGCTGTATAGAAAGCTTGCTTCTTCTCTTCGTCTCTACCAGCGCGTAGCAGCTGCGAGGCTGAGCTCAGATGACGCATCAAGTCTTGAATTCAGCTTCATCCCCAGTGGTGCTTAGACTTGAGAGCCTCCTCAACCCGGACTGCAATGGTCTGTTCCGGCTCTATCAACAACTTCCACGGCCTCAGAAAGTTGTATGTCCCATCCTTGTATTCGTCCGTCAAGCACCTCCTGAGCACACTCCGCATCCCCAGCGTCTCCCAGAGTTCGGCCTTGCGCGCATTCCACCCGTGCTGATTTCTGAGTTCTGGTATGTCTTTCTTGGAGAAGTCTAATATCAGAGCAGCGACTCCGGCCACGATTGGTGTCGCACAGGATGTTCCGCTCATTCGCTTCCACGGCCCACTCCTCGACGTTGGCCATGCAGCAAGGACGTTCTCGCCAACGACGCTGAGATTTGGCCGGCCGGCAATCCCACGAGGGCTGAAACTCGATTTCTCGTCTTGCACGGTCGAAGAGTTGACACAGATGACCCGGTCATTCACCCTGGCTGGGTACCCAATCGGCTGGTGCTGTAGTGCCCTGTTGTTTGACGCCGCCGCGAACATCAGGACGGGCTTCAACGACTTCTTCTTTGCGTTGTATAATGCGTCTTTGATTGCTAGCTCTTCTTCCTCAAAAGCAAAAGACATGGAGATTATGTCCACATCTAATGTCTCAATAGCGTGATAGATGGCCTGCGAGGTAATTATCAGCATGTATTTTGTACCGAGAGACGAGTACTCAAGAGAGCTATGTACTTCTTTTACCAATGTCGGCGTTGTTTCCTCCCGTTTGCTCGACATAAAGACTCTCAAAGGATAGACTCTCGCATAAGGAGCAGTCTTGAAAACGAGGTCGCAGCAGTGTGTGCCGTGCCCATCGACGTCGGTCATCGGCTGGCCGCGATTAACAAAGTCATATCCGGCATCTAGCTGGCCATTTTCCACAAACTCCTTGAACGTTTCGTGCGTCATATCTACGCCTGTGTCTAGGACAGCGACCTTTATGAGGTCTTCGACCTCGTCTTCGCCGAGCTCATCCATTCGATCTCGGTTGAGGTTCGTGTGCACATCTTTGAGCTTCTCAAACCATTGATCGGTTGATATAGATCTGGACTGGATCAGTAAAACCGATTGTAAAAAGAAGAATATACGTAAGTAACTTGGCCTACATTTCTCCCACGGCGAGATCGCACGTCCCGCCATCGAAAACGAGATCAGGAATGTTGTGCCCCTGGCGCGGATGTTGAAACCTATGTTGTTGTTCTACCTTCTCTTCTTCCAATGTCTCTAGACCGACTGGCAAAACATTCCACCCCCCATAGTTGCTCGTTGATGACGGTGGACGAGGAGGAGGAGGAGGGGGAGGAGGAGCAGCAGCCATTGTTATCATCTTGGAGATCCCGGAGTCATCCAGCTTGCGAGATGCTCGCCAGTTGATCTCATCCCACGACCAGTACGCTCCCAGGACCAGGTCCTCTTCAAGTGGTCGGATAATGTTATTGTAATAAGACTCGATGAATTTCGTGTCATCTTGTATGAGGCCAACGGGAGATCGTCGTATATTCTTTTCAAACGAGGATCTCTCAATGCAAAACCGAATCGATCTCAGGACTCCCGTGCCAAGAGGCAGTCGTTTCTCACATTCTTTAAGCAGTCTCTTGGCCACAAATCCCTGCCTTGTGACCCCGCTTTTGGGGCCCATGTGCTCGTATATCCCGTTCAGGTCATCTCCAAGCTCTATTTCTGCCATGAGGAGCCCAAGAGCTTGGATTGCGGGGAAGGGATGTGGAAGCCGCTGTCTCCGTAAGGATTGCAGGTCAATGCCATGGCTAAAACGAGTCGAGATGAATATCTTGTCAAATTGGGGCTGGGGTGCACCGTTTTCTATTTTGCAAAACACCGAGATGTTCTGCAGAGATAGGCAAGGCGTCACCCAGAGTCCGTCCAGCAAAAGCAGTAGGGATCTAGCGAGGATCATGTCCATCACTCGTTTTGCGGCATAGGTAGGCTCCAGGGAATGGAAGAGATCTTCAAGTGAGAGCAGCTTGAATTCAGTCTCGCTTTGAAGATCGGTCTGAATCTTGAGCTGTACATCAAGGGCCTCGGATGGGTAGGCCCAGAGTTGCCCCGTGTTATCTGAGCCTAGATATAAGCAGTAATCCTGCCAGTCGTCGTATAGCATCAAACACGCGGCTTCTTGATCATCTGGTTCGAAATCACGACTGAAAGATTTGGGTCAGTGGATGGTAATCCAAGGTTGTAATCAGGCGGATGACATGGTACGTACTCAGATGTCTGGGAGAGGTGAATCTTACACTCTTGGCTAATCTCGGAGCCCTTGAGGATAAGGAAGAATGAGTTTTCCCGGTTGCCATGCGTGATCCACTGCGGCTCCAGCTGCAGTTCAGCTTCCATGCATTCCCCAAGAGTACCGTCATGGTCATGGCCATCTAGTTGGCAGGGCCAGTATCGATGTAATGTTTGATGCAGATTCTCAGCTCCCGTACGAATACTGCCGGATCCTTGGAAAGCTGTCATCTCGATCTGTGGCTTTGGATGTTTCTTGGATTTTGCGTTGTCATACATTTCAGCGGCATCTGGGTCATCTGGTACCAGATCTTCGACGAGGTTGTTCCATGTTCGCAGTAATGACAACAGTTCTGGTAACACCTTGCCCGCATCCTCTCGAATGGCGACTTCTGCTCTAAAGCCCATTGGTGGTTTTCCGAGCACATATGCGAACTTCCACAATTTTGATGTCTGAAGGGACTCTATGCTGGTTTCATGTTGGATGTCGTCTGTCAGGCTGCCGATATACCTCTCTTCGAGCATCTGCTCTAGAGCCTGGGCTATGCGATTATGGCAGCTCGCGAGTTCGGTAGAGAGAGACAGCAAAGGCAGAAACGTATCCTTTTGCAACCATATCTGGGCCAAATATCTCTTCAATTTCCTTAGCTCGGCTGGAGTGAGGCTGTGGCATAGAGACTCCACTCGGCTTGAAGACGGGGAGATTAGGAGCTGCGCGAATGCGTGTGCCACAGTGCTGACGGCTTCAACATCATCGCCGTTTCGCTGAGGAGTCATCCTGATGATAGCAAATCCGATTGATGTCTTTTAATCTTTCTTCTGGGTACGTTTTCCGCTTCCGCACCATGGACGGCATGGAGGACCTTACCTGTAAGTAGTGAGAAAAGAGGCTGCGAAGAAGTTCAGCTGAACACTTTCGTGAACCCGGTGGCGACACAACATGACTAATCGCAAAGGCGTTAAATGACGGGGTACGGCTGGTACATGTCCATTAACATCCAACAAACGCTGTCGGGCATTTGCTGCGACAACCGCAGAGACTAGCTTTATCTGAGTGCCGTGTTGGTGCTTACTCTGCTGAAATGAATGCTATGCAGTTAATGTGAAAAGACGGGAGGTATAGTTGGATAGTTCCGCGCGAAGAAGTTTACATCTGTACTAAGCTTCCCACGGATTGCCGGCGAGTGCGATGGTACCAAGGCCACGAGGCGCATCCAGCACAATTTCCCACGTTCTATAATCTTATACAAGGCAAAGTCGTGAATTCAAGACAGTCAAGAACGAGTTGAATCATCAGACGACGGTAAGTATCTACAATATCTATCATCTACGTGCAGCAGTTCCAAGCTGCTCATTGCTTGTTGGTGTTGTAATTTATGTACTGGTACGGGACCGCTGATTGCTTGGTCATCATCCACCCCCTCACTTCCGTCGGATTCAGCCGCTCAGGCTACAGGTACTTTGTGAGATATATTCAATCGGAACCCTGGGCTGGCTTTTCTCTGCGGTTGGCATATCCTCTTAGATGTGAGTGCATCAGTGACCTGGATCAGCTGACACAGCCATGTTCAGCGCTAACTATAGCAGAGGTGTGCCGTGATGTCTATCTCAGCCTTATCAAAGCAGTGTTCTGAACTCTTCCACCGAGGTCTTGCTTCGGCTGCATCCAACCGTGAGGAACTGGCAGTGACAGAGAACCATCTTTTCAGATTCAATCTGTGGGTGCAGAACAATGCCGCCATCTCTGAGAAGCGTGATTCAATGGACTGGGGTCTAAGGAAGGCCACGGTGCAGCACTCTGTGATGCGGGACTTGCTTGAGGACCTGGCAGAGTCTATAGAGAGTATGTACTCCACCCCACGTTAACTATGTATCCGTCTCATGGCCTGCAGGGAGTTTTCCTTCCGTCCAGAGCTCTCGCCAACTTGGTCTCGGTGACGACACGCTAGACAGTATAGACAGCATCCTAGACGAGCTCTTTCGATTCTCACGAGCGATCCGTCGATCAGGTGCGATGCGGAGATTCGTCAAGGTTGCCAACTATTTCGAGTACGACGAGGAAACAGGAGAAAACCTTACCGTCAAGTTCCAGGACACGATATTGCCTTATTTGGACGCCACGCTGAAGCGAACAAGCCAGGGACTGAGACAGCGATTGCACGAAACTATCTGCTTGAGACAGCAGAATTTCTCATTCCTCAAGTCAAGGTCAGGTAGGAAGGTCATCACCAGACTTGCTAAGGAACCCGAACTGGAGTCAACACCTTCGGGCCCTCAAGCGTCGTCCAGACTTGGAAGCACCTACAGTGTTCGGACGCGACAGACCTCCCAGAAAACATCACAGTCAGGCCGAGTGCGCGGGAGTACGCCAAGAATAGCTCCTTCATTCCGGAGTGCCACCACGGTGAACACGAATCGGCCGCCACTAGTAGAACCGATTCCAGAACGAGAAGCTGTCGAGTACACAGGAGTGGACCTACCCCGCCGTCCGAAAGTGACGTCTGGTAATAATGAGCTTGAATGCCCATATTGCTTTCTAGTATATCCAGCGAAGGAGTTTACAAAGGAGAATTGGCCGTAGGTGCCCATGTTTTCGCTAGAGTGTTGCGAATTGACTAACCAAGCTTAGCCGACACATTGTTCAGGATTTGATGCCCTTTATCTGTGTTTTAGAGCCATGTCCAACACCAAATGCAATGTTCGACTCACACGGGGCGTGGATCTCGCACATGGAAAAGGAGCATGCGCGAGAAGGCTGGACGTGCATGGACAGTGGCCACAGCTCGACTCAGTACTTCGAAGACGAGCAAATTTTCAGACGCCACATGATCGAAAAGCATGACAACGACTTTACGATGGATGAACTTGATGACATCGTGGATGAACTTTTTGGGCCTCTACCAGCCTTCCAGCTACTCGAGAGTTGCCCATTCTGTGAGCACTACGATCTCGAGGACGATTCTGCAGATATCGACCAGCACATTGCTCTACACCTCTTGTTCCTTTCCCAGGTGTCACTCCCAGGAGACTTCTTGGAAACAAAGGACGCTGAATTTGAGTCAGGGTCCGAGAAATCAAGTAGCAGCAATCGTTTGGAGGGGAGCCGACGATCTCCTGAAATCTTATCACTTAGGACCGTTTTTAGCTTCCGGACCGTTGAAACAGGAAGCAGTGGAGCTTCGATCTCTAATCCTGAGTTACTGGAGACCGTCGAGGATGCGATTCGACGCCTGATATTGCCAGAGCTTAAACAGTTGAAGGAAGAGCAGAGGAAACGGGGAGCTGTCGGCGAACTGAGCGGTGATGACTTCTCGCCGAAAACTCCAACAGCCACTTCCCCTGCTCCCGAGTCCCCGGTCACTGCCGATCTGGAACCAGCTGGTGACACAATAGAGCCCCCTCTGATCGCTCACCAACCCGGCGAGCCCGACATCTGGGATGAGTTGCAAGTCCGTCGGGCCCGAGAAAAGTTGAGGAAATCCGAGTCTAGTTACGACCCTGAGATGGACATCGTGCTCTTGAACTTTAAGATTCGCTATATACAGCATCTCCAAGATTATAACAATTTAGAAGTGGATGGGGAGGAGGTGATCGAGAGCATTATGCGACTAGTGAGAACACTCGACACTCGCGGCCGATACTCCGACGCCGAGGCAATTCTGAAGAAGATGATATCCAATATTGAAACCGACGAAAATGCTTATTTCGCCGAGTTTTCTGAAGATGCAGTACGCAACATGCTGGAGAACTGTGCTTGGGATAGATATCGAGAAGCCAGGAAGATGCTTGCAGGGTCTGTACCGCCGCTCGTGCGAACGAAATCTTTCTTCGCCTCCACTTCTCGGCATCTTGCAAGAGCTGCAGCTCCAGCCAGCTCGACTTTAGGCAATGAGCTGGGACACCAGGCTGAGGCCAAGGACAAAGCCAAGGCTGCTCCTGAAGGTGTTGGTGGTGATGATGGTGCACCGGTTCTAGAAATTGAACTCCGCGAGGATGAGGCCGAGGGTCGCTTTAAGTCTCTCTCCCCGTATCACCAGACCGATACCATCGAGAATACTCACCGCGGCGTTCGCCTCCGCTGTCGTAGCCAAGATGTCGTTCATGGGTACCTTGCGGACGGCCAGGACTTGGCGTCGCTGCTTGTATACGAGTTTGATTTCATGTCACACGAGTCAGGCCGGATCAAGGGCGTCAACATTCGGTTCGTCTATCATGGCCGCAACGGGGGCCCGGAGGTCCTAAAGATAGCGCCTGGAGGTCCGATGGCGCTGGCACCAGCCAGGTCGATTGCCATGAATCGCGATACAAGCGTCGCGGCGGAAATCGTGCCGTCAATTTACGTCGTCGATGAGCATTACGGTAAACCAAACGCGGCCTCGTGGAAACTGCTGGAGGACCCGATATTCCACTCGGGCGTGCCAAAGAACATCCAGGTTGCTGTTCTTCTCAGACGAGCGGACATGGACGAGTTCACAGGCAGCTTGAGGATTACGGCTACGGCTGTCCCGAATAGCGCCTTCAGACCTGCCTTGGGACGTCTCCCGGGGTCACCAAGGAACACGAGCAATGATGACATTCTCTACCACCCCTCAATGGCAGCCACCAACAACCTGCGCATGTACGATGCTCAAAATTTGGGCGCGGTTAATGTTCAGGAGCTCTTCAGTACGCGCAATCAAAGATCGCAGAAATAATGTAGATTTTGTTTGGTCGGGTTATTCCCTTCGTATCGCAAACACTCCCATGCAGCGCTCATACCCATGGAGGTAGTCTGATCCAAAAGGAGGTCTAGATTCTTCGGGACCACATTCGGCAAGGCCACATCGGCAAGACCACACGCAGCGCAGCCGAAAGGGACGTTAAAGCCCTTCAACGCCCGACTATTCATTTGGCCATTCATCTTGACAGGTTCTCACTGCCGGGATTGTCGCCATCGCCGGTGCTAGTGCCATTATTATAAACCTGTCACTTTTCAGCCCCGGCACCAAGTGTCTCCCAACTGAGCCTGCCACGGATATCGCGGCACGGGTGGACGTGGCATCGCTCAATGAAGCCGGGAGAGAGCCGGATATAATTTACGCATTGCGCGGATGGGCGGTGAAAACGTGCAAAGATAGCCCACGCCCTAATTGAGAGTGCCGCAGAGGGGATCACACCAGCCCAATTCCCGATGTAGAAGCCTTGAGGTTGATGGAGAAACGCATGAGGAGGTCGTGGAGGGCGGGGTGCATCCACGTCCCGGGACTATCCCCGTTGGTCTTAGCCAGCCTGGACAAGGTCCTACAGTAGCCTAGACCAAGTCCCGAAAATCATCTGCTTCTGAGCCGGAACACCTTCAACAGTCAATCAACCAAGTAAACAATCTAGCCCTGGTCTATCCAGGATCAAGGGAGCATGACCACTACCGGTACCCCAGGACGCACGCATCTCGGCATGTGGAGAATCGTGATCTCGACAACTCCGGGGAATCTGGGGAAATGAGGAGTACGCAACTCCACATCCCGCAGGGGCATCTCTACACTCTAGGTGGTCCCAGATCGATCTCGGGTTGTGGTCCACCAGATCCAAGCGAGACGCACGTTCCGCCAAACAAAGCCCATCCCATGTTTTCCCCAGATACCCAGCTTTTATAATAACCCGCGTCGTTCGCTTCTTTGCTATCATTCTCCAGTCCCCCACTCCTCACCTTTCCACCGCGTCTGGTGTCCCGCTGTCCATCATCATGTCCTCCGCGCCATCCAAGTCCGAAGGCCCTCCCGCCGCCGAGGCCACCGGCGTCAACACGCTCGGCCACGTTCGACTTCGCCACGAGGTGACCAACGAAATCATACTCATCCCCACGCCGTCCGAAGATCCCAAGGACCCTCTCAACTGGCGAGTCCCCTCCCGAGTTGTCGATATCGATGGCACACAATCTAACGCGTTCGCTACAGGCCCAGAGCTTTCAAGCTCTACACTGCCGTCGCAGTATGCTTCGCCATGATCCTGTGCAACTTCTTGGCCGCCGGTCCGACTCTCGCCATCTTACAAACAGCTCAAGACTTCTTCCCCAACTGGCAAGAGACCGGAATGGCTGGCCCCATTGCCAAAACGGCCTACTTCTTCAACTGCACCGCCCTGTTCCAAGGTCTCGGTAATCTCGTCTGGATGCCGCTCACCAACAAGTACGGTCGCCGCCCGGTATACGTCGTGTCCTTTACCTTGTACCTCATCACTGCCATTTGGTGCTGTGTGGCCAAGGAGTACGCCAACTTTCTCGTTGCCCGAATCGTCATGGGTTTTGCGGCAGGAGCTGCAGAGTGCCTCGCGCCCATTACCATTGCCGATGTCTTTTTCCTCCACGAGCGCGGTACAATCACAGCGTGAGTTTCAAATCAATCTCATCATCCGAGGCTCTCACTAATCGTGCTCAGCATGTACAACGCCTCTCTGAATCTCGGAGTCGCCCTCGGTGCCATTGTCGACGGCTTCATCGTCAGATATAACCCGTGGCGGTACATCTACTACGTCGCCATTGCCCTCATCGGCACCGTGACGTTGATTGTCTACTTCACCTTCCCCGAAACCGCCTACAACCGCAGCCCCGACGCCCATGGCATCACCACCACGCTGCACGCCGAGTCCGGGGCTTACCACCGCAAGACGGCCGATGAGGAGAGCAACGCCGAACATGTCGAGGTTACGCCCCGTCGCGAGGCAAAGGTCAGTGATTTCCTGGTGCAGGGCCTGAAGCTCAACCACGGAACATTCACCGAGGAGTCTCTTCTGAACATGACTATCCGCCCTGTTCTCTTGCTTGCCTTGCCTCCCGTGTTCTGGGCCACCATGGTCATGTCAGTGACCATCGGCTTCATCACGGCCATTACATCGAATGTGGCTCCCGCATTCTCCACCGCGTACGGCTTCGAGGCGTGGCAGTCTGGCCTCTGCTTCTTCGCTGGAGTGATTGGTGCTCTTCTGGGCATCTTTTTCGGCGGAAACCTGTCGGATTGGGTCGCTGACTACTTTACCCGTCGCAATGGTGGTATTCGTGAGCCGGAAATGCGTCTGCCCGCCATCATGATCAGTCTGATCACCGGTCCCTTGTCACTGGTTCTCTATGGAGTTGGCATTGAAAAGGGCATGCATTGGATAGTGCCTACTCTCGGCATCGGTCTAAGTACGGAACCTTTCTTCAGATGCTCATCGTCATATAACTAACATGGATTTAGTCAACTTCACCATCACGCAGGCCACAAACGTGTCACTGGTCTACACCATCGATAGCTACCGACCCATTGCAGGCGAGATTGTCGTGACTCAGTTGGCCTTCAAGTCAGCCTTTGGTTTCTTGCTTGGATTCTACACAAACCCCTGGGTCGACAAGAGTGGATATGCTGTTGCATACGGTGAGATGGCTGCCATCTGTGGAGGTGTCCTCATCTTTTGGATCCCGCTATTCCTCTGGGGCAAGAAGATCCGCCAACAGACGATTAGCTGGAGAATCATGAAGCACGCGCGCTGGGACGTTGACAGAGAAGTCGGAGAGTAAGGGACAGCATGGTTTGACACCCGAGCAGGGAAGCTTTGCTGTATTATTGGTGTTTACTTTGTAAACTTCGCTTGTGCATCTAATCTATCTCTATGGCTAGTAGCCCGCATGTAAATGATCTATCAATTTGGTACAGCTTTCCGTGAAGTCATGTATTCTTCCGTTGCACCCTGGCACACATGATGATCTGCTATTAGTTCCCTCGCCTCAATGTCCAACCAGCCCGGCCTCGAGTCTCCAATGCCGAAGCTCAGCCAAATCTCATCGTCGAGGTACCCGTGACTACGGTCGCGGGTATACTGCATGTCTTTTTTGTGGACGTAGACCATGCTCCCGGTCCAGATGTACTTGTTGCCCTCGCCGTAATAAGCCAAACTTTTGCTCACACTCATCATTTTATAGGGCGCAACGGCCTCGTATACGGCGATGTGGCGGTCGTACCACGTAAAGGGGTTGCCGGGGCGATCATAACGGCGCTGTACCATTCCAACCATGACTGTGTTGTTTGCGCTCGGGTTGCACTCGCCGCGATTGCACAGCGTGACGCTCAGCATGGGCGTCGATTGATGAACGTGGTTATCAGAGAGCATGACATCATGCATGCACGTCTTTAGCTTGCTGTGCCAGGTATCTTCAGTCTTGACGTCATGAGGAAAAGGCGCTTCGACGGCGGACTCTTGCTCGGCGCCCACATCTTCGACGGGCTCTTCCTCCGAGATCCAGCGGAATAGTTGACCTGGCTCCACCATGAACAGCAGCTCGTCGGCGTCTTTGGCGAGCGGCGATTGCGTCAGGGCCCAGTTCTTCTCGCGCTGGTAGCGAGAGTGGGACTCTTCGCCCTCGGGAGGTTGGCGACGCAATCCCACAGGTTCATTGAACTCAATGGGCGGCATCGCCTTGGCCTCACTACCCAACGCATGCTCCAGCTCGGGCACGGCGGCGCGAGCGTCGATGAGGAACATACCCTGGCACAGATTCGGGTCGTCGACCTGGTACGTGAAGATGAGCAGCGGCGCGCCGGCCCGCGTCCAGAATAGCTTCATGTCCTCCGGGCCAATGTACTTGTCCATGTCGGGCTGGTGCTTGCAGTGGTGCTCCGGGCCGTTGAAGTCTTGGACGAGCAGTCTGGACCACGCATCGGCCGTGAGCTCGGGCATGCCGTGGCGGTTGTAGGTGAGGTCGGCGAAGAAGGCGACCTGGCGGGCGAGGCGGTAGTTTTTGTCGTTGATCTTCTTGTCGACGTGGAACGCGCGCGCAATGACGAGGAATTCGTGACGACTTCCCTCGGGCAGTTGCAGCAGCGTCGGGTTCATGATCTCGTAGCCCGTCTTCTTGGCGTCGATGGCGTTGAAGAAGCCCATCTTGTTGCGCATGCTGGCGAGGATGCGGAAGTCGTGGGCTTTGCTCCGCATGACGCCGTGAACGTTTGATCTCTCGGACTCGATGAACGTTGGCCGCCACATAATGGGATTGAAGCTGTCGTGCGTGTCGACTGTGAAGGCGGCGAACATCATCAACACACACATCGCCATCACCACCGCCATGACGACGCGCTGCGGGCGAAGGAGGCGCATCATGTCGACGGGAGCAGGTCACATTGAGGCTTCTAGTGATGATGTGAACAACAAGACGTTAATTGAGGAGCTGCAGAGATTTCCCTTCTAATTAATTGCTTTGCTTCTACAGCTCCGTTTTAAGATTTTACAACAATCAGGCTTTGCCCAGCCATTTAGTGCCTGTGCCGACCCATCCATCTCGCGGCACTTGTTAGCCGAATCCCAGTACATACAACTCCACTCCCAGGGATGATGATGAGTGACGTAGCTTGTTACGGGGCTGTGCTGGCTAGCAAATAAGATAGCACATACGATTCAGCGAATGATATTGACCAAGGAATCCATAGCGCATTCTTACCTTTCCGTCCGACCCGTAGTCGTGCGGGTCGTGCGGCACCTTGATCATGACGCCATCGCGACTGGCCGCCTCCACACACGTGTAAATCCCCAATCAGTACTAATCTGCCGCTATTCCGGTTGTTAGATTATATTTCTGGAAAGGATTTGGTTCTCTGGCCATTGGGGTTTCAGATCAGAAATTACTGATGTGGCTGGGAGGAATTGCTCCTGTAGCAGGTCTTTACTCTCCTGGCATTGATAAGTGTCTTCTAGTGTCACGGCCCAGGCTGGCCAACGGACTGGCTTGGCAGATTTAGCGGTCTGATACGGCAGAACCCGATATGAGACCCCCCCTTTCTCTTCCTGCTCAATCCTGTCAATCAATCCCTGCGACTCAACTCGGCAGTGAGCTCCTCAAACCCTACTCCATACCCTGAGAGACGATGTGTAGATTCCGACTGATCCCGCCAACAATACGCCTACCATCTACGTGAGGCCATCGACAACTTCTGTCTCCAAGTGAATCACAGTGGCTGAGCCAGAGACCCTGATGTCCAGGAGCCGGCCCTGTCTCGGCGGACCACTTCCCTCGCCAAGGCCAATCTTATTACAATTTTATACTTTGTCAAGATTAAAACTCACATCGTAATAAACATCCATTCAAATGACTCTTCTTATCTCTAGACAATACTAAGTTCAAAGAGCCTAGCACACAAGGTCGAGGGCAGTTCAACATTCAGGCTTCCAACCGACGAATCCCATTCTGCCTTGGCCATAAAACCGGAGGGATAAATGAGCTGTGGAACGACATTTCCCTTGCCCCAAAAGGGTCGGATAGGGAGCTTATTGCTCACTTCACCCCCACGCCGCCAAACAGCAACATAGCATTTTGCTACTCCTAGCCCTTCGCCAGCCGGGATAGCAAGGCCCAACGCAAGCCAGTTGTCATGCCAAGCCGGGAGACCCAAGGGCCAAAATGGAAAACTGTTTGTAATGTCTCCTCGAATATGCTTGTACACATCCATGCCGTCGCTGATGAGCTTTAGTTGTTCGGTGCTCATGAGGTCTAGCCGGCCGCTCAGGTGAATGCGGCCAAGAAGACTATTGACAACCGTCAGGGCATTGCGTTCGTCATCCCAGTCAGGTTGTGGGTATGCCCATGATGCACTCTGCTCCGGCGTGACGGCAGTCGGGACTGCCGCTGAAATAGCTGCGTACTTGTCCGGGTGCTGCTGGTCACTGGTGGACTGCAATTGATGCACCGCCAGCATTGCATAGTCCATTCGCTGTGCACCGCTTGAGCAGTTCTCAATGACCAGGTCTGGGTAGCGGTCAAGAAGACTTCCGACCCATTCGAGGTACGCACGATTGTGTCCAAGTTGGCCGGTGCCAGCACTCGAGTTGACGTCTGTGCCTTGGGTGATTTCGACGTTGTAATCGAACTTGAAGTATTGTGCGCCGTATTCGTTGACGAGTCTGTCCATCACACCATCCATTCTTTCGATGACTGCAGGGTGGCGATAGTCAAGATGATAGCGGTTCTTTTCCAAAATCCGATGGCCATCTCTTTGGAAGAAGGCGTCATCTGGTAATATCTTGGCCACCTCGCTCTCGACACCAATCACTTCTGGCTCAACCCATAAGCCTGGCTTGAGTCCCTTTTCCCGTATCTTGTCCAACAAGTTGGCAAACCCCATAGGGAACCTTCTTTTGGACGGCTCCCAGGCGCCGACACCATTCCACCAGTCCGTTTCATCCGCGTACCACCCAGCATCGATAACAAAGTACTCGGCCCCGCATTTGGCGACGGGCTCAAGAAGCGCCAGGATCTTTTCCTCGTTTGGGTCGCCCATGAGACAGTTCATGTAGTCGTTGAAAATAATGGGTAGGTTTTGGTGATCTTGATACTTCCTGCGAATACACCGTCGATAGGAGGTGAAAGCCGCAACAGCCTGTTCCCAATTGTCGTACACATGACAAACAGCGACTGGAACGCTGTGGAAGCTGGCTTCCGGCCCCAAAGTTTGTCGCCATTCATGATCGATACCAGTGGGCCCTGAAGCCGCAAGAAAGAGATTATCCTCATAGTCGCCGATATCCCATCTCCAAGAGCCATTGTTTTCCACCTGCCAAAGCCATGTCTCCTTGTTGTCATTGCGCTTTAGCATCCCCATGGGCAAGTGGCCTTGGGTTGAAAATGTGCCATGGTTGGATACCGTGAAAGCCGCAAGAGAGGTGCGATGCTTTTCCGGCCAGCCCAAAACGCCAAAGTCGTCAATGCCAACATCCGGAAGCGTCTGCTCTTTCCACTGCGCCTCGGCAAACCAGGTGTTTTTTGCACTGGAGATTGTATAGTCGGACCACCACTGCTTGGACCTAGTGAGGAACCCAACACACAGAGACGACAGCTGGGTAACGACGATGTCGGCTGATCCATCATTGCGGATTGTAGCGCTTGATCGTAAAACCGGGCAGCCGTCGAAGAGCGTCAAATGGCTTGTGACGGTGACGTTTGTCTCTGGGTCAATCATCTCCACGTTCAACGTCTTGGATTTGGTCTCCGGGTCATAGTGCGCCTGAGAAGACGTGTAGCGTAGTCGTGATCCAATATAGCTCCCAACGAGGCTCTTAGATGACTTCGTTACCAGATTGCCCTCTCCACTCAGACGAACTTCGCATAGAGGCAACGTGGATTTGTCAAAGTACTGCGACACGGACTCTTCTGGGGTGGCTTGCACTGGGATAATGTCCTTGAGGACAGCATGACCATCATCTAGTCGAATAATGACTTTGATGGTGTCATTGTTGAAAGTGATCCTGGTAGGATTCTTCATCCTGAATAGTGAATAATGTAAATGATGTCTGTGCTTGATTTATTCCTACTGAACCTGATTCCCGTCATGTTATATACTCCCATTCCCCTACCGACGCAATCTATCCCCACCTTTTGAGAGACGCGATGAGTGGAGTGCGGCTTTGGGCCATCATGATTGGTGGCTTACCGTCATCAACAAGTCAACCATCATGCGGGGCTCAAATCCCTCACCGCGCTTCTCTTGATTCATCCGTCAAATGGGAGTTGTGTCTGCCTGCCTCAATTAGTAAAGCTGATTCAAACAATCTGGTTCATTCTTGGTCACTTTCTCAATCGGAATGAGGCCCGCAAAAGCGTGCTATCTCTGTCGGTATGTTACATGCTTCATCTCGGGATTAATTAACAGGAGTATAGGGTAGCCAAAAGAGCATGCCGTGCAGCTCCGGGAAAGGTTGCTTGCATTCGTTGCTCTAACCTTCAAATGCCATGTAGTTTCTTAGACCACAGGGATGTTTATGTCCATTCGAATCCGTCTTCGGCAAGTCAGCCTTTAATAATTCAGCCACAGCAGCCTGGTGGAACAACGGGGAGCGCATCTCCCGGTCAGCCAAGCCAAATTACTCTTGGCGCCTCATTCTGTAAAGAAGCTTCTCTCGAATATTTCAGAGTAATTCATGACAAGCACCATTCGATATTCCACCAGCCTTCATTTGAAGAAAATTTGCAAAATGATGCCGTACCGGAAGTTATTTTGAATGCAGTGGTTGCTTTAGGAGCCAGGTTTCAACCCCGCAAATATCCCACCCCATGTCAATTTCTGACATAACCGAGGTTTTCCAAAAATCTTTCAGTTCAACCTGGGGACACCAGACATCAAGGCGATATTTATGCAGACAAAGCTCACACACAGCTTGACTTGAGGATAGTGTCTTTGGAAACAATCCAAGCATGCATTCTTCTGGGGACACTATGTTTTGTCGAGGGCAGGACCGATTCTGAAGCAGTCTACTATGCAGCAGCTATTCGGCTTGCTCTTTTGATGGATCTGCCACGGAGACCAGCCGCCAACGAGATTGAGCGGCAAGTCAATTTGAGAGGTGATTCGTGTTTTATGTCCCAGGTCCTGAGAACTAAACTGACATGGGTAACCGTAGTCTGGTGGTCGCTATATATGATTGATATCTGGAGCTCAACCGGGCTTCGATTGAGTCGAGAGCTGACCTTTCCAAATGACATTGATCTCCCCGCGGAAGAAGGGGCCTTTCTATGCCTCACCCACAGCTCGGAACCTGTTTCCGCACCATCTGGGATATGGGCTGAGATGGCAACGCTCGCGTGCTTGTGGGCCAAGATACAGGATCTGAATATGGCTTCTGTCAACGACGGGCTGCATTCTCACAAGCTGCGCGAAGCTGTCGATGATCTATCATCACAACTCAAGCAGTGGAAATCAAGCATTCCGGACTTTCTCGTGGAAAGCCTGAGCAATCTGGATCATTATGCCTCCCTGGGGCTAGGTTCTGCGTTTGCAGCCCTTCATCTCGGCTATCATTACTACAGTCAAGTCCTGTTCTACCAATTCCTCGCTGGAAACGACCAGAGTTCATCCGTTCCTGCCGAAGAGTATGCGAAGCGATGCAAAGAACACGCCAAAGGCTTCTGCGACCTGCTCTACCTGAGCGAGGATACCCGGGACAGCGAATGCATTTACGTCATGGTTGGTCATATGCTCACCATTACATCTACCGTCTACCTCCACATGCTACTGTTCAGCTCTACCGATGACGAAATACCATATGCCCGACGCAGGCTCGAGAAGAATTTTGAGACTTTGACTAAGCTGCAGCGCTACTGGGTCATGTTGGATAAGACACTCAACCGACTGCAGGTATTTCACAACGCTTGTACACAGTCTATTGAACAAACATTCCGTATGGATCGGTGGATGTTGAAGTTTATTCTCGAATATGGTAGGTCTATGCCTGAGAGGTTTGCACAGCCGATGGTTATTCAAGGCGATACTCCGACGTGGGAAGTTGAGGAAACGCAAATCGACAATCTTCAGGATTGGGGGTTTCAGGTGTTTAATCAGGCCATTGGCAAATGATATCCAGCACTGTCTCTGGTGATCACCCAGAAATGGGTCATACATGCATAGAGGTCGGACCTATGCAACGAAGGTGGAACATCCTGAAAGGGAGGAAAGAAGTTTAGTAAGGATGTATATCGAGTAAATACAATTTGCGGGTGGAAATGAGGACACAGAGCCCCGATCAATTACACCAAATATACATGTTGACCAACTCGGTTGATCAACCATACACGTACATCAACTACACCAATGCGACTGATTACATGCTTCTGGATTTAGATACGAATCGGTTGGATCAGCTGTCAGCCGCCGTGAGGGCCATGGAGCTATTTCAGTTCACATTTCAGCCTCACTGCCGTAATGGCTGCGGTCCCTGGGATGTCGATGATCAAGAAACACCTGTCTTCGCGACCAGGACACTCGGCGAATTACGTTGTATCAATCAGTATCTCGGTGCGTTCCTCGCGGCGAAGTGTATTCATCATGTGGAAATATCTCTACACGATTTCTGGGTTAGCGCTGGTATGTCCATTTTGGTAGCGCCCACCTCTCTGGGGGCTGCCTTCTCATGGCCTCTGGGTTCTCAACTTGCCGATGTTTCACTTCAAACGGTGTGCCTGGCTGGTGAGGAGCTCGGGGGTTTAGCAAGGTCCTTGCTTCCAGAATCTGAGATAGATCTTTGCGAAATTCGACTGCTTGCGGGCACGTGGAGAGATGCCATTGACACGCTCAGGCAGGGGCTGCGAAGTCCACGTCATGTTCGTATTCGGCTTCCTCTTGGCGGCGATGAGGTTGACATGGTTGGAGAGGATCAATTTCGGTTAGTATTTCACCGCGGCGAATCGTCAGGAGATTCCCGAGTAGAGCGGTTTGTTAAGGGCGAGGATATTGAAAACTCCTTGCAATTCTGACGGTCATGTCGTGGCCAGCTCGTGAATAATTTCGAAATGTACATGTTAGTGTTCCATAGTCTCGCAGTATCATCTGGATGAGAAAGTTTAGTGGTATTGATATAGTAATGGTCAATTCGCATAACTAGCCTCCCTACACCTATAGTCGCTACTACCTTATCTGAGCTATATGTCTAGACCTAGTGAGCTGTGCTGATGCCTATTCCTTTCACGAAATTATGGCGGTGCCAGAAGCTCCTGTATCGTTTTCCATAGACATATACAACCAAAGTTGTTGCCACTAGAAAGAAGCTGATGCCACCAAATGTGTAGAACGGAATTGCTGGTCCAGCACTCTCCACCCAGTTGTTTACAAAATAGCTGTAACCGTAGAATAAGAAGTTCTTGAACATGATGTTCGCAATGAAAATCTCGTTGCTAGTGCCAGGGAAAGCGTCGATCGCATATGCAGAACAAGGACCACCAATAAATGCGATGCCAACAAGGGATAAACCCCACATGAAGTCAATTGCGTAAAGATTTCCTTGAGATTTAGTCAGGTGTCCGAATCCAAATAACCCTACACCACAGAGCAAGCCGATTGCGCTAAGCGGAAGTCGAAATTCGGGCTCGTAGATGCCGTTGTTTCGCTTCGCCAGGCGTAATATCAGAGGATCCATCATGATGCCAACGAGGATGGAACCCAAGGCTCCACCAATGAATGGACCCAGGGATAGATTGCCAATGCCGGCGGGGGAAAGGAGATAAGGAGGAGGTCCGAAGAGTTGAGCTGTGACATATGCGATGGCAACATAAAAGGAAGAAACCGCTCCTGTAATTATGATGGTCCACAAAGCGCCTAGATTTGCGCAAACGAGGAAGGGCGCAAAGCAGAGACGAAGAAGACTTTCATTGTTGTATGTCCCTGTGAATATCGCCAGCCTCTGCCAGAAAGTCTTCTTCTTTGGAACTTGGTTGGTTGCTTCTGTATTCTCAATTTGGATAGCTTCTGCAGCTCGTTCGTCTTGTTCTTTCTCATGGTCGAGCGTACCATCGAGAGGGCTGGCGAATTCGGTATTGGTGAGCCCATGATCCCTGTGGTAGCAAGTCTCTGGTACAAAAAGAAAGACTAAAATTATCAAAAGACCTAGGCAACCATTCAAGATGTGAAAAAGATAATGCCAGTCGTAGGCGGCTACTATCTGGCCTGCAATAACAGAGCTGAGGTTGGAAACGGCTGTTAAAGTGAAGGACATGACCGTGATCCAAAGGCCGCGCTCGTGAACGAAAAACAGATCCGCGACTATAGTAAACGGCAAGGATTCCCAGCATGCTAAAGACAGTCCCTGGACAATGCGGCCGGCAAGCAAGGTGTTGTATGTCTGACTGCAAGAGCCAATAATTGTGCCGACAAGACATGCCAGCGAGGAGAATAAAAAGACGGCTCGTTTGCCATATTTTGTTGATAAGGCAGACACAATAGGCCCTGTGGCTCCGGCAACAAGAATTTGATAGCCAGTAAGCAACGCCAAGTCTGCGAAAGAACGTTGGAGCTCAATGGTAAGAACATAATAACTCGCATTTAGCAGCGGGCCCGTACAGCAGGCACACAGGCAGGCACCATAGACAATGATTGAGACAATCAAAACCTTTTGGTAATATGGCCAGTTCAGAGGGTCGTTCGGATTGTCTGTAGGTTGCGGCGTGAGGATGATCTCAGCATGCTTCCCAGATCCTCGTTTGAGATTGTTTGTGCCGTTGGTGGCCAGCGGAGATTCATCCGCGAGAATGACAGTGCCTGGAACTGGCCCGGCCGAGGATGGTTCGAGGACTCCCAGACCCATGTTTAAAGCAGGGTGAAAGATGCAATATGAGAAAAAGTAAGTCGAGTAGAGTGAATCGAGCTGATGGCGCTTAGATGAAGGGATTATTCGATGAATCCATGTCCTGACTCTGGATATGAAGCATTCTCGTTCAGAGAGCCATGTGCTAGCAATAAATATATTGACGTCCCCAGTTATGTTCATGTTAGGCTAGCTTCACCCACATATTCGCGGGGATCTCAGGTCTCGGCACATGTTCAGCCTCCCATTCCCCACATGTTCCGGCATCGCGAACGTGAGAGCTCAGCCTTAAGAGTATAAGAGGAAATACATGTGGGGCTGGAAAGAGCAACCACATGGTGCAATCCAAGGTGGGGGAACCATTGTAACTTATTTCTGGCCGTCAACTCTCCCACAATTTACTGGCTAAATACTATCTGTCTGATGTTCGAGTGGAGGTGATATGTGGAGGGCTATACCGGCCTAAGTCATCTGGCTCTGTAAGCTGGTACGTTGAAGAATATCCTATACAGCCAGTCTAGATGGTATATCGGCCATCACCGTATCGTCCCGTGCTTAGATTTCCTTTCCATATTCCCAATTCTGCTGCGCTCCCATACCTGTCACATATCCCTGGTGAATCATGTTTACACGCCTACTACCAGAGCTCATGGCTCAATTGGCGCAGCACCAGACGCTTGTGAAGCTGGCCTTTGCTGTGGCCACGTTGGTCTTGCTTCTGTTGAGCGTCTATTTCTTTCTCGTTCCGAATATGCTCAGGGTACTATGCATACATCGAGACTCTATCCATTCGAGAAACGGACACATGCTGACGTTTGTGTTTAGGATTCCCGCCGACGTCACCTTCCACCAGGCCCGTATGGATTACCATTCGTTGGTAATTTGTTTGACCTAGCAGACTCGGATGAAGTGCAGCACAAGGTCCGTAAATGGCATCAGGAGTTCGGAGACCTCTTCTACACTAAGATCGGCGGGAGCGATTACGTCTGGCTGTCGTCTCCCAAAGTCGTAAAAGATCTCATGGATAAGAAGTCAAACATCTATTCCTCACGACCCCCTCTGCCGCTGGCCCAAGATGTGGCCAGCGCAGGCCGCCGTCAGCTATTCATGCCTTACGGACCAAAGTGGCGCCAGCTCCGCAAGCATAGCCATACACTACTCAACATCTCTTCCTCAATCAAGTACCAACCCGTCCAAGACCTTGAATCCAAACAAGTCTTACGAGATCTTTTAGATCAGCCAGAAATGTTTTACACCATCAATCGACGGTACTCTTCTTCTGTTATTATGCTTGTAACTTATGGATATCGGATACCCTCATTTGATGACCCACTGATAAAGAAGATTTACACTGTGCTGGATAACATGACCGAGATGACTGCACCCGGAGCGCATGCAGTCGACAGCTTCCCCTCACTCGCTGTATTGCCTCAATTTCTACTAGGAAATTGGTATGATCACGGAAAGAAGGCATTCGATCATGATAGCAAGGTATATATGGACATGTGGAAGCGCTTGAAACGGGATGTGGATGCTGGAATTGCCAGAGACAGCTTTTGCAAGGATTTCTATTTGAAAGATCCATCAAAGAGTGGCATTGACGATCTCTTGGCTGCTTATACATGTGGTGGCCTCGTGGAAGCAGGCTCAGAGACTACTGCGACGACACTCAATAACTGGATCTTGGCGATGACTCTCTTCCCGAAAACATCTAAGAAAGCGCAGGACGAAATTGACCGCGTCGTCGGTGATGATAGACTTCCGCAATGGTCTGACGAGATAAACTTGCCCTATGTTCGCGCAATGGTCAAGGAGGTGTTGCGTTGGCGCCCCGTCAACAAATTTGGCATGCTTCATGCGACATCCGAGGACGATTGGTACCAGGGACATTTTATACCAAAGGGATCCGTCGCCGTTTTAAACTGGTGGTAAGCTTTTGTGATCCTATTATCCTTCTGGTACACCGGTAGGAGAGGTTGGACTAAGTTGACACATGATGATAGGGCTATCCACCGCGACCCAAAACTGTGGAAAAACCCAGATGAGTTCGATCCCGAACGATACCTAGACAAACCACTTCCAGCTGCGGATTACATCAACTCACCCGATCCTTATAACCGCGACCATTTCACGTATGGGGCGGGACGAAGAGTCTGTCCTGGAGTTCATGTGGCCGAACGGTCTCTTTATATCAACATGGTTCGAGTTCTATGGGGTTTCAACATTTCTAAAGCTGAAGGCCCCAACGGTATTCCGATAGAGCCACCTACAAATATGGTTCCGGGTTTCCTTACAGTTCCTGTTCCATTCCCGTGTAGCATCAAGCCACGATCTACCAAGCACGAGCGTATCATACGCAATGAGTTTGATATAGCGGAGAAGGAGTGGTTGGGGTCTAATTGACCTACTATCCTACCATGGGAATCCAACGAGTGACGGAGATTTGAGAATTGAGAAAGAACGCGACGCTATGAAAAGCCTTATTTCCGAATCCAGCTATTGCCTGCAGTTTATCAAAGTTTCTGTGTATATACTTGCATGACGGGCAAAACAAACGCGCCCATCGTCACCAGATGCGTTAGAAATATGGTCGCACACTTCCAACCAGTTTTAATCCCTGCACTTTCATTTGAACTCCACACGCTGCTCGATCGTCCTGAAAGATATCACCATAGTGCTATTACATTGACGTCATGATACGTGTGACCTGAACAGGTCAATGACGACTAGATGCAATACGATGTTGCGGTGCTTTGATTCCATGGAGGTATATATTATGCCAAGTTGATCCTTAGAAAAGAGAAATGTGACTGAAAAAAACCAAATCACACCTTTATTGACCACCTAGCCAAATTGCACTCAACATCAACAACGTTGCTTCCAGATATGCCGTGATTCTCTCCTTTAAGTTCTAAGAAGGATCCGTCACCTTGAACTAAGCTAGAATACAATCTCGGTCTGAGTGCATCGCAAGGAAGCTCAAATTTGACTAAACACTTGCCGCTGACCACTCCGCTAGACAATAGTCACAACGAAAGGAAATGCGCAAAGCGTTCTTGTACATATGAAATGTGTGATGTGGATGATGCCCAAGGCACAGTTGTCCTACACATACCGACCTCCTCAAATTGCTGGTATACCGCGAATTGGAGATTCCCATAGAAACACCCTAATTTTCTGGCCCCCCTAAGTATCTGTACACTATCGAGCCATCGCGGTCCTAAAGTTTGAAAAGTATTAGTTGAATACTTGGAGACATCATAACTGGGGTAATGCGAGGTCGACATAACTCACAATGAACCTTTCATCCACGGCTACCTTCTCGTAGACCTTCATGGCCGCCTCGCCAATGGTAGGTTCAATGTCAACACTTCTGGCAGCATCAACACCGAGCCCGACGTCTTTCACAAGCATTTGCGATTTGAACCCCAGCTTATAGTTGTTGCTGCTTGGGGCATGGGCCACAACACCGGGTACGGGGCATACGTGATCAGCCATGAAGTTTTGCCCTGAGGAATTTTGGATGATTTGATGAAGCAAGTGCTTATCCAAACCTAGCCGCATGCCTGTGGCCATGGCTTCGCAGTTAGCGAGCAAGATGGTGCACGACAAGTAGTTGTTGCATATCTTGGCTGCGAGACCGTTTCCTAGGGCGCCACAAAAGAAGGTCTTTTTAGCAGCTCCCATGTAACCCGAAATTGTCTGCATGCGTTCTTTCAGAGGATAAATTTCGGCATCATGAACGTCGGGCGGAGTTGTGCCCAGAAGGAAGGATAGACTTCCTTGTTCCGCAGCCGGAACGCCCCCGGATACGGGACTGTCGATGTATGTGCCCATGCCTACATTTTTCAGAACAACCCCTATCTCTTTCGCTGTGGCGACATCAATTGTACTACATTCAAGGTAGAGCCTACTTGCGTCGAGATTTCCATTCTTTGCACCCCGAGCGGCGATGATGCCCGTGGACTCGTCTAGATAGACATCCTTGACATTTTTGCCCGTGGGCACAATGGACACAATTGCGAAGGCATTCTCAGCAACTGACTTGGCCGAATCAACAATCTCAATAGGGCCGAACTTGGAAAACTCCGTTTTGAATCGTTCACAGGACGGCCGATGGACATCGTACACATACATGGTAGATTTCGCGTCCATGTATTTTCTGACATTCATTGCCATTGCGTAGCCCATGGCGCCAAGGCCTGTTTCTAGTTAGAGTCTACCTGTCACAGACGTTGTAGTGCCGATGTGGATGCAGCGTAAGTAACTATGTGGGTGATGTGGATGGATTTGAAGAAATGTGGAGGCTGAGATGTGGATGTGGATGTGGATGTGGAGGATGTGGAGGGGTCCCTCCACATGGTGTGTGGAAGATACTCACCGACGAAACCAATATTGTGCTCCATAATAGCTCAGTGAATGTAGCAACTGTAATTCGAGAAAGAAATGGAGAGGGTGCTTGATTAAATTGGGAAGTGGCAGAGGCGCTTGACTCGTTATATGTCTCACACAATTGTGGCGCCACACAACCTAGAAACCTAGAGTGACCCGAAGTTCGACCACAAAGAACGTGGGTGTAGAGTCCTTTGCAGCTTCCCAAAATAACCATTTACTTCATTTACAATCCCCTTCTTATCCTTGCAGAATGGTCGAACAGCGAGCCCGCTATACGCTCCCAGGGAATGAGGCAGGCGAGGTGCAGGTGCACCTCCTGGACGGGGGCAGCTTCAGCACGGCCACTTTGAGTTTTCTCCATGCCAACGTCGGTCCAGATAAGTTCAGGCTTTATGATTGGTGTTTCTTGATCTTCCATCGGCCTTCAGGGCGTTATGTCCTGTGGGATCTAGGATGCAGCAATGTGGGTTATCTCGTCGCCCCCAAGCCATCCATGCCAACACTGAATCGACCGAAAAGTGCGAAATCTAATCGTTTTTCTCACATTATTAGGATAATTTGATCTATACTCCCTGGGTGCAAGAGGTGATGGTTCCAAGCGCAAGACCAGTCGGCCCGAGGCAAACCTTGACAGTTCAGCTAAACAAACTGGGAATCACTGCCGGCCAAATTAGCTCGGTAATTTTCAGGTTGGATCCCCTAATCCCATCCTGTTTCATAGCACCCGTGGCAGACATCATCACCTTCACGAGTATCACATTGACACTATTCCAATACAGCCACGCACATTGGGACCACTATCGTCCGATCAGTCAAGAGTTCCCAAATGCAAAATCATTCTTCGGGCCAGGAACCAAAGCCTATTGCACTCCAGGCCATTTTGAAAACGGACAACCAACTTCTGCAATAGAATGGGACGGGAGATTCTTTGACATCTCGGGGTTCGCAACCGAGGTTTGGGAAGAACTCGATGGCACATGGATTCCTCTTGGCCCCTTTGACAGAGGGCTTGACTTTTTTGGCGATGGCAGTTTCTGGATAATAGACGCTCCAGGGCACATGCCCGGTAACCTTTGTGCCGCTGCAAAGCTCGAGGGCATAAAGGAATGGGTGCTGCTAGGCAGTGATTGTTGCCATTCTCAGTAAGTACCCTTCCCTCTTCTTCTCCACATTTCCTACTTTCTCGCGATTGAAGACTCATTCTGAATATTATCGAGTCCAGACTAAAACTATTCGCTGATGTTCACTCTAGGGCGCTCCTTAACGGAGAGGCAGAGATGGCCTGTTTCACAAAGGCGAATGGTGTGACTGCCGCATACCTTCACATGGATGTTGCTGCGGCTCGAGACACTATTGAAAGAATCAAGAAGGCACGGTCTGACTACGGGATGCATGTTGCTTTGGCTCATGATGATAGCTGGTTGATCGATCAGAGTGATAAAGTGCTCATGACGCTATTGAGCGAACATAAGAAAGGCGAATGGTTGGAACGAGTCAAACAAAATGTGCGGCCTTGAGCGTGGTCTTACAGATTGCGATTGTATGCATTTTGAAACTTGCATTTTAGAAGCAAGAAAACTTCTGCAATTGCTCACTCGTACATCGGAAAATCGTTGCATTTTTACCCCGATATCTCATATTCCAAGCTAACACACAACATTCATTTTTAATTATAGACAGTTATGTGCCGAGATTTAGACAATATCTTCAGACTAGTTGTGATATATCAAACTCTCTTTACCGATGTCGAATTTGGGACGTCTCGCATGAAGACGATTAACAAGTCACAGTGGCAGAGGGATCCACCATAATGCAGATGAATAGAGTGCCATTGCATCACCTCCTACTAACGTATCATAGCATGATGTGGGGGAACATCAGAAGATATAACCCCCCCACTTCCGTACATGACCCCGCAAGAAACAACTCATACTCAAACAGAAGCTTTCATACTACTTGACTCTTTCTACCGTGAATACTTGAATAATCACATCACAATGGTACTGCACATTGGCGTCATCGGCCCTACCGGATTCGGCGGCTCATATCTCTGCATTGAGCTGCTCAACCGTGGCCATAGGGTGCGAGGCATATCCAGGCGGCCAGAGAGACTCGGCATTCACCAGAGTTACACACCATATGCCATTGACATTGAAGGTGCCTCCATTGAGCAGCTAGTCACAAGCTTTACAGGCCTTGATGTTCTGGTCAATGAATATGGCCCCCACACTTCTGGGGAGCATGCCCTGCAATACAGTCAGTCCTTACCACATACAACACTCTTCCATGAGCTTGTTTACCCCAATGCATTTTCTAACAATTCGTCTACATCTAATCAGAACCGTTCCTTGAATTGACTCGAAAAATTATCATTGCTGCCAAGGAAGCGAAAATCGACTACTTTATCATGGTCGGCGGTTGCGGTTCCCTTCACATTCCTGGCCAGCGGTTCCAAACTTGCAGCGAAAGCAAGCTCTTCTGGCTCTGGTATCGCCGTGGAATTGCAGACAGCCACGCCCATGTCACATATATGGAGGAGAGGCTTGGGTCTATGGGCTCTTCACTGCGCAAGTATCGAAATTCTCGCCAACAAGCGCTCAAGGGGTGCGCAGACGACATATCTCGAAAGCTCATTCAAGACTACGAGCAGGCGGTAATGAACAAGGATGATGCACTCGACTTTGTAACAGCTGGTCGAACAAGCTACATGTTCTTCGACGGCAATACCTCATTCAAGTGGACCTTTGTGTCACCCCCTGCGTTATACCGCTCAGGTATCCGAACCGGCTCGTATGAGACAATCATCGACGAGCTCCCCGTCAAACCACCACGGGAAGGAACAGACCCGAACGTATTAGATGGCAGGCTGTGTGGAATTTCCTCCGCCGATCTAGCGATAGCAATTGCTGACGAGTGTGAGGCTCAGAAGATGGTTTCGGTGCACTGGAGTGCATATGCAGATATGTCTGATGATACTCCCGTGCCATCGTATGTGACACTCTAGATACGCCGTTCTTAGCCATTTAATTACATGCATCTGAAGTATTTTAACAATGCGATTCTGATAATGTGATTATTGCTTACATTGAAAGTGGTTAATAGTTTCAATTACACCGCGTAAAACCATACCTCATTGCCAATCTATCTACGCTGTTGTTCAATATCCACAGGTATCCTTTGTGCTGAGAATGAATCGCGCTGTTTCCCCACAAATTGCGGAGGTGGGGGCTCATCCTACTAATATCCGGTGTGCTCTTCAGTGATGCTCGATACGCAATTTCGCTCTCGTCAATACACACTGAGGATCTAGAACGGTCACATTTCCCAATACATAGAAAATGCCTCGTATCGTGGACAAGTCCGGAAACACTTTCATCCAGCATCCCAACAGCCAGCTATCCCACTACCGCATCGATGACTTTGCTGATCCCTGGAAGCCGCGAGAAACAATTCTGATCCAACATGGATTTGCTCGCACCATTCAGCACTGGTATCACTGGGTGCCCGCCCTTGCACAGAGGTATCGAGTCATCCGACGTGATCTTCGTGGCCACGGGCTTTCCAGTCATCGCAAGACCACATTCGATAACATCGATTACGAATACTCCCTCAACACAATTCTCGATGAGATAATCGACACACTGGACCAACTCGGCATTGATAAAGTTCACTTCCTTGGAGAGTCTACCAGCGGCATGTTGGGCGAAGCGTTGGCGGCAAAGTACCCGCACAGATTGCTCTCCCTGGTAATCTGCTCATCGCCGACGCACTTGCCCGAGTCCGCCTTGCAACTATTCGCCTTTGGTCATACTGACTGGCCCACTGCGTGTCGAACGTTGGGTTCCCGTGGCTGGGCCGAGGCTTTGATGCGTTGCCCGGGCACCGTTGCGTCAGATGATCCCGCCTACCAGGCCTGGTGGCTGGACAAGATTTCCCAGTCAGACTGCGAAGGACTTGCAGGTTACGCGGAGCTTTTGGCAAAGATGGATTCCAGGCCATTCCTCAAGGAGATAAGAGTACCAATGTTGATCTTGGCACCGAGCAGAAGCGCTGTGATGACTGTTGCTATGATGGAAGAGCTGGCGAAAAAGGTGAATGGGGCTAAAATTGAGGTTATTGATGCTCCTGGACACGAGATCTTCGTGTCTGGGGCGGAGCAGTGTCAGAAGGCTGCCATTAGCTTCTGGGAATCACTTGAACAAGAGAAATAGATAATAGCCCCATGCACAAAATGTTGAATCTTGAGTTTTGAGATGAAAACAACCTCATGTAAATTGGTGCCATTCAGTTCCCTGACCCTTTTGTTGCATTTGGGAAGAATATTCCGTGGACTAGGAATAGGGGATCTCGTTTCGCCTGGCATCTAATCCCACCATGTGTTCCTGGGTTAGTGACGAACTGTGGCGAGAAGGCAGTGTTTCTAGCACGAACGAGAAACCTCGGCCATCAACTTTCGTTCTATAGAGATCAAGCCGTTGCCGTCGTACGTCCCCTCCCCCTATTTATCAGGCGCCGCTCATCCATTGCCACTAGCATCTCGATCGGTTTGAAGAGCTATACCTGTAGATATCTTACGCCTATCAGAACGGTTGACGCTACAAATCCGGCGGGATGGCAGCGTGAAACGATGAATTTTCCATTGTTAAGGACCCAGACTTACGGTGCATTGAGGGTTAGCTATAACATCTGGTCTATATCTAGTAGCACAATGATCTAGTTCTTACTGACAGAAACAAAATGTCGCTTCGAGACGGCTGTTATGCAACCAGGCAGCCCTCAGTCGACAATTGACTGTGGATAGGCACTACTCTTAGTCTGCAAATAGAAGTTTTCGGGCACTGCAGTTTGATCTACACACTAGCGAAAGAGAATGCGGAGCCTCCCGGCCCCAAGGGACACCTCTGTTCTTTATGGTACTACCGGTACGGAGGAGCCGGGTCGTCATCGGATAGATATAATCTGCTTTAATTCCATTATCGGCATCAAATCAGACCAACTCTTAAACCACTCCTTTCCATCTAAACGCCACCGTCTAGAGAGGATTGTGACTTTCCGACTTTTCGACTTGCGATTCTGGCAATAGCAGGGTTCCTTGTTCCGGATACCTACATAGTAGTCACTCCCAGCCTCAATAACCTGTTGAGTACTAGCATCGTCTGGGGTTTTACTCTAGCCACAGGAGTCTTTTCAGGCACTAACGAATTCAAATAGATCTAGGCAATATAGAAACATTTGTTGATTTTGCCTTTTCCAAGATCTAGCTTTTCCAGCAGATCTAGCTTTTTCAAGATGCAGCTGTTCCTGCAGCTTATTGAGGTATTGGGAAAGGTAACCAGTTGGACTAGAAACCTTAGTCTGTTTGAGTAACTGTTGACCTTTAAATGGACTGGGTATATAGTATGTATTGTTAATACTATTATTAGTGGTTTTTTTACTGTTAAGCTTCTAGTCCCCCCTCTGGGTATATATATACTAGGGCACTCTGACCTCTTTAAAGAAATATTTCTATTATATATAGAAATAGAACTTTTATTTTTACTATAAATAAATTCTTCTATTTCTATTATATAATAAAATTAGATAGAATTAACTTTAAATTTTTAAAAGTTTATAGAAATTAATATTGTTATATTATTTAAAATTATTAGGACTTTTATTAATAGTTATCTGTAGTTAATTAAAATAGTAAGACTCTTAATTATTAGATTTTATAATTCTACAAGTAAAATCTAATAATCTAAGTTAAGAGATTTTAATATTGAAAAATATAAAATAAAATAAAATAAAACAGCTTAATTAAATTAATAATATTTACAACCTCAATATCATTATTATAACTAATTAATTAACTATATATTTATTATTATAATCCCAATAAGGGATTTCCCTTATTTACAGTCTCCGGAACCACCGCTTCCTTAGTCATCTACCGGACCGGATCTTTCCGTCTGACAATAACCCCCATCACCTGACATTAAGTTAGGCAACTTGATGCCTAATCAAGAAGCCTTAAGGCACTATAACACCGCATAATCAGCACATTTTGGCTTGTTGATTCACAAGCACTTGAGTAAAAGCCAGTCAGAATCCACCTGCCCCAGTGGCTCATACGTTGACCTTCTCCACAACATTAAATCCCCCCAAGCCATGGCGTTCCTTTTCATGAGGCGGTTCGGTGAACCGACCTGCCTAGACGACGATATTACAGAGGCCAGACAAGGAGTCAACGCAATTGCAGACGACGACCCAGATGGTCCTTCCAGAATGAATGAGCTTGGAAGATTACTTGGAGTGAGGTATTCTGTGCGCTGTCTACATGATAAACAAAATACTGCCGACCTCGAAGAAAGCATTCAACTGGCTAGACGAGCAGCCAATGCGACTACAAATCGTCAAGGGCATTCATCTTGTTTGCAGATACTGGCTTATCGGCTTGGAAAAAAACATTCCATGACAAACAGCATGCCAGAGCTCCAAGAAGGCATTCAAATTTGTACTCAAGCTGTCGAAATTGCAGCAGAGGACGACCCTGCCAGGGCTGCATGCCTCAAGACTCTTGGAGATTTAATCAACAGGAGATATGACGCTAGCAGAACTATCGATGATCTAAACGAGTCAATCAAGCTGACCTGGCAGGCAATGAAGGGAATGGAAGCGGCTCAGTATGATGAAGATGCGCGGACGAATGTGCTGGATGTTCTCGCCAACCGACTTGCTGAGAGATATCTGCGACTCCAGGTGATAGAAGACCTCAACGGGGCGATTCTACTTTCCAGAGAAGCCGTTAAGCGTACGAAATTCGACGATATACACAGAGGACGGGTCTTCGATACGCTTGGGCACCTTCTATATCAGAGGTACTTGCGATTGGGAGCGATGGTAGATCTCGATGAAGCCATTTGCCATGCTAGGGAGGCTGTTGGCGACACGTCGTTTGATGATCTGGAGCGGCCAAAGTTCCTGGGAAATCTTTCCTGCGCAATTGGCACGAGTTATTTCAGGACTCGAGACATGAGTGAACTAGACGAGAGTATTCAGATGTCGAGAGAAGCAATCCGCAGGGCGCCGGATGACCATCCGCTCCGGGGATCGTGGCTAGCGAACCTCGGTCATCAACTAGCCATGAAGTATCTTCGGACAAAGGACATGGCGCACCATGTTGAATCCATCCAAATGGCCAGGGATGCAGTTGAGGCTACGGCAGAGAAGCATCCCGATCGTGCATCAAGATTGATCAACCTAAGCCTCAAGCTCTCCGAACATTGGGAGGACGGCTCAATACCACTGCTTGATGAAGCCGTGAAGCTCGCTCGGGAAGCAGTCGATGCATTTCCTCCATGGGACATCAACCGGATAGAAGCCGTTCGCTTTCTCGGGGATCATCTCATGAAAAGGGCGCTGAGGACGGGGAGCACAGCCGACGGAAATGAAGCTATCCGCTGTTTCCAAGCCACGCTCCTCGCCGACGAAGCACCTATATCTTTGCGTATTGGAGCCGGCAAGACAATCATCACGCTTCTCGGATCGGTATCAAACCTGGAAGAGGCCTTCAAGGCCGCTCAACGCGTGGTGCCTCTCGTGCCCAAGTTGATGTCGCAGGCCCTCGAGAGCCACGACAAGCAATACGCGCTGAGCCACCTGGCTGGGCTAGCTTCCGAAGCAGCAGCAGCAGCGTTGCGGGCAGATAAAGGACCTCTCGTCGCACTGGGGTTCCTCGAAACGGCCCGTGGCGTCATTGGAGCATCTCTGGAGATGATGCGGGCGAATCCGCGTGACTTTGTGATTGATAATGACATTCTGGTCGATGCGCTTGTTGATGGCCGGGATAGGATGAACGAGCTCATCCATCGCAACACTCGCCCAATACAAGGCGAGAACCAAAATACGGCAATGCTCTCGCTTTCGGACCAGCGCTTTCAACGAGCGAAGGAGCTAGAGGAGTTAATGGAGCAGATTGGATCGTGGTCCGGGAGTATTCCATCTGACGCCATTTCTAACTCAGACATGCTCGCTGCTGCCGCCTGCGGACCAGTCGTCATCCTCAATCTCAGTAATTTCTGCTGCGATGCTCTGCTTGTCGAGAGACATCAAGTGCGGGTTCTTCCCTTGCCTGGGGTGACGTGGTCGGATATTGAGGAGAAGACAAGGCATGGGAACTTGGGGCGTCCTGAGATACTTGAATGGCTATGGAACACCATTACCGGTCCAGTTCTGGACCTTCTTGGGTTTGTTGGCCCTCCGTCCGGGGATAAATGGCCTCACGTTTGGTGGATACCGACCGGTCTACTAACCCGATTTCCTCTTCACGCGTCTGGGCTTCACAGCAAACGTTCCCACGAAGCAGTCCTCGACAGAGTTATGTCCTCGTACAGTTCCTCTCTCAGGGCCATTATCCACGGTCGCCGCTATTCTCAGCAGCGTGATAAACCACACAAAGCGCTGCTTGTTGCCCTAGAACAAACCCCAGGCCATGCACCACTGCCTTTTGCAGCGCGGGAGATTGCAGAGCTGGATAGTTTGTGCAGGGCAATGTTGCTCAACCCAGTTCAGCCGGGCCGGCGGAAAGAGCATATTAAGGATCACTTAGCAGACTGCACGATATTTCACTTCGCTGGTCATGGCTACACGAACAGTAACGACCCGTTGCAAAGTTACCTGTGTCTGGAGGATTGGCGCGATGACCCGCTCAGGGTAGCTGACCTATTGGATATCAATCTTCGTGAGCGTTTACCATTTCTCGCCTATCTCTCAGCTTGTGGCACAGGCCGGATCCGAGACGAGAAATTCTTCGATGAGAACATCCACTTGATCAATGCGTGTCAGCTGGCTGGATTCCGGCACGTCATTGGAACCCTGTGGGAGGTTGACGACGAGATGTGCGTCGACATGGCGAAGATGACGTACCAGGGAATGAGAGATGGTGGTATGACGGATGAATCAGTGTGCCTGGGTCTTCATATTGCGGCGAGAAAACTCCGAGACAATTGGGTGGATGCGTTTAGAGAGTCGACGGATACTCGGTTGCCGAGAGATGCTATCTTGGTTGAGGAGGGGGGTGGGAAGGGAGATGGGGGACTGCTTGGTTGGGTTCCTTACGTTCATTTTGGAGTTTAAGTGTTGATGCTGGCAATGCATCATAGGTACTCATTCGTGCTAATCTAACTTCTGTCTGCTCCCTCAAGGTGAGCACGTTGCCGGCACAAGGTCAAAAAAACACAGTTTTATCCACAATTCAAGCATTTCCTACCCAATGCTTCCACGATGACCAAATATCAAGCTTTTCAACTTGAAAAAGTTAAAACCTGTATGAATATATAAGTAGTTGGCTCAAGAAGCTGAGTCCTGACTCTTTCCCTCCGTACTCACTCGTGCTTTTCCCAAGGATGGTGTTTTAGTGGCGGGGGATAATGAGAAGGGGGATCAAAGACTGTGTAGTAGGATTCCCTATGTTCATTTAGACGTTCTTGGTCAACATGATTGTTACTTCATTTTAGGTATTCTTGTACTCGTCCTCACCCTTGGTAGCACGTGCATGTGGTACGACTATCGGCCTGGTAGGCGCAGTCGTCATTCAACAGCCGGACGACTCAGGCATCTAGGCTCACTATTCTGGTTACTGTCTCTTATCCGCCTACACGGCCAACTTTCCCATGGTCCTTGTCATCAATGCTGCCAAAAGCCCAGGCAGCACGAACAAAAACGACGGTTAACGTTATGGTAATTAGACTCTTCTTCCTTAGCATCAACTAAAACAGAATGAAGCCAATGATAAACCCCTAGTTATTTATTTCTTACTGTGTTGCTAATTAAACCTCAATTTATTTTGGATTACATGACATACCACGGTCATCATCTCTAAGGCTTGTAAAACCAACCATATCATGTTCCCTATTGATAGTAAAAACCACCAGAGTATCAAGAGGTCAGGGTGCCCTAGTACACATATACCCAGAGAGGGGACTAGAAGCTCAACAGTAAAAAAAAGAAATACCAATAATAGTATCAACAATACAGACTATATATCCAATTTATTTAAAGGTTAACAGTTTACTCAGACAGACTAGGGCTTCTAGTCCAACTGGTTACCTTTTGCAATACCTCAATGAGCTGCAGTAACAGCTGCATCTTGAAAAAGCTAGATCTGCTGGAAAAGCTAGGTACTGGTATTAAAAGAGGCGTACGCTGACGTTCGATGTTGAAAATATGCAAACAGTCAAGATCCTTTCGATGACGCACAGTTGGAATCTTGGTAGAGAAGAGTGTAACTGGATGCCGGTCATCGGCAGCGACCGGAAAGCGATCATGTGGGAGGTAGCCGTCCAGCTCGTGCGAGCGGAGGCCGACCGTGATGAGGAATGAAGTAAGTCTTCGGGCCCAGACACTGGGCAAGTGCTGAGAAGGGCGCGAGCAAGTCAGTCCGGGCGTCAACTAGAAGGGGTTATTCGACCTGCCATGGGCACCGATCAATAGGATCGTACTATTGCACGCGAACAGGCCAGACTCGTAAGTGTCCTGAAGATGAGTTTAGTGTCTTTGGCGGTGAAATCTGCGCGTGTCATGTACTGCTCTACTTCATGCCTGGCCTCGATAATATTCAGGTCCATTAGTTCCTTAATAAATTGATTATCTCAGAATTCCCTCCCTTAACAAGTCAACAATCTGAACATTTAACAAGGCCGGTCCCACAAGCCCATGGTCTCTAGGAGGGTTTACTCCTAATTACTCAGCATTTGCAGCAGAGACAGCTGCACTAAACGTCCAAGTGATGTCCTACTCCGACCGCACGTGGTTACTTGCATAGGGTTGACGCGATTTCTATCTACAGCCTGCTCGTCTACCCCGCGGCTGAGTATTCTGTGCTATCAATCTCCATATCCCCCAGTTCAATAGCCATGCAGATTAACGTAGAGTACGTTATTGCATCATGCTACCATACCTAAGCAAACAGCTATAACTGCACCTCTTAAATCAACTTTAGGAATCGCTTCTCCCACCCCTTCCAACTCCAGATCTCGCCAGACTCTGTCTCAATCATCCACAACCCAACCCTCTGAAATGCGTCCCCGGACTTGCGCAAAACCAATCCCCAAACAATTTCAGGATCTGCGCCTACGGCAAGAGCCAAATATTCGTCCGATGATTCCGAGGGTGAATCTGGTACATCCTCGTCCTCCTCTAGCCAATCTTGACGGTAAATATAGGATTCAATCTTGGCGTCATCAACAATAGAGAGACAGATCTGTCGGTGATTAGAATCGGTCCTATGGGCCACCATCTGTTCTGGTCCCTCAAGCACGTCAAATTCGACTGTCCCGCAATATGGCCTGTCACCGTTATCATCAATATCTTTCCTTCTGACGAAAAGCATTGTTTGGCCGCTGACGATAACGGAAGGCCTGGCTGACTCGCCCCCTGGGTCTATTTCTCCATAGGGATTGTGGCGGCTTCGGGGCTGGATATCCCAGCCGTTAAGGTCAAGGAAGGTCTGAGATGGTTTGACAAAATCCGTGATCCATCCGTCATCCGATGCCCATGACCATGATGGCGCACGATAAGGCTCCACGGCCGTATAGGACGACGGAAGGGCGCTGAAAGCACGGAACCAAAGGAGCCCAGTGGAAAAGTCTTTGCTCCAAAGGCCGGCAAGATATTCGCCACCAAATAGATGATGGAATCTCTTCGCCAGGCCTGAAAACGCGGGCAACTTGTCTTCACTGCGGGTTAGGGCTTTATCATTGGTATGGCCGGTGACCACCTTGTAAAACTGACTTCGTGCGGCCTTTGCATCACCCTTCTCGAGTTTTCCGGAGGCATCGGGCAGGATCATCTTGCTTTCGTAACTTATCAAGGCGGGCAAAAGTTCCTCGAGGTTATCGACTGCCTCAAAACACTCCCAGTAGAGCTGGCGAGCCCCGAAGTAGAGAGATCGGCGGGATAAACAAGATTCCTGGTAGGCCCAGCCACGATAGGCTAACTCCGAACGGGATTCCATGTCATAGAAGCTCTCTTCTTTAACCTCCCTCCCTGTTACTAATACTGAAGTTTGAATGTCGGGGTTCATGAATACCCTGAGCGTCGTGGGAGTTGGTTGCGGCTGGATCGCCGTTTTGAGAAAACCTTGTCTACTTCCTTTAGATGCTGCGGCAAATATGGTCAATGCTGCGTCTTGATAAATCGAGTCCATCTTTGCAGACTCGGCTGCCCACTAAGGTCTTAAGTTAGCTGCCTAGTAAAACACTTGAACCCAGACAGATGAAACCAAGCGATTAGAACTCACATCTTCCTTGCTGTCTTGCACTATACACAAGGCATCAATCCAGAGATATTGCATATTAAGCTGCCGAGTGACGTGAATGGCATCTCGGAAGTTGGCAGGTAAGTCGGCGATTTAGATTAAGGAAAGAAAGGCGGGCCGAGTTTCTTTGGTGAGCCGTTCTGGTATTTCGCCTCCCCAGCAGTGGCTGAGAGCCACATAGCAACCTTCTTTGCTGTCCGTTTCGATAAGTCGGCAATGAGACAAGCCCTCTGATGTCCCGATATCCAGGACTCGCGTCGGAAGCCTCGAACCCCCGACCGGGCAACATATCGTGTGGTTGTCTCTACAATCATCCAGCCAACCTTTAGCGATGCCGAGGTTGACTGGAGACCCCAGATCACGGATCAAGGAGTGCCGACCGATCTGAACTCCATCAAAATAGATTCTTTTACCTGAAGAGCCATCAGTTGTTGTGAGATTCTACGGCGGGTTCTGTCTCTCCTACCTCGAGAAACTGTTATGTTAAGATTTATTGAAGGCAGCTCACCAACCTTGACCCAAAGGGTCTCATAGACCCTAGGTTTGTTCATGCCGCTGCTGGAACTAGGGCTCATTCCGTTAAATATGGCCAGCATTATAGGCGAGGGCTTGTTCATTTCCTTCGCAGTCGCATAGAGCGACTTGCCCATAAATTCCCAATACTCTTCGACCACCAGATGATCATCGATGGAAACTCCTCCTTCTCGAAACTCAGTCTCATGAAACCGAGCCTTCTTTGTACATTCAATCATGAAGTGACAGAAGTCACAACCAAGTTCGGCAGATTGTTCAAGGTCTTCCAACGAAGCGTGATGCTCATAGGGCTTGTTTCCCCAAGGTGAAAATACGCTCGTCTTGGAATATTCTTGTGCCAGCTGGAAAAGGCCACTGATCGTGAGACCGACGCAGAACCTGCACCTTCTGCTGTTGTCCGGGGCTGGTGGCCATGTGGACGGTTTCTGTCCCGCAGACAGCTCACCGTCTGATTCGAAGTCTGAATCGGAAGCAACGCAAGTCGGTTCTTGATCCATTGTGATTCTTGAGCTTGTGCCGGATTCGCGAGGGGAAAAAAGGCTCGAGGCGCCGTGGCCCAGGTGTGCGTGTGAAAGGGGAGACACAAGTTGTTTATCAGGTGCGGGGTTTTTCTTGCCTTTAAACCTGGAAAAGCGTCCCTTCGTCTGACACGTCGCCAAAGTTGGTGTGCCTTGTCAATTGGTGGCGGTGGCTGTGAAGCTGCTCTTCGGTGGCCGGCCTACGAATCGGGGACCAGAAGGCGGGTCACTTGGGGGCCTCAAAACCGGCCAATGGCAATGTTGAGGCGCTGGTAACGCACCATGTTGCTCAAGATATCAATCATATCTGTGCAGGGATAGAGGGCGAATATGTGCTGGTAACTGCGAAGTCTCTGACCAAACACGTCTTCTCATGCGCCGCCTTCCTCATGACATTTCATAACAAAACCCCCCTTGCCGGAAGAGACATCAAGGAAGGAATGACAACAGTCGACCGCAGGTTGAAAGAAGACAAAGAAAAAAAATCCATTACAAATTCTTAGAGAAGCGATACCGGAGAGACTCACAGAATGAATGACTCTTTGGCTGCCGGCTCGATACATTTTGCAAACCACAAACCGGCGGCTCTAGCGGACTTTGCGGTGCTTGGCAGACAAGAGACCCGTGTGGTGTTGCTGAACAATATTCCAGCTGTCCACGGGTTTAGGGATACTTCGAATTACCTCCGATCCCCATTGTCTGTTCCCCGAATGGTGGCGGGGCTACTCTGATGGTATCAAGGAAAGTTTGTCCAGATATGCTCCGTGATGAGCTGGATAGTAACATAAGCTGGGGGGATGATGAAGCGATTTGGCGGCGGCGTTGCCCATGGGGGTTGCGCATGCAACGATTATGACAGATAGTATACACGCTCTAACACCGTTCAATAGTCAACTACAATGGCTTAATCGCTGCTAGAACAAATAATTTTCGTTATCCACTGATATGTCCGAAACTAAGTGGCTGCCCAGTCTAAGATCGGCGTATGATTGGCATTTCCCAACTTCAGGACCGAGGGCGGATTCTTCGTGGCTCATGGTAGACGCGTCAGATATATAATGCTTGCGAGCCTCTCTATCAAAGCTTTGAGAGAAGGCGAGTCCGCGGGTGCGTACTTACTATTACCGTTGCCCTGAGTACTAGACTGGCCGAGAACCTGGGCAGACGAGCAGCCTCGGCACTGACATACATCTTACCTCCGCATAAATCCGCTACTATACCTTCTCATCATCCCCTTCGGCCCATCGGCTCCGAGCTCAGTCGCATCTGTACTCAACTGTCCGAGGAAATAGAATCGGCCGTCAAAATTAATCGTCCGATTGACAGTACTCGGATTGTGGCACAACTTAGACGTTCTCTTGGAGTAGTCTAATATTAGAGGTGAATGGGATCGTCAGATTGTCGAGTGGCTCAGTAGGGTGGATCTGGATGGGATCGGATTGTGAGGTCAAGTTGTAGAATATTTGGGGGGATCAAAGTATAGTATCAGATTGTGGGGTCAAATTATGAGATCAAATTGTGCGTTGTGAGATTAAATTGTAAGATCAAATTGCAAGGTTAACTTGTGCGATCAAATTGTGCGATCAGATTGTGAGAGCATATTGTACAATATTTGGGGAACCTGCACACCTAAAAGTGCAACCTTGCACTGAGTTACTGTCTCATTCTGTGCCGCTTAGACTTGAAAAGTCATCAGCAGAATTGGCAGTGTGGAAATGGCTTCGAACTCAGGAGAGGCATCTTTACAGGTCAGATAATCTTTCTTACAAGTTGTACAGAATGGTCCTTGATAAACTAAGTTCTTGGATTCTGGCAAATATGTATTCGATTCGATCACATCAATCCATAAGCCTCGGTCTGTAGAGTTCCTGTATCTAAAATATTATTCAGGAAGCCACAAACGCAGCCAGTGCTAACCCAAGCTCATCAAGTCCAATAAGTGACCCTATATCAATCATTTCACGTCTTCGACCCGTGTTATCCGATACCACGTCATCAACTATCATGGACGACGGCTGTGTTATATGAGTGTCCCACGATGATGGGCCATATACCTTGGCGCACTGTGTATCATTGTTGCAACTCGGCCAGGGAGGGCGTCCGCCGATGAAGGTGAAGACATCCACGGCCAACTGTATTGCTGCCTCCTTCATCGCGGGAGGCAAATCATCGTTGAAGTTCTGGAACAAGAGAATTGCGTCCACAATGTGGGTGGCCTCGCCTTGAAACATTCCCTTCCACGGATTTCGCTCGTTGATGAAGAAAGCATGGCACTCCGGACTCCAACCTCTTGCGAATGAAACAGTGGCAGCATAGTAGCCGAGGTCGTTGAAAAAATCTAGAAACTTCCTAAATCCCAAGTCGTCGTCAATAGCGCTCGACCGAAAGCCATACATTTCCAGAAGCTCTTCAACGGCGGCGTTGCTTGGAAAAGCCGTCCGGAGGTGGTCTGGAAACGTTTTCGAGATTCCAGCCTTGACGTGTGCCATAAAGATGGCTAAGCTTGAGGCCTAGGACAACAAGATTAGTCAAATAACAAAAAGGAAGTAAATGGACCTTATCAGTCGAGTATTCAGGTCGACATGTTTCAAGATATGGGAAGGACCAGACTTACATCAAACTGGCAGTCTCCCACCATCAACCCTTTTAGCCAGTGTTTGCCACTGATTTTGTTCGACTTCCTATCGGCCACCATAGCATAAGTCATCGGGAACGGAATCAGCTCGCCGTCGACCATCGGCTTGTAGGGCAGAGGTTTCGTGAGCTTCGTAGCGAGCTCGGCCATTGGAAGTGTAAGCAGAGCCTGAATTTGCTCAGATGAAGGAGCAGACTGAAGGCTCAATGCTTCCACCACCTGTTCGTACACCCACTCCTGATGTTCCGCATTGGAAGGTGGGATCAGCAAGGGCGATCCGCCAGTCATGATAGCCCGCGCGAATAGAGGCTGTTGAGATTGGAGATGCAAGCCCGTAGCCACTACATGGATATTAGCTGTCAGGTTGCGCAATAGGGCCTTGGGATTTGGGCTCCAAACCTGCACCAGTGCTTTCGCCCGTCACTGTGATTTCACTTGGGACCCCACCAAATCCCGCAATGTACTTATGTAGCCAAGCAAAGGCTACTCGTTGATCCCTCAGTTGATTGTTGGGCTTGTATCCAGCAGATCGCAGCGCAGCAGATGTCAAATTCCCCAGAAACCCTAGTCGAAAACTGTTCAAGAAGTCAGACGAGAATAAAAAGTACGTTCCCTGCAGATGGGGATGTTGGACGTGGTTTGCACATATGCATTGAAAACGAGGAGTCCGCGACTTTTCTTAGTGTTGGGCCGGATTGCCTGGCTTACTTGATGCTTACGCCTATAATGGGCATTTTCTTCTCGACTGACAACTTGACGAGGCGCGTCATGTCGTACTGAGGCCAGGAATTAGCTCCGCTAACGAAGCCGCCTCCGTGAACCCAGACAACGATGGGTAAAGTATTCTCTGCAGGAAGCTGCCCATCAATCTTTGGGACCCAAATATTGAGGTTCAAAGCGAACAAATCTGAAGAGGTGGTCTCTGGTTCTGGACAGGACTGTTGCATCAACACCATCTCAAGCTGAAAAGCGCCCGGAGGCGACGGAGACACCGGACTGTAATTTTGCTCTTATTTCAGCCTCTGTTGTGTCAAGAACAGCAAACCTTACGGAAGATCTTACCCAAAGCGTGTTGCATCCACTGGGCCGGAATATTGTTCGATCAATTGGGCTTCTGACAGTCTGTCCTTCAATGTGGCGTACGGAATGCCTCGGAAACAAACCACATCGCCATCACGGCCGAGTATATTGCCGAGCGGGTGCTTGAGGTTGTATGTGTCCGCCGTCATTTTAAGATTGAAATCAAGAAATAGGATTGGTGTGTGAAGCTGCTCCTAAGCAAGAGTAATTGTGCGCAATATATATTACTTCAAGCAAAGACCTAGCAATCCACAATAAATTCAGGTCAGACTAAAATAATAATGTACGCATGTGGGGTAGCCATTCCCTCCACATTCTTCACAAAGCCCCCATATAGAAGGTACTCGCGCATATCAATGCATGGCGGGATTTAATACGGCGTCTTCCATTGTGAGCTTGGTCTCTCCATCGTAGATGCGCAAAGCCACCCTGGCCTCTGAGGCCTCGGATAAAATAATCTCACGAATTGTATCAGAACGTGGAATGAATCGAGCTTTGAATGGTTCTGGACGGGTGTTTTCGCTCTCCGTATAAGCGAAGATGTCGAGCTTCGCCTCCTTGCCCTATATAACCAGGATTGTTGTCAGTCAATAAGAGCTTCCGACATGTAGAGTGACATTCAAATTGATGACTCGAGATATTTCAACAGCTTTCTCTGAAATAAAGCAAGAACGGACGTTGTATTGAGCTTACCTGATCATCTAAACCCGGCTTGATGTTGAAGGCCCAAAGCATCCGACCGAGGGAATAAAGCAAGCCCTGCTCAGCAAGAGGCTGGCCACTGCACTGCCTTCGGCCCCAGCCAAAGGGATTGCTTCCTCTAGCGTTCGGATACGGTTTCTCCAACCCGTTCAGAAATCTCTCGGGCCTGAAATTGTCGGGGTCGGGGAAGTCTCTGGGGTTGCGGTGAATAGCCCACATGTTTCCGGTAATGTTAGTACCAGCTGGGAAATGATAACTCCGATACTCAACATCCTTGATGTTTGCATGTGGGATTCCTGCCAACACGGTAACTGTCCTCCAACGGAGAACTTCTTTGACAAGAGCTGTCAGGTATGGCAACCGACCATTGTCAATATCAGCCCATGAGATAGACCTGTTGTGGCCGACAACTTCATCCATCTCCTCCTGTGCCTTTTTCTGGACTTCTGGGAAGCAAGCCATAGCTAAAATACAGCTCAGCATTGTGCTGGATGTGGTGTCAACACCGCCGCCGATCAGGTTGGCCATCAATCCAGCAACTTCGACATCGGTTAGTTGATGCTTCGCCTGAGAATCTAACATGAATTTGTTAAAAGCTTTGTTCTTGTTCATCATGCTTTCTTGTGTAAGCATGTAGAAATACCTTGCCGCAATCGCGGAGCTCATCCGGAGAACTTTTGGGAAGCTGTACAACCAGGAAGGTAATTTCGCTAGGAAAGGAAGCGTCTCGAGGATATAAACACCGGGCACAACTAAGTTGACGGTTTCCATCATCTTCAAAGATTGAACAGCAACGTAGTCATTTTTTCTGTCGATTCTGCGGCCCCATCCAATAATGGAGGTTGTTGAGATGGAATAACGCTCAACAGAGAGCTCAAAGTCGTCTGGGTTCTCCATCAAGTCTTTGATCAGAATCTTGGACTCGTCTGCTTGGAACGATCGGTAGTTGCGAACAGCTTGCGAACCTACAGCCGCGTGCTGTAAAAAGGTCAGTAATCTTGCACATAAGAAAAATGTCGTGAAGTCTCGTACGTACCATAAGTTTGCGGTGTGTTCTCCAACGATCGCCGTATTCCAGGGTTGTCTGATTCGTAGTTGTGCAGTTTATGGCATCGCCCATGACAACCAATCGAGGGCGTGAAGAAAAGATATCCGATTTCTTTTCCAGTAGCTCAGACGCAACCCAAGCATCAGACAGAATGATTCGCGGATGTCGGCCGATCCATAAGGTTAACATGGGGGTATTGTAGTACTGGGCCCATTTCTCCCAAGTGATCCAAGGCCTCACGTTTGGGGTCTGAAAGTGATTTCCCACTATTGGGAATGGGAATGGTCCTGGGGGCAGCTTGCGACGCATCCAGAGCATACGGCTCCAGTCGATGAGCACCGCCACGAAGGCCAGAATAACTGCTAAACAAACAGCCCGCGAGGCATCGTAGACGGTGAAAAGCGAAGCGAGTGCCATTTTCGGGAAAAGGTGACAATACTACGAGAGAAAATACTACAGAATAGAGTGCATGAGCGTTTCCTGATGCAGGACTGGAGCTTAAATCAGTAATCATGTATGACATCTATTCGAATCCACGTGTTGCTTCAATATGGCCATGAAGTTGGACGCAGTAGATCGCAAACAAGATGTGGAGAGTAGGATTGTGTGGGGCTGAGTGGAGGATGTGATCTCTCCCACATTTGCCCAGCGCCCGCCCGGTGAGAGCTTCTCACAGAGAGGGAGTGTCCTATCATGTACTATAGACAAATTAGCCCTACCTGTGTTCTTGTGACGTCGTTATTGTTCTTTAGTCGTGTTTCTTGCTATCTGCGTTGATTGGGTTCAAGCAAAACCTATTCAACCGTGGGTTTCTCTGACAATATCGCAATGTCAACACCAAAGCATACACTCTCTGTAGCTAGAGAATCTAAGCACTACGCAACGCTTCGATCCCGATTCTTCAATGCTCGTCTCCCTCAGCAGTATCCAGCTGTGATTGTCTTACCCCTTACCACTAACGATGTTGTCGACGCTATGCAAAAGGCGGTCCAGCGGGGCCAGAGTATCGGCGTTCGGTCAGGGGGGCATCTCTTTCCAGCCTGTTCGCTGATCAACGACGGTCTGTTAATCGACACCAAAAATCTCAACAAGAGCTTTGAATACGATGTTGGCACCAAAATCATGTCGTTTGGGCCAGGGCTTTTGTCTAGAGAGATGTCAGAAGAGCTTGATAAGATCAACCGATTCTTCCCCTTCGGCCATTCCCCTACCGTAGGCATCGGAGGGTTCCTCCTCTGTGGAGGTCAGGGCTGGTTCATGCGCGGTTGGGGATGTACCTCTGACACATGGATTGTCAAGATCGAGGTGGTACTTGCAGATGGACGTACTGTCATCGCCAGCCGCGAGCAAAACACCGACCTCTTTTAGGCCGCGCGCGGCAGTGGGCAGGGATTCTTCGGCGTTATGACCAGAATCTGGGGCCGTACTATGCCAACTCGAGAGCTTTTTGAGTCAACGCTGGTCTTTCAGGCAGCCAGCTCGTGGGAGAAGATTGCCAAGTGGGTGTTTGACACAAACGATAAGACCCCCAGATATGGCGTGGAAACTGCTCTGGCGACATTCTCTGGGGGACGAGATTGCCGATGCCTCTTTGCTAGTAGTTGTCTCCAACATTGCGTATGCAGACTCCAAGGACGAGGCTATTACTATGCTTCGTGGGTATACTGAGATCCCCGGGGAGCTACGAGAATTGTTGGTTACAGATGTACCGATACATACAACAACCTGGACACAGCTGTTCGCTGACCAGGACGCCCTGAATCCTACGGGTAACGGCGAGCGCTGGCAATGTGACAGTATTTTCAACAACCCCAGCCTGGACAGAGATGAGGTTTGGTTCCTCGGCTCACCATTCATTGTAGATGCTAATAAGCTTCCTCTGGCGCAGTTGCTCAAAGTCATCAAGCCATCACAGTGTGAACTGCCTTCTCGTCGATCGATTGGCTGCATTTACATCGCCGAATACTATCCTGATGCGGCTGATTCAGCGTTAAGCCTTCCTCAGCAATATTACATCTCAACCATGGCTTGCTGGTCCAATCCTGACTGGGACACCCCGATGCGGCAATGGATGTATAATCAATATTCTCGCGTCTCAGAAGCAGGTGTAGGTCAGTATATAGCAGACTTTGACATTACGCAAAGAATGGAAAAGGTATATTCCACGCATCATCCGTCTTCTTTGCCAATGTTTGACTTACTTTTGGGGTGTGAATAGGTTATGAGCGACGAAAACCTGGTAAAATGGATGAAGATTCGTCGTAAGTACGACCCCAAGGAGATATTCCCCGGATTCAGAGGATTTTCTTCTATTCTGGAGACCAAGTCAAACCTTTGAGAGAATCGATAGCCTAGATTGCGGACAGCTTTGGTCCGTGCAAAATATCGGGATATTTCCTTTGTCTTGATGTAGGGCTCGAAGGGCCAATTATTATGTGTGAACTCACATCGACAACATGGCCCTTTAGTGTATTAGTTCTTAATACGCCTAGTGCAATTTTTTTTAAAAGAGTGACTAAATTAGGTGGTGCTATGTGTTATGGTAGCATCTTCTCCATGCAGACCACCTACATAGAAAGCTTCGTCACATCGTGGAGAGCCATTCGATCTCTTCCATCGAGCGCCATGAAAAGGCATCATGCTGTAGACGTCCCCCCACCTCTATTTGCGTAACAAATGGCCCCTAACCCTCCACTTCAAGCACCCAAGGGACATCCACTTAACCCAGACTATTGCGTAACCCACCTAAAAACGAGACAATAGCCCCCACATCGCCGATCAGGTCACCTTCCACATTTTGTAACCAGCTGCCCAACCTAGGTATTCAACGCCTGTAGAATATCTAAACGATGTCTTATCCGTCCTTTCATACTCCCATGCAACCAAAATTAATAATCAGCTCATCATAGCGTGATATCGTTGATGTCCGGTTGCGTCAACCCACATTATACCATTCACCCCAATTGCTCCCACACATGCCACCAAGCCCGTCATAATTATATAGCACCTATGTTTTGTCAAATCTTGCTTTGCATGAGTTTAGAAAAAGGTTTATATCCACTTTCCCCCGAGAAAAAAAGTACAAGGCAATAATACTACGATTCTCCAACATCTTGCAACGTCAACAGCTAAAGCCCAAGGATACCCAATACGATGAAGGCAAGTCTCACTTCACTATTCAAGTTTCACGACCTCAAACCTCCCTCCAAGATTGGAAATTGGATGGTACACGGATCCTCACACATATCCCGTCCCTAAGCCCTCACATCTCTCCCAGCACTAATGAGCTACTTTTTTTCCAGGTCATCATTGTTGGTGCAGGCCCTTGTGGCCTTCTACTCTCTATTCTTCTCAAAAAGCAAGGAATCCAAGTTCAAGTTCTCGAAGCCTCCGACAAGCTCGATGAACAACCCCGTGCCTGTCACTACGCGGGTGCTGCAAAACACGAGCTTGAGCGAGCAGGTGTCCTCGACCAAATCTCAGCTGAAGGCTTCCACCCTGGTGCCGTTAGCTGGCGCAAGAAAGATGGCACGCCAATCGTCACGTTGGATAATCACAGCGAGCTCAAGTCGAGCGTGCACCGCATAGTTTGCCTCGAGTTGGGCCGTGTAATTCAGATATTGCACGACGCAGCGATTGCGCAGGGCTGTGAGATCTTGATGCAGCATAAGGTGACTGAATCTGTGGGACAGTCAGCGGAAGAGGCTTGGGTGGATGTGGCGGTACCATCAAGAGAGACGGTGAGGTTCAAGGCAGATTACATCGTTGGCTGCGATGGGGCTAATAGCCAGGTCCGTCGAGCTCTATTCGGAGAGTTCGAGTTTCCTGGTCGCACCTGGGACGAGCAGATCATTGCAAGCAATGTAAGACAACCCTACTCTCCATCACATATTCCCTTCTCCCCCGTATTAGGTAAACGAAAACTGAACAGAAGCAACGGTTGCATACTAAAGCCTATTCTGATTAATTCTAGGTCTACTATCCTTTCGAAAAGTTTGGTTACGACGACTCCAACTTTATCGTCCATCCAAGTGACTGGTATATGGCAGCCAAGATTACCAGTGACGGAATGTGGCGCGTTACATACGGAGACGTGCCCGGCCTCACCAAGGAACAATACACCGAACGTCTTCCCATGCGATTCAAAAAGATTCTTCCAGGACAACCAGGGCCCAATGACTTCAAGCTGGCGAATATCGGCCCTTACAAGATGCACCAGAGATTAGCCCCGAGCATGCGCGTCGGAAGATTTCTCCTCGCTGGCGATGCCGCACATCTGTGCAATCCGTTGTGAGTAGATCTTCATTCCTCTCCTCTACTCTTGGAAAGACTAGAAAACTCACGTGATACTCAATCAATTATAGTGGCGGCCTCGGCCTCACAGGAGGTATTGCAGATATTGGATGCCTTTACGATGCTCTTGTTGGCGTTCATAGAGGACTTGCCGACGAAGCGATTCTGGACAGGTACTCCGATGTTCGGTCTGAATTGTACCGTACCATCGTCGACCCAATGTCGACCGAAAACTTCACGCGCCTATGGTTCAAAGACCCAGAGGCCACCATCGCGGAGGATGAGTTCTTCAAACTGGTGAGAAAGGCGACTACGGACGAGGATCTCTTAAAACAACTCCGACAGGTACGTATTGGCAAACGTTATTCCAGGCTCCTTCTTCACAAAGTTTCTAGTTCAATCTCTGACAAAATAATAGGGAGGAATGGCTTTAAGATATGACCTCACCCAGTTCTATCGCAAAGACACCACCGCAATTGATGACCACGTCGAGCTTGTTGGTCAAGCCATCACATCAGCTTAGTGAGCATGGATGTTATTCTTTTTGGTCTGTTGTTTATTGTACGCATCTTTGTTATCTTTTGAGTCATCTTATTACTCATATGCCTACATGAGGCATAGTGTACGTTCTTTGGGTTCAAATTGGTGTTGTTTCGACTAAACACAAAGCCGCCCACACACAGCAATCTGATTGTCAACTTAGCAACACGAGTCTTGTGGATGTAGCAGGTTTCGTTTTGCATCAATGTTGTGTATTGATCGGGTCGATTGTTCATAAATCATCAATTCAATACCCGCTTGCTTGTTTTGCTAGGCTATCCACTCTACTGTGCGTCATCGAAGTTATTCGGGTCCATGTCCGAGAGATTGTTGCACATAACGTGTAAAATCCGAGAAAAACTTCGAGACTTCCACCGTCCCAGACCTAGCATCAAAGACGCGAAATGCAGCCAACACTTGCACGCTTGAGTATAGCCAGGTGTGAGCATGAAATCGGAAAGAGATGCCCCCGCGCCTCGTAGAATGAACCTTGTCGCAGGTGTTAAAGTAGAGCCAGGTTGCATGATATCTTCTGACAAGTCCGACAAGCCAACACTTCCTAAAGATACCCAATCCACATCGTCGTAAAGATTGTATAAATCAGTGCTATCTTGCGTCGGTATCGCAAAGATGTAGAGCCCAAGGACCAACGAGGCTTGGAACAGTGCAATAATACTATGTAATTTAACTGGGTCGGAAACCCTTCGATTCAACAGCAAGTGGAATATGTGGGCAGCATGAATGCAGGACCGCCTTGCAGAAGACGTAAAAGCCCAGTTGGAAATATCCTTCAACGCCTGCGCTGCTGTCGTCGGACCGGAACGGCCAGCAGCAGTTTCAAAGAGTGGTAGGTTCGCTCCCAACATCATGCAGAACGCGTGCCATGAAATTGCGTTGTTCATGTCGAAGCTTCGGTCTTTTTCATCGGCGGCTCTCGCCAAGTCGACTGTCAGGTTGACAAGTGATCTATGGCGGACATCTTCAGTGAATATTTTCCACGGAAGTAGCTTGGATTGGCTTTCGTTGTCACGAGGTGCGCGATCTAGAATGGTGAATGCCGCTGCAAACCGCAACTGAAGTAACATTAGCAGGGTCGAATTCATGTCGAAGCTCATCGATGGCATTGGTGTGCTGTAATAGGATGCTGATATAACGGGATAATCCATTTGACCAAAATCGGGGCGCATTCGGGACCATTTATCAAGAGTGCTCGCTTGGAAAAGGACCTCATCACAAGTTGGTATGATATGCACGCACTCTGGCCGTAGTGTTGGGTCAACAGCCAGGTACGAGGAGTACCAACAGTCTAATTGAACCAAATGAAGTATGAGCCTAGAGAGCTTCCGTTAGAGTGAGAGCTTGCTAATTATACGAGCCGTCAACTCACCGCTTCACAGATTCAATGCTCCCCCAAACTCTCCAGCGCCTCTCTTCACTCGGAATAGACGTTAAGCCAACAAGCGAGGGAGGGTACTCGTTGGCAGAAAAAAGGCCATCGGAGTGCGCGTTCTAGAGGTTAAATCAGACGGGTTGTGTTTTCACCCTGGGATGGATAAGACGACCTACCGATAAAAGACTGACATAAAGGGACTCGGTCTGAGTAATCCGACGTTTATGCTACATGGCGAGGTCAGACAATATTTCAGAAGGGCCGAGTGAGACTGATATTACCCCAATCACGGAAGCCAGAGTCAGAACAAGGAAACCGGTCATCATTGCCGTCAACCGTCTCATGAGCGACGCGTCGCCAGCGCTAGATGCATGAAGGTCATCCGATGCCATCCTCAATAAATCCTGATGTTGATTAGTCTAGGCACAGGTGAATATGAAAATGCGCCCCAAAGGACGTTGAAATGACGGATGATTGGCATGTCTTACTGGGAATATTTTAGAGACCAACTTGTTCAAGTCTCCTGTGCCCATAACGCTTAGGCCGATGGTACACATAGCTACAAGTAGAGATACTGGGGCATTCCGCGGGCAGAATGATGGTAGATGGATCAGAGGCGTTATGCTGTGGTGGTGGACAATGTACTGCTCATAGGCAATGTCCAGCATTTCCGGTGTGAGAGATGCAGAGTAGCTTGCGTCGTCTATGGAGCTTAACAAAGGACGGAAAGCTGACCAGACCTTTTGCTTTGCCTCACTGTCTAACGTCCAACTGTTTCTAGCTCCAGTTGGTGCATCGGCTTGAGGCGACTCTGCCAATGCACCAAAGAGGCCGTCGCCAACGGTGAGATCATGCCACATGGTAGACATGAGCTTCGTTTTACGATCAGTACCTCGGACCCAGAAGTTCTGGAGGCGAGAAAATTGCTTCTCAAACACGAATGGCATGGCAGTGCTGTTGGACATGTTCCGGTCGTAGGTCACAGCCCCAACTGGCGAAGGGGCCTGGACGGGGACTTGGACTGTTAAATCTTGGTTGGGCAAACGAGCGATGCTAGGAGAAGTTGGGCCACCGTGACTATCAAGAGGGAGCCACCAGCTGTGATCCAAATCAAACTGGCTTCCGTCTGATGTACCATCCTGTGATGGCAAAAAGTCTCTTGGGTTGAACTCTCCATTAGAGAGCATGGCATCCAGAGAACCCAAAGGCTGGTTGGTGATGCTATTTTGCTGCGGTGCCGCTTGGGAACTGAACGGTGGCGTAAGGGCGGACATTAAGTCCTGGGGTCCGCAAAAGTCCATGGTGTTGAGCTGTGGAGGATCTTTACCCGAGCTCGTCTGGGGATCTAGAGCACGGTCTGGGCCGATTCCGCCGTTGTTCGGCATTGTCGTCATCTGCGGATCGACCATAGAGTGTGAGTCGTTATTCACAGTTTTGTGTGATACCCCCATGTGTTGCACCGCGGGCGCGGGAGCCAGGGCTATCTGCGACGAGACGGGGGGATTAGAATCGGATCGGAGCGATGAGGGAGCAGGGCTGGCAGGCGTCTCTGGCTGATGACGGTCGGGAGCAACAACAATTGTTGACGCCTCTGCGCCGTCAGCGTCGTTTGTACTCGTATCCGGTATCGTTATTGTCACGCCCTGCATCGGCGTGGGTCCGGTAGACTGCGCGGCCAATCTGTCCTGCGCGTCCTGCTCGTGTTTCTTGCAATGTCGGAAGAGCACATCACTACATGGTAGCTGTTAGCACGTTGAGGAAGATCCCTCGGTGAAAGGGGCCCATCGTAAACATGCCTGCGGGCGTATGACTTGTGGCAAACTGGGCACCGGTATGGTCGTTCTCGTGTGTCTGAGCAAGGATCTTAGCGGGATATTAGTGGACTACATGAGGGCGAGACTATACGGGAACGTTCGTGGCGCTTCAGATGCTCTGTCTTGGAGAAGCGTCTATTACAGGTGGCGCATACGTTGGTCCCCATGGCCCAAGAGCGAGGGAGAAGTGATGAAGAACCCGAGATGTGAGTAGAAGGAAAGGTGCGGATGGGGGTGAAGCAGGGATACCTGGTGCCAGATGACTATCCCAGCTTAGGCGAGTAGAGTCAACTGGGGCACACAGTCTCGGCACATCACGACGCAATTCCCGAGTAGCGATTGGTTTGCGAAGCGGTTCCCCGGACTCTTCGCAAGTGCAAATGCGGGGAAGCTTGATCACACACGCCGGTTACCGAATTCCCACGAACTCCGAGCAATCCGTGCGTGTTGTAGATGAGCTGGCTCAAGCGTCATCGTCATACCCTCCTCTTTACTCCATTCAGCATAGCTTGATTTGGCATTTGGTACTTTGCTTCTCTTCCTCTGCTCTACTTTCGATGCTTTACGACACTCGATTAAGCCCATTTATCACATGGCACGAGATCACCAGTCTAATGTCTCGCTCTATCCTATGCTCCCTCCACCGCTGTTTCGTTTGGATTCTATTTAGGCGAATTCCTAGTGCAGGTTGAGTAGTGATTTCTACAGATCTTGCGACAGGTAGACATTCGTTCTCAAATATCATTTCTCTGGTACAGTACATGGCCATGGAGTGCTATAGGCGGCATGTGGGGTCATCTTGCTCATGTGGAGAGCTTCGTCCAGATCCTGTTCAATGTTCCACTCACACTCCCCCGGATAGACACTAGGACGGATTCGTATGTGGGGAAGGGGAGAGCGTATTTCACGCAATTCCACATCACTGCGCGATGCCGCTGTTGTTACGGTAGATGACATTCTTGCTTCGAAGAATATCGAATTAAAGTATTGATTTCTTACAGTTCTGTGGCAATAGCTTCTCCGGTCAATGCGTCAAGTCTTGTGCGTGTGTTTCTTCTGTCAGATTTCAACCAGATTTCACAATGACGACGTATACTTTGGCCGAGGGTGACTTCCATGCCCTCCAGCGTAAAACGATCTTGATCATCGGCGCAGCAACAGGCATCGGGCGTGCGGCTGTTGAGATCGCACTCGGTAAGTTCTCCCTCATGTTATGCATTGCGTAGCCAGTCTGCAAGAATGGAACCATGTAGAACTGACTCGTTTCGTGGCGCGTGCCAGAGTATGGTGCCAACGTCGCTGTTGGGGATTTGAACGAAGAAGCTGCGACTACGCTTTTACAGCCATTCCAAGACCGATCACTCTTCAAGAAATGTGATGTCTCCAACTGGGACGATGTCTTGCAACTCTTCCAGGACACCGAGTCTAGGTTTGGTGTGATCCATAGTGTGCTCTCCAACGCCGGCATCAACACGCACGAGGATCTTCTCACCGAAACATTTGACCCGGAGACTGGGAAATTGCTGCCTCCCAGTCTCACATCAATCGATGTTAATCTTGTCGGTCAGATTTATGTTACTAGATGTGCGCTCCATTTCTTTGGCAAGTGGCCAGACACGCCTTGCCAGCTTGTTATGACCTCGTCCGCTGGCGCCTTCTTCCCTGCTCCTCCAATCTACTTGTACTGCGCTGCAAAGGCTGGCGTACTCGGCTTGATGCGCGGCCTTCGTTCAAAGGCCGACCAAAAGAATTTCACCGTCAATGTTGTGGCACCCTGGCTCACTGGTAAGCGTTCCTTGAAGGCATATTGTGCCATTTACTACTTGCTCAGTGGTCAAATAACTGCTGGATTTGGCTTACAGACATCGTGTACAGTTACACCAATGCTCCTTGATGACTGGCTTCGCAAATGGACCCTTCCAAAAAACTCGTCCGCAGGCGTCGCGCGTGCCCTTTTTCTTCCTGTCATCAAACCGCACATAAACGGCAAATCCTTCTTCGTTGCTGGAAATGAGATTGTTGAATTTGAAGACTCGTTGCATGAAACAGAGCCTATGTGGATGGGAAAGAAATTGTGTGATAATGTTCGTCAGGGCCAAGATATTCTTCTCGGCAAGAGTGAAAACTAAGGGGAATTTGTTAGTTCAGTTTGAGACAGCGGTTAGTATTGGGTAGAATCTAGTACATAATTTGTGTCAAATTGTCTCGATATTGGTCGTTACCGCGCTCAGCGGCGGAACTACCCAGGTCTACGAGTGGCAACGGCACTTAGAGTCCAGTCTTCGAAATGGTCAAGACGCACGACGGACCGGGCAGAGATAATGGGGAAGCCCTCCATAACGACAACAAAGCGACCAGACAGTTCGCGCTTCCCTCAGTGCGTAACCGTCACCAGGGAAATTTGTCTAGTGTGGTTTGCCACGCTTGGTAAGGCGATGCGCATAGCTTTACAACGTCGGGAGCCCAATTAGGAAGCACCCAAACGGCCACGTAGGCACACTCCCGGATAGGAACTAATGTAAGAGCAGCCGGGAGCTGCATTACACAGGGGAAGTGGAAGTATTTATAACCTCTCTACTCCAATTCAAGGTTAGAAGTACACAGATAAGGCGGATGTCTCCTTTCCGAGGTCATGGTGTGTCCGGTGCTGTTGTGGAGGCTACTCTGTACGGTGCTTCCTCCACATCCCCACACTACACCACCGTACTGTAGAGTTCTATTCCACAACGGTTTCTGAACAGTCAGATCCTCCACATGCGGGGAAGTTCCGATCTCCATGTGGAAGGATTAAATATTAGAGATAAATACCATATGCTGCATGAGCCTTGCAAGAGCACAACGATTACACTTTCCCTCTCCCATAAGCTCGTTGGACATTTTTATCATTTTTTGGCATTGCTAGCTTGAATATCACCATGACGTCTACCCTACCACTAAATACGTACTCTAACCCGGATTACGAGCGGGCCCATCAAACCACGTTCGCACCACCCAAATCGCGGCCTATCGAGCCTGTGTTACCGCCTGGAGTAAAACAAGCTCAATTTGATGAAGCGTTAAAACAATTTGCGTCAGCAGTGGGGACAGATCATGTTTTTATTAAAGAGGCTTTGGCTCACTACATCGATCCCTACGAAGTTTGTGAGAATGATGCAGCGGAGAGAAAGATGCCAAGTGCAGCTGTGTGGTAAGTTGAAGGCTTTAGTAACGTGGTGGCTTGCGATCGAGAGACTCTTCACTGACGTTGACTTCATTCAGTCCTGGCTCGGTAGATGAACTGCGGAAAATTCTTCGAGTTGCAAATGAATTTGGCATTCCATTTTGGACTTTCTCCAGGGGCAAGAACTTAGGGTGGGTGGCCCTCTCTCATCAATATTAACTGTTTTCTGTTGCTCTAACAAGGGGCCTGGTAGCTATGGTGGACCGGCGCCCCGATTGAATGGGTCTGTTGCCTTGGATTTACATCGAATGAACAAGATCATCGAAGTTGATGATGAATTTGCATACGCTGTCGTCGAACCGGGTGTCACTTTTAACGATCTTTACAATTATTGCGTCGAAAACAAGAAGAAAGTCTGGCCGAGTATGCCATCTCTGGCCTGGGGAAGCGTCACAGGAAATGTGAGAAAATCACTCTTCACCAGCGTAGCGCATATGCTGACCGTAACTGCAGACACTGGATCGTGGAACTGGGTTTGGATCCAATTCAAATCACCATCAATGTATAGCAGGATTAGAGGTCATGCTTGCAGATGGAGACGTGGTTCGAACCGGACAGTTTGGCATTTCCAACTCCCCCTCTGCTTTCCTCTCCAGATTCACTTACGGGCCTTCTCTTGAAGGACTATTTCTTCAGAGCAACCTCGGGGTGGTCACGCGGCTGAGCATATGGATGACCCCTCAACCCCCGACCTTTATTTCGTGCTCTTTCAGCATGCCTGAAGAAGAGGATGTAGGCGTCATGGTTGACGCCTTGGGTAAGATGCGCCAAAATGGCACGATTCCTAACGTCGTGTGGATGTCAAACTTCGTCGAATGGCTCTGCATTCAGGGTAGGCGATCCGATTTCTGGAAAGGTCAAGGGCCAATCCCAGACTGGCGTCTTGAGGAATTGCAGAAGGAATTCAACGTGGGATTCTGGACGGCGAAATGGGGTCTGTATGGCGCGAAGCGGATTATTGAGGCTCAATTAGCGGAGATTGAGGATCAGCTGAAAATGATCGCACCCACCGGCACACTAACCGGGAAGCTTTTCGTCGGAGAGAATGGAAAGCTTCTAGAGGCAGAAGCGGTTCGCCCTGAGCATGGTCTTATGCTCGTGGGGGTACCCTCGTTGTTCAGTCTGCCTCTTATGGAATGGGCTATCCTCAATGACAAAACTGGGAAGGCAGCCCATGGAGATTATGCTCCGGTTATCCCCTCGTCGGGAAAAAGGATTGTCGAATGGATCAGAGCGTGCAAGCCGATCTACAAGGCCGCTGGTGTTGATTTCATGGCAGACTTCTTTATGCATGAACGACACGTCATATTCACGAATATGTACGCATACGACCAGCAAGATCCCGAGCAATGCAAGCAAGTGGAGCGGCTATACATGGGAATGTTTGAAGAATCCAAGAGGAGAGGCTATGGAATGTACCGCGCGCATGTCCGCCACATGGGTATGACGCAAGGAATTTCGAACTCAATAACAAAGGCCTCCTGCTAACATAACCTGCTAGATTTGATCGCAGGATTGAACGACTTTAACAATCACGCATACACTAGACTTGTTGAGAAACTGAAGGTAAACTCCCTTAAGATTAATGTGGCTTCAAACAACAGTTCTGACCATTGTGAACTAGGACGCTCTTGACCCACGTGGAATCCTGGCACCGGGAAAGCAGGGCATTTGGCCGCAGAAATATCGGCACCTCCGGGAACTCAGCCCTCAGTCGCCGAGAGAGACAAAGATTTAATAGTTAACAATACTATGCATTAGTTATATTCAGCTACTAGGACATATTATTTCCTCATTGAACTATAAATGTGTCAGAGGTATAATAGTGAATAGTATCTACATTACACCTCTTCGATTCAATGGTTGTAGATGCCTCATATTATTTTACTTTTTATTTTCCAGAGTAACATTAGCTAGAATTATCAGATTCTTAGTATCCTATGTGTGAACAGTAAGGTTAGCGATGTAATGGCAAGCCATGCTGATTTCAGATAATACAGAAGTTGAACTGCTTTTTACAATACCAAGAATAGGTAGACGGTGGGAGCCGCAATGATTCCACGGCTAATATGGCTTAACAAGACGGCGCATCGAGGGCTCATCTTAGGCCAATAGGTCATCTTGGGTACCTGCACAATTGGAGGGACGGAAACTTTAACTTCTGGCCGCAGAGCGATCGCAGGGTAAAGTAGCTTACGGCTGAGCAACGACAATAGTACAATAACCCCTACTAATTTTAGTAGCTCGTCCTGCTGAGGTGATTGTCACGAATCTGATGTTACATCCACCTTCGCCAACAAGGGACGAGAGGACCTATCCCATTTTGGGCCACACACACAAGAGCATAAGGATAAGGTGGAAATTAGTAGGGGAAGTTTAAGGTATCAATCTCACTATTACGATTCTAGAATCTTTGACGGCTTTGCAACAGAGTTCGCGCTATCCTTCAGAGATGATCTCGTATTGAGCTGCCAGGCTCTAGTCTGCTCGCACTAGCAGGCCGACTGCCGCTTTGTCGGACTTTCGGAGCCTTTCTAAAACTCCGGTTGTAGGAAAAGTCCAACGGGGTACTACGAAATCTCCGCCTCCTAAGCTTCTCAACGGACGGAATCACCAACGCGGATCTCTATATAATCAATCCTAAATCCGGTTAAAAATGTCGGCGAATGAAAACGTGACTTTATCCACTTACGCGACTCCGAAATATTCATCGCAACTATCCTAATATACTATGCCGTCAACTACAAGAACGGTTTTGATAACTGGGTATGAAGAAACTTGATGCGTTTACTCGAAACCTGCCTATACATACATAAGGCTAACTCTCCTTGAGGTGCACACCTGGTGGCATTGGATATGAACTGGCTCGGGCATTCCATCGGCAAGGTAAGGAGGACTTATTATCTACAGTGTTTCTTACTTGACCTAACGCGAGTTAGGTCTGCATGTTATCGCAACTGCGCGTCGCCTCGATGTGTTGAGCGATCTCAGCACGCTGGGAATAGACACTTTGCCGCTCGATGTTACAAAATCGGAGAGTATCAACACGTGTCGAAAGCAAGTCGCAGAAATCACTGGGGGGTCTCTGGATATTCTGGTCAACAATGCGTAAGTTTGACCAGTTCGCACTTAATGCTACAACGTGGTGAAACCAGTCCTTTGTCATTCAGGGCTAAAAAATGCTGTATATCCTAGAGGCGTCTCACACACAATTCCAGCTGTCGATATCGATATGGATGATGTCCGAAACACCTTTGAGACTAACGTCTTCGGCGTCATGGCTATGGTCAAAGAGTTTGCGCCCCTTCTCATCGCAGCCCATGGTCACATTGTCAACATTAGCAGCACAGCATCAGTTGCCCCATACGTCTTTGGGTCGGTGTTTTGCGCAACTAAAGGTGCTATCAACTCGTACTCGCGCACTCTACGACAAGAACTGCGACCTTTTGGGGTACGAGTTACTGTGGTGATGGCTGGCACAGTAAAAACAACGACAACCAAGCTGTACCGCCAACTTCCTTCAGGGTCGATTTACCTCTTGCTTGAAGAATTATTCACTAGAAAGCTTACCTACTCAGAGAATACGGCAAAACTTGAGGCGAGAGATTTCGCTGAGCAGTTAGCTGTTGAACTTTTAAAAGGTCAGGGGTGGCTATGGGGACTTATTGGAGGGAGGGCAGACTGGCTCTGGATCGGTGGCAGTGCTACCACCGTCAGAGTGGCGCGATGGGTTGGTGAATGGCTTCTCGATAGTAAGGCTTACAAGATGTTTGGTCTTCATAAGCTGGAGGAGTTGGTACGCAAGCAAGAGACTAAGGCTGATTAGTACCCGTTGTTGTATATATTAGCTATCACCGCCCGTATCTGGAAATCCACAGCCGTTGGCATAAATAATGTTTGCGTTCCTTTGCTTGAGCCGTGATGCTATTCACATCCAGCGGATCCGATGTTCCTGATACCGTCGGCATCAGCTACCGTAATTGCTTTCTATTGCTGCGGTCCTTACGACCTCAATTAGTACGAAAACAAGAGCAACTATTCAAATCGATCAATACATCATACCCGCTCATACGATGCGACACCCATACTTTAATCACATGATTGTGCATCCAGGACGGTCTCAGTCAATGCAATCCCATGCAGGGTGTCAGATCCAGCCTTATCTCAGAAGGTCACAATAAGAGACGACTGAATGCCCGTCAATGAGCTAGAAATCAAGAGTTTCTATTGGTATCCTGAGACGAAACTCAAGTGAGATCTTAGTCAGCGTGCGTGGCCGCTTTTAGGGCCTCCTCGCTCCCCGGCTCAATCTCGGCTCAGTGGTGCCTCAGCCGGCTCAGCGGTGCATCAGCCCGCCTCAGCCCGCGCAGCCCTCATCAGCTTTCTGCTCACCCTTTCCCCTGAGCAGTCCCCTCCTCGCTCTTGACCCCACTTCTGGGCCCTCAACTTCCGGATCACCCCTTGTCAGCCCGTTTGCCTACATACTCTCACGACTCCAACCGGGAGGCTGCCTTGATCCTCGTTTTGGGACCGGAATCCCAAATCTGGGCCCCTCGGTATAAGTCCTAGAATTGGGTTGTAATTGAATCCTTCCTTCTGGAAACAGTATGCTAGCTTGTAATAATTCTTACTCCTGAGGTATGGGTATATTGCGTTATCTAGTCTAACTTGCAGCAATCTGTAGCTTTCTCACGTCTATATAGTACCTTTCCCTTTCTATTCGCTCCCAGACTTCTCTCTGGTATTTAAACTCGAATTCCTCTATAAAGATACTAAACTTCCTTTTCCTATCTATTTACTTCCAGATCTTACTGTGGTATTAAGACTCAAATCCCTTTATGAAAATCCAATTTTATTTATTCTTTTATTTACTCCTCCTATCTTATTAACACTATCTAATAGGGAAAGCTAAAAGTGCAGCTAATACCCTCCGCTAAGGCTGCAAAAGGAGCTTAGAGAAAGAAAGTAATATCGTGAATAGGAAATTAGTTCTAAGAAAGATCCAGCCTGTAGTAGAACGGAGCTATACTAAGAAGATATAACTATAGCTTAAGTGTATTATATCGCTATATATATAGATATTTAGCTAATCTTAGTATATAGATACCAGAAGTAAAAGCCAGAAGTATTACCAGATAACTTAAAATCTCTTAAAAATTTTATAAGAAAAATAGCCTATATATAACGGTTGTATCCTCTAGACTGCTATATATATAGTATAGAGTAGGTAAGAGGTTAGTTGCTAGTGGATAAACTGTAGGTTTATATTAGCAGATTGATTAGGGTGTTACTTACTGAGTAAATATTATATCTGGTAATAGTTAAATATAATAATATATAGCGAGTTAAGGTAATTAAGGTAATTAAGTTATATTAAAAGCTAAGTAGCTACTTATTAGGAATATATACTACTCTACTGTTTATATACTTAGATAGATTATAGGATTATATAAGTAATCTAATAATCTAGAATTATAGGATTATAAAGATAATTCTATAATCTTATTCTAGTTAGTTAAAAATTATAGATACTAGAATACTGCTAGTTCTAACTGCCTGCTACCTACCCGAGGTATATATAGACTGTAATATAATATCTCCCCTCTGTTAGTTCTTATCCTTAAGGCCTATTATAAGATTATTCCCCTAATTTTTATATATATATCTAACTTAAATCTATAAATATTCTACTAATTGTTATATTAGGTTGTATTTCTAAATCTATTAAGATTGAGTAATATTTTATTCTTATATAAGTTATTACCTCTAAGGGTTATAAAATTATACCTTATTCCTACTGCTTTAAGAAGCAGTTAGTTTGCTATATATATAAGAAATTCTTATAGTACAGTAAATATATAAGCTTAGGTTGTTCTTATAATAGTTTTAATTATCACAGCCCAGGTTGAGACCAGGCAGTCACAACCGGCAGAACCATAACGGTACCCACTTTATAGCTCCTCTATTAGTCTAAAGGCCTATACACAATAGACCAGTATCAGTACTCTACTTATAACTCTTATCAATAAGACTGACAGTCTCATCAATAAACCTCATAAAGGCACTACTGAGACTATATAATATATCTAGTATATAGATATATTTATTTAGCACTTTTATAGAGATAGCCTTACTAGCTATTAATACACTTAGTTATATTAAATCTACTATTCTATTATTACCAGACTGTAACCTATATTGCTTACTACAACATCCTGATCTACTCGACTATAAATACTACGCCACCAGACCTACCCTATACCCCTAGGTTAGACCTAACCGTTATATATTAATAGCTCTTATTTAATATATTACTATATCGACCTAAGTAATACCCTAATTCAGTTATTATAGCTCTAGCAACCCTATCGACTAGTACCTCTACTTCCTTAAAGGGAAAAGGCGCTATATGCCCTAAGACCCCAAAGGATAATAATAGTAACGATACTATAGGTAATAAGGAATCCTTCTCAGATAAAGAAGAAATAAGCAAAAAGCTTAAGAAGCTTCATAAGGAAAACCTTCAACTTCGCCAAAAAGTAGATACTTTAACTGATACAGCTAAAACTAATAAGGCATAAAATAACAAAAAGTTCCAAGCCCTATACGATAAGATACAGAATCTCAATACAGCCTGAATAACTACCCCAAATCTAATACTACTGGCAACTATTATAGTACTGGAAGGATATATTATTAATCTCACTAATAAGTAACTTTATACTTATATTAAATAAGCCCAGCATATAGAATAATTTAATGGGTTTATTATTGCCTTAAGTATCCTAAGACCTTATAATATTAGTAAAACTATTAAACTACCCCAGCTGAGAAAGTTTAATAGTATGCCTAAGGAGCTTTAAGAGTACCTTATTGAGCTTAAGTCCTACTATATATACTACCTAACTGTATTTAGCAATAAGTTACTAAAAGTTCGATATACTATAGGACTACTGGAAGATAAAGCCTAACGAGGAATAGGCCCAACTCTAAGAGACTTTATAGAGAACTCACCTAACTAATACAAACTAGAAACCACTATATTATTTAATAGCTTTAATATATATAAATAACTGCTTATAAATATATATAGAGAATAGAATAAGAAATATAAAGTACTTATATAAATCTAAAAGTTAAAGCAGATAAAGACAGTATTGGAGTACCTTACAGAATACCAATACCTATCCGTAAAGCTTAACTAGAACAATAAGAATATAATAGATAGATTCTACTAAGAATTAAAGAATAAAGTTAAGAATAAAATCTATAAGATTCTTAACCTACTGACTGAATTTAATATCTATATATACCTCTATATTACTATTAATAATTACCTATTTAAATAATATATCGAAAAGTAAAAAGAGAACCTAGAGGGTTAGAAGAATAAGAAAAACCACCCTAACTACAGTAAGAAACACTAAGGCAATACCTTCTATAGAATGGTATTAGAATCTATAGAATTAGGAGCCATCTAGAAAGACTATTTAAAGGTTAAGTGCTAGAACTGCAGAAAGATAGATTACTTTAAAAGTAAGTATTATACCCTAAAGTCCAACTAGAAGTATAAGCTTATACCTAAAGATAAGTATATAAGATTTACTAACTACTAGCACCCTAATAATAAGAAACCTCAAACTGCCATTCAATCTAAGACTATTACTATAACCTAAAGTAGTTATAATAGAGGGTTTAATAGAGCTTATAAGAATAATATAAACTGGAAAGAGGAATGCTTTAATAGCATACTTATCCTTAAACTATATATCTAAAGGACCACTAAAACGATTAAAGATAATATAGCAGAGAAGGTATAGAAATAAGCTGTATAGTATAGAAAAATAGATACTAAAAGGAAGGATAAATAAAATACCAGGCTGGAAAAGAAAAAATAAAGTTACCAGAGGAACAAACCTATCTGGAAACTAATTTCGGAAAGTTATAATACTACCTTAAATACCCTTAATAACATATTACATACTATAGCTATAGTATAATAAGGAAATTCGATCCCAGACAGACAGCCCAGACCTATTATACCACCCCCAACTAATAGAGAATATAGAGTAAAGATACCTCAGAGACAAAAGGAAAAAGACAAGCTCCGACAACAATTCTATACCAGAAAAGATAACTAACTTTAGGTGCACACTAGACGGAAAGCCTATATTATATAAAAAATAGGACTTCCAGTAGCAGATAAAGATATTATCTGCCCTGCAGAAGAGTACCCTAAAATTAATTCTAAGTCCGACTATAAAAACTATAAAGAATACTGGAAGCTTAACAGCCTAGGGAACTAAATATAGAAATACCTAGCAGATATATATAACAACCTTATAAACAAATAATAAATACCTACTGTAACTAACCCTATCTATATCTATACCTATAATATACTATTAGGCTGTAATTTACACTATATAACCCTAAAGGAATAAGAAGATAATAACCTAAGGATAGTAATAGTATACCCTAACTATAAGAAAATCTTATAGGCCTTATATATTATCTATAAATACCCAATACATAAAGAAGAAAAAATCTACTATAACTATTTTCCTATATAAACTAATAACACCCCTATTTAGAATCTATATTTACAGGATAAGCTTAAGTATTTTTAAGTTACCAAATAGTATATAGGAGTAGGTATTATATAGCTAGAAGATAAAAGAGATCTTTTCCCACTAGAATATATAAACCCAAATAGTACTATTAAAGACTGTAAAATAGAAGAATACTATATATATAAATAATAGAAGATAAAAAAGTAGTATAAATATAAAGAAGAAGATATCGCTAAGTATGTTACTATAAGAGTATTATAATATAATAAACCAGACTGCACTAAATACAGCTAGAAAAACTAAGATAAATTCCAATATATTAAGTTTCTAATCTACCGGAATTATAACTTCTTAAATCACTGAGGAATAAGCAGTCTCAATTAAGTCTGGAAAAGCAAGATAGAAGATTGGGAATACAGAAGGATAACCCCTAAATACAATAATAAAAAACCTATTTAGAATACTTAACCCTACTCAGTACGAAATATAATAACCTATAATAAGCCTAGATGCCCTAAGTACGGTATAAAGGCATAAGAAATTAATATATATATCAGACGGATATATAATAAAGAATTTAACTTCCCAACTCGAACCGGAATAAATTAAGCAGACCAAGCCTAATACTAACAGATTAGAAATAGCTGTAATGAATATTCCGAGATAGAATATTCAGCTAATAGCTGCCCTATAAAAAACGATATATACTACCTATAGAGGAGCAATAGGCAGGTAATACCTATAAGAAAGAACTACCTCTAATAAAAGCTCTATATATAATAGAATTAATAAAGAAAAGAAAGATACTTAAATTGTAAGTATAAGTTAAGAGAGTATAGCTTACTATATTAGTAAATAGCAGAGCTGAAGCTATATATATCGACCTGTTAGTAGTTAATAGGCTGAAGCTACTATAGAAAGATAAAAAGGACCCCTATATAGTATATAACCTTAAAGGTAATAACTTTAAATATAATAATAGATAGATAACTTAATAGATTAATTACCTGAAGATATTTATTGATAGATAAAATTAAAGAGTCACCCTTAATATTATACCGATAAAGCACCATAATATTATCCTTAGGTATCTATAGCTGATAAAATACAACCTACAGTTTAACTAGAGAACTAACCAGATATTTATTAATTATAATAATATACTCTCTAGCAATAATAAAAGTAACTTAGAAGATAAGAGATCTCCAATCCTAACTCCTAAAGACAGCAAGAGTGAGGATTTGCATGAGGATATAATAGATACCTTAGCACTACTAAAAGGAATATAATATAAATACCAGAAAGATAAGAAAATATAACTCCAAAGAACAATTAGATGCCTTTAATAACAGTTTATATAAATAAATAAGGACCTTAAGGATTATAAGAAAATGCCTAAAGAAGAATAACTTAAGAATATACCAGTATAGTATTATATCTATAAAAAACTCTTTGTGGAAGAACTTAAGATAGGACTACCTAAATTCAGTTAATAGAACTATAAAATTATACTAAAAGATAGAATAACGTCTATATTTTATAAAATCTTTAACCTTAATAAAATATAACTTAATATACTTAAAGAATATATTAAAGATATACTACAGAAAGAATATATTAGGATCTTTAAATTATCAGCCAGATATCCAGTTATATTTATTCCTAAAAAGAATAGTAAGCTCCAACTTATTATAGACTACTGATAATTAAATAATATTATACTTAAAGATTAAACTCTATTACCTCTTATTATAGAGCTTAAGAACTAACTCTATAATAAGAAGGTATTTACAGTATTAGATCTAAAGGGAGTATATAATCTTATCTATATTAAGGAAGAATATAAATAGAAAACTGCCTTTTAAACCAAATTCGGACTTTATAAATATCTTATTATACCCTTTAGACTTATAAATATACTAGCTATATTCTAATAAATAATTAATAATATACTATATAAGTATCTAGATATATTTATTATATATTACCTAAATAATATCCTAATCTTCTCCAACTTAAAAGAAGAATATATAGAATATATCTATAAGATACTATAAGCACTCTAAGATATAAACCTACTAGTTAAACTAGAGAAGAGTAACTTCTATACTTTAAAAGTAGAGTTTCTTAGATATATTATCTTATATAATAAGATTAGAATAAATCTAAAGAAAATTGCTGCAGTCAGTAAATAGCTGAAACTAATAAATATTAAGAAAGTATAATTATTCCTTAGATTTGCTAACTACTACTAAAGATTCCTTAAAGACTTTAGTAGCTATACTATACTACTTACTGAACTTATTAAGAAAGAAGTAGACTTTAGATAGAATACTGCTATAGAGAAAGTATTTAATACTATTAAAAACCTTATTCTAAGCGAATCTATACTAGCCACTTTTAACTCTAAATAAGAAATCAAGCTTGAGATGGACTTATTGGACTTTATATAAAGCGTACAGATTAATTAAAGGGACGATAATAGACTGTTACACCCTATTACTTTCTTCTCTTATAAAATATATAGTACTAAATTTAACTACTCTATCTATAATAAAAAATTCCTTATAATTATTAACTTATTTAAGGAATTCCAATACTACCTCCTAGAAAGTAAATATAAGATTAAGGTCTATACAGACTATAAGAATATTATATACTTTATAACTACCTAGGAACTTAGCAGATAATAACTATAATATGCTAAATACCTCTTAGAATTTAACTATATAATTATCTACAGAAAAGGATCAGAAAATAGACAAGCTGATACTATCAGTTAATAATATAACTTTAATACCGGCAAAACTAAGATCAATAAATAACTTCTGCACTTTATACCTAAAGGATATCTTAAATAGAAATTCATTGCAATAGCAACCTAGATATAGATACCAGAAGAACTAATAAAGCTCCTTATACAACCCAAATAGAGCTTTAAGGATTAGATATATAATACCAACTCTAGACTACAGAAGATCTAGTAGCACAATAGAAAAATTGTGCCTATAGGATTATAATAGTTATATATAATATCCTACTATTATAGAGGAAATTACTATAGAAACCCCTAGTTATTAGTAAGAAAGCTCAACCAGTACTTCTATAGAAATATTATAGATATATATATAAGCTATATAGGAATATACAAGAAATACCCACAATATATCCTTAGAAAATATATATATACATATAAGGAAGGAATGGAATATAAAGATTATAAACCCAGCTGACTAAAATAACCTAAATACTATAAGTTTAACTGAGTAATAGGAATACTATACCGGACTCTTATAGTAATATATACAGTAGAATAAAAAAACCTACTGCTTAAATAAATCTAGAAGTATAATAATATACTACCTAAAGGAGAATATATAAATAAATAATAAATTCCTAAAGAATTATAATACCAGCTTATACGGGAAATTTACAAATACCTATTATATAGATATCAGAGAGTTAATAAAACCCTTAAATAAGTCAGAACGATATACTAATTCCCTAAAATAAAGAAAGTTATATAAAAAGTTACTAAATAATACCTACTTTACGATAAAACTAAGGCCTAATACTATAAACTATATAGAAAACTATAACTCCTATTAGTCGCTAAGTAACTATAGGATTTTATTACTATGGATTTTATTACTAAATTACCCCTATTAGAAGACCCTGCAACTGGAGTTATATATAATAGTATTTTTATTATTATAGATAGACTTATGAAATTTTCCTATTTTATACCTTACTAGAAATTAATAGATATAGAGCAGTTTGCCTATATCTTCCTGAGATATATTATTAGTATTTATAGGCTACCCTTGGAAATTCTCTTTAATAGAGGACCCCTATTTACTTCTAAATTTTAGTAAGTACTAATAGACTATTTGGGATTAAACTACTAACTCTTAACGGCTTTCTAACTATAGATAGATAGTTAGATAGAATAAATAAACTAAATACTGGAATAATACCTTTAATGCTATATTAACTATAAATAGAATAACTGAGTTAAGAAGCTTCTAACTGTACAGCTAAGCTATAATATATCAGTATATAAAAGCACGAAACTTACCTCAGTATATGCCAACTTTGGATTTACCCCTAATGCCTATAGAACGAGCTGAGGCAGATTAATTATCCCTAAAGCTATCCTTATAATAGAAAATCTAAAAAATCTATATAAAAAAATAAAGACTGAACTTAAATTTATTAGAAACCAGATAAAAAAACACTACAATAAAAAACGGATAAAGGGACTATCCTTCCAGGAGGGAGATATAGTCCTCCTCGCCATAAAAAACATCAAAATAAAATAACAAAATAAGAAACTGGACTATAAATATATCGGCCTGTATAAAATTCTCAAAAAAATCTCAGAAAATAACTACTATTTAAACTTATTACTAAAAGTCAGACTTTACTCTATCTTCTATATCTTACTCCTTAAGAGTATAGAAGGTAATATTATAGCTAAGTTTGGCAATAAATATAAAATAGAGGTTAAAGGACTAGAAGAGTATAAAGTTAAGAAGATCCTTAAGTAATAATAGATTAATAACTAAATAGAGTATCTTATTAAATAGAAAAACTACCCAGAGAGTAATAACTAATAGGAACCAGCTAAAAACCTTATCTATATATAATGCCTTCTAAAGAACTTCTACTAATAGCACTAAAAGCAGGCAAAAAAAGGTCGCTAAAATTAAGAGAACTCCAGTTAATAAGGTCAGAATAAACTAGAGACTGTATATTAATTACAGCTTCTAAATCTATATACTCTACTGTATCCAACTTATCTAAAGAGTAAGTACTATAATAGACTAGCTCCTTACTATAAGAGATTACTTAGTTATATTGCCTCTACAATTAAGCTAACCAATTCAAACTATCTGCAATCTCCTTCTGTATAATCTTAAATACTTTATAAGACTTTAAAAGGGCTTCCTTAGTAGCCTCCTCCTTATACTTAATATAATACTTCTCTACGATAATTCGGTTTACTACCTAACTGTCAGCCTGAAGATACAGAAGTATATATAATATCTAATACCTACTAACCACTATAGAAATTCCTAATATATTATAGGCTTAACCTTAATAGATATACTCTAAATAACAATTTGATGTTATTGCAATATAATACCGAAACCCCTTTAATAAGCAGAATAAGTAAGATATACTATTGTAACTAAATTCTTTAATAAGTAAGATTTAGGTGTGGTGAGATTCAGTAGAATTCTTCTTCTTAACGGACAGTCTTTTGGAAATATAGCTGGATATTATATTAGTATTTCGGAAGGAATAAGAAATAAGGTTACAGATAAACTAATATCCTTAGGGGCTATAGTTTTATATATAGATCTTAAGAATAAGACTATTAGAGGGGAGATATTATATTATGGCCCAGATTAAGACTAAATAGTTACAACTAGCAGAACTATAATAATACCTACTTTATAGCTCCTCTATTAGTCTAAAGGCCTATATATAATAGACCAGTATCAGTACTCTACTTGCAACTCTTATTAATAAGACTGACAGTCTTATTAATAAACCTTATAAAGGCACTACTAAGACTATATAATATATCTAGTATATAGATATATTTATTTAGCACTTTTATAGAGATAGCCTTACTAGCTATTAATACACTTAGTTATATTAAATCTACTATTCTATTATTATTAGACTGTAACCTATATTGCTTACTATAATATCCTAATTTACTTAACTATAAATACTACGCCACCGGACCTACTCTATACCCCTAGGTTAGACCCGACCGTCATATTAATATTGCTAGCTTTTATAAGTAGTTCTATATACTTTATTATTTCTTTTTATATTAATTTTCTATAGTAATTAAGAATATAGAGGCTTAGTAAAAAGTCAATCTGGATATTAAGAAGGCTGAGAGTATTTTAACTGAGATATTAGCCTATTTAGTATATCTTTATAAATAAAAAAAAGTATTAAAGAAGTATAGTTTTAATTTATTTATTTATAGAATTTAGAAGCTAGATAATATCAATAGAGTGTATTTCTAGAAGTCTGCTATTCTTAAGGAGTAATAAGCTGTTAGAAAGATATAGGCTGCTAGTGCTATAGATATATTAGATTAATCTTCTATACTGAGTATACTACTTAATTTATCTTTATTAGGTTTCAGTATTACTGATATAAGTTCTTTATAATTTCTAGATATTATTTCTAGAATCTATCCTAATATATATTTCCTAAGCTGCTTTTTTATTTAAGGAAATCTTTTAGTTTATATTAATAGTATATAAGGTATTTATAGAGTTTCTATATATCTTCTGAGGGATTGCAGTTTTTCTATCTTATAAGATATTTTATTTTATTATTTTCTCTTTTTATATTAAGAATTATTTTAACTGTAAATTCCTGATTATTCTTAACTTCTATCTTCTAATTATTATTCTATATTTTAATATAAATAGTATCTACTGCTATTTTAAGTAATAAAATATAAAAGATTAAATAGAGCTTAACCTTTAGTAGTAAGTTTAATTTGTAGTTATTTTTTGAGATTTTTTTTAAAATTTTATAAGGTCTAATAAGTTTAAAGTTCAGTTTGTTATTTAGCTTTTTTATTATAATGTTTTTTATTATAAGGTAGACTATATCTCCCTTTTGGAAGATTAATCCCTTTAATCTTTTTTTATTATAGTGTTTTTTTATCTAGTTATATATAAACTCTAATTCTATTTATATTTCTTTATATAGCTATTATAGTTAGTTAGTAGTAAAAATAGCCTTAGTATTTAGCAGTTCTTCTTATAATAATCTATAGGTATTTAGGGTGAATTTAAAATTTATATAAGCTGGTATAAGCTTTATTATTTCTGAAGTAGAGGTATTATAGGCTAGTTATACTGTAGGCAGCTTCTAGATTTAATTATCTTACTTATAGTTAATATAATACTGTAGGTATTATTTAACTATTTAGTTAAGTCTTTCTATTTATCTATCCACTTACAGTTTTTAAGCTGTTATAAGCTTATAGTTTAATTCTATTTAGGCTATTAATTCTTACCAGAATTTAGATATAAAGATTATTCCTCTATTAGATATAATCTCTATTAGCAATCTATATATACTGATAATATTTCTTAAGAATATATAAGAAAGTTATTTTATATTAGTAGACTCTTAGTAGAGTAGAAAGTATAAGAACTTTATAAATCTATCTATAATAATAAATATACTGTTATAGAGTACTCTAGTTATTAGGTCTTCAGATAGTAGAAGCTTAATAATATAGTCTATAGTAATAGATTCCTAAAGTTATTATACTACTGATAGTAGTTATAACTATCTATAAGGTTTATATTATAGTAACTTTAACTTTTTATATAGATTATATTCTTTAATAGTATTTAAGATAGCTTTCTTTATTCTAAGGAATAAATATATTACTCTAAGCCTCTTAAGGATTCTATTTATACTTTAGTATCTATATATAGAATGCTTATAAATATCCTATATTAGTTATTATTATAGTTCTTTAGAAACCTATAGTTATTCTATTTATTCTTCTTTAGAAAGTATATAGTTATACTTCTGGATTTTATTTAATAGTAGGTTATCTGATTCTACTGTATATATTGCTATAAGTATTCTTTTATTAAGCTTATTAATAAATTGTACTTTTTTTACTAGTTCTAAGGGCTATTAGAGTTTTATTTCTCTTTTTTTATAGATATTATATTATTTAAAGTCTACTGAATTAATAATAAATCTCTAATAGAATCTAGTATATACTTAATTAAGGATAAATTCTTATTTTTAGTAGTTTTTTATATATTCTTTACTGAACTTAGGTATATATTCTGGAGGTATAAAGGCTTATTTCTTATAGATAGATATTCTATATTAGTAGTTATACTTATAGAGGTAGATAGTATTATTATTATTATTAAGATAGTAGTACTGCTGTATTTTATTTTGCTATTCTTTATTTGGTATTTCTAGTAAGTCTTTATATACTATTCTGAGTTTCTTATTATATTCTGAGTATACTATTTATAGGTTATTATATTTCAGTATTATATAGTTATAATAGAATCTTTTATAAGCTTAGCTTTATATAAGCTTCTTACTTTATATAACAATCAGTATACTATACTATACTTATAAGTCTAGGGTAGGCTGATTCTAATTGGTAGTTTATATAATAGGGAATTAGGCATATTAAACTTAAATAGTTAGTTATATCTAATAATAGTAGAGCAAAGAATACTTAATATAATTAAGTTATATTAATAGCTAAGGAGCTGCCTATACTAGATATATACTTCTTAGATAGCTATATACTAAATATCTATTAGTAGACCGTTCTACTTACAGATCGGTCTAGGGTAGGACTATTAGAACTGAGGGTCGGTTCTATCGGTCTATCTTAGGTGTATATAACTAAATTGGGATTCTGTCAGTCCCGACTGCCTGGTCTGGCCTGAGTCTCGATATAGGCTGTAATATAATATCTCCCCTCTGTTAGTCTTATCCCTAAGGCTGTATAAGTAGTCTGTAGCGCCTAATATTATGGTTTATTATTTCTTTCTTCCTAGTTATTATTATACTGATATAATATCCAGTTCCCTGATAAAGACTTATTCTACCTGCAAACTTTATAAGTATAAGGTTCTTTCCGAATATATCCAATTTTTTAGTTCTGAGACTATACCTTATTCCCGTTATTACTATTTAAAACTTTTCTGTAAGGTAGTAGGGGATTGCTCCTATTGTTATTTGAGTTATATAAATATTAAGGTGATTTATAATAGTGCTAGTATAGTGTCTTTTTGTAGGTCTCTTTTTCTAGTTGCCTCTTCTATACTTCTTCCCTAATTTCTATAGTGTTAAAAAATATCCGCAAATAGAAGCACTTAGAGCAGGAGGAGTTAGAGGCTGAAGAAGCTCTTAAAGCTGTAATAGTATATCTTATGCGTATTTGCAAGCAGAAATACTCCTTAAAATAGAAGGGGGATAACTTACTCTTCTGTGGCCTTTATTCTCTGGAGGAGTTAGATAAATTAGTAGAGGAGCTAGTTGCTATTTTAAAGGCTTACTTATTGGGGGCTATAGATCTTATTAATTGGAGTGTAGTAGGTCTAGATAATTTCTTATTATTTAATCCTTCTGCTTTTTCTGCTATTATATATAAAATACCTTTAGAAGGTATTACATATAATTAAGGTTTTCTAGCAGCTGCTATAAGGTTTCGCTTTTAGGGTAGTTTTTCTATTTAATAAGATATATTGTTTTGCTATTAATCTTCTTTATATCTCGGATTTCTTTAATATAGTATTCCTCTAGATCTTCTACCTATAGCTTATAGTTATACCTATTGCTAACTATAATAGTATCCTTAAATAGTTCCAGCAGCAAAATATAAAATACTGGGTGCTTTCTGGTTTTTATCTCCAACCTATAGTTATTTTCTAAGATCTTCTTTAGAACTTTATAAAATCTAATGAATTTATAGTTAAGTTTCTTATTTAGTCTGTCTGTTATAAGATTTTTTATTGCTAAGAGGACTATATCTCCCTTTAAGAAGAATAGTTTCTTTATCCTTTTGGGGTTATAATACCTCTTTATCTAGTTTCTAATAAACTTAAGTTTAGTCTTTATTTCTTTATAGAGGTTCTTTAGTTTATTAGAGGTAAGAATTATATAAGAATTAATAATTTCTTCCTGTAGTCAGTAATATATATTAGGAGTGAATCTGAAATTTACAAATACTGGTATAAGCTTTATACTCTTATATATAGCGGTATTATAGCTTAGCTGAGCTATTAGCAGCTTCTCGACCTAATTATTCTATTTATAGTTGATATAGTACTGTAGGTATTACTTAAGGATTTAGTTTATTCTTTCTATTTATCTATCTACTTAGGCCTGAAATATAGTAGTTAATTAGTAGTTAAGTCCAAGCTATACTATTAGGGCTTGCTAAAACTTTAATGTAAATAGGGGTTCTCTATCGGTTAGGATCTCTATTGGTAATCTATATATACTGACGATATTTCAGTTGAATATATAGGCGAATTCTTCTATATCTATTGCCTCTCTATATAGTATAAAATAGGAAAACTTTATAAATCTATCTATAATAATAAGAATGCTATTATAGAAGGCTTCTATTGCTGGATCTTCTAATAGGGGTAGTTTCATAATGAAATCTATAGTAATTAAATGCTATAGTTGCTATATAACTGGTAGGGGTTATAATTTACTATATAGTTTGTAGCGTTATACCTTGGTTTTTACATAAAGGCTATATTATCGGATAACTTTCTGTATAACCTTCTTAATTTTAGGAAATATATATATTATTTTAACTCTCTTAAGGGTTTTATTAACTCCTTAGTATCTATATAATAAGTATAAGTATATCTCCCATATAAGTTGCTCTTATAGTTCTAGTAGAACCTGTAATTTTTATAGTTCTATTTGTAATATAGGGATTGGGGTGGGGTTGCCTATTACTCTATCCATCTTATAACCCTAGTTATATTATTCGATTTTCTTCAGTAGTTTATTATCGTAGGTCGTATAGTAGGTGCCTCTAAGGATTCGTTATTTAGGGCACTTATTATAGTTCTTTATAGCTTTATTCAACTAATCTTCTATTCTCTAATAGTAGTTATAGATTTCCTATATCTCAGCTAGCATCCAGTATTAATTCCTATTATGGGGTCCTTTCTTATAGTAGTCTTCTGTAATAGTTCTGTAATAGTATTCTGGGATATTATATTTTCCGTTTATCTTACTAATTAGTATTATCCCTAAGAGGTCATTTTAAGCCTAATTGATAAAATCTTTATATATTCCAGTCTGCAGTAGTTTATAGTATATAGGGGTTAGTTTGTACTTTACGTATATATATCCCAGGTATTTCTGCTATATATATCCTTCAGGAGTAAAAAAGAAGATTTATTTATTAGCTTTAACTATTCCAGTATTAAAGTTAATTTGTTAACTAATTATATCGGCTTGATTATTCTTTAATCCCTTAATATAGATAATAGTATAGTTAAACTCCAATAGGTATTCTATATATCTGAGTTATTATTTACTGAGTTGCTATATTGTAGTAAAGTATAAGATATTCTTATAGTCTATATAGATCTTAATCTTATAGTTGCTTTCTAAGAGGTAATATTGGAATTTCTTAAAATAGTTAATAATTATAAGGAATTCTTTATTATAGATAGAGTAGTTAAGTTCTACACTATATATTTTATATAAGTAGAATATAATAGGGTGTAGTAGTCTGTTTTTATCTCTCTAGCTGATCTGGCTGCTTAAGGTAAAATTAGAAGTATCTATTTCTAATTTAATTTCTTTTTCTGGGTCAAATAAGGCTAGTACTGATTCCATAAGAATAATACTTCGGATTATTTTAAAAACTTATTCGGCTTCCTTATTAAGATTAAATTCTACTCCTTTTCTTATAAGTCTAATAAGTGGGATAGTATATTTACTGAAGTTTTTAATAAATTATCAGTAGTAGTTAGCAAATTCTAGGAAGGATTATACTTCTATTATATTAGTCGGTATAAGCTATTTCTTAACTGCTGCAATCTTCTTAGAGTCTATCTGCATCTAGTTATGGGATATTATATATCTAAGGAATTCCACTTCTAAAGTATAGAAGTTGCTTTTTTCTGGTTTAACCAGTTAATATCAGGGTTGTTTCTTCTAAGCTATAGTCATCCCAGTACTATATTATAGTCCTTAACTTTAATAATATTAAATATAATACTTTTATTCTTTTTATCTATAAGTACTTTAAGGTAATTAACCTCTTGGATTATCTATCTGTTATTATAGCTAAAAGGCATTCCTTTTAGGTTAGATACTTTATAGGGTCTATCCTTATATCTCTATAGGATTTCCAACTTATTTACTAACTCTAGTTGGATATAATTTATAATAGTATTACAGTCTACTAGTGCTATTACTTATACTCCTTTAATTCAGACTTCTATTATAATTATATCTTCTTTAGGATAGTTTGCTGCATCTAGAGTCTTTTGTGGAAGTGGGGTATCTTCTTCTGTAGTTATACTTATCTATTGCTTTATTACAGATAGTATTTGTTATTTTTTATATACTTATAGATTTCTTTATACTATAGTCTGTTATGGAGTTCTCCTCCTATTTGAGTTTTAAAGTTAAATCTATCTTTATATATCTTGTGGAATTATACTTTAATTTCTTATATATATTCTATATACTTAAGGTATATTCTATTTATGCAGTTTATAGTATAGTCAGCTGGGTATTTAAGCGGGCTGTACTATAACTTAACTTTCTCTTTCTTATATATATAGCATTCTTCTATTATGCAGTTACTAATTTCTAAGTTTATTTTAATATATTTATTGGGGTAGAAGTTATTAAGCCGTTCTAGCTGGACTACTCTTACTTTATCGAACCACTTAATGACCCTATAGTTTCTTATTTCAGTTTTATTATAGAATTATTATAGCAGCTAGAGAATAGTTTATATGGAATAGCAGTTATAGTAGATTTTCTTAAAATAGTGGACTAAATATATATAGTAGGTATATAATAGTTATAATATACTATTATATCTAGAGGTTCCAGGATGCAGTCTTAATTTATTATTGAGGACTGCAATTCCCAGGCGATTATTTAGTTTAGGGATATCTTTATAAGGGATTATACGGATATAGATAGGTTGTTCTTCTTCTGTATTTGCTATTCGTCTAATAAGGTGGTTAAGTATTTGCTAGTTCCTCTCTTATTTGGTAATTATTATAAGGGCGAATTTGGATATATTAGGTTCCATTTCAATCTCCTCAATACATTAAGTTGTTAATTCAGCCTCTAAACTGTTATCGTTATTGGACTTAGGGTATTTATCTGCTGGAGTCCGGATATCTTTATTAGTAAGGGGGAGCCTAAGTTGCTTAGCTCGTCTGGCTTCTATACCTGCACTAATACTTAGCTCTTCTTTCCTTTATATGTAGAACTTATGCCTAATCTTATTATTATATTGTTATTAAGGTGAGATCCTTATAGTACCTTTATAGGGGGTTACTATAACTAGTGGTATTCCTAGGGCAGGTTATCTATTCGGAATATCTTCTTTATTGGTAACTTCTACTATAGGGCGGATATACTTAAAGACCTTCTTTCCTTTAATTTTCTTACCTTTTCTAACTATACCGATTTTCTTTATTCCGTATAGTGCCCTATTCTTTTTCTATCTTAGGGGTACTGGAACTGGAGTCCAGGATGTTAATATATTATAGATATTAGATATTATATTTTTTTAAGTTTCCTTAAGAGGTAGTTAATATTCCTTTTCTATTATCCAGTTGGATTTGTAATTATAGTCTTTCTTTCTGAGTGTTTCCTCGCTCTTGAGGTTAATATCTGCAGTAAGGCCTATCTCGCTTAATTGGGTTCCAGTATTATTATATCTAGTGCGGGCTATTATAATTATATATTTATCCATCTGGGAGTTACCTTCCTGCTATTTAATTTATTCTACCTTCTTCTTATCTTTAGGTACTAGTTAGAACTAATTATTAGTTTTGGGTTTATAATATTTATAGGATATATATTCGGTATTGCTGTAATTCCAGCAGATTGCCTTAAAGTAGTCCTTCTTAACTGCTCTAATATTTATAGGGCTTGAGTCTATTCTATAGGAGGTATTTATATTTTATTTCTTCCCTTAGTTGGTATTAAACTTCTTACTTTTCTAATTGGGGGTATAGAATCCTTCTAACTTCTCGGTCTTTTTTTCTTATTATTATTCGAATTGCTAGTTATTGATTTCCACGGCAAGTTATATAAGCCTATTATAAGTAGTGGGTTTTTTCTTTCTGACTATAGCATCCTTAATATCAGATTTTAACCCTTAGTAGAAGCTTGCTATATAGGCTTCTTCTCCCCAATTGAGTTATAATATAGAGTTACGGTATTTAGCTGTATATATAGATGTAGCTTCCTTCTGTTGGAGTTTCTGGATTTACTATTCTGCAATCTATTTCTCGTCCTGGAATCTACATAAAGCTTTAAGTTCTTATTTAAAGATTTTATAGCTTCTATAGATAGCCCGGGTTTCTTTCTTTCTCTAACTGTAGGTATTATTAATATAGTCCCTTATAATAGGTTCAAACTATTATAGGGCTTTATCTTTAAGGAATCCCATACTATATCGGACTTTAGCTTTATCCGTAATAAATTGTATTGGATAGTATATCTAGTAGGCCTGGAGCTACATAAGGAATCCTTAAAGTTTAGTAGCTAAGCTATTATAAGGATCAGGCTGGTATAGTCTGAGGATTTCTCCAGTATTCTTTCCTTTGGCGGTATTAGATATAAGGTTCTTAATGTGGTTCTTATATATGTTTTTCTAGTCGATAAGTTCCTAAGCCAGTTTATTATTATATTCTAGCAGATCCTTATGCTAGGTATTAAGAAGGTCGATTTAATGCTGCTTATTAGCCTTGCTGGCTTTAGCGATATTAAGGATCTTATTAATCTTGTCAGCCAGTCTTTTGTTAGTTCTTTTAAGTTTGGCCAGATCTTTCTGAGTGACCTTATTGTCCTCTTCTCCTTCTTCTTCTCCTAAGTCCAGGAGAATATCCCTATTATTATCGACAAGCAGGTTATAAATTCAGTCCTTAAAGGAGCCCGAACTGCCAGAGGGTATTATAGGTACTATAATAGCAAATTCGATATTATTTAAGTTTAATATAAGTAATATACTGAATAAGAGCTATTAATATATAACAATCAGTATACTATACTATACTTATAAGTCTAGAGTAGGCTAATCCTAATTGGTAGTTTATATAATAGGGAATTAGATATATTAAATTTAAATAGTTAGTTATATCTAATAATAGTAGAGTAAAGAATACTTAATATAATTAAGTTATATTAATAGCTGAGGAGCTGCCTATACTAGATATATACTTCTCAGATAGCTATATACTAGATATCTATTAGTAGATCGTTCTGCTTATAGATCAATCTAGAGTAGGACTATTAGGACTGAGGGTCGGTCCTATTAGTTTATTCTAGGTGTATATAACTAAATCGGAATTCTGCTAGTTCCAACTGCCTGGTCTGGCCTGAGTCTCAATATAGGCTGTAATACTTTAGTAGTATTTTATTCTATTCTTTAGAAAACTAGGTATTAGTTTCTAAGGTATAAATACTTATTTATAGTATATTGGTATTTTACAGTTATAATTAAATTTATTGGGAAATACTTTATTATTATTATTATAGAATAAGTATTCCATATTAATTTTTATCTGCTATTCTTTACTGGGTATTTTATATATATTATACTATTTCTCCTTATACTTATAAATATTAGTAATATATCTCTACTTAAGGTATCTATCTGGAGTTAGCTTAAGAAGTTATTTATTTTCCTTAGTAATATTAATATTAAAGTTAGGTTATTAGCTAATAGTATTAACTCTGCTATTTTCCAATCTCTTTTTATAGATAATAATATAGTTAAATTCTAATAGGTATTCTATATAGTGGAGTTACCTACTACTAAGCTTCTATATAGTTATAAAATACAAGATATTCTTATAGTTAGTATAGACCTTAATTCTATATTTACTTCCTAAGAGGTAGTATTAGAATTCCTTAAATAAGTTAACTATAGTGAGGAATTTTTTATTATAGATAGAGTAGTTAAGCTTTACTCTATAGAGTTTATATAAATAGAAGGTAATTAGGTGTAATTTCCCGTTAATATCTCTTTATTCTATTTAGAATTTCAGATTAAAATTAGATAAATCTATTTCCAGCTTAACTTCTTTCTTAGGGTTAAATATAACTAAAATTAATTTGCTAAGAATTACCTTTTTAATATTATTAAAAGCTTTCTGTATTTTAATATTCTATTTAAAATTTACTTCTTTCTTTATAAGTTCTATAAGAGTATATTTAATACTTTTAAAATTATAAATAAACTTTTAGTAGTAGTTAGTAAATTCTAAGAAGCTTTATACTTCTTTAATATTATTAGATTTTAGCTAATTTTTAATAGCTTTAATTTTCTTATAATTTATATAGATTTTATTTAAATAGATAGTATATCTAAGAAAGTTTACTTTATCTATATAGAACTTACTTTTCTCTAGTTTAATAAGAAGGTTTATATCTTATAGTTTCTTAAGTACTATATAGATATATTCTGTATATTCTTCTTCTATATTAAAGAAGATAAGGATATTATTAAGGTAATATATAATAAAGATATTAAGATATTTCTATAGTATATTAGTAATTATCTATTAGAAGGTTGCTAATATATTAGTAAGTCTAAAAGATATAATTAGATATTTAAAAAGTTTATACTTTATATAGAAAGCAGTTTTCTATTTATCTTCTAATTTAATATAGATAAAATTATATACTCCTTTAAGATTAAGAGCTATAAACTATTTCTTACTATATAATTAATCTTTCAGTTTATTAATAAGTAGCAATAGTATTTAGTTCTTAATAGTGATATTATTAAGCTATTAGTAATCTATAACTAATTACAGTTTTCTATTTTTCTTTAGGATAAATATAACTGGGTATTCTATAGAGGACTTTAATATCCTAATAAATCCCTTTTTTAATATATCTTTAAGATATTCCTTTAATATATAGAGTTGAATTTTATTAAGATTATAAATCTTATAGAATTTAGCTGTAATTTTATCTTTTAGTACTATCTTATAGTTCTATTAACTGTACTATAGTAGGCCTATTTCTATTTCTTTAGTAAATAGTCTTTTATAGATTTAATAAGTAAGAGGTATATTTTTAAGTTTATTATCTGCCTTTTTTACTTTCTTTATTTCTTTTAGTTTTTTATTAAGCTTTATAAATTATACTTATACTTATATAATAGTATAGTATATCTTATTTATATAGATATTACAGTATTTATATTTAGTGCCTTAGGGTAATAAAGTATCTATTATATTATTATATATTACTCTACTAATACTATTATCAGTTAGAATTTAAGATCTTATATTATTATTATCTAAATTCTATTTATAGAAGGAATAATTATCGATATTATTAAAGGTTATTTAGTTAGTTCTCTAATTAATTAGTGGGTTTACTTATTATAGCTATAAATAGCCTAAAATTAAATTATATTATACTGAGGGAATAATATTAAAAGAGATACCTTTATTATATTTATTTATAAAACCCTTAAGGTAATTAACCTCTCTAGTAATATATCTATTATTATAATTAAAACTTATTTCTTTAAGATTCTACACTTAGTATAGATTTAATTTATTTCTTTATAGTAGCTTTAGCTTATTTACTACTTCTAGATAAAGGTAGTTAAATTCTATACTGCTATCTACTAATATAGTATACTAGTATCTCTTAATTTATACCTGAATTTTCAAGTAATTCAGTCTTATACTTTCTATAGTATATAGAGCTCTTACTAAAAGTTCTACTTCTTCTAGCTTTAGGCCTATCTATTACTCTATTATAGAGGGCAAAAATGGGTTTTTATCTGTATTTAAACTACTTTATACTATTTTCAGTCTTTAGCTTATCTGCCGGTTTTTTAATAAAAGTTAAATCCGTCTTTATATATTCTGTATATATATCTGTAATTTTTCTTTTTTTCTTTATTGTATTTTAGGTATATATATATACTGCAATCTATTACAAATTGTTCTTTATATACTTTACTAAGTATAGATATAGGGATATAGTTCTTCTTTATTTTTTATAAGTATAGAGAGCCTTTCTGGTTCTTTTAGTAACTCGTATTATATTCTTCTTTTTAATTGTATTATTTACTTATTATTACCTTAGGGTTTTCTTTTCTAGTTATCTTAAGTTAGTTCTCTATTTCCCTTTATTAGATATTATTATTAGATAATTTATTATATCCAGTTTTTTCTAGTTAGAAGTATTTTCAGTCTTATGGGAAATATCTTTATTCTTTCTATATTTAGTACTAAAGGTATATCTTAGTTTTTATATAGATTTAGTATTTCTAATATTAGTAATCCTAAGGATTCTATAATCCTTATATATACTGCTATAGGAATCTAATTATCTTAGCTTCTAGAATAATAATATAGTACTTAAGATATCTATTAGTATTTTTATTGTACTCTATATTATACTTTATATATAATTAGGTAATAGGGATTTCTAGTAGTCTTAGGGGGTAGTAGTTATAAGTCTATTTATTCTTTAAGTAATAGTAATATTATAGATAGTAGTATAAAATCTATAAGATCTAGTTATATCCTTCTATACTGAAGTAAAGAATAGAGTTATCTCTAAACTCTCCTTTAGGTTTTACTATATAGTCTCTTATTTTATATCTTATTATTATATAAAGGTAGATAAATTTATATTATTTAGTATTTTGCTATTCTCTTATAAGTTATTAGTATATAGCTTTTTTATTTTCCTATTATTATTTATCTTACTTATTAAGTATAGCTTTATCCTGCTATAGTTTCTCTATTACTATTTAGCTGGTTTCTTTTAAGATGCTGGGTATATATTCCTCTATATAGAAGTTCAGTTTTTTCTTATTACTGGAGTTAGAATATTTATTTCTAATATTATAGTTATCCAGCTATTTATTTAGAATATTATTCTGAGTGTTTAGTACTTTTAGTATTTCTCTTTAGTAGGTTTCTAGCTGTTTTTCTTATTATACTATAGCTATAGTTCTTAATATTTCTACTGATAGTTAGACTGCTAGTAGTTTTAGTATCAGTATCTATTCTGTCTGTTTTTTCTATCTATTTATTCTTATAGTAGAGTCTTCTGGGTATAGTACTTCTGCTTCTTCTTAAGATAGATATTACTTCCGGCTGGGTAGATATATAGGCCAGTTTGAACTGGAGTATTTATATACTTCTTATATTATAGTAATAATTTGTATTTATATTGCTATTTCTATTTCCTTCTATCTCTAGATAATATTAAATAACTATTATTCAGTAGGTATAAATTGGAATTATTATTCTTTTTTTATTCTTATATAAAGTATTCTTTCTTATTGTAGTTATAGTATATAATATCCTTCTTATCTTAAGACTATCTTTATATAGCTTTAAGTTCTATAGATTCAGTATATATTTTCTAAGAGGTATTTCTATAAAAGTTACTCTATTAGCTACCTTTTTATTCTCTATTATTTCCTTATTAGTTAGAGTAGTAAGGATTATATAGAGTATCTTAACCTCTTTAGTATATTATAGCTTTCTCTCTGTATTTTTTATACTGTTATTTATTAATTTTAATAGCTATAGTAATATATTCTATAAGAATATTAAGTCAGTTAGCTTTATAGAGTTTGTTTTTAACTTTATTTTTTAACTTCTATTAGAATATTTCTATAAGTATCTTATTCTTTCAGTCTAACTTAGAGGCAACTTATTAGAGTGTAATAGTATAGGCAGCAGTAGAATAAATCTATTTAAGTATATGGATTTTTATAGCTATCTGCCTTTTCTTATTAACTATTCTAAATATATCTTTAAGAGCTATTTTAAAGTTCTTTTAATCTGTAAATAGATTAACTATATCTTAATTCTAATTAGCCTTATTATTATTAAGGAAATCCTTAAGAATAGATTTAAATTAATTCTTTATATTACTAGATATTAAATTGCTTATAAATAGCAGTTATAATTCTGTAGATACTAACTGTTATAGATACTATTAGAAGTATTCTTTTATTCTAATAATAAAGAGTATAATATTACTAGATATTTTATTAAATTTCTCTAGTAGTAGTAATTTTATTACTTCCTCTAGATTATATTTATTATTTCTAGCAGCTAGTATTAGTATATTCTATACTTACTGCTATAGAGTGCAGATTAAGTTATATAGCTGCTTAACTTTAGCAGCTATATTAGTATTATTTACTGGAGCTATATAAGCTAGTAGTATAGGTATATTACTTAGGGTAGTAGGTATATGTAACAGTTATACTCTCTAGACTGCCGTATACATAGTATAGGGTAGGTAAGAGATAGGTTGCTAGTAGATAAACTGTAGGTTTATATTAGCAGATAGATTAGGGCGTTACTTACTGGGTAAATATTACATCTGGTAATAGTTAAGTATAGTAATATATAGTAAGTTAAGGTAATTAAGGTAATTAAGTTATATTAATAGCTAAGTAGCTGCTTATTGGGAATATACACTACTCTATTATCTATATACTTAGATAGATCGTTAGATTATATAAGTAATCTAGCAATTCAGAATTGTAGGATCGTAAAGGTAATCCTGCAATCCAGTTTTAATTGGTTGAAAATTATAGGTACTAGAATACTGCCAGTCCTAACTGCCTACTACCTACTTAAGGTGTATATAGGCTGTGATATAATATCTCCCCTCTGTTAGTTTTTATCCTTAAGGCCTATTATAAGACTATTCCCCTAATTTTTATATATATATCCAACCTAAATCTATAAATATTCTGCTGATTATTATATTAGGTTATATTTCTAAATCTATTAAGACTGAGTAATATTCCGTTCTTATATAAGTTATTACCTTTAAGGATTATAAAATTATATCTTATTCCTACTGCTTTAAGAAGTAGTTAGTCTGCTATATATCTGAGAAATCCTTATAGTGCAGTAAATATATAAGCTTGGGTTATTCTTATAATAGTTCTAATATTACTAGCTTTTATAAGTAGTTCTATATACTCTATTATTTTTCTTATGCTGATTTTAGTAGTAACTAAGAATATAGAGGCTTAGTAAAAGGTCGATCTGGATATTAAGAAGGCTGAGAGTACCTTAACTGAGATATTAGCCTATTTAGTGTGTTTTTATAAATAAAAGAAAGTATTAAAGGAGTGTGGTTCTAATTTATTTATTTAAGGGATCTAGGAATTAGACGATATTAATAGGGTGTATTCTTAGGAGTCTGCTATCCTTAAAGAGTAATAGGCTATTGGGGAGGTGCAGGCTGCTGGTACTATAGATATACTGAATTGGTTCTCTATATTGGGTATGCTACTTAATTTATCTCTATTGGATTCCGGCGTTGCTGGTAAGAATTCTTTATAATTTCTGGATGTTATTTCTAGAATCTGTCCCAATATATATTTCCTGGGCTGCTTCTTTATTTAAGGAAGTCTTTTAATTTAGCTTGATAATATATAAGGTATTTATAGAGTTTCTATATATCTTCTAATGGGTTGCAGTTTTCCTATCTTATAAGATATTTTATTTTATTATTTTCTCTTTTTATATTAAGGATTATTTTGACTGTGAATTTCTGGTTATTCTTAACTTCTATTTCTTAATTGTTATTCTATATTTTGACGTAAATAGTATCTACTGCTAATTTAAGTAATAAAATGTAAAAGATTAGATAGAGCTTAACCTTTAGTAGTAAGTCCAGTTTATAGTTATTTTCTAAGATTTTTTTTAAAATTTTATAAGGTCCAATAAATTTAAAGTCCAATTTATTATTCAGCCTTTTTATTATAATGTTTTTTATTATAAGGTAGACTATATCTCCCTCCTGGAAGATTAGTCCCTTTAATTTTTTCTTATTATAATGTTTTTTTATCTATTTATATATGAACTTCAGTTCTATTTATATTTCTTTATATAGCTGTTATAGTTAGTTGGTGCTGAGGATTGCTTTTATATTTAGGGGTCCTTCTTATAATAATCTGTAGGTATTGGGGGTAAATTTAAAGTTAGTATAAGCTAGTATAAGCTTTATTATTCCTAAGGTAGATATATTATAGGCCAGTTATACTGTAGGCAGCTTCTGGACCCAGTTATCTTACTTATAATTAATATAGTACTGTAGATACTATTTAACTATTTAGTTAAGTCTCTCTATTTAGCTATCTACTTATAGTCTCCAAGCTGTTATAAGCTTATAGTTTAATCCCATTTAAGCTATTAGTTCTTGTCAGAATTTAGATATAAATATTATTCCTCTATTAGAGATAATCTCTATTAGCAATCTATATATACTGATAATATTTCTTAAGAATATATAAGAAAGTTATTCTATATCAGTAGATTCTTAGTAGGGTAGAAAGTATAAGAACTTTATAAGCCTATTTATAATAATAAATATACTATTATAGAGTACTCTAGTTATTAGGTCTTCAGATAGCAGGAGCTTGATAATATAGTCTATAGTAATAGATTCCTAAGGTTATTATGCTACTGGTAGTAGTTATAATTATCTATAAGGCTTATATTATAGTGATTTTGACTTTTTATATAGATTATATCCTTTAATAGTATCTAAGATAGCTTTCTTTATTTGGGGGAATAAGTATATTATTCTAAGCCTCTTAAGGGTCCTATTAATATTCTAATATCTATATATAGGGTATTTATAAACTTTCTATACTAGTTATTATTGCAGTTCTTTAGGAACCTATAATTATTCTATTTATTCTTCCTCAGGTAGTATATTATTATACTCCTGGATTTCTTTCAGCAGTAAGTTATCTGGTTTTACTATATATATTGCTATAAGCATTCTTCTATTAAGCTTATCGACGAACCGTACTTTCTTCGTTAGTTCTGGGGGCTATTAAGATTCTATTTCTCTTTCTTTATAGATATTATATTGTCTAAAGTCTACTGGGTTGGTAATAAATCTCTAATAAAATCTAGTGTATGTTTAGTTGAATATAAGTCTTTATTTCTAGTAGTTCTTTATATATTCCTTACTGAATTTCGGTATATATTCTGGGGGTATAAAGGCTTATTTCTTATAGATAGGTATTCTATATTGGTAGTTATACTTATAGGGGTAGATGGTATTATTGTTATTCTTGTAATAATGGTATTATTATATTTTATTCTATTATTCTTTATTTAGGGTTTTTAGTAGGTTTTTATATACTATTTTAAGTTTCTTATTATACTTTAGATATACTGTCTGTAGGTAGTTGTTATTTTTGGGTATTATATAGTTATAATAGAATCTTTTATAGGCTTAGCTTTTTATAAGCCTCTTAATTTAGTAGTATTCTATTTTATTCTTTAGAAAATTAGATACCAGTTTCCAAGGTATAAATACCTATTTATAGTATATTAATATTCTATAGTTATAGTTGAATTTATTAGAAAATACTTTATTATTATTATTATAGAATAAGTATTCCTTATAGATTTTTATCTGCTACTCTTTATTAGGCATTTTGTTTATATTGTGCTATTTTTCCTTATACTTATAGATATTGGCAATATATCTCTATTTGAGATATCCTTCTAGGGTCAGCTTAAGAAGTTATTTATTTTCCTTAGTAATACTAATATTAAAGTTAGATTATCAGCTAATAGTATCTACTCTGCTATTTTCCAATCCTTTCTTATAGATAATAATATAATTAAATTCCAATAGGTATTCTATATAGTAAAGTTGCCTGCCACTAAGTTCTTAAGTAGTTACAAAATATAAGATATTCTTATAGTCAGTATAGACCTTAATCTTATATTTACTTTCTAGGAGGTAGTATTAGAATTCTTTAAATAAGTTAACTATTATAAGGAATTCTTTATTATAGATAGAGTAGTTAAGCTCCACTCTATAGAGTTTATATAAGTAGAAGGTAATTAGATACAATTTCCCGTTAATATCTTTCTATTCTATTTAGAATTCCAGACTAAAGTTAAAAAAGTCTATTTCCAGCTTAACTTCTTTATTGGGGTTAAATATAATTAAGACTGGTTTGCTGAGAATTGCCTTTTTAATATTATTAAAAGCCTTCTGCACCTTAGTATCCTATCTAAAATCTACTTCTTTCTTTATAAGTTCTATAAGAGTATATCCAATACTTCTGAAATTACAAATAAACTTTCAGTAGTAGTTAGTAAACCCCAGAAAGCTCTATACTTTCTTAATATTTTTAGATTTCAGCCAATCTTTAATAGCTTTAATTTTCTTATAATCTATATAGATCTTATTTAGACGGATAGTATATCTAAGGAAGTCCACTTTATCTATATAGAACTTGCTTTTTTCTGGTTTAATAAGAAGGTTTGCATCCTGTAGTTTCTTAAGTACTGTATAGATATATTCTATATATTCTTCCTCTATATTGGAGAAGATAAAGATATCGTTAAGGTAGTATATAATAAAGATATTAAGGTATTCCTATAGTATATTAGTAATTATCTATTAGAAGGTCGCCGGTATATTAGTAAGTCTAAAAGATATAACTAGATATTTAAAAAGTCTATACTTTATGCAGAAAGCAGTCTTCTATTTATCTTCTGGTTTAATACAGATAAGATTATAAGCTTCTTTAAGGTTAAGGGCTGTAAACTACTTTTTGCTATATAATTAATCCTTTAGTTTATTAATAAGTAGTAATAGTATTTAGTTCTTAATAGTAATATCGTTAAGCTATTAGTAGTCTATAACTAATTGTAACTTTCTGTTTTTTTTTAGGATAAATATAACTGGGTATTCTATAGAGGACTTTAATATCCTAATAAATCCTTTTTTCAATATATCTTTAAGGTATTCTTTTAATATATGGAGTTAAACTTTATTAAGGTTGTAAATCTTATAGAACTTAGCTGTAATTCTATCTTTAAGTACTATCTTATAGTCCTATTAACTATACTGGAGTAGATCTATTTCTATTTCTTCAGTAAATAGTTTCTTATAGATATAGTAAGTAGGGGGTATATTCTTAAGCCTATTATCTGCTTCCTTATATTTCTTTATTTCTTGTAGTTCTTTATTAAGCTTAGTAAATTATACTTATACTTATATAATAGTACAGTATATCTTATTATTTTGGGCGTTATAGTGTTTATATCTAGTGCCTTAGGGTGGCAAAATATCTATCGTATTATTATATATTGCTTTACTGGTGCTATTATTAGTTAAAGTTTAAGATCTTATATTATCATCTGAATCCTATTTATAGAAGGAATAATTATTAATATTATTAAAGGTTATTTAGCTAGTCCTCCAATTAATTAGTAGGTTTACTTATTATAGCTATAGGTAGTCTAGAACTAAATTATATTATACTAAGGGCATAATATTAAAAAAGATATCTTTATTATATTTATTTATAAAAACCTTAAGGTAATTAATCTCCCTAGTAATATATCTATTATTATAATTAAAACTTATTCCTTTAAGATTCTATATTCAGTATAGGTTTAATTTATTCCTCTATAGTAGCTCCAATTTATTCACCACTCTTAGGTAAAGGTAGTTAAGTTCTATACTGCTATCTACCAGTGCGGTATATTAGCATCCCTTAATTTATACCTGGATTTCCAAGCAATCCGTTTATATACTTCCTATAGTATATAGAGCTCTTACTGGAAGTTCCGCTTCTTCTAGCTCTTGGCCTATTTGTTGCTCTGTTACAGAGGGCGAGTATGGTTTTTTATCTGTATTCGAACTACCTCATATTATTCTCGGTCTTCGGCCTGTCCGCCGGTTCGTCGGGGGAAGTTAAATCTATCTTTATGCATCTTATACATACATTTATAGATGATTTTTCCTTCCTGGGTATACTTTATATATCCCTTAGTAATACAATCTATTGTAAATGTTTCTTTACAGACGTCGTCAGGCATAGGAACAGGAATATGTTTTTTCTTGGTTCTTTATGTATGGAGAGAACTTTTTCTTATTTTATATTCCCTATAGTTATCTGGTTTATTTGATATTACAGTAGGTTTCTTCTCTTAATTAGTTGTGGGGTTTTCTTCCTGGGGTAGGGGTTATCTGGTTATCCCTAGCTATTTCTCTATTTCTCTTTGCTGGATATTGTCGTCAGATAATTCATTATATCCGGGTCTTTTTAGTTAAAAGTATTTTCATTCTTATAGGAAATATCTCTATTTTTCTCGCACTTAATACTAAAGGTATACCTTAGTTTTTATATAGATTTAGTATTTTTAGTATTAGTAGTTCTAAGGGTTCTATAATCCTTATATATACTATTATAGGAATTTAGTTATCTTAGCTTCTAGAATAGTAATATAGTACTTAGGGTATCTACTGGTATTCTTATAGTACTCCATATTATACTTTATATATAGTTAGGTAATAGGGATTCCTAGTAGCCTCAGGGGGTAATAATTATAAGTCTATTTATTCTTTAAGTAGTAGTGGTATTATAGATAGTAGTATAAAATCTATAAAATCTGGTTGTATCCTTCCATACTGAGGTGGAGAATAGAGTTATTTTTAAACTCTCCTCTGGATTCTACTATATAGTCTCTTGCTTTATATCTTATTATTATATAAAGATAAATAGGTTTATATTATTTGGTATTCTGTTATTTCCTTATAAGTTATTAGTATATAGCTCTCTTATTTTTCTATTATTAGTTACCTTATTTATTAAGTATAGCTTTATCCTACTATAGTTTTTCTATTGTTATTTAGCTGGTTTCTTCCGGGGTACTAGGTATACATTCCTCTATATAGGGGTCCAGTCTTTCTTTATTACTGGGGTTAGAATATTTGTTCCTGATATTGTAATTATCTAGCTGTCTATCCGGAATGTCATTTTGGGTATTTAGTACTTCCAGTAATCCTCCTCAGTAGGTTTCTAGTTACTTTTCTTATTATACTATAGCTATTATTCTTAATATTTCTGCTAATAGTTGAATTATTAGGGGTTCCAGTACCGGTATCCATTCTATCTGTCTTTCCTACCTATTTGCTTTTAAGGTAGGTTCTTCTGGGTGTAGTACTTCTGCTTCTTCTTAAAATAAGTATTATTTTCAGCTGGATAGATATATAGGCCAGCTTAAGCCAGAATATTTATATATACCTTATATTATAGCAATAGTTTATATTTATACTGCTATTTCTATTTCTCTCTATCTCTAGATAGTATTTAATAATTATTATCCAGTAGGTATAGATTGGAATTATTATTCTTTTTTAGGCTTATAGCATTCTTATATAAAGTGTCCCTTCTTATTGCAGTTATAGTATATAATATCCTTTTTATCTTAGGGCTGCCTTTATACAGCTTTAAGTTCTATAGGTCCAGTGTATATTCCCTAAGAGATATTTCTATAAGAGTTACCCTATTAGCTACCTCTCTATTCTCTACTATTCCCTTATTAGTTAGGGTAGTAGGGATTATACGGAGTATCCCAACCTCTTTAGTATATTATAGCCTTTTCCCTATATCTTTTATACTGTTATTTGTCGATTTTAATAGCTATAGTGATATATTCTGTAAGGATATTAAGTCGGTTAGCTTTATAGAGCTTATCTTTAACCTTATCTTTCAGTCCTTAGTAGAATATTTCTATAAGTACCTTATTCTTTCAGTCTAACTTAGAGGCAACTTATTAAAGTATAATAGTATAGGCAGCAGTAGAGTGGATTTATTTAAGTATATGAATTTTTATAGCTATCTACCTTTCTTTATTAACTATTCTAAATATATCTTTAAGAGCTACTTTAAAGTTTTCCCAATCTGCAAATAGATTAACTATATCTTAATTCTAGTCGGCCTTATTATTATTAAGGAAATCTTTAAGGATAGATTTAAATTAATTCTTTATATTACTGGATATCAGATTACTTATAAATAGCAGTTATAATTCTGTAGATACTAACTATTATAGATACTACTGAAAGTATCCTTTTATCCTAATAATAAAGAATATAATATTACTAGATATTCTATTGAACTTTTCTAGTAGTAGTAGTTTTATTACTTCCCCTAGGTTATATTTAGTATTTCTAGTAACTGGTACTGGTATATTCTATACTTACTGCTATAGAGTGCAGACCAGGTTATATAGCTACTTAACTTTAGCTGCTATATTAGTATTATTCACTAGAGCTATATAGGCTAGTAGTGCAGGTATATTACTTAGAGTAGTAGGAGTTCAGTTAGTTCTGGATATTTTAATAGTATAAGATATTACTTAATAGTTAATATAAATAACCTTTCTAAATAAGAGCTATTAATATATAATAGTTATACTCTCTAGACTGCTATATATATAGTATAGAGTAGGTAAGAAATAGATTGCTAGTAGATAAACTGTAGGTTTATATTAGCAGATAGATTAAAGTGTTACTTACTGGGTAAATATTATATCTAGTAATAGTTAAGTATAGTAATATATAGTAAGTTAAGGTAATTGAGGTAACTAAGTTATATTAATAGCTGAGTAGCTGCTTATTGGGAATATATACTACTCTGTTATCTATATACTTAGATGGATTATTGGATTATATAAGTGATCCAGTGATCCAGGATTATAGGATTATAAAGGTGATCCTGCAATTCAGTTTTGGTTGGTTGAAAATTATAGGTACTAGAATACTGTCAGTTCCGACTGCCTGCCACCTACCCGAGGTGTATATAGGCTGTAACAGTATATAGTTAGTTCTGGATATCTTAATAGTATAAGATATTACTTAATAGTTAATATAAGTAATCTTTCTAAATAAGAGCTTTTAATATATAATAGTTATATCCTCTAGACTGCTATATATATAGTATAGAGTAGATAAAAGGTTAGTTACTAGTAGATAAACTGTAGGTTTATATTAGCAGATCAATTAGAGTGTTACTTACTGAGTAAATATTATATCTGGTAATAGTTAAATATAGTGATATATAGTAAGTTAAGGTAATTAAGGTAATTAAATTATATTAAAAGCTGAATAGCTGCTTATTAGAAATATATACTACTCTACTGTCTATATACTTAGATAGATTGTAGGATTATATAAGTAATCTAGTAATTTAGAATTATAGAATTATAAAGGTAATTCTATAATTTCATTCTAGTTAGTTAAAAATTATAGATACTAAAATACTGCTAGTTCTAACTGCCTGCTACCTACCTAAGGTATGTATAGGCTGTAATATTATAGTATTAATAGTAAGAAAGAGATTAATATTCTCAGTTTAAAGACTATATAGAAGTACTGGAATATATTTATAGCAGCTTAGTAGTATATTAACCCTAAGTAATTAATATTATATAGAATAATATAATCTATAATAGAGGTATATATCTTATTTTTTATTTCTTACTAAATATCTTATAATATTAACTTTAATACTAGTTTATTAATAAGCTACTAGCAGAAGAGATAGAAATACTAAAAATAAAAAGACCTAGGCAGTTTACTATAAAGAATATCTTGCTAAATTATATAAGGCAGCTTTAGGCAGCAGATTAAGTTAAGTATAAGTATCTAGAAATAATTATTAATAACTGGGGACTTCTATTAGAAAATATATACTCTTCTTCTTAAATTGAAGAGTATATTAAGTCTATTTATTATATAGATACTAAATAAGGCCTCTATTTTAAGATAATAATATTATTTTTAATTTTAATATTACTATATTAACTAACTATATTAAGAACCTTACCTTTATTATATTTATTAATAAGATAAAGGCGCTGGAACTTACTATTTAGCTTATCTATAATATAAAAAATATAATATCTACTCCAGATAAAAGGTAAGTTTATAATTTAATTCTATAGAATCTACTCTAACTGTTACTCTCTTAGGCTATAATATGCCTTATATAAAAGTAATAAATTTAAACTTCTCTACTTTAACTTAATACTCCCTTTTCTTACCCGACTTTTAGTATATAAAGTATTTAGAAACTATAGAACTATTAAAGACCTTTTAATAATTATACTACTTAAGAATAAGATATTAGTATTACAGTAGAAAAATAACCTCCTTAAGATACTATTCTTTAAAAGCCAGTTAACTGATAATATTAAAACTGTAGCTGTATTTAGCTATTAGTAATAATTACTAGAACTATAGGCAGGATATATAATATTGCTAAGATATTATAATATCAGAGTAGAGAGTCTTTATTTAATAAGTATATATATAGTTTCTAAAGTCTCTTTCTTACTAACTTATTCTCTTTAAAAAATCTATTTAAGTCTGAAGCTATATAAATAGTATATACTGGATATATCAACCTAGATACACTTCTAAAGTATTATTTACCTTAGAACAGTATAAATAGCTAGGCAGCTTACTACAGCTAGAAAAGGTATAGTATAATTCTTAATTTCTTCTGTAAATTAACTATACCTTATAATTCAAGCTTATAGCAGTACCTACCTATAAAGAAGCAATTTAAGTTTAAAAATAGCTCTGAATTTATATATATAAATAAGGAACTTATTAAGTAATAGAGTATAAGTAATAGTAAATAAGAGCAAATAAAACTATATACAGAGAAATAGAAAATACTTATTAAAGAGCTATAAGACTGGTAAAAACACTAACTAGTTAAGTATAATAATACGCCAGAATACTATAGGGTAATATTCAACTATATCCAGTTTATAATATCAGAAAGAGACTGTTTAGTATAAAATCTCTTTAAGATTGGTATACTATAAAGCTCTATAAGCCTTATAGTACTTTATAACATACTAGCTATTTATTAGAAGAGCTTTAATATAGAGTACCAACTAGAATTAAAGCTGGATAAGTACTCTTATAGAAAAGGTAATAGCAGCTCTTATAACTGGCAATATATATATATATACTTTAAGGCAGCTATAGTAAAAGCCTATAGCTTTACAGAGCTATACTTTCTATATAATAAGTAGATCTATTATACTGAGGCCTAGAATGCCTATTATTAACACTATTTAGATTATCTGAATAGCCTTTCAGTTTAGTATAATTCTCTTACTTATAGCAGTATTCTTATTAGAGCTAGCTACTGCCTATTCTGCCTTAAGAACAGAAAGTTACCAGCCTCAGTATAAATATATTAGTTTAAGATATAGTAGATATAGCTTAACTATATCCAAATCTATATCAGAATACTAAAAAGTGGGGATATACCTATATACTGCCTAATTCTATATCCTACCTACTCTAGAGTATTTAAATTAGTCTAGAAACTGCAATTTTATCTTTAAGATACTTTTAATATTAAGTAGAATAGAAATTCTATAAAGATTAAGCAGCTAAAATATAAAAGTAATAATATTCTGCCTCTAAAAAGAAAGAGATACTAATTATACCGAGATAATCTTAAAGAAAATAATCTAATAGTTTTTATAAATACTTAATATATATTTACTAATATTACTATAGATAGTTTAAAAAAAGAGAAGTAGCTACCTTAGATATCCCCAGATCTTTCTTAGAGTTCTACTTCTTTCTAGAGCTTATATACTATAGCTGTTAATAATAAAGTACTGGCTGGTTATAATACTCCTCTATTATCTATTGCGCCTAAGGAAGTAATTAACCCAGCAATATTTAGATTGGAATTACAGCCAGATAATAAGCCTATAGCCTCTATAGCTACTAAATCTCTATTAGAAGTAATATAGGTTATTTTAAATAAGGCTTAATATAGATTACCCTCTTAAAACTAGTATTATAACAGTTGGGTCTAACCTAGGGGTCTAGAGTAGGTCCAAGGTATAGTGTTTATAATTAAGTGAATTAGAATGTTATAGTAAGCAATATAGATTACAATCTAATAATAGTAGAATAATAGATTTAATATAACTAAGTATATTAATAGCTAGTAAGGCTATCTCTATAAAAGTGCTAAATAAATATATCTATATACTAGATATATTATATAGTCTCAGTAGTACCTTTATAGGGCTTATTAATAAGACTGTTAGTCTTATTAATAAGAGTTACAAATAGAGTACTGATACTAGTCTATTATATATAGGTCTTTAGGCTAATAGAGAGGGTAAAAAGTAGATACTATTATAGTTCTGCTGGTTATAACTGCTTAGTCTTAACCTAAGCTGTAATATAATATCTCCCCTCTAATAGTCTTATCCTTAAGATCTATATATAAAACTGTAGCCCCTAAGGATATTAGTTTATCTGTAACCTTATTTCTTATTCCTCTTAAAATACTAATATAATATCTAGCTATATTTCTAAAAAACTATTTATTAAGAAGAAGAATTCTACTGAATTTTATTACGCCTAAATTCTACTTATTGAAGAATTTAGTTATAATAGTATACCTTATTTATTCTGCTTATTAAAGGAATTTCGGTATTATATTGTAATAATATTAAACTGCTACTTAAAGTATATCTATTAAGGTTGAGTGTATAATATATTAAGAATTTCTATAGTGGTTAGTAGGTATTAGGTATTATATATCCTTCTATATCTTTAGGCTGATAGTTAGGTAGTAAATCGAATTATTACAGAGAAGTATTATATTAAGTATAAGAAGAAGGCTATTAAGAAGGCCCTTTTAAAGTCTTGTGAAGTATTTGAGATTATATAGAAGGAGATTACAGATAGTTTAAATTGGTTAGCTTAACTGTAGAGGTAATATAACTAAGTAATCTCTTATAGTAAGGAGTTAGTCTGTTATAGTACTTACTCTTTAGATAAGTTAGATACAGTAGAGTGTGCAGATTTAGAAGCTGTAATTAATATACAGTCTTTAGTTTATTCTAACCTTATTAACTAAAGCTCTTTTAATTTTAGCGATCTTTTTTTGCCTGCTTTTAGTATTATTAATAGAAGTCCTTTAGAAGGTATTATATATAGATAAGATTTTTAGCTGGTTTCTATTAGTTATTACTCTTTAGGTAGTTTTTCCACTTAATAAGATACTCTATTTAGTTATTAATCTGTTATTATTTAAGAATCTTCTTAACTTTATATTCTTTTAGTCCTTTAACCTCTATTTTATATTTATTGCTAAACTTAGCTATAATATTACTTTCTGTACTCTTAAGGAGTAAGATATAGAAGATAGGGTAAAGTCTGACTTTTAGTGATAAGTCTAAATAATAGTTGTTTTCTGAGATTTTTTTAAGAATTTTATAGAGACTAATATATTTATAGTTCAGTTTTTTATTTTATTATTTTATTTTAATGTTTTTTATAGTAAGGAGGACTATATCTTCCTTCTGGAAGAATAGTCCCTTTATCTGTTTTTTGTTGTAATGTTTTTTTATCTGGTTTCTAATAAATTTAAGTTCGGTTTTTATTTCTTTATATAGATTTTTTAATTTTTCTATTATAAGGATAGCCTTAGGGATAATTAATCTATCTCAGCTTATTCTGTAAGTATTAGGGGTGAATCTAAAGTTAGTATATACTGAGGTAAGCTTTATACTTTTATATATTGATATATTATAGCTTAGCTGTACAGTTAGAAGCTTTTCAACTTAGTTATTCTATTTGTAGTTAATATAGTATTAAAGGTACTATTTTAATATTTAGTTTATTTATTCTATCTGACTGTCAGTCTGTAGTTAGAAAGCTATTAAGAGTTAGTAGTTTAATCCTATATAGTCTATTAAGCTTTACTAAAACTTAAAAGTAAATAGTAATCCTCTATTAGAGAGAATCTCTATTAGAAGCCTATAAATACTGATAATGTTTTATAGGAAGATATAAGCAAACTGCTCTATATCTATTAATTTCTAGTAGGATATAAAATAGGAAAATTTTATAAGTCTATTTATAATAATAAGAATACTATTATATATAACTCCAGTTATAGAGTCTTCTAATAGAAGTAATTTAGTAATAAAATCTATAGTAATTAAATCCTATAGTTACTTAGCAATTAGTAGGAGTTGCAGTTTTCCATATAGTTTATGGTATTAAGTTTTAGTTTTATTGTAAAGTAGGTACTATTTGGTAATAGCTTATATTACTGCCTTTATCCTAGGAAATTAGTATATTATTCTAACTTATTTAAGAGTTTTATTAACTTCTTAATATCTATATAGTGGAAGTTTGTGTACTTTCTGTATAAGTTAGTGCTGTAATTCTCTAGGAACTTATAGCTTATCTGTTTTTTCATCTGGGGGTAGCTTATTATTATATTATTAGATCCGGGCGTAGAGTTCGTTATTATTTATAACGATATAGGTATTTCCCAGTGTTTTCTTATTTTTATTTATATATTCTGGGCATTCTTTAATTGCATACTGAAGTATATTCTGTAGACTGTATATATTATAGGTTTCAGCAACTAATTATTATAGTGTGTCTATACTTCTATTATAGGGTCTATCTTTATACAGTTCTTATACTATCTGGTACTGGTAATAGTAGGGGATAATAATATATCTATTCTGATATCTGATTTTGCCAGTATATCTACAAGCTTAATTTATAAAATCCTATATAGGTCTATTCCTACAGATCAGGTTTAGGTATTTGGGTTAAGGTTATATTCTTTATATACTTATAATATACTTCTACTTAAGGTATTCTTTAATATTAAAGTTAAGGATCTATTTATTTATCTTGAGTTTATTGGTGTTAAAGTTATATTATTAACTAATAGTATTAGCTTATCTATTTTCTAATCCTTTTCTATAGATAATTATATAGTTAAATTCTAATAGATCTTTAGTATATTATAGTTATTATCTGCTGAGTTCTTATATAGTTGTAAAGTATAAGATATTCTTATAGTCTATATAGACCTTAATCTTATATTTACTTTCTAGAAGGTAGTATTAAAATTCCTTAAATAAGTTAATAATTATAAGGAATTCTTTATTATAGATAGAGTAGTTAAGCTTTATACTGTATATTTTATAAGAGAAGAAAGCAATAGGGTATAACTATCTATTATTATCCCTTTAATTAATCTAAATACCTTATATAAAGTCCAATAAGTCTATCTTAAGTTCGATTTCTTATTTAGGGTTAAAGGTAGTTAGTATAGATTCACTTAAGATAAGGTTTTTAATAGTATTAAATACTTTCTCTACAGTAGTATTCTATCTAAAGTCTACTTTTTTTCTAGTAAGTTCAATAAGTAGTATAATATAGCTACTGAAGTCTTTAAGGAACCTTCAGTAGTAGTTAGTAAATCTAAGGAATAATTACACTTTCTTAATATTTATTAGTCTTAGCTATTTACTGACTGCAGCAATTTTCTTTAGATCTATTCTAATCTTATTATATAAGATAATATATCTAAGAAACTCTACTTTTAAGGTATAGAAGTTACTCTTCTTTAGTTTAACTAGTAGGTTTATATCTTAAAGTGCTTATAGTATCTTATAGATATATTCTATATATTCCTCTTCTATATTAAAGAAGATTAGGATATCATCCAGGTAGTATATAATAAATATATCTAGATACTTATATAGTATATTATTAATTATTTGTTAAAATATAGCTAGTATATTTATAAGTCTAAAGGGTATAATAAGATATTTATAAAGTTTAAACTTAATTTAGAAGGCAGTTTTCTATTTATATTCTTTCTTAATATAAATAAGATTATATACTCTCTTTAGGTTTAATACTGTAAATACCTTCTTACTATAGAGTCAGTCCTTAAGTTCTATAATAAAAGGTAATAGGGTTTAATCTTTAAGTGTGATATTATTTAATTATTAGTAGTCTATAATAAGTTGGAGTTTGCTATTCTTTTTAGGAATAAATATAACTGGATATCCAGCTAATAACTTAGAGATCCTAATATATTCTTTCTGTAGTATATCTTTAATATATTCTTTAAGTATATTAAATTATATTTTATTAAGGTTGAAGATTTTATAAAATATAGGTATTATTCTATCTTTCAGTATAATTTTATAGTTCTATTAACTGAATTTAGGTAGTTCTATTTTAAGTTCTTCTATAAAGAGTTTTTTATAGATATAGTATTATATTAGTATATTCTTAAGTTATTCTTCTTTAGGTATTTTTATATAATTCTTAAGGTTTTTATTTATCTATATAAACTGTTATTAAAGGTATCTAATTATTCTTTAGAGTTATATTTTCTTATCTTTCTAGTGTTTATATTATATTCCTTTTAGTGGCACTAAGGTATTTATTATATCCTTATATAAATCCTTACTCTTACTGTCTTTAGGAGTTAGAATTAGAGATTTCTTATCTTCTGAGTTATTATTATCTTTACTAGAGAGTATATTATTATAATTAATATATATCTAGCTAGTTCTCCAGTTAAATTATAGGTTGTATTTTATTAGCTATAGGTATCTAAGAATAATATTATAATACTTTATTAGTATAATATTAAGGGTAACTTCTTAATTTTATCTATTAATAAATATCTTTAGGTAATTAACCTATTAAGTTATCTATCTATTATTATATTTAAAGTTATTACCTTTAAGGTTATATACTATATAAGGGTTCTTTTTATCTTTCTATAGTAGCTTCAGCTTATTAACTACTAATAGGTTGATATATATAGCTTCAGCTCTACTATCTACTAATATAGTAAGCTATACTCCCTTAACTTATACTTATAACTTAAGTATCTTTCTTTTCTTTATTAATTCTATTATATATAGAGCTTTTATTAGAGGTGGTTCTTCCTTATATATATTGTCTGTCTATTGCTCCTCTACAGGTGGTATATATCGTTTTTTATATAGTAACTATCTTAGGAGTATTCTATCTCGGAGTATTCTCTATATCTATTTCTAACTTATTAATACCAGACTTAGTCTGCTTAATTTATTCCGGTTTAAGTTGGAAAGTTAAATTCTTTATTATATATTTATCTGATATATATATTGATTTCTTATGCCTCTATATTATACTTGGGGCATCTGGGCTTATTGCAGGTTATTACGTTTTATATTGAGTAAGGCTGGGTGTTCTAGATAGGTTCTTTATTGCTATATTTAGGGGTTATCCCTCTATATTCCCAATCTTCTATTTTACTCTTCTAGGCTTAATTAAGACTGCTTATTCCTCAGTGATTTAAGAAGTTATAATTCCAGTAAATTAGGAACTTAATATATTGGAATTCATCTTAATTTTCCCAGCTATATTCCGTACAGTCTGGTTTATTATATTATAATACTCTTATAGTAATATATTTAAGGAGGTCTTCTTCTTTATATTTATACTATTCTCTTATCTTCTGTTATTTATATATACAGTATTCTTCAGTTTTATAATCTTTAATAGTGCTATTTAAGTTTATATATTCTAATAGGAAGAGGTCTCCCTTATCCTCCAGTTATATAATGCCTATTCCTGTATACTATTTAGTAACTTAAAAATACTTAAGCTTACTCTATAAGTATAGATTCTAAATAGGTATATTATTTATTTATATAGGAAAATAGTTATAATAGATTTTTTCTTCTTTATATATTGGGCACTTATAAATAATATATAAAGCCCATAAGATTTCCTTGTAGTTAGAGTGAGTTACTGCTATCCTTAGGTTATTATCTTCTTATTCCTTTAGGGTTATATAGTATGGGTTGCAGCCTAGCTGTATATTATAGGCGTAGATATAGATGGGTTTAGTTGCAGTGGGTATTTATTATTTATTTGTGAGCTCGTTATATATCTCTATGGGGTTTTTCTACATTCAGTTCCCGAGGTTATTATACCTCCAGTATTCTTTATAGCTAGATCTAGAGTCTTATTTATCCTCTATTTCTGAGTACTTATTAGCGGGGGCGATAATATTCTGGTCGGCTATTATAAGTTCTAGCTTTCTTATTAATCTTATTTCTCATTCTGTATGTATCCAGAAGGTGCCTTCTTCCCTGGTGTAGAAGCATCGGCAGAGCTTATCTCTTTCTTCTTATTTCTTAGATGTCTTTACTTCTTATTCCTTATTAGTTGGGGGTAGTATAATAGGTCTGGGTTGTCTGTCTGGGATTATATCTCCCCTTCGTACTATAGCTATAGTATGGGATATTTTATTAAGGGTATTTAGGGTAGTATTATAACCTTCTGGGATTGGTTTCCAGATGGGCTTATTCCTCTAGTGGCTTTATTTTTTCTTTTTCAGTCTGATATTTTATTTATCGTTTGTCTTGGTGTCTATTTTTCTATGCTATATGGCTTATTTTTATGCTTTTTCTGCTGTATTATCTTTAATTATTTTAGTGGTTCTTTAGATATATAGTTTAAGGATAAGTGCGCTATTAAGGTATTTCTCTTCCCAGTTTATATTATTCTTATAGGCTCTATTAAACCCTCTATTATAGCTACTTTAAATTATAGTAATAGTTTTAAACTGAATAGCAGTTTGAGGTTTATTATTATTATTAGAGTGCTAGTAATTAGTAAATTATATATACTTACCTTCTGGTATAGGCTTATACTTCTAGTTGGATTTTAAAGTGTAATACTTACTCTTAAAATAGTCTATCTTTCTGCAGTTCTAGTATTTAACCTTTAAATAGTCTTTCTAGGCAGCTTCTATTTCTATAGGTTCTAATGCTATTTTATAGAAGGTATTATTTTAGTATTTCTTACTGTAGTTAGAGTGGTTTTTCTTACTCTTCTAACTCTTTAGATTTCCTTTTTACTTCTTAATATATTATTTAAATAGTTAATTATTAATAGTAATATAGAGGTATATATAGGTATTAAATTCAGTTAGTAGGTTAAAGATCTTATAGATTTTATTCTTAACTTTATTCTTTAATTCTTAGTAGAATCTATCTACTATATTCTTATTATTCCAGTTAAGCTTTATAGATAGATATTGGTATTCTATAAGGTACTTTAATACTGCCTTTATCTATTTTAACTTCTGGATTTATATAAGTACTTTATATTTCTTATTCTATTCTCTATATATATTTATAAGCAGTTATTTATATATATTAAAGCTATTAAATAATATAGTAGTTTCTAGTTTATATTAGTTGGATGAATTCTCTATAAAGTCTCTTAGAGTTAGGCCTATTCCTTATTAGGCCTTATCTTCCAGTAGTTCTATAGTATATTAAACCTTTAGTAATTTATTGCTAAATACAGTTAGATAGTATATATAGTAGGATTTAAGCTTAATAAGATAATCCCTTAGCTTTTTAGGTATACTATTAAACTTCTTTAGCTGGGGTGGTTTAATAGTTTTACTAATATTATAAGGTCTTAGGACGCTTAGAGCAACAGTAAAACTATTAAACTGTTCTATATATCGAGCTTATTCAGTATAAGTGTAGAGTTACTTATTAATAAGGTTGACAATATATCCTTTTAGTGCTGTAATAGTTGCCAGCAGTATTGAGTCTGGAGTAGATATTCAGGCTGTACTGAGATTCTATATCTTATTATATAGGGCTTAGAACTTTTTATTATTTTATACCTTATTGGTTTTAGCTGTATCAGTTAAAGTATCTACTCCTTAGTGAAGTTAAAGGTTTTTTTTATATAGCTTTTTAAGTTCTTTACTTATTTCTTCTTTATCTAAGGAGAATTCCTTATTACCTATAGTATTATTACTATTATTATCCTTTGGGGTCTTCAGGTATATAATATCTTTTCCCTTAGAGGAAGTAGAAATACTAATTAATAGAGTTACTGGAGCTATAATAACTGAATTAGGATATTACTTAGGTCGATATAGTAATATACTGAATAAGAGCTATTAATATATAATAGTTAGGTCTAACCTAGAGGTCTAGAGTAGATCTAAGGTATAGTATTTATAATTAAGTAGATCAGGATATTATAGTAAGCAATATAGGTTACAGTCTGGTAATAGTAGAATAGTAGATTTAATATAACTAAATATATTAATAGCTAGTAAGGCTATCTCTATAAAAGTGCTAAATAAATATATCTATATACTAGATATATTATATAGTCTCAGTAGTGCCTTTATGGGGCTTATTAATAAGACTGTCAGTCTTATTAATAAGAGTTATAAGTAGAGTACTGATATTAGTCTATTATATATAGGTCTTTAGGCTAATAGGGAGGGTAAAAAGTAGGTACTATTATAGTTCTACTGGTTATAACTGCCTGATCTCAACCTGAGCTGTAATAAGTATACTAGCAGATTTTAACTACTTCTATAGGTATTTCTAATAACTCTATAAAGTAAGAGGATAAAATAAAAACTTTATTCTATTTAGATATTAATAAGCAATTTCAGAATATACCAGATAATTTAGTTATTATAGAATTTAAAGCTGAAGCTAGCCCGGATTATATAGTTACTAATAAAAATCTCATTTATAGAGTCTTATTATAAGATAATTATAAACTATATTATAACAGTCCTCTTATACTAGACTAAAAGGACACTAAATTTAAAACTGAGAATCTAATTGCTAAGAAGTATATTAGCAGAAGAGTATAATATAGAGTAAAATAGAAGAGCTACCCAGAAAGTAATAATAGTTAGATAAAAAAGAAGGATATAAGTATAGAAGCTATAGCTAACTATAAGGTAAGGCACCCTTAGGGCTAAGGCGAATATATATTTAAGCAGTTAGTATTAAAGCGGGAGTTAGATAGAATTACAGTATATAAGGCAAAGTAGAAAGAGTAAGTATACTGAAAATATTTAGGTAGGCAAGAGAGATTTTAGTACTAAGGTTGTTATAATATTTAAGGCTGAACTCTTAAAATAAATCTAATTCTAGAGTTAGGCCTTATTTTATAGACTTTCTTATTATTTACTGCTATTAGGTTTTAAACGCAGAGTGAATATCTCTAATATATTAAGAATCTTAAGCTTAACTATAAGGTTATATAACTTAGGCGCCTTATCTTTTTAAATAGCCTTATAACAGTTTAAAGAGTCTTAGTATCTAAGCTCAGAAGATACTCTATATCTTTCTTAATAAGATAAAAAAAAACCCAGAATTTCTAGCTGGAGAGCTAAGATTTATTCTTTAATATAATAAGTATAGACTCAATTTTAAAAACCACCTAATTAAGAGTGCTATAATATATCTATAAAGTGAAAAGTATAGTTAGATATCGTAAGTGCCTATAGTAGCTATTAGGCACCTCAATATTAAAATTCTAAGTGTAATATAATTCTGGATAAGAAAAATAACTCTATAATTCTAGATATATATAGAAGCAGATTTAAGTATCTAGTTGTAAGTATTATAGCTAATAAGCTTAGGAGGAGTTCTATTCTATTTATATATAGTATTTCTATATCTCTACTCTATAAAAGAAGCTCCAGCCCTAAGCAGTATAAAATAATACTCCAGTCTTTAAATCTGCCAGTATAGATAGTACCTACTCTAACCCTTAATAGCATATTAAAACACTGCTTCTAAGGTATTCTATATTACCTTTATAATCTTTAACCCAGCCTTAGAGTTATTAGCAGCTCTGCTATAATTACATTACAGCCCATATCGAGACCCAGACCAGGCCAGGCGGTCGGGGCTGGCAGAATCCCGGTTTAGTTACGTATACCTAGGATGGACCGACAGGACCGACCCTCGGTCCCAACGGTCCTACCCTGGACCGATCTGTAAGCAGAACGGTCCACCAATAGACATCTAGTATATAGCCATCTGAGAAGTGCACATCTAGTATGGGCAGCTCCTTAGCTATCAATACAACTTGATTACATTGAGTATCCTTTACTCTACCATTATCAGACGTAACTGACTGTTCAAGTTTAACGTGCCTGATTCCCTGTTACATAAACCACCAATTAGGATCAGCCTACCCTAGACTCACGAGTATAGTGTAGTGTACCGATCGTTACAAATTAATATAGTTCCTTTTCCACTTCTCGTCTATATTCTGATTCTGTATTTACTTTCTCTCTCTACTTATATAACTCTTAGTAGAATCTTATATTTTCTTAATTAAGCTTAAGTATTCTTAAACTAAAGCTTATTTTAGTAGACTTTATCTAGAAAGATAATAATCAGTAACTGTTATCTTAGGTCTGAGGCTCTGCTATACCAGTATATATAGATTAGGGGTTAAGTCTGAGGGCGCCTTTAGTATAGCCTTAAAAGTTACTCTAACTTCTTTATAAAGTAGTTTATAAGTACTAATAGAATAGTTGCTTAACTTTTTGGCAAAAAGAATATATAGAGATTCCTCTTTTTCTAAAAGGAATTTCCAAATATATAGGTCTATTCCCCGAGAGCTAAGACGGATTTCTAATAGCTTTATACTAATATCTAACTTCTTATCTTAATAAAGTTAGTATAGCCTTTACCCGAAAACTGGTTACTCTTACAGATATGCTCTGACAGTACCTCTCGATATACTTGCCTAAGCCGCCCACATTCGGCATTACTCTATCTTATTAGGGCTATTTTACTTAGCTATTTTCCATTTGCATTTAGGCCAGTTAACAGACATTTTACTCTTGTTATAAGGCTCTATTTCTAGAACAGTCCCATAGAGCCTAAATTTAGGCCGTAATAATAGCCCAGAAAACTAGCAGTTCTCACAGTTCAAATAGTCCTTTTTTTAGGCCCCCTCAGGCATAGAACTTAAAGCTTACCCCTTTTGTTAGAGGGTGGGGCTCTATGCAGCTTACCTCAGCAGCACTCAGGCCATTTCCATAGAGGAGTCTAACCATTTTTGGAAAAGGTCACGTTACTTAGACTACTCCTCTAGCCGGCATCATAGGACCATACCGTCAAGATCTGGGATGCTACAACAGGCCACTGCCAGGCAACGCTCGAGGGCCATAGCAATCCGGTTCAGTCAGTAACCTTCTCGTCCGATAGCCAGCGCCTCGCATCGGCGTCATAGGACCACACCGTCAAGATCTGGGATGCCACGACGGGACACTGCCAGGCGACGCTCAAGAGCCACAGCAATTGGGTTCAATCAGTGGCCTTCTCGCCCGATGGCCAGCATCTTGCATCGGCGTCACGCAACCGGACCATTAAGATCTGGGATGCCACGACGGGCCACTGCCAGGTGACGCTCGATATAGGTAGGCTCGTCTATACTATCCGTTTCGATAAGACTGGTGCTCGTCTGCTTACGAATGCTGGTACTTTCGACCTGAGCATACCCTCACCCTCGCCACCCGCTACACTATCCACACCCGGTCCTCTATATCACCCGTGCCAACATCAAGGTTATGGCATCAGTGCCGATTGCATATGGATTACGTATCAAGGCCGGAACCTGCTCTGGCTCCCGTCAGAGTATCGTCCAGCGACGTCAGCGATCACGGCATCGACTGTCGCTCTCGGCTGTAGCTCGGGACGGGTCTTACTATTCCGGTTCTAGGGGGAAGCTCCTGGTTAGGTGCCACAACTCGGTAGCCTTCCCTGTTAGGTTCCTATCCTGGCTGGGTTAGAGTCCACTTGAGAGTATAGCCTATACTAAGTAGGGCTACTCTTTTAAGTGAGACTCCTGGCTGGAAGAAATCTTCGTTCCAGCTGTATTGCAGCAGATTGCCCGGTACTCTCGCAGGAAGCTGCTTCCAGAAGATAATTGCTAATTCTATTTAACTGGCAATAGTGCCTATAAACCTAAAGTCTTATTAACTCTGCTAACCTTATAAATACTCTGAGGTAATTCTGTCTATTATATTAAGGAAGTATAGCTATAAGGCCTGGGACTAAATAGTAAAGGTTAAGAGTAGTATAAGCTTATCGGGTATTAAACTATTATTAGACTTTATTTCCCGTATATAATAAGTGCTAGGTTATGCCGGTTATTTCGACAGCCGCTTATTAGATATTGGAGTAAGGGCAACAGGCAAGCGCTGCATAGATATCAGCTTCGTCAATAGCAACATCACATACAACCCTGACTCTGAGGATTCAAGATATCATTAGTCACACATCCTCGTTACCAGCGAACTAAAAAGCAACCCAAAAGCCGACAAAGCATCAATAGTATAGATTGACCTCGCAACGTATACAAGAGAGGTACTCGCTGCTAAAGACACCCGTCGCTTCGTCTTGGGCTTTACTCTCTGCGGATCTCTTATAAGGGCATGGGAGTTCGATCGGCTCGGGGGAATTGCCTCCGAACAATTCAACATCAACAAGAACAATAGTAGGCTACAGTTTGTGACCACAATCCTCGAGTTTCTTTGTATGAACGAAGACGGGCTTGGATTTAACCTGACAGAGAAACGTAGACTCCCAAAGTATACCTTAAAAACACCAGCTAGAATCTAGTTCATAAAACGGGAAACGGACCATAAGCCGAGACTCAGTCTGAGGGTGTCAAGCACGCAGCTTAGGCTCTACGGGTAAGAAGAAACAGGGGGAGAATCCCTCGAACTCATCAGCTCCCGTTCCCAGAAAGCCAGGCTTCTAAACGCCCTTAATCGTTATCCTCTCCAGATTCAATAGAGTAGTCGCAGCTCTGATTGCTATCCCGGCGCCGGCCAAAAAGCACTGCACACTTTTGGCTGTTTACGATAGGGAAACATACCAAAGTGTGCGGTATATTCTAGCCAGCACTTGCTATCCGCCTCCGTGGAATAGCTATTAGCGTAGCGAATCTTAGGCATCATACCTCAATAGCGCCAGGATGTGGCAAAGCGCGATAATAATAGGTAGGTAACTCACTGCTCGCTCTCGGTTATACCCATTTCTGGGCCCCCCTTGTTCCCATTTCTAGGCCCTCAACCTATAGGTCATTCATTACTGTTACTCCACTCTTAAAAGGTAATACTAACCCCAACTAGGAGATTAGTTACAGAACCCCGTTTTAGGACTGGGAATTTTAATAACTAAACTGTAATTATATAATCCCTGTAATATCGAGATAAAATATTATCTAATTATAGCACTCCGATATATATTATATTATATATTACATCTATAGAAATACTTAACCCGGCTATATTTACAGCCTCTATAGCTACTATATTACAATTAGAAATAATATAAGTAATTTTAAATAGGCTCTAAAGTAAGTTATACTCTGATAATAAATATATCTATTAAGTCTGATTAATAATATAGGCACTCCTAATAACTCCCTTTAGTAAAGGAACTAAGTAAGAAATACCTGGGACTTGATTATAAGCAGCAATATTTATAATATATAATATAATTTAGCTATAGGAGAACCAGATATTAAAGCTGGCCTTGCTAATAAGGCTGCTAATAAAAGAATTCTCTACAGAGTATTATTACAAGATAATTATAAAGAAAGTTCAAATAGTCCTCTAGCCTTAGACTAAGAAGGTACTATATTTGAAACTGAGAATCTAGTTGCTAAGGGGCATATTAGTAGGAGAGTATAGTATCGAGTAAAATAGAAAGACTTTCTAGAATATAAGAATAGTTAGGTGAGGAGAAGGGATATAAGTAAGGGAGCTATAGCTTACTATAAAGTAAGATATCCTCAGGGCCAGGGCGAGTACGAATTTAAGCAGTTAGTATTAAAATAAGAGGTAGATGGAATTACTATATATCAGGCATAGTAAAAAGGGCAAGGGCAGAGTGAAAATATTTAGGTAGCTCGTAAGGATCTTAACCTTAAGGTGATTGCAATATTCGAGGCTGGATTCTCACTATAAATTGAATTTTAATAATAGGTTCTTGCTGCATAATAGCATTAGAGAGCAGCCACAAGATAAAGGTATACACTAAAGCTCTTTAATATTTATTTAGCGCCAATAAAATCGATTAGATAATGTAATAAAACTAAGGGCCAGGTAATAGACAGAGGGTAAATAATTCGTGCTATTTACACAAAAGAGTTGCACAGTGCCTATATAACATTACAGTATAGATTTAGTCGACGTATAAATAAGGTATACTTTAAGGGGGTATTATTACAGGAGGGTGGTAGGTGGCGAAGACTGCAACCCACTATTAAGCTGCTAGTAGATCTGGATATAGGTTAAATAGCCGCAACTACATCCAGGGTTACAGTATAAGCCCCTTAAGCACTTTTTAAAAATATCTTAGTATATTTTACTTAACAAACTAACCGGGTTGCCTTAACTTATACCACACACTCCAACCTTTCACCTCGGTCCCATTTACTTTAGGAAAAGAGCTACTTAATAGCTGGATTCACCCCCTATATATTTAACCTGTTATCTAGAGCTGGTATTACTTGCTGCACCTCTACAATCATAGATAAGGCAGACTTAAGAATCAGGATTCATACCTCAGCACATCAGCTATATTACATTACAGAGAGGCTAAGTAGAGGTGACAGGAGAATATCAGTATAATTATATTAAGTAAGAGGTAGCAGTCCTAGGAATCAGAGGATATAGGCCTTATTCTCAGCTCGTATTAACAGCTCAGGCCAGGAAGAGGTTACGTAAGCTAGCATTTGGTAATAGTAATACCGTCAGTATTATTACTTCTAGGGATGGAAATAAGATTATAAAGACAGGCTTGGTCATCTATAGAGCGCTATCCAGTACTACCAATAGAGCCCTTTAAAGCCACCTCCCCTACTATATCCAGATCCCTTCTATATATAGTAAATATCTCTTTATAAGTACCAAGCCGGGTATAGATCTGCAGCCAGGCTTAGACAGCTTCCTTCAGGCTTCCCCCCTCCCCGTTTCTATTTATCCACTATTCTATAAGATTTGTGGGACAAGCCATATTCATACGAGCTGCCGCTGCTGCGCGGCGGTACCTTCCTACAGTAGCAGAAATAGTCCGCACGAGCAGATCACTCGCGCGTCGTTGTGGTCGAACGTATGACTCTAAGAATCGTCTGCTACACTCTCCAACCAAGTTGCCAGTTCCTCCTTGCCCATCGATCTAGCGAGATCATCACGGATGGACTATCGCGTTGTGGCCCGAACTGCACTTTGTGCCGGCATGTAGAGCAACATCGACGCCACTAACGTGGTCCCCAGCGGGAAGCGGGAAGTGCCCCAAAAGGCACGGGTCGCGGAGCAGTGTCACGTCGAGCATGCCGATGGGTTGTCTGTAATGGATGCATGGATTTTATTTCGCCCGGGGGGACACACCCCAGAGGGCCTTTGCACTAAGCTATTTTCGTTTCGTACGGTTCTTCCATAATCACCCGAAGCCCCACAATTTCACTTTAAGTACTGATTGGTCCAATCTGATATATATGCAGTAACAGGCCTGCTTGAAGGCCGATTTCTCCAAGTGTTCAGCATCCTATCCTCAGTAGCTGAAGCACGGTCTGCAAAAATGAGACTGTATGATATTAGCAGGATTCAATCTGAATAGTTAGTGTGCCTGAGGCTTCTGGTCCATATCAAGCCTCCCCGTTGCAATGGCAAATTTGATCGTCGCCCGTACTGCCCGTATATCTGGCGCCTATTTGTCACCGTTAGACGCTGCCTTTCCTCCCAGGAAGTATGATAGGTTTCCCATCTTTATCTGTGAGTATCGTAATATGCCTTCCCGTTGCACGGTCCATTTTGCGCAGCGGAATAGAAAGTATTCCACTGTCTCTAATACTAGCCCGCATTCGCAAGTATCCAATTCCATCGTTCCTATCTTGCACAGAAAGCTGTTAAGTCTCACCATTCCGGTGCAGAGCTGTAATAGTACGTCTGCTTCCTTCCTCTTCAGCAGGTCATATAGAGTACGGGTATACTTGCCTGGCAGTACTATATCTATCTGCTTCGAGTACTTCCCGACTCTTTCTGGTAGTATTCTTGTTTGCTGCTGCTTGGTTATCGCTAGTCTTATTCTTATAGATCTTGCTAGATGCGGTGGCACATCTGGTCTGCATTCTCCCTCTGTGGCCTTCCGCGCTGCTGCTTTGGCTTTTAGTCCTAGCGCGAAATCCTCTTCTCCTGCTGGAACCCACAACATCCGGAGAGAGTGGCCCTCGTCTTCGAGACGCTTGATATAGTCGTATATTTGCCGTATGATCTGTTGGCCGGATTGTTGTCGTGGCCGCCGTATGGCTTCTAGTGCGGAGCGGCTGCTCGTCATGACAGTCATATCCCGCCGGGAGAGTCCAGACGGCATATATCTCAATACCATCTCTATAGCTCCCAGCTCGGCGATGTATAGGTTCAGCTCCTCCGTCAACCCGAGAGTGATGGAGTAGCTGGCCACTACCTCGTCATCGTTGTTGATCGCCGTATCTCGTACGACACCTCCCATGCCTACAATGCCCCTTCTCTGCGAGGAGCAGGTGGCAACCTCTTGACCTTTCACTTGGCCGCCGACGAAAGGGCCGTCGAGTTGGATCCAACGCACTCGCTGGTGGATTCTATCGAAGAGTGTGTTCATCCTCACGGGCCCAGTCTGGTCGAGCTATTTTGGCGCCACGTCCACCCTTACTACCCGATTGTATCCAAGGACAGCTTTATCCTCATATATAGCCCCAGATATAGCTCACCTCCGCGGGCTACTCCAGACGGCGTTGCCCTGGTCATATCACCGCCCCAAGCTCTACTCCATCCAAGCGGCCCTCCTCCTGCTGCAGTGCCAGTCAGAGGACCCCCTCAACCCGGATCATACGTTCCAATGGGGCCTGACGTGCCAAGCGCTTGCTATCGGCCAGTGCCTCGGGCTTCACCTCGACGCCACCAACTGGATCATCCCGCAGTGGGAGCGCAACGCCCGCAAGCGCCTCAGCTGGGCCCTCTTTATGCAGGACCGCTGGACGGCGCTGGCGTACGGGCGGCCCGTCCACATCCACGACGACGACTGGGCCGTTAAGGACCTGACGCTGGCCGACTTCACCGACTTCAATACGGACGACGACGGCACGTCTATCGCCGCGACAGGCATAATGCAGTTTATACAGATGGTACAGCTGACAAAGATTCTTTCAGTCGTCTATTCGTCCTTTTATACAGCACGGACGTGCTGCGAGCAGGATACAGTTATCCTATTTAAAAAGGCCCAGCCGCTCCTCGACAGGCTGACCATCTGGTACCACAGCATCCCACAGCATCCCACCCACCCTCCAGATAAATACTATTTGCCAGCATAAGCTGTACTTCCACAGCTATCTGCAGTTCTCCTACTACGGCGTCACTATAACCCTGCTCTGCCGCCTTATTCGATCTACAGCCCTGTCCCCGCGCTGTATCGACGACCACATCCTATCCGATATTCGCCGGATCGCCCTGCATACAGCCCGGAGTGCCATCAGTTTTATTACCAGCCTTCGTCCAGACCACCTTAAGTCCTTTTGGTATTTTACCTTACCCTATCTCTTCTCCCTACTGGGCTCCTTCACCACCCTACTACTCGTCACGTTGCTCTTGTTGCAGGAGCGACTCTTTTGGCAGGAGACGCTTAACTCGTACCTGCGGTACTTGCGGATGATGAGTAAAAGCCACGAGCCTATACAGTATGCCGTGAACCGACTCGAGGGGGCTATCCTGCGCGGCCTGGAGTACGCGCTGGCCGTTAACTTTAACGAGCCCCTTAACAACAAGGTCAGCCCCATAATAGGCAATTATACAACCGACGTCTACAGGTACACCGACTTTAGTAACCGGGACCTTGCTGTAGGGGATAGGAGCGAAGCTCAACCAGTAATATGGTGCTTCTGAGGCCGATTCTGGAGGTACTGATTCCGGGACGGCAGATCAGTGGCCACCGAAGATTCTAGAAACGTACTGTAATAGCGGAATAGACATCTTTAATTTCCTTTACAAATTTCCCTCTAATCATTTGTCCACACCGTATTACCTCACACTCTTCTCATATATTGTACGGCTTAAAAACGGGATTGGTCCCAGTTTTAGTCCTGATGAGCCTGCAGAGGTTAGCGCGGCTGGCATGGAGCTGTGAGGCACAGAGTGACGTTGCGGTTAATTCCAGCGTTGTGGCGGGAATGTAACCCGACCATGCGAAGAGGTCAGCTGTACCAGATTAGATACTGTACTAGCCGCTAGGTACTAGGAACTGAGTTGCGCCTTCGGGAAGTTGTGCCATTGTCGCAGCTAAAGGAGGGCGGGCTAAGATCTGCGAGTAGTTTATTATTAGTATATTTCCCTGTCCTCGATAATTAGTTGTGGAGCTATAATTATATCGCTTTCGACTTTATATTCAGCCTTCAACCCTACTGTCTGCAGTCAACGACCTTGCTCTCTGTAGGTAACAACCTTAAGACAGGAACCGTGGGAATTGTGCGTAGACATAAAGGTTAGAATAGCTGCAGGGCGAAAAGTTAGACAGGATTCCGGCAGATGGAAAAACAGCAGCTTGAAACCCAAACTTGGGCCTTGGCAACTGTGATGTGCACAACGAAAATACAGTAAGTTCAAACATTAGGTTCCCTCATCGAGGAAAAATCTTATTATAAGAGATATATATATTATTAGAGTCTATTATAAAAGTAGTTAATTAATTAATTAGATACTGTATCAATTGATTCTGAGTTATAGGTTTGCCTCCTCTTCCCAATTCTCTCCGATTTCTCTTTTTATACATTACCCTGCACGGAAAACCCTCGCTATTAGAAGGTTATTTTTTCTGTAAGGAGTGCTGGAAAGGTTAATCGATGTCCGTAAAATGGAGAAGAGGAGGTGAAAATCACGGGTCCTAATCTGGGGCCGCGTTCCCTGTTTCGGGACCTAGAGGGTGCTTCGACCTGCTAATTTATCTCCCCGGTATTTAACACTTTATTTTTTTTCGACTATTTGATATAAGGTACTATACTCCAAGATCTCTTCTGCTGTTTCTTATCGTTAATCCACCTCTTCAAACACACCCTCTTATTCAGCAACATCCGACCTATCTTTTCCTCCAGAATCTATTATGGAGTCGCGGGCTAACAACATTGTTCTTGTCACCGGAGCAACTGGGTTTCTTGGTAAAGTAGTCGTTGAGGAACTCCTTAGGTTGCAAAAGAACTACACCGTTAAAAAAGTCATCCTTCTCTTGCGTAAGAAGGACACGTTAGATGCTAGGGCTCGTTTCGAGAAAGATATAGCGACATCTCCATGCTTCGCTTCATTACCACAAGACTGGAAAGAACATATTGAAATTATAGAGGGTGACCTCGCAAGCCCCTCTTGCAGCCTCCAGGCTTATGAATATAAGCATATCTGTGGAGGGATCACTCACATTATCCATACTGCTGGGTGCATTAAGTTCGACAGCGAAGTATCGGAAGCTGTTTCATCCAATATCGACAGCTCGCTTAATATACTTGCACTTGCAGAGAAATGCTGCTACCTCCGCCAACTTGTCATTACGAGCACGGCATATGTGACTCCGCCACAAGAGGACCCGATATATGAAAAGCTAGTGGATCTCCCTCAACCAGCTAGTGAGCTGACCTCTGAATTACGCAACGAAGTCCTCGGGAAACAACAGGCCATTGCTATTACAGGTCATCCGAATATTTATAGTCTGTCAAAATGCCTAGCAGAGCACCTCATATGCGAAACCAAGGGTCCCCTTCCAGTTACTATTGTTCGACCAAGCATTATTTGTGCCGCTTTGTATCATCCAGCACCTGGGTGGATTGATAGTAAGGCAGCATTCGCCGGAATTGTGCTTGGCTTTGGTAGCGGTGTCCTCAGAGTTATTAATGGACGACCAGAAACCAAGCTTGACATCGTGCCTGTAGATACAGTCGCGGGATGCCTCATCCGTGAAGCGTTCCATGCAGATATGGAACGCTTTGAAAGGTTGAATACACGCATTGTCCTTTGCGTAGCAACAATAGAGAAGTCCCTCACTCTTGAGGAAGCATGCAAGATACTGGAGGTGTTTTTTAAAAAAGGGAACTTCCGATATATCGGGCCTCAGGGCCATATTTTCCATCTCTACCAGTTTCTCCATCACTACCTCCCCTTGCAACTCTATGCAACATTCTGCCGCGTTAGTGGCAATAGGAAAAAAGAAATGGCGGCCAAGAAAACGTGGAAGGTAGTTAGTGGGATGAATGTGGTCTTTGACCCTTATACTAACTACACACATGATTTCCAACCAAATCAACTGATGGATTCTTTTGATCCAAGGGATTATATGCAAATTGTTTGTAAGGGTGTACGCAAAAACTTGATACAGTCGAGGCTCTGATGCCTCAGCGACAATAGCCAAGTTCAATAGGTAACTGTCTCACTAGTCAAAGATAAAATAAAGAATTCCATGAACATATTTTCTGCATGCCATTCCACAACTGATTATTACTATTAACAAGTGTGTTTTTGGTATCTTTAAAACTTCCGATACTTTGATGGAATAGCTTGAGGATGAGATGCCAGCACCGCCCAGAGCCGCACGTCAGTGATCCGTGTCACGGAAATCGACGTTGTTGTGCCGTTCCCCCAAGGGGTCCTCGCAGGATGCGCGGACTACTTGCTCAATACTATCCAAGCTCATTGGCCTTCCTCCTGGTCATCGCCATGCTGCGCAAGCACCTTGAACAGCTGCGCCCTCTGGGCCTCGGAGTTGGTCCGCCAGTCTCCTCTCCTCCTCTCCTCCTTTCTCGTCCTCATTCATCAATCCCCGCTCGCCTCAACCTCGCTCGGCCATCTTACCGCCCGACCAGCCCACCACCCGACCGAGCGATCCTAGACAAGCAATGGCCGACCACTCACAACTCACCCTAGCCAGCGGTACCACCACTGTTATGGCCTCTAAATGCCAGGTACGCGCCGTTGTGGCTTGGAGAGCTTGACTCTGACAGTCTCAGCTTGACCATGTCGACCTCGGAAGCGGATGTCTTCAAGTCCCCGTTAAAAACGGCAGCCTCACTGCACCTCAAAACCGAGCCTTACGCTCCTTAGCTGTCAACATACTTGGTTACATCAAAACTACCTTTGACATATTACCAGACCGTGACCTACAGGATAAGCCGGATCGCACATGAACTGTCTCAAATTATCACCAACCCTTCAACACCCCTTTGGTTCCAAACTTTCTTTCTCATCGACTAACGTTCCACTCTTCTTCGAATCAAACGGCATCATTGGGAGTTTCCAGGCCGGAAGAAGACCATAGGTTTCCTTGAGGATTACCAGACCTGAATCGTCATCGCTAAGTCGGCAGATATATCTGTCGATAAGGCGAGGCCGTTGTAACTCTCCTCAATGATCATTTGATATGGCTCAACTATATCTAAAAACTCATAAACTTCTTGTGGATTTAGCTTCAGCCCAGCAATCCGGTCGAAGTTGAATTTCAATCTGTTGACGCAGTGTTGAATAATAACAGTATCCAAGTTACGGCATATCCCTCGACTTCTGATGGATAGGCTTCCGTCGGCGGCGTCGGGAATATCTTCTTTAATCTTTGTGTGAATCTATGCTAGGATTTCTTTGAAGATAAACCCTTCCGTAGGATTGAATTTCCTGTTCCAACCCTTGAAGATATCGCTTATGCGTTTCTGGACATCTTGTACAGTCATCATCCCCAATTCTCTCTAAAGCAAGGGGTCAGTATTAGAAAACGGAAATAAAATACAAAGACAATAATAAAATTAAAATTCTGGGTATATAAAATCACTCACCAAGATTACTTCCATATTCTTTGAACGTCTTCGTAGTTGCGATACAGGAGTGTATTATTTGTTTGAAAAAAGAAAACAAAGGAGCGCAAGAGGAGAGAAAGAAAAATAAGGAAGGAACCCGAGTATATAATAAAAGCCGGGCGGTATATCACGGCAAAATACTGGAGCACAGCTTGAAGATGTCGAGCGTTCTTACACGGTAACATGGGACTGGACTGTAAATACACAGAGTGACTTGGTAGGAGCAAAAATAAGCAAAAACTGGCCTAAAAAAGTAGGCAGGTATGGTCTGCGTTTACTTTAGAAATGTACTGTAATCTGCGTCATTTCATTGCGTTCGGTCTACAGTGCAAGGCTGAGACTGGGTACAGAATTGACCGACATAATCAGCTTTATTATTCTAGAAGTGTCTTTAACCTTGGAAAAACATGAGTTCCTAACTATATGGGCAGATCTGGGACGCTCAATCCCAAGCACTAGAACTAAAGCGAACTTCTTTTTTCTTATTACAATCTGTAATTATCTGCTAGGAATTATATATAAGTATAGCCTTCTTATTTCGCAAAGGTAATTTAGGTATTTTTACTGGCCAGTTAGCTCTATAGCTAGCAGTATTACAACTATAAGGCCTATAAATAGGGATTTTATTTACTTCTAGAAGTTATCTGAGGCAATAAGTATAAAGTATATACTTCTTATAAGACTTCTATATAATATCTTCAAAGTCTTTAAATAGAGCCCTGCATATATTACAGTCCCTTGCAGAGTCCGGCGATAACTAAATAAACTCTTTCATTATAATAATAGGGAATACCAAATATAAATCGTACTTGCTATTATCTAAATAAATAATTTTAATAATTTCCTTTATAGCTAGTATAATATAGAGGCTAAGTTAGTTAATTGCTATATATCGAAATATTTCAGGTGTATCGTTAATTATAAGTGTAAAATAGAACTTATTATTATTAATATTAGCAAGTATTTTATGTACCTCTTTCCATATTAAGACTGAAGAAATTTCCATATAAATTCTTATCCTCTTCTCGAGATCAAGATCTTCCGGTTCGTCCTATTACTCCGGTTTGATCCCTGCCAGTAGTGAAGAGATAGATATATCGCACATCCGAAACCGCTTTGAATTGCTCATTGTGGTGAACCTATAGATAGTGTGTAATTAAATAAGAAAACAAGAGTATAGTAAGAAGGGATTTTAAATTGAATCTTATCGTAGCTTCTTTGGAGTCCTATTTAATATACCTAAAATCGTGCCCTGAAGTGGGATCCCTCAAAGGTATTTATATAATAGGGATTAGGTATTACGTATATACTGTGGAGTAGTCTGTCTGATGCGCAGAGTGCCTGGAGGAACTATAAAGTAAGTTCCGAAGGTTCCTTAAGGGACTGTAAGGTAGCTGCGCCTGTAGCTGCGCCTGGAGGAAGGACGAGAGACAGAAGAAAAAACTTACTGGCTGGCCTCGACTAGACCCTATAAAAGTACAGATTACTTCCTTTTATATTAGGCTATTATATAGTATATTATATAGTAGGTAGCCTTTACTTTTACTATACTATACTAGCTTGAACTTTATAGGTCTAAGCTATATAGCTATAAGAAGCTTAAAATAATATAAAATAGCAAATATAAGCTGAATAGCTATTATAATATTATCGCTCTATCTGCTATTAATTACTTAATTCTCTTTACCTAAGTATTTTAAATATATCTATAAATTTCACTTAAATATAATATAATATTTAATAAGTAGGAGTTAATAAATAGAAACTAGTTAAGCTTTTAAATCTATAGAAGGATATAAGAGATAAATAGAAATAAGTAACTATTAGAAAGAGAGGGAGATTCTATATTAGAAAACCCTTAATAGATTAATATCCAGACCTTAGTTAGGGGATTAAATAACCTCTTTTTAGGCTAATTTAAATAACTAAAAGGTTATTATAATTATAATTATTAATTTAAAGACTATTAGATTAATTAATTTAATTATAATAGATTTATTAGTAACTTAAAAATATATAAATACTATTAGATTAAGATTTTATATAGCAGTATAATATACCTAATCTAAACTGCCTAATTTAAACTGCCTAATCTGGAATACTAGATATAGAATACCAGATTAGGTAATAAGCCAGATCTAGTATTATAATAATACCAGATCCGTCTCCTTTTAATATTCTAATTTAGATTTCTTTAAGTATAAAATAAAATTCCTATAACCCTTAGTTAATAGAGGATAATTATATTAATTTATATTATTTAATTAATTATTTCTACTATTATATATAGCAAATTATATATCTAATAAATATTATACTCTTTAAGTTATTTAAGCTAAGCTAGTAATTCTATTAAGCTAGCAGGAAGTTAATACTATTAATATCCTCTATTCTATATCTTTATATACTTAGTAATACTAATTAGCAATTAAATAACTAACTAAAAAGACTATTAGAAAGTTATAGTAAGAGACTAATAAGTTAATAGAAGAAAGTAATAAATTAATAAACCTTATTATATAGAACTATTAAAATAGGGTAAATTAGACTGGTATTATAAAGAGTAGCTAAATAGCTAGAGCTTAAAAAAGTCTAGCTATAGAAAGCTATTTTTAGCTAAATAATAAATCCAATATAAGTTAACTATAGAAACTAAAGATAATTATATTAATATATATAATCTAGAATGCCTCCAGCTCTCTTTTTTTCTATAAGAGAGTTCTTAATTAATCTTATACTTTATAACTAAATATTAGATATATAGTATAGCTAAAGTTACCAGTTAGTTAATTATAGCTTTTTATAATACTATAAAATTTATATTATTTATATAATATTTTAGCAGTCTAGAATATTAATAAGATTATATTAATAGTAAGAAAATTATATAATATTTACTAGAACTTAATAAAATCCTATTATATAAATAGCTACTTTATAGCTTATAAATATAAATACTAAGATATATACTATAACTCGGACTTATTATCCTCAGATTTATACTAGAGAGAAGTATTATCTTTCTTATTAACTTTAATTACTAAAGTAGACTCTATTATAATATCCTAATTCTAAAACTAGCTCTTATATCTATAATTATACTTAAAGTAAAATCTTATTTTATCTTTCAGCCTCTCTAACTTATAAATACTATCTCTTATTTATTTATCTAATATATTCTTCAATTTAATAAAATTACCTTAAGCTAGTCTCTAGAAGAGATATAGCCCCTTCTATCTCTTTACTCTTAAAAGCTATATATATAAGCTTATAAAACTAAATTTTATCTTTAAGCTGCTACTATAAATATTTTTAAAATTAAAAAGAACCTCTAAGAATTACTTACTCTAACTTTTCTAGTCTATTATAGTAAAAGCAGGGGTATATAAAGATCCTATTTTATAAGTAACTAACTAAAAGTCTAACTTACTTCTTAACCTGAAATTCTTCCTCTATATAGAATTAGAGATAACTATTATCTTACTCTTAATAAGAAGTATACCTTTTAGAAGTCTAGATACTATAAGATCTATAATATTATCTAACTGGAGGAGAATAGCTATAAAGAGGCCTAGGTAGAGTATTATATTACTAGTAAGGGTAATAATACTATAAGTAAGGTCAGAAAAGATATTAACTGCCTTAAAGAGTACCCTATTAACTAGCTTCAGCCTAATAAGCTAGTTCTAGGTTACTACTATTAGTATCTCTTATATATAAAAAAATAATCTAGAGGTTAGAAGCTATAAGTTATCTCTATAGTAAAGTATATTATATAACCTTTCTATATATAACTGCTTTCCTACTTTAGTATTATATTTTACTATAAAAATTAAGATATACTTACCCTAAGTATAAGCCTACTATATAATAGCTACTATATTTAGATTCTATCTATTTTAATTTAGAGGTATAATTACCTACAGCCTATTAGTAAAAGAGAATTAGAATACTTAGTTATATAAATAATAATATAGCTATTAGAAATCCAGCTCAATCTGCTACCTATTATATAGATACTAAAGGAAGCTATATAATCTTATATAGCTAGTAATATAGATCTATTTATAAAATATAATAATAATTATAAACTAAAGGAATAATTTATATACTGCTATATATTTTACTAAGCTTTTCAGTTTCTATCTACTATATTTTCTAAGCTCTAATAAGAGAAGGCTAATCTATCTAATTAAGTTAAACTAAAAGAAATTATTAAAAAAAATAATAATTAGAATCCTACTAAAAGGGTAATATATATTATCTCTATATAGCCTCAGGCAGCTATTTATAGATACTAATATAAAGCTGCCTACCTAGCTGATTTTATTAATAATTAATATAATCTTACTCTTTTAATATAACTTTTCTTCTTCTAATATATTCCTTATAATCTCTATCTTATTTTTAAATCTAATATTATATACTAAATAAAGAGTTACTCTACTAATAAATATAGCTATATTTCTACTAGTATCTATTATAAGCAGTATATAAAGGCTGCCTTTTAGCCGAAAAATATTCTTAATAGTATATATAATATAAGACTTTTCTATACCTCTTTTACTATTAATATATTAAAGATACTGCTTGCTCTTCTTATTTTAGAGCTAAATACTATACTTATTAAGAAAAACTGCTAGTAGTAATACTACTATTAACTATAGCTTATTTAAAATCTACTCTCTTACTAGACTTAAAGTAATATCAATATATAATATATAAGAGCCAACTTTAAGATATATCTAGCCCCCCAAGCTAACTCTATTTACTGGTATTTCTTCTATCTAAGTAGGCTGCTATAGAATATTCTATCTTCTATAGAGCCCGTCAGTATATATAGAGGATATATTACTCTTCCTACTCTAGATATTTACTATAATTATAATAGGATTAACAAAAAGGTATAAAGTAGCCAGGCGAGAGTAAGATAGTAGTTAATTAAGATAGAGACTAAAGCTTGCCTTACTTCAGTCTCTAGTCAGCAGGCTGAAGTTATATAGATACTGAGGTGAAATCCTAAGGGCTAGCTCTGGGCTTATTAAGGTAGGCTGTGCAGTTGGGTTTATAGAAGGCCGTATATCTAGGTTAGCATTCTAGTATACTAAGATAAGGCAGAGCTAACCCCTCTTTATACTGGATATAGTTATATAATAGGGTGTCGGCCGTAAGGCTCGGTACCCTTATTATAATTATCCCCCCTCTATAAGTTGCTATCCCTAGTAACAGAAGTTATGGGTCTGAAGATTAACTAAGCTTGTACTGTGTAGTAGGGGAAACTATTATTATTATTTTGCCCTACTTTAGCATGCCGGGCCCGTTTATTTACTTTCAGATCTATAACTTCAGCTCGGGTTCCTCCGATTTTTCTCCCTATATATTCCTTATTTTCTTCTATATTCTATCCCATTAACTATTGTACCTTTATTACTCCTCCCGTACTATCCTATTTTCGGTAGTTTCTTTCTTATTATATTCCTCTTTTATTGCTAATTCTTACTATTTCCCCCTATTTTCTCTCTATTTTTACTGACTATACTATCTAAAAAGCAGAAATAGGCCTAGTAGAATACTAAGAAGGCAGCCCGGTTTTCCTATATTACTTATCTCTTTACTGGTAAAGACTGGTATATATATTATTTCTATTTAGCTATTAAGGCTAATCTCAATTATCTTAAGCCGGCAAGAGGATAACTTCCCCCTGTTAATATAGTACTAATTAGGTATATTTTCCCTGACGCTAAGTCGGTCCGGTATAAGCAGTATAGTAAGCGTAGTAACTCCTATATTCTGTAAGTATTTTTATTAGTAGCAAGTATTTTCCCCTGGGGTATAAGTGCTAATCGGTATTATTTAGCCTATCTGTTGGCCTTAAGAGCAAGACCTGTAAATTAGCTGCCCTCCTGGCCTTTATTCGCGACCTGATTTATATAGATGCTAATAATAAGAATAATAACCTAGAACTCGAGGAGGGCGACGAGTTTTACTACCTCTTTGCCCGCCTTATACAGACTTATCTCGTAAGTTTAGCTACGGATTTAGGTAGTATCTTTAAGGCTATTAAGACTGTGCACTATTAGGATTATAACCTGACTGGCGCTAAGAAAGTTACTGCTATATATTAACCTTCCTTTTAGTTTCTCCTATTCTTTGCTAATCTTTTTAGGATACTTCCAGCTAGTATTATTTATTTATTAATAATTGCTATTATTTATATCTACTCTGCTACCCCGCCCCTGCTGCCTCTGCTATAAGTCTGGCTTTCTGCTTATTTAACCTGGTACTTTTACTAATATTTTATCTTTATATAGTCTGCTGCTATCTATACTTATTAGGAAGCGATATAGATTTTATACCTTAAGTATAGTAATTCTGGTTTTATAGTATAGTATCTAACTCTCTAGGCTTTTTATAATAGATTAATTAAGATTCTTAACTCTAATAAGTAAGTTAGTAATAAGTATTATAAGGAGCTTCTTTTAGAGTATCCCCTCCCCCTTGGCGCCTAATTCTTATAGTCTTAACGCCCTGTTATTATTACACCCTCAGTTATACTGCCCCTTTAGGGAGTTTTTTATTTTATTTCCGGTTTTAAGCTATACCCCCTAATAAAGGTTTCTATTTATTAAGAGTATCCCGGGGTGGTATTCTGTAATTAGAAATAGCTTCAGCCTATTAAGATAAAAAGGCCTGCAGGCGCTTATAAACTCTATTTCTATCTTCTTTACTTATATAATTTAATATCCCTCTTGCTATTCTATAATCTTTCTCTATACTTTTACTTATATTTCAGCTTAGAGTTATTAAATTCTTATAGTAATAAGAGGATATTCTCTAAGTCTTTCTCTAGTACCTACTAATTATATTCTACTAGCTAGTCTTTCTATTTAATAAGATAATATATTTCCCCTCTTAATTACTTTTTCTTCTTAATATATTTAATTTCCTACTTTATATTATCTTTTTTAAGATTAGATATCGGAAGGGTTTTAGTATAGTTTTAGTAGTAAGTATACCAGAATTCTAAAAAAGAAATATAAAATATATTATATAGTTAGAAGTATTTTTCCAGAAGGGCTAGGTAGTATACCTACTTTCTAATAGTCTTAATTACTTAGAAGAATCTAATAAAATATACTGCTAGCTTCTTTTTTTCTCCTTTTAATTTGAGGTTTCTAGTAGATAGATCTATAAAGTCTTTTTATATAAACTTAAGTAGGTTATAATATATATTATAGTACTTTATTTATCTTTTAACTGCTTCTTGCTAATATTCCTTTAGTATCTTATAGAGGTCTACTAAGTATTATAGCTATATATATACCTTTAATATACCTTCTAAGATATTACCTTCTACTTTAGTAAAAAAATCAGGCTTATAGCCTTAAAGAGCTATAAAAGATAAATATCCTATTATACTATTTAGGGTATTATTACAGGCAAATTAAGCTAATTAAAATAATATAGCCCAGTTAGCTTAGTTGCTGTTAATAAAATACCTAAGGTAGTACTTAAGTATTTAATTTATCCACTCTATTTATCTATCAGTTTGGGGGTAAAATACTATTAAAAGCCTCTATTTTATATATAATATATAGTATAATTCCGCCTAGAATTTACTAGTAAAAATAAAGCCTCAATTTAATATAATCTTTTAAGGTTGCCTGTAGATTAATTCTACTTTATAGTAAAAAAGCTCTATAAGCTCTATAATAGTAATTATTATAAATACTAGAAGAAATAGAGTATATTTTATAAATCAGTTAATAATAACTAAGATTATATTAACTTCCTTCCCTTTTCAGTTAACTGCTAGCAGTCTAGTTATAAAATTTATTGAGATTTATTCCTAGAGTTACTAGGGAATTAGTAGGAATTTAAGCTGTCTATAGAGTTAATACTGTCAGGCTGTAGCCCCCTGATATATAGTATAAGTCCTGATATAATCCTTAATACTATATTTAATATTAATCTAATAGAATTTTCACTAAATTAACTCTCTAGTTCTTTCTCTTCTAAAGTAACTCAATAAGGAGTTATTATAGTATAGCTGCAGGATCTCCTCCTGTATACTAAGTTTATCAGGTATAAATAGGTAATTGCAGAATCAGAGGAGATTATTACCTCTAACTAACTAATTGCTATTAGGTCCCTTACTTTCCAGCTGAGTTACTTTAGCCTTTTGCTATTAAGTACCCTTATTAGTAGCCTGAAGGTATTAAATAACTTCCTCTAGAGGCTTAGAGGTTATTTCCTTATAAGCCTTTTCCTATTATACAGCTCTTCTAGCTTATTTATAAGGGATTTACTATTTATATTTAAGCTATCCTCTTATTTACTCTGCCTATTATTCTGGGTTCGGGGGGGGTTTGCTACTTAAGGGCAGTATAGAGGCTGGGGGGTTATCTATTCCTAAAGGCTTATTACTATACCTGTAGGTGGAGTTTTCCTCTGATTCTAAGGATATTTTATTATCCTCTATTTGGTTATTAGCAGGTTTATCTTCCTGCTTCTATTTAATTTTACTTTATAATACTACCTTTTGAATTTTTCCTATTTTACTTTATAGCTTAGAGATTAGTCTGTTATTCTCTATCTTTTTGCTATTATAGTCTGAATATTATAAGGGTGCATCTATAGAATTACTCTTCTCGGGCTGATACTTAATAATAAAATTATAGGGTATTAGATATATATACTATCTGGCTTATTAGCTATTTAGCTTTATATTCTTTATAAAAGTCTGTAGGTTATAGTAGTTACTCAGGACCTTTACTATCTTTACCAGCCCTTTAAGATAGTATCGCCAGTATTTAAATAACTTAATAATAGCTATTAGCTTCTAGTTAGATATACTATATATTAACTTGAGGCCTTTAAACTTCCTAGACTAAAATACTATAGGGTAATAGTATCCTTTTGGATTTAGGTATAAGATAATACCTGCTATAGTATATATAGATATATCAGTCTCTACTTAAATCTGAAGGTTAGAGTTGAAATATCTCAGTAAGAAGGCTGATTAGAATATATTAATTAGCTGTTAAAATACCGTCCTTTTAGTATTATTTAGCAGTATAGGCCCGGGCTTCTTGCTATTCTTACTTTTTTTTAGTAAGTTATATAGCAGGCCTGTAATCCTAGAATATCTATAGATAAATTGTCAGTAGAAGTTATAGAAGCTTAAAAAGACTTATACCTCTCTATAGGTTTAGAGTTCTTTCTATTAAGTTACAGTTTCTATTTAGTAAGAATCTACTGAAATACCCTTAGTTAATAGAATAAACCTAAGAAATTCTATACAGTTCTTATAGAATATATACTTAGAGGGTTTTATATATAGCTTTACCTCTTATATCTATTCTAAGATTTATTTAAGGTGCTATATATATAAATCTCAGTTTTTAGAGAAAATAAGGATATTATCTCGATAGATAATACAGATTATATCTACTAGGCCTTATAGAGCCTAATAGATATAGCTCTAGAAGGTAGCTGGGGTATTAGTTAGCCTAAAAGGTATAACTAGATATTTAAAATACCTATATCGGATGCGGAATATAATCTTCTATTTATCTTCTTTCTTAATATAGATCCAGTAGTAGGTATCCTTAATATTAAGTTTAAAGAAGTATTTTACTCTCTAGATTCTATTAAGAATCTCTAATATTAAGGGGAGAGAGTAGTAATTCTTCTCTATAATCCTATTAAGTTCTCTATAGTTAATATATAGTTATAATCCGCCGTTCTTCTTTAGTATAAAAAGGATATATACTCCTATAGGGCTCTTTAAGAGTTGGATACAGCTATTAGCTAGATTCTCCTAGAGGTAATCTTATAATTCCCTAAGCTCTGCCTGTAATAGAAGGTAGATAGGCCTATATAGGGGTATTTCGCTATTAATAATATTAATAGTGTAGTTAGTTGCCTTATAGTAGGGTAGCAGGCTAGTATTACCAGCTTTAAATATATCTAGGAAGTCTTATAACTCTCTAGAAATATCCTCTACTTAGAGGCCTATTACTTCCTTTTCGCTGGGGATAATATAGTCTTCCAGTATTAAGACTACTACTTAGGCTTAAGCTCCCTTTCTATATATTTATACTAATTTATAGAAAGGGATTTTTTTAATTTTCTTTCAGTCTTATTTAAACTACTACTTTTACTCTATAGAATATAAATAGATATATTAATCTACTAGTGTAGTTACAGATAAAAGAATTAGAATTCCCTCTATATTTAGGTCCCTATTAATACTAATATAAATCCAAGTAAAGAATTATATATAGCCTTAGCAGTCTTATATTATAAGGGGTATTAGCCAGTTATAATATATCTTAAGGGTTATTTTGCCTATAACTGTAAGTTAGGGGCAGTATACTATAACGGGTTTTAAACCTTAGCTGATTGCGAATTTTTTGCTAATAAGGTTGGCTCTAGTATAGGAGTCTATATATATGCGTATTTTGGTGGGTTTTTAGCTGTAAAGTATAATAGAAGCCTTAAAGTAGGGTTCAACCTGAATAGTTAGTATATCAGCTGTTATAGGAGTCTCTACACCAGCTTCCAGCTATTTCCCGGATTAACCTTTTATACTTTAGGAGGCTATATATACCTATTTTTTAGATATTTATTACTGCTACAGTTAAAATATATAAGTATTCAGCTATTAGTCCCCTTTAGGTTATCTTTCTTAAAGGCTAGAAGGTTAGTATTCTATATCTATTCTGGGTGTTACTCTATTTTCATTAGGGTCTTAGTTCTGTTATTTTTATATTTCTTAAAGGTTCCTTCTAATCTTAAGTTACTATTTTTTTATTTTTACTTATTCTATATAGAGTCCCAGAAGCAGGTAGCTAGAGTAATAATCTCTTTTTATATTTCGGGGATTTTAGGGTATTATATAGTTATATAGTCTTATAAGCTATATTATAATTTAGTAAAGAAGGATAGTACTCTTTACTTTTTATAGGCTTTTAGAAAGTATTTCTCTAGGAAGTTAAGGTATTAGTAGAATTCCTAAGGGGATTAGTAGTTATATTAACAGGCTTATTCCAGCTGGTATATCAGTATTAATTTCCAGTTAGCTGAGTATTTAATAAGGAAAAGAGTCCAGTTTTTAAATACTATCCAGCTTTTAGCTATATCTTAGCAGGTTTCTATAGGTTTTTCTTTAAGGAAGCTATCCTATCTCAACCTTCTATCTTACTCTATATTATCTAGGGTAAAGAGGATCTTCTTATAGTCTCGTCGGTACGGGCAGCATACTCCAGCAAAGGCGCATTATAGGTCGCTTAACTAGTTATCTCTTTTTTAGAAGGTAGTTAGAAGGGTCAGTCGAGTGATATTTCGAACCTTAATTTCTCCCCTGCTGCTCGACGTAGATCCAGTCGAGTTGCAGCAGTATTGCATATAGGTTTTAAGTAGGGGTCCCCCCGTAAGTTGTCGTATAAGCTCTGCTTCTCGGGCCCGAAGCTCCTCTAGGGCCTCTAGCTGGGCAATATAAGCGACTGTAGCAGCATATTAGTCCTCGATAGAGGTGGGGTTAGTTAGTATAATTAGGGTTTTACCTTAAGTTGTAACAGCTAGAGATAGGGTCGGGATAAGTTCTCCTATTAGTTCTTTGACAGTAGGCGTATTACTATTACTCGGGGTGCCCGAGGGTATTAATTATTCTGCTGCTAACTCGGGGAACCCTGCTATAGCAGGGGTAGCTTGCTTGCCTTTTAGTGCTATTTCGATCTTGAGTAGCTAAAAGAGAAGCTTTAGAATTGTAATAGGGTTAATAAAGAGGTATAAAGTAGCCAGGCGAGAGTAAGATAGTAGTTAATTAAGATAGAGACTAAAGCTTATCTTGCTTCAGTCTCTAGTCGGCAGGCTGAAGTTATATAGATACTGAGGCAAAACCCTAAGGCTAGCCCTGGGCTTATTAAGGTAGGCTATGCGGTTAAGTTTGCAGAAGGCTGTATGTCTAGATTAGCATTCTAGTATACTAAGGTAAGGCAGGGCTAACCCCTCTTTATACTGGATATAGTTATATAATAGGGTGTCGGCTGTGAGGCTTGGTACCCTTATTATAATAATACTAGTATTATTCTTTTTCTAGAGCCTTAATATTATATTAATTTCCTTCTAACTGAGAATACCTATACTATAAAAAGGTATATCTTAAATATCTTATAATATTATATAGAACTATTAGCTGTACTAAGTAGCAGTATTATTATCCCCTTCTAGATTAATTACTATTACCTTATTATATAAGTATCTTAGTACTAAAGTTATAGGTATATTTCTAATTTTACTCCTCTAGATTACAGATAGAATACCTAGAAAGATATTATAATATTCTTATAAATTAATATTATTTTTATTTATTCTAGTACTATCCTCCTCCTTTATTTAATTGCTAAAATATATATATCTATAATATCTTTAAAATTCTAATTTAGATTTTAAAACTTATAGTTAGTTTAAGTATCTTCTATAGAAATATATAGTAAAGTAATATTATAGATGTAAGAGTAAATTTAATTACTTAGCCTCTTTTAGAATTTTTATTATAATCTAAATATATTATCTACTAACTTATCTTAAAACTTTTCCCAGAGAATAAATAGAATAAAATATAAAACTATATTTCTATTAATACTCAGTAAGTATTTATCTTTTTATATTATAGAGTCTTAATACCTACTTTTTTATAAAATTTTTATTTTTTTTATTAAACTTATCTATAAGATAACTATTATTATAGGCTGAGGCCTGAATTTAAATTCCAGCTTTACCAGAATCCAGCTAACTGAGAAGTGGGGCAACTTATCGGTAAAGTAGCAGTAAAGCCCGGACTTTACCTATATCTTTACCTATTTTATCCTAGCGACTATATTACTATTTAGCAATAAGAAAAGGGGTTTTCTTTCTTTTTTCTTCTTCTCTTCTCTTTAGCTTTAGATAGATAATTCTATAGTAACAGCCTGTTAAATAAACTTCTGTCCAGCTCTTTATAACTATTAAAGATTAGTATAGCTATTTTACTAGGAGTTTAAAGATATTAAACTCAGTCTTTATAAACTGCTGCTATTAGTAGAAAAGGAATTAATATTATACCTTCCCAGTAGGAGTATTTCTTTTTTAAGGCTATAAAAGATATATAATTGTAAAAGTAAAAATCTTAAAAGACTGACCTGTAATATCTATATACTTCTAAGTAGAATAACTTAAAGCTATTTACTTAGAAATAGATATTATCTAATTATAGCTCTTAATTAAGTAATATACTTAATAAGTAAGTAGGCTAAAAATCCCTTAATCTCTTATCTTTTTAATTAATTAATTAATTCTTAACTACTAAAGATATCTCAACTAAATAAAGAGGGAAATATCCTTTTTACTTTTTAAGCTCTTTAAAATAACCTAAAATTAAGTATCCAGAGTGCTATAGAAATTTATAATATATATTATAATACCTTATATTACTGGCAGAAAGATATACTATCTTAATACAATACTATCCCCAAATTATATAGGCTATCTAATCTAGAGGAATAGATTATTATTCAATTTATTCTCAATTTAGATTTATAAGAGTTTCCCCTATAACTATATAATATTAAAGAAATAGCTAACTGACTGCTTACTAACTGTAATATATTACCTATTAGTAAGTACTGAGCTTTTAACTTTATTAGGTAATAACTAGAACTTAAGATATTTTTTTTTTATAAATATAACTATTAGAGGGCTAAATATAAAAATCCAACTATTATTTGTAATTAATTTCAGCTTATAGAGAATATAATTGTAAAATATAATATTAACCTAGCTGATATCTATAACTTTAATAAGACTGGCTTTATAATAGGTATAATTATAAGTAGAATAGTTATTATAGGTATAAATAGATATAGAAACCTGAAATTAATCTAGCCTGGAAACTGAAAATAGGTTATAGTTATTTAGGTAATTAATATAGAAGGCTGGGCAATTTAGCTATTTATTATAGTTACAGGCTAATATTATCTTACTAGCTAGTACTGGAAAAATAACCTTCCGGATAATTAGGCTATTATAATAACTTAAAATAGCTAGACTAATAATAAGATAAGTCTTAAGTAGCTTAAGTATTTTAATTAGTATATAAAAAATTAATTAATTAGTTACTATTATCTTTTAATTCTTAATAGATATAAAAGTTACTATTCTATTAACTTTAAGAAATATTATAAAAAGAATAATATTATTATATTTTATATACTGCCTTATTTATCTTATCTACTCCAGCCTCTTAATATTAGATACTTTAGGCTACTTAAAACTATATATAGTTAAGTAATTAAGTAATTAATTAGATACTCTATAACCTATATTATAAAAACTAAGTTCTTTCTAGCCTTCTATACTGCCTATATAGCTGCTATAATAAGAAGTAATATTAAAGGAGGTTTTTAAGAGTCTAGATTTATTTCCTTAAATCCAGAAAATATTATATTAAAGCTTAATATATAACTACAGACTCTAATACCAGCTGTAAAAGAGGTTGGCCTCCCCGACTCTTAAGTCTTAAAGACTCTAAAGATAGTATTTAAGGCCAGTTTACAGTCTGAATACCTTAAAAGATAAGTAAGAAGATATCAGAGCAGCTTTCTAGTATCTACTCTTAAGATACTTAAGTTATTTTCTAAGGAAATAAAGATAATAATATATTAAATAGTATTATTAAAATCTAAAAACCAGATTCTTTAATAGATAAATAAGACTCTTAGTAAGCAGTATAGAGTAAAAAGAACCTATTTATAGAATAGAGGGAAGATAACTATAGAGGAAGGAAGAGAAGTAATTAATTAAATAGATATTAATATACAGGTACAGACTGAATTATTAAAAAGTAGTAGTTAAGAAGAGTCAGCGTAACTAAAGGAAAGATACTATAGAATTTATAGAAAGACTGGCTATAATATAAGAACTTATCAGACTGTAATTAAAACCTCTAAAGAAGAGTATAGCAATTAGTTTTAATTAATTAAATAGTTTATTGTGTTTTTATTAAAGTTTTAATTTTAAAGGTTGGGATTTTTAGCCTACTTACTTATTTAGCCTACTTACTTATTAAGTATATTACTAATAGTACTTTCTTAAGATCTAGCTAGTATCTAGTATAAGCTTAGTATAGAAAATTAAAATATACCCAGGTCTAAGTAGAAATATTTATAAAATTAATTTTAAAGCTAAGTAAATAGCTAAGTACCTTAGGTTATAAGAGCTCTCTACTTATAAAAATATAATTTATAATATATAGCAGGAATAATTTAATTTTATTTTCTATTATTAATATTAATATTAATATAGTATCTAAATTGCCTGCTCCCTCTTATTATTAGCAGGCTAAATCTAATAGCTTAGCAGTAAGTATAAGCTGCTTTTATATAGAAGTATTAAATTTTATAATATAATTATAGATATAGTATATAAGTACTAGCTCTTTTTTATATATTAGAATTATTAATATATTATAGTTATACTATAACTCTATAGCTATACTCTAGTTATACTAATTAACTATATAATAATTTCTTCTTACTTTAAGTAGGCTATTATTAATAAAGCTAGTTTCTAGTATAAATCTCTAAGAAGCCTGGAAATAGTATAGCTAGGCTTTATATTTTACCAGGCCTGCTTTTAAAACTTCTTTAATAGAATACTTAATATATATAGTAATATAATAATAAACCTAGTAGTAAGATATAATAAAATTAGTCTTATACTTAAATACTATTAATAACTACTCTATATTATATATTAGCTTAAGCTTAACTATATTAGTCTTTATATTATATTCTACTATCTCTTTTACCAGAGCCTTATTTAAAATCTTAGTAAATATATTATCTATAAAGCTTTTAATCTTTAACTGGTATTCTCTCTTACTAGAATTAGCTATATTATAAATAAGATCTAATAGAGCCAGATTACTATCTAACTATAGTAGCCTATATAAATAGAATACTCTGCAGTTATTAGTCTTAATAGTTATATAATAATAGCTTATATTTCTATAAATAGATAGTTACCTAATATAAATATAATATTTAAAAAAAAGAGAGATCTCTTAAAAGAAAAAGAATATTAAGCTAAAAGAATTATAGACTAAAAGGGTTATTACCTATAGTAATATACTTAAAGTATAAAGTAATATTCTAGTAGCCTTATTATTCCGTCCTCTATATATTATAAACTTTAGCTTTATCAGGCTATTAATATTATTAGGATTTATAGTAAACCAGATAGCTATAAAACTGAATATTATAATTATTAACTAGATCTTCTTCTATATAAATAGATAGCTTTTATTTAATAAGAGATACTAGTTACTATAGAATAAGAGTTTCTTTATAAGTATAATAATATCCCTATCTATAGTCTTTTCTATTTTAAATATCTTCTTTTAGGCTTTATATAAGTATTTAGATATTAGCTTCTAATATATTCCCTTAATATACTGAAATACTAATTACTTCAGGCAGCTCTAAGTAATCTATTAATTCTAAGATCTTACTATTATATTAAATATAAAAAAAAAAGCAGAGTATTAGATATACCCACTATACTACTACAGAATAACCTTAGCTTAAGATTCCAGAATAATATCTTATAATAGAGGATTTACTAGATCTTCTATCTTATTTCAGTCTGTTACTTATAGTCTGCTACAGCTATAAGAGAAGCAGATAGAAAAGGTTTTTAGAAAATAATCTAGAGAAAAGCTATCTGCAAACTTATAACTATATAATACCCAGATAAATAGATAACCTAAGAAGCTATAAACCTATATTAATAAAGCCTTACCTGCACTATCTTTATAGCTATTATTAAACTGCTACTCTACCTACAGAGCTATATTAATAAATTCTAGCTTATCCTACTCTATAAAAGCAGTTTGCTTATTAATTAGGAATATTACTAAGAAGTATAGCTTAAATACCCACTCTGATATTTTCTTAGCTATTACCTCCTCTAAGCTAGGAGATTATTATATACTATATAATATAGGCTTAAATTATCTAGAGTTATACTTAGATCTTTCTGCTAATTCTATTATAATATCCTTAACTGATAATACTTAGCTAGAAGAGTTTTACTCTTAATTTATTAGAGGTATAATTTATACTATTTATATAAGCTCTTCTATAGTTTTTTCTTTTCTTACTATATATTAGTAGGCTTATATTAATATACTGCTACTATTTTTAAAATCCTAACTTTTTATTTTTTTTTATTAATTATAATATTAATATAAAAAGAGTTATTTACTTATAGCTATTATAATTTGGTTTCTTTTAGCTTTACTTAATATCATCAGATAGATTAAAGCCATATAGTATTCTCAAATAGTAGAGATAAACAGTAAGTACTACACCCAGCACCAGTAGATATAGTAGCTAAATAATAAGGTTATTACAAACTGGTCTTTACCTTAAGCTTTAATTTAATCCTTCTAACTTCAACCCTGCTATCTGCAGTTAATAACCCTGCTGTCTGCAGTTAACAACCTTAAGATAGAAACCTTATTCCGAGTAATAAGATATAAGAGAGACTGACATCTCCCGTCGTCAAGAGGCTAACTTCCCTTCCAAACCATCAAACTGTCCAAACTTTCATTATAGCTATTATCCGTCTGACCCTATAAGATTTTGCTAATATAAGCCGAGGGTATTAGGATTACCTCTTATATCAGTATGATATCATCTACCAATACGATATTAATAGCGAAATAGAGAGAAGGAAACACTCAGCATATCTTAAATTCCTTCGAAAATACAACCTTCTCAGTCTGTCGATATTCTCTTTGAATAGGGCCTATTATCTAAGCATTCAACAAAAGATTGTATTGGTCATCTTCGGCTGCAATCTCTTCCTCGATAATGCCGATAGATTGGATTTGCAGGGAAATCGGATTACTTGTGTTAATCTGTTGTTTATTCGAATAGAAAAGGCCGCTCTGTTGATGTTGGCCGAAGCCTTTAAAGCCGGGCATCTGATCAGGAGGCAGTAGGTATTTGTCGACACTATTAGCGAAAAGACGTATGAGCCCTGGTTCGAAGAGCTCTTGTGTTGCATCGAGCTAGTACGGATGCTAGCCAGCTAGGGCGCTGGCTAGAGGGCGGATTCGGATGACTTAAACGGGTCATTATGGGCGTTGGAGGTCTTGGGGCGTTAGGTTGGGTCGTAGGATTTGCAGGTTTAGACATTAAGGTTAGAATAGGTTGAAAAAGTTAGATAGAATTCTAGCAGAAGAAAAAAAAGCAGCTTAAAACCCAAACTTAGGCCTTAGCAACTGTGACGTATATAATAAAAATACAGTAAATTCAAATATTAGGTTCCCTTATCGAGGGATAGCTATTATAATACTATATAAATAATACCGGGTTAAATACTAAGCAGTTTACTTATATCTTAAGGTATAGGCTGCTCTAAGCCAGTTTAAATTATATATACCTATTCTAATATTAATATAAGTAGATATAATAGAATTATAGTAACTAAAAACTCTATATTATTAGGAAATACTATAATATAGCCTAAAATATACTTTTAATATATAGGCCCAGTTAGTTAGCTATATCAGATATTAAATTTAGTAATAAACCTATATATTATATTAAGAGAGATTAGCTTCTTTTTAAGAGGGATAAAATCTTTTAGCTTCTTTAGATATCTATACTTATAGCTAATAAGTATTATACTCTCTATATATATATTTAGAATCTTGCCTTAATTAAAAGCTACTTAATAGGAAAAGTATATTAGTACTATAGCCTTACTATTTCCTTATAAAAAGTATCTTTTATATACCAGTAAGTTAATTATTACTAAATAAATCTTATTAGGTAATACTCTTTTCTAATTAATATAGTTTATATTTTATAGCTTCTTCTATAAATAGTAAATTAAATATACTACTATCTCTATACTATTTTTATTATAAAAGGCTTTTAAAAAGAACTAAATTATATTAATCTTATAACTTATAGATATAGAATTATACTAATTATAGCAATTTAAGGCTGCTTATTTCTTTTAAAAAAACTGCTTTACTATTTATATTAGTCTATTTAGAACTTCCTTTTACTATATAATTATCTCTATAAATACCAGATTAAAAAGAGCTGCCTATTAAGCTGGAATAATACTAAAAGGTTTATCTTATTTTAGCTAATAATATCTTCTAGTTATTATTAGTCTTTATATACTTAAAAGACCTTAAGTACCCTAAAAAGAATTTATACTCTAGGTTTAATAAATCTAGCTTCTATTTTATCTTTCTAGCTTATTAATAGTAATTACTTATATATAAAGCTAGCTTATCTTAATATTAAGCCTTCTTCTTTTAATTCCAATAGTATCTCTCTAGCTACTATTTTATCTTTTTAGCTTATAGATAGTATTCTTATTCTAATTCCTGCTATTATATTCTCTCCTCTTATTAGCTATAGTATTCTTCTTTCTGCTGCTAAATTATTTCTATTTATTTTTCTACTTATTAGCAGCAGTACTCTTTCTTCTATAGCTATCTTATTATCTGCTGCTAATATTATATTACCTCCTGCTTATATTACTTTTAATCTTCTAGCTACTATTATACTATTTTCTATATAGCCTAACTCTTATTATTTTATAATTCTATTTTAGTCTGCTACTACTAAATAGGCAGTTAAGTCTGTAGTAGAATAAATAGAAAAAAAGAATTATATAATTTAGTTATAGTAAAATATTTAATAAGCTTTCTATTTAAATATATTAGTATATAATAATAAATTATATTAATAAGTTTTATTCTAATAATTTTATAGGTTTTTTAAAATAAACTTTTTCTCTAAAAGAAAAGATATATAAAAAGGCCTAAAAAAGTATAATAATAAACCTATAGTATAAAATATCTTTTTAAATCTATCTTAACTAAAATAATAAGCTCTAATTACTATTAAAAGTAATATTAGTTACTAAATTTCTATTAATATTTAATATAAGGAAAACTATTCTATTTATTTATAGTAATAGCTGCTATTTATAGTAATAGCTACTATCTATATTAATAGCTGCTATCTATAGTAATTACTGCTATTTATAGTAGTTACTACTAGAAGGTAGAGCTATTATTATAATATAAGGAATTATTTGCTTTTTTCTTTTTAGCTATAATACTATTTTAGCTATAATACTATTTATATCTAGCTAAACTATTAGTTTCTTATATCTTAAGTATTAACTATTATTTCTTTCTTTTATAATAAAATATAGTAGTAATATACTATATTAATATTAAGATTAAAATATTACTAAAAGTAATATTTATTTATATAGCAAGCTAATATTTCCTACTAAAAAAAACTTAATATTCTCTCTTTTTTACCCTTAGCTCTTCTTAATTTATTTTACTTATAGTACTATATATAATTCTATTATAACTAATATAGCTTTTTCTTTCTTAGCCTCTATTATTTACTTAATATCTTTACTGCTAAATAAGTATAAATATAGAGTAATTAGTATAAATCTTATTATTACCTACTATTCTAACTTAGCCCAGTATAAAATCCTTTTACCTAGCTTATATTATATAAATATAGAAAACTTTAAGGCTAGAATCTTTCTACTCTTTATCCAGCTTATATTTATTCTTAATTTTTATCTATACCTTCTTAATTCTAAAGATAATAAGATCTTAGGGCTTTTTTTACTATTTTTTATATTTAATACCAGAGTAAGAATAGTAATTTTAAAGGAGAACTAAAAGGGGAAATAGTTTACTATAGTTACCTGACTTTTTCTAAATAAACTTATCTTTTATAGTATAAATTTAAATAGATAGAAAATAGAAAACTCCTAATTTATATAAGTTATACTAATACTACTATATAATAGTAGCTTAATTCTATATATTCTCTTATATTATATTTATATTAGTTATTAATACTTATAATTCTATAATATTATCCCTTAACTTCTTAATAATAGTAATTGCAGATATACTGCTGCTGCTACCAGTTTAGCAGTATATCCATTTAGGTATAGTATCCTTACTGCTTATAACCAGCGCTATATTACGTAATATATTTCTATATAAGTATTCTCCCTACGCCTAATATCTATCCACCCTTATAAACTTATACTCTCAACTTCTACCTCTTTCCTTACTTCTTATTTCTTCCTTAGCCTCAGTTTTATTTCTATAAGCTGGCTATATTATCCGCTTAGTTATATAGGACTGCTATTATCTCTCTAAGGCAACTTAGCGATAGTATTAGTTATATTTCTCCTTTCTTACTAATTTAGGACGACCGGTTATATTATATAAATACTTTCTAAAAACTTCTTTCTTTCTTACCTAGAGGATTTTTATATCCATATAAACCTTCCCTTCTTGCTTATAGCCTTTTAGTATATACTGACTGATACCTGAAGCTGCTATTAAAGCTATCCTCCCAAGACGGATAGTCTAATAGGATAGTAGCCTCTTGTTTTTGTGCTCTATTCTTAGGCAGCAGGCACCTAACTGAGTTATTAATTCTTGTAAGGCCTCCTACGGGAAGCTGATAAGTTGTGAAAATACTGTAAAAGCTAACTGTATCTATATCTAAGGCAGACTGAGGGCGATGCACTCTTAGTATATACTTAATAGAGCAGGGATAGCTAGCTCTAGCAAGCTGAAGTATAGCCCCTCTTCCCCCTCTTTCTTTATAATAGAGCAGTAACTAAATCCGACCTATTATAAGCAGTAAGAATATATTCTATAAGCAGGTATAATTTATAAATATAGGGGTAGTAAACTGGTATTATTTTAAAGATACCTCTTCTATAGCTGCCGGCCCCTCTTACTAAGCCCCTTTATCCCTCTAATTTGCTATAGATAAGATAAGAGCTGAGTAATATAAAAGAAAAGGAGTATACTATATATACAAATATATAGATAGATAATATAATAGCCTTTCGGGTTCTGCAGGATAGAGGTTAGGTAATATCATACAGAAGGAGGTAGAGGGGCGAAGTAAGACGAGATAGAGCTCATTCTACACTTAGTCTCAGCCTTAGCTACCTCCTTACCCTTGGATATTCGAGCGATAACTATATGCTGGGGGTATCAGAAGCCCGAGTGGCCGGAGAACTCACAGGCCAGGAGTAATCAGTATCTGCTTAGTCGAGCCAGGTAATATTATTAGAGTTAGGTAGGCAAGTAGAACCCGCTGGCTATTTAGAATCCAGACCCTGCTAATCTAACACAAGAATATAATTTGTATATAGAGACTATAAGTAACTAATAGGTATATCTTAGGGCTGACTTTAAAGTTACCGGGGACTTTATCTTACTAATAAAAGAGTTAACTTTCTAATAAGAGATTAGGTAATAAGGCAGTAAGAATCTTCTTTTTATATACCTATATTAATCTGGCTTAGCAGTTAGCTAATTAGTAGAGATAATAGAGATAGAAATAGAGCGGCTGCTATTTAAACACCTTTTTTATCCGGAATAAACAGATAGTAGAGAGAAGTCGGGCAGTATATAGAGGCAGTAGGAAGGCTGTAATATACAGGCCAGCTTAAGTATTAAAGCTTAATAATACCCGCCTATTTAATAATACTATCTAAGTAAATCTCACCTTTTTTACTATAACAGAAGTATATACAATCTAACTATAATACTAACTACTACTCTTAATACTAGCCAGCAGAAGTAGCAGCAGGTATATCCTTCTTTTTCTTTACTAGCAGAAATTGATTTTCTATATAAAAATAAAAATAATAGCCTGTTAACTTCTAGTATTAAAGCTTCTAATAAGCTAATATAAATCCTATCTGATATTAACTCTAATTTAAAGGATAATAAGAATAATAATTAAGATTTTAATAACTTGCAATTTAATACTATACTTCTATTAATTAATAATCTTATTATACAGTCTCAGCCTAGAAATACTATTTATATAAATAAGTTCTAAAAACAGTCTACTCTCTAAAAAAGTACTAAAAGTTTAATAGCTAATCTAGATAGTTTTAGTAAGATATTTAATTATATTAATATTAATTATATTAACTTAACTACAGCCTGTATAATTAAGTTAGATATTATAACTAGTATAATTCTTAAATCCCTAAGATCTTTATTGTATATCGCTATAAACCCTCCAACGCCAGTATAAATATCACAGATGCCCAATCTCGCATATTCTACCCTAGATCAGACTCCTTATTAAGGTAATAATACAGCTGCAAGCAGTACCCGTATATACTATAATAGCATTCCTAAAACCCCCTATAAATCCCCTTAAAGATACCTATCTCAAGATACGTCTAAAGAGCAGGGACTTGCTACTATTAACATAATAGAGCCAAGCGCTATTACAGGCAATACTATACATACCGCAATACTAATTCCTTTATCACAGAGCACTCCGGGATCCCCAACGCCAGCATATATATTGCAGCTATCCACCCTTACGCCGCTTAACCTGGACGATACCTTATATCGAGGTGACGATATATCGGTGAGCGCTGCTCCTTCACGCTATAATAGCATTCCTAGGACACATAACATATCCCCCCAAAGACAATTATCATTCGAAATACCTCTAGGGCGGGACCAGAGAACAAGCAGTTGTCGATCCGAAGACGCCGAGGCCTATATATTATCTACAGGCGCACCTCAACCGTCATTAGGAGCCTGCACATCTCCTTCTCAGCCACTGGGTCCAAAAATACGCCGCTACGCCCATCGTCAGGCTATATATAGATTGGCCCAAGACGACGATAATAGCAGCAGGAACGCGGGCAGCAAGTCCCAAGGAAGCAAATCCCAACTTGCGAATTTGCAGCATAATAAGAACTATTGTCCTTCTCACACAGAGGCCGAAGAGATAAGCTTAGGCGACGAGTCTAACGGCGAAGATTAATTCCCACGCAAGCGCCGTAAGGTCTCGCAGTCTTCTGCCAGTTCGCTGCATAATGCAGCTGCTAGTGTTAAGTGCCCTCGTCGGGGAAGACTGTCTTTGAGATCGAGATCTACCTGGTTATCCCAGGTAATATCTAATAAGACTGAAGTTAGAGCGGTTCTCGCCAGGTTTGAGGAATAGCTGCTTAAGAATACTTTACTTAAGTATATAACTAAGAACGGCAAAACTACTTTCTAGTTACAGTTCGATTGAACTCCTTATACTGGGCAAGCTAGCAGCACTATTCGGGATCGAGTTAATTCACCCTCGATACAGATAACAGGCAAGATTAAGCAAGCTTCAGCTCTAAGAATTAAATATACCCTACAGGAAAATAACCTGCTTATTAAGTTAAAGAAGAGGAGGGAGATAATTATATAGCCCGAGATCCACAGGCAGTTTAGTAAAACCCATCCAGGGCGGTCTGTTAACAGTCTACAGGTATATTACTCTACGAAACTAAAGGGTCGTAAGAGACTCTAGGACTTAATTGGTATTAGATGTTAAGTCTGCTTGATAACTTAGTCGAGCTGTTATTAGCTGGAAATCAGACGGAGGTTTATAAGTTAGGTGGGAGGATTTATAAGAATTTAAAGGATACTATATTTTATATTTAAGCAGAGGAATAAGCGCCTTGGGATCTCAAAGCCCTAATAGTTATAATTTTAGTTACGGGTGTTACGGGTGTTACAGGTGTTACGGGCTACGCAAACAGGAGTAATTATCTTTTATTACCCTTATAATTAATAAACCTCCTTTTTCTATAACTATTGTCAATTTCGACTATATTCTATTTTAAGCAGTATCTGTATTTTCAGCTACCTTTGCTATGTTCAGGAAGCTATTTTTAACTACCTTTAAGACTACTTTCTCAAATCCGATATACTAACTTATTATAAGTAGAAACTTCGGAGTGAAGAAAGCAGTCTATTTTTAGCTAAAATCTTATATAAGGATTTTTATATAAAGACGCTCGGCTAACTAACTAACTAGTCAGTTATGAGATTTAAGTAGAGAGACGGAATACCTAAAAATAGCATGCTGCAGAGATATTATATAAGATTTAAGTAGAGAGACGGAATACCTATCTTGGAAAGAGTACTGACTGCAAAGAAATTATCTATTTTTAGCAAAAGTCTCATATAAAGATTTTAGTACGAAGAGGCTCTGAAGATTCTCCAGATCTTATCTAATTAAGAAAGTAGAAGATTCCGTACGAGAGGACTCACTGTAAATTATCTATTGTTAGTCCCACTTTCATATGAAATCTTTTAAAGGAACTTTCACAGTAGGTGAAGATTTCTATATAAAGAAGTTTGGATTTCAGTATTGTTTGAGGTATATTATATAGAATGATATGATGGTAGAATCTAATATAGCACACCTAGCAAGGCGCGGACCTGAAGGGCAGAGGTCTTAGTTGCATAACTTCTAGTTAAGACATCTAGTTCTCGGACGGTTCACCCTGGCTCGCCTCTAACCGCCTCTGGTTCTGCTCCAGAAGTCTTAGTTGTTTCCGGAAGACCTCGAGCCCCCTCTGTATCTCTGGTGGAATTAGCTGCCCCAACATAGTTCTTAAGCTGTTGCTACGTCTTTTCGACCTCTCTAAATTCTTCTTTTAGATCTTTCCTGAACTTTAAGGTTCCCTAGAAGGTTAAGTTAACTTCCTTATATTATACCTTCCCTGAGGTTTCTAATTTGGGCCGGTACTATAACTCGGCTCTTAAAGGGGCTTGGATTGGGGGCCTGAAGTAAAAGCATTATAGTATATAGAACTATTAATTTCAGTTGGAGTCCCAGGATTTTTACTATTTGGGGAAAACTCAGGCCTCTATTCTTTCTCGCTATAATTTTTACCCCTAGAAGACTGATAGTAATAGCAAGAGCCCTAATTATATATAATATAGCCTATACTTTCAGTTAGAAGCTTTCTTATAAATACCTAGTAGAGAGCTAACCTGGACTATCTCTATTACCAGGAACGACTGGATTTAGATTAGTAGGAGTATTCATCGGAAAACTAGTATTATACTTTTTAAAAGGCATATCTTTCAGGTATATTTACTCCCTCTTAGGATACTTATATAGAGAGGGGCTATCGCCTAGAATAGTTGAAGATATTATTTGTAGGTATAAAACCAGGAAGGTAAAGTCTAGAAGGCAGTAGGATGGGAGGATCAGAAGTAATAGAGAGATATTATGGATTTATATTCTTCTGGGTCCAGTTAAGCTTGTAAATAAAGCTGAGTTAATTAGGGCGGCCTGTATAAAGATAGCGTGTTATATATATAATATTATAAACCTGAAAGGAGGCTGTCTCAGCCTGGCTATATAGCTATACCCAGCTAGGCAGTATAAAGAGATAAAAAGGGATATTCGCTCTATATAGAAAGAATCTGGATATAATAATACTACTTAATATAATAAGATAGTACCCGTAAGATAGTTAAACCTCCTTCTATAGCTATTTTACTTTATATCCCGAGCTTATTAATAATAATATTCTTACTACTTGAGGTGCTGCTATATACAAGCCGGTCTGATATCTCTAGGTATAAGTTAGTATCTATATATATTACTAACCCCTAAACTAGCTGAACTAGCAGGAAGATTCTTCACCCCTATAATTCCTACTATACCTCACTTAGTATAACTATATTAGTATTACCCTAATCTATCAGTCTCTTTATACTATTAGCCTGCTAGACTAGTATAGCAAGAGTTAGTCTTATAATTATTAATCTATACCTCAGCTATAGTATCCTCCTTTAACTATTCTACTGGCTAAGAATAGAAGCTGCTAATAGTAAGATATACTCTCTACTCTATACCTTTCTAATATCCAGTTTATACTAATACTCCCAGGGTTACTAACTCCCCTTCTATTATATTTAACCTACTCCCAACCCTAACTAATATATTCTAAGACGGACTTCTCTATAAAATATACCTTGTATTTCTTCTTTAGCTTTTAATACAGTTTCTTAAGTTACTTAGTTAGTAAAGAAGTAGTCTTAATAGCTAAGCTATTAATATAAGTTAATAATAAGGCCTATATCTATTAACTTATCTAGCTGCTACCCCTTACTTAGTATAGTTATACTGGTATTCTTCTTAGTTTTATTATAATATAATTTAACTGATATATTAAGGTATAATTTCTAATTTTTAAGTCTGCTTTATTTATACTTATAGAGGTATAGTAAGTAATACCAGCTCTAGATAATAAGTTAAATATATATAAAAGGAGGGAATCTAGTAATTAAATAGAATAAGTTAAGTAGGGCAGCCTAATTAACTTATTAGATAAAATATATTAAGGTACTCTTATAAAAGTATTCTATTTATTTATATTATTCTATAAATTTATTTCTATTTCTATTATAAGAATCTCTTTTAAGTTTTTTAGAATATATAGAAAGCTATATTTAAACTCTAATAGAATCTTAATATAAATCTTAATAATAAGATTATTAGAGTTACTAATAGTAGTATATTTTAAATTCTATCTCTTACTATATATTAAGAACTTAATATAATTTATTAAATATAAAAAGATATTAATAGAAATCTTATACTTCTTTTTTTAAATAAGCCTCTTTTTTTATATAATTTTTAATAGCTCTTTAATAAAAATATCTGCTTTTTATAGTATAAATAGTAAGTCTTTAAAGTGTCTTTCTTTTAATTACTTTACTGCTAAATAAATTAAATTTATTACTATAGATAAAAAAACTCTTATACCTACTTATTACTTTTTACCTTCTATTTGCCTCTTTCTTATATCTAATACTTTATTAGAGGTATCTATATCTTCTATTTGCTAAATACCAGAAAGAATTTTAATTACTAATTTCTCTTTAATAAATAACTCTGCTAAAACTTACTTAAAAGCAGGCAGAACTATAATAAGACTCTATAGAATACTTATAATATTAATTATATAAATATTTAATATAATAGGTTTAAGAGATAGCTATTAAGAAATTAAAATAATTAGAAAATTTATAGGCTTTATAGTTACACTTAAGATTGCTAATATAGTAAGTTAAGAATAATAGCTGCTAATAGTAACTAATAGTAAAGTATACTCCTTGATATTCCCTTAGCAGTAAAGCCTGCCTAGTATATAGTACTAATACCCACCCTCCCCCTATAGTACTATATAATATAACTACTATATAAGATAAAAAGGGCTGTAACTTCCTAAAGTTTCTATATATAGAAGGTGCTTCTTTCTCCTTAATATACTTATAGTAGCTACTCTATAGTATCTCAGCTAATAGATACTATAGTACTACCCTAAAGGAGTATTCTATAATAATTTTAGTAGCTATATATAATAGATAGGTAATTATATAGAATTAATAAAGAATTATAGATCTACTAATAGCTAAGTTCTATTTTAATCTTAATATAAAAAAGATCTATCTAGTAGAATAGGTATAATAATAGTATATAGATAAAAACTGCCTAATAATATAATATAGGCCTATAGAATATAATAATAGAGGTTATTAACCTCGGTAAATACTATAAGATTATATCTCTACTAGTTTATATTATAGTATACTTTCTATTTAAGAGTTAAGGAAATCTAAATATAGATTTAAGAGGGGTATTACTGAAAATAGAAGGATATAGGCTAGGTTAATTTCTATTTATATATCTGGTATCCTCTAACTATTCTATTTTTATAACTGGAAAGTAGCTATATAATTATAACCTTAACTTTTATTATAATAAGTCTTATAAATTTTATATTAACTATATTAACTATAGTATTCAGCCTTAATATAGCAGTAAATTTATTAATATCTATTAAAGCTATTCTATAATATTTAAATATTTAAAAAAAACTACTAAAAGATAAGCTTAGTATCTATAGTTCCTCTATTATTATCTATAAGGCACTCTTATATATTTATAGCAGTAGTAATTATATACTATATAATTACTACTGGATTCTTACTTATATTTGCAGTTCTAATATAAGAATATAGAGATTTCTAGTTAATATACCTAAGCTCTTCTATAATTATCTCTAGTATAATTAGAGAAGTAAGTATATATTCTAGCTTTAATATAATTTTAATAATAGAAAGTACTTATATATTAGTAGTTCTTAGAGCTGAGAATAAATTATATTTACTTTATAGTATCTTATATTTCTTCTGGTAATTACTAGAGTGCTATTTATTATTAGTACTATTATAGCTTCCCGAAGTGCAGTATTTAATAAACTCTCGTCAGTATCTGCTATTACTTTCCAGTACTAAATAGTATTAAAATAAATACTTATTATATTAAGTATCTCAGGCCAGTTTATAAAAATTAAAATTATTATACTAATTAAGATTTTAGCTATAATAGCTAGTATTATAACTTTTAGAATAGAGTTAGTAATAAGTAGGCAAATTATATATACTAAGCTTCTAGCTGAAATTAAATTTATATTAATTAGATTCTTTTAAATATTTTTAAAGCCTATAACTTTCTTATATATCTTATACCAGTTATTAAAAAGTTATAGATAAAGAGTTTCAGATAGAAGCCCAGCCCTAACTTACTACTACAGCTTCTATAAATAATAAGGCCTAGAGTATAAGAGGTATTAAGCCAGATCCAACTTCAGAACATATCTATTACAAGCAACTCAGAGGCATAATAAAGTATATAGTTACAAATAATATTAGAAAAGGTTAATATAGCTTTAAACTTTATAAGCTAGCGAGAGTAAAGAGATTTAGCGCTAAAGTATACTGGGATTATCGGAGGGAAGTTATCTAATAGCTAAATAAGACCTTTAACTCTTTAGAAAGATATACCTTAGTAACTATAACTATGTTATAATCCAGCCTAAGGATAGAATACCAGTGCTGCCTAGAGGCGCCTATATTAGTAATTTGTATCACAGAAATTAACATTATTATGCTATTGCCCAGGGGGCCTTATAAGATAGGCAGACTACTTACTTAATACTATCCAAGCTTATTAGTCTTCCTCCTACTCGTCGCTATATTATACAAGCACCTCAAACAGCTGCGCCCTCTGGGCTTTGGAGTTAGTCTGCTAGTTCCCCAGCTGTCTGGAGTACTTAAACCCCTTCCTGCCCCCTCTTCTCTTCTCCTTCTTTCTTATCCTTATCTATTAATTCTTGCTTGCTTCGACCTCGCCTGACTATCTGGCCACCCAACCAGCCTGCCACCCAACTGAGCAACCCTCGACAAGTAACAACTAACTACCTACTACTCACTCTAGCTAATAGTACTACTACTGCTATAGCCTCTAAATACTAGGTATATACTATTATAACTTAGAGAGAGAGCCTGGTGCTGATAGTCTTAGCTTAATTATATTGACTTTAGAAGTAGGTGGTTTTAAGTCTCTATTAAAAATAACTAGCTCCAGTCTTATATTACTACTAATATCCAGGCTAATATATTAATCCTTCTGCCTTAATATCTTATCTGCTTTTATTTTTCTAATAACCTCCTGGAAAAGCTTATAAAATATACTAACTCTATTAATATCTTTCTTATATATTTAAGAGGCTAATTTACTTTTATATTCTATACTAACTGTTATAAGAATTATAACTATAATAGTAATATTATATTCTTTTTAGATTATATCTATCTCCTAACCTATTAGAGCTTTACTTATACCTCTTATATTATATACTATTATATTATTAAGTACTCTTTTAATATCTTTTATACTAAGTATTTTAATTAATTTTAAGAGAAAATTCAGGTTATAATTAATAACCTTAGCCTAGTAGCTTTAAGATAGCTAGAATAAGAATATCCACTATTAACTTTTAATCTATACTATCCTTAAACTATCTAGAAATATTATCGATATTCTAGAAGTAATTTTACCTATAAGTTAGTATAGCCTATATAGAAGCCCTTCTTTATATTCCCACCTAATACCTCTAATATAAGACTCCCAGATAGTAGCCTGGATGTTTTTATATATAGCTATTTCTATTCGGGAGATTTGAAACTCTTAAATAAAAAGCTTTATACTAAGAAAAATATTATTATTATTAGCAGCACCAGTATCTTAACTAATGCAGGCAGTAAGTCCTGCTTCTATTCCTATTAGCAGCCCCTTTAAACTGAATTAAATAGTTTCTAACTATTAGAGCTCCTCCTACTTAAAAAATCCAGCTGTATTATATATAATATATCGGCCTATTTTATACTAGAGTCAGCTGATATACTGTATACTAATATCTTATAGAAGTTATAATCTAGCTGAAAAGCTCTATTTATTCTATTTAATATCTTTACTAAGTGCCTAGCTCAGTCTGATTATCTTTAATACTATTACATCTAGAATATTAATTATCGCCAAACTAGGCTCCCTTATTTCTCCCAGAGGATAGTATAGCTTTATAGCCGGGCGGATATACTAATCTGCTATCTAAAACCTTTATATACTATACAGGTTACTTTATAGTTCTTTCTATAATAAGTTCTAGCTTCCTGCTCTTTATATAAGAAAAAGCAGAAAAAGCAGGTTATAATATATAAATGAAGATAAGCTATAGGATTTCTCCAACTAAATATTCTTCTTTATAGAGAAAATTATCCTAGTAAAGATAAAATTATAGCTATATTTAACTGCAACCTAATATAGCCCGTCGATACTATTCTAATTATCAGAATAAGATTATTAATTCCTTTACTAGCAAATTTTACTAAGCGTCTCTATAATATAGTAAGAGTAAAAAGCCTGAATAATCTGGTTATATAGGTAAGTAAGGAGTTACTAAAGCTTGGGGAGGGCTTCCAGTCTCTTATTAATTTTAAGTATCTTAGAGACTGTAACGATTTCGCCTTAGTGATATCTATATAGATGGAGTTTTTATACTGATTAACTCTCTGCCTACCGAACCCTTATAAATTAAATTGTCTAAGGTGGTATACTTATGTAGATGAGTCTATATGTAGCAGCGTTATAAGTGTTAACAGATAATAATTCCTTGGGGGAGTAGGTGTTAGTTTGCGTTGGGGAAAAGGTTGTGGTTAGTCTATTAACTATATTAGAATAGAGGTTAATAAACATAGCTGTATTGCTGTAGGCAAAGCGGCATGTACAATCCACTGTATAAAGCACATTGTGAGCTAGGTCTGTGTGAGCTAGGACACTTAAAGGCGGATTTCCATACGCCATCAGGGCTTACCGCAGCCACAGTAGCTTATACCTCCAAAGCCGCGGGAACGGCGGCGAGGTTTATCCGAGTGTGCACAGAAAGTTATTACGTGCAATAGAACATTCCAGAACCGGCAAGTAATATACTATTAACTCCTGCTCGTCTGAACCAGTCAACACTCGAGCAGCCGCTGCTATCAAATAACCTCTAATAGGGTCTGCTGACAATCCAGAATAGCCCCTTTTCTCTGGGGCAATGATGCAGTCTCATGTACGCTAAGTTGCTACTCGTAGCTGGAAAGATAACAGAAAGGCAAGTGGTTGCTACTAGTAGCTGGGAGATGACAGAAAGAGGGGCAAGTGGTTGCTACTAGTAGCTGGGGAGATGATAGAAAGAGGGGCAAGTGGTGGCTACTAGTAGCTGGAGAGGTGACAGAAGAGGGGCAAGTGGTTGCTACTAGGAGCTGGAGAGGTGACAGAAAGAGGGTCAGGCTGTTGCTACTCGTAGCTGGAGAGGTGTACATGGGAACGGCGGTGAGGCTTATCCGATCCCGCGCAGAATGGTGTCACGTGCGATAGAACGTTCCAGAACCGGGAATTGAGATGTTTGTTCGCTCGGAACAACTCAACGCAGTCAGGCAACTGAAAGAAAGCTCATCCCAGGACACCCAGAGCAGGGAGAACCCCACGCAGCCAAGCGAGAGCGATTCGTCGTTAGCGCTCGCCGCCTCGCATCCCTCGTCGTGGACCTCGCATTTTAGACATTGCTAGCTATGCATATATCGTTCCCATCACTTTATCTGGAACCCCTCCGACGATTAGTCACCATCTGCTTGTCATGGAGACGGTTACACATATTAAGCGAGGCAAGCTCCATATCAAATCAGGATCGGCCGTCAGTTTCTTCATCTATTCTAAGCCTCCTGGCAAAGCCAACAGATTTGCATTCACAGGTAGGTCACTACTCAATTTCAAATCCAGAATATGGAGGCTATACTTGCAGTTTGGAAGGTCACGACGGGTGGGACAAACGAAAAGTATGAGAAAGCTCTTAGCAAGAGCGAGTTCAGGCTAGAGCTTGTAACTTAAAAGGCTGAGGGCGCTTAGTATAATTAACTTCTAATTTAGGGAACCCTTAGTAAATACCTATATATCTATCTACTTAACTAATCTCTAATCCCTTAGCAGACAAGTTATTAGTACTTCCCAAGTATGGGCTCTATCCCTACTCCTGGAATATTACTGGTATTCTTCTAATAGCTAGAAAATAGGCTCTCTTCTATAATATAATTAGCTAGCAGGAAAATACTATAAGTATGTGCCCTTATAATCTCAATAAGAGGAGTTGGGAATAAAGGGTTCTTAGAGGAGTTATAATTATAATACTGATAGTTTTAGCGCACTATAATATAGAAATTAACGCTATAGCAGCCGCTTAGTTAATTATATCTTCTTATTAGTTACTAAACTGCCCGAGTAAAATTCTCCTTTATCCTATCCCGCTTTTTAGATAAAAAAGCCAGCTCGAGTACTATTACACTCAGAGATACAGTAAATACAGTACTTAGGTGGAAAAGCAGTTCTGCTTATTATACGCCATAAATAGCAGATTGAGGTACTATTATTAGATTTTAATTTGGGGGTGCTAATTCTGGCCTGGTATAAATAGGTTAGTAGCCATTTTCGGCTCCTTATAAAATAGTCCCAGAAGAAGGATCCAAATCCTATTTTTAGACTCAATCAGTCTTAGTAACTGCATTGCCTCCAGTCCCTAAAATAGTCCGCGCAGCAAGCATGTATAATCCCAATATGTAGCCTACCTTGCAACTCTAATAGGTACTAATTTCAGTCCCAGGAGGACCCAGCAACAGGCTATAGGACTAAAAATAGGCCTCACTCAAAAATAGAAAGGCGTTAGATCTCGGCCCTAAATTGGTCTTAAAAAGGCGGCCAGCCGAAACTATCGATAAAACCTCACTTAGGAAATTTCGCTAGAGGGGTCTACTCGAGGACCTCGAAAAATCCCTATCTAGGAAATTTTGCTGGTGGGGTCTACTCAAGAACCTTAAAAAATCCCAGCTGGGGAAATTTCGCTAGTAGGGTCTACTTAAGGGTATCGAAAAATCTCTATCTGGGAAATTTTACTAGCGGGGTCTACTTAAGGACCTTAAAAAATCCCAGCTAGTAAGCAGTAAAAGTCTAAAATAAAAGGGAATTATCGAATTAGGCAGTTTAAATAAGAGTAAATATTTAATAGATATCCGCGTTTAGATGTTAATAAATATTTCTTCTGAGTATAGAATAGGTAATTTGGCAGAATAGAATAACAGGTTATTATCACATAAAAACAAATATATTAACTATCTGATCTCCTGAACTCAGCCCGGGCGATATTGGCTAATTACATGTGCTACACATGGTACACTGGGGTGCGGGTCCAGCGTCAGTAATATGTCATTGTAAATTTGCCAAAAATGAGCAAGAATGGACCAAGCGTGGCGCATGCACAGTGTGCGGCTAGTGCGAACATGCCCCTGCCCCCTTCCAACAATAACAATATTTGAGTGCCTTGGCATTCGGGCATCAACAGCCCGTGCTGCGGGCAATTTCTGGCGGCCTACCCCTAGAAGATCGTCCTTAAGTATCCCAGAGTCCATTTCAGACCCAAATCTACATTCACTCAACAGTCGTGCATACGCAGCCCATTAGCGATCACATGAACAATTATTAATTAGCAGCCAATACATATGGTGTACAGTATTACAGGTATGGACACTTAGGTAGACACAGAGATTAATCAGGCCCCCCTACTTTGGTGGGATCTCTATTTGCAAAACCTCCTAACCCTCACATGCATAATCTCCCGTAAAGATCTATGGCGCGGCTTCTGCATTTGTTGTAGCGACTCCTGTATGGAGGCGAGGTACATGATGCTTTGAGTCGTATGTGGGTGATCTTCTCCAAGAATATGCCGGCGAAGATCTAGAGCAGTCTTATGAAGCACTTCAGCCTCGTCGTATCGGCCCTGCGCATGGTACGTCGCCGCGAGGGACGCCATGCTCCTGATCGTATCGGGGTGCTTCTCTCCAAGCACTTCTCATTGGAGATCCAGTGTTCGATCCTTCAACGTCTCAGCCTCGCCGTATCGGCCCTGCATATAGTACGTCGCCGCGAGGGACGCCATACTCCTAATCGTATCGGGGTGCTTCTCCCCAACTACCTCCCGTTGGAGATCTAATACTTTAACTGAGATCTCTTCAGCCTCGTCGTATCGGCCCTATATACAGTATATTGCTGCGAGGTCCGCTATACTCCTAATTATATCGGGGTGCTTCTCCCTAACCACCTCCCGTCGGAGATCTAGTACTTCCCGATAAATATCTTCAGCCTTATTATATCGGCCCTATATATGGTATATTGTGGCGAGGTCCGCCATGCTCCTGATCGTATCGGGGTGCTTCTCCCCCAGAATATTCCATCGGAGCCCCCACACCCTTTCATCTATAGGCTCCTTCTCCCTCCATCGTCCCTGATCATAGAGAAAGCCCGATACTCGACTGAGCAATCCTGATATATCAAGCCCTGTCCTGCTTATCTCGGCCCGCTCTCCCACTCGTATAGCATGCGTCATATACTGCTCGCATCGTGCCCATAGCTTTCCTTCCGATACCGGGAAAAGGTCGTCCACTATTCGTAAAGCTATACTGGAATAGTATGCTTCTCCGTTTTCCCCTCCGCTCTCCCTGCCCGCTGTCTCACCTAGCGCCGTCTCCATCGGGCCTCTTACCCTTAGCCCATACCGTATAGCTTCTTGTACAAGCTTGTGCATCTTGTAGCTTCGCCCCCCATCCTCTTCCCGACGCAGACTGAGGAAAGAGAACTCCTTCAGTTGTATAATTACTTGCTGCACCTTAACATCGGTAGTCTGCCTGATTGAGTCCTTATCGACGATACTATATCAACTAGCCGCCGCTATCAAGTCATACGGTATGTCTTGGCTGTCTATATACGCAATCATATGGAGGATCCGGTACGACATCTCGCTCTCTACTCGAATCCGCTCCGTCGAGATCCTCCACATCTCAAGCATGCTATTCGACACCTCCGGCCGTCGATGCCGGTCAGAATCGCTCATCTTCAGTACTTCCCAGCGAGTTTTGCCTTATGCCAAAAGGGATAGATATTCCCTGACCGACATCAACATGCGTCGCATATACGCACCAGCCTGCGAGATGGCCAGCGGAAGCCGTTGCAGTTCTTCCAGAAGCGCGTCAACTCCTTCCTCCTTAAAAGTCGACTCCTTGTCTCTGACTCTTGCAAGAAGTGTTGTCGCCTCGTCCGCTGCCATGGATTGCACCTCGATACCGCGACGCGATCCCACAAGCGTGCCGGCAATATGCGCGTCTCGACTCGTCCACAGTAGTATTCCTTGCGATGTAAGGGGGACATACTTACACAAGTTCTCATTCATCCCTTATTGTGCCCGACCAACTCCAAACAACCCAAGATCATCAGCGTTATCGAGGATCATTACCCATTTCGACCGTTCTCCAATCTTACTGCACACTGCATCTAGCAGATCCGACCCGTCAAGCCGGTCGTCGACCCTAAGCTTCTTCCCGATCGTCTTATAATCGGACACAAAAGTCGCTTCGTTATCTGCGTGCACCCAGAAGACGCAGCATTCGCTGTCGTTGTCGCATCGTCGATACGCGTAGTCTAGTGCAATCTGCGTTTTTCTTGGTTCGTCAGTATGCGACAGAGCCAACATGAAAGTATGTGAAAGTGGAGACTTACCCTGAGCCTCCTAACCCCCAAAGAGCGGCACTATGGAAACCCGGTGTTTGTGGTAAAAGCTTGTCGAGTCGGTCGATGACATCCCCGCGACGGACTCTGTCCTCGTTGCGGGGATATGGAATGACGCGGACGACTTCGGCAGGGGCGGGTTGGTGGGGCAGGTAGTAGTGAACGTTGCCGTGGATGTTGCCCTGGTTGATGAAGTTCTGGTCGCGGAATTGGTTGTGACTGACGTCGCGCCGGTGGTCTCTCTCATCTCCTGCCATCGTGGGATTGGGGCATTGATTAATGTACATTTCTCAAGAGGGTGTGGCCTCGGTGGCGAATGCATGAGACGCCGACATGCCAACATCACCAACTTCAGCCCCTCACGTGACTGTGACTGCAGCATATTATTTTGCTCGCTCTAGAATACCATCCCCCACCCAATAGTTTCTCGGTTTGCGTTTATGAAATGAAACTTCAGTCAAATCAATCCTCCATTCCATTCCTCCTTTTTTCTCGACAAGACTTCACATTGCTGACGCTCTTTTTCAACATTTCATCCCTCGACCTTCGACACTCTGCCAACAAGCCTATGGTCACGTGCTTTAGGCAGCCATGAAGACAACGTGTCCTTTCGCCTGTGCGTGTTGCATCTAGTGGATGGAAATGATCATATGTGCGAGAAGCTCTTGATTTCTAGCTAAGGGACGGGCCTAGAGCCCGTCTTTTATACATGATGAAGACGGCTGCTGCCGGAGGCGGCAGTCCGTCGCCGCCGCACAGGGGCCGGGGCCCTGTGGGTCCCGGGGACCGGGATCGTGGTCATAGGGCCGGCGATGTGGGCTGAGATAAGAGGAGAAAGCAAGGAAAGTCACGTTGTCTAGGATATGACCCCGAAATGTGACAGTGCGGGCCACGCCTCGCCATCTCGGTGTCCTGCTCTCCTGCTGTGTTAATCCGTACTCTCTCGCTGTTTCATTGTCAACTGCTACGAAGCATTTGCCTCCCAGACGTTCCTTTTCGGCCGATATATATACACCCGATTACGATCCTCGCCACGCGAATAATAGTCCCTTGTACATCGATGACGAGTTTGAACTTGATTATAGAACCCCAGAGCTCCCGACAGATAATACCCCCAGTACTAGTCCTACCCAACCGAGTCAGTTTCAAGACAGAGGCTTACTATTACTTCAATTAAGTAATTGGGACCCGACCTTCTAAGATGATAGGCTCGATCCAACGTGTATTTATTATGACATTGAGTGGAAGCTTCAACTCAAGAGGGGAAGACTGTCAAAGCTCGTCGAGATTATAGAGGAGAACCTTATCCTTGCCCCTGGTGCGTATTGGGACAAGTTCCTAAGCGTCGAGTTGGCGGCAACAGTTAAGGATAAGCTCCCCGAAATGAAATACGAACCCGATAAGACCACGATTGTTGTGTCTGTAGAGAAACATAGCGAACAAAATATAAGAAAGCGTTTTGATGGGCTGGTTGTCGACTGGAAGACAGTAGAAGATAAACTTGGAAGCTGGGCGCCTCTTTTCCGTAAAGGCAATAAGCTAAGGATTTACATTTCTTTTGTTTATAAAGAGATCAACCAGCCGGTAGCCGTAACGGCATGGAATTATAGTCGTGGGGCTACGGGCCGACAACTCGTTGCCAGGGACCAGTTGCTTGCTGATCAGGAAGAAACAACCAGCTCTCGTCCAGTATGGAAAGAGGTGTATGAGCTTTTGCACTGCACAGGAGTTCCATGCGTAAACTCGCAATCTTATTAATAGCGTGATCCGGAGACCAAAAAGCTTACAAACTTGACACTAACATCCTGGGCAAGCTCGTTGACTATGCCGAAGAAGGACACTTGCTAAGGACGCACGATGACGTACCGGAAAACATCCGTCACGTGATCTACAAGCAGGAGGAGGAGAGTGCGCAGCGAAGGAAGCTGAAACGCAAGAGATCCGACAGTTTGCCTCCAATCAATATCACTGTCACCTGCCCTGGACATCATGGCCAGCATTCGGGTGAGGGTTTTGCCGAGCCCAGCATGGAAGCGCAGGGGCCGGTGCCGGTGGTACGGAAACGACCGGGCGACCTTGTCATTCCAATGCAGAGAAATAAGGCTCTGGAAAAGTATTATAAATGGCAACGGGATCAAGTGGACAGCCCTCGTTGGCAGCAGAGCATTCAGTATGCGTATGATATTACAAGGGATGCATGCCTGGACCTCAAACACGTCTATACCGAAGTGAATGTTGACTTTTACACCGATAAGGGAGTTCAGTTGGGTGTCGCGCTTTCGTTCATTAAAGATATTCCACTTTGGGTTGAAGAGGCGTTAGGGCAGTAGGGATGGGATGCCACGTTTCTTTCTATCTATGAGTACAAATAGTTTCTAGTGTTTCGACGGAGGTTGCTCGACAGTGAGTCCCGCATTGCGAAAGTGACCCTCGGCGCTTGTCTGGCGTTCGCCGACAGCTTGAACGCATGACTTGACGTAAGCCCCAAAGTCCTTTTGGATGAGGTCAGAGTGTTCATCCCACCGTGATTTCACGCATGCCTTCATCTCTGCAAAATACTCTTCGATCGGGTTCGTATCGGGAGTGTACGGCGCCGTTATTTCTAACCTCACACCGGCCTTCTCGCACAATTGCTTGATCTCATCTGAACAGTGAATGCTAGCGTTATCCATAACGAGTACAGATTCCGGTTCTGGCCACTTCCCGCAGTAGTGCAGCAGTTACTCGACAAAGTCCACAAAGGCAGCCGTATCGGTTGACCCACAATAGACACGTGAAAGCTTGATGCCTCTCTGGGTGTACGCAGCTAGGACCTGGTATCTTTCCTCGCGTTGAAACCGAGCAATCTGTACCGGAGGAACACCCTTTAGAGCCCAACCCTTTCGTCGAACGCCGATGCTCTTATCTAAGCCAGATTCATCAAGAAAGATTAAGTGATACGATCGATAACCCCCCAGCTTAAGTCTATAGTGGTAATAGTGTTGCAGTTGTGGGTTACGCTGTCTTGCTACGCGACGCGTGTTCTTTCGAGTCCATTTCACGTCCTTACCGGCTCAACTACAATACCAGCGGGAAGCTTCTTCTTGGTACCCTCACCCATGCGGATAGTATCGATCCAGTTCTCGACGCTCTGGAGGCTAAAGTCACCCTCGTACAGTCGCCACCAACCGCGGCGAGAGTTGATTGCGACCATGCTGACCTCGCCGGTAAGCTCGAGGGCCTTGGGCACCTTGGACGCAGCCTCGGTGTCGCTGGCGATGGAGAAGAAGGGGAAGAGGTGTCGCTTGCCGTGGATGTATTTGGTGTTGATATGGGAGAGAGATCTAACGGCCTTGTTTCTAACCTCGGTCTCCTCGGAGGGAGTAAATACGAGCAGGCAGGTATGGGACTTGCGCGCGAGACACTCCTTGGCGAGCTTATCCTCTGTAGACAGGCTCGGGATGGGAATAATGGAAGGAATGGCAGTCTCTGCAGTAGTCTCGGTTGAGGTGGAAGACTCGGATTTGGCGCTTGCCTCAGATTTAATAGCCTTTTTTTCCTCGGCCTTCTCGGCCTTCTCGGCCTTCTTCTCGGCCTTCTTCTGGGCCTTCTTCTGGGCCTTCTTCTGGGCCTTCTTCTGGGCCTTCTTCTGGGCCTTCTTCTCGGCCTTCTGGGCCTTCTTCTGGGCCTTCTTCTCGGCCTTCTTCTGGGCCTTCTCGGCCTTCTTCTCGGCCTTCTTCTCGGCCTTCTTCTCGGCGGCCTTTCCCTTGGCCTTGGGGGTATCGGCCTTCTTCTTAGGAGGAGCGGGGTCTGGGTTTGGCTCGCCAACTTGGGAGAGGAACTTGACAATCTCCTTCTTGTCTATAGCTCTATTATAGACGATAGGCTCCTGGCCCTCGCTGGGGATAAGGACTAGAGTAGGAAACTTTTTAATGTTGAACCGCTTGACGGCAGCTGTCTTCTTATCTCGGATCTGTATAATGGAAATGATATCGAGGAAATCGATGGCGATACTTTGGAGTAAGAAAGTGGTAGTGCCCTTGTTGCTATATAGGATGGCCTTGGGCTTGTCTCCCTTCAGGAAGCCATCTAGCTCTGTAGATGTGATACGAGTGATGTGGTTGTTGATCTTGGCGGCAATAGCCTGGCTGATGGCAGCGGCGGTATGCTCGCCGTTGTAGTCCTTAATAACGGGTCGGCCGGCCTTTTTGCCAGGTCGAATAATCTTAAGAGAAGGGAAGCTCTTGACGCCCTGCATGGAATAGAACTGCTTATTCTTCTTCTTATTGCAGTTAATAGCGGTAACCTTGGTCAGGCTATTGAGGCTCTTAGTAACCTTTTTATAGGCAGGCTAAAGGTTCTTATAGTAGCTATACTATAGAGTATAAAACTCGACAATCTAAAGTGGCATATTAGTCGATATGGCAGTAGCAGCAGAGAGGAAGTATATAGAAGTATAGTTGGACTGGGCAATTAGCCTGTTATATGTGGCAGTATTGAGCTGAAGAATAGGCGAGTTCTTAGTGTATAAGCCAGCCTGGGCAGCCGGCAACGCAGCCAGCGCCATAAGTATTATTAAGACGGTAGCGGGGTTATATATAATAAGGTTTGAATTAGTAAGACCGACGAGTAAAGTCAAGCGAGGATAAGAGGTTTGATAGAAGAGACAAGAGGCTGAGGCAATACTCTTATATCTTCAGGCCATATGCCACCCAGTTAAGATACCAGGGTTTAAAGGATATAAACTGGTATCTTCGGATCCTCTAAAATGGAAACGAAGGAAAAAGCCACGCTGTGGTTCAGCCGGTTGGAGCTTGAGCCACCCGTGGCGCGAGCTATGCGAGGCAACGGAAATCTGGGGAATCATGGCGCAGCAGTGCAGCCGCCAACGATCGACTTACGTCAACAAGGCTGATGTGGGGGTAGACCGTAGAACCACCATCATTGCACTCTAGGCACACGACTTGCTCGATAGGCAACGACATTGTCATATTCACCGCCGACGACGACACCTTCAACTACACAAAGACGCTGCTCGAGCGCCTCGAGGAGACCAAGAATGCCCACGCCGACGATGATGCAATTGTTGATAATGACGCAGGCCAGGCCTATGTCGAGCATTTTGCGCAGCAGACGTTTGATCGCGCCGAGCGCACTCTGCGCGCAGACAAGGTGACTACCCCGAAGCTTGGTCTATTGCGGCGTCGTGGGACTCAAACAACAGCATCCCATCGCAGGGCGGGATCTTATCCAATTCGGTCGTCGTCTGCCGCGGGCCTCACGACCGGTACGAGCGGCTAGACAACTAGGACGACCTTCCCGTGGTGTCGGTGCCGCCGAAGCGCAACGTACGTACGTAATGTTGACGTGGAATGTCTCTGCTAGGCTGACGCCACAACTAGTTGACTTCAATGAGTACGTATTGTTGACGTCAACAATCCAATGATCGCCAACCAACAAAGCCAGCAGCCATTTCCATAAAACACTCGGTTATTAGAGTTAGAAACACTGTATGTCTCTTCCGTCATTTCGCATTTGGTCCACGAGGTCCCTTCCCAGTCTTCTCTTCGCGGCCAACGCTCAATGCCAACGCTCCTTTGGTTTATGCACACTTTCTCCCTTGACTTTTCAACTTCTGCTCGAAAATACAAACTCTCAACATGATGAGGATAACTCTTCTCGCTGCTACGGCCATAGCCTTGATTGGCCCATTCGCCACTGCCGACAACTGTACCAAGGGGTTGAAGTATTGCGGCTCCACTCTCCTGGACAAAGGTAGACGATTCATTGAGAGACATGTATCATATTCTTCATACTCTTGCTAACATGGGCGTACAATCATAGGAAACTACCGAAGCCAAATCAACGATGCACTTGAGGGAGATTCATTGAGCAGCACTAATAACACTATAGTGACGAATACTCTCTTCATTTGTCTCGGAGGGTCAAACGGCGACATCAAGGTCATAAGTTTCTGCCAGCAGGGTTGTATTGATGGAGGCGCAGGCAATAGTGACTATTGTAACGGCCAAACTACCGAGAGCGCAACTTCTCCCTCCTCTTCCATCGTCTCTACCGAGACCTCATCAACAACCGAGACCTCGTCGACTAGGGTCACCAACAACAACGACAACACTGGTGGCCCCGGGACACCAGTCGGCGCCATAGTTGGCGGAGTTGTCGGCGGCGTGGCTGCAATCGGGTTGATAGCTCTGGCCGCCTTTTTGTTTGGCCGATACAGGAAGAAGTCCCAGAATCAGCAACTCGAAAAATATATCAGGCACGAGGCACCTACGCACACAAATGCCATACACGAGGCACCTACGTACACAGATGCCATACACGAGGCACCTACGCACACAAATGCCAGACACGAGTTGGCGTAGGGGGATTTTGTCAACATGAATACAAGGGGTTTCAGAAGAGGATGCGTACCAAACCCAAACTACGGGGTTTGCGGTGATTCTTACGAGGACGAAACACAAATACAGAACCAGGCCACGATATCCCAGATGTCCGTCGTCGGAAATGTTGACCACCGCTAGTGGGAATCAACGAAGTCTGTCTCTTCCCAGAGATAGAAACCGTCATCCTCCTGTTGTCAAATGCCGTTCCGATCAATTGGCCCCGAGTGCTTGGGTACCTCGACATAAAAATGACATTCGACGATTCCATCAAACGTCGCTACATTGCACTGGCATGTAGGACCTCAACAACTACGACCGGAATGGGGAGGACGAGGTCAGTTCGCCTCTCCATGAGCCTTGGTGGCACGTACTAACCGACGCAGACAAACGGCCGACACATTCGACGCCGCGGCGACCTTCTTCGACCTCACGCGCGAGTGGGGCACGCCCGACCCCGAGACGCTGCAGAAGATCAAGTTCGCCAAGTGGAACGCCGCGCGCATCCTCAAGGCCATCCGCGAGGGCAAGGACCCCAACGAGTCGAACCCCAAGCCCGTCGAGCCGGGGCCCGAGACGCCACTCGACCCGAACGACCCCGACGTCCAACAACTCTCCGGCTCTGCGGCCCGCCCCGTGTCGGTGGAGGATGCTCCGGACGCCGGCGAGCCTTCGGGGCTTTACTTAGTATATTGGTAACACGCTCGCAGGTCCTTGGAAACCTGTATAGTCAAAGGGGGGGAGTAGGTACACAGATGATAGAGTGGAAATTAGGCGCTAATAATTTGTGGGAAAAGTCATGGGTGTCGCTCGGGCACCAGCCACTCGAGCCCTATGGAGTTCGTTAAGGGGATCCCTGTATGATTGAGCTAGAGAAGACGGATGATCTGCCTTAATCATTGTCGGGGACCAAGGCGCGAATCTGATTCTCTCAGTGAGTTAATCACTTCTTAGCATACTGCAGATCCTAGAACTGCTTTGTGAGCTTAAGGTGTTTTAGAAGTGGTTCCGACGAGTAGGAGCGAACTGTATGTCACTTGCCAGTTCTGGAACGTTCCATGGCACGTGATATCCTTCTGCGCGATATCTATATCCTGCTGCGTCCATTTAACTTCTAGAAGCTTTGATGCCCTACTGAGTTGTTCCTGCTCTATTAGGTGGGGTGTTTGGTGGGGTGGCTTAAAATAGCATCTAGGTCCTTCTTTAAGGACCATGTATGTCATCAGGGACCCGGGAACAGAACAGGGCCCGTCTGGGACCATGTTAAAGAACTAAAATGGAAGTACAGGTCCCCTAAATAGGATAATAGGGAGTCATGTTTAACCACTAATGTAAATGCCCAAGAAGCGCCCTAAAGTATGTACTTAAAGCACTGCTCCAAAAATACATCTCCTGTTCGATGATGTCAGGACCCATGCAGCCTTGACGTAGCCAGGGCGGTGTAGCACGGCAGACCGGGTGCACGGGCTGTCCATCCTCCGACGGGTGAGCGGACCCACTTATATCCGAGTGATCAGGTATAAGGGACGCTCACTCCCTACCCTACACCGAGTGAGCAGCGGGAGTAAAGATCATTCGCGCTGAGTGATCAAGGACAGTATATAACACCCCCCAAGTTACCTTAGACCTAGACATAATCCCTCAGCTTTCAATTACAATCTGATTACCTTAATTACTTCTGACTGCTATGCATCACCAGTAATTAACCATTATTAAATATCACATCTTGCTACGCTTAGTATTTACGCCCTAACCTCTATCCAGATACTTTATCAAGCCCAATTTCTCTTATACTGCAATATATTCATTCCCCTCTTTCCTCTACTACTTCCTCTATACTAATAAGCTTCTCTTATTATAGGGGCGTTATTATAGCTTTCTATTAGAAGTGGCTGGGTCTATTAGTATAAAGCATGTTAATATTCTTTAAATATATAAATAGATATTTAATTGTATAACTCTTTTATTATAATAGCTTTAAAGCTAAAAAGAGAGTTATTAAAATCAGGAAAAAATATCCTCTTATAATATAAAAAACAGTGTTATTAACACTATTTATACTGTTTTAGTCGGACCAATATTAGCCTGATGATTGGAAATCAAAAATTGCTTTAAAATCAATTTGCTTTGAAATTAACTTAATTTCAAAGCCGGATATCTCGGTATCTGGAATACAATAGGGAACAATTTCAATACCATCTGAAAGCTGATTTTTTAGGCTATCCAATGGTATATATATTGTCTAGCTACAATAGCTAGATTTTGAGAAATTGTCTATAAAAAGCCCGAGACCTTCCAGCTATTTAAGACTTAAGATTATACACTATTATACACTACTATATACTATAATACACTATCTTATACTATCTACCTTCTATCTATATATACTCCTTAACCTTATATCCTTTACTAGAATATTCCTCTTATTATAATATTACTTTATTTCACTGCTTAATAACCTCTAATAAAGTACTAAGGGTATCCTAGGTAGTCTTACTATAATTGAATAAGCTAAAAGAAATAATTTATTTTATAGGATAATAGATAAAGGGAATAGTAAATAGATTGATATTTAGAATCCTAAAGTAAAGTATTAATCTATAGGCTGACCTCCTAGGAGGAAATCCGCCTTAACAGAATAATACTTTAGTATCTTATAAAATACCTCAAATTTACTTGAGAGCTGTAATAAAACGGAGTTACACCACTTTATAGAAAACGCCTAAGCTGCATCTAACAGCTTTTATCTAATAACTATATAAAGAGTATAATATATATATATTAGTGTTATAGATAGACTTCCTAATGTCAATTAGAAAGACCTCAACCTGCTTAGTAGACTATCTAAGGCCGCGGGTAAAGGGGGCTATAATAGCCGAGAAGAAGTTAAATATAATAGCCTAGTTATACAGCCCCGCCTTCTTAAGCCTCTAATTCTTGGGCTACGCACTAATAGGCATCTTATATATCTTATTATTAATATTAACAAAGCCGGCATCCTTAACTATACCCTTATTCTTCTGCTACCTATATAGGTTAAAGCTGAACTTAAGAAAGCCCTTATATAGCAGTCTGATAAACTTATTGTACTTATAGTTATCAGGCTTGGAGCTATTATTGCTATATATAATATACAGAAAGTTCTGTAGCTTAATCTAACCCCCCGGTTTTAGGGCCTTATATATTTACTTTAAGAGGTATAGTATATTCTTTATAGTTAGAGCTATATAGTGCAGGTAGATATAGTTAAGTAAGTTTAGAGGGTTTACCTATTCTAACTTAATATTATTAATAATAAAATTAATATTAGGAGGTATCTATAATAGTTAGATTAAGCTGAGGTTAATACTAGTAATTTCTATAGAGGGGTACTTATTGCCTACTATATTTAAGAAGTACTATATTAGTTATTTAATATCTTATATAAATTTAGAGGCTTATATTAAGTATAGTCTTACTGTTAATAGCCTAAATACCTATTCCAGTATTAATATTAAGAATATTCTAAGTGTCAGGTCTAACTGAGGTAACAGGCTAGAACCCAGCGTAACGCTGCCAACCTAGGGGCTAGTTACATATATAAGCGCTGTCAGTATACTGGTGCTATAGTGATAACTATTAATACTGGAATTAACTGGAGGAATAGAGGGGCAGAGATTAATCTTATTACTATTAGACCCCTACCTTTAACTCTATAGTATAGTAGCGGCGTAACCCTAGCTTCCCTTATTTCTTCTACATTCAGGTCGTTACAGATTAATCTCTCTTAAGTGCTATTACGCCGGAAAGACTATTAAAAGCTGCAGTTATAACCGAAATAACAGAATAAACCCCACTATATATCTTATCTAATAACTACCTTACTGAAGAAGAGCTAGTTATATATATCTAATAAGCTCAGTTAGAGCGGTAAGTATAATATATATAATAGTATCTTAATACTATTAACTGGAGTGAGGACCTAAGTGAGGCTTTATACTAGGAATTTAATAAAGTTAATAAAGTATATACTACTATTGACTCTATATCGCCTTATAAGTAATTACGCCTATCGGACTGGAGTAAGGCCTAATTCCAGGAGCTTAAGTATAAAGAGCTCTTATAGAGCAAGCTAATAAGCTTCTAAATGCGCCTAAATATAAGTTTTCTAGCCTGACCTAATATCTTTAACTGCAACTTAGAGAAGATACTATATACTAGCAGCTACTTTAAAGAAATAGTGCTAGAGAAATAGACCTTATAGATACAATCCGGAGGAGGTAAGATAATTACTATAATCTCTTAAACTGAATTAACTGAGTAGCTTAAAGCTGGGGTTAATAACCTGAATACCAGAGCTCTAAAAGGAGCTATAAAGCTTATTAAGCTGCAGAAGAAGCTATATATCTAATTCTATAATTTCTAAATATAATTTGAATATATTGAGGCCGAATTGCCTACTATACTTCCAACTGACTTTTAGATTAGCTTCTTTATCTAACTTCTTAATAACTATCTTTATAAGTGGGTAGTTAGCTAGAGAGTCTCTAATATCTGGCAGAAGATAACTAATACTGGCACCAGGGCGGAGATACTTATTAATTAGACCCTTTATTAAATACCTTATATTAATCTATATTACTACTGAGGCTAAGTTAGCACCTCTATACCTAATATCGGCGGAAACTCTATACTGCTAGCTATTAATAATCCGGGTGTAGCCCAGCTGCCTGACGCCGGTATAATACCGGCTTAATAAGAGGGAATTATCTGCTTTAAATGCTATATGCCGGGATATATCTCCTGCAATTATAAGGAGCCAGACTGTACTAAATATACAGGCTATACGGCTAAGACTTATACTAATAAGATATATAGAATGCTGCAGCTAGGCGTTAATATAGAGCCAGTGCGGTTACAGCTAGCCTAATAGAAAGATACTGGCCTGATAATCTTAAAAGGCCAGTATAAGAAGGCTATAGTAAAGCTAGTAAAGATCTAGTTGGATAAGCTGTGGAGGTTAATTAGAGCAATCTTTAATTCTAAATTGGAGATAATAATAGTAAATCCCTAGATACTATTAGTAGAGATACTATAGAGGTAAATAAACCTACTGGGAAGGTTTAAAATAGTATTAAAGGATCTTAGCAGACTGCACTAGAGTATAATTAACCTATTACTCGATATTACAGATAATTAGGAGGTAGCTAGATAATAGTAGACTACCTACTTAATAGTAGATATTAATAAAGATATCCTGCTTAGGAGACCTTAATTTAATTAGGCTAATCTAAAGATCTTTTAGCTGGATGACTAATAGATCTATCCCCTAATAAAGGTAAGTCTAAGACTTACCTTATCGATAAAGGAAATATACAGCTATATATAAGCAGCCTGAATAATAATAGAGGTAGCGTTAAGACCTAAAGAGGAGAAGGAGGAGAAAGTAACACTGACTAGTAAGAAGCTGAAGAGGTATCCGCTAGAGGATAGCAACTTAGAGGCACCTTAAATTCCGGAATACTATTTTAATTTTAAGGATACCTTCTTAAAGGAAAAAGCTAGAATACTGCCCGCTCTAGATAGCTATATATATATAATTAAGATGGAGCCTGATATAGAGATATTATAGGAGCCTATCTATAGTCTAGCTGAAGTCAAGCTGAAGGTACTCTATAAGTATCTAGATAAGATATTGGGGAGGAGCTGGATTAGACAGTCTATTAGTCCGGCTGGAGCCTCTATACTATTTATTCTAAAGAAAGACAGCTAGCTGTAACTCTATATTAACTATTAGATACTTAATAAGCTTACTTAAAAGAATAAAGTATTACTCCCCCTTATTGGCAAAATTCTTAACTAACTGTAAGAAGTAACTATCTATATTAAGCTTAATATCTAATATATATATTACTAGATATATATCTATAAGGAAGATAAGTAGAAGATAGTATTTTGCTATAAATATAGCTACTTTAAGTATCTTATTATACTATTCAGCCTTATTAATATACTGGCTACCTTCTAAGAGTTTATTAATAATATACTTTAGGGGTTAATTAATTACTTCTATATTATATATCTAGATAATATTTTAATCTTTAGCTATAATAAAGCTAATTATAAGCAGTATATATAATAGATTCTTAAATATCTATAATAATATTAACTATATATTAACCTTAAGAAGTACTAATTTAGTATAAACTAAATAGACTTCCTTAAATTTATAGTTAGCTCTAAGGGGATTAAGATAGAGAGATTTAGAGTTAAAGCTATTATAATTTAGCTGCTATCTAGCAGTATAAAGGATATTTAGATCTTCCTTAGGTTTATAGGATTCTACTGCAGGTTTATTAAGAACTACAGTAAAATTACAGTACCCCTTACAGACCGGCTTAAAGAGAATACTAAGGGATACCTCCAGCTAGATACCTAAAAGAGAGAAGTATTTATAAAGCTAAAGGCAGTATTCTAGACTATATCTATTCTAATATATTTTAACTTAAATATACTAATCTGGATAGAAATTGATACTTCTAACTATATAATTAGTATAATCTTTTTACAGCTCCAGCTAGAATAATAGCATCTAGTAGCTTTCCTCTTAAGGAAGCTATAGAAGCTGGAAGTAAGATATACTATACCTAAGGCTAAGATACTAGTAATCTTAAAGGTATTTTAAACCTAGAGGTATTATCTAGCCTATATCAGTATATTAATAGAGGTAATTACTGACTATCTAAATTATACCTATCTAGCAGTAAAGGTAAAGCTTTCAGCTAAGCAGGCTACTTTATTAGATAACTTTATACTATTTAATTTCGAGATTATCTACCAGCTAAATAGAAAGAATTCTATAGATTCTTTATTATAAAGATCTGATTTTAAAGCGGCCTATAACTTAAATAAGATATAATAATTACAATTAGAAGAGTTTCTTAAGTAATTTTAATACCTTAAAATCCTGCTGCTTATAAGTACCTATCTATCTGCTAGAGCGATATAAACTGAGATTAGTATACTTAAGTAGGACGGAATAGACTCAGTATCTATAAGTAAAGATAATATAAAGATTAATAATAATAATTACCTTTACCTAAAAAGATAAAATATAGATAAGGCTCTAATAGATTGCCAGAAGGAGGATATTAATTTTATTTATATTTATAATAAATTATACTTACTAAATCTTATATATAGAAGGAAACTCTCTCTAATTAAGAGGATTAACTGCTTTTAGTATATAAACCTAAGAGTGAATACTATATAGTAGGTAACTACTAGAAGTACTACTATAATATTAATAGAGAATAGCACCTTAGAAGAAGTACTTCTTACCTATTAGTAAAGAGATATTTTTATTATAGAAAAAGAATATCTAATATTAAGAGCTATCTATATTAATAATAGAATTACCAGCTGGAGTATTAATAAGAACTAGTTACTTTAAAGGTTAGATTATATATATATACTAGAGTTATTATAGATAGAAATACTAATGCTATTTTATAATAACCCTACTGCTAGATATTAAGGGGTAATAAGAACCCTAAAGTGGATTATAAAGAACTATTTTTAGCTTTAGATACTATAGGATATTAAGCAGTATATATATACTTATAACTTATACTAAAAGTTAAAAGTAAGATACTATCTTTTCTATAGTAAGTTAGTATCTCTACTGATATTTAATATACTGTAGTAAGAAATTATAATAGATATAATTATAGACCTCCTGCTATATAAGAAAGAGAATAAAGTCTATAATATAATTCTAGTAATAGTTAATAGATTAATAAAGATAAATATCTACCTTCTAATAATTAAAAAGCTAATAAGTAATAGCCTTATATCTCTATACCTAGAGTATATATACTTATATTTCAGTCTCTTATTAGATATTATATTAAATAGAGGAATAATCTTTACTAGTAGGTTCTAATAAACCTTCTGCTATCTACTGGTATATAAATAGCTACTTAATATTGCCTACTACCTATAAATAGACAGTTAAATAGAATACTAAAATCAGCTTATTAAATATTACCTCTAAGTATTTTACACTAAGAACTAATATAATTGGGCTTATAAGCTGAAGTAGGTACAGTTTGTATATAATATAGTAATATACTTAGGGCTCTAAGTCTTACCAGTAGAGGCACTACTAGAGTACCGCCCCTATACCCCTAGGAATATACTGAGCAAAATAGACTAACTGCATCTTAAAGGTAAGAAATAAGCAGAGTAGCTATAGGAGATAAAAGTGGGACTGCAGCAGCTACTTACCTACAGCAATAAATAATATATAAAGTGGTATAACTATAAGCATACTATAGCAGATTTTAAGATTGGCGACTGGGTATTAATCTCGACAAAAAATATTAGGTTGTGGCATTCTAGCTGCAAACTAGCCGAAAAGTATATAGGGCCCTACTAGATTGAATATATCGTCGGATATTACAAACTTACAGCAAGAGTCCATTTCCCTTTATCGGTGAAGATCCACAATATCTTCAATATATCCAGCCTCGAGCCGTACACAAGCCGCTCCGGCGCACCCGAAGAGCCTACAGAATACCTATTCATCACCGACGAAACGTTTAAAGTCGAGAGAATTATAGACCACAACGGCCCTAAAAGGCAACGGCAATACCTAGTTAAATGGGTCGGATATAAGAATAAGGATAACAGCTGGGTACCGGCTAGGGACTTTACAGATGACAGCTTGTGGAAGGCGTACGAGTCATAATTGGGGAAGCAGTAAGCACGCCAAAAAAATCAATTCTCCCCTCGCCGGGGGGGGGGCAGGGTGCCTCGCCGGGCAGACGCCAGTGGGTATCTTCGTCCCCGAAGGGCATACGCCGGTCAGTCAGGACTCGGCAAAAAACAAACAAAAAACGAAAACCGAAAGTCAACTGGGGTAGCAGCTCGCAAGCTGCTACCCCCCCGCGGACACGAATACCCCCTACTCCTCTATCTCCCCACCATCATCCTTATTATCATCCTCATCCTCATCATCATCCTCATCCTCATCACCACCCGGAATAGCGAGATCCAGACGAGGCTCCAGCGTGGTCGCGTCGGGGTCGGGGGACATACCAGCCTTTATAAATAAATCAGTCACAAGCGTGGGAGCAGCGAGATAGATACTTACCTGGTAGCGGACAGCGGTAACGAGCTCGGCGGCGGCGCGACCGAGGAGGGCCAGGGAGTTAGCGATGTCGACTATAATGCGACGGTCGTGAGCCTCGATGGCCCGGCGACGCTGCTGCGCGGTAGCAGCGACCTTGGTGGCGGCGCGCTTGGCGGCAACCCCACTTTTGGTCTTTATGGCCTGCAAGGCCCGGCGCCTATCGGAGAGCAGCTTGAGGACAGCCTTCTAGTATGGGGTTAGCTGGCAACTCGAAACAGAAAGCAGAATAAGATATATATCCTCGGTAGCGGCAGCAGCAATACGGTCGGCGGCGGCGACGCAACGGGCGAGGGCAGCGTGGGCCTCAGGCACCCCCTTATACGCCTTATTATGCGCAGTATAATGGGTATACTTCTTAGATGCAGCTACTATAAATATTAGACGACGGCAAAACGATAGAGGGTCGATAGTGAAAACTTATAAGAGCCCGAACTACAGATAACAGCTATAGGGATCTAGAGGCCAGACTTAGGGGGGGCGGTATAGAGGTTGGTGAGGTACTGGCGATATAGTATTGTGAAATAATTAATATTGCAGCAGGTTAGTAGCTGGTTTATATAATAGCAGAAGGTGTAATCTATATAGTATTATTAGCGGCGACTATCTTAGTGGCGGCGGGAGTCGATATAGCTAGTCTCCAGTTAGTTATTAGTATAGTATCTGTAGGGATAGGAATATATTTAGTGCGGCGGCAGCAGGAGTGGGTATCTAAAAATAAAAAATACTATATATATATTAGTAGCAATTTAAAAGTAAGGCAGCAGTAATATACTAACTGTAAAGGAATATATATATAAAGATTTAAATAAGGTTAAAGAAAGAAAAAAGAAAGATAACTATAACTAAGGTATAAGATTTATATCCTTATACTTATAGCTGCTATAAATACTGCTAGTAATAGCTCTATTTATAATATAATAGTATTTCCTAATGCAGTTATAATAATATATTTAAAGATAATAAGATTACCCAATTGGAATAATATAATAAAGAATAATAGGGAGTTATAACAGTATATAAGGGGGGAAATACCGATATAAAGCTAATAGATAACCGGCTAGAAATAGAAGTAAGGTTATTATAAGAAGACTATAAGAAAAAAGTAATATCGATTGGGGTCTTAAAATATACACAAAGCGGCATCAGAAGGGGGAGGATTCTATTAGGTCCAACTGAGGTAACAGACTAGAACCCAGCGTGATGCTGCCGACCTAGAGGCTAGTTATATATATAAGTGCTGTCGGCATGCTGGTGCTATAGCAATAACTATTAATACTGGGATTAACTGGAGGAATAGAGGGGTAGAGATTAATCTTATTACTATTAGACTCCTACCTTCGACTCTACAGTATAGTAGCGGTATAACTCCAGCTTCCCTCACTTCTTCCACATTCAGGTCGTTACACTAAGAATAATCTAATAGTACCAGATACAGCTTGCCTCTATAGAAATATAGTATAAGAGTATATTTTATATCCTCACACTCCTGCTTCTTATTATTATTAGAGATAAGATAGTGCTCTTTCTTAAACTTATAGTATTAGCAGTTATTCTTAAAGATATAGTCCCGGATACTTAAGAAGATAGATATTATTACAGTTAATAGCTAGTTAGTATAGTAGTTTTTATTAGGGTTAAAGTTAGCTCTAAAGTTAACTTTAATAATATTATTAGCAGTAGTACTAGTAGTTATTAAACTGGTATTATTCTTAGCAGTAATTATCTCAGTAAAAAATATTATAGCTAAAAGTATAATATAATTAATTAGAATTCTATAGAAAAAATTAATTAAAAAACTATTATAAGATAGAGTTCTTATTAATAATAGTAATAGATACTAAATAAGACTTTATATTACTTTTATAAGTACTTAAACTTTTTCTACTTTAGTAATAGTAGTCTATTAGTAATAGAAATAAGAGGCCTATATAAGTAGCTATAACTATACTCTAGAGGTTACTAAGTAAGTATCCTAGAGATTTAAGGTATAGAAGGCTCTATAATAGTAAGTTATACTTAAGAGGTATAAGGCAGCTATATATATACACCTAATTGAAATTAAGCAGTTATCTCTATACTTACTATACTTAGAATATAATATACTAGCTACTAAATTTTATTTACTTACTGCTAATTATAAGCTTTTTATCTTTTAGTCCTCTGCCCTAGTAAAGTATACCTATTGTATTTTTTTATCTTTCTTAACTAGATCTATAGTAATAATAACTACCTTTTATAAGTATATCCTTATACAGTTACTCTCGGAGCTTAATATACTCCTTATATAGGTCTTAACAGTATATAATAATATGTGCTATATATATACTATATTAATAGGGATATTGCGCTTACTATTTAACTCTAACTCTGCTGACTCTATAACTAATAAATCCTTCTCCTCCTCGGAATCTATCCTTAACTATACCCTTACCGTCCACCCCTCACTTGCCTACAGCAAGCGCTCAGGAGGTGAGCGCAAATATGTCAACTACCTAATGCTCTTTTTTATACTGCTGCAGCTGGGGCAGGCTGGGAGTGCATACTGCGCGTACTATATACTTATTAATAAGATATTTAATAATCTTAATAAGATAGGCCAGGCAGCTATAGTCAGGTAGTATAGGCTTATAGTATAGAGGGTAACTAGTTAGATTATAGTAATTATATATAGTCAGTTCTTAGTTAAGTGAGATTAGGAGAAAGATATAAAAAAGGTCTTAGTTATAAGAGTAAGAATAGAATAGAGGGGTATAAAGCTAGCTATTAAAAGATAGAGAATTAGTATTTAAGAAGGGGCTTTACTTTAAGATAGTATTATTATAGAAGAGCTAAAAATAGCTTCCTAAATATATAAAATAGTAAATATAAAAATAGCTTGCTATATATGTTCTATACTTAACTAGATTATAAGTTTTATTTTATTAATTTTATTTCTATACTCTAATAATAGCAGTTAGTAAGAATATCTAAGTAACTAAAAAAAATTAAAATAATAAGAACTTTAAGAAGAAATAGAGTATACTTAAGAATAACAGTCTTAGTATTTACTAGGTTTATAATATTAAAGTATATATATATATTTACTATAAGAGTAAAAAGTATAAGTTTAAGTCTACTAATAAAATATTATTACTATTAAATAAGAAAAAAGTTAAAATTCTATTAAAATATTATAGCTAAGTTATAACTAATAGAATATAGTAGAATAAAAACTTTTTATTATCTATATTAGTAATAGCTGTAGATATTATATATTAAAAGAGTAATTAAAACTCAGTATAAAAATAAAAGTAGTAATAGAAAACTAATTAAGAAGGTGCAGTATTTATAGAAGACTTACTAATAGAGCCTAAAGAATACTATACTATTAAGATAGAGTAAAATAGAGAAATAAATAATACTTAATTTTATATAGCTTTTATATTTTACTATATAATAGTACTTGGAGATTAAAATTATATATACCAGCAGTAGAGGTACTATATACTATAGAACTAAAAGCTTAAGATATCTCTTACTATTAATATTTAGAAATAATATTAGTACTAAATTACAGCTGCCTAATATTATAATATACTATTAACAGTAAAATATAATTAGGTAGGATACTAGAAATATATATTATCTAGACTATCTCCTGCTAGCTACTAGTAGAAGATTTAAGATATATTATAAGAGAAGAAAGAAATAGCTATTTTATTAATAAATACAGTAGTATCAGTTAGGAGGGATCCTCTGCAGATAATTTAGCAGTCTCGAATATTATCTATAGCTGCTATACCCAGGATTTAGCGCAGCAGTTCCTAGGCCAATCTCTTAACGTACTTTAATCCCCCCTGCTTAGAGGGAACTCTGTAGCGTCGAGTTAAGGGTATCTATAGAAGATAATTTTAAAAGCTTTCTATTACGCCCTGACCTTGGTGGCGGTTCCTAAGCTAATTATATCCACGGGGTGGCGTGCGTATAGACATTAAGTATTGGCGGGGTATATTGACTTGTACACACTAAATTAGCAACGGGAGTATAGTGTGTATATATTAGCAAGAGGCATAAAGTAATGTTTTGTAATTTGTTAACGTCGTGAATTCCTTAATTCTTAAAATACTTTACTGAATTATTCCTTTTGATATTGGAATAACCATTCCATCTCAAATAGGGGAGGCCTGCGATTGCAGGGATCTGACCAGATGCTGTTGCCTAGATTATTACTTCACGAAACGCCGAGTTCTGCTCCCCTCCTTCTCGTCCCTTCTATTCCTCGAGGTAAAGGAATATTATATTTATATTTCTAGTCCCTTTGTTTATATAGTTGCTGCCGTCCTGTTTCTAGGAAGAGTAGGATACTGATTTCTAAATTACTATCACCCTGTTCCTGGGAAGGGTAGGATACTGATTTCTCTATTGATACCGCCCTATTCCTGGGAAGAGTGGGATACTGTTTTCTCTATTGCTATCGCCCTATTCCTGGGAAGGGTAGGATACTGGTTTCTCTATTACTGTCGCCCTATTCCTGGGACAGGTAGGATACTGTTTTCTCTATTACTATCGCCCTATTCCTAGGAAAGGTAGAATACTAATTTCTCTATTACTATCGCCCTATTCCTAGAACAGGTGGGATACTGTTTTCTCTATTACTATTGCCCTATTCCTGGGACAGGTAGGATACTGGTTTCTCTATTGCTGTTACCCTATTCCTGGGACAGATAGGATACTGTTTTCTCTATTGCTGTCACTCTATTCCTAGAAAGGGTAGGATACTAATTTCTTAATTGCTATTACCCTATTCCTGGGAAGGATACTGTTTTCTCTATTACTCGTATTCTAGTTCTGCTAAAGGGACTATTTGTAGATAAATTTAGTATATTCGGGGAGGGTATTACACTATCTATAAGAGTCTAAATTTAAAGATCTGGGGTTTTATTTGCTATTCTACTTAGCGATAGTTATGCCTCCTATTTAGTATAGTAGCTTCTGGGTTAATTTTGTTTATTAGTATATATATAGATTAGGTACCTACTATTTCAGTATTAAGGGTGCTTCAATTATTACCTATTAATATTCCGCTGCTTATTAATATACTTATATTATATATTACTTTAATATCAAAGCAATTTTAATATAAAAGTTCTACTAAGGTATTTTTTTATATAAATAAAAAGATATATATACTTAGAGCTATTATTAGAATTCTAGTTTAAGAAACTTAAAAACTCTAGTTATATATTTTATATATAGATATCTATATAGAAAAGTAACTGCCCCTACTGATAATATAAGGGGTATTATACTTAAAAGATAATTTTAAAAGTCTTTAGGCTTTCTATTATACTCTTACTACTATAGCAGTTTCTAGACTATCTATATTCTAGTAATATATATTAATCTATACTGAGGCGCTAATAAACTACTAATAAGATACTGTATATATACTTAGTAAGAAATATAAATAAGAAATTTATAATTTATTACTATTTTTTTATAGATTTTTTTATTCTTAAAATACTAACTAGCTAGTTTAATTATTAAATAAAGGGGTATATAATATATTGTGAATTTAACTAGCTGCTATTACCTAATGTTACAGTCTATATACACCTTAAGTAGGTAGCAGGCAGTTGGGACTGGCAGTATTCTAGTACCTATAATTTTCAACCAACTAAAACTGAATTGCAGAATCACCTTTACAATCCTATAATTCTAGATTGCTGGATTACTTATATAATCCAACAATCCCTCTAAGTATATAGATAATAGAGTAGTATATATTCCCAATAAGCAGCTACTTAGCTATTAATATAACTTAGTTATCTTAATTACCTTAACTTACTATATATTACTGTACTTAACTATTACTAGACGTAATATTTACCCAGTAAGTAACGCCCTAATCTATCTGCTAATATAAACCTACAGTTTATCTACTAGCAACCCACCTCTTACCTACTCTATACTATATATATAGTAGTCTAGAAAATACAACCGTTATATATTGATAGCTCTTATTCAGAAAGGTTACTTATATTAACTATTAAGTAATATCTTATACTGTCAAGATATCCAGAACCAACTGAACTCCCGCTACCCCAAGTAACGCACCTACACCACCAGCTTATACAGCTCCGGCGAATAATACCAATATAGCAGCTAAAGTTAAGCAGCTATACAACCTAATTTGCACTCTGCAGCAGTAAGTGCAGAATACACCAATACCAGTTGCCGGAAATACTAAATATAACCCAGAGGAAGTAATAAAATTACTGCTACTAGAGAAGTTCAACAGAATGCCTAGCGACGTTATACTCTTTATTACTAGAATAAAAGGATATTTCTAGTAGTATCTATAATAGTTAGTATCTGCGGAATTATAACTGCTATTTATAAGCAATTTAATATCCAGTAATATAAAGAATTAGTTTAAATCTATTCTTAAAGATTTCCTTAATAACAATAAGGCCGACTAGAACTAAAATATAGTTAATCTATTTGCGGATTAGGAAAATTTCAAAGTAGCCCTTAAAGATATATTCGGAATAGTTAATAAAGAAAGGCAGATAGCTGTAAAAATTCATATACTCAAACAAATCCAATCTGCTGCTGCCTACACTATCACACTCCAATAAGTTGCCTTTAAGTTAGATTGGAAAGATAAGATACTTATAGAAATATTCTACTAGGGACTGAAAGATAAAGTTAAAAATAAGCTCTATAAAGCTGACCGACTTAACACCCTTATAGAATATATTACTATAGCTGTTAAAATCGACAAATAACAGTATAAAAGATATAGGAAGAAAGCTGCAATACACTAAAGAGGTTAAGATACTCTATATAATCCCTACTACCCTAACTAATAAGGGAATAGTGGAGGATAGAGAGGTGGCCGGTAGGGCAACTCTTACAGAAATACCTCTTGGGGGATACACACTGGACCTATAGAACTTAAAGCTGCATAAAGGCAGCCCTAAGATAAGAAGGATATTATATACTATAACTGCAATAAGAAGGGACACTTTATATAAGAATGCTATAAGCCTAAGAAAGAATAATAATTCCAATTTATACCTACTAGATAATAATTATTAAATACTATCTAGAGATAGGGAGAAATAGAAATAGCAGTATAAATACAAACTATTACTATAATATAAGGCATATATAAGCACTCTAGCCCAAGCTGGCCTGTATATCTACCCAGCTGAAAGTAATACTTATTTTAGGAAGAAGTAGAAGTACTATACTTAAAAGAACCTACTTTAAAAGCAAATAGGCAGGAGAAACTGACAGAGTGAATACTAGTGCCAGAACTACTAATAATTAAACTAATAGCAGTCAGATTAAGAATAATAGCTATAGTATAATAGGAAAAGCAACTAGAAACCTACTGAAGAGGAATACTAAAAATACTAGACACCTAAAATAACATCCCTAATAGATAGCTAGAAGACTATAACACTCAGATAAACCAGCAATAGACAGCAGGGACTATACTGAACGAAAGTAATAAATACTATAACATCAGGAATAAATACCCTAACCCCAGCAATAAAGAAAAACTGGACTCTTATGCAGAGAAATATATATCCAGCATCCCAAAAAAAACCGACTAAATAGCAACAGAGAAACTATAGTGGGATAAGGCTATACTTAATAAGTAAGGCAAATAATAATAGGAAAATAAGGAAGCTATATACTAATAACTTATAAGGGAATAATAGAATACTAAAAGATATAAGTCTATCTATCTTTATATAATAATAAGATATAAAGTAAGAGACTATATAGTGGAACCTAGAGGAGAGTTTAGGGATAACTCTATTCTCCACCCCAGTATAGAAGGGTATAACCAGATCTTATAGATTTTATGCTACTACCTATAATACTACTACTACTTAAAGGATAAATAGACTTATAACTATTACCCCCTAAGGCTATTAGGAATTTCTATTACCTAACCATATCTGAAACACAATATAGAGTACTATAAAAATACCAATAGATACCCTAAGTATCATATTATTATTCTAGAAGCTAAGATAACTAGATTTCTATAATAGTATATATAAGGATTATAGGACCCTTAGAATTACTAATACTAGAAATACTGAATCTATATAAAAACTAAGGTATACCTTTAGCATTAAGTGTAGGAAGAATAGAGATATTTCCCGTAAAAATAAAAATACTTCCAACTAGGAGAATCCAGATATAATAAACTATCTAACGATAATATCTAAAGAAGGAAAATAGAGAGCTAGCTTGGGATAATTAGGGAAGAGAAACCTACATCTAACTAATAAAATGAAACTACTGCAATATTAAGCAGATAGGAAATAAAGGAGGAATATAAGATAAGAAAAGATTCTCTCTATATATAAAGAACAAAGAAAAAATATATATCTATCCCTATACCTAACGACGTTTATAAAGAAATATTTATAATAGATTGCAGTAATAGAGATTGCACAGAGTACAGCTAAGAAAAAAGAACCATCTATAGCTACTTCTACAGAATGCATAAAGATAGATTTAACTTTTAATAACAAACTGGCAGATAAGCTGAAGACTGAGAATAATATAAGGTAGTTTAAATACAGACAAAAAACCATTCTTACCCTCTATAATAGAGCAATAAATAGACTAAAAGCTAGGAGAAGTGGAACTCCCAGTAAGAGCTCTATATACTACAGGAAGTATATAAATAGATTACTTGGAAATCCAGGTATAAATTAAGAGATACTAGTATACTGTATTAATAGATAGCAGTACAGAACTTAACTACCTTTACCTAAGAGTGGTAAATAAGTTAGAGCTACTATAGAGGAATAAATTAAATCTATACTGAGTGTAGAATCTTAAAGAAACAAGTTTTAGTTATAATAATAGATATATTACCAGGGAGATTGATTACCTTAAGGTTTTTATTAATAAATATAATAAAGGTATCTCTTTTAATATTATCCCCTCGGCATAATATAATTTAGTTCTAGACTACCTATAGCTGCAATAAGTAAACCTACTGATTAATTAGAGGACTGGCTAAATAACCTTTAATAATATTAATAATTATTCCTCCTATAAATAGAATTCAGATAATAATATAAGATCTCAAACTTTAACTGATAATAGCACCAGTAAAGTAATACACAATAATACGATAAATACTTTACCACCCCAAGGCACTAGATATAAATACCGTAACGCCTAAAACAATAAAATATACTGTACTATCGCATAAGTATAAGCATAATTTATTAAGCTCGATAAAGAACTATAAGAAATAAAGAAATATAAGAAAGTAGATAATAGGCTTAAGAATATGCCCCCTGCTTACTGTATCTATAAAAAGCTATTTACTGAAGAAATAGAAATAGGCCTACCCCAGTATAGTTAATAGGACTATAAGATAGTACTGAAAGATAGAATTACAGCTAAGTTCTATAAGATTTATAACCTTAATAAAGTTTAACTTTATATATTAAAAGAATACCTTAAAGATATATTAAAAAAGGGATTTATTAGAATATTAAAGTCCTCTATAGAATACCCAGTTATATTTATCCTAAAGAAGAATAGAAAGTTATAACTAATTATAGACTACTAATAGCTCAATAATATTACCATTAAGAACCAAATACTATTGCCACTTATTAACAAACTAAAGGATCAATTATATAGTAAGAAATAGTTTATAGCTCTTAACCTTAAAGAAGCTTATAACCTTATCTATATCAAATTAGAAGATAAATAGAAGACTGCTTTCTATATAAAATATAGACTTTTTAAATACCTAGTTATACCCTTTAGACTTACCAATATACTGGCAACCTTCTAACAGATAATTACCAATATATTAAGAGAATACCTTAATATCTTTATTATATATTACCTTAACGATATCCTTATCTTCTCCGATATAAAAGAAGAACATATAGAATACATCTATATAATACTTAAAAAACTATAAGATATAAACCTCCTCGTTAAACCAGAGAAAAGCAAGTTCTATATAGACAAAGTAAACTTCCTTAGACATACTATCCATCCAAATAAGATCTATATAGATCGAAAGAAAATTAAAGCTATTAAAGATTAGCTGAAATCTATAATAGTTAAAAAAGTATAGAGCTTCTTAGAATTTACTAACTACTACTAAAAGTTTATTTATAATTTCGAAAGTATTAGATATACCCTTATAGAACTTATAAAGAAAGAAGTAAATTTCAGATAGAATACTAAAGTATAGAAGGCCTTTAATAATATTAAAAAAGCAATTCTTAGCAAACCAGTCTTAGTTATATTCAACCCCAATAAAAAAGTCAAGCTGGAAATAGACTCTTCTAATTTTAATCTAAAATCCCAAATAGAATAGAGAGATATTAACGGGAAATTATACCCAATTACCTTCTACTTATATAAACTCTACAGAGTAGAGCTTAACTACCCTATCTATAATAAAGAATTCCTTATAATAGTTAACTTATTTAAAGAATTCCAATACTACCTCTTAGGAAGTAAGTATAAGATTAAAGTCTATACTGACCATAAGAATATCTTATATTTTGCAACTACTTAAGAGCTTAGTAGCAGGTAACTCCACTATATGGAATACCTATTGGAATTTAACTATATTATTATCTATAAGAAAGGATCGGAGAATAGTAGAGTAGATACTATTAGCTGACAACCTAACTTTAATATCGGTATTACTAAGGAAAATAAATAACTTCTTAAGCTGATCTTAAAAGGATATTTTAAGCAGAGATATATTACTAATATCTATAAGTATAAGGAAAAATAGTATAATATAAATAAAATACCCAGTAAAGAATAGCAGGTAAAAATCCATAAGGAATACTTATTCTATAATAATAACAATAAAGTATTTCCTAATAAATTCAACTGCAACTATAGAATACTAATATACTATAAATAAGTATTTATACCTTAAAGACTAGTATCTAGTTTTCTAAAGGATAGAATAAAATACTACTAAAGTAAGGGACTTATAAAAAGCTAAGTCTATAAAAGATTTTATTGTAACTATATAATACCCAAAAATAACAACTACCTACAGACAGTATACTTAGAGTGCAATAAGAAACTCAGAATAGTATATAAAGACCTACTAGAAACCCCAAATAAAGAATAGCAAAATAAGATATAATAGTACTATTATTATAAAAATAATAATAATACTATCCACCCCTATAAGTATAACTACTAATATAGAATACCTACCTATAAAAAATAAGCCTTTATACCCCCAGAATATATACCTAAATTCAGCAAGGAATATATAAAGAATTACTAAAAACAAAAACTTATATATAACCAAGTATATACTAGGTTTTATTAGAGATTTATTATTAACCCAGCAGACTTTAGATAATATAATATTTATAAAAAAAGAGAAATAGAACCTTAATAGCCCCCAGAACCAGTAAAGAAAGTACAATTCGTCAATAAGCTTAACAGAAGAATACTCATAGCAATACATACAGTGGAACCAGATAACTCACTACTAAAAGAAATCTAGGGGTATAATAATATACTACCTAAGGAAGAATAAATAGAATAATTATAGGTTCCCGAAGAACTATAATAATAACTAGTATAGAATATTTATAAATATTCTATATATAGACACCAGAGTATTAACAGAACCCTTAAGAGGCTTAGAATAATATACTTATTTCCCTAAATAAAGAAAGCTATCTTAGATACTATTAAAGAATATAATCTATATAAAAAGTTAAAATTACTATAATATAAGCCTTATAGATAATTATAATTACTACTAGTAGTATAACGACCTTAGGAATCTATCACTATAGACTATATTACCAAGCTCCTACTATCTAAAGACCTAATAACTAGAGTACTCTATAACAGTATATTCGTTATTATAGATAGGCTTATAAAGTTCTTATACTTCCTATCCTACTAAAAGTCTACTAATATAGAATAACTTTCTTATATATTCTTAAGAAATATTATTAGTATATATAGATTACTAATAGAGATTATCTCCAATAGAGGAATAATATTTACATCCAAATTCTGGCAAGGACTGATAGCTTAAATGGGATTAAACTATAAGCTTATAACAGCTTGGAGACTATAAGTGAATAGCTAAACAGAAAAATTTAACTAAATAGTCAAACAGTACCTATAGTGCTATATTAACTATAAGTAAGACAACTAAGTCTAGAAGCTGCCTATAGTATAACTAGCCTATAATATATCCACCTTAGGAATAATAAAGCTTATACCAGCTTATACTAACTTTAGATTTACCCCTAACGCCTATAGATTATTACAAGAAGGACCCTTAAATATAAAGGCAATCCTTAGCACTAACTAACTATAATAGCTATATAAAGAAATACAAATAGAACTGGAGTTTATATATAAATAAATAAAAAAACATTATAATAAGAAAAAATTAAAGGGACTAATCTTCCAGGAGGAAGATATAGTCTACCTTACAATAAAAAACATCACAACAAAAAGGCCGAATAATAAATTAGACTTTAAATTTATTAAACCTTATAAAATTTTAGAAAAAATCTTAAAAAACAACTATAAACTGGACTTACTACTAAAGGTTAAGCTCTATTCGATCTTTTATATTTTATTACTCAAATTAGCAGCAGATACTATTTACGTTAAAATATAGAATAATAATTAAGAAATAGAAGTCGAGAATAACCAGGAATTCACAGTTAAAACAATCTTTAATATAAAAAGAGAAAATAACAAAACAAAATATCTTATAAGATAGGAAAACTGCAACCTATTAGAAGATACATAGAAACCCTATAAATACCTTATATATTATCAAGCCAAATTAAAAGACTTCCTTAAATAAAGAAGCAGCCCAGGAAATACATATTAGGACAGATTCTAGAAACAATATCTAGGAATTATAAAGGACTCTCACTAGTAACGCCGGAACCCAATAGAGATAAATTAAGTGGCGCACCCAGTATAGAGGACCAATCCAGTATATCTACAGCACCAGCAGCCTGCACCTCCCTAACAGCCTATTACTCCTTAAGAATAGCAGACTCCTAAGAATACACCCCATCGATATTGTCCAATTCCTAAATCCCTCGAACAAATAAATTAGAACCACACTCCTTCAATACTTTCTTTTATTTACGAAGACACACCAAACGGGCCAACATCTCCGTCAAGGCACTCTCAGCCTTCTCAATATCCAGATCGACCTTTCGCTGAGCCTCTATATTCTTAGTCACTACTGAAATCAGCACAAGAAAAATAATAAGCATACAGAACCACTTACAAAAGCTAGCGATATTAGAACCATTATAAGAACGACCCAAGCTTATATATTTACCGCACTGCAAGGATTTCTCGGATATACAGCAAACCAACTGCTTCTTAAAGCAGTAGGAATAAGGCATAATTTTATAACCCTTAGAGATAATAACTTATATAAAAATAGAATATTACTCAGTCTTAATAGATTTAGAAATATAACCTAATATAATAATCAGCAGAATATTTATAGATTTAGGTTAGATATATATATAAAAATTAGAGGAATAGTCTTATAATAGGCCTTAAGAATAAAGACTAACAGAGGGAAGATATTATATTACGGCCTATATATACCTCAAGTAGGTAGCAGGCAGTTGGGACTGGCAGTATTCTAGTACCTATAATTTTCGACCAACTAAAACTGAATTACAGGATTACCTTTACAATCCTATAATCCTAAATCACTAGATTACTTATACAATCTAATAATCCCTCTAAGTATATAGATAACAGAATAGTATATATTCCCAATAAGCAGCTACTTAGCTATTAATATAATTTAGTTACCTTAATTATCTTAACTTACTATATATCACTATACTTAACTATTACCAGATATAATATTTACCCAGTAAGTAACGCCCTAATCTATCTGCTAATATAAACCTACAGTTTATCCACTAGTAACCCACCTCTTGCCTACTCTATACCATATATACAGTAGTCTAGAAAACATAACTGTTATACCTAGAGTTACTAAGACCTACCTTTTCTATTATTGTAAATAATTCTTATATCCCGGGCCCCTATAGTATTCTCCACCTAAATTTAAATTCTTCCTTCTGGATTTAATAAAGTAATTTACACAGATTTATAGGCAAACTATATAAGGATTAATATCTAATATATTACTTCCTTAATAACCTTAGCCTGTATGCCCCGCTTTATATAAGATAAGAATAGCTATATTTCCTTGTGTATTTATAATAGCTGCTCCTCACTTCTTTACTAGCTAGTACTAGCTATAACAAATGAGATAAAGTAACTTAGGAATGTTCTCGGACTTTATCCTCCTCCTATTAGAGACTGTTAGAGATTTACCAATCAGATATCTCATTTTATTATAATATGGAGTCTCCTCTCTTTTAGAACTACTCTTTAATATTACCAGTAAATTAATCTACTTAGGAGAATAAGCTATTAATAAGGATTATATTGGGGCTACTAATTAAGTTGGGTAGCTATATTAAGGAAATAAAATGCCAGCCTCTAAGTAAAAAATAATAAAAATACTTACTAAGAAGGATTATTTATTTAGAATTACACTAGCTAAAATAACCTGCTCTAGCTTAAATTACTATCCTCTACTAATTAAAAACTCTATTTATTTTCTTTATAAAAAGGTAATATTAAGGCTAATAAAATAGCAGTAAATTAATTATATCTATCTATATATTATAACTTAAGTAAGAAGTATTAATAAAGGCTATATTTATAAGTAGAAGAAAAGAGAAAAGAAGTAAAAATAATATTTTTCTAATAGAAGTTAGCTATAATTAAATAAGTACTAAGGGAAAATCCCCTTAATACTTACAGAGCGGAGAATATATAAAGCTCACATATAACAGGTCCTATATATATATCTTTACCTTAGGCACTAAGGCCTACTTACTTAGCAAATAGATATATAAACCACGTGATTCCCGGGGCACTGTATTGCGCCCTATATAATCCCCGCTAAGGCTGAGGTATATAAAGTAACTCTAAGCACTGGCAAAATTAACCCCGCTAAATTACTATCTAACTTATTCAGTATACTGCTATTAGCAGTATAATATAGCTCTATATAGAGCTGGAAATTACTGGAACTTCTATTATTATATAAAATAGGTAGAGCTGAATATACCTTTAATTTACTTTACTCTAGTTAGCTAAAATCCCCCTGCTTATAACCTAATATTATATTTATCAGTTTAAGATCGGGCAACTAGATATCTTATAGCTGAATTTCCTCTGCTATATTCTTAATTATATTCTTAAAAGCAGAACCCTATATTTCCGTAATAAAATGCTGCTCTTAGGATTAATACTATAAGAATAGTTAAGAGCTTATCTTATTTCCAGATATTCTTGATATATTTTTATATTATAAAGACTTATTTACTTAAGCCAGAATAATATTGATATGCAATAACAGTTAAAGCCTGCTTGTACTATTATTTATAGAGGCCGCGTTATCTGTGGGTGGACCTAAACTATCCAGAGCTGCTAATAACAGGTCTAAGCATTTAGGCGCTTTCGGTATTAAGGATGCACTACAGGGTATCCCCCTAGCTCTAGGTATAGGTGGGGCTACTGAACTATTCAGTAGTAGTAGTAGTTATAGGCCAGTAGAGAGGAGTAATAAAGTTTACAAATTAGCCGTATTTAGCAAGGCAATCAGAGTAATACTTATATGATAAATTAGATAAAAAGATAGTCTTAATATAATAGCAGTCTAGAGTAAAATTTACTATTTAGCAGGAGGATTAAAATATTAAGATTTAAGTAAAAGTAATATTATATCTCTTAATAGTTAACTAGTTACTTAAATATATCTAAATAGTAGCTAAGATAAAGAAGTTATAATTATTATATCTAGTAATATATTTAAGTAGATAAGTATAACTAAGTTATATTAAAAGCTAAAAAGCTATAATTCTATTTCTATATAATAACTCTATTTTATATACTAAGTATACTTATATAGAAATAATAAGATATTAGGAGTATATTACTCCTTTATATATCGCTCTCTTATTATTAATTTACTAATAGTTCTTACTTATATAACTAGAGGTAGATTCTGGAGTTCTACTATATTAGACTGCCTATAGTAGGGTAGTTTGGTATACAGGTCGTAATAACTTAGACTGTTTATATAATATAGTTATTAAAAGAACTGATCCGCCTTAATAAGGAACCTATATCAGCTTTAGGTCTATCGATATATAGTATATTTACAAATAACTACATCTCTAGCGCTCTTATTCCAATTCGGTTAATTATTAACTGGTACTTAGGCTGTTACAGTCCTAGATGCAGTCTGCTATCTTACCCGCTTCGCTCTTCTTGCCTCTAACTGGCCCTGACTACAACAAGGTGTATCGACTATTAGCGGAGTAGCTAGCTTATATATACCGATAATATTATAATTTTAAAGTAAAGAAGATTAAGTGCTAGTTATTATTTTAGGAGTGTTAATAATAAAGAGCCAATTTGCTGGTGCTGAGGTATTACTATAGCTAAGATTCCTGGGTATCTAACTCTATTCAGGCTGAATTTATATACTTACAGGCAGTATTTGTATACTTATAGGCAGTTATATAATCTGGAAAAAGTTAACTGGACTGAATATAGATTCTATTTCTATAGTAATATTAGATATTAGTAGACCTGGTATTATTTATATAGTAAATTAACTATAGGGAATTATTATTATTATAGTTAATTAAGTAGCTAGTTTTAAGATTTAATTATAAGTTAAATTAATATAAAAGTATATTATTATAGTATTATAAAAATACCTATAGTATAATTTATATAGATTATAAGGGGTAAAATAGTATTAGATAGCTATTAAGTTACTTTATATATTTCTATTAATAATAGAGTATTAATATATAGAATCTATAATATTAATATTAAGAGAAAAGAAAAATACTAAGCTTATAGTTAGTTTAAATAATTAAGTAATAATTAAAAATAAAAAGATATATTTAAACTTTAAGAGGCTGAGTAATAGCTATATAGTATTTATATTTACTATATATTATCTTACTATTCTCTATATTATATTTTATATTCTCAGAGTTATTTTACTTAATATAATAGAATAAAAAGTTATTAATTAGTTAAAGTAAGAATAGAGAATATTTATATAATATCTCTCCCCCTACAGCTAACCTGACTTTTTTATAGAGCAAGAGACATATAAACAACATATTTATAAAGAATATTTAAATAATATCTCAGCTAACCCAACCTTTTTATAGAGCGAGAGATATATAAATAATATATTTATAGAGAATATTTAAATAATATCTCTCCTCCCGCAGCTAACCCAACCTTTTTATAGGGTAAGAGATATATAAATAATATATTTATAGAGAATATTTAAATAATATCTCTCCCCCTGCAGCTAACCTGACTTTTTTATAGAGTAAGAGATACACAAATAATATATTTTATTATAGGCTAATCCTAATTTATCTATATTAAGTAGGAACTTATTTACTATATTAGCAGACTAATTAACTAGCTTCAAGTAAAAGTTAGTAAAAGTTTAACTTTATAGAAATTGCCTTTATAACAAGCCCATATAATCGCGATATTCTAGGATATAGAATATTTTTATTTACTAGGTAGAGTCTTATTCTTCAGCTCCTCCAGTACTGCCGCGCATCGCCAAGCTATTCATCCGAGGCTGTTGCATATACCAACCTCTTATTACTACTCGGAGGTTACAGAACCTAAACTTTTGGGAGGTATAGGGTGACTAGCTTAGTAATTCTGCTACTCGGCAACTACCACAAAGCACTGGCGCTCCGCCAGTTCGGGCTAGAGCAGCTCCGGGCCGCGGGAATCAACTTCGAGGCCTCCATTCAAGGCCCAGGGGAAGGGTTCACCACAGAGCAGCAGACAGCAGGGCAGCAGGTCGTTACTCTCCCTAACGGTATCAGCGAGGAGGTCGATAAACGGGCAAAAAGATGCAGCAATATGGAAGAATACCTTAAAAGGTTCTATAATTTACTAGACAGTAACTATACCAGATCGATTTATACTATAGCAGAAGCCTGGCTTAATACTATAGATAAAGGGAAGTAGTTCAGTCTTAATAATATTAGTAGTAACTTTAACTGGAATAACCTAAGGAAAGATAATATTATAAAGTAACTTAAATCCCTAAGGCTAATAAGATAGCAGTAAATTAATTATATCTATCTGTATATTATAGCTTAAGTAAGAAGTATTAATACAAGCTATATCTATAAGTAGGAGAAGAGGGAAAAGAAGTAAAAGTAATATTTTTCCAAGAGGTTAGCTGTAATTAAGTAAGCACTAAGGGGATTTCCCCTTAGTGCTATACGCAAATAGACGCGCAGATATCGGAATAAATATCATTCATTTATTCATATAGACGCACAGATTACGTAGTTCTGGGAGTATTATACCAACTTCTTACAGGACTTTAGATATATACTACAAAGGCACCAGTTGCGCCTAGCTTCTCCTTCCGACAATATCGTCGCTAATTAAGTCAAGTCTTATTAGAATTATTCCCTTATAGAAATAGACTTATTAAGATATGTGATATATATAACTATCTCCTGAAGCCTCTTCTTATTATTATAGAGTTTTTCTATTATTAATTCTTTCTTAATAACTTATTAAACTTACCTCAGTTTATCCCTCCGATTAGGCAAAGGGTATACAGATAATATAAGAAAGATACCAGGAGATTTATACCCTGTTATAAGATAAGATTAATTATAGAGGCTTATCTTCTAAGCGAAATACCAGCTCTACCTTGCTATGCTAGGGCTATCGAGCTTCTCGATTCTTAAATATATAGATAGTATGATTACAAATGAAGACGTATCACTCCGCTAGCCTAGACTCAAACAAGCACAAATATCGTCATTCCGCCGCCCGCTTCTCCTCCAACAACCGGAGGCGGTTGCGGATCGCAAATTTCTACTCCTTCGTCACCTTGTACACCAGGAGGAGGCCCAAGGTAAAGAGCAGGATGCAGGACGCCACGATCGCTGTGACGCTGACCAGAGCGCCGCCCCCGTCCAACCGCCCCCGCCGTTCTCCCCGACCGACACGACGACCTGCAATCCGCTCAGGACCACCGATATGATCCCGATCACGAACAGGATCGGCCCGTAGAAGCGCGCAAAATATTTCCCGTACTGGTGCTCGACCCTCTGGAAGTGCGACTTGCCGAGGAGGAGCGGGGCGTACAAGTTGAGCCGCGTCAGGCGGATCTCGCCGTAGGCATAGCGCAGAGAGCCTTGCTGATCAACGGCCAAAGTCATTCTATAACGGAAAGAGGTGTGCAACAGGGGTGAGGGCAAAAGATGATTGAATTGGGCTAGCTATAGGTACTAAGTCGGCAAGCCACTGAGGCTAAAAAAATTGGGAACAGCGGAACTGGATCCAATTGGCTATTCGTGGTCATACGCACCTTGCTTGAGCGTCGGAACCAAGTCCTCTGCAGAGGAAGGCGCAGCCAACCGTCGGTGATAAGGTCGGCCGGGATGCGATCTTCCGAAATAAGGCCATAACAGTCGAAGTCTCGGCCGAAATGGCGGCTCAGTTGGATGTACTCGAAGCAGTCGACGCAGTTGCCGCTTTGCCTACGGCAACGCAGCCAATCCAAGGCACAAAGTAGTGCTGGTGGAGACTATCCAGAGACCAGTTGGTCCTTTCTGAATTTTAGGGCCATTAAAGAGCTCTGAGATAAGGGTCTCAGAGCTTACTTTTGTTAACCTCTGTTCTGAATATAGTTAATAGACTGAGCACCACTCTTTTCCCAACCCCAAACTGGCTCCTGTTCTAAGCCCAAAGGTTCATCATCTGTCACGCGTAGGACGATCGTCAAGAACTGTCCCGGATCAAGGGGGGGGTTCAGACTCAAGAAGTGAAGCCTTACATAATTCTACATTCGATTGAGTCCAATTTCAGTCATGATTGGGCAAGTGAGTGCCCCCCAGGACATAACTTCTTATTACTACGCATTCTTCGCTACGTCTTCCTTTAAAGAACAATAGTTGGCCATACACGCTGTCGTCGTAGGGTGGTCCAAGCCAAGTACTTGTACATAACCATGGTAGGCCCTCTCGTAAAGCTTGGCCGCCTCGGAGAAGGAGGTCAGTTGGTGATAGAGATTGGCGAGATTGTAGACGCTTGTGAGCGTTTCTGGATGCTCTCCACCAAAGCGCTTCGAGTGGAATGGATGGATTGAGAATCCACTAGCCGACCAGCCTCGTGGAATGGACCGTGGATCCACTCAGTGGATCCACGCGTGGATTCAGTGGAGTGGTTTGCAACCCTGATCTCAGCATCGCCTCTCCTAAGGGGCTAGGCGAATTTGAGCCCGTCTCAATTGTTCTGTGTGACTCTGGCGCATGGCGTAGGTTCTGCAGACACGGCTGTACCAACACAGACTCTTCCCTTGGTTGTGGACGCAATCCATTTCCGGCCACTGGGTTGCTTGTAATATGGTTCAAAGCTGGTGGGGGTGGCGTTTCAGCTCGATCTGACCGACTAGCGGCGTTTGCGAGGACATCGAGGCAGCTTGTCGACTCTGTGTGACGTTGCAGCGAGGATGGAGGCCGCAAAGCTTCTATCGGTTGGGGGACATAGACTTGAAATCGGATATCTCCATGCACCGAGGAGCTCCGAAGCCGTCGTCGAGCGCGTTTAGCAATGACATCTTGCCTTGCTTTCTCCTCTGGTGTATCGTACTTTCGAGGTCGCCCACGCTTCTTGGGTGCTTCGGGCATAGTGATCAAGGTACAGTGTTACAATGATTGACTTGGACTGTCTTGAAGTTCCTACAGCTTGAGAGATGAGCTTGCCCCTGAGTTGACCGCGAAATCCTGATTAGGCTAGTGCGTGACCGCGAAAATCAAATGAAGTTAGTGTGTGACCGCTAAATTCTGGTTGGCTAGAGGTTTTGAGCACTAAGTCCAAAATAGGCTAGCGTATTGACCGCGAAACTCAAAAGGGCAATTTCGACTGACCCGATGGCTTCGTACACAAGGCACATCACGGGGTGTAGAATCTGGAACCAAAGCGGGCTCGGCTTTGTATTGCAACTGCTGCTGCAGCTGAGTCGGGGACACAGTGCTGGGTGTGACGAATCCAGCTACCCTCTTATCCTATGCGAGAGATATAGCAGACCGAGCACCTGCATGGTTGTGCAAGAGTGGGTTGACTTTAGTTTCGATGTTTACCTTTGCGGCTGAGATGCATCGCAGGCTAGACTGGCCGGTGATGGGCGTTCTGTTGTGGGGATTGACGAGGCTTTGAACTAACTCGTTGGACGGTTGCTGAACACGCATGCGGTCTGAGGAGTCTGTCAAGTCGGAAACTGGGCTTGTGTGCGCTGAGTTAGGGTTGGGTTGAAGGCTTGGTTGTCTTGGGTGGGTGCAGGCGAAGCTATCGGCAGCTGTTCCTCTGTGGTTGACCGCATAACCTAACCATATAAGCGAGATAAGAATCGAAGCTTTCGCCTTCGGGCATATGGTTAATTTGAAACTAAGAGGAGCAGCCTCTTAGTTGGCCATAAAATTTGAAGACAACCACAGGGGACGCAGTCCATTTGGGAAGGCAGAATTCCTCTCCCAGGAATCTCCCAGGGTCTCTGTCTCCGGCATTGGTCTAGGCGGACAGGTTCGCCTTATCAGGAAGGCAAACGTGTCATACGACCATCTTTGCATACGGGAACTCAAGTTTGGTACCATGAATGCCTTTGTTGCGCTCTTGTTATCACAGCTTCCAAACCTGACTTGTCTGCGCCTGCAGCCCAACTTCACAAAGGATAGCCCCACGAACCAGAAAAGGGATGTTGAATGTGGGTAGTCGTGTCGTCCTGATCGCGTGAGTCACTCGCTTCTCTGATTCACTCGCTTATCATGTACGTTAAGGCAGTGGAGTATAAGGTGCATAGCAGGTATATCAACACATAGCACTACAATAGAGTGATATGGTGAGATTGTCGCCCAAGACATCGCCCGCCTGTGTGCATGAGCCCGTGTACGAGCACAGCACCAACCACACGGTACCCTTCATCTCCCGTGTTAGATCGTAGCACCATTGGAACCGGGATACCGGTGAAGATGAAGATGTCATCCCCAACTTCCATGTGCGGCGGCCCACTTCCAATCCAACTACGGACCGAAGACGAGTCGTGATTTGAATCACCACCAGCAACAAACAACGCCCTATGGTCCCTCGTCATTGACTCTGCTATCCTCTGCGCATAATTTGCTGCACGCGTACTTCTAGCTATCCTCCCCTCTAGAGGAGACAGAGCCGCTTCGTCCAATTCTCCTCGTGACAGAGGGTGGTCTTCTTCACCTGTAAGCCGAGGAAATGCCTCTTCTAGAATGCTATAAAGGTCGACAAAGTCCGTGAAATGGTCCTTTCGATCTGTGAAATCATAAGGCGCCTTATATGGTGGATGTCTGATCTGCACATTGTAACCCAGTCTCCCAGTCCAATCTCCATAAGCTGGGTACCATTTCGTGTAAACAGCGCGTCGATAAACGGGCGAGATTCCCTCTAGAACAGCAAAGATGGCGCTTGCATGCGATTCGTAGATGCTCCCAGTGGTCTCCTGGAAATTCTGACGCCGGAAGAAGTCGTACCAACGGCACAGCTCCAGAACCCTTGGTCTTTGCGTGCCTGATGAGATCGCAGGGATGCACGCCCCTTGAAAGCTGACGCTTCCGATTTTCCACCCTTCAACTACTAGAGCATTCCCTACTACTCGATATACAGGGAATGGAGTCCTTCGGCTAGTCGCTCCGTGGTCATTACGCCTGTTACTGATCGAACTGGTGGCAATCTCGGCCCAAATCCAAGAGCCAGGGACACGCACCATCCAGTTCGGAACCCAGGAAGGACCCGACCATGACCCGTTGAAGGACTCCGGGCAGCCGGCATCGCAGAGCGTCATGAGACCCTGCGGATGCAACTTAATCAGATGGATGAAGAACTGTTTGAAGGTTTCCGCGACCGGCAACTTATAGTCCAGTTGCAAGTCTACCGAGCCCATGGCTTGTACAATAGACAGCATCGAGATGACCATGTCATGAGGAACAGAGCTCGACCGTTCTCGTAGTGCCACGCGAATGCCGTTCAGTTCCGCGGCCTTGTCCGACATTAAAAGATGATCGGCTCGACCAGGGCTCAACCCCCCGTTCCATTGTTGCCTCACCCCATAAATAACGAAGCAGCAGGCATGGTAGAACGATACCAGCAGGGGCTTCGCGAAAGCCAAATTGACACCGAACCAAACTAGATTCAAAACTATCCACCACGCCCACGTGGAAGAATGAACCATGGGGCCTATCAGATTGGCCACCACGTAAAAACCGTAGCCTGATGCCGCAAAATACCCCAGTACAAGCAGACATGCCACGCAAGATCGTATACTTCGCGCCGTCTCATTCGCTCGGTCGAGAGCCTGGAACTTCATACGGTTGCTCAGAATTTCCCGATCTGCTGCCCCTTCCAACGTAGTCGACTGAACCCCTCGAAGCGGAGCCCGGCGGAACGTAAGCCAGAGGTCAATGATAGACCACCAGTGGTGGAGGACGTCCACGGAGACCGGAAGCGGAATGTGATTTGGAAGTCTTGCTATGTCGTACTTGCCGGGTTGACTCCTCGGGAAGTAGAGCGAGTTGATCAAGTCTTCCCAGGACAGATACTTATCGCCGCACAGGATCAGCGGGTTTGTTGAGAGGATAATTTCTTGGAATGTCCAGGCCCGATGGATCCAGTTGCGAGATAAGACGCTATCAAGGGACACGCCTCTTCCGGCCAATGGCCCAGATAGAAGGAGTTGGAGGCGGGCTTGGAAAATCGTCAGAGAAATTCGCTTGGATCTGAGGACTAAGACTGTTCCAAAAGAGCGTATGGCACTTACCAAAGGCATCTTTCAAGGTCCGGAGCCTTGCCAGGTGCATCATCCAACCGTTATGATGCCCTTCCCCGAAAATCGACTTCGGTGCAACAACATCTTCAAACGGAAGCCGAGCCATCATTTTGGCACATCTCTTAAGATAATCCATCGCCTTATCCGAGGCCTCGTCACCAACCCCAAGCCACACGTAGACACATTCAGCCAGCGAGTAAATTTCCCGCATTAGGAGTATCTGGGAGGTCTTTTCGTCATCGTCCTCTTGATTGATGCAAATTGCATCTACCCATATCGTCAGGCTCCCATATTTCTTTCTTAGCTGCCAGAGCGCTTCGTAGCAGCCGGTCGTGATCTCGAATGTAAACCCCTGCGGCTGGCAGGTTATTGTGCGGCGGGAGGTCCCCTTCTCTCCCCGGACATAGGACAGAGCAGTGAAAGACGGGGAGGACACTAGATCCGCTAGGTAGACGCGGCCCACAAGAGAGGAGTTCGGCTGGGATTTCTCAGCGGCGTGCAGCTGGAGGAGGCGGATGGATGGAGAGCCTGGTGGCAGTGGAATGGTGGCGTAAAATTCCCCCAGAGACGAGACTGCTGGCCGTGGTGGGTGACGTGACGTTGAAAGGGGGTCCATGACTTGAAATTATGTTACTGTATCCACGGCCGTATTTCGAAACCGTCAAGATTTGTTTGATGTTCCGTAACAAAAATTGTTGAAGACAACAAAGCTGTGTTTGCGGCCACGGGGACAGTGGCAGTTTTATTCTCAAGGTGGCTTGCACAGCCATCCCCGCTTAACCACTAAAGCCCAACTTTATTGGTGACCTGTGAACCGAACAGGCTGTCCTCTACTGTACATCACCTCGTGGAGGACGCATTTCTCGCCGCATTCACTGCGCCTGTGGTGAGCACGGTGACAAGCATCCAATGCTTCGCAAGCACTGGTAGGCGACGCCCAGCCAGTGCATCGAAATGCACACACAAACAAAGTCTATGATGCCCGGCAGGCCTTGCCCAAAGGGCTCTAGCACTAAAATCATTAGACAGATGTGATATTGGCTGCGGCATTTGACCGCCTTCGGTTTCCCGTCCATCCTCTTGCATGCCTCACTTTGCGTAACAAAGCCCACAGCATAGCCCCAAGCAGCCCCGCATATGATTCCATGTGGCTCGTGGACCACCGTCACGGCTTTTCGGCGTGACAACGTGAGAATCCACGCGCTGCCTCTTCGCCAGCACCGATAATGCCTGACCCTATGGGTTTATGGTCGCTGGCTGTTGAAGCCCACCCCGACAGCTCCATATCCGGTATGTAATTGGTTTGTTGGTTGTTGGCTGTTGGTTCACAAGTCCAGTCTCCAGCTCCGAAAAGAACGGCGCGCCGCAAACCCCGAACTTAACGATCCTATCCGCGCCGACCTCATTCTCAGAAAGCTGGACAATTTCCCCGAATACGACGCCATATCGTACACCTGGACCGACGAGTCTGGCGATTCCACCAAATCAGGAATTGTCTATATCGGCAGCATCCCGTTCGGGGTTACGCGGAATTGTGAGGACGCTTTGAGGCGGGTGCGCCAACGCTTTTCCAAGACGATGGTGTGGATTGATGCTATATGCATCGACCAGGAGAACGACGAGGATCGCGGCCATCAAGTCAGGATTATGCCACTGATATATGCCGGAGCTAAACGAGTCATCATCTACGTCGGAGAGCCGATATGGTGGTATGAGGAGGATCTTCTCGGGTACCTCGAGCGATTCCACACTAGGAATAAATCGATTCCCGAATATCAATTGAGCGAATCCATCACGAGGCATACACCGGCTCGAGTAGGCAAGGGCTTACGCAATCTTTTTCAACGGCGGTACTTCTCCCGTATGTGGATCCTAAAAGAAGTTGGTCTCTCGGCAAGGAGAACTCTGGTTTGTGGCAAGTTCGCCATACCTTGGGAGAAGTTCGCACCTCCCATGTTACGAGAGCTAGGTTTGATGCACAATCCAACGACCGGGAGCTCAAGGACGGCCTGAGAATTCCGCCCATTGTCTATTTCTCGCCGAAGGTCCGAGGGCCGACCGATATTCTAGAGCTGTTCGAGCTGTCGAGCACCAGCCATGCCACGGATTCTCGTGACAAGATATTCGCGCTCTACGGTATAATCCACGGGGCCGAGAGTTTAAGGGAGACCTTGCTCTTGACTAGCTTCTTCATTTCGGAGATGCAGAAGTGACTGAACTAGTGTATTCGATTATAAGATCTCAATATGAATCCTTATTAATCCCTTTGCTACTACTGTAACAACTTAGTTAACTCCCCTAAGTAGTGCCTTCACTTTATCTTTATATTTCCACTGTTAACTGTAAAAATATACAGAAGTATTTATAAATAACTGATTTTATTAGTTGCTCTTTATTTTTATAGAGGTTGCTACTGTAACGGGCTAGGCCCTGCTGGACAAGGCAGTGCCTTGTCCTCTTGCTGGACTGAGCACTGTTGCTCCGGTGACGACTTAGTCTATTTTGTTGAAGGATTTTCTCTCCTTTTCTCTTTCTTTCTTTCTTCCTTCCTCAACTCGAATGTAAAACGCATGAGGACTATATAGCTGTAATTTACACTATTAGAACCCTTCACAGACTGATTGGCTGCTTGATAAGGCATGAGTTTAATTCCTCCCTTTAATTAACTGACTGACTGACTGACTGACTGACTGACTGATTGGCTGCTTGACAAAGCACGAGTTTAATTCCTCCCTTAGCAGCTATTCTTTTTCCCTTTTAATTAACTGATTGACTGACCGACCGACTAACTAACTGATTGGCTGCTTAATAAGGCACGAGTTCAATTCCTCCCTTAGCAGCTATTTCTTTTTCCCTTTTAATTGACTGACTGACTGACCGACTGACTGACTGACTGAGCGACCAATTAGCTGACTGACTGACTGACTGACTGACTGACTGACTGCTTATTTTATTACTTAATTCTATCTCTTTCTTTCTCTTTCTCTCTTCTCTCTTCTATCTCTCTTCTTTCCTTTTTCTAGGGCATTTAACCCTTCTATTAGGGTCTTCTAACCCCCTCTTCTAAGTTAATCCCTAGCTCTAACTCTCTCTCTATTGACTATAAATAACTCTCTTTACTCTCTCTATTTTAATTTCTATCTCTATCTCTATCCTCATCTTTACACACACACATACACATATATACACACACATACACACACACACACACACACACATCTTCTTCTAGTCTCTAGCCTCTAGAGATTAGTCTCTAGATTCTAGTTTCTAGCTTCTAGAGATTAGTCTTTAAAAGCTAGATTTTAGTCTCTAGACTTTATTTTCCTAGGATATTCCTAAACCTTCTTCTTCTTCTTTTACTTCTTTCTTCTTCTCTCTTTCTTATCTTTACCTCTACACCGCTTTTTGAGTCTTTTTGGGACTTGAGACATCTGGAAGGATCTAGAGCTTGTAATCTAAGACATTTAGATCTTGCAACCTAGACCATCAAGATGCCCTCAACCTCAGGCTGCCCAACCTGCAATGGAGTGTATAAAGATATGCTAGAGCATATTAGAAAGAGGCATCCCTTAGAGACCTATACAGCCTCGGAAATGCAGCCTTTTAATCTTATGATTTGCCCTATCTGCTATACAGCTTGCAAAGGCAGTCATGGGGTCAAAACGCATACCGCTAAGGTCCATGGGTCAGCCACAAACCCACCGCCACAGCCACGCTGACAGCAGCCACAAGCCCAGCAACAAGGGGCTTATGGCGGCTTCCAGCTACAGCAGCTACAGCAGCCACAGCAGCCACAAGTCCAGCAACAAGGGACTCAAGGCAGCTTGCAGCTTGGCAGCTTGCAGCAAGGCAACTTGCAGCTTAGCAGCTTGCAGCAACAGCAGCTACAAGCCCAGCAACAAGGGACTTATAGCAGCTTCCAGCCACAGCAGCTACAGCAGCCACAAGTCCAGCCACAAAGGACTCAAGGCAGCCGGCAGCAACAACTTAGCTCAACAACCAGAGGAAGGAAAAGAGAAGCTAGATCCCCTCTTCCAACAGCCCCCAAGGCCTTAAAACCTAGGCTAGGAAGAGGAAGAAGTCTATCTCTCTCTTCTCTCTCTTTTCTTCCTTCCTCTCCTACTCTTACTCCCTGCCCCTCTCAAAGACCTGAGTCCTCTATCTCTCCAGCTCTTATTCCTCTTCCCCTCTCTATCTCTTCTTCTAGATCCAGTTCAATCTCTTCTCTTCCTTCTATTTCCCGCCTTATTAGGCAGTCTAGAGAAGAAGAAGAAGGAAGAACTCAAGCTACTGAAGAAGAAAGAGAAGGGGAAGAAGAGCTAGAAAGCTTAGGTCTAGATGATGCAGATCTAAACCTCCTCGACCTGGAGCAGGAAGATCGGGTTATCTCAGAAACTCCCTTGGAAGACCAGGACCTTCTAGAAGCTCTAACTCTCTCAGAGGTCTCTAGGGATCAGGTTATCTCAGCTGCCTCAGATCCAGATGCTCTAGATCCAACTGTCTTAGCTGCCCCAGATCTAGCTGTCTTAGCTGCTTCAGATCCAGCTACCTTAGAGGAACAACACAGAAAGGCAGCTGAGCCTATCCTTAAGCAGGAAGCAGTCCAGAAGCTGTTAGCCTATTCAAAGGTATATATACCGGAGAAAAAGCTGCACTATCGACATGCCAATGCTTTCCAAGGTGCAGCTAAGAGAGCGGTAGAAGCCTTCCTCGAAAGACCTTCGGAAAAATCCCTCCTCGACTTTCTAATCCTTCCTAGATGCCTAGGTATAGGATACGAAAAGGGATCGGTTGTCTCCATCTTAAAGGCATACCCCAAGGCAAAACCCCCTCCTCCAGAAGACTCCCAGCAGCTCAACCAGCCTATCGAGACAAAAAGCTCTATGGAAAAGGCAACAGCCTTAGTAGAGAAGGGCTATATAGGCCGAGCAGCTAAAGCCCTCTACAACCCAGTTCCTCTAGCCCCAGATAATGAGGAAAATAGAGCTCTACTAAGGGAGAAACACCCTATAGGCTCTAGAAACCCATTTCGAGGAGCAAGCCCTGCAGCTGGTCAAGCTATTACAAGAGAAGGAATTCTAAAAGCCCTAACCTCTATCGATAAGGAAAAGGCTCCAGGACTCTCTGGCTGGACCCAACCTCTGCTAGACCTAGCAGCTAAAGATCCTTCAGTAGTCAGCTTCCTGAGACTACTGACCGATATAATCAGACAAGGAACAGCTCCAGGGTCGAACCTCCTTTGTGCAGCTAAGCTAGTTAGCTTTCTCTACTGGTGACTTCAGAAGGAGCTATTCTAGCTTCTACCAGTGGAGTCAGATAAGGAGACCCTCTAGGCCCCCTCTTTTTCTCTCTGGCAATAAGGCCTACTCTCGAGCAGCTTATTGCCAGCCTCCCTCTAGCTGTTATTATAGCCTATCTGGATGATATCTTTATCCTGAATAAGGATCAGTCCAGTGGGCTAGCAGCAGCTACTCAAACCTTCTCAAAGTCTCCTCTCACTCTAAACGTCAGAAAGAGTAAGGAGCTGAAGATGCAGACTGTGCAGAAAGAAGGGCTGGAAGCTCTAGGTGCCTTTATCGGCCCTAGGAAATCCAAGAGAGCCTTTCTAGCTGCAAAAGTAGGCCGGTTGGAAGAGATTCTAGACTCTCTAAGAAGCCTGCCTAAATAGCATGCCCTACTACTGCTGAAAGGCAGTACCCATCTCCTTCTGAGACATCTCCTTCGCCAGCTGCAGCCAGCAGAACTGAGAGATTTAGAAAAGAGCAGACTTAGCTATCTACAAAGCCCTCCAACATATAACAGCAAGAGGGCCAGCAGATCAGCTATCTGTTTTAAGAAAGGATTTAATTGCTATTCCGGCAAGAGAGGGAAGCCTTGGAATCCCTATACACCAAGACCTAGCCCAAGGGATGTACAAGGCAGCTAAAGAGGCAGCCCAGAACATCCTCAACCAGGGTTGAAAGCCACTCCACTCAATCCACGTAGTGGATCCACTCGTGGATTCCACTGTCCACTCCACTGGCAAATCCCAGTGGATTAGCTAATCCACCGAATCCACTCGACAATATCGTGGGTGGGCTGGGTGGATTGGGTAGATTAGAAGTGGGGTAGTTAAGGGCGTCTATATATTTTAGCAGAATATCTCTAACAGAGACTCATATGCCTCTATATTTCTGCAATATTGCTACCCTATATTAAAAATACTATGAAGCTTCTAAATAGCGCGGTTTTAGAATATATACAATATAGGGAATACTATTAGAGTATCCTGGGCTTTCTTATTAGGGTGATATAAGTCTCGATAGGTATACTTAACATTTGCTTCTTATATGCTATATCATCCTTAACTGTCCATATTTTAGATTTATAATATAATACTTATACTATTAATATAACTTCTAGTAAGCTAATTTAAAAAACATATCTAAATTCTATAATATCTTAATACTATGCGAAAAATTACAAGTAATACTGATCGTGTCAAGCTCGTGATTTAAAGTCTATTAGAAACTTATCTACTATCCGACCCCAATATAATACTCGCTATATGCCTGTCCACAACAAATTAACTTGAAAGGAAGTATCTGAAATATCTACAGGATAATAGCATATTATACTAACTGGCCGCATTAGACGCGCCATTCGCGCTTTCCTGACGACCTATTAACCTATCACTGCCCATATTTTGTGATTTCGATATAATAAAGATATTATTTTACCATAACCTCGCCTGATTCCTACTTCGACATTTCCGACAGCAGCTTCGGGTCCGCTGCCAAATCAACGTCCTGCTGGATGCCGTATCCTACCTATTCAACCTCAACTCCTATCTCGACTTTAACGACCTCTTCCGCAAGCGATAAATAGTACAAATATACTCTCTGGAGGTATTTTCCAGGCTGGGCATTCTCTAAGCAAGCCAGGGAGATATATTACTGGGCCTGGTAATTTAAATATAATATCCAAAAGGAAGATAACTGCAGATAGATATACCGAGTATATATTCGTAAGAATAATCTATATTTATATTATTTTGAAGCTAATAGTATTTATAATATATATAATTATCTTTTTAATAACTACGGGATTTATACTCCTCCTGGAATAACTAAAGGAACTACTAAAAAGAAGGCAAATTCTAAGAGTAGAAAGCCTTTAGAGTAGCAGACTCTTATAGAATCTATAAAGCTTAATCTATATAACCCCCAAGAATAAGCAATTATAAATAACTTTATTAAATAGTTTAATAAGAAATACTTCTAGAGGCTTCTAATTAACTGGATTATAGCTAAAAATTATTTCTTTTTAATTACTAAAGAGGCAGAATTCTATACTATCTTTAATTATTTAAATCTATTAGTTTTAGTATATAAAGCTAATATTACCTATATAATAGTTTAAGAAAAGATTATTACTATATTTAAATAATATAAGCAGAAGGTAATAAAGGCCTTAAGTAAGATACCTGGCCTTATCTATATATTCTTTAATAGCTGGCAGTCTGGAAATTAGTATATCTTATATAATATCTATTACTTTTTTAGAGATAAAAATAATAAGCCTTATAAGATTATACTTAGGCTCCCTAAAGTTAGTACTAGATATACTAAGCCTAATATTGCTACTGAAATTCTTAATATAATTAAATTATATTAGATCTAAGATAAGATTAGCTATTTTATACTTAATAATATAAAAAATAATAATACTGCTATAGAGATTATTAGTAGAGAGCTTAGCTTTATAGGGGTATATAGGCAAGGGTGCTATTTTAAGTATATCTTAAACCTCTCTGCTAAAGCTATTCTATTTGGGTATAATACTAATACTTTTAAGCAGCAGATATTAGGAGTAGAGCCTCTTATTAAAGCAGAATACTTAATTTGGCACAAGAAGAGGCTAGCAGGTAAATTATATAATCTTATAGTAGCTATCTACAGATCTAACTTATTAACTAGTATATTTTATAATATTTAATAAGAAGCCTTTAATAAATTATCTAATTCTAAATTAAGTGCTAGAAAGCTACTAGATATTATTTTAGATAATAATACCAGATAGCTATTACAGTTATATATAATATAATAAGCTCTACTACTTTATAACTATATTAAGCAATTTATTACTTACTATTAAATTAATTTTAAATAATAGAATAAAACTAAAAGAAGCAGCTTTAGGAAGTTACTTATATTACCTTTTATTTACTAGCTAGAGAACTAGCTATCTAATAAGAACTAGAAGATAGTCGAAATATTTAAGTAAATCCTTAGTTACTATAAAGCTATAATTAAAATACTTAAAAGTAACAGTTAGATTTATAAGTAGAAGTATAGATAGACTGGGTTATATAGTAATATTTAGGATATTATTTAAGGCTTTAAATTCCTTTTTAAATAGCTTAAATATTTTAAGAATATTATTAAAAACTTCCCTAATTTTAAATACTTTAAAATTAATATTAATCTAAATTAGTAGAAGCTAAATAAATACTATAAGATATTAAGTAAGATACCTATCTACTATACTAGTTTAGTACTCTATTTAATATACTAATAGAAATAGTTTAAATATAACTAGTCTAACTGCCCTAAGTAGATTAATAAGGTAAAAAATATAATTTATAATATCTGGTATTTTAAATATCAGGAAGCTATATTACCTGAAGAGGAGCCTTCAGCTATTAAGCCAGTTTCCAAGTAGCAGAAGACTTCGGATAATCTATTCTAGGAATACCTTAAACAAAACTGCTATATAGCACTAAAAGCAGGTTATAATAGCCTTATACCAGGCGAAGACGAATATCTCTATTAGATTACATACTGCAAAAGTAGCAATAGCTCTATCGACAATCCTCTTACTTACTGGCACAAGAAGCAATTTAAATATCCAAACTTATTACAAATAGTATTTAATTTTCTTATAATATAACTAATATCTACTGAGTGTAAATATCTTTTCTTAGTAGCAGGTCGGATAGTAAACCCTCTGCGCTACCGACTTAAAGCCCAGATTATCGGGATATGCCAGGTATTGCGTTTATAGCTAAGAGCGGGTATTATTTATAAATTAGATCCCTTCTTTATCTCGGTAGACGAAGAAAAAGTCAACCTCGAATTGGCTCAGATATCAGATCAACAGCTTCAATAGGCGTTCAAGACGAGATGGAAGCCAGTTGGAGATAAGTCTCACTTGGAAGTTGGAATAAGGGACGTACGTGGGCAAGGGTTTCGGGAATAGTTTCACCATCATGGCATCAAGAATAGAGGCACTTGCCAATCCACCCAATCCACCCAATCCACGATAGCTTCCAGTGGATCCACTATACTGAGATATTCAGTGGATTATGATCTACCCACTCCACTCGAGCAGCCAGTGGATTGAGTGGAGTGGCTTTCAACCCTGCACACAGCTGGCTATCTCCACAGAGACATCTCCATCAACAACCTCATGATCAATGAAGACGATGAGAACCCTTCTTGGACGGCCTTCTTGATCGACCTTGACCTTGCTGTCAGAGAGCAACGAGAAGGCGCCTCTGGAGCAAAGGGGAAGACTGGCACGAGGGCATTCATGGCCATCGGGGCACTGCTAGGCAACGAGCAGCACTCCTTCATGCACGACCTCGAGTCATTCTTCTGGGTTCTGTTCTGGGTATGTATTCAATACAACGGGCCAGGTAAAGACATTGGAGCCACTGAGTTCGAGAGCTGGAATTACGAGAGGGACAACAAGCTAGTTAGGTCCAAAAAGGGCGTAATTAACGATAAAGATGACTTTCTTAGAATTGCGGAGGAAAGTTTTACACCATATTACCAGCCGTTAATTCTATGGATTAATAGACTGAGGAGGCAGGTATTCCCGAATAGTGAGAGGTGGAAGAAGCCGGAGCCGGGACTGTATCAATCGATGAAGGGCATTCTTCGGGAAGCTCAGAAGGACATAAAGGTAGCAAGCATGTAACATGGTGTCACTACACGAACTGGGCCATAGTGGTAGCAAGCGTTGTGTGACTTCCGTATCATCCTATTCCCTCTTATACAACGGGTAAAGCAACAGACCGATTCTGGACCGCCTGTCTGGGATTTGCCTGAGCCATTTCTTGCCCCACCACTTGCCCTAACCCAGGTTCTTGCCGTGAGTCCACATCTCGCGAGTTCGTGTCTCACTTGATTTCTTGCGGCCCTTTCCCGGGCGCTTTCAACAAGCCGCGCTTTGAATTTACCACGATCATAGATGCTGACAATGGCAAAATCAAATGGATTTGCTTTGTTAAGTCCCCAGTCGCGACACTCAGCCAAATGGCTAGGTCGCAAATCCTTGAATGTCTGATTGTCCCAAGATGCAAAAAGGATCGTCATAAGAGCCTCCGCGACGTGGACGGTAGGGATTGGCACGGCTTCTGAGAAGCGTACCAGAACCACAAAATTTGGGTGCGCTCCAGGTTTGGTAATCTCGTTCAGCGAGAGGAGCCTGTATCTTTTCTCTTGAAAGGACCAGGCATATATACTACATTCACAGTAGCATCTACCAAAAAGTATACAAAGCCATGGAGCCCCCGGTTGCTCAAACACTGAAGAGCCAGCCAGTTTCGTGTCGCGTATATACTAATTGTGGCTAGTTAATAACTCTGAATGGACCCCCAGGCGAAGAGTCTCGGAATATGCTTTTCTACTGCACCATGTCAAATGTAGAAGGAGCTGCAAAGGTGGTATGATTCACCAACCAGTCGTCGATTGTATAAGATGGGAAGCCAATAGTACAAGCGGGCAGGCATCAATTAATCAGGTAGAAGCCCCTTTTCTTTTTGATAAACTGCAGATAAGTTAATAATAAGCTAATATTAGTAACTCTAGACTGTAATATATAGAAAGCTCGGCAGGTAGATGTGCAACCCGGCTTTATATATTAGCATATAATATACAGCTATCTAGATTATTCCAGTAGTACGGCTATACCAGGATGTCTCTCCCTATATTAAACAGCCTGAATCCAGTTATATATAAAAATATAGCAGAATACTAGTATAATAAGCAAGGCGGCAATAAGGGGCCCTAAAATAGAAAAGACAGTAAAGCTATACAACGCCGACTGGAATATATTGCTATAGGCGAGGGACTCAGTTGCAAGCCCGACCTGCATCGCAGTCAAGACAATAACGATATAGAGCGTTAGCTTGGAGAGCCTGGTGCTAACAGTCTCAGCTTGACTATATCAACCTCTAAAGTAGATAGCTTTAAGTCCCTATCGAAAACGACCAGCTCCGACCTTATATTACCACCAATATCCAAGCTAATATATCAGTCCTTCCGCCTTGACGTCTTACCTACTTTTACTTTTCTAACAACCTCCTGGGAAAGCTTGCGAAGCGTGCTGATACTGTTAATACCTTTCTTATATACTTAAGAGGCTAACTTGCCCTCGTACCGTGTACCGTTACGAGAGCTATAACTGTAATAGTAGCGCTATACCCTTCCCGGATTGCGTCTTTCTCCCGACCTACTGGGGTTTTACTTATGCCTCTTATATCGCACGCTGCCGTACTATTAAGTACTCTTTTAATATTCTTTATACTAAGTACCTTAATTAACCTTTAGGAGAAGGTCTAGGTTATAATTAATAACCTTAGCCTAGCAGCTTTAAGATAATTAAAATAAGAGTATCTACTATTAACCTTCAATCCGCACCGTCCTCAAACTATCTGGCAATATTATCGATACTCTAGAAGCAATCTTACCTACAAGTTAGCATAGCTCTTTTAGGAGCCCTCCTTTATAGTCCTGCCCGACACCCCTAACACGAGGCTCCCGTACAGTGCCCCGGATATTTCCGCATCTAACCTTCCCTATTTAGAAGACCTAAGCCTCCTGAATAAAAGGCTTTACAGTAAGAAAAATATAATTATTATCAGCAGCGCTGGTATCTCGACTAATACAGGCAGTAAGTCCCCCTTCCGTTCCACCGTCAGCAGCCCTCTGAACCGAACTCAACAGTCCCTGACTATTGGAGCTCTTCCCGCTCCAAGAAATCCAGCCGCATCGTATACGACGCATCGGCCTATTCTACACCGGAGTCAGCTGATAGGCTGCACGCCGATGTCTTGCAGAAGTTGCGGTCTGGCCGAAAAGCCCCGTTCACCCCATTCGATCGTTTAGTTCTTGCAGCCTTCCTATATTATGTTCACCTCACTCTCGTACAAAGTTCTAACGGTGGCTCGCTATGGACAAGGTTGACGCCCACGTGAAGCGATTTGGCAGGACGCCGCTACTGTGGGCCGCCAAGAACGGCCAGAAAGGCATCGTCAAGCTGCTGCTTACTATGGGCAAGGTCGACGTAGACGCGAGGGATCCGCCCCGCCGGACGCCGCTATCACAGGCCGCTGAGAACGGCCATGAAGGTATCGTCAAGCTACTACTCGCTACGGGCAAGGTCGACGTCAACGCGAGGGAAACGTGGTATGGCCAGACGCCGCTATCGTGGGCCGCCAAGAATGGCCATAAACGTATCGTCAAGCTGCTACTCGCTACAGGCAAGGTCAACGTAGAAGTCAACGACGACTGTTCGCTTCGTAATGGCGACACGATCTGACACCCTTTGTCTCAAGCTTCATTCGCGGGCAAGCGATCTAAACTAAAGAAATACTTAGTCCCGCCTCCGAAGTACGATCGAGCCACGCAGGCGAGCTTGTCTGTATTGTGGACAACCCGCGTTGTAGTGTAGGAGGATTGCGAGTCGGTGAGCACTCGGCTCATCAATGCCTGGAGTAGTCTGTTTGACTGATTGGTAGGGGGAGCGGAATGATGATAGTGATTGCGCCGACTGAAGGCGGAAGCACGGGACCGGCCACGAGATGGCGGGGTCGTTTTGAAGATGCCCAGCTCCTCAGGGAGGGTTTCTAATCCCGAAATGAACTGCAACACCTGCTGATCATCGCGAATTTGCGTTGTGGAGTGTTTAGAAGCAGCCGCAAGTCGCGCGCGTCTGCGGCGACTCCTGCATTGTGCGGAGACGGTAGGACTCCCTTGTGGCTGCGCTTGACTTTGGCCCCCCAAGACGTGATAATGGGGTGGGACGATGTTACCAGCTTTGTTACTACCCGACATCCGATGAAGGGTGGAGGAATCGATGTCCAGAGACGATGCAATCCGGAAAGTACATGTATCGTTTGAAATTACGTGCCATTTCGTGATTTTGTACTCTCCTCTCTGGCCGGTGACCACTACAGTATGTACCACCACTACCACTACTGAACGGTTCGGTAGCGCTCACCTGTGCCCCAGAGCTTAGCTCCATGCCAGCCGAAAAGCTTCGGGAGCCCTGTCCTGAGGATCATGGCTGCTTGTACTGCTATTGACGGGATGCCGGATTTTCTTGGACTACCCAGTACGATAACTGCGTGTCCGTGATGAGTTACATTGAGTGCCGATGTGACCGTAATCGTGCGAAGTAGAAATACTTTCTAGAATCAGCCACCTGAGTGAGGCCCTAAGCATGGCTTGCGGACGACCCTGCTTGTGCCCTGGCAGCGGCGACACGGGCAGGTATAGTGTAGAGAAGCTTTCAGCTTCCTCACAGGCACATCTTCAATCTGGGGTCCTTGGTCCATCGGCGGGTTCGCCATGGGCTTATGGTCGCTGAGCCGCTGGTATTCGCGAATCGTGCGCTCTATTTTGTCTGAGGCCGGGAATACCTGCCCAATGGTTGCGGTGCTGCCGGGGAGGTGCGATTGGGCTCCCATATTGTCAGGACCAGAAGTCTGTTTGGTCACTCTCATGTTCCGCACGCGCGACAAAATCAGCCCGATGCCTGGTGCACATTAAACTTAGAATCGGCTTAAGACGCAACACTCTGCACACAAGAGATCATAGCTATAAATGAACCTGGACCCCTTTAACCCACCTCTCGACAAAGTTATTAAAATTAGACAGCGTGCTGTTATGACTGCCATAACTGTCGGGTCCAAGCCCAGATAGTCTGACATAAGGCGGGAAGGTATATACCAGGCGCTACTTCGACACCCACGATAGGAATGGGTTTGGGAAGGCGAGATCAAGGCTTTTATTGTTTGTGACGGACGATGCAAGTACCGTTTTCCGAAAGGGGGAATGGTATGGTCTCATAGTTATCGAGGTTTTTGTTGGAGCAGCTTGACGATGGCCTCGTCCCCCTTGGCGGCGGCCCGCGATAGCGGCGTCCCACCATGTTTGTCCTTCGCCTCGACGTCGGCGCCCTTCTCGAACAGCAGCTTGACGATGTCCTCGTGCCCGTCCTCGGCGGCCCACGATAGCGGCGTCCGACCATATTCGTCCTTCGCCTCGACGTCGGCGCCCTTCTCGAGCAGCAGCTTGACGATGCACCTTCCCCTTAATTTTAATTTTCTTAGCACTCACTGTTAGTGCCCACACCAAAGTTACCACCAAAGCTTAATAGCACCGAGAACCAGCAAACGTCAGACCAGCTGCCCGTCATGGCCACAGAGCCAGATGTAGTGGCAGGGATGCCGAAGCGGCGGAATCCTGTTCACCAGGAGATTATCGACAGAGGGACTCCGATTATTCTGAGCTCCCCGACCCCATGCCAGCCCGCTTAAAAGAGGGCCCGATATATACAGCTAACGCCGATTGCAAGGCTGGATCTGCTGCGTATGACGGGAAGGTCCTAGAGGGCTACAGATATACATACCGGACTGGATACCTCAATCTATACCTACGTAAATACTATAACAGACTTGCTAACCCAGGTTCTTGGAGAATAAGATAGACGTCTTAATACTATACAAACAGTCCTTAAGCTTATTACCAGCTCCCTGAACAATATTACCGCTACCTATAATTACAACCTGAAAGGCTATGCCGAGAAGATTATTATACTTTTTATAAACTTTCTTAAAGCTATAATCCTCGAATTAAATAATAACTCAGATGCCCTGGCCCCAGCCCCTAATAGGAAAACCTGGGCCTAAATAGCCCAGCTGACTTATACGATACAGCTAATACAGACGATATAAGAGCTATCCCGGAAGAAAGCTTAGAATACTGAGGACCTCCGTGTCTTTACATGGATTCCAGATGAATACCGAGACAAGATAAAGGCATATACGAACTTTGCCCTATAATATATAATCTGCAAATAACTAAGCATCCTAATTGCTAATATCCCGGACGTATATCATATTGCAACCGGACTGGCAATTCAACCTAAGAACCAGGTAACTAAAGCTAAGATCCTAGTAAAAAAGAACCTTATAGGCAGATACCTAAAAGCTACAAAACTTAAAATACCAGAAACCTGGTATATATATACAGTCGCCCACTGCTCAAAATAGATTTCTAACTATACAGGAGGAGACCCAATTGCTATAGAAATACTTATTCTAGATAAAATCTATATACAGACTAAGACTAAGCCTAAGAGTGCCTGTGTTACGACCCATATACACCTCAGGTAGGTGGCAGGCAGTTGGGACTGGCAGTATTCTAGTACCTACAATTTTCAACCAACTAAAACTGGATTGCAGGATTACCTTTACGATCCTACGATCCTGGATTGCTGGATTACTTATACGATCTAACGATCCATTTAAGTATATAGATAATAGAGTAGTGTATATTCCCAATAAGCAGCTACTCAGCTATTAATATAACTTAGTTACCTTAATTACCTTAACTCACTATATATTACTGTACTTAACTATTACTAGATGTAATATTACCCAGTAAGTAACGCCCTAATCTATCTGCTAATATAAATCTATAGTTTATCTACTAGCAATCTATCTCTTACCTACTCTATACTATATATATAGTAGCTTAGAGAATATAACTATTATATATTAATAGCTCTTATTTAGAAAGGTTACTTATATTAACTATTAAGTAATATCTTATACTGTTAAGATATCTAGAATTAACTAAACTCTTACTACTCTAAGTAATATATCTATACTACCAGCTTATATAGCTCCAGCGAATAATATTAATATAGCAGCTAAAGTTAAGCAGCTATATAATCTAGTCTGCATTCTATAGCAGTAAGTATAGAATATACTAGTACTAGTTACTAGAAATACTAAATACAACTTAGGAGAAGTAATAAAATTACTATTACTAAAGAAGTTTAATAGGACGCCTAGTAATATTATACTCTTTATTACCAGAATAAAAGGATACTTCTAATAGTACTTATAATAGTTAGTATCTACAGAATTATAACTGCTATTTATAAGCAATTTAATATCCAGTAATATAAAGAATTAATTTAAATCTATCCTTAAAGATTTCCTTAATAATAATAAGGCCAATTAGAACTAAAATATAGTTAATCTATTTATAGATTAGGAAAACTTTAAAGTAGCCCTTAAAGATATATTTAGAATAGTTAATAAAGAAAGGCAGGCAGCTATAAAAATTTATATACTTAAATAAATCCACTCTGCTGCTGCCTATACTATTACACTCTAATAAATTGCCTTTAAATTAAACTAGAAGGATAAGGTACTTATAGAAATATTCTATTAAGAATTAAAGGATAAGGTTAAGGATAAGCTCTATAAAGCTAACTGACTTAATACCCTTACAGAATATATTACTATAGCCGTTAAAATCGACGAATAATAGTATAAAAGATATAGGGAGAAGGCTATAATATACTAAAGAGGTTAGGATACTCTATATAATCCCTACTACCCCAACTAATAAGGGAATAGTAGAGGATAGAGAGGTAGCTAATAGGGTAACTCTTGTGGAAATACCTCTTAGGGGATACATACTGAACCTATAGAACTTAGAGCTATATAGAGGCAGCCCTAAGATAAGAAGGATATTATATACTATAACTGCAATAAAAAGGGATACTTTATATAAGAATACTATAAGCCTAAAAAAGAATAATAATTCCAACTTATACCTACTGAATAGTAATTACTGAATACTATCTAGAGATAGAAAGAAATAGAAATAGCAGTATAAATACAAACTATCGCTATAATATAAGGTATATATAAGCACTCTAGCTCAAGCTGGCCTATATATCTACCCAGCTAAAAGTAATACTTATCTTAAGAAGAAGCAGAAGCACTATACCTAGAAGAACCTACCTTAAGAATAAATAAGTAGGAAAAACAGACAGAGTAGATACTGATACTAGAACTACTAACAGTCTAACTATCAGCAGAGATATTAAGAATAATAGCTATAGTATAATAAGAAAAGCAACTAGGAACCTATTAAAGAGGAATACTAGAAGTACTGAATACCCAGAATAACATCTCTAACAGACAGCTAGAAGATTATAACACTCAGATAGACTAATAATAGATAATAGGTACTATACTGAATGAAAATAATAAATACTATAATATTAGGAATAAATATCCTAACCCCAGCGATAAAGAAAGACTAAACTTCTATACAGAGGAATATATACCTAGCACCCCAGAAGAAACCAGCTAAATAGTAATAGAAAAACTATAGTAGGATAAAGCTATACTTAATAAATAAGGCAACTAACAATAGAAAAATAAGGAAGCTATATACTAATAACTTATAAGGGAATAATAAAATACCAAATAATATAAATCTATCTACCTTTATATAATAATAAGATATAAAGTAAGAGACTATATAGTAGAATCTAAAAGAGAGTTTAGGGATAACCCTATTCTCCACCCCAGTATAGAAGGATATAATTAGATCTTATAGATTTTATACTACTATCTATAATACTACTACTACTTAAAGGATAAATAGACTTATAACTATTACCCCCTAAGGCTACTAGAAATTCCTATTACCTAACTATATATAAAGTATAATATAGAGTACTATAAAAATACTAATAGATACCCTAAGTACTATATTATTATTCTAGAAGCTAAGATAATTAGATTTCTATAACAGTATATATAAGGATTATAGAACTCTTAGGATTGCTAGCATTAAGAATGCCAAATCTATATAAAAACTAAGGTATACCTCTAGCACTAAGTGCAGGAAGAATAGAGATATTTCCTATAAGAATGGAAATACTTCTAATTAGGGAAACCCAGATATAATAAATTATCTGATAATAATATCTAATAAAGGGAAATAGAGAAATAGCTAGGGATAACTAGATAACTCCTACTCCAGAAAGAAAACCCCATAACTAATTAAGGGAAGAAACCTACTGTAATATTAAATAAACCAAATAACTATAGGAAATATAAAATAAGGAAAAGTTCTCTCTATATATAAAGAACCAAGAAAAAATATACTTCTATCCCTATATCTAATAATATCTATAAAGAAATATTCATAATAGATTATATCACTAAGGGATACATAAAGTATATCCAGAAAGAAAAAATTATCTATAAATATATATATAAGATATATAAAGATAGATTTAACTTCCCCCGATAAACCGGCAGACAGGCTGAAGATTAAGAATAATATAAGGTAATTTAAATATAGATAAAAAACCACACTCACCCTCTATAATAGAGTAATAAATAGGCTAAAAGCTAGAAGAAGTAGAACTCCCAGTAAGAGCTCTATATACTACAGAAAGTATATAAATAGATTGCTTGAAAATCCAGATATAAATTAAGGGATACTAGTATACCGCACTAGTAGATAGCAGTATAGAACTTAACTACCTTTACCTAAGAATAATAAATAAGTTAGAGCTACTATAGAAGAATAAATTAAATCTATATTGAATATAGAACCTTAAAGGAATAAGTTTTAATTATAATAATAGATATATTACTAGGGAGATTAATTACCTTAAAGTTTTTATAAATAAATATAATAAAGGTATCTCTTTTAATATTATCCCCTTAGTATAATATAATTTAGTTCTAGGCTATCTATAGCTGCAATAAGTAAACCTACTAATTAATTAGAGGACTAGCTAAATAACCTTTAATAATATTAATAATTATTCCTTCTATAAATAGAATTCAGATAATAATATAAGATCTCAAACTTCAACTAATAATAGCACTAGTAAAGTAATATATAATAATATAATAGATACTTTACTACCCTAAGGCACTAGATATAAATATTATAATACCCAAAATAATAAGATATACTGTACTATTATATAAGTATAAGTATAATTTACTAAGCTTAATAAAGAATTATAAAAAATAAAGAAATATAAGGAAGCAGATAATAGGCTTAAGAATATACCTTCTGCTTACTGTATTTATAAGAAACTATTTACTGAAGAAATAAAAATAGATTTACCCCAGTATAATTAATAGGACTATAAGATAGTACTTAAAGATAGAATTACAGCTAAGTTCTATAAGATTTATAACCTCAATAAAGTTTAACTCTATATATTAAAAGAATACCTTAAAGATATATTAAAAAAAGGATTTATTAGGATATTAAAGTCCTCTATAGAATACCCAATTATATTTATCCTAAAGAAAAATAGAAAGCTACAGTTAGTTATAGATTACTAATAGCTTAATAATATTACTATTAAGAACTAAATACTATTACTACTTATTAACAAACTAAAGGATTAATTATATAATAAGAAGTAATTTATAGCTCTTAATCTTAAAGGAGCTTATAACCTTATCTATATTAAATCAGGAGATAAATAGAAGACTGCTTTCCATATAAAATATAGACTTTTTGAATATCTAGTTATACCTTTTAGACTTACTAATACACCAGTAACCTTCTAATAAATAATTACCAATATACTACAGAAATATCTCAACATCTTTATTATATATTACCTTAATAATATCCTTATTTTCTTTAATATAGAAGAAGAATATACAGAATATATCTATATAATACTTAAAAAACTACAGAATATAAACCTTCTTATTAAACTAAAGAAAAGTAAGTTCTATATAGATAAAGTGAACTTCCTTAAATATACTATCTGTCTAAATAAAATCCATATAAATTAAAAGAAAATTAAAGCTATTAAAGATTGGCTAAAATCTATAATAGTTAAAGAAGTATAGAGCTTCTTAGGATTTACTAACTACTACTGAAAGTTTATTTATAATTTTAGAAGTATTAGATATACTCTTATAGAACTTATAAAGAAAGGAGTAAATTTCAGATGGAATACTAAAGTACAGAAGGCTTTTAATAACATTAAAAAGGCAATTCTCAGCAAACCAGTCTTAATTATATTTAACCCCAATAAAGAAGTTAAGCTAGAAATAGACTCCTCTAATTTCAGTCTGAAATCTTAAATAGGATAGAGAGATATTAATAGGAAATTACACCTAATTGCCTTCTATTTATATAAACTCTATAGAGTAAAGCTTAACTACCCTATCTATAATAAAGAATTCCTTATAATAGTTAACTTATTTAAAGAATTCCAATACTACCTCTTAGGAAGTAAGTATAAGATTAAAGTCTATACTGACTATAAGAATATCTTATATTTTATAACTACTTAAGAGCTTAGTAGCAGGTAACTCCACTATATAGAATACCTATTGGAATTTAACTATATTATTATCTATAAGAAAAAATTAAAAAATAGCAGAGTAGATACTATTAGCTGATAATCTAACTTTAATATTGATATTACTAAGGAAAATAAATAACTTCTTAAGCTGACTCCAGAAGGACATCTTAAGTAGAGATATATTGCCAATATCCATAAGTATAAGGAAAAATAGCATAATATAAATAAAATACCCAGCAAAGAATAGCAGATAAAAATCCATAAGAAACACTTATTCTATAATAATAATAATAAAGTATTTTCTAATAAATTTAACTATAACTATAGGATACTAATATACTATAAATAGGTATTTATACCTTAGAGACTAATATCTAGTTTTCTAAAGGATAGAATAGAATACTACTAAAGTAAGAGGCTTATAAAAAGCCAAGCCTACAAAAGATTTCATTATAACTATATAATACCCAAAAATAACAACTACCTACAGACAGTATACCCAGAGTGTAATAAGAAACTTAGAATAGTATATAAAGACCTACTAAAAACCCCAAATAAGGAATAGCAAAATAAGATATAATAGTACTATTATTATAAGAATAATAATAATACTATCTACCCCTATAAATATAACTACTAATATAGAATACCTACCTATAAGAAATAAGCCTTTATACCCCCAGAATATATACCTAAATTCAGCAGGGAATATATAAAGAACTACTAGAAATAAGGACTTATATTTAACTAAGTATATATTAGGTTTTATTGGAGATTTATTATTAACCCAGTAGATTTTAGATAATATAATACCTATAAAGAAAGAGAAATAGAACCTTAATAGCCCCTAGAACTAACAAAGAAAGTATAATTCGTAAATAAGCTTAATAGAAGAATACTCACAGCAATATATATAGTAAAACCAAATAACCCACTACTAAAAGAAATCCAGAAGTATAATAATATACTACCTAAGGAAGAATAAATAGAATAATTATAGGTTCCTAAAGAACTATAATAACAATTAGTATAGAAAGTTTATAAATACTCTATATATAGATACTAGGGTATTAATAGAACTCTTAAGAGGCTTAAGATAATATACTTATTCCCCTAAATAAAGAAAGCTATCTTAGATACTATTAAAGAATATAATCTATATAAAAAGTTAAAATTACTATAATATAAGCCTTATAGACAGTTATAACTACTACTAGTAGTATAATAACCTTAGGAATCTATTACTATAGACTATATTATTAAGCTCCTACTATCTGAAGATCTAATAACTAGAGTACTCTATAATAATATATTCGTTATTATAGATAGACTTATAAAATTCTTATACTTTCTACCCTACTAAGAGTCTACTAATATAGAATAACTTTCTTATATATTTTTAAGAAATATCGTCAGTATATATAGATTGCTAATAGAGATTATCTCTAATAGGGGAATAATATTTATATCTAAGTTCTAATAAGAACTAATAGCTTAAATAGAATTAAACTATAAGCTTATAATAGCTTGAAGACTATAAGTGGATAGCTAAATAGAAAGACTTAACTAAATAGTTAAATAGTACCTACAGTACTATATTAACTATAAGTAGGATAATTAGGTTTAGAAGCTGCCTATAGTATAACTAGCCTACAATATATCCACCTTAGGAATAATAAAGCTTACACCAGCTTATACTAACTTTAGATTTACCCCTAATGCCTATAGGTTATTATAAGAAGAACCCTTAAATATAAAGGCAATCCTCAGTACCAACTAACTATAATAGCTATATAAAGAAATACAAATAGAACTGGAGTTTATATACAAATAAATAAAAAAACATTACAATAAGAAAAGATTAAAGGGACTAATCTTCCAGAAGGGAGATATAGTCTATCTTACAATAAAAAACATTACAACAAAAAGGCCAAATAACAAATTGGACTTTAAATTTATTAGATCTTATAAAATTTTGGAAAAAATCTTAGAAAATAACTACAAACTGAACTTACTACTGAAGGTTAAGCTCCATTTAATCTTTTATATTTTATTACTTAAATTAGCAGTAGATACTATTTATATTAAAATATAAGATAATAATTAAGAAATAGAAGTTAAGAATAACTAGAAATTTATAATTAAAATAATCCTTAATATAAAAAGAGAAAATAATAAAATAAAATATCTTATAAGATAGAAAAACTGCAATCTATTAAAAGATATATAGGAACCCTATAAATACCTTATATATTATTAAGCTAAATTAAAAGACTTCCTTAAATAAAGAAGCAGCCCGGAAAATACATATTAGAATAGATTTTAAGAATAACACCCAGAAATCACAAAGGACTCTCACCAGCAACACTAGAACCCAATAGAGACGAATCAAATAGCACACCCAATATAGAGGACCAATTCAGTATATCCACAGCACCAGCAGCCTGCACCTCCCTAACAGCCTGTTACTCCTTAAGAATAGCAGACTCCTAAGAATACACCCTATCGATATTATCTAATTCCCAGATCCCTTAAATAAATAAATTAGAATTACACTCCTTTAATACTTTCTTTTATTTATAAAGATATACTAAATAGGCTAATATCTCAGTTAAGATACTCTTAGCCTTCTCAATATCCAGATCGACCTTTCGCTAAGCCTTTATATTTTTAGTTACTACTGGAATTAGTATAAGAAAAATAATAGAGCATATAAAACCACTTATAAAAGCTAGCAATATTGGAACTATTATAAGAACAACCCAAGCTTATATATTTACCGCACTGTAAGGATTTCTTAAATATACAGTAAACTAACTGCTTCTTAAAACAGTAGGAATAAGGTATAATTTCATAACCCTTAGAGGTAATAACTTATATAAGAATAGAATATTACTCAGTCTTAATAGATTTAGAAATACAACCTAATATAACAATCAGCAGAATATTTATAGGTCTAGGTTAGATATATATATAAAAATTAGGGGAATAGTCTTATAATAGGCCTTAAGGATAAGGACTAATAGAGGGGAGATATTATATTACAACCTATATACACCTCAAGTAGGTAGCAGGCAGTTAGAACTAGCAGTATTTTAATACCTATAATTTTCAACTAACTAAAACTGAATTATAGAATTACCTTTACGATCCTACAATCCTGGATTGCTAGATTACTTATACAATCTAACAATCTATCTAAGTATATAGATAATAGAGTAGTATATATTCCCAATAAGTAGCTACTTAGCTATCAATATAACTTAGTTACCTTAATTACCTTAACTCACTATGCATTACTGTATTTAACTATTACCAGATATAATATTACCCAGTAAGTAACGCCCTAATCTATCTGCTAATATAAACCTACGGTTTATCCACTAGCAATCTATCTCTTACCTACCCTATACTATGTATACAGTAGCTTAGAGAATACGACTGTTACAGCCTGGCTCTTAAGATATATACCCAATCCTATAATAAATCCTAAATAAGATACCCAGATATAGATTATATTATTCCTATAACCTATTAAGCTCTTCCAGCTTTTTAATTTCAGCAGCCTGATAAGAATAATTAAGAAGAAGTTTATGCCGAAGTAATACAGCTCTAGATACCAGGGATATTATACCAACTGTTTCTACGGAAGGAACCCTTAATACGGATACTGTAAAGAGATAGCTATAAAAGATAAGCTCTATACAGAACTCTGTAACAAGCCAGCTAAATATGCTAACTGCTATAGGCTAGCGCCAGCAGACTATAAAAGCTACCCTACTAAACCTATTAGAAAGAATAGCAGGCTGTAGAGGCCTATAAAGAAAAAACTAGTAGCAATCTAACGCCTTAGATATAAGCAATACCAGGCAAAGAACCTTTCTATAACTACTAAGAGCAAAGAGAGCACTAATAATATAACAAGTAATAGCAAGAATACTGCTAGCGAATATAGCAATACTACAATTCCAGACCTGCCAGTAGAAAAGATAGAAGAGGCTGAGGATACTACAGATAAAAATATAAACTTCGGGCTATTTAATAACAAAGAGAACAAGCCTCTAATACAAGAGATAAGATATAGAGGGGCCAGTTAAATAAGAAAGTCAATAACCTACACCAGCAACCCCTATATATACCTAGAAAATAACAAGGCGGCTTAGAACAGGCCGGCGCCAAGACCTCCAGACAGCAAAAACCCCCTGAATATTACACAGGGAAACGTCAGGAAAGGGTCCGCGTAATATATAGTATTCCTGTATCTATACTGGGCGTAGAAAGCAGATATTATTCTTATTTAAGAGCCCTAGGTCTCGATTGATGAGAAATGCAAAATTAATATACACCCAGGATATAATATATACATCCCAGTTAACAGCTTGGGCACTATAGAAGACCGACTGCGGGTTATAATATATATCTGGAAGGGCAGCAGGATATATATCCAATAACTGAAGCACTAGTAGTTAAGGGATCTTCTAGCTATCGAAGCGGATAGTATTACTATTATTAATATCTACAAACTAGATAGAGCCAGGCCTCGAGCCCTATAGCTTTTATATAACTTCACTCCCCTACTAAACTGTATTATAGGCAGAGACTTTAATTTATACTATAAACTGTAGGAACTGGGCGTAACTACGTATAATAACAGTAATAGTATTGCTAATTGGGCTGAATCTAATAGACTGGTATTTATTGGGGAGACCGGCGTATCTATATCCCAGGCTGGATATATTATCGATCTGACCTTCTTAGATATTCTATTTATATTAGCGAGAGTTACAGATAACCTCCTGGTAGTAAAAGACTACTTGGCTATTTTAATTATAGTCCCCTGATAATATATTTTACGCTCTCCCTGGACTAAAGTTTTTATCCCTGATAAGAAGCTTGAGACCTTTATAGGCCTAGTCAGCCTAGGGATAACAGACCTACCTAATATACCGGCGAATGCAACGCCAGAGGAGATAGACTGATATATAGAATGCATTCTTAAAGCTCTAGTAGCTGCGCTCGAGATAGCCGGGATAAAGCCGAGTAATAAAGGATATAACACTCTATAGTAGACTGAGAAATGCCAGCAAGCTCTAGTAAGGCTCAGGCGGGCAAAATGAGATATAGGATTAGAGGAGATCTGGAAAGACTGCGAGGAATAGAGGGAGTTCCTTAGTACAGTTTGAAGAGAGAAGCTTAAATACTGGCATAAAGTTATCGACGCAGTTAACTCGGACCAGGACCTATATAAGGTAATAAACTGGTATAAGCTGGGGCTGAATATTAAGGCTCCGGTGCTAAATATAAACGGAAAAATTATATAGGAGAATATAGTAAAGGCAGATATACTAAGGGAGATACTACTTAAAAGAGTTATAGATAATAAGAATCTAATAGACGATCTATTTGAGGTTCCAGTTATACTAAAGGCCTAACTGCTATAGCAAGACTATATCTTACTAGAGGAGGTTATAGCAGCAATAATTAATATTAAAAGTACCTCTCTAGGTATAGATAGTATTACAGTATAGCTGCTAAAAGTAAGCTGGGAATACATCTAGAAATATATCTAATAACTCTTTAAAGCCTGTCTCTAAGCAGGCTACTACTTAATCTTACTTTAAATAGCTAAGGTTATAATATTCTGCAAGCTAGATAAGAAGAACTATATAAATCCCAGAGTATAGAGATCTATTACTCTTCTATTCTATATTAATAAAGAACTGGAGAGACTTGTTATAAGATAGATAGTAAGAATCACCCTCTAATATATAGTAATCAGCCCTTAGCAGGCTGGTGTATTACCAACCCAGTCGGCTACTAACCTCCTTGTATATCTAGTACACGAGATTGAATATGCTCTAGAAAACGGGCTGACGGCAATAGCTGTTACCCTCGACGTAAAGGGCGCCTTCGACGCAGCTTTTAGGAGATGCCTCCAGCTCCGCTTACAGTAATAGAGCTGGCCGACGCAACTTGTATGGTTTATCGGAATATTTATGGAAAACCGAAGCGCCAGGATCAGACTGGAAGAAATAATAACCCCCGTCTACGATATTAAGTGCGGGCTTCCTCAGGGATCCTCTGTATCCCTGATTCTCTTCCTTCTCTATATTGCCGATATCTTCCTGGATAACCTAAAGCTCTACTTTAGATATATAGATGATATCGCTTTATATAGGATGAGTCTATTGCTGGAGGAAAATGCCAAACTTCTTAGCAAGGACTTAACTAGTATTATAGACTGGGGAAAGGATAATAAGGTTGCTCTAGACTTAAAGAAGGGAGAAGTAATTTACTTTAGCTGAAGACTTAAGGGACCTGCTAGAATATCAGCCCCAGATATTATCTCTTTAAAGTATAATTATATAATTAAGCTAATAGATAAACCGGCTGTCTGATAGCTGGGTGTCTAGTTCGATAGACAACTTAAATTCAGCTACTATATTTAAGAGAGAGTAGGCAAGGCAAATAAGCTAGTCTAGTACCTTAGAAACCTATTAAATATAAAAAGAGAACTTCCAGCAAACCTGCTACAGAAGGCTATTATTATCTATATAATCCCAGTCCTCCTCTACAGAGAAGAGGCCTGGTATAAAGAGCTGATAAAAGCACCCCAGTATATAGCACACACTAGGCTTGGGAATATAGCTACGATATAGACAGAGGGTATTAATAGAATAGACAAGACAATTAGAAATACAATCTGAGCAATTCTGCCAGTCTGGAAGATAACCCCAAATAATACACTCTACTGAGATATAGGAATCCTAACAGCCTGAGTAGCTCTAGAAGACATAAGATATTAATTCGGCCTGCAGATTCAAGCAGTATATAAAGACCACCCCTTAGCTATAAGAGCTCAGAGAGAGATATAGAAGAAATACTTCTATAACCGACGCCCAGCTGGAGTACTCAAGCTGCTATAAACTTAACTATAGCAAGCTAGTATGCTGCTAGAAACCTTTCTAAGGCCTAGATAGGCTCTAGAAAAGCATCTAATAGCAGCTGTCTCAGTTATAAATAATATAAATAAGAAAGAGGCTGCAAGGAAATTTAAATAATAGCAGAAGGACCTGCTAGATACTTATCTAGTAGCCTTCTTGGACGGATTTTAAGATGAAAAAGGGGCTGTTAGATAGGGCTACGCAATCTATCGGGAGGAAAGAAAGATCGCCTAAGGTAAGGGACGCCTAGGAATAGCAGAGGTCTTTGACGGCAAGGCTGAGGGGGCAAGGAACACCCTCAAGAGGGCCTGCCGAATAGATGCAGGAGCGCAGATATATATCTATATCGATAATATATCTATTATCGCCAGGCTTCTTAGCGATACACCAGCCAGCTTGTAAGATACCTTCCTGGAATTCCAAGAGATCGCCCAGGCGGTTGCAGTCAGTGTATAATAGGCCCCGGGGCATAAGGACATCGAGGGTAACGAGGAAGCAGACCGCCTAGCAAAGGAAGGGACGAAGATGCTGATGGACGACCCAAGTATATCTGCGACCTACGCCGGTGCGAAACGAAAGATTAGAGAGACCAGAGACTGATACTATTAGAACTGGTAGCAGGAAGCTCTCCTAAGATATAGGAGCTATTATACCCTGGATCTTAAGATAGCTACTCTAAAATACCCCAGGGAGCTCAGTCTGCCCCGAGATATACTCTACCACCTCCTGGCCTGCAGATCCAGCTACAGAGACTTCTAGAGCTATCACAGACAGTTTAACTATAAAGACACAACTAACTGTACATATAGCAGGATCAAGACCCCCGAATACCTAGTCTTCTGCTGGAAGGTCCAGGGACTTAGGTTCCAGTAGCTCCGGCTGAAGCCGGAGCCCCGGAATAACAGGGAATACTAAACCAGACTGACTAAATAACCAGAAAAGTTCACAGCTTTCCTTAAGGTTACCAGATTCTATAAAAAGATATATCCAAACCCAAGAACAACTCAGATACAACTAAGAACAAGCCAGCCCCAGCCAGGGACGAGCTAACCTACCGAAACCCAGGAACAGACTAGCCCCTTCTAATTCTACTCTCCCTAATACCCCTGCTTTTTTTATTATATAACTTACTAATAAATAATAACTAAGTATATAGCTTACTGTAAAGTTCCAGGACTGACAGCCCCGTAAAAACCTAAAATTAGATATAAGCTTAACTAGCGAAGCTATAGAAATAATATAATAAATACCAGTAGCTATTAGGCTTAATTTACAGAATATTCTTAATATAGTAACTTCCCCTAATACAGTAACTCCCTATATATATAGTATCTCTTTAGATCTAGATAGTCTTCTGCATGCCCTATGCCCTTCGGGAGGCTGGGAATATCTATTCCCCCCGGCGTTAAATAAAAGCAGAAGAAGAAGAAGCAGCTTGACGACAGCCTCATGCCCGTTCTCGGCGTCTGACTATATTGGCTGTCTTTCGCCTCGACGTCGGCGTCCTTCTCGAGAAGTAGCTTGATAACGGCACGATAGCTATAGTATGATGCTACTATGAGATCCGTAAAATGCTCGGTAGTCCTTATATATATAGTCTCCTAATAAATTCTAAATTATACTAAGTAGCTCTTTGAATCTGAATTACAAATTCTAAGAGTAAAATATATAATAGCAGCATTATCGATAATATCAGCCTCGCGAAAATAAGCGCTCCAGATTTGGGTCGAGTAATCTAAGAAGGTATAGCTATTAATAGAGTAGCTGGCTTCTCTATTTGTATTTATTACTAGATTAATATTGGAGTTAAAGAAGTTTAGATAGAGTATATAGAGCTCTATAAGAATAGCATATATATCCCGGGTAGTAATAGAGTAATACTAGTATAGCTTTAATAAAATAGATATAGATGATACTAAATCTTTAAGAAGAAACTTATAAGCTATTTAGTAAAGGAAATAAATACTGCCTTAGTTAATTAAGATAAATAATCTATATTAAGATTTAAGATATATCTTAAAGTTCTTATTATCCTCTAAGTTAAGGTTATAAATAGACTGTAATATATAGTCTATATTTATAGTAATATTTATTTTAGAGAGGATTAGCAGCTAACTTATAGCTAAGATAATCCTTAAGGCTTTTTAAACTATTAGATCTTTTTTAATCTTATTAAGAATTTGCTTATATATCTTATTAATACTCCTTAGAAGTATTATAATAGTAAACTTAACTCCTTTTAATATCTTTTTAAAATCTTTTTTCTCTAAGTAGTTAAATATAAAATATACCTAGAGATAAGTATAGTAAGTAGTCTTTTATAATCTTTTCTCCAGGTAGCTCTTAATTTAGAGTATAAGATACTTCTTTACTAATAGCTAATTAACCCAGCTTATAATAATATAATTTACCTCCTGACTGATTATTTCTAACTCTTTCTCTTTTAGAATATAAATATTTAGAAAAGTATCTAATAGGCTGCAGAACTTAGATATAATCTAGCTATATAGGCGGCATATTAAAAGATACTTTAACTTACTATAGCCTAAATAGTTACTGCGGAATTAGCTTTCTATATTCTATATCAGGTCTGTAAAATCTAATTTAGTATATTTATCCAGGGTATCGAGGACTATAATTACAGGCCCTGCCTGGGGATTTTTTATAGCATTTTATAGAACCTCCCAGAGCGATTATATAGAGTTAATTAAACCTTGCCTATTCTTATAGTATTTTAATATAGTATATTCAATTAGAGATAGCTTCTAAGAGAAAAGCTGGTAAAGTAGTGCGCAAAGTGCCTGCTAGATAGTATTCTAGTCTTAGTCTTTAAAGAAGAAGTAGCAGATAGTTGTTAATCGTAACAGGCCGTAGTTAATTAGGTACTTAGCCAGTACTAATTTACTATAACCAGGATCTGCCGAGACTAGCAGGGGGCCAGACTCTTAATTCAGCTACTCCTAAAAGTACTCGTACTTAAGAAACCACATACATATATATTTAACTCTTTCTTCTACCCGGTCTTTATACTACTTATATATAGCATTCCTGCTGCTGGCTGTAAGGCAGAATAGCTAGTAATATTTTTATTCTTCTTTAGATAGCCTTTCCTTAGCTAGATCTTTCTAAGCTTAAAGCTGCTTCTTTACAATATTCCAGTACTCCTTTACAATATCCCGGTGCTCTTCTGCAATATCTTAGAGGCCTGCAAATCAGATTAATATATATTAATAGTATAATTCTAAGACCTTAGTATACCAGATAGAATATCGCCAATCTTCTTTTTAGCTTTAACTCTATTTAAAGGTATTTAATAGAGAAGATCCTTCGTATATACAGCAGCCGCTATTGCTATATAGCCCTGCTACTCTTTGTTCTTATAGAAATCCGAGTAGTTATATATACCGCGGATAACCAGGCAGGAAAAGTAATTTATCAGCCCTGCTGCTTCTATCTCAAAATACAGCACCTCCTTTTCCACTATAAGCTTATCCCGAACTAAAGTATCCTTTATTAACTAGTTTGCCGAAGTAATCAGACTGTAGTAAATTACAGGATTATCCTCGTCTTTAGTCTATTTTAGTTGTAATATTAAGTTTAAGGTATTATTGCTACAGGCTATAGTATAGGCTGAGTTGTAGGTAATTTCGGTTTTAAATAGCCTATTGCTACTTAGCTTTAGTTACTTATACTTCTATTATAATTTCTACTTTCTTTTAAGAATACTATTAATAGCCTCCTCAAGCTGATATTCTTTAATCTTATACTATACCTTAATTCTACCTATAGCTACTTGTAGAATCTCTAGTAGCTAGTCTAAGAAAAATATTAGTTAAAGTTCCCTATTCTATATTTTTTTACTAAAATTATACTAGAATATACTACCCTTCCTATTACAAGGAGCACTAACTATAATATCGCCTAGATAGATATTATAGTTTTAACTTAGTATACTACCAGCTATACCGACTATCAGGCCGATTCTAATATTGGGGAAGCTAAGTAGTATACCTTTTGCGACTCTTGCTGCGGAGGATATACTATACTCCCCGTCGGGTAATATAGCAAGAACAGTATTATATTTCCCAATTCTTCCCAGGGTATAATTGTTATTATTATTAGGGGATATATAGTCGGGTCGGTCGTGCTTTTTGTCGAGGAACACTTGCGCAGCAATATACTCCGTTATTATAGCGCATATCCAGCCGACTGTGTAGTCGTTAGGTTGAGACATGTTCGCTCGCAGGATGATAGAGGCAAGGTGAGCTACGAAGGACGATTAGTGTTTAGTCGCCGAGGTTTCTCAGAAAGATTACTTGCCTCCACCTGGATAAGTTAGATCCGCCTGCAAACTGCTGTGATCGCTAAGCACAATAACCAACCTGATAGCACAAACTTATCCCCTCTAATCGTGGGGGCTCGGTGGGCTTTTAGGATCTGCGCCGAAGTTTAATTGACAGAGCGTATAGCACCCCAAAAAGTACAACGATTATGAAAAAAGCCACGACACCGCGACCATCGCTCAAGCAAAAAGCGGTTGGACAGCATTGGGCAGCATTGGGCAGAAGCAAGTTGGTGAGAAATCTGTGATCAATTGTCTGCTGACGCCACCCCCTCGACCACGGGCGCTTACTCGCCGTTAAATGAGCACCTCTCGCCCAATAATATCGTTCTCATCTTAGTACGCCACGCCGGCATCACACGCCCTTCACCAGTCATGCTTTATTGTTATGTCCAGCCCGCCGTCCACAGCAACGTCTCGTCTCTTAAGGGACCTGCTTATGGGCAAATTCTTCGAGGCAGCAGAGTCGAATACTCAAGTTCGTGCTTCCCCGTCACCGACGTGTTTGGGCTCACAAAACTGTCAATTGTCAATAGAGTTCTCTGTTCTCCATCCCAGCCAGTCGAGTACGAGAGCAGCATGGCGCCGACGCGTCGCGACACGGTCACGACCAGCCCCTACCATTCTCGCCCGCATCATACCGCACAGAGCTTCGTGACTTGGCCGTCGCAGTTCGTCGAGTCACGACCTGTATTGAGGAGGAGCTCGACTTGGAGCGGCCGGCCAGCATTCACAGCTGACTCTGGCTCGCGGGTGGCCCATGCCGCTGCGTCCGCTCCACTACCAGCTCGTGCCTGGTCGGGAGATCTTCGTGACGGAGCGTTTGGACCTGGATCTCGTCTGCCAACGGGCAGATGTTCCCCAAGCCCCTTCTTAGGCTTTCTGCCCTAGCCTCGTTTTGGACCCGACATTGCCCACGGTGGCGAGCGGCAGCACGGCTGGCGGCAGTGGATGTACGGATAAAAGTGGTGCAGGGCAGTCGGTATTGGATGACGGCAAAACATTATTCCTTTGCTAAAAATAAGGATTGTAAGACCAAAAAGTTCACGTGAGGATATTCTTCGAAAGATTTCGTACGAAAAATCTCGATAAAAATAGAAACTAATAGGATCTCTCACATTGATTACAAAGATCTGGATAATCTTTCGAGAGCCTTCGTGCGAAATTTTTTTGTATGGGACTTTTGCTAAAAATAGATAATTCCTTTGCAGCATCTTCGTCCGAAAATCCTCATATGAGATTTTGGCTCTGCGTTTTTCGCTCCGCAGTTTGCCCGTCACGATTACCCCCCCCCCCCCCCCCCAATACCGCCTTCTTCTACGGTCGCACATTACCACATGGGTGATAAAACCATATACAAAAATAACTGGAGGTATTTCGCACATAGGCTTTCAGTGTTTTTATATGGGGCTACAGTATTAATATAATAGCATACTGTTTTCAATATAGCAGAGCTGATGCCATACCAAGCGGTGCTGATGCTATTCCATCGGTGCTGATGCTATTCCATCGGCGCCGAAGCTCCGATAATACCGGTTCAGAGGGGGCGGGATATTACAGCTGTAAGCCTTAGAAGGAGGTATGAACTCCGACCTCTACTACAATCTCGAACCTATAGTCTGTATCTTATATAATACTAAGGCCCCGTAAGGACTTGGAGTATGTTAAGGACTGGATTCTTAAGTAGCAGCGAGAAGGACTATCTATTGATACTATATATACCTATCTCTGTAATAATAGGTATATACTTGACGTCAGAACTCTAAAAAGGAGGTTAGCGGAATAGGGTACTTAGGAGTACTCCCCCTTTTACTTAAAGATTAATACTAATATTTCGTCGAGCTGATTAAAGGCTACTTCTACTAATATAGATATAGTAATACTTCTATTATTTATAGTCTTAAGTAATATAATATTGAGATCTCTAAGCAGACTGTATAGGAGTATTATCTAAAGTATAATATAAAGTAATACTTTTAAAATCTAGCTGAATAATAGGAGGCTATTTAAAAAATAAGAGAGTTTCTCTTCTAAGATAACTATTAGTCTTTAAGTATTAGAGGATTTAGCAGGGGGTATTTATACTATTATATCTGTATTTATACTGGTATTTTTATTAGCTAGAATATCTTATATTATAAGTACTAAATAAACTTAGAGTAAAAGAAGCAGGCTAAATAAAAATACCTTATTAATTAGAAGTACTAGAAGAACTTTTAGGTTTCCGGGCCTAACTTTATATAGTCTCTTAATAGGTATAAGAAGCTTAAGAACTTCAGCTTTTTTATCTATACCTATATTAATATATACTTAAAAGCTATTATCTGAATATTTATTAGCAGGGGGAATATAACTGTACTGAGTTTACTTAAATAGTTTTTACAGATTATATTATATTTAGGGATCTACTCTCTTTTTACCTGCTTAGATTATAGTATTAAGACTTCTCTTTAAGCTGGAGCCCAGGTAATTCTTACTAACCTTAATTAGATAGAGTTTCAGTATACTACTAAGGATAATAACTAATAAGTCTATAAGCAGAAAGTAAGACTAAGCTTCTATTATATCTGGGGCTTAAGTATATTAAACTAATAGATTAAGTTTTAATAGGAAAAGCTACTTAAAGGTATTAGTTAGTGCTGGATTGTATTCTTATATAAGTTAATTAATAGCAGCCTTTTCTAATTAAATTATCTTACTTATTAAATTGCAGTATATACTCTCTATAAACCTATTATCCATTAAGAGGTTACAGACTTTATAGAGATATAAAATAGCTATTATATCTAACTATAGAAGAATAAAGAGTATTTTATTACTAGAATCCCTATAGATCTATATAATACAAGTAAAGTAAAAAACTAGGCAGTTTATCTAGAGCCTGTAGCTTAAGATAGACTTATTTAGATAATAGCTACTATTAATTCTATTAATCTAGATAATCTTCTTAATCTAATAATAACAGACTGGTATAATTAATAGCTTCAGGATCTTCAGTTTAATAGTTAGCTAGATAGAGAGTTTAATTATAAATAACTATACCTTATAATCTACTTATAGCTTAAAGATAAAATTTAGGTTTATCTTAACTACAAGATAAATCTAATACTAAATATCTTAAAAAGTCCAGTTAGAAAATAAGAGAGATTTATATATAAAGAAATACTCTATTATACTTAAAAGCTAGCTAATAATACTTTAGCTTTAGCTTCTTAAGTAAAACTACCTTAAGCCTATTAATAATAGCCTCTTTAGAACTAAGCTACTTAGTAATATTATTAATAGTATAAATAAGCTAATAGAGGACTTAGGTTACCTTAAGCTAGAGTAACTACTATTTCCTTATTTATTTATAAGAATGCTAACTACTTAGTGTAACGGTCGTGCTCTCTAGACTACCGTATACGTGGTATAGGGTAGGCAAGAGATTAGTTGCTAGTGGATAAACTGTAGGTTTATATTAGCAGATAGGTTAGGGCGTTACTTACTGGGTAATATTATATCTGGTAATAGTTAAGTATAGTAATATGTAGCGAGTCAAGGTAATTAAGGTAACCAAGTTGTATTGATAGCTGAGTAGCTGCTTATAGGGGATGTGCACTACTCTGTTATCTATATACTAGGGTAATCGAGCGCAATCACTGTGTAAGTAATTATAATTACTGGTAATTAGAGGTGATCACGGAGTGATCATATATAGCTAAACTATATTCCGTTCCGGGAGGCTGAGAAAAGTGGGGTTGCGCCCGGGGCCTGATGCAGGTCGCGGCCAGGCCGTGACACTTAGCCTTCTTATATTAACTCCTCGAGTTCCAGCAGTAGGATTATAGACAGTAAAGGCAGGGCCAGCTAAAAGCCTCTTATCCTCTGCCTCTACTGAGAGTACTGAGCTTATAGAGTCTTAAGCTTGTTTCTAACCTGTATGGGTTTTGTCTATATTGCTAGTAATAACCTCAATCTAGTCTTTTATGCTAGCTCTTAAAGGAGGTAGAACTGGGCTTAGAGAGGGGCTTAAGAAGGGCAAGTTAAACTCGCTTTTAATTAATAAGACTGGCTATATCTTTACCTCGGCCTTAACTAGCTCTTTTTTAATTTCCTTCTTCTTTTTAAATAGCTTTATAGCTAACCTCGGTATCTTAATATAACAAGAGGCCGGAACTTATAGTTAAGAAGGCAATAGCTTATAGAAAATAAGGAAAAGGAGATATCTGCCTTCTATTTTAATAAAATAAAAAGAACAGTCCTCGCCGAAAAGCTCTATAACTATCTATCTCTCCCAGTCGAGGTCGCTCAGCTTTATAATACCCTCTTTAATATAGGCATTCTAAACAAGTCTCTTATCAAATTAAAAAATAGAAGAGAGAGCAGGCTTATCCTTAAACTGAGAGAAGAAGATACTATTAAACTAGAAGTAGATAGATAAAGATAGTTCCTTGTTAACGAAGGGGCACAAAGCAACCTTTAGCAGCTCTCTAGCTAAAGATTACTAGGGCTCCTTATCTTCATCTAGTATTTTCTATAGGTCAGGCATCATAAGAAAGATAGTAAGGTATATTAAGATCTTCTGCCTGCTCTTGTTTTAGCTCTATTTAGCTACAGCCTTACTGAGTTGCAACAAGCTCGCCCTTATACCCCTTGCAATCCGACTCTGGGTAAGTTTGGCATCTCAATATACAGCAGAGGGCCGCGATATTATAAGGATACGGCCAGGGCCGTCTCCAGAGCCGGTAAAGATTATCTGTAACGGCGTGGAACGATTAGAGGCTGTTAGGTTAATAGACTATATAGCGGAGGAGGTGGAAGCTATCTTAATATCTCGAAATAGAACTGGCGAACTGTTAAGGATGGAGATACTCGTAGGCTAACATCTCCCGCAATATAGATACAGATTCGACCCTAGGTAGCTATTACAGATAAAATTATTGCTCTATTGGTATAATTTAGGAGCTATAGTTTTCGGAATATCGGGATATATCTATAATAGGATATAATCGGGTATATCTATATATAAGATAAGATTAGTTATATAATCTTATAATAGATAGACCCAAGCTTATTTAGGAAATAGATAGGGATAGTCTATAATAGCTATAGGTTGGCGATAGACTGGGTATTAATACTAGTGTGGATATATAAGTAGAAGAATTATACTGCGTTACCAGGAATTATTACAATATATTCCCTAGTAGACATACTATCTAAATAAAGAGATACCTTCCGGATAGTATGCAATACTGTAGTCTTATAAGGGGCCACAAAATTATTAAGTATTTCCACATAGTTGAGGCTTCCCAAAAGGGTTATATCACCCATGTGGTAATATGCGACCGTATTCTTCAGGCGCCCCAGTATGATGGCGATCAGGCGCCGGTGCTGGTGCCGCAGATCATGTCGAAGTAATCGCATGGCTTGGGCGGGGAGTCGGGGTCGATGGTAGACGTGAGATTTTGTAGAATCATCAGCAAGAATAGGCCGCGGACTCCGCCGCCGTCGAGGGCAAGTAGGCGAACGTCATTGTCAGGCATGGTGCTGCGGCGAGCGGTCCAGCGTTAGTAAATCTGGCGTGACAGAAAGGCAGAATGATCTCTGTCGTGCTCATAGTTGTCCGAAGCTTAGCTGGAGAGTCGTCACCAAGCATTTGGTATGGAGGACCTAGACGATGGGTCATAGGTTAAGAACTACCGTCGAGGCAACGCTGTGTCAGCCGCACCGTGGGCCCGCCCTCTGTCTGTTGGCTTGAGAGAGTTGAGTGGGAGGGGAACCTTAAGAGACCCAGCCAGCGTCTGCCAGGTGAGTTCTATGTGAAATTTCAGCCACATGGCTGAGGTCGTGGCAGAAGCTGGGAACCGCGTCGCCTCTCACGGGACGGATATCCCTGGGCGCCAGTAAAGGTTCAAGCTTTAGTCTGCGGGGCAGATACATCGACCACGAGGACAATAGTGGACTTCAGGCATGCAAAAACAGACTAGAAGCTAGTTGTTCATGTATGCTGCTTCATCCAAACGGATGTCTGGTGTTCGATCTGACGCATGCGTTTAAAAATAGACACCTTGTGCTCTCTGTTCTAGCTTGAACTCCGGGCTGCTATGTAGCAGTTATGGTGGTGGATACAATTATCATGACCCTCCTTGTGTCGAGATCTGCAGACTACCGTCCCGTGCCCACTAATCCGGGACAGGCCTTGACGATGGCCCTAGTCTTGCCCATACCACCCACCGATACATACGGAGTACTCCGACACCATACACAAGTCAGCCTGGGTCCGAACCCCTGCCAGAAAACAAAGGAGAGCACCGATGCCATGGTTATAAGTGGCAAGAAGGACGGTCCAGTGAATAACATGTAGCGCGGTAGACTGTACATCCGAATACTACAAACAGTTCATGATAAAACCCGGTCAGCTTAAGTTCTAGTTCAAGGCCTATATCTGATGAGGCAGAAACAGCAGATTCTTTTACCTCGGGTATTTATAATGGTTAGGATTCTGCCTTACCAGTTACATACCTTCTTTGGGGATTAGGAAGCCCGGGGTTATGATATCGCCTGACTAGAGACTGATAAAAGTGGCCTGATTACCGGTTCTTAGACTGGATTTTGCGCCAGTTACGGAAGGTTATATGTTAGATGACGGCACTGTTCCCCTGTGCTAGTTATAATTAGGCTTGTTTCTGTAATTGAATGCTACCCATCTCTATCGTCGTTTATGCATCCTTATTAGAGGCTTGCCGTGCTGATCTGACAATTCCTTCAACTCCTGCTGGCGCAAGTTTCAGTTGAAAGTATGAGTTTATCCTATCAGCTCTCCGCCAAGTTACTACACGCAGATATATTGGCATATGACGCATCACTCTCCTCACTTTGACTGGAAGGCGCAGCCTCTTCTCGCTTAACGTGACTCGACCCTCAAGCGATGAAACTCTGCAACAAGGATCAAATGGCATATAGTGGCTCATGACCGGGAACCAGTCTTAGCCTAAGCTCCTCCTTCCGCCATCCCAAAACAGATCCTTCTTCATGCAAATCGCCCTTGTCGAGACATTCAAGTCTCCACCTTACGCGCCATCAATGCCAGCTCAGACAAATAGCCACTTACTAAGATTCAAGGCCTTACATGAAGCCGTCACCTCCACCTATTTCACCGATAAGGAGGAGATCCTTCTCGTAATCGTAGTAGTATTGTTGGCTTAAATGACTTCACTTCAGGCCAGACCTCTAGTTAAGATAGGCTTCTTAGAATACCCGGGCATCCTTCCCATGCCTATATTGCCTGGATGCCTATGTTATTTTCTACCCCCTAGGCAGCATCGCAGATGTAGGTTTCTCAAACCACCTAGTCATAAACTACAGGTAAGGTTCTTTAACACGGGAAAGGCTAGCCAGGGCCTAAATTTGGGGACGTTGTCCCAGATCTGGGTCCCTCACAGGGGTCTGCGATCCCAAAAGTGGGCCCTCCAGGCACCTCAGCCCAAAGCTCAGCCGGGCTCAGCCCGAGCTCCAGGATCCTCAGCTCAAGCTCAGCTCGGCTCAGCCCGGCTCCAGGATCCTCGGCCCAAGCTCAGCGACAACTCAGCTTAGAGCAGCAGGAGCTCAGCTCTAGAAACGGAAATGGCATTTGGTGTGCTTGAGTTTCGTCTCCGAGTTAGTTGGCATAAATCCGATACCTCATTCTCATCAGATGCAACAACGTGTCATCTCTTGTTAGCGTTACGTTAGCAAACAAGCGAATTTGCCAAAGGACCACTAGCCCATACACGCAATAATTGCCAGCATTATTTGGCGATTATTGTATTGTCACAACATCACAATTTGAATAATATATCGGCATAATAAGTTACTGCTAATAAATTTCATCTTTCAAGCAAAAGAAATATGTACACAATCGAAATGCAGGTCTCAAGGATGCCATGAAAACTGATACGACTCTGGATGAAGCTCTCTTCAGATTCAAACTCATTCGTGTTTCTTGAGCTGAGTCCCTACCGCTGAGTCAGAATTGTTGAGCTCGTGTCCAGATTCTCAGAGGGTCTTAGATTCGGGGCCTTGTGTCCAATTCTTGTGATTGTAAAGCGAACTGGATCAGGCCATGGTCAATTCAAGCATCGACATCGACCGAAGCATAAAGAAAGAAAGAGCGCCGGGGATGCAGGTTTAGGTCTTCAGTGTCAACACAGCAGGCCGATAAAGCAGTAGTCCGTAGTCGCCGCTGGAGCTGGGGGATCGTCCCTGGTACAGAAACTGTAGGTTGCACGGATCAATCGTCATTGTCTGGTCGGGATCGCTTCGAATCAAGTCGCCATGGCTGATGTCGTTCGTCCAGGTGGCGCCGCTGTTAGCCTTGCCGGCGAAGGGGTTGCTCTCGGTTGCGGCCTGCGCTGTCCACGAACCGCTCAGGCTGGTGGCTGTGAAGGAGCGGAAGTACCGGCCGTTTGCTCCAATGGCCTCGACTATCATGAGGTACTTGGATTGACCCTTGACGGTGTAGACTTGAACTGCCTCGAACAGGTTGTTGGTTGAGTCGCTCAGGACCACCTGCGAGGACGAGCCGAAATTACCTGGAAAGTTTCCGATGGCCATGCTAGACCGATAGATCTTCCCATTGTCTCCTGCAAAGAACAGATACATGTTGGAACTGTCCCCGATGAGTGTCTGGTCGATAGCGCCAGTGCCAGAGCCAGTGATGGTCCCAGTGAAGAGCGTCTGCGCTGACGACCAACCATTCACATTGGTTGGGTCGCTCGATGTGCGGTACGAGAATGTTGTCGGGCCCCATTGATGTGCGAGCACCCAGATGCTCTTAGGTCTGAAGTAGAAGATCGTGGGCGCAATGGCAGACGAGGTCATGGCGGTCTGGGTCGCCGAGCCCATCTGAGACCAGTCTGAGAAGGGGGCGAAGCCCATGGAGCCCCAGCTCGAGCCTGTGTCGTGGTTCGTCGCATACACGACATGCTTGCCATTGTAAGTAACGGTAGTGAAGTCCTTGAGCGAGGCCCATCCCGACTTAGGGCTCGCCAACGCGCCAGTCGATGTCCAGCTGTACGTTGATGGAAGACTACAGGTTTGCGCGATGGCACTTCCCGCTGTCGCGAGCATCAAGATGCCGGTGGAAAGATCGATTTTGAGTCTCATGGTGGTCGTCTTCACTCAGAAATATGGACAAATAGAAGAAGGTCGAGTGTCTGTAGAGTTAAGCAGGAAGAGAAACAAGAGGGCCACCTGGATTTATATACCCCCGGCCTTGTTTATTTCAATCATCTTCCAAATTAGGTATTTCCCCTCATTGATGGATAAACACAAGATGACTCAATGTCCAATTTACCCCAAGTCAAATAAGCTAACAATGAGATGTTTTGTTGACTTGATGACTTCATGGTGCACGGATCGCTTCTCCGACTCTCCTCGCACTATACCCTTAGCAGGCAAAGCAAAGCGGCTCACGAGGCTCCGACACCTATTTTAAGTGGGCATAGGAATAGTGAAATGCGCGCCAATGGCATCTTCCAACAGGATCTGGAGGACAGTCGTAACGGTGTCGGTTTCATATAAGCATGAGCGTGAAGCTGGCCATGAGAATCGTATGTGGGTACACCCATGGCTAGGGAAGTACTTGGCTCTTTTCTCCATTCAATGAAGCCCCTGAATAGCAGTCCTTGCCTAGCCTGGGATCAAGTCGCACAGACTATTTTGATGGCCCATTAGACTTTAGTAGTCTCCGGACATCTTCGACGTAATTAAATTCAGGGTGCTGCCCTGAGGGAGAAGTCTCAAATTGACTCCCCTGTCAGGGTCTAAAAGTAAGAGTCAATGCTGAACTGCGCAGTCAAGCGGCCAGCCAACGGAGCCGACACGGCATCATTATGCCGTGATTGTAGGCTGTTCGTGGCTAAGGTAAAACTCGTCTATAGAAATGACGATCCTAACCGGCAATCCAGTAATCATATTTGCCCAAGGCCTTTGGAACAACAGCTGGGCCATTCGCTGTCATGTAGGCCATGTCAATCAATCATGAACTGACAGAGTTCGATTTCTCGTATTCCGGAACTGTTAGCCTGAATACATATGTCCCCATCCATTTAGACATATCACTATTAGCAGCAACTATGAATTTCCCTCCAATCTTTTTAGGGAATTGAGAGCCGTGTAATCCGTGCAAATAGCCGAGCCATCGTGAGTGAGAGGGGGCCTATGCTTGGTAGAAATTAAGACCCGATTGGTCTACTCCAAAAGTACAGTGGTCTCCACATCGCTTGATGACCCTGGTCCAAATCGACCTCGAAATAAATCAGATTAGCCTGTATCGGAAGATACCGTCAACTGTGACCCTAGAAGTGAGGGGGTTCCATTGATTCTGTAACAAAAAGCCATCTTAGTCTAGTTCTGCAGGTCAAAGACCCAAAATGGCAGATGATTGGCATCCCAGCCAGCCCCTGTGTCTTAATGAGGATGGGCGGCATGTACCCTCCGCAGTGATCAAGAATGGCAGACCGACTTCTTACTCAGCTTCAGGGAACTAGAATACTCGTATTTTCGCATGCAATAGTTTATTTTCAATATAGAATTATGAACTCGTATTTCAGCTGATTTCTAAGACTACAAGAACAAGAATCTCGAGCAATGCAGAAAAATGACGACTATTCTATATAGTAGTTCCTCAACGACCTTCCACGTCATACCAAGACAAAGTCCCAGAAAGCCTTAGGGATGACTACTTTCACTACATCAAATATGCGGTGGGCGAGGGTTCTTTCAAGTCCTATTACATCTATACATGCTTCGTCGGCTGTGACTCAAATCCAAATCGCGCAGGTTTCCCTCGACATACCAAGTCACCATCACCTTGACAGTTATTAGGCCAAGAATTCCATGCCTGAGTTGTTTGTTGCGGTTCTTTAACGTTCCGACATATTAAAAAATGCCGTTATCTCTTACTCTCTTCGCCCGTGTCATTGTTTCACAACGCAAAATGGTCGCAAAAGGTAGAAGCAGTCCGCTTGACTATAAGATTTGCGATAGCCACAGGTCGCCTCGACAGCACAATGGCCAAGTTCGAGATGCCAGACTAAATGGTCTTCTCCATGCTTTCCACAAACAGTCACGCTGAGACGATCTCTGAAATGACGCCCGTAGAGGCTCTCCTGGGAACGAGTTCATCTAGGGAGTCTTGGAGACCATAAGCACCTTGCCGCTGACATGCCCCACCCGAAATACTTCATGTTCGACGTCGATTTGGGCTGGGGAACCCACAATATATAGCATAGCGGACTGGATGAGACAACGATCTAATATACGGCTTTGGCGGTGCACCCAGCTTTCCGGTGGGGATATTTGGAGAAGTAGTCCAAGGATAACGCGAAAGTCGGTGACGAAGGCGAAGTAGATGGTCTGGGAGATATAGCAACCGGGGTATCGTCATCTCCAGATTGTACGACGTCTAGTGGCCGATGAACCCACTATAAAGCGGCAAAGGAAGTAAGAAGCCATTTCGAGCGTATTATGAGAGGAGTCGAATAGCCCCTAGATGCAGTGTGGTAGAATGGGAAACCTCGGTAGATCATATCAATGAGGATATTGTAGAGCTTGAATTATGGCAGTTATCGTAATAAGACGGTGACAGCAAAGCAGCAGATCCAATTTGGCATCAGTATAAGCGCAGACAACAATATTTTCGTCTTTTTCGAATAGCGCTCGATTTCATTGCGATTCAGCCCATATTAGCAGAGTGCAAGAGATTATTTACAGCATCAGAACGTATCATGAGTCCTCTGCAAAGTCAAGCTCGATGCTGAAATTATAGGGATGTATCAAGTCTTATTTAAGTTACGGAATGAACATCTAGAAAGGCAATCTTGCCGGAATCGACAAGTTCCATCTCAAGAAAGTCCTTACAGCCATCCACCCACCGCACACAGGCTCTATCATGGGACAAAACATGCTAAGAAGTTATCGGTTAGCGGTACTCTGAAATGTTACTGTCCCCCCTCCGATTCCATAGGTGTGCATGGACTTACACCCCAAGAAATGCCAGTCCGGATGCTTTTGGCACGGCTGTGGGTCATATGTCAGTGTCGCTATTGTTTGTAACTAGTACATGGTTTCAGTCTACCTGATGGTTTTAAGTAAAGCTAAAAGGAAGTAAAATAAAACAAAGAGTTCATGCCTCTCTCACTTTGTATTGCTGTTTATTTTCTATAGCAACAGTCTTCCCCTGGAAAAATGAGGACCGGCAATGATTAGCTATAAATGTTACGAAGACAATGTAATAAATTAAATAAATTTGATCACAAGTATAAAGCAAATACTGGTTGTGAAGTTTCGTTAGAATATAGAAGCGAAGGATATCAGATTAGACTCTATTAAAGCCAATGATTTAAGGCATCATAGTTCAGGGTTAACAAGAAAAGAAGTCTTAATTATTAAAATAGTAAGTGCTCAGTAACTACTTTAATTAAATCATTATCAAAGCAGTTGTTTAAATAGCATTATCTAGAAGTCATCCAGTCTTGAATACCATATATACACTGACCCTAAGATGTAGTTCATAACTTAGGACAACAATGCCTCAACCAAACCCAGAACAGACTGGACAACGGGGTAAAGCGGTAGGAGAGGGTTGTAGACCTAATGACCTATTAGTATACAACCAAAGACGACGAAAAAACAAGTGGAAACTTACCGACTGGCACCGAGCGTTGTAGTCGCTAGTGGATGCCTTAATCAGAGACAGCTCATCGCCAGGAACTCCCAGCTTAACCAGCTCGCCTGACGTGGGTGACACCTTACCCCAACCAGGGCCGGCGCTGGGGTTCTTGATCCACTTGACGAACCAAGTGTGGATAGAGTCAGCCAGCTCCTGCTGCGCGGCAGTGACGCCTGAGAGAGCGCTGAAGCATTCGTTGCCGCCGTGGAAGAAGGGCACCTCCGTTCCGTGGGTGGGCGCAGTTCCCGGAACGCCCACGACGTTGTCGTACGCACCGAAGAATCGATAAGCCCAGGTGTTCTGCACGCTGCTGCGCATGTCGAGGAGGTAGTCCACGGGGCACTGGAACCGGGCGTCGCCATACTGGTCGCCACTGCGGAGCGCCTCGCTAGCATAGTCGGATTTGGGGTAGGCCGCAATGAGGTCGGAGTCCGGGATATAGGCGCTGTCGGCATCGAAGGTGTTGATCCATGACGAGAAGTCGCTGTTCTCTGATCCGTAGACGAGGCTGAAAATGGTTCCCTCACCGTTGGACGTTCCGGTCAGAAGAGGGACATGAGAAGCGTACTTTCCGGCAGCGAATCGGGACTCGTAGTTGGAGAATCGGGTAATGTCGTCGATGACGGGGGTGAACCACGTGTTGTAGGTAGAGTTGAAGTTGGTCGTCTGGAAAGCGTAGACATCGACATCACGCAGGCAGTCAAGTTGGCCTGCACCAGTCGAACAGCCAACTTCCTCTGCGACGGCGTCAAGAGCCTGGTTGGCGGGGGCGTAGGCTGGGCCGGAGATGGCATTAGCGCTCATCTCGACGGCACCCTTGAGCCAAGTGTCGGGGTGGTTCCAGAGGTAATGGTCGACCTGAACACCGCCTGAGGAGTGACCACCAAAGACGATGTGATCGGGGTCTCCTCCGAAAGCTGTGATACTGTTAGCAAAGTGTTGATACATGGTGGATGAATGCATAATGCGTACCCTCGATATTGTCGTGAATCCACTCCAGGGCCTTCTCCACATCCAGGATGCTGAAGTTCTGCGACTCCTCGCCATCCTTCAACTCAGACGAGTGAGGGGAGGCAAAGATGCTCTCACGGGTGTTGAAGTTGACGTAGACGACACCGTTGCGAGCAAAGTTTGAGCCCTGTATTTGCGGGTTGCTGCTTGAGCCTGTGACCATGGCACCACCGTACATGTAAACAAATACCTAGACAGAAGTCAGTCAGCTACAAGTTCGTTGGCATGTGGCCTCCGGTGGCAAACTCACTGGTAGCTTCTCTCCCTCAGCCGGCGCCCAAATGTTGAGGTTCAGGCAGTCCTCGCCCTGCTGGGTGAAGAGGGTGCCGGAAATGGCCTGAGGACATGTTGAGCCATAGGAAGTCGCGCTGAAGGCTGACTTGGACTTGGGAAGGTCCTTAGGTGCCCGCCATCTGGTGGATAGGTGTTAGCTTGAGTGACACATAGGTCAATGTGCCGTAGATCGGGTGTGCTGAACGTACCGGTTCTCTCCGCCCGTGGTAGCAGCGAACGGGATGCCCAGAAAGACCGAATTGCTCGAGCTGTCACGGAAGCCTTTAATGGTGCCCTGGGGGATGACGGCAGTGGGGATGGCCGGCAGGACTGTGCATGGAGAAGCAAGCGCGGGAGAAACGAACGACGCAACAAGGACTAGGCCTGTGGCCTTCGTGAAGAGATTGGCGAGTCCCATGGTGGCTGAATCCTAATACACTGGCGGCAATGGCTGAGGAGCAGAAAAGGTGATGATCAGCTTGACGAGACTTCATATGCAAGAAATACAAAGGCTCGCTAATGAGACCTACGTAACGTGCTTTAACATGGCCCACTCTAAATTTACGTTGCAGCCTCCTTTTGCGCTCGGAGTACTACGAGAGCGGCGAGCGTGGCAAGGCTCATTGCTCAGGTGAACGAGAACTACGCCTATTCAGAGTGGAGAAGAGGTGCAAAATACTAGGCTCCCTGGTCGGCTTGGTCAGAGCATCCGAAGTAGTTAAGCCGGTATGGGGGGGTTTTATTCCGGGCGGTCCGACTGACTTGGCGTTCACTAGGGCCAGAGTCGAAACGAACCATACATTTTACCTTAATGCACATTGGATAACTCAACTTAGCTTGGACGGGAGGCGGGAGGCGGGAGGCGGGAATAAAAGAGATTGCTATTAGGCCACACTTTAAACCAGCGATCCGTTTCTTTTCCATTAATTTATGGTGCGGTGAACTATAGTAAAAATAAACATAAACCCTACATTCCTTTCGCTTCCCAACGGCTGCAATTCCTTCGACTCTTGAACCGGGGGACAGCGCCCGCCTGAACACAAATCCTTGAGGATCCTGCCTTGACATTGCAATATTTAGTCGGAGCTAAGTGACAAATATTGACTAAAGGCTCCATCGTCGGAACTTGGAGTGGATCGGTGGATACTCTCTGGCTGCAAAACTCCCCTGAGGCCAAAGTAGTTCGTGCTTCGGATTCCTCGGTTGCCCAGACAGGGAATTAGTCTGCCGATCCGTCGTCTCTCCGCTTAATCGTCGGAAGAATGGTAAAAACCTCATACAAATTTCCGCCCAAGTTTATGCAGGCTCTGCCCATGCAGCGTTAGCGCAGATCATTAGCTCGCCAAGGCGTGCTATATTCGCCGTACTTGCGTGACTCTCAGGGGTCGCTTTTCCACTCAGGGGGTTTGCCGATCAGTGATTGCGACACGGCGGAGAGTTGTTCGGCAGCCACCGATACACCTCGCGTGGCAAGACGAGGGATTTCGGCAAGTCAGGGCTCGCTTCTTGGCCTGTCCCCTGCTTCAGTGCAACCTCCCCAAGCATGTCCCAAGAGCTCGTGGCAGAGCTCGTGGCAGTTACTGCACGAGATTCGATAGTCCCGGACGTGAGCCCAGAACATGTATATCACCCACCCTTGCCCATACCATCCTGGCTCACCTGTTCCGTGGCACCGGGAACCTCAGGTGCCGTGTTCCTGCAGATGCCATGTTCCTGCAGACGCCATGGAACTAATGGAAGAAGTGTGCTCATTACTACGTATGCACCGCAGCGAACCCCCTGCTCGTCGTTCCAGGGCAAAACAAGCCCGGTGGGTCACAGGCAGGACAGAAAACAGCTACTGGAATGTAGATCAAGAAATAAGACAAGACCAGAACCACATTCCCCCATGCTGCGTCGACATCAGCACCATATGAATCGCAATGGCAGAGGGTCTTGGTCAAGTGGTAGGTGCAATCCCTTGCGTTGATCTCGAGGCGTGATTGTGGGCCGTGGATCACAGACACTGACTCCATCTCAAGGTATCGTGGTACATCTGCACCATCGTCGCCTTCATCTTTGTCGTGGCACGGCTGTGGATCCGCATCAGCAAATTCGGGTCTCTGGCACTTGAAGATGGCTTCATCATCTTGGCCACATGCTGTCTCGTCGGGGACCTGGCGATCCAGCAGTACATGTGGAACCTGGGCATGGCTGAGATGGGCACTGCCAGTCGACAGAACTTCATCCACATCATGCAGGTGAGTTGGTCGCCATGGAGTGACGCCGGGCTTTGTGCTGATGGAGTTGAAGATGATTGTCCCCGGATCGGTTCTCTACGTCTCGTCGCTATGGGCCATCAAAATCGCCCTGGTGTTGTTCTACAAGAGGCTCGCTGCGAGAGGAACGAAACTGCAAATCATCTACAATGTCGTGTTGGGACTGTTGGCAGCTACGTGGACTCTAATCTTCTTCCACATCCTCTTTCAGTGCTTCCCGCACAATAAGAGATGGTCCCTGGATCCGACATGTACGTGCAACAGCGATTAAGAATCAATGTGTCAGCGGTAGAAACTAACGACTTGCAGACCAGTGTGATGCGGCCAGCTCGAATGTCAATTACTGGTTGACTATCCTCTGTAAGGATCCTACCCTTGCCACAGATGACATGTCAATTGTGACAAACTAACTTGCACGCAGTGAACATCTTTAGTGATGTGATCAGTGAGTAGCGATCGTGATCTCCCATTCCGACGGCCTCAGCTAATAGTTTGCAGTCATCAGCTTGCCCATTTCGATGGTTCTCAACCTTCAGATGAAGTTGAAGCAAAAGCTCGGCGTGACCGCAATCTTTGCGCTTGGATTCTTCGTCGTCATCGCAAGCAGTATGAATAATCCTTGCCAGCTAACGAAATATGCGTGCTAACGAACTCAGTTATCCGAGCGTACTATTCGAAGCGCAACGAGACCATGCTGACCTGCACGGTCTCGATGGTTGAAACCGCTGTCGCAATCATCGCCACATGCCTGCCGCGTTCGTCGCCCCTGGTTCCATCTGCCCTCCTTCTCCTTTCCCCAGCGCTAACATATATTTTACAGCCCTCCGAACGGTCCTTCTAGGACACTCCTCGAGCGCCGGAACCGGTTCCAACTACGGACACTACGAACTCTCGTCGGCCGGTCACAATCGAAGTCGACGAACCCAGCAAAGCCGCATCACGACCAATATTGTTGGAGGGACGCAACCGAGGGGAAACGACTCTGAGGATGAGTTGGTCAAGGAGGTGGCCGTGTCAGTCGCTTCAGGGGCCGGCGGGTCAGTTGCGTCGGGCAATGCCACTCGGACACAGGACAAGAGCGGGATTACAGTGAGCACAACGTTGCAGATGCATCATGGGAGAGGGGATGGTACAAGATCCGAAGCGAAGTATAGTAATTTTGCTTAATAGATTTATCCCTCTCTAGGTCTCTATGTAATAGTAATAATACCGTAATGTCTTGGTACATCTGATGTTACATGCTGGAGGCCCCTCCAACTGCAACATTGAGTGGTCTGGAACTATTTATCTTCTGGGAAGATGTTCCTTCAATAAGGAGAGTCAGCCACGTTCAAGCTGTTGGAAGCTTCCGGCATGTACCATGTGTGTCCAAATGAAGGAGCGAGGGTTAGGAAGTCTGGGTAGCGGCAATGCGTTTATTCTCAGAAGAAAGGGAATGGTTGTCGCTAAATTCCCAGTACTACATACCGGCCAAATGCAACTTTTATGTCCAGGAAGCGCAAGCCACCTTTGCTTACCCTAAAGGATATGTCGCCCAAGACTGTACTCGTATGTTCCACTAATCCGGATGGTCGCAAGGGGCCTTGTTCACCAGTATATGTTGCAATAAAAAAGCCAGTGCATCTTTTTGGAAGCCAGTCACATTCGGATTTATGCGCATTATACTGGGGCACTCTATACCCTGCGCGATGGTGATCTGTCGGGTAAGATTGAACTTAGAATTGAGGAGACTTAGTGTCGGAGACATTTGTTTGTCCATGCTGTCTTTTGCATTAATTAACGGAGCGAACCAGTGGATCTCAATATTAATCACATTAGATATACGTGTTAAATAAAGGCTTACGGCGACAATGGCAATAGCTAGGTTAGTAAACCCACCAGTTATAGCTTTCACATCGTAACATAGTCCGCTCATTGGCGGGAATTTCATGTTCGGCAGGACGACTGGAAGTGGAGAAGGGAAATAATCGCTTCATGAACTAGCCGTAGGGTAGCTGGACCGCCGCGGTGTGAGGCGAAGAGAGAGCTGTGGTCAAAGACCGGGGTTCACCACTAGGCGAGAGGCCAATAGAATATGTTACAAATGAATGGATGATCGCGACTAGAACAGAAAGCTTCCTGCCCGCTTAGCTTATGTGTCGGCCATGGTATCAAGGTGCAGAGTTGGAAAGATTGAAGAAGACAGAATTGAGTTGTGGATGTGAAGCATCTTCCTGTCCGGATACCTAATAGAAGGTAGGTAGCAGCTAGCACCTAAAAGGTCTCCCTCCAAAGTTACTTAACTCAACACTATCTTATGAATGATGAATAGGCTGGTAGGTAGGCACGAGCCCAACACAGAGAAATGATTACTGAAGTAATACCCAATTTAGCAATTAAAACATAAGCTTCAGACTGAGAATTCCAATGGATTTAATGGTACAGCTGACTGGCACAAATGAAGCAGCAAAGCGGAACCTAAATCAACAGATTTATCCATTGGTTAATGACGCCCAGTGAGAGAGGGAAACATCATTAATCTTAAAATATACAAAGGCATTCCAGCTTTAAATCCTTAGAAGCTGGAGATCAAACTAAAGCTAAATAGAATGCTGCCATGGTATGGAACTACTTTTTCATCTCGCACGATCTGGCTTACATGCAGTTCGGTGACGGGTTGACTGAAAACAGCGAAGATGTGCTCCTTAGTGATTATATATAAACATCTAACGAACCATAAATAAACAGAAAGTATAATAACATGACATAGATCCAAACTGAGAAAGACACCGAGTAACCTAGTATTTCAACTCATCCAAAACCAAAATACCCCGATCCACCTCTTCAACTCGCCTGAGACTTAATGTACTGCAGATATTCTGTAACTTTTTGAGGTTGGCGATCAATCCGGAGCATTTCATCATGTAGAATTTCCAGTTCAAATCGTCCATATTGTACATTCACCCTATAAAATTGCACATTTTTACCGATGCAAAGCGCACCCCAGAGTTTGTCTTCCTCAGTACCACCTAACGACTGCAAATAACCTAGTAGTTGGGTTTCAGCATATTGCAGAGCTCGTTCCGAGTTCGCATATGATGAACGCTTGAGTTCTAGGACGAGAAAGTTCATGAGACTTCTGTTCGCTAGGCGTGAGACTTTCATATCGATTCGCTGGTTTTGAATATTGGCCTCGTGTGAAATGCTGTAGCCGTCATAATAGCTAAAGAGTCTGCAAGGATGGCGCTCCACGCCTCCCGAACATCCGACTCGAGAGAATCATGAGTGATCCGACTAACATAGTAGTCCCCAACCGGAATATATTCCGGATCCATATACTACAATCTAGTTTAGATAAATGCCCGCACATGATCAGAGCTGCTGCAACTAACCGTATTTGTTATGTCCTCAGCTCTGGGCGGTAAACATAATATTCTATTCGTCCATACTTGACGCCTTCTCCATGGCTGAGAATAGAAAGGAATGGGCCAGGCCGTTCTTGGAGGGAAGAAGGAGTTTGAACTCGAGGCTGCTTGAAGACCAGCCTATTACGTCCCCTGCATCACGGGTGGATCACGTTTAGCCGCCGACCAATCTGTTACAGGAGGATCTTTACGTGTGGCTTTCATTGGCTAGGTAGCGTATTCTAGCCGCCTGCTACGTAACTATGTACCCATTAGCCGCTAGGAGGGGCAGCGTGATATGTGCCTGATAATCAAGGTGTGGATTTGTGGAGTTGGATTCGAGAAGGTCAATGTGACCTCACCTCACTCTCTCATTATCAACCCGTGCAGTGCAGCCACTTGTGATTGTTACAGCACTGAAGCTTTTTCCGTCACCATGAAATACTGCGTCTTGTGTGGAGTTCCAATCACTCGGCGGCTCCATGAGCCATGGCTGAAAGAATTCCGAGCCGGTGAGTTTTGCACTACAACTCAAGCAGCCCCGAGATTGAGCTAATGTTGGTCCTTAGTGTGGATCGAGAACGACAACTGGGACAATGTTAAGTTGTCTGGAGTTGGCATGTGTGATGAATACGACGACGTCGTCACTGGTACTGTTCCAAGCGACCCCCGCCGGCGTTACGATGATCCTATTGATCCGGACTCCCTGATTGAGGTTGCATTGATGACATTCAATCTGAAGTATCTCGTGCACCCTGAGACCAGCCGATACGAGCCAGAACCCTTTTGGGGTTGGGCATTTCATTCATCCTGTTGGAACATTCTCAATGCAGACTTCACACCAAATCTTCGCCTTCTTTTCGAAGCCTGCCTCTCTATGCCCATCGGTATGGACAACGTCATGGATTGGGGACACAACTATGGAGGAGCGGCAGCCCTCCAGAGAAATCGCGAAATCCCTACGCTGGGTAGCCGATTCTCAGACTTGGCATCTGTACCACAGGAATTGCGATCAGATCCTTTAAATCTTCCCGGTCTTGAGAAGGGTATCAAACACTCTGTTCGCCTACAAAGAGATGCATTCAAGTCTCGTCTCAGCCCCGAAAACCTCAATTTAGCAGGAGATAAATTCTCCTGCTTATCACCGGAACTTCTTCAACTCATCGCCACCCTCCTTCCGACTCACGATGTCCGTTCTGTTCGTCTTGCGTCCCCAGTCTTTGCAGTTTTGAGCCTACCAGAGAAATTCTGGGCATCTCGATTTCAACAAGGCAACGAATTTGATCATATACCCGAGGTTCTCCACGACGCTCCAGAGTCCTGGAGGGCACTATATCTATCACTTCAAACCTGGACTTGCGATGATCCGGGCATGGCCAATCGGAAACGTGTCTGGGGACTCGCACTCGCGAAGCGACTTCAAGCAGTACTCTCTCAGATGGAAAGGGTTCATTGCAATGGATCTACTTTGAACACTTGGTTTGAATCTTCCCGGACTGGTGAGTCCCGTGATGACGAAAGGGAACCCTCTTGGCGCACAGCTGCTCGTGGGATAAATGCCCCAGAGCAGAATTTCACGCACGGCTGTCGAGTTTTGCGGGCACGGGCTCTTCGCTTTTCACAGCCTCTTGAAGCACAGCAAATGTCTGTATCTTTTGTTTACACTGCAAGCGGCCCATTTGTGTCTGGTCTACTATTTGTTGATAAAGGAGGCCAACATCATGCTCTCGGATACCTTCACCACCACCAAAGTGTTCCGATTCAAATCCCCACCGCCCAGCGCATCCAAGGATGGGAGCTTGCTCTTGATATGTCAGGGATCAGAGCAATCGCAGTTATTACTGACGACGGCACAACGTCCCCATGGGTAGGCGAACCAGGAGATTTTCCAAGATGGCACTTGGCTGAGGCCGAAGGCATTTCTGCAGTCAAGGCAGAGTTTGACGTTAGTTTCTATTTGCCTATTACTCCATTGCATTCGGATCGTGAATATCTTTTGAATCTTCCCAGGCATTGAAACTCGTTTCATTGAGTCGTGACAGTTCGTGTGGGCCTTCAAGACATAATCAATGGCGAAACAGCTGTCTTTGGCATCCTAATATACCACCCGAAGGACTGCTATTCAACGGAAGTGAGGGTGACCAACCACCAGATCGTTTTGACCTTCCGGTCACGACTCTCCTTTTCGGTGGATTAGATGGTCGGTATTCAAGCCTCGTCGAAATTGTCGTTTGGACTTTCGACATATCATATATCACTGGTATCGAATTCTCCTTTACCGACGTCTCGCAAAATGGTCATCTAGGGCACATCGGCCCATTTGATGATACCTATCCTCTACCAAGGAAGTTTGACAACTCTCAAGATCATCGCATTTCCATCTCGATTGACGGCCCCGGAGGCGAGGAGCTGAGAAGTATCGAAGTACAGGAGAAGGGGGGATATCTAGCAGGACTGAAGGTATGTATATGATCATGTCCGATGATGTCTTTGTTGATCGTACTCATGCCACGCTATGCAGATCCGCACGAACTTTGACCGAGAAGTCACGTCTCCCCAGCATCCGTTCACAATCGGTAAAAAGTGGACTACTGTCCAACCAGCAGGTTCAAAGATTGTTGGTCTATTTTGTAGACATGTAAGCCCGTCCTTTCTAAGCTTAAACTCCTATTCATTTTCCATAAGGGATAATCTTAGCTTCACGAGAGAGAAAGAGAGAGAGAAGTTCTAACATCGTATCAGGGTCGTATCCTTTGGAGTCTGGGCTTAATATCAACGGTCCCTGGCATCGATGATACTCCAGTCCAGGCAATCATTTTTGATGGCATTGGGAAATGATGTTCCTCCAGTCTATTCGGTGGATCAAATCGCAAAACATCCAGACGAAGACTAAAACATACATAAAGAAAGAATTCTTGTGATACAGCAAGATATGTGTACTAGATTCTGCTTGTCTCACGCCCCCAGATGAAAAGTTGCGCAGATGAAGCATTACTAAGAGGAGAGCTCTAGAATCACTTTATATATATGTAGCATAAGATGAGCAAAACATAGAGTTGTTAGCCTAGTAAAGCTGTACCAAATTATTATTGGAACAAGTACGAGATAAGCGATTTATCATTCCTTTATTATACCGAGCCAATGAAACTTGTTCTCATATGTCCGAACGAACTTTGGTCAAGATGTCACGCTCCCTCAACATCCTATTGCAGTCCATATAGGATTGTCTTCTGAGAATTCTATGTTGAGATTAAAACTGTCTCCTTCAGATGCTGCTCTCGTGTTCTTCATTGACCCTTTTGACAATACCATTATCAACAACGAATCTCACTGTCTTATCAGACCTCCTCTCAAAGGCTTTCCAACCCTTAAAGAATTCAAAGACAGCATCGTGAGTCTTTTTGGAATAATAACATGTTTTCCGGATAACTCCTCTCGGGACCTTGTCTCTTCCCGCACTCTTTTTGAGGTCTTTGTCTTCCAGAAATAGTGCCTCACGGAGGATTTGCTGGGTCACTCTGCTCTCGGAAACTTGCGCGATACTTTGCCACACATTGCCAATAAAACTGAACCGGGTGCCGCGGTGCCAAATGTAAAGTACAAGAAAGAGCAGTACATTAATGGCCATGGTTGCCATTACAGTTATGTATCCCCGTGTAGATTGTGGTGTCTGGACGTATACGAAACGAGTCACTGTTGCTTTGTCTGTGGAAGAAAAGAAAGTGTTGTAGTCGTAGTATACCATGCGCATGACTCCTGTCAGTAAACCTTGTATCGCAAGAGCTGGTGAGTCGGTGTCCTTAATGGTTTCGGCAAAGAGGCTCGTTGAAGCACTGTTAACGACTTGGAATTTATCCTCAGCTTGACAAGTCGGACAGAGAGCCACATTGGTTGTATCTGGGAAAATCATATCCATCCAGCCATAATAATCGTCACCGTCTTGATAAGGAGGCCCGCGTGCCTTTTTTCGAGCCTCAGCAAGGGACTTTTCCATATCCTGCGGAGATATCGTAAGGATCCCTCGGTTAGAATTTCTTAATCGTTCCTTGAGACTAGCGACACCGAGCTGGTTCCTAATTGCAGATGTGTCATAGGAACTTGAATTGGCATCCCATGTATAGGCAGGCTCTGTTCGATTATATAGGCTCGATGCTTTGATGTTGAGATTTTGTAACCTTTCCCCATCTCTAACATCAAGGTATGCCGTTAAAACTGGCATTCGGTGCAGAAAGAAAAGGGTGCATCAACATACCCAATTTGTGTTGTATCACCTCCCGGAGCAAAGCACCAAGCCATATCCAAAGGGTAATCGAAGGTAGAATTTGTCCCGTTGAGAAGGCTTTTCCTTGAAAGCCGGCTCCACTGGCGCAGCCATGGACCGGATTGCGTCGCGTTCAAAAATGCCAATCGCTCATCTTCGAGGTATGGGTCGAAAACATCCCTTCCTTTTAATGCATGTTCGTTGAATATCAGCCAAGAAGCTCCAGAGATGCCGCCGCCCATGTTGGTAGAGCGTGTTGTGTCGATTGTGAGATTTGAGGCAAGGTTTCCAGGAACTGCACACAGCATCCAACCATTATCGTCGTCATTATAGCCAGAGAGAGGACACGTAAAACTCGTCGTGATGCTACCATCGCTGCCGCGAGTCTCAATGTTGCGCACAGGTAAATTGGAGACTCTTGTCGTCACAGTACCACATATCTGATACCGGTATCCTACTTCAAATTTGGTCACGTAGTGACAGAACCGAAGGTCAATTATAGGCTCAGGTCGTACGCACAAGACACGAACATCGATGACCCGGGATATACCCTCAAAGGTCCGCAATTCCTCTCTTTCGGACTGCAAAGCTAGCGGAATCAGCGCCCTAATCGTCGGACCGGTATCATCAACGCCCTCCACCGACATGCCAATCTCGGAATACTCAGCAAATGTCTCAGATCTATCTGGTCTCCTTTCCCAGTAGTTTTTGACCTTGGAATTGAGTATCTTGAGAACGTCATACGTGCTTTGATCAAAATTGAAGCTATTCTTGATAGTTTGGTTAAACGAACTGATGCGTGTAACCTCAAGGTCGGTAATAAGTAGCGTCGAGGTAAATTGCGATGCGAGAACAACCAGCAAAAGTGTCATAGTTAAGAATCTTATCGGTGCTTTAAATGTGTTGCCTGAGAGAAGGAGCATAAAAAGGGACTGCGGTCCGCCATTCGTAAAGCGAGCAATGGAGACCTCTGCAACCGCATCGAGAGGGACACCATGAGACTCAAGGGCGACTGAGGCAATCATTGAAGTAGATATGACAGCAAGTGATCCAATCGCCGTCCTGATGAGCACACTGGTGATTGTTATTGCCTGCGTCAACAACGAACCTAGCACCACACGGCGCCATAAGTCTGTCGATGGATCTTCAAACCAGAGCCACGACAAAAATATGGCTGACTCTATGAGTACCAGAAGCGATACGAAGATAACAAAGCGCAGCCACCGGCTCAATCTCGTAGGGCTTCCTCTAGAGTCTTCTGCAGGAGTGCCTGGGAAATCGTCGACATGAACTACGTCGCCATCGCCTGCCATTTCGCTTGATCGGTCGCCATGGGGGTGAAATGCAACCAGTGGTATATTTTCTGTGCTTCGGCTAGTGTCATTCGAAGTAACAGAGCCTGGGATGTTGTCCTCGGCTCCGGAATGATGCATTTTGAAGTCGAATTCGTGGCGGTGAGATGTGTCGATGGGTTGGAATCTGCCGTCTTGATAGAAAGATGGCAATTAGACCCGGTGGTAGTGTGCAGGTTTGAACTTAGATTTCAGGCCGAAAAGAAAGGTTCTGGGAGCCAGGGCGGTATTTGATAGCCTCGAAAGATACTTGGTAAGTTGGCTCAATAGCTACAGGAGTAAGATTGTGAATGTAGTGGAATAAACATTTCAGCCTTCAGCCCCCTCTCGTGAGTCGCACGAAGAGCTATTATTAGACAACGCGGGCGGAGGCTGGGAGAGAGCTGGAATGTTCGAGAGGAAAATGCAGGTCAGGCACCCAATCGCAGCGAGGTAAAAGAAGGAATTGTACCACGCCGGAGTTATCGTGCCCAGCATATCCCTGTCAGATTGACAAGGGGCCTACGTATCGTCACCAAGATTGTAGGGTAGGTCACATCATATGTTAAAGATAGAAATCCTCTGTCCATGGGCTTCCGCCTCTCTCAATGGATCGGTGTGTGTTCAAGAGAAGGTTAGGGGATATCCCCTGCTAAATACAGTCCGTGTGTTCCCCGCTGCCCTCCTTGCCCTAGCTGTGGGGCTAGCTTGACCAAGCCCTATTTTTAACATCATATGCTTCAATGCGAAACTCATATAAGAACATTTTCTGTGCTTGCGAAGAACTCAGGGAGGAGACAACTGATTTGCTCAAAGTGTTAGAGAGAGAATTTGGTGTAAAATGTCATCAGCACTAGCATACGAGGCAAACTATGAATGGAGTTTCATTATTAACAGAAACTCGCTAATGCCTTGCGTGCATTAGAGCTGGAAAGGAATAAAAGACGGAATCTCTCAGCCCAATAACACTGTACAATGTTAATATTAGAAGACAAGGCAAGAATAGGCGCCCTACCTTCCCAGCCCCATTCCTTCATTATGCTGAGCCAATGGAATTTGCTCATTATTGTAAACTCGACGCATTTGAGTCTCGTTCTAGGATCCATCTTTCCTGTGTGGATAGTAGATCGCCCATTTTCAAAGCCACAAAGGCAATCTTCTTCAACAGAACGACCTTCTATACCCCTCTGTTCAAAGCTGGCATTTGAGTCAGTGGCTCCAAAAATTGAGCAAGGAAGCGAAGTAGCTGGCGTTTCAACCCCACAGAGGTGGCCCGGCGCGCAGTGTTTCTTATGGTTGTCGCGTCTTCTCCAAACTTCCTTTGTCAACTCCAGACACCGCTCCACGATTCCAGAGGTGTTTCCTGCAGACTGTGACTGCCACCTCTCCAGAACCCAATCTCTGTCTTCAGGTTCTGTAGTCTCACAACCAGCCATTAACAAAGGTAAAATTTGGAATGCGATCGTGCGGGACGTGAGAGGCACTGTAGCGAGAAGGATGAGGACGTTCTGGGCCATTTCAGAGAAACCGATTCGACTGGGAAGTTCTGGTACCGCTTGATGTAGGAGAAGCAGTGTTGCCCATCTGTACGCGTTTGCCGTCTGGATTAGATCCGAAGTATGGGACGTTAGACTTTCACCTTCGATTGGTCCAAGAGAGTTGATAGGGGGATTCCACTGCTCGATAGCCGCCCTCAGCGCAACGGCACGGGAGATGATGGTGAGAGAGTTGGGTTTCTCTGGTGTTCGCCACACGCGACTAACAACATCTGCCACGCGACCAATCCATGGAAACAAAGTCCCTGCAAATCCCATGAGATGGTCAATCTCAGGTCCAGAATCATTTGTAAGATTGTCTAGATTGCGGGCAGTCATGAAATCGACGTCCAGAGCCTGAATGCTGTGGCAGGTAATGCGTGCAAGGACGTCCATGTACATCCAGGTATTGGCAAGAAAGTTCAGAGCGGCTTGGTTGCGTTCCGGCACCTGAGAAGAGAGATGCATGGAAAAAGCCTTTTGGAGGAGGACCTTGGCGCCTTCGATGTGCCTGATTGCAGTGGATGATCTCGGATAGCTCCAGGTTTGAGCGAATGCGAGAGCGACCGTCACAGTCAGGACCACTTCAAGACGCATGCCGCTACTGTCCCCTGCGGAAAGACTCTGCATACTGCGTTCAAGGTGGCGTATGCCCTGAGCACGAAAACGAGGACGATTATTGAACCCCTGGAAAAAGGTCATGGCCGCGATTGCGTGATAGAGTGCAGGATGTTCCTTAGCGAGAGGCCAGACTATGGTCCGCCATGGGTTTCCGGTTGGGTCATCCTTGATGGAAAGAAGCTCACATATTCGACGGTCGAAAAGAAGAGCTACACTCTCTGGACTATCGCTGTGTATGTGTGGTTGATGGTAAAGAGGGAATATCCCCTGCAACATGTCCTGCATGACTCCCCTTGAGGAACATGGCAGAGTTAGGCGAAACGATAGATTCGGAGTCTGGTGGCCAGAGCCGAAACTATGTGATCGGGGGGTCATTTCCCAACCATCGTGATATGCTGGTGTTTCTGATTGTTGACCTGGTGAACCCAGCACATCTGCGGTTTCGACTGCATCAAATGGAAGAAGTGTGGAGGATCTGGTAGTGCCATCGCGTTCTGCGGCTCTTGTTCGACTGACAGGCTGCAGTGGAAACTGATCATCAAGAGCGTCGGCAGCGTTGGTGCCCGAAAACAGCGCGTCGAGGTCCCCAAGCTCTCCTAGAGGGCTGGGAGATATGTCAAAGGAAATGTCGACCTCAGGGTCGGACTCCCGTATAAACCAGGGGCTCTCACTGCGAAAGTTGGGGTTAGGGACAGTCTCAGCCGTGTCGGGTGGCGGAGATTCTGAGTCGACTGTCTCGGATACTCCATACTCTGATCGAGTTTTGTGAAGTGCATCGTCTTGTAGCTCACTGCTCCTCGTGGTTTCTCGCGAATCATCGGGCTTTCGAGAAATCGGAGGACATATGGGACGCCTTGGCGTTTCGTCGTGTGAAGAGGTGGTCGTATGTTCGGGTTTCTGGAACTCTTTCCATCTCAGATCTTTGGTGTAACCATCGCATGTGACGCTGCGACGAACGCACTGTCGACAAGATGGCTTCGCCTCATCGCACTTCCTTCTTCTTGCTTTACAAGTCGCGCACCCTACGACCATGATTCGTTAGTATTGTTCGATATCAACCCTCGTGTCCCGCTGTGCTATTCGGTAGGATCGAGGGAGGAGACAGGACCAACCGTTACGACTTTTCTTGGACTTGGGCTTTGATGATGGCTCTCCATCCGCAAGTACAGGAGAACCGCGGGGCAGCAATCGACGTGGCTGGACCAGTCTCCTCGTTGTTCTTGACGATGGGTTGATGTCTTGTGTCATAGGCCGAATGGTTTCGATAGCCAAGCAAGGCGCAGATGTCGCACTCATCCCAGATGTAGAACTGGCTGTCAGAGGCAGCGCAGTGCTTGACGAGTTACTATCCGACCCTCACTATGGCATCGTGGTGGAAAGAAATCGAAATGACACTGATACCGGGTTGAGAGATAGCGCTGTGAGGAGGCAAACATACCTATTTATGGCTTAGCGTGTGTCGGTGAGGCGGCCAGCGCGTGGCAAAGAGATCACAAGCAAGTACTCAATTGGGCACAAGGTCGCAGCCAGCACTCAACTCAAGGTGTGCAGGCTGTCCGCATGTGATCAACTAGACTAGAGCTAAGTTAGTACATGGTTTCCGTGGAGAAAGACCCCCGATGCTTGAGCAGTCACACATTACAAATCCCGACCCCTTCGGCAGGCAATGAGCAGAGCAAAGCCGGGTCTTATCAACACATTAAGAGCGTATCTGCGGCCTCGGCATGTACCAAGGGATGAATATACAGCGCACAGTGCATCTTATGTGGTCTACACATAGTGTACATACAGTACGACGTAATATTCGTACGGATCTCAAGTATCATGGTCCAGTTACAGCACGGCGCCTGGAAGATCAAATCCGAACCACAATTATTGCGACCTTATCGGTGGGGAACAAGACTGTCATCTGCCCAATGCTACATATGACACACCGCGAGTTCTCCAATTGGCTGGAAACCTGCGGATTGCATTTCCCAAAATGGACAGTTGGAGAGCATTCCCTTCGTGACCTGATTGGCTGGATCATAGTGTGGGAATAGCGTCGAACAACGCCTTTCCCGTGTCATCATGCCCATCATCCTATTTAATGCACAAATCTATGGCCGTACTCGCGTTGCCGAGTTTCAGTTCTTCTAGATCTCCTTTGAAAGGCAACAAACAGAAGATTCTCAAAATCCACTACAATGGTCCACTGCTCAACAACGCTTCCCGCCTCTTGGTACACCAGCAAGGCGGTATACAGCTTAGAGAGGCGGGCTGTATTCCTCAAGGTTTGTTTTGGAGTCCAATTAACTTTTCCAATATGATTCTCACATTATTTAGTCATGGATGTTGCTTGGTGCAGTCACCCGATGGCCGGAGGTAGGAAAAGACTACTCCTATGACTTGGCACAGATTAAGTTCTTCGTTCGACGCAATTCAGCCGATCCGACAAGTCTCAGGGTCTTTTCAGACCCCGAGGTATGTTGAGGACCTCCCTATCTGACGATGGCGAGTCTATACATGACTGATGCACATGATAGGGCCAAGAGATGCGCAGCCACTTGACACCGACAGGGTTATTGTTTACGACGCTTTCTGACGAGACAGTCAGCTTTGACGAATATTTCCCTGGTCTAGAGGACTTGATAGCACACGTTGACTTTACGAAGTTTCAAGTCAGGCGAACACTCAAATATCCCGGCAACTACAACTGGAAGGCCATGGTCGATGGATTCCAGGAATGCCTTCACTGTCCCTACGCGCATCCGGCGTTTTGCAAGGAGTACGCCCCAACTACCTACGAGATTCGGAATAACCACAACTACTCGCAACACTTTGTCGAGACAGACCGGCCGGATGACGGTTTGTTCCTCTACTTCTTCCCCAACTCCACGCTGAATCTGTATGCTGGCGGCATGTCATCGTTTCGCGCCTGCCCATCCGAGGACCCTGCACAGACAACGATGTTGTTCGACTATTACCATTGCGAGCCCGATGGTTCTGAAGAATTTGAGAACTATTTCAAGTTCACGCGCACAGTTGGAATCGAGGACCATGAGCTTTGTGAGAAGACACAGGCGAACCTTGAAGCTGGCATTTATACGGAGGGCGTTCTCAACCCAGACAAGGAAAATGGCGTTGCGTGTAAGTATTCTTCATAAGCTTGGTGCTGAAATACGTACTCATCATGTGCCATTAGACTACCAAGGCCGAGTGCTAGAAATGTGTTCCGCTCAGTTCCGGGAGGAAACAGTCGGGGCCTGAAATGCTGCCACGGATGTGCCTGGGCTTGATTAACAAGTGTCGAGATAGCGTCAAAATTAAAAGCCAAGCCCGACCTCATTGTGACGATTCGCAAGATTTTGAAATGTAGCCAGACGCAAATGAAGATGCATGATATGGAAGGGTTTAATTGCATTTGCCCTCTTTCTGGATTTCCTGACTCGCTATGCTGTAATCATTGTTCAATTATCTTGGTCACCTTTTTAAACTGTAACTATACCCTAACGCGTGGCCGATAGTACCCAATTTTGGTTAGCTATTTCTCTCAGAGGTGCTACTCAACTAAGTGATAGTGTCAGGGTGACTTGTTAGGAAACACCAATCCCTAGTACAGTGATACCCCACGGCCACTGCACCCATCTTCGTTGACTTCCTCACACCACAGAACTCAAAATAAAGTTGCTAAAAAATGTCACCAAATTCATAATCCCTTCATCTTCAAGTAAAGATAATTTGACTATAGCTCCCAAGCCAGTTTGCAAAAATGACACTGTTGATACTGCGTGACGTCGAAGGTCTGGCTGTCTTGGGATACGAGGGGGCGGGGTCATGCGTTGTCACCTTTAGATATGCTCACCCTATCAACAGCAAAGGAATGAATTTCCATTTTAGGGTCGTGAGTACTCTCAAGTTTATCAGGTCTTCTGATCGTTGGTTCCCCGCGTTGTTGTGTACCTTGGGGACCGACTTTCCAATTTCGGCATTGATAACCGATACACGCGGGGCGGTGCTACCTTATCACACCCACGATAATCAATCTATCGGGCATCAGTAACATATTGGTATGCTTTAATGACTCTTATTTATCTAAAAGTCAGTCCGAGTTCACTAACCTTGCTCGAGAAAGATTATTACCTCTTTATTCTACCCAGTCTACTTGTTCGGAGACGCACTTTATCAACATTATGGAGCACATTAGCCTTCTGCCAGATGCATTCTTTTGCGTACTTTTCGTTTCGATTTCCTTGATCTTTTGGTTATTGTTTGGAAAAATCGTACCGTCATCCAAATCTGGCATCTTTACCACCCGATCACTTGCTTTAGTCACGAATAATGAAGCAACAAAGCGACGAACGCTCCCTCAAGGATGGTGGACTGATCACTCGCGTTTCCAGCTCGAACGGCGAGCCATTTTTAGCAAGGTACCATCCATTCAATCATACTTTCTCGGATCTGGCCTAATCCGGGCAGATTTGGATCTGTGTCAGCCACCGCGGCCGCTTTGTGAATCCTGGAGACTATGTCTCGCATGAGCTCGCTGGCTTTAAATTCTTCCTCATCCTAGGAAAAGACCAAATTGTGCGAACATTTCACAATGTTTGTCGCCACAGGGCATTCCCGGTGACCAGCAAACCAGCTGGATCATCGACAGTCCTGGGATGCAAGTATCACGGATGGAGCTATGATACCATAGGCCGACTTACAAAGGCACCACATTTTGAAAAGGTCCCGGACTTTGATAAGGAACAACACAATCTTTTCGAGATTCACACGAAAGTGGACAACGATGGTTTCGTCCATATAAACTTGAGTGCGATCGAAGGAGCAGGCGATACCGAGTTCATCGCCGCGAAGGTGATCGGGAGACCCACCGGGATCCGGCAAGATTCGCAACTCGTACACAGTTTGGAATGCAAAGGTAAATTTAACTGGAAGGTGGCGGGTAAGTGATTTTATCACATATGAGCCATATGTTGAAATATGCACTAAATTTAGAAGCAGCCAACGAAGCTGGCAACAACAGCGATATGATCCCAAATGACTTTGCAGGAAATCCCACAAGCAGGGTTTTTCGTACCTTCTCGGCGTTTGGGCCCGTGTTTACGGGTCAGCTGCACTACTTTCCACTTACTTCTGTATACACGAAGACTGGGAGTCCATTTTGGTTCCAGTTCACATTCTCCCCAGAGTCCACACAACTGACGACACTACGGTGTGATGTTTACTCGGCCAAATACTCAGGCTCTGTTGATTTTGAGGGAATTATTAAAGATAATCTTCAAAGCCTCGTCACATCAAAGATTCAAGAGTACGAGAGGGTATATGCAAAGCTCACTGGCTCTGAGGGCCACCCCAGTGATGGAAGCTGTATGTGAAACTCGAGTCCTGGGTGAACCGCCATGACTAACCATAGTGTGTAGACGATGAAACCAGAATCGCTGATATTGTGGAAGCACATCTCCGGGAGGAGAGATTAGTGGGAAGAGATATTAAACCAGCTACAGTGCAGCAGTGCAAGAGCACGGCGTTTACTCAAGCAGAAGGAAGTAAGTCCATCATATCGTGGGCCACGACATGGAATCTTAAAGTTAACATATTGAACAGTATGCCAGGCAATGGAAGACAAACTGGCTTGGTAACAGTAATAAACTGGTATGGCATTGCAGAAAGCAGCGTGGCAACAGGACAGCAGATTGGTACAATACTCGGGAGATAGAGCAAGGGAAGGACAGATTACTTCTTTAACAGCAGTAAAGGGAAAGAAAAACAGAATGCAAATATAATTGAGGTCTATAATGTCCGGATGGGGGTGTATCTAAGTAAGGAGACCAATTAGAAGAGGGAGAGAAAGAGAGAGAATTGGTTATGAACTATTCTGACAAATTGTAGTTCTTCAGTTGTTTCATTCAATCGGGCGTGATCTTGCAGTCAGTGAATCTCGTCCTCTGCTTCTGATTGCAGTGCACCCTGACCTCCCCTACTGATCGCCTGCTGGGGCGTCATCTTCATATTCTTCAAGATCCTCGTCCATGCAGGCATCCTGGTATTGCCGGTATTCCGACACCAGGTCGTTCATATTCGACTCCGGCTCGGTGAATTCCATCTCGTTCATGCCCTCGCCCGTATACCAGTGCAGGAAGACCTTTCGTCGAAACATGACAGAAAACTGATCGCCAATGCGGCGGAAGACCTCCTGAATAGCCGTCGAATTACCCATGAAGGTGGATGAAACGGGGAGCCCCCTCGGCGGAATAGAGCATAGTGCCTTTCTGTACATTGTTGGGGATGCATTCAACGAAGTAGGCCGAATTCTTGTTTTGAACTGCGCGGATCTGCTCCTCCACTTGCTTCATCGACACTTTTTCTCAGCTAGTACGTCTGTTAGATACTAATTTCTCCTGGAGGATGTATTGCGCTCACAAAATAGCTGAGCAAGTCAAAAACCGGCTGTTACGAAAGCCCGAAGCCGGCATGCGGTTCTTCGGATCAAATATCTGCTGCGTCAACTCTGACACCGCGAGCGCCGTGACACCGCGAGCGCCGTGACCCCGCTGTCGTAGAGAGCTTCATTGCCGATACAGCATGCTTCATCAGAGTTCTAGATATCTACGGAGGGGCTAAAGGAGGAAAGGGTACGCCCTTCAAGTAGGCTTCGGAACCCTTTGATAAGAAAAACATGAGATCCAAGCCCCCAGGCGTCTACAACGTCTCGAGATAAGATCCGACTGTAACAGAGTATTGGATTATTTTGCTCATGCAGTTTAGGTGTAAAGAGTTGATCCCTTCCTGTGCAATTAGTTCCGGGGATCATGTCTTCCCCGGAACGGGGCCACGAAAAATAAAGAAATGACTCGTGCAGATTACCGAAGTGATAAGAACTTGCTTAGTAGCAAGCGTCTGATACAGGATAGTTCGCAGTTAAGGATGAATAATATAATCAACAAGCATAAGATAAAATCCATGAAACTATCCATCCTAAGTGCCGACTTTAACTCGTCACGCCATTCTACCCCCGCCTGATATTCAAAATGTTTTCTAGTAGAAAACTCACCGGCCGTATAATAAAACAGGCCTCAGGGAGGGCTATGGAGAGGGTCCTGATTGAGGCAGTCCCGCATCTGACTAGGGTCAGTGGGGAGTAACACGACTAAGTATATTGGATAAAGCAAAAGCCTCGACAGCACTCACTAATGCCTACTAGACTGCTACTACTTGTTAGCTTTCTCATTCTTCTGCCACAACTTATAGTGTGCCCGAACCGTTTCTTCAGTCGAGCGGTATGATATCCCCAACTCGCTAATGCTCCTTCTGTTATCGAATTTGAATTATTAATTCCTATGTCCACGTCTGTTTATTTCTTCGATAGGCCAATGAACGGTCCCGCAGCGTAGATCATTAGTTTTCGGATATTCCAACAAGGCGGTACCTTCGGGATCTTATGTACAGGCCGGACGAGGTTAGCTATGTCCAACAGAGTGATAGTGTGGCCACCGTAAATTATATACCTCCCAGTTGCAACCATATTCTCCCCGACCTTAATATTAGCCTCAGCCACATCTCTGACGTCCACTAAGGGTCAGGAAAGATTAGGACGGCCCATCCGACTTTCGCCACGGTACATAGCTTCCAGCATAAAGAGACTACCGGAGACAGACTCGGAAGTCATGGACGGACCAAGGACCATACCGGGGTTCATGACCACAAGGGACCAGCGTCTCTGGAAGCCGTGCAGATTCCACACCTCTCGCTCGGAGACAGTTTTAGAATATACACACGGAGCATAGCTGACACTGCTTATATCATTCCAGGATGACTCGATGTTTAGACAGGAGTTGTCACGCAGAAATAGCGAGTTACGTACCGGAGGACGTGAGAACAACACGCTTGACGCTTTCCACCCCGTTGACAGAGTTCAGAGCGTTCTTGGTGCATTACGGAGCCCGCTCGACCCACTCCTTGAATCTGTCCTTGATCTAAGCCGGTACCAGGAACGACGAGGCGATATGGCAAACGAGATAAAAAATAGATATTCAAACTCATAAAACGAGAGCTAATTTGATAGAAGAGCAAGCCGGGCGCAGACCTCTTATATCTGTAACGGCCGTGTCCATTGTTGAAATCACTGTTCTGACTACTGTTTCAAATTCTGTACAGTCACATACTTGCACGAGTGTGACGAGGGACTTGGTCTATTGATCGTGAACCTAATTACAGTCTTTTGCCTCTTCTTAACCTCCTCCGCAATATCCCTCTATAATTCCAGCTTCGCAGCTGCTGCTGGAGGCAATTGAGTTCCCTTGGGTTCTTGTAGTTATTAATTCTTTAGCTGCAAGTTGACTAATACTATATTATATATCAGCTGTATAATCTATACTGTATAGCTAGAGCTATACAGGCTATTTAAGAATATCTTTTAGGCTGGAGAAATTATCCTACTTTTGCAGTTCTAAACTATTATCCTAAGATAGTCTATCTTAGCAGTAATCTAGAGTCTTAAAGCTATATTTAGGCCGGCTAGCTCTTAAATTATATAGCAGCTAAATATAAGTAACTATACTAGATATAGTTTGCTGGGTTAATCGATTTATACTCTTCTAGATTCAACCTATTATATCTTTAAGTCTGGACTTTTAAGCTGCAATTTGCAGCTTTATAATAAGGGTTGGGTTACTTTAGATTAAGTGGTGTAGATTGAAATAGAAGCTATAAGTACAGCTATAATTGGAAGATACTATATCGATCTGGAGGGTAAAACGGAAAGTAGATATCTTCAGTTAGTTAAGTAGTTAGTTGAGTGGTTATTTAAGGTGTATATAAGAATGAAAAGATAACTGGAATACAAGAGGGCTTGTAGAGCTTTTATATCTATTATAATTTTGCCTTTTTTAAGTTCTAGCTTTTCCAGTATATCTAGCCTTTTTAAGATATAGCTATTCCTACAGCTTATTAAGATATTAGAAAAGATAACCAGTTAGACTAGAAACCTTAGTCTATTTAAATAACTATTAACCTTTAAATAGACTGAGTATATAGTCTATATTATTAATACTATTATTAGTATTTTTCTTTTACTGTTAAGCTTCTAGTCCCCCCTCTGGGTATGTATATACTAGAGCACCCTAACCTCTTAGTAACAGCCGTGTCTATTCTAGGGGGTATCGGAAAACCCGTCTCTAACCGGCCCGGTTCATCCCGGCCCAAGCAATCATCATGATCATTATGGCCTTAAACACTGTTGCCCTGACCAAATTGACCGTAACGGATCCATCATTTAGTAATGTGTCGAATGTAGTACTATGACTGCCGGTTGTGACCGCCGGTTGTGACCGCCGGGTTCCGACACAGGCTGTGACAACATCCAGGAACCAGGATCTAGTAAATAAGGCTATTAACTTCTCTCCATCTAATAATCGTCCAAGGGTCAGTCTTATAGATTAATAGAATGATGACAACGTGGCCTGTTGCAATGGACTTGATGTCTGTTGGGGTCATTGGCTTTAGAGGCATCCAAGAAATCTCCATTGTGGGTCATTCTGACTGGAAGAGGTAGTTATCTGAAGTCTTGAAACCCTGGTCCCTTGGAAGCTTTCCCGTACAGCTGGAGCTTATCCCTCAATTTGATATATGGGTTAGCTTACTGCAAGGCTACTTTAATAAAAACTGCACCCCGGATGTTTGCGTTGCATTCTACCTTAGCTGCTATGTCGGTCAGGGCTAATCACTCGGTCCTGGAAATGGGTCCCTAACGCCAGGGCTAATGCAACTGGATGACGCTTTAGAGCCGTTTAAGTTAGTGCGCTCCATTCACCGAACTTTGGTTAATGATCCACTGTCATCCAGCTGCATTAGCTTTATCATTAGGTCAGTGATACTTGGTGGAAGAAATATCTCCTTAATGGGGGACTCCAAGCAATATCTAGCTGAGATACAGAATAGCTGCTATCCAGAATGATTTAACTGCTGGTGCGAAGCTTCCAGTACGTAATAGCTAGATTAGAGCATTCATTATTACGATGACCAGCTTTGCCACTCCGTAGGCTACCTCGTTCTATCCAATCCACAACCCCTTTTAGTGTGAAATGGAAGATGCCTTTTCTCAGAATAGAGTGGACCTAATTAGAAAGAATGCTTGACTGTCAGGGATTGCATGAACGTGCGAACGCCAATCAGTACAACTAATGGCGTAGGCCAGCTGCACTTGACTAAACTTCGGGAGGGTTCGGGAACGAGAATCGAGAGGAGTTGATCCCTTATCTCTGTACAGAGAAATTAACAGACGAATCGGGTCGTGGTGCGATCACTACCACACGCGGCGGTGTAGCATTTTTTAAACCCTATCTCCGGGTGACCCGCTCAACAATCGCCGTGCCACTTTTCGCTAACAGTGTCAAGGACCTGGTCGATGGTTCGGTTGCCAAGATAGAAGTGGACACGCGGCTATACGAGTATACAGCCCGGTAGGTAGCCAACAAGCCAAGTTTGTTGCACAGATTGGAACGCACCTCTGGTCTCGATAACCACTAAACGAGTCATGGGCTATTAACCCCGTAAGTAAGAATTGGGGGTTACGCAGGAGAGATAGGATACGGCGTCGGAATCTCCTTCTTCAGACTAAAATCAATACATTTGTAATGCTATCAGTATCACTGGGTTTCAAGTTCAGTGATAACGAATTGATAGGGATGCACATCTTGATGTCATTACATAATTGGGTCAAGAAGCTATACTCAGAGTGTCTTGAGAGGCATCGACTTCAAAGATAAGGTGTGAAAGATATCTTGATCCGACCTGGGTACGGATAATATATAAGAATCGAAAGAACCGTTGTAACGTATATCATGTCAGTCACCTTCCGGTATTACCAGGAGTAAATCAAGGCCAATACGCTTGCCATGCTTCGTTCACTTATTACGATGGCACTTGTTGCCTCGGCGGCCATTGCCTCGCCGCTGCAAATCCACAGCCGCAAAGATCCCAACACTGGCTTAACTTGGATCTACAAGAATTCAAGCCTGCCGAAAGTCATGCAAGTAGAATGGCCAGAAATTCACCTTGGAGCTATCTAATCTCTATTATAGGCTGTATAACACTGGCGATGGGACCATCTTGTCGGGTTCAACAAACGGGCGCTTGGACAACATTAACTATGGAGGAGGTATTGGCGGTTTGACTCCGGAAACCCTCATTGGCAATGTTAGCGAGGTTCTCGACATTGCCCAGTTTGCGGTTCGCAACATTGGCGGGGGCGGCAGTGCCAATGCCGACTCGGACAGGTTCCTAAACATCTCGATGGATGCACACACTCGACTGTGCTCCCGCCACTCTGACATTGTCGGCGCTGTCATGATCCACGGCACCAACACGCTGGCTGAGACTGTACGTTTTCTGTTAACGTTCTAATCTCTGAGATTCTCATCTAAATTATACCCAGGCTTTCGGTGTTGATCTCACCTTGAACTGCTCCAAGCCCTTTATTGCCACAGGCTCCATGCGACCCAACTCCGCCTTATCAGGTGACGGACCTCTCAATTTCTATGACGCTGTCAGAACTGCGATTCACCCCGAGGCGCGTGATCGTGGAGCTATGATTGCGTTCAACGATCACCTGGTGTCTGTTTTCTATGGAACCAAGACCAACGGTAACACAGCCACGACCTTCTTGGCAATGGATCAAGGCTACATTGGCCAGTTTCTGGCCGGACAGCCGTACTTCTTTTACGGCCCATCTCTGCCCAAGGCTCGACATTATTTCAACCCGTTCAAACTCCATTATCCCCTTCCCAAGGTAGTGGTTCTTTACGGCCATCGTAAGTGAAAAACAACTCGGAAGTTCAGAGCTTTATACTGACCTCTCTACAGAGGGGTTCGACGCTAACCTGTTGTACTCTGCTGTTGCGGATGGAGCCAAGTAAGTTGCATTTTTAACGCTTCATTGGACGCGCTGACAGGCTTAGGGGAATCGTCATAATGGGCGTCGGTCCTGGCGGCCTTAGCACCGCCGCTACCGAAGCCGCTAATGCACTCTTTAAGAAGGGCATTGTCACTGTCGCATCACTCCGCCCCTTCTTCGGTGCAGTTGTTCCTGGACCTCAAATAAGCAATATGTAAGTCAATAACTTTTCGAGTTTTGAAAGATAGTACTGGACTAACAATTCTCACAGTATCAGCTCGGGCTTCTTGCACGGCGAGCAATCCCGCATTCAGCTCCAGCTCGCTCTTGCATCTGGCTATAGCGTCAGTGGCATCCGGAAATTGTTCGAGGGGGATATCCGTAAAGCGGTGTACAACGATGCCACAGCCTTTTACAACGGCACGGACTTGTAAAGTGTTAATACGAGCAACAGTTCAGCATGCTTCTGATATACACAACGACTTGAGGGACAGTTCTCAGTCAAAGAGGATTTCAATGACCATGAAATGTATCATTGAGATAAAGTAGCAGCAGGGGGTTCAGTCCTTCACAACTAGCAAATATGTGTAATTATTTCAACTCTAGAAAGGCTTGTAAAGGAGCATTTAGTTTGAAAGAAACAGTAATTATATAGTAATTGTTAGTGTCTGTCTCTTCTGGTACTGGGTGTGGTACTAAGGGTATGTCTCTATTATTTACAGATACTGTATGGCTTTAATCTATCTGATGATATCGAGTAAAGCTAAAAAAGAAAATTACTGTTATTACCTCTATATTATTAAAGTAGTTAGGGTGAACTAAGAGTACTACACTAGCCCTATAATATCAAGAGATAGTAAGTAGATAAGCAAGAAAGGTCAGATACTTCAAAGCTGTAGGTCAAGAACCAGTATGTTCAGACACGGGCTGAACATACACGCCTGAAAGGCCAGACTAGATTGAGCCAGTACTGAGTAGTCACCTTCATAGGCTTTCGTATAATTGGGGAGTACTATTCGCCTCAGAAACGTGGGAAGCTATTGTAAATTTATATGCTGCTGCACAAGCCGTTCCAGCATATAAAGCTTAAATATTCCATTTGACCCTTAATATAACAGTTGGTCCCCATTTAAATTAATCCGGAGACCTCTGTGGTAATCTTCCCTCCAGACATAGTATGTCCTGAAAATTTACATATTGCGGATTGATTTCTCGCCAAGGCCTTGCCATTGTTCACACCGCCTGTGGGAATTGCGTTGTTTAAACGAAAGAATACAAGTAGGAAAGCCGTAAGTTAGAAAACAAGGCAAACTGCCGCGTAATATTTCCAAATGGCTACGGATTGTGGCTTCATTATATATCGCCTTGGCTGTCGTGTATGGCATGAGGCGGGAGACCTTTGGGCAGACACTCATCCAAAATCAAATTATCCAACGCAAGTTGGCTGAACTGGCACACTGGGTCGAGGTTCATTGGGCTTGGCTGGAGCAAATGGCATATCACATCAATAGTTCACCATTGGGCTGGCAATGTTCAGATATAGTGAGTCGCATAGCGCTGCTGAAGGGACAGATGTTAGAACGAGCTGCTTCCTTCTTGACAGAAGAACCAAGACTAGTTGCAGTTAATGGCGGGACTGTTGACCCATCCATTGTAATTTGTTGCGCGTTCCACTTCACGACATATAGAGCTTGCCATTCTTACTTCTATTTAACGGACGAAGGAGATCTGCTGATAGGTTATTGCTCGCTGATCTGGTGCTAAGTTAATACCAGCTAGGTTGTGGTATAGAGGTATGCGGGTTTAAGGTAGTGTGTCAAGGGACGCAAGCCTATCCTAGACTTAGGTCTCATAATATAATGATTTTAGTAGCGCTCGGCGAGTGCAATCTCTACAATCACCAAGTGAACGCTTTACAGTACAGCCAGAACTACCTTGCGACTCTTGTGCATCACCCTGGCGAGACTAACCCTTACAAGCGCACGGTTTATCAACTAGTTATTCCCTTTACCAGCCTTGATACAATGGTAATAAACTTAGTATAAGCAAGCCTAGTAGTTTTATTTTACTCTTCTAAACTTTCTCCTTCTCTCTTACTCATTATTAGCTCAGTGATGTCTCTTAACACTCTCCGCAAACAAGATATCAACAAAGGTCGGAATGTTGCTAATGTCGCCGCTGTGTATCTCAACATTGTTAGAAACCTGTGCCCCGACATGCACATTCGTAGCCACATGGCCCATCGGCTGCAGCTCTATACCCGAAATTGACGTCCTCTTCAGTGTCCCGTCGGTCCCCTCCGCAACAGCGGTGTCTTCACTCTCTATAGTTCCTCGGTATCGGTACTCTCCGCTGTCCAGCTCCCCCTTTTCAATGTTCACGGTCACTTCCTGGAACACTAAGATGCCTCCATACGACGGTGGTGACACTTGCGAGTCGCTGGACGATGGATACATCCCTGACTCGTCAACCGTATCCACTGATTGAGTTCGCATGCCGCTCTCAGGGGGGCACAGATTGATGGTTGAGCTCGATCGCGTTGAATCTGATGAGATCCGGCGCCTAGGCCCGGTCGTCATCGATTTGCCGTTCATCCGAGTCGCCTCCACCGTCTTAGATCGTCGAAACGGCCACACCATGGATGCCAGTCGTGAATGGCCTTCTCTAGGATAATCCTCGGGAGGAATGACCGACTTGACAATGGGCCCGAACTCCTGATGCACGCCTCGTGTAAATACTTGGTGGTACTGCTCCGAAACCTGATGCATCTTCAAGACACCCAGTGACACGAATTCGAAGTCGGGGCTTGACAGCACCGAGTGGATCGGAACCACCAGCTGCAAAGTTATCATGGCTTTCTCTGCTTGACCTTGATCCTCGTGGCAGGGTAGACGCACGATGGTCGATGAGAGCACAGCATCTTCAAATAAAGGGTCCCCGATCGACTTCCGTAGAGCCCTCATAGTTTCCCCCAGTTGTCTCGCAAATGCCTCCGCTCGCAGTGATGCCGGCGCCACGTCGGCGTCAAACAGCTTGGGAATAACGCTCGAGACTGGCATGCCTTCGAACTGCCGGAGGAAGTCTATGTGCCAGCGTTCGATGGTTTCCAACGTTAGGCCCACGGAGGGAAGTAGATTTCGAGCCCCCTTGCGCACCAGCACCTCGAATCCACGAGCATTATCGACTCGGGCCCGAACAGCAAAGAAGCCCAGATGCACCCCAGATGACAGTCGGGTCTCCTGGTTTGCGAACGTCGCCATACCTCGTAGTGTCGACTCGAAATCGGGTGACCGGATTTGCATGCTCGTTCGGATCGAGTCACTAACTTGGTGCAGCTCAGCGAACCGGTAACCGGCTGATGTTAATCTGTCCGCGTCACGATCTGTCTCAACTCGACGGACCAAAAACATTAGCGAGCCACGTCCATATCCCTGTTGCCAAGCTGGGAAGCCCTTCTCGGACATGTCGATCCCGCCCTGGTCTTCTTCTGATCCGTTCTCGTTCTCGTTCTCGGGCTCGCGAGGGTTCCGGGACGATTTCCGCATCCGCGCATGTGGTTGCTTGTAAAAGGCGCCAGTCGGCAGAATTTCGTCCCAGAGGAATCCCACCGAAGTGATGTGTTCATTCAGCCGCTCAGCGAGTGTCATAGAAGCAAGACAGAAAAGCTCGCGGAAGATGATGTCGTAATTTTCAATAATTTCGCCGTGTTCGTTGCTCAATTGGATCCCAGCTCCCGCATCCTTATCGCGACCAGAGTGCGGTAACTGAAGCAAATGGTGTTTCATGCCGGCCAGAAGGCTTGAAATCCCATTCCAATTTCTTGAAGCCTGGAACATCCAATGAAAAAGGGGGTGATCGTTGCTGAATCCTTCTTTGGCATTCTACAACAGTTAGAGTTAGGCCAAATATAGTGCTGCTGGTGGAAATCACTTCTTACCTTTTCCAAGAACGAGTCTGTAACAGCAGCACTGGGAACAAAGCCATCGGGGTCAACTAGGATTCTCCCATGCTTGTCAAAGACGGCGGCCCCCAGGGTAATCTGCTGCGCACGAAGTGCAGACTTCCTCATGTTCCGTGTCCGGAAAACGGCGGAGCCAGCGAGAATGAAACAAGCACCAAGCGACTAAGAAGATCAGCCACCATGTTCAGGGTTATCAATGTCAAGACACAAATGTGTAGGTACTGACCAGGCAGATAACGACAATAACTGTCGCACTCCTCGACGGCTCGTTAGTCTCAGCTTTAATGTTGACGAGTTGATACCGCGTCCCGACAGCGGCACACCAATGCATCCCAGATACAGCGCCGGCTAGGATAAAAGCTGAGGCGGTCCGCTTCCACCACGAGTTAGCCCACATAGCTCGGAACATAAAGAACATGGAGAGAGCAATAATGCTAGCGACTACAGCGATAATGGCGGCGCCGACGACAAAAGCTGGATTGTAAATGCACGCATAATTCTCAATGGATCTATTTCCAAGGTAATGCATTCCGCAGACAGCAGCGCCACAGAGAACACCACCGATAAGGATTCTCCACCAGGAGACCGCATCGTTCGTGCCGACGGCAACAAAGGCAGCCAGGAGTACGAGGATAGGAACGAAGAACGAGATGGCAGTGAAACCGCTCGAGTACGCCACTTGCAACTCGGGCTCTCCATTTGCCAGGTCAATGGCTCGGTTACCGATAAAGTGCTAGGGGATGGTGAGCGTACGCCCGGATGCGCTCAATTCGGGCTACTCACCATGCACCAAATGGATATGCCACCCATGGTTATAGCCGAACTCACCAGGAGCAGACTGCCCCCGTTAGCACCACGTCGCCGCGAGGTATTCGAGGATAGCGACATACTGGTTGAAGAAACCCCTGAAGTCCGTCCGGCGGTTGATTAACTCAAGCGTTGATGCAGCCCCGACAAGACTGACTACGTAGCTAAGAGCGACGAAGCCGGCATTGTAAGTCTGGGGGACAACGTGGCCCTGGTATTGGCGTAGGAGATGCTCGGTTGACATGGTGACGGAAATCCTTGGGACCACCAGCTCGGAAAGTTGCCGTCGTCTGTTCAAGTGAAGAACGACATGTGCTTCGCCTGGAGGTGCCCTGATCGGGACAGAGACGGTTCTTAATACTACAGCTCGGTTCTGGTGGAGCTTCGAAAGACAGCCCACTGTTCTCCTACCATGGATCCCAGCAGGACACATGGACCGGGATCAGGCTTCTGCCCTACCTCACGCTTTACCCCTGACGCTGTGTAGACATTGGAGAGTCTAGTTTACGAGGTACTTCCTGGGCCAAGCCTTCGAGCAACTCATCGTAGTTGAGACGTGCTTCTCCGATTGGCCAATGGAGGGGTAGCGGGCGGTGGTGGCTTGGGGCTTGAATGAACGATGGCGTCAGTGCTAAGGTGTGGAACAGGCGCCTTAATGCCCACGTTCAGCTGTCAGAATGTCTTGGTGTGGCACTTGGAGGTCCATACCAGCTGAATGTTGGGGTGCCGACCTAGCACTAGAAGACTAGCACTAGAAGAAAGATATTGCCGACTTGGGCAAGAAAACATCTCTGGAGAGTCTGCTTCCGAGCTTTCCTTGAGATCGCCATGGATTCTGGCTTTATCAATGTGGAGGGCAGACTGGTTGCCAGTTGTACTTGGTGTCGGTTCTCTCTCACTGAGTCGCATTTTAAACAGGGAATTAGGTACCAGGTTTGACACGTCGCACCGACAGCATATCTTGGCCTTGCTGCCTGTATTCCAGACGGCGCATGTCTCGGACGTCAATGGATGGAGCGCACCAAAACACGTGGTTGATGGGGGTCTGGACCATGGTCGACGAGCCCGGACTTACGGTCGCACATTACCACATGGGTGACATAACCCTTTTGGGAAGCCTCAACCATGTGGAAATACTTAGTAATTTTGTGGACCCTTGCAAGACTACAGTATCGCACACTATCCGGAAGGTATCTCTTCATTTAGATGGCATGTCCACCAGGAAATATGTCGTGATAATTCCTGGTGACGCGTCACAATTCTTCCACTCGCACATCCACACCAGCATCAATACCCAGCCCATCGCCACCCCATAGCTGTTATGGGCTATCCCCATCGATTCCCTAAGTAAGCTCGGGTCTATCCATCATGAGATTGTGCGACTGACCTTGTCTTGTACGTAGATATGCCCGATCACGTCCTATCGCAGACATGTCCCGATGTTCCGAAGACCGTGGCCCCTAAATCGTACCAACGGAGCCACGATTTCATCCGCGATAGCTACCCAGGGTCGAATCTGTGTCCATATTGCGGGAGACGTTGGCCCACGAGTATCTCCATCCTCGACAGCTCGCCAGTCCCGTTTCGAGACGTTGAGACAGCTTCCACCTCCTCCGCTATACAGTCTATCGACCTAACAGCCTCTGATCGTTCCACGCCCTCACAGACGATCTTCACCGGCTCTGGAGACGGCCCTGGCCGTATCCTCGCAGCATCGCGGCCCTCCGCCGTGTATCGAGATGCCAAACTTACGCAGAGTCGGATCGCGAGGGGCATGGGGGCGAGCTCGTTGCAACTCAGTGAGGCTGTGGCTAAACAGAGCCAAAACAAGAGCAGACGGAAGATCTCGATGCGCCTCACCGTCTTCCTTGCGAGGCCTGGCCCATGGGAAATACTAGACGAAGACGAGGAGCCCCAGTGGTCTTTGGCTAGAGAGCTGCTGAAGGTCGCTTTGCGCCCCTTCGTCGACGAGGAACCATCTTTACCTGTCCACTTCTGGTTCGACAGCATCTTCTTCCCTCAGTTCAAGGACAAGCCTGCCCTCTCTTCTGTTCTTCAATTCGACAAGAGACTCGTTCAGAACGCCCATATTAAAGAGGGTATCACGGAGCTGAGCGACCTCGACTGGGAGAGACAGACAGTCGCAGAGCTTTTCGGCGAGGACTGCCCTTTTCGTTTCAGCAAAACAGAGGGCAGATATCTCCTTTTCCTTGTCTTCTATGAGCCATTGCCTCCTCGACCACAATTCCCGGCCCCTCGTCATATCAAGGCACCGAGGTCAGCCGTAAAGCCGTTCAAAAAGGAGAAAGGAATCAAGAAAGAGCTAGTCAAGGCCGAAGTGAAGGTACAACCAGCCTTGTTAATCGGGAGCGAGTTCAACTCGCCCTCCTTGAGCCCCTCTCTGAGCCCAGTTCTACCCCCTTCGAGAGCTAGCGCAGAAGACCAGATCGAGGTTATTACTAGCGACGTGGACGAGACCCGCGCGGGTCAGAAACGAGCTCGAGACTCTATAAGCTCAGCACTCTCGGTAGAGGCAGAGGATACGGAGCTCTCGGCTGGCCCTGCCTTCACTGCCCATGGTCCCGCTGCTGGAACCCGAGGAGTTAATACGAGGAGGCCAAGTAGTCGGCATCCTCATAAACAGACGAGGAAATAGTAGTTACTCTAGCTCAAGGTGACCCAGGTCCCCCATCAGCTCGTCTACACTATTGATAATATCGCCAGGTAGCCCAGTTCCGGAGAGGCTATTGTTAATAGGCTCAAGGTAGTTCTGCTCGAGGAGCTGAAGCTAAAGCATTGTCAGCTAGCTTTTGAGTGCGATAGAGTACTTTTTTACGTACGAATCTCTCTTGCCCTCCAACTGGACTCTCTGGGATGCTCAGCACCGGACTTGCCCCGCAGTCGAGATGAACCTGAATCTTGTCTCTAAGCCGTAAGTAGATTGCGAGGTGTGGTCGCTTATGATCAAGCTCCCCATCTAGCTGACCACCGAACTGAAGATCCCGGAGCTGTTGATCACACCAGTCTGTTGTTGTTGGGTCAAGAAGATCGTCTATATCGATAGAATCGACAGCGGCCATCATCTGGGCAAGCCCATCTCGAGCCGCAGGCCCTAGATGGACTGCCCAGTTCTCCACTTCGCTTGTATTATACAGATCCATTGGGATCCCGGCGACGAGATGCTCCCTATTCTTCTGTGGCCGGATGCGATGGCCGTTCCACATCTCCGTGAAGTCCGCAACCTCTTGACGGATCATGGGTCCATAGAGAGCATACACCGCGATCTGGTGAGCAAGACGGTTTGGTTGGAAGAGGCCGCTATCAATCAGCTCGTGTGAGAACGCGATCCAGCGCTGACTGACACCTTTAAGTAGCTTTTCCCACCAAGACTCGATCCGTTGGTTCGATGTGCTTGGGCCCCAGATATGACAGGAGCTCAGTCTCGCTCCCTGCCTATGGACTCGTTGGTCGTTATCATCGGTGGTATACCGAAACTCTGTCTGATCAAGGTCGGCGAGAATCGCCTGGGCTCCGGCCCAAAGAGGAGTCTCGATACCATGATCCGAGCGGGTGAAAAGGGGCCGGACCCCTGAGTACGACACGGTCCGTAGAAACTGTTTGAGTGAACTCAGCGCAGTCATGTTCCCCCTGCCGACATATATCCAGATGATGGCTCTCGAGTACGTGTCGATACAGGCGTAGATAGAGAAGCCGAAGTTCTTGAGCTTCTCGTACCCATCGAGAGACCACATGAAGTTAGGCCCAGGAACCTGGAAGTTCTTCCGGTGCTTCCAATCAGCAAGGCGTCTTTGTTCGGCCCGCTTCTTCCACTCTGGGTTCGTTTGGTACTCGCGATATAAGGTATTCTGGCCGACAAGGACGCCGGCACGGATGCGGACGTAGTGGTATAGATACCCCCTGCCAAATCCTCTGATGCTTGAAGATTGACGGTCGTCTTGGAAGAGGAACTCTCTTGCTTTTTGAATAGCATCCTGTCGTTCAGTCAGATCTCGGAAGCGCCGCTTCATGCCATGCTTCAGACGATACTCCTGTACAGTCCGCTCGGAGATCTCGATGCCGCGTCGCTTGAGATCACGGACGATGGAAGTGTCGCTATATCCGTATCGGTAGAAGTAGCCTTTGATCAGCTCGACGAAGGTGTTGGTATCAATCTTTGAGTGAAGGGGGGAGTACTCCTGTGCACCCCATTCCGCTAACCTCCTTTTCAGGGTTCTGGCGTCGAGTACGTGCCCATCGTCGCGGAGATGGGCACATATAGTGTCAATGGATAGTCCTTCTCGCCGCTGCTCGAGGATCCAGTCCTTGACGCCCTCCAAGTCTTTACGGGGCCTCGGCATTGTACGAGACGCAGACCAGGGGTTCGAGATCGTGGTAGAGGTCGGAATTCATACCTCCTTCCAAGGCTTCCAGCTGCAATATCCCCCTCTGAACCGGCATTATCGGAGCTTCGGCGCCGATGGAATGGCATCAGCACCGCTTGGTATGGCATCAGCTTTGCTACATTGAAAACAGTGCGCTATCATATCAATACTGTAGCCCCATATAAAAACGCCGAAAGCCTATGTGCGAAATAGCTCCAGTCATTTTCGTACATGGTTTTGTCACCCATGTGGTAATGTGCGACCGTACGGACTGGCTGGAAACCCCGCAGGATCCGATAAGCGAGGCCAACTCTGGTCTAGGGTTATGGGCTATTGCAGAACCATTCTAGTAGCTGGGCCTCGGGGGGGCCGGGTGAGCCTGTGCGTAATTCCGGTTGAATTCCGTTGTGGATCTTGTTGGCCAAGATGCTGTTCGCGTATCGATGTGATAGATCTGTCCAGGCATCTATGTAAGGGATGGCCTCGGGCTTTATGTCGCTTAGCAGGGATGCGTGAATGAGTCCAGCTAACCGAAGTGGTAGAATGGAGCCTGTGTTTTCTGAAAATACAGCATACGGATACGTATACCTACTGCTTTGTTGTTAAGTATACTGCTTTGTTATTAAGGTCCCTCCCTTGGCGCAGTCGACCCCTGCAGGGGGGAACTAGCTATTTATGGCTAATCTCACATTGCGCTGCGCTCGAGCCGAGCTTGAGACATCTCCGCGAAGTGGACAATTGCACTACTGGACGGATCGATCGGACAGGCGGCCCAAGCGAGCAGCTTTGTTTCGCGAGGTGGGTACGTGAGTTGCTAGGTGAGGAGACTCCCTGGCCACGGTGGAGCCGACTCAGCCGGGGCGAGGAGCGTTAGATTCACGGGTCCGACGAAACTGCACACGTGGATTTGAGGGCCCGGGCGTGAGGCTTAATTTGGGTGCTTACCTGCTATGAATAAGTGCCTACACGCTAGGTTATTTTGCCTCTTCTCTTACGTTCGTTGGCCCAACTTCGCTTCATCATGACAGGCCTGTTGGAAGACCGATTTCTCTAAGTGTTCGGCATCCTATCCTTAGCAGCGGAAGCGTGGTCTGTCAACCCGAGGTTGTGTTAACAGTTCTATCTTATCGCTCAATGCAACTCGTTGGTGTGTTAAGTTTGATTGACCGCGAGCCTCCCCGTGCCCATCACGAAACCCCACCTAACTTGGCTCTAGATGGAGAACTCAGACATACATGAGAACAAGTGATACAAGAAATGAGGCTTATGAAGCTAACGGCAAGAAGAACAGACGAGGCAAATGCGAAGCGAGATTGTTACGGACAAGGTCAGTGCCAGGACCACTCGGACAGATCAACGTCCATCCTACACGGCACTCGCGCGGACATCAGCGACGAGCCAGCCCAGAAAAGACAGGGCAACTTCATCAGGGCACGTGGTACCATCCCTTTTCACCCCTCGTACTGACACCCTGCAGTGCACTATCGACACCTCTGAAGTAGGGGAAGAAGACAGGAGGGAGGGCCGTTAGCTATATTTACGTGACCCGGCCATTGTATCGAGCGGTCACCTTCCGTCTACTCGGTAGAGTTCCGCCGGTTGCGGGCGTATTCAATAGCCCGATATTTCTCCAACGGTTACTCCGTAGACTGATGCACTGATCAGAGGTGCCAAGCCTCCCTTGCAACTAAAGCAAGACGCCATTTACGGGGCAGGTTGCGGGAAATTCGGGAATGACTCGCAGCTGAATATCGCCACCGCTAGGAGAATTTACATGACCCCTGCAAGGAACCTGCCTGAAGTTTTCCGTCACTCAAAGGATCTATCAAAGGCACATGTACCGACACATCTCAGTCTCTGACCGGTATTTGGAATACAGTGGAGCAAAACTGTTGATCTTATTAATTAGCGCCTTGATGATATCGCGAGGCCAGATTCTCTAAAATGTCTGACCGTGACACCAACAACTCTCATCTTTACAACCTCCTGGATTCACCCGATTGCGCGCATAATATGAAGAGTATCAATAACGACGCCCTCTTGGAACAACGTTGCTTACAGGGCACTATCGATCACCGCCAAAGTGCGTTCCGATTGGTTGGCATCCGGCGACCGCGACAGAACACTCAGATACCCTGTTGACTTCTTATTATATGCTCCTGGTCTAAGCGATCATCTCTGGGCGTCAGTTTTAAATGGCAGCCAGAGGCTGGTGATCGGTCGCCTGCTCTGTCCTTAACGCTTAGAATATCACTGTCATTCGTGCAAAATTGCGACTAAGAACGCGAGCCATCTCTTTTCTTTCGCCTTCAGGACAATCTTTTCTATTCAAACATGGATTCTTCTCACACGTATCCTTCCAAAATCCTCATTGTCAGGGCTAGCGTCTTAGGACTCAGCACCGCCCGCGCTCTTTTGCAGCGTCCCCAGTACTCAAACACCACCATCACCATTCTTGATGCCGCCCCGAAATTACCCAATGCTTCCTCTGCGTCTGCAGACACTAGCCGTATTTTGAGAGCTGATTACGCTCTGAAGCCGTACACGACTCGTGTGTCTGAAGCACAGAAACTCTGGAAAGATTTGAGTGATGATAGTTGGGGGTGGCCAAGGCAGATATCACAACGCAAACTGGTATTGACGGCCCAACCAGGAACGGACGGCCACGTGGATAGTTATCTCGAAGAAAGCTTTGAGACTGTCGAAAATTTGGCAAAATTTGGCGACTATGCATTCAAGGCAAGCCACCTGAGAGAGCTGCATAACAAGGAGGCAATCAAACAAGAGACGCGCTTTCCTGGCCTCAGTGGAGATTTTGGTTGTGCCAACGATAATTGTGGCTGGGTTAACGCCGACGCTTGCGTCAAATTCGTCTTCAAACACTTGCAAGAAGCGGGGAAATATTTAGTACCCTTGACATCTGAGTTCGTAGTAGATTTGATTTAAAAATAGTGATGTTAGGATAGAAGACCGTTGCCTCCTTTTCTTGTGTTTTCATAGAGACAACGTTGACGAGAGGCATCAAGGGTATTTCGCCAGGCCAGGCGCCAACTAATCTCACCTGCCAAATTTAAGATGAAGGTGACAAATTACAGTGTTTCAGTGGGTTTACCAATGTGTGTTCACCTTTCAATAGAGCCACACCCAGAATAGGGAAGGCGAAGATGAATGAAGGATCCTGCGGATGAGCTACGCTCCCACGGGTCGCACACCGACACATCTCGATCCGCATTACCGAAATAAACTCTCCACGCGACATATATTTCTAAAGGTAATTAAATATGCTACTCACTTGTCCAAAGCTATCTATTCAAAACAGTCTTCAACTCCAGCATATTACAAGGTAATGATACTGAGACATCGCAATCATTATCAGGACATATTTAAGGCACCACTGTACACCCTTTGATACATCCGTGATTTCCCCTACCGGTCAATTTCCAAATCACCTACGTCGAATCCTTCGTTCTTCGCCCTTAATGTTCTTAAGCTCCAATTCCACAACGTCTCGGCGAGTTGCTCATCCTTTGCAAGATCGGATAATTTCGAGTCCGTAGCGTCCCAGCTGTAACCGTAGTAGAACTTTCCAGCAAGTGGCCCAACATCGAAGTACCGTCCATTCAATGCTTTTGACTTGATTTCAGGATCCGTAGCCAACAAAAGCGTTGTGAGAGCACCGTCTTCTGGTGGGATACTTGTCCATCGAACAATCGATGAGCTTATGTAACTAAACATGGGCGGAAGAGCTGCTGATTCAGTGCCAGGAGCAGTTCCGATTGTCCCTACATAAGAATCAATTAGTCCACATTCACATTCACGTTCAAACTACTTGCCTGGATTGAGACAATTGACGAAGATATTGCAGTGACCAGTTGCTTGAAGCTGCTTGTAAAGATGCCGAGCGAATAAGATATTTGCAAGCTTTGAGCGGCCGTATCTGACAGAAGGTCAGTGTCTCATTGTCGGACACACAATAGCCCGAGTCGCAATATAAAAAACGGTACTAACCTCTGCAAGCTAGCTTGGACTTCGGCAAAGTTCTCTATAGTCTTAGATCCTTCTATTCCGAGACTTTCAAAATCGATTTTACCCTTTGAAATTGGCTTATACATGGCATGTGCGTGCGATGCGACAATGACGATCCTTGCTTCGCCAAACGTTTGAGCAGTATGTTGAATGAGGCTCTGAGACTAAATTAATATAGACACGAGCAAAAAGAAGTCTTTCGTCGCAAGATCATACCAGAAGGGAGTAAACAAACACAAAATGGCCGAGATACTAGGCAAATAGGAATTGTAAGCTCTTGCCTTGTGTATTACATATACATTGCCCTACATTTGTCTGCATGAGCGTTAGCAAAGGTCTTGGTAGCACTAGGGGGTAGGTATATCTGACCGCAAACTGTATCTCAATGCCATCCTTTGACAATGTTTCTGGCTGTATTCGGTTAAAAGCGGTCCGAACCCGTTGATCATCGGTTTGGAGCCGTTGTAAAGTACTCACTACGACGGACAAAGCAGCATTTGCAATGAGAATATCAAGTCTATCCTCCAGCTCGGCGAAACGCTTTGCCGCAGAGATGCAGCTTGCCATATCTGACAAGTCAATCTCCAGGAACTTCATGCCTGTAACCATATGTACGTCGGTTGTTTCGAGAGAGTCTAAGAATTGCTCAAACTTGCTTTTGGATCGAGACGCCACATATACTTTGGCATTACACCTTAGCAGCTGGATTACCGTTTGCTTGCCAATTCCCGTGGCACCACTAAGAGGGGAGCTTTACGTCAGCATGCAGTGAACTACAGGAATCTTCCTAATCCTCACCCAGTTACTATGACGACCTTCCCGGCCAGATCGGGAATTTTCTCAACGGAAAACTTCTTTCTAAACGGATCCATACCGGCGTATGAAGTGCAAGCAATCACTGGTAAGACAAGTATGGTGCTTTTCAATGTGAGAACGCCGTAATGTTTGGTTGATTGATGTTTTCTTCTTACGAGGCCATCATGAGTCTATGTATTGTATTAATACTTGCTTCTATCCGGAGTTAGCAATCAACACTGCCCCGGTCGGCCCTATGGCCCTATCTCCGCCATAGGCATACCCCGTAAAAATGCAAGCCCTGTTACGCAGAGACTCGTATTACTCGGGTGTAAACCGTATGGGCGTTTCTGCGTCTTGGAATATGCAAGGATACCAGAGGGAACTAGAGCAGCAAGCTTTGCGGTGAACCAATTAGAGTCAGATCAGGTAAGCGGGCGCACAGGAGCCCCTGACTTAACCCCCATGAGTAAGCAGTTTCTAATAGCTTATTCAGGAGAAGCTTTAAAGTACAGTACTACAGGATTCAGTAAAAGCATTGTTAGTGCACCCCTATCTAGGCGATCTGCTGCGGTACTAAGTTCGACGGTTCTTCTGCTGCTGCTGTTACCGATGAGGCCGACAGAGTGAACTGGCTTAAATAAGGGCTTACTCCGTTCTGAAAGCTGCGTCTCCTTGGCGGAAGTGTTGGCTCTTAAAATAGGGACTGATGCCCGAGTCGCAAAGTCGGTGCCTCGCGTCTGCCTTGAGCTCATCCGTGTTCGTAGCCCTTCGCACCACTGTCGTCTCAAGTATATGGAGTATTGGGTAAGGGAGAATCGTCAAGAACTAGCCAAACCCTAAGCGGCCCGTCATGCCGCAGATCCATCTGATTTACCGCATGAGCTCAACCTTGCTCCCCCGCAAATGTGACCTTAATTCCTCCACTGGTGCCCTTTGCCTCTCACAGATCAATTCGCCGTATCCCCGTCATTTCATCTGCACCACGAAGCCCTCGATTTCGGGTAGCTATGCTCATGGTAAATTCAGCAACATCGGACGCCATCAATGACTCAGCCATTCGAGTGGCCAATTAATACGGCGAGGGGCGCCAGATGACCACCGTAGGACATATTAGTACAAGTCTGTCGATGACTAAGACAGTATTGAGAGTTGTTTTTCGGAATTCGGAAAAAAGCCTCATAATCCTGAGACGCGACGCGCGACATGTTTTGCCGACGCGGGCCGCAGAAGCATGCGTCTCTGCCAGGGCCTATCGCTCTGCAGAAATGGGCTCGACATAGACAGGGCGAATTTAGCGACTTGGCGTTTGCGCCTGCATCCGCACCTCCAGCAGGTCACTCTTTTTTCGCGTTCCCGGTTCTCTTCGTCCTCCTTGACACAAAGCCAACCGGACTTTGGCATCAAGCGGCCCCGCAAGGCTCCGCCTCTACCGACATACGAATATCGGCCATTACCGGGTCCTAAATCGACACGTATTGCCATCCTTGAGCCAGCAGAGGGCTTCAACGAACCACTACGACTGACTTTGAAACGCGTGTCACTTCAGAATCTGGGTCGAGTTCGATATGAAGCATTATCTTATGTGTGGGGACCAGTCTCGGGCGATCGACGCGTCTATTGCGATGGCAAGATCATCCATATCACCCCAAACTGTGAATCGGCTCTGCGGCACCTCCGGTTGAAGAAAAAGAAGAGGACCCTTTGGATCGATGCACTGTGCATAAACCAGAGCTCCAATACGGAACGGAGTAGACAGGTGCCGTTGATGGGAGACATCTACGAATCTGCCTCACGAGTGCTCATCTGGCTTGGGCCCGGTAGCGACGAGATAGCTTCCGTCTTCCACCGGGCGACTTTTCTAAGCCCTTTCATCTCCTCTCCTCTCTACTTTCTCCGATCGTTTGGTCCAAGAGTTGGAGACCAGGTTCGGAAATGGAACCTTGTCTACTCGGTTTCTAACTGGCTTTGGCACCGGTTCTGTGCGTCACCCTAGGATCCGGCTTTCCAGACCTCACGTTTGACTAAGCTGATACTTTTGCAGATCACGGAAGCCTTGCCGATGCAGAGGGAATAATTCATATCAGCTGCAATGAATGGTTCTCGCGCATGTGGACTATCCAAGAACATTTACTCGCAAAACAATCGGTCCTAGTCGCTGGATACCATTACTGCTCTTGGACGGCATTCTCTTCGTATTGGATGTGGAGTCTTCGGGCGATTCACTCCCTGAGAAAGGGTTCGTTACCAGCTTCCTTGCGCATTGCGACCTGGGTTGCCTTTAAGAATACAGCGGCAGCCAAACGAGGCCAAAGTTTATCGTCAGCCTCATTCGACATTTTCTCTGGCTTTGTAGAATGTGCTCGCACCCACCGAGCGAGAGATCCCCGAGACAAGGTGTATGCCTTTTTGCCCCTCATCCAAAAACTCCAACCCAGCGTCACTCCGTTACCTGTCAACTACTCCCTCTCTTATTCCCGTGTCTATCAAGATTTTGCGAGATACACAATTCGGCTTTCAGGCTCGCTCAAGTACTTGGAAAGCCTTCCGCCACTTCGACACAAGAGCTCATTGCCATCTTGGGTCATGGATCTTCAAACCCCTGCCAAGTTTCCCATGAAGAAATGGGCAGCCAGCCAACTTGATGCCAGGGCTACTGGCGATAGCAAGGTGGATCTTCAGCTATTGGAGTATTCAAGGTCGCGTGAGCTCTTACTAAGGGGCTCCAAGGTTTCACACGTCAAAGTACTTTCGACCCCAGGTCCAATGAAGCCAGAGCATGCTGATGAGCTCAAGGATTGGTTTTTCAGATGGATTGGGGAAATAGGGACAGCCGTTCGGCAAGGAAATCTCCCTTGGGCATACACTTCAGTGGATTCGGGGCTTGACGAGTTCCTTGACGGCGTAATTCGATTCGACCCGTTTCTGGGTGGCAGTGTCTTGTTCTTAACGTCTTCAGGACACGTCGGGGTCTCTAATTTTCATCTCCAGCATGGAGATCAAATCGTTCTGCTTGCCGGCTGTTCTCTGCCCACAGTTCTCAGGTCTTCAGGGGGTCAAAAAGGGAAGATGCATTTTCTAGGAGTCTCCTTCGTCGCCGGTATCAGCCATGGAGAAGCTTGGGACCACCACGGCAAGAATGACACGACCACAACGCGCCTCGAAACATTTACTCTTATCTAGAATGTGGACATTCATTCTTTCATAAAACGTGCGTGTACATAAATTACAATTATTCGCCAGCTCACAACGCCTCACTACTCCTATCCAATCCCTCTTTTGCAGCATCCTGTAGCCGTAATAACGAGCCCATAACATATTCATATGTCAACATGGTGGCTGTGGCAGCAGGAACGCTGCGCGCCATGTTGACTCCCATTCCATTGTACAGTGCCCTCCAACCCTCCTCTCGTAAAATTACCTGAAAGGTATGAAAGACCCCTTGATATTTGGGCTGCAGTAACATGCTGTGAAGCCCTGCACTTTGCAACCGGTTGAACCCTCCGAGGCCTTCGAGAAACTCAGCGCCAGGAACTGGACGCCTTTGAGTTTGCAGCCTAGTCCGAATCACTTCATGAGGATATGTAAGACTGCTAGCGATTATCTTGGACAATACAGAAGCGGATAGAATGCCCAACCACTCCGCTGTATCGCCACCATTTGATCGAGAAGCGCCCATCCCTTTCCCCGTGAGTTCTATTTTCAGGTATTCATAGATAGGGAATTGGATTGCAACATGTGAGAGGCCAAACAAGGAAGCTCGAAGACCAGAGTAAAATGCGGCTGAACCTTCGGTCATGTATATCTTGTAGGCGGCATCCAGTGTCGAATGGTATTGCCAGTTGGATCTATGAATCCTTCCCCTCCGAAATAAGCGACGTCCATATGGCCGGTACGCTTGTGACATAAGGCGAACTTTGATTGTCCATATCGGATTTGTTGCTACAGTCGACGCAGTACCAGCTGCGATGGATGAAATTATGTTCACAATGTTAGGGCTCGAGGACAGCTGAGCTAGATGGTCCAAGTCAGCAGTTTTATCCGGAAGGTAAAGGAAGTTTCCCAATACTGATAGGCACCCGTTACGACATGAGCCGAAATTACTTACGATAAACCTGTGGCAATATGCTTTTGGACCGGTTGTAGACTGTGAACCAGATAGCCCAGGTAGGGAGATAACCGAGAACTAGAGGCCCCATTCCTCGATACATCCCCCGCAAACCCTCTCCTCTCCAGATAAGGCGCGCTGTTTTAAAGAGGCCATTGTACAATTCAGGGTGTGCTCGTGCGTGTATCTTGTTCGTCGCGCGGGTATGGATTGGTACGAGGCTTCCTTGCGCTTGAAGCCGAATCTTGATAACGTCCAAAGGGCAAGTGAAGATAGCCGAGGCAAGGCCGCTGGTGGCGCCTGAAACAGCGTTCATCTGAGCGTTACTAGCGGTAGTGGCCCATCTCTTCAACGGCGGGATGCGGGGGGATGCGGAAGACATCGAGACGCATGTTTGCAATGTTGATGTTTAGAGGCACCTGAGAATATCTGCTAACGATGAGGCTGGTGTTTTTATGTTGCTTAGTCAGCCTACCCTAGAGCAGGGTGGAAGGAACGCCATCGGCTCTTAATAAGGAACCCGAAGGAGCAATGCGGAACTAATCCTATGTTTTTAGATGCGATTTGATCTAGTGATATAAATGACGAGGGCAAGTTAAGTTAATATGCTAAATTCTAGACTTCCTGTCCTGCAATACGTTCTCAATCTGATGTAACACTTTAGATCGATGTAGCATGTAACAGAGACGCACCTGATCACATACCGCCGTATCGAGTCAATAAATTGGCCCTTTTTATGGGCTTAAGCTAAGCTATATGAGGCTTAGATTTCCTAAATCATTGGCCATCAAAAAGCCCGAAGGCAATAAGTGGGGGAAGGATTCCGGGCCAATTTACTAAGATGTTACGGTACTGTCACGGCAGGAAGTGCAGGGATGTGAGATGCATCCATGAGAGTGAATTGTGTCTGTCTGGGCTATCTAAGACCCCGGACCTAGGGGCTTTTATGTACTTCTATGTACTTCAATGACTAGGGCGAAATAGGTGTAGGGAGCAGAGCCCTGAGGAATGCGTACAGGAATGTGACCGGGATGACCGAGGACCTAGACGTCCGAGGCCGGTACCCGCATTCCGCAACAGGTACTCATCGGAAATCTCCACTCCAAATATCTGACGGTTGCAAAATCCACGACCTAGTCATCTGTTAGATACGCAATTTGCTGTATGCAATAGCAGAGATGATTGATCAAATGATGTAAATTGATGTGATCTTTTTCCATTGATTGAGGGTCACAGAGGCCCTCCTTTATACTCAAAGGGATCTAGATCAGGGTGCCAAAGGGAGACGGATCCGGCGTTGTTATGATGCCGGATCCGGCTTATTACCTGATCCGGCGTTCCGCATCCGGCGTTCCGGATCAGGCAGTCCGGATCCGGCAGTCCGGATCAGGCATGTTATGCCGCCACACGAGGTCTCAATCCAACATCATCTATAAGCTTCATCAATTAATTTTGAGCGCTTATCGTTAAACACCTCTGTGGCTGTATCTACTGCATAAGAAGCTTATCTCAAACCCCGTTCAAACCTATTGTCGTCTGTAGATGGCAATTTTAGTTCGGCAACCAAACTCCCTCCGACAAAATTTATATAGCTGAAATTGCGTTTGACTTGTAGTCTTTTTATTTGAGTGCTAGAAGTATTTCTAGCTAAAATAAACGCAAAGGAATACACACTACACCCACGCGAGTACTAGCAATGACTTGTGGAGAGTATAAAAATGCTCCCTGGCATATTTTATGTTGCCTATTGAAATACACGATTTGAAAATTTAGCGTCTGTAATAATAGCGTCATTCGCAATGTTTAGCCCTATCGTTGACATCTAGTTGGCCTATTCTGTTGAGATAATAAGGAACTCAATGGTGCGAATTGGTTATCGATGGCGAATGCCAGGGTTGTATTAACCGCGCCAACCACAATCCTGCCAGCAAATGACGTGATGGATGTATTTGGCTTGAGCCCCAAAAGTTCGCGCATGCAAACATTCCGCTTCACGGCACTGCGGTCAATATTAACCCGCAAATCATGAGGGTGCGAAATGATGCGAGAAGACAGGCGTATTATGGAAATTCTGACGCGTGCGATTGTGCTGGTTCCACCCACGAGCCTCAACCTAACCACAATTCATGAGAAATATGAGCAATATCTATTAGCCTCGGATCAAGAAAAAAAAGAAGGGACATCCTCCGAACACCCTGGTCGAAATCAGTATATATAACTCAAGCTCACGGGCTCATCATAACCCGGTATATTCACAGAGCATCGAGGTTCTAGGCAACACTACGGATCATTCGCTCAATCCTTGTACATTGCACCATGCGTGTTCAACTGTCTCTGTGGCCCCTTCTCGGCTTGCTTGTGGCCGCAGAAACAGGTCCATTTTTAAAGGAAGTCGGCGACGGCTCATGGGTAATCGGCAATGACATATGGAATGTCACCCAAGGCCCTGTCTATGCCAAAAAGCTGTTTTGGGAGGGTGTTCCGGGAGCTGATCTTGTTGGATCTGCCGTTGGGCATTACATTGGATACGGTAAGTTCGGCTTTTCTCCCCTTTTCTTTTCTCCCCAAGAACACATGTCTAACTATTGTCACCAGATGGCGAGGACAATTTGAAGTTCACCAACGCTACCATTGTGGCAAAGGGAACGCATCATATTGATGTGGCATTCCAATCGAGTCTTGGAGATCTTCATTGGGTGATTTTCGATGATCTTTCTGGCGCATACCAATATTTTGTCAATGCCGCTCTCCCGGATATTAGCATCCTTCGAACACTCTGGAGATTGTCGCCAGATTATTTCACGCATGGCCGTACCCACCTGAAGAACGAGGCTCTTCCCGATTTTAGTCTTTACCAAGACTCGGTTAAAGTGCAAGACGAGACTTGGCAGCTGGCTGATGGATCATTCATTACAAAGTATGATTGGTCCAACGCAGTTAGGGACAGAGACTTCTACGGCGTGTATGGCTCAGAGGCTGGGTCCTGGTGGATTCACCCCTCAACCGAGTACTACAACAGCGACCACTATAGTCAGACCTTGACTGTCCACAGAGAAAGCAGTACAGGAGATGCTGTGCAGCTGAACGTTGTTCAGGATACATCTCATTTCCGTGTTGGTCAACAGACCCCCCAACCCATCGGCAAGGTCTGGGGTCCATGGCTCTGGTATTTGGTACAGTCTTTGTCTACAAGTCTTTGCGTATATAATCACAAGCTAATTTGGACAAGAATAATGGCAGCATTGCAGACGTCCAGCAAAGACGTAAAGAAGAGCTCAAGCACTTCCCGTACAACTGGTTCAGCAACACTGCTTACAAGTCCAGAGGAGGCGTCCAAGGAACACTCCGCCTCTCCGACGGTCGACCCGCATCCTATGCTGCCGTCTACCTCGGGGATACTGACACTACTATTCGGCCCTCAATCCAAGGCAGTAATTACTACTACACCACTTACACCAATGACAAAGGCCGGTTCTCTTTCGACGACGTGAGGACTGGTTCGTATGGACTCTACGCGTGGTCATATGGTGGAAAACTTGCGGATGTGTACACCAACTTCACCAAGTCCGATGTGAAAATCACGAAAGACAAGACCTTGAATCTGGGTCAGCTGTCCTGGGAAGTTAGTGACGTATCTAAGCGCATCTGGCAGGTCGGTGAATTCGACAAGACAGCGCGAGGATTCCAAAATGGAGGTGTTCCGTACCAGCACGGTGTCACGGAAAAGAGCCCAGCCAACCTCACCTTCGTTGTCGGCGAGTCACAGGACGCGGACTGGTACTACGCGTCGTCTGCTCTTGGGACTTGGACTATAGAGTTCCAGCTCTCAGCTGAGGAAATTGCGGTTAACAATACTGCGCTGCTGAGCGTCTCACTGGCTGGCTACTCACAGAGCGCTGCACTGGATGTCAGTGTAAACGGAGATGTGTACGACTCGTTGAGCAAGAATATCCTCACAAGTGATCCTGCGCTCTACCGCTCTGGCAAAGTCAGTGGCGAGTGGCGATTCTTCCAGTATGAGGTCAAGCCTGGCGTGTTGAAGGAGGGCCTGAACACGGTTGAGTTTACTGTCACAAGATACACTCTGTGGCGAGGCTTCTTATGGGACAGCATTATTTTTGAATGGCAGTGATGGGTATTCCGAGTTGGGAAATCAAGAGTTGCAACATGAGATGTCTGTAGAATTCAAACTTTGACTCGCTGATAATCCGGCATCCGGTGACGTTCAGGACCATGTTATAATCGTCATCTTGTCTGAGTGGTATTGCGGAGTGTGGTAGTAGGGAGTAGACTAATAGTAGTCCTGAAAGCCCATCGTCGCAGCCACTGTAGGCAAAAAAGGGACAGCCGATAAAAATTGGCGCAAGCTGACTCCCATGAAGGGACATGGGACGCGTTACCGCCGAACGACGCGACCGGATCCTAGGGCTTGGCGTGGTCGTGTGCGATGATGTTTGCCGGGCCAGCCTGCTCTGCGGCGAGACCATTCATCATGCCAAGGACACCCAGGCAATAAGTAAGGATGATGAAGCTCATAGGCATGCCTATGAGGACGGAGTACTGATCTAGACAGGAAACGTTGTACTTGTCGTCTTTGGCACTGTCTTCCAACCATCCAGCCTGCCTGCCAGCCACATCGGCAGACCCCAGGCAGGATAGGTATATTGAAATGCTGGTATCCTGGGGAAGGATGAACGATGTAGAGGTGGAAAAGGATATGCACTCATCATTCCCACGCTCTGGTTGAAGCCATGCAGCCGGATGGAATTGCACATGCACCACGGTACATATGAGTCCGCCTTCTTGGCGCCATTCCAGGCTTTGGAGGGAGCTGACATGCGCAGATGAATCGGATTATCACCATTGACTCGCCAGTTTAAGCGAGGGAAGTTGAGTACGGTCAACTAGGATGGACAATGTTTGGGGACTTTACAGCACTGATGGCGGGAGGATTACGCATTTTGAATGACCAGCTATGATGCTGTCTTAAGGAGCATCCGGAGCCTAACATTAATTAGCATGGGGAAAAAAGACACGATGGAGTCTTGGCAGTTTAAAGTCGTTGCCCAATCTAAAAAGTAAGGTTTAATTAGGTTGTTACCCTCGGCTCGGCACTTGTAATGTCCATTCCGCGGGTGTGGGGCCTACTCCAAGCGAACTTCGGAGTTGTGTCGCTGACGGAATCAGAACTCAAGGGAACTATTGCTTCTATTCGTCCTGTTTTTTTTTCTGGTTGGAAACGCAAAGGCTGTTAATCATTTTCTTTTACAGACCGAAAAGACCCAATGGCTACGCGTACTTCCAAACATGTCCTGCTTCTCAATCCCACTGCACTTCTAGGTTGAGAGCTCCACCTAAATAAAGCCCGTGATATGGACCCTAAGTTAAGTAGCTCTTCACATTTTCCGAGTTAGGCAACTGAGACGGTTTAAACTTTTAATTATACTTTGCTTACCAAGATTGACACGATGTGGGATGTGTGGGATGCGTGGGATGATTACGAAGTCGACAAGGGTAAAGGCCCTCTATGCATTCAAGTCTACGTACGCTGTAATACACGGACTAAGTCTTTTTGCTTTCGTACCGCGAGCAAACCGCTCGATATGGTCCCTGATTATTAATCGCTATTCTTTAGAGGCCTCGGCACGGGTAGCTATTAATGTCCGTTTAACATACGTCGGTGGAATCGTCTATATAAGATAACCAAGAGTTAACGTCGCTCAAATCACCGCCTTTATCCGCATCCCAAACAATCAACCAGTCCTAAAATCGATCAACGACGGCTTCACTAGCACTTAGGATGAAGGTTTCTATTTTCGCTTTGATGGCCGGCGCCCTCAGCGTCCTTGCTTCCCCACCAAAAGTATTCTCAACCCAGGTGAAGCCTCCCTATTGCCCGCCTCGCCCAGTGACGGAGTGGCAACGACGAGTCATCTTGAACGAATTTCTCCAGAAGTTTTATGTCGACATGAACTTCACGGCCGCCTATCTTGACCACGTTTCGGAAGACTACATTCAGCATAATCCATTCGCGCTCTCGGGTCGCAACAACAGTCTGAATGCCTTGCTGTCAAGCGGCATATCTCAAAATAGCGCCAACTTTACCATACTCCGAACCGGAGTCGATGGGAACTTGGCGTTTGCTCATGTACGCATGGATTTGGCTGGTGCGCCTCAGCCAAGTGTGGCGATCGATATCCTCAGGTTCGATGGCTCCTGCATCCAGGAGCACTGGGACTCCGTTCAGACGAGACCGGAAAATCCAGTTAACCCCCTAGCCCTGTGGTAAAGGCGTCACCCGTCTATTGGAGAGAGAGTTTTGTACATAATGGGTTCCTTTGCATACGATGACTCTAGGGAAAAGGCAAAAGAGGTAGAGAGGAGATTACCCTATATCAATGCTCAGTCCAAAAGTGAGGTCCGCTGGTACTCAAGAGGGCTGTTGACTCTTTACAAAAATGAGGGTACACTTACTACTCTGTTTCTTTTTTGGATGACAATTTTTGTATCGCGATGCATGTTGTGATGGTGCTGGAGAGCACGCTGGAGTTCTCATGACAGTTGGACTAGCCTACTAAAACTAGATAGTGCTGTTTAAAGTGAGTGCACTGCTCAAGAAATTGAGTGTGCATACTTTTTCCCTTCTCTACTTTCAAGAGTACATTTCTTGTCTTGCGTTGTGATCATAACCAACCTGACGTGGGAGCTCAAATTGAACCTTTCCCTTTCCTTATGAAAATAGAAAGACATCTGATCAAGTGTCTACACTATCTCATCTTCATCTTCCTTCCCTAGCTGCTACCTAGATCCATCTTTTCCCGATTTTCTTGCTGGGTCTCATACACCCGCTATCTCTGGATTGGTTTGTACTGAATGCATCTCCCACTAATGAAATAGGTGTTGAAACTACTGCCTACTTTGTAACATCTTTACTATAAATAATATACATACTCGGAATCAATAATCCACATAGGATTCGCGTTGAGTGCGGTCATAAGTGTCTTGGTGAAATTTTGCGTCCTATTATTTGTTGGCTTGCACTGTCTTTTATGTCCCACACTACTAAATTACACCAATGGGGAGTCTCAATTCCTCATTAAGTATCCATCATTGCATCTAAAGTGGGTGCATTGTGCCGTCTTCCCCTCACCGCCTTCACCATTCATCAGTTCCGCCCTATCGGCTGACCCATGCTTTCAGCTTCCAATATTAGGCCTTAAGGGCAGGAATTTTCAGTTCGCTTCCCTCGAATGGTCCGTAATCGCGCAAGGGCATTTTTTAGTTCACCAGGATGCGGCTTATTGACGTTTCAACGGTAACGCTCAAGGATTTTGTTGGGCAAAATATCCCGCGCTACGCCATCTTATCCCATACCTGGGGCGAAGATGAATTGCTCTTCGAAGACCTGAACGGAGGTACTCCAAAACGAGGACTTCAGAAAGTCCTTGATACCTGCAGACAAGCCAAGCTTGACAATATTGACTACGTCTGGGTCGACACTTGCTGCATTGATCGGTCCAGCAGCGCAGAGCTCTCAGAGGCTATTAACTCCATGTTCAAGTGGTACAACAAATCGGCCGCCTGTTACGTATATATGGAAGACGTTGTACTCGCACAAGATGGCCCGACCATCAACATGGTCAACTTTGATAGCAGCAGGTGGTTCACCAGAGGATGGACGCTTCAAGAGCTTATTGCGCCTCATGAGTTGCAGTTTTTCGATCGCGACTGGAAGAAAATGCAAAGCAGGCATGAGCTCGCGCAGAGACTTTCAAACATTACCGGAATCCATACGGATATACTATCACGAAGACATCGACTTGAACGCCCGGTTCTTCTGCTCCGTCGAAATAACCACAGCACAAATTGCCCTGCTTGCAAGGCCTACGATGGCCTTGCCTTGTACCTAGGGAACGAGACCATTGCCACAAAGATGAAGTGGGCCGCGAACAGGGTGACGACCCGTGATGAGGATATAGCCTACTGTCTCCTGGGATTGTTTGATATCAGCATGCCCCTATTATACGGAGAGGGCAAAAACGCATTCCTACGGCTTCAGGAAGAAATCTTGAGGAAAGCCCCTGACCAGACTATCTTGACCTGGACGGAGTCGTTCTTAAGACGCGGGAGACAAATATCGTATTTGCCTGAACATCCATCCTCTTTCCAGTTTGAATTAGGGAAAGGCACCGACGGTCGATTCGCACGAAACGACATCATCACCACACCCAGAGGCTTGGAGGTTGACGTGATGCTTGGACCTTGCGTTGTAACACGATTTCACGACAACCAAACGGAGAAACAATTCAACAAATGGTTGGCAGTCCTTAGTTGCCCTGTTGATGTAGACCATACTTCTCGAGTGGCCATTCTCGTGGCCCCAATCGACAATGAATCTCCTGCCACAGGCTATCGACGAGAGCACAAGGAATCACTAATAGCGTTAAAGGTCGGCGAGAGGCCTCGAGTTTTAGAAAACATTGTCCCATCGTTTCCATCCATACGCCGGCAACCAGGGGATATGTCAGGTATGTTTATGGTGTTCCACTTATTCTGTGTGGAAAAGATAGTAAATCTTTTTGAGGTTCAATTCCTAACCGTATTTGTTAGTTGATTGCAACTTTGATGAGTTTAAACCGCAGAGGATTCACCTACCATCTTTGGAGCTCTCCCTGGGGTCCTTTGAAGAACGCCGACAGGTCAAGATGGCATTCCATGGGTATGGCAATTGGCACTTGGAGGCCCAAGAACCTCATTTCTTCAAGGGAGAGACAATACTTAAACCGGAGTTCCTCACCGGAGAAAGTCTCATTGACAACATTAGAGTCGCCGGTGTTTTCTTCTTTGCCAATGATGAAACTGGCTTTTTTGTCGTCTGGGGTGTCACAGGCTCAGACAGCTACGAACGCGGATTATCTAACGCTCATCAGGTGTGCTGGATTGAGCCTTGGGAATCCTTTTTCCATGGTGACCTATCTTATTTGGCTACGGGTGATGGGATGGATGAGACTCTCCGAACTGTGCGGGAGAATTATGTCAAACAGTACACGGAACACCCGTTTGTTAAGCCTGCGTCAGAGTTGATAGGGTTGGGCTTCCACGCCAAGGCCTGTATTGAGCTTTCCGAGTTTTTAGGCAGGAAATGGTACACAATCAGTGTTAAGATCGAACAGACTTAACTATACAGTACCAATTGTTCACTATTTATTGCTTCTCAACTCGGAATACAAATAATTGCGTGCTAGAGTTCTATCAATATTGCGTGATAGTGGGCCTTAAGAGCAAGCCTCACCACGTGGTACTAGGCAGAGGTTCAGTGTATTTGTTTTCTTCTAACAGGGTGATCTAAGTTTTAAACACTTGTACAAAATAAGCTTTATGTAGAACAAGAAGCAACTATCCCATAATATTACCACAGAGCCTTGACTATTAACGCAGTAGCTATAGTATACCCAAGTACTGGTGAACTAGCCAGGATTACGGCCTGATTCTCGTCATCGTCAATTGACGAATCAGACCCATCATCAGCGTTTGCGTCTTCAGACCCGCCTGAGTCACCATTTTCTCCATCTAGCTGCATACCAAAATTAGCAGCTGTGAATGTCACATTGCCATCGGAGAACCAGGTTTCAGAGCCAAACTCCACAATGCCTAGCCATGGATCCGTTGGTAGATCGTCAGGAGTATCAGGATGGCTATGAGCCTTTTTGAGGATGAACTCGAAGAGAGGATAGAAGTCCTCATCAAAGGAGAGAATATCCTCGCCAGTGGAGGGCACAGCCGTAAAGACATGGGTGCCACCGGAGTTGCGCCCGTAGTACAGTGAACTAAGAAGGGTGAGTATTCATCTGTAATACACGTCTAGGCGTAATCATATGAGTAGCAAGGTGATATGGGAACTTACAATTCAGTGTCTCCAAGGGTCACATTGGACAGGATTGTGCCATTCAGCCTCCCAAGCCACCATGGGTCACCTACGCTCCCCAGCCAAACCATAAACTCGATTGCAGCATATTGGGGGTAGAGCGTGGTATTGCGGTCATTATCAAGAAAGAAATCCCACGCCGCGTTGGCCTGAACCTTGTTGCTTTGCAGTGTGTCCTCCTGTTTGTCCCAAGCAGAGTTGCTAAAGGTACGTGGCAGTTCGCTCAGCGCGCCAGCCGTCATGATCCACTCAGTCGATAGGCGGATTGAGCGGATGCTACTGAGGCGGATGGGGAGTTCCTCATGACCAAATCGCACGTAAGGGAATGAGTGCACGTCCTGGATAACCTCGCCCCAGTTCCAGGTTGCGTCGTAGGCTGGGGTGCTGTTGTAGACAGTCATGCAGACGAAACCATCATCTGGGCTTTTGTCGTTCCACCCATTCGGATAATCTGAGTATCCAGAGTCAGCTCGAAATACTTCGTCCGACGCGGGTTGTGAATTTAGGCTCACACATCAGAGAGTCGGTAAATTCGCCGAGTCTGTCCTTGTCACAAATAACCGCGCCATCAGGAGACAGGGCCTGCACGGTGTTGGCCCACAGCAACAGGAGAGCGATGCTGCCCAAGAATGGGCCGCTCCTCATAGTAGTTTTGATAGAGCTGCTCGCCCACTTCATTCTTGTGTGTTGTTTGAGGGAAGTTTAGGGCCAGTCCATAAATCAGGGGATGATTTCAACAGTTAGTACGTCTTGGCTGCTGGCCTTGGCTAATTGAACCCCACTAATCATTGATCTATGGCCACTGATCGCGCGCATATCTACTTATCGTAATTACTCCGCTCTAATGGGGAGGTGGCCAAAAGGATACAAAACTTGCCGGAACATAGAACTTCTCTTGGTCAATGGTGTGCATGGTGATACTACGTAGGCAAAAAACACGACTTTGTATGGCATACATGTGTACTAATGACAAACCGACAGTACGCTGGAGACTCAGGGTTAGGGTTGATAAACCGACCCGTGTCAATTGCTGGGAATGTTGTGATTCTGCCCTTCTTGACCGCCCGGTCTTTGAGGCGGTTATGTATAAAACAATTCGTCCAACTCGCTCCGTACTCAGTAACATTCTTAATCTGCCGTTTCCTCGGTCCGGTTTATACCATCCAGCTTACAAAGGATCCATCGGCTTTTCATACCGTCTCCCTGACCAGTATGGTCCGAACAAAGAAGCGACCGCGAACCTTCGAGGAGAGGTACCCAGTAGACAAGTACCCAAACGGACCCCCAAACATTCAATTGCCACCAGCGTATAAATTAGTATCCAATAATCTCACCTTCAAGGATCACACCGGAAGACCAGCTCTCATGTCATGGGATAGCCCCAGAGTCAAGCGTCCCTTACCTCCCCTCGCCTCCTGGGTCTTCTATATGGTTCATCCGGATGTGCCACTTAATTTTGACGGCCGTGCATTTCGTATTGGTCTTGAGGATGGCCACACTTTAAATTTAGCCAGAGACTCTAGCTTTCGGTATGAGTTCTTCTTTCTTCCCGGAGCCACAGCCGAAGAGTGCCACGCGCACTACCGTGGAGAGATGGAGGCTCGCGGTACCATCTGGCGCCAAACCCGCAAGGTTAAGAGAGCCATGAAGCATACGAAGCGGGAAAACAGCGAAGAGGTGGAGGATGATTCGGCGCAAGAGTCCTCTTCTGACCATGGCTTCACTGCGAGCGCGAATCAACTTCCTGGCTTGATCTGGCCGAATCGCGACCGCGATTGTCGAAGAATTCTGTATCGTGGCTGGTTCTTCATGTATCCAGACGCGGACATCAAGTCCCGTCGTGCTGCTGGCGAAACTCACGATGTCTACCTTGTCACATTCGACCCTATTCCTCAGGAGTGGTATGAGGAAGAGGGTAATACATTTGACCCGATGGAGCACCCTATCCGTTTAAAACGGTTAGAGGCCACGGACCCCGAGTTTGAAAGTGAGCTTTCCTATTGGATGGGAATGAGCAAGCATTCACACTGGGTGCAGGAGGCCGATGAAGCTACGGATAAGGCTGTAGAGCTAGGTTGGGAGTCTTGGTGATGCTGAAGGAATTGAATTGACTCGAGGGAAATACAGCGCTGCAAACCGATAAGATAAAAGAGCTCAGTATTAAGTTGAGCGACTTAAAAGAAAATAGGAATACTGTATTCTTACAGACGTACAATTTGTATAGGTATAACTAGGTTCAGCTATTATCAAGATAATATACACTCAATAAAAGCCTCCAGCCTTTATCTCTCAGAAGATAAGCTTCCTAGAATGGCCCGGCAGCGCCGACACCCGAGTGCCACAAGTTCTTAGCATCTATATCAGCATCTATATCTTAATCCACCAACTACTTTGTGTCTTCCTCTGTCGAGAAAGTCGAGCCATAATAATGAAGCCCATTCCCAGCAGAAAGCTAACGCCCATTAACAGCTGTGCACCCATATAATCACCACCATTAGATGTAATAATAGCGCCCGCAACCGGATTTCCCGTCAGTGTAGCAAAGCTCACAATAGTAAAGTTCATACCCATGCGCGCTCCCCGCTTAGAGAGATCGGTGGTTAAACTTGCCAGGCCAGCGGGAAACAGGCTCAGTATGCTACCCGCAATAATGCCATAGACAACTGTCCAAGCATACAATCCGCCGGGCGTATGTACCGTGATCCATGTGAACAAAGCAATCCCCGCTGTCAGACAAACTGGGATCATTAGATTGAGGGGCCCCACAGTGTCAGCAAAATGGTTTAATATCATGCGGCCCAGAACACCAATACCGTTAAGTATGAGAAGTAGATTCAGTGATTCTGCATAAGAAAATGATGGTTCGATGACATCTCGACTATAGGAAGCGAGGTAGTAGAAGCCAAAGAAAACGGCCCAAAAGTTCTACCCAGTCTTGTCAGCAATGTAAGGGAATCAGCACCGATTTCTGCGGGTCTTACAAAGAACATGCCGGCCGTGAAAAATGTATACTCGGACTCTTTAAAGGCAGCCCATTCGACCAGCCTGTCAGCCTTTCGTGGTGGCAGTCGCGACTTCATGAAAGCAATGACAAAAAGCAAGGTGGCAAGTTGCACAAAGCCAATGGCTCGCAACGCCCAACCGACTCCAGCTGAAGGTATGAGCTGTCTTCCCATGGAAGAGAAGACAAGTCCTCCCGTGACGGAACCGCAGGTGGCAAATCCAATGGCCAGCGAACGCTTCTTGTTAAAGTACGTTGAGACGACAGAAACAGCTGGAGTGACAAGACAGCCACTACCCAAGCCACAGCATATGCCCTGAGAAAGGACCATTTGCCAGTATTTCGTCGATACAGAGGCGGTAAAGATTCCCAGGGTCACTAAGGCTGTGCCACATATTAGGGTTTGGCGCAGAAATCCGCAGTCTGTAAAACGGCCTATGAAAGCACCAACGAAGAAGCTCAAAAAGACTTGGATAGAGCCGATCCACGAGACATCTGAGGGTGGGCGATCCAGGAACGATGTATAGTACGTCTGAAAGACGCCGAAGCTGTTGATGAAACCCCACGTGTTCATGAATAGAAAGTGGCCGCAGAGCGCTACCATGGGGTTAGTTAGAGGACAACATTAAGAAATTCTTAACAAAAGTCAGTCTTACCGCACAGCCATGCTTGCCAGCCTCCATCGGGCGGTGGTCCCACACCCTCTGTCATGCTTCTTGTTGTCTCAGGACTAGTCGCGATGAAAACACCTTGCTCTTCACCTTGGCCTACAGAGCCTTTGGACTCTAACGGTATCGTCATGCCCTGGTACTCGTTGTCTGACGAGTCAGCCATATTTGTACCGTGCTCTATTCGTGATGACATGGCTTCAGAGTTGCTTCTTCCCAATCAAATTGACACCACGAATGCAACGGAACGGCATAGTATATTTTGTATTGTTTATTACTCTACTCAAGTCATTTCAGGCCCATGTTCACTTGCCTTACTAAGTCGGAGCTAGTCTCGGCACATTCCTCGATATCCTCCGATAGAGTTCCGGAGCAATCGGGTTAATTACTGGAATGCCCCACGCGTGTGCATGTTACGAGGAGTCTATCAACAAATTCCCCGCTTCGACTAACTTGGAGATTAGAGATTCCACTCCTCCCCGCGTCGTTAGCCGATTACAGGCGACGCGGATGAGTTCCCCCTTGATCTTGTCCGGGGCATAGTCAATCTTCCATCCCTGGTCGGTCAGGCGTTCGTAGAGCAGGTGCGTGTTCCGCGTGTTGACGGCACTACTTGTGGAGCTTCCATTTGGTCCCCAGTAGAAGCAGACTTGGGCGAACACTTTGGCAGGGTCCCCGACCAGCTCGAGTTGCGGGTGGGACTGGACAAGGTTGGCCAGATACTGGGCAACGTCCACCGCCTGTTCCACCTGATGTCCAATCTCTCTCGTCCCGTAGTATACCCAATGAAGCAACATCTTGGTGGCGTCTGAGCGGCGCGAGCATTGTACCGTCAGCGAGGCCAGGTCACGGATGTCAGCTACCTCGGGGGCATCGTCCAAGAGCTTCGACCCTCTCCAGTTCCCATTGAACTTGTCCGTCGACTTGTCAGACGGCGTGTTGTTGACGTCGTGGAACAGATACCCGGCACTGAGTTTGTTTGCCAGCCAAAAGGTGCGCAAATCACCCGCTAATAGGAAGGCGCAAACAAGAGGCACACCCAGCATCTTGTGAGGATTGAAGCCTATGCTGTCAGCCAACTCGCAACCCTTGATCCGATGCTTCAGCTTCTCGGAAAAGACAACAGCTCCGCCCCAGCAGGCATCAACATGAAACCACGCGTTGACCCTGCGGGCTATGGCGCCTATCTTGTCAACGTCGTCAAAAGCGCCGTTGACAGTGTTTCCAGCAGTGGCATTGATGAATAGTGGCCTTCTTCCTCTCTGTATAGCTGCCTCGACCGAGGCTTCAAGTTGTTGGGTATCCATGGTTCCGTCATCTAGCGTTGGAACACGGACTATGGAGTCATTGCCTAGTCCCACAATCTGAGCTGCGTTTGACACCGAGTAATGAGCAGAGTCGGAGAGAAAGACGGCGTATTTTCTCGATGAATCCAGACCCTGCTCCTTGGACTCGGGGTACTGGATATTGCGAGCAACAAGCATCGCCAGCATAGCGCCAGCAGCTCCTCCCGGAACTGTGACACCTCCAGCATGTGGGCCTTGGAGACCGAACAGTCTGGCCAACTTGACGCTCACATGTTTCTCCACGGCTGACAAGGCAGGAGAAGCCCGCCAGACATGGCCGTTATTGTTGATAGTGGACAAGAACAGGTCCGAGGCAATTCCTGGCGGCGAAGGGGCAGATACTAGCTTGCCCAGGAAGCCCAGTGACGAGTTGTTCACCGAATGCTGACTGAGCACCGAGATTACCTCGCCAAAACCGGTCGAGCCCAAACCTTCGTCTGGTAGGTCGCCTAGGAAACGAGACACGAGTTCCTCATCAGATGAGTGTGGTCGGTCCTGGTCATTGGGCTCTGAGGCCCCTTTGGCAACAGAGAGTTTGGGCGAAGTTACCGTCTCCACGAGCCGTACAAGCTAAACGAGTCTGTTGGCTTATTGTGTCATGTTGAAGATCGATATAAAGTTTATGCTTACTTCCGCAGTTTGCTGCTCTCTCGATGAGACAGTTCCAGTTGTGTCATTTCTGGCGTTGGGTTTCGTCATCTCGTTATCTCACAAGCTTTGGGTAATTGCGGTTGTTCGGATATGCCATTTGAGGAGTGAGATGCCTCATATATGCGACGATTCTCCTAATTCGGCATTACTCCTACAGTAGCTACGTATCTCTCAGTCGTCATTCTGCGGGGACACTACATCGGGGAACATTTTCATTGCCCCTTCCGATCGATTTTTGCAAGATGTACACGTGTCGTCGACCTATCTTTCCGGGTCCGAGCTGTCACTTGCTTTCTTCCGAGAGGCTTTCTTCCGAGAGGAATGGCTGAATGTATCGACATTTCGAGAGCTCCACTTTCGGACACTTGCTAATGGCCGATATTCCGATGCTTTCTTCCCCACCATCACGAGATACTACCCCGTCAACGTGATCAAGACTCCATTAGAGCCCATTTTAGACATTGCTCTCTAAGATAGTGGCCCTAGAATCCATCATCACAGTTCTCCTCATCAGCGCATCTTCCACAACATTGGCTGCTAGTTACAATGACAGCACATAACTGGCTGCGTGGCGATTATCTCATCTCAACAGACCCTTCACTGCTTCAAATCAAAGCCATCAACAAGGCGTTGGGCTCAGATGCGGTTTGGTGGGCAGGAGAGCTGCCAGAAGACGCACTTCATGAGGCAGTGAGAAACTCACTTTGCCTTGGCATCTACCACAGGCCCTCGCCCGTGGCTTTTGATGACGCCAAGCCCTCTTCTGGTGTGTAGATTATTTGATCTGAGAATTTGCATGTCTAACAGTGTCTTATAGTCCATACGCGCCACCCTCTTGAGCAAGTCGGCTTGGTGCGAGTGATTACTGACAAAGTGACATTCGCCTATCTGACGGATGTGTACATTCTAGAAAGTCATCAGGGCAAGGGTCTTGGTCGTTGGGCACTCGGCATCCTAAACGATGAGTTGCGGAGTTGGTCCCATCTCCGACGCGTGATGCTCTTGACAACGGACAAGATGCATCTCTTCAATAAGAGTTTGTCCATGAAAGATCACAAGGAATTTGGTGGGATGAAGGGGGTCTCGATTGCTATGGTAGAAGGGCCTGGAGCGCAGCACTGAGAGACATTTCTTTAACTCGCTAAAAGACTTCAATAGCTGCAATGCCACAGCATGCTAGTCTCAGAGGAACCCTCCAGGATGCACTTAATGTCTAACGAAACTAGAAGCTACTTCTTCAATAGGTGTAATCACCTGTTCGTCTTGCTGTGTGACATGATAAGGCACTAGATCTAAGATCCATGTAACGCTATCTAGGCAAGGGAATTGAGCAGAGGTTAGACTGCTCCAATTGGCGATAAAAGATTCTTCCAAAATAGCGTAGAGCTCATAATCCGTTCTGGTTTGTTGATCACACCATCGCGGAGGTAAATGACCCAAGAGCATTGCAAAGATCAAGAACATGTTGAACTCGGCCAGTACCTATTCCGGACGATATAACTGACGTGGCCATCTTGACGCGCATCTCTCCGAGTTAAGTAAGGTTGTTTCATCGAAATTCAATGGTTACTAGACTCGATCCTGGTTTTCCGGATGTCACAAAAATTAAAGATATCTTCCGAGTAGCGAGGGCTAACTTGCCATGGTAGCAAGGGTTGCTGGTCGATGGTTCTTGCTCGCTTAGTTTTCATGTATGTCCGAATGCCACCTAGTTTACATCTATGCTCAACTAAATGATCGGCCGAAGTAGTCGGACCGGAGAATCTACCGCAACCACTTAGTATCGGTGTTAGACCGGCTCGCAGTTATTCCACCGGCAATAGTGAAACTATTATGCAAGGATGTAGAGCCATTCAGACAACATGAAAAGCATATTGTTGAATCATATAAAGGCGCTCGCTAATCGGTGGAATTGGGATTTGGACACCACTCGCAGCATCATTCATCACATCGACTTGCAAGATTCTTTTCTCGCCACCGCCCACTACTCTCCGCCTACCAACAAAATGGTGTCTAGTCGCCCTAAGGAATACAAAGATGTCCGCACTGCGGACCTCACCACGATCCAGTTCGCGGATCTTTTCGACAAGAGCGAGGTAGAGCTGCAGAAACTTGTCAAGTCTTGCGAGAAAGACGGGTTTTTTTACCTCGATCTTAAGAGCGCAGGCTCTGAAAAGTTCTGGAAAGACTTATTCGAGATTGACACCATAACCAAGAAGTGGTTTGCGCAGTCCGCCGAGGTCAAGCTGCAGACTCCCACGGTTTCCCTCGCACATGGGTGAGCTTTACACCCTCAATTTTGGCGCCTTTGGCTAACTTGGAAAACAGTTTTAAGGCTATTGGCAATCAGTCTGGGGCAGTTGAGTCGCTGAAGGACGGCTTCGAGGCTCTGAAGGTACGTCACCCCATAGAGCTAGGTGCGAGGAGGCAATTTGCTAACAACACAGTAGATTGGCAAGTTTGAACTGGACGGCAGATGGGCACTCCCTCAGGTGGTGCAAGAGAACCAGCTTCTCTTTGACCAGTTTACCGCAGCTTGCCACTTCATCTCCAAGCTCCTTCTGGACTGCATCTCTGACGGACTGGGCCTCAAGGGAGATGCCCGTCTCGAGTCGCACCACCGTGATGACTGCCGCTCTAAGAGCACCCTGTACTTCCTTCACTACCCGCCCCAAGCCCAAGATTCCAGCCAGGTCGGACAGAATATGCACACCGACATTGGTAGTCTGACGATTCTGCACGCGCCGCAGTGGGGACTTCAGGTCTTCTCGCCTGCCGACGGAACCTGGGAGTACGTCGAGCCCCGGCCGGGACATGCCATCGTCAACGTCGGCGATACTCTGCGCTTCCTTTCCAACAAGCGCCTCAAGTCGGCTCTCCACCGCGTCCTGCCCTTGGGAGGCATCCAGAACGAGGATCGCTACTCCATTTCGTATTTCCTTCGGGCGTCGGATTCAACCGAGTTCAAGGACAGCGACGAGGACGATTCGAGTGCTAGGAAGTGGTACAGAAAGAAGTATGAGATGTATGAGTTGCCTCACGCAATACAGAAGCAGCAGACGACGCTCTCTGGAGGCATGGCGCAGGAGCTGCAGGCAACATTTTAGGACTTCATGGAACGGCCCGAGACACCAAGAGAAGAGATTGGTAACTAGAAAAGTTTATTTTCCTGAGCCAGTTAAGAAGTCCAATCTGTTCCTGATACTACACGACCGCCTGCACGACCAGGTGTCAGTTCAATGTAAATGCCGAGTTGAAGAGTGAGGGAAAGGGGGGAACCACGTACGACGTAGTACAAAGTTCAACGCACCAAGAAGACGATTGTCCACCTATAGGATAACAAGACAGAACCCATGCCCATAAGTGGGGGAATTACGTACCCCTAGCACTGTGCCGCAGGGATATAAGGGGGTCCTGGCAGTCCCGCTTCATCTACCCGAGCTATTGACGATCTTGTCTACTACGGAGCATTGTTAGCAGGATCTATGTGTCAGACCCCTGTTCATCCGGCCATAGCCGGAGTGACGTATCAATTCATCGATTACGATTGCCACCAGCAACTATCCATTCGGTCTAGCGTTCCCGTGCTTGGTCGCTAGGATTCTCCCCGTTGCTTGCATGCATAGCGGGAGCCTTCCGGACGGCATGCTCGGACTCACACCCGGCTTTACATCAACGTGCGGACGCTGCCGAAGACCCGCCCATCTGCCAAGCTTAAAGTGAGAGAGAGTCAAAGGTACCTGTCACCGATGAAGAAACTCGAACTCTCACAAGGTGGCCATGACGTTGAGATTACTACCTGCTGGGATACGCAACGAGAGTGTATGCGATCGGTGGACCAGACAAAGATGGGACATCTGTCGTTATTCCTGGGCGCTAGTTGCTAAACAGCCTTGACACACTAATGGCTCGAATCGAGCAGCAACAGACGAATTTACTAACATTACAGAGCATTTAGTCGACAGCTGATGCTTCGGCTGCTGATGATGGGATGCCGAACCCTTGGAGAAAATGTGGCCTTCAAGCAGGCCTGTTGTCGCATGGTTAAGTGAAGCTGGACGGATGAATGTGAGCAGAAAAGGCAGAACATCAGTTGAACTATTGGAAGACAAGGTATATAGAGCTAGCGTGCGGACCTATGAGGCGTATCCTCTCAGGTGTACCACATTTCGTTCATTCGTGGGGTAGGCGTATAGGGTAGCAAGCTCATTATTCTTTTCAGACTTCAGTCAACAGTTCTATATTGGCCTTGGGAGTCGGGGTAAATTGGACAAGTTGTAGGAAATAAAGATAGACGACAAGGCGGGAGAGAAAAGCCTGGTGTTACGAGTATGATTCATCACCTTCTCTTCTGAGTAGTGTTACAGTGCATGACTGGGGGCTTGAAACGGGTCCGCCGCCGATCAATTCAATAACACCATACATCAGACAAATTGTAAGACTCTCAGAATTCACTCTAAAAGTCCTCTTCTGAGGGGTTGAGAGTCAACACGGTGGCGAGGTGAACCGAACTAAGCACGCAATTGTATGTTCCCGGTCGGTGGTACGCTGCAATGCATGTGTGAACTTTAGTTATGCTGGTGTTATAATGCAGCCGTCACCGAGTCGTTGTCGAAAGCAGAACTCGTGGCTACCTGAAAGTTGGTTGCCATATAAAAGGATGCCTGTCATTTGCAACATGATCTATCAGCTTGCGACCAACTGCCTATCTCCTCATCTGCCATACGTCCAATCGTCTCCCAAGAGAGCAGTAACAACCAACTATTATCGTCTGATTAGATCAGCAACTCACGCTACCCATGTCATCCCTGCCGCAAATGTCCAAGAGACGGCTCGCCTGCGAGCGTTGCCGAACCCAGAAGCTGAAATGCAACCGCCGGAGCGAGACGGCGTCCGAGCCTTGTCTTCGGTGTGTGCAGGCTCAGGAAGAGTGCATCATCGGTCTGCGGAAAACCCCAGGGCGTCCTGCTGGGCGAGCAAACAATGCCAATCGAGACAACCACAACCACGGCCACGACCACGACCGGAGCTCGGAGGCGTCCGAATCGCTCGATGCTCGATTCGATCCAAGTGCTTCGTCAATCGCAGCGTTTGAAGACGCATTCGATAGTCAATTCGACTTTTCTCTTGACAACAACATCGACCCCACTAGTTTGCTCTCATCAATCAACGAATGCGAGTTCCCCGAGTCCATGTTCAACAATCTAGAGCCGGCTACCGACTTTTCTATAGCATGGGACACGTCACTCGACGAGTCCTGTGCCTGTGAGGGAAGCCGCTGCCGATCATCCCACATGCTGGAACAAAACGCCGATCCGGGATTTCAGTTATCGAGTCTCCACCAGAAACTCTCAAAAGAGCTCTTCATGCTCAAATCAATGTCGTGGGATATCACGAGCGTAATGAAGTTGGAGAGTGGCCCTTGCAGCAACGGATGCCACATGGTGACAGGCAGACAAGGACGAGAGTTCAACCCTCTCATCAGTACCTTCAACATCATCGCCGAGCTTGAGCATGTCCTCAACACCTTCAAGAGTCTTCCCACCAACGGAGCGGTGGCAGCAGCACCCGGCTTTTGTCAAGGAATGAACGTCTCTCACTCGCTGACAGCCATGTCCTGCTACTTGCAAATCATTTTCATCTACGATTGCATCTTTTCCCATGTCCTAGACCAAGCATCGAATAACCTATTGGTGCGCGATTTCATCCTTCATTCCGCTCCATCTGTTTCTTTGGGCGGCTTTTCGATTCCCACGCCGACGAATGTAGTCGGTCAGTTGTTTGTACAGCTTATGCAACTCAAGATGAAGCCCATAGAAGTTGCGTTGGGGCTGCCTGGAGACTGTCGCGTGTCAGGTGAGGTAGACGAAGAGAAAACGTCTACGACAGGCCTTCTCGGCGGTAAGCATGGGGAATCGCTGTTGATGGCATTAAAGGGGTCCGACGTCGACGGCGCAAATGACCTGAGCACAGCGGGGGCTTTAGATTCATTGAGAGACAAAATGGCGAGACTAGAGGCATTCAAGTAGAGATTGTAGTGTCATAGTAATAGAATACATGCTATGCACGCGGCCACAAATCCTCTTCTGGCTCACCGCATCAAGCTGCAGGTTCACGCCTCTTCATGCCTACATTGACAGCTATTGGTTTCCTAGCCAGTCCTTCAACGACCTCCATCTCGTCCTTTCTCAAGACGAAATCGTATCGCCGCGCCCACGTGGCCGTGATGAGTCTCAGCTCCATTTCGGCAAGGTTACGTCCAAGGCAGGCCCGAGGTCCGTAGCTGAAGGGGATGAATGCCTTCTTCTGTCGGAGCGTCACATCTTCCCATCTCTCGGGTTTGAACTCTCGTGCATCAGGGCCCCAGACATCTTGCAGGTGGTGCACGGTATAGATGGGGACGCTGAGAACGGTGCCCGGTGGGTAGTACTTCCCGTTCAAGTGAAGACCCTGGGAGCCCTGGGGAATTTCGCGGGGAAGACCGAGACTGATGGAAGAGTGATGACGCAGAGACTCATTGACAACAGCCCCGAGATATGGCAGTGTCTTGACCATCTCAAAGGAGGGTATCTCAGTGTCTGCAGGCACAGCTGAGTCAAGTTCCGCCTGCAGCTTTTTCAGGACACCAGGTGTTCTGACAACGTGGTACATCAACGCAGCAAAGGTGCTGCTAGTGGTATCTGTTCCTGCGATCAAGACGGTCAGAGCTTCAGCCGTCAGTTCTCCCATACTAAAGGGCTCTCCTTTGTCATCTTTTCCCTCTCGCAAGCGCTCCAGTAAGTCCTTGCGGCGATCTGCAGCTGGCGGGTTCTCCAGTCTATCCCGAACACGCGCAGTTCCCAAGCTACGGAGATTGTTCATGCCAGTGACACCCGCATGGAAGAAGGGATCTGGAACCCATCTCAAGTATGGTCGAAGCTCTGGTAGAGTTCCCACCGTTGCGGCAATTTCGCTTCTGGTGGTGAGGCTGGTGATGACGGGCAGAGAGATGGTTGTGTCTTTAGTTCGTACTTGGACGTTCTCTGAGGCAGACTCAAGGACGCCGAACGGGGCACCAAAGGCAAGATCGCCGATGATGTCGAGAACCAGATAGCTACAGATAAATGTCAATAAGACCTATCCGAAAATAATAGGGCATTGATTGGTTGACTCACTTCAGCCACACGCGGCCTTCAACATTTGCATATCCATCATCTTCGGCCTCCTTCTCGGCAATGTCGTCCCACTTCTTGATAAAGACCTCAAGCCAAGAATGGATAAAGGGCTCAAAGTTGCGCATCGCTTGTGGAGCGAAGCTGTGAGAAACCACCTTTCTCTTTCGGGAGTGTTCCGCACGGTCCCTGGAGGTAAAGATGCTCCGAGTTGTAATCAGAGAGGCATCGTACCAAGACCTTGGAACTTGTCAGAACAAGGCGAGTATACAGCATTATCAGCAGAACCCACGTCTTTAATAGACCATTCCCATGACCGTATATCGCCTGAATGGCCTCTTCATCTGCAATGCTGACATGATTCGGCTGGATTCGGACAACGGGGCCATATCGCTTATGTGCTTCATCAACGTAGTGGTAACGCTTACCGGCTCGACAGGCATACAACAGCCAGAAGTTTGTGAGCTTTGCTGTAAATGGCCCAGGTATAGCCCGCAAAGAGCGGTAAGTCCAAACGTAAGGAACGAGATAATACAAGATGCAAAAGACGGGACCAAGTAACGCGACCCATGGGGAGATGATGAGGTTTATCGGTACCATATTTCGCGATGATGAAGAAACGCTTGTAGATAAGGTTAAGTGTACCTCAATTACCCAATTTGATGGGGAGTTGGAACGTTTAAAAGCACGAATTCATTTCAAGTGTAAGGTCAGGGCTCAGAAGTCCGTAAAGTTGAGTCGCTATCAATTCTTGGTCAGCCATCTCGGAGTTGAATCGGAACATTGTTTCGTCGTGAGCGGGGAACTCAAGATTTCCGACTCGGAACAATCAGAAGCTAGTGTCTCGGTGTATAGTTTTTTCGGAGCCTACCGGCAGCCCTCACAATGCCAAGATGCTCTCAGAGTATGAGCGCAGCGTAGCGAGCTGCCGTGTCTCGCAGAACCAGATTGGAATAAAGGATGGCGCCATTAAGCCTCGGTAGTTTAAAGAGGCGCTCCTCGACGGGAGATGTTACCTTCTCCCCATGACCGGCCTCGGCGTGGAGATTCTGATTAGTGGCGTCACTAACTTCGTGTCGGCTATCAAAGGGCTTAACTTCACGTCGCTACAGGCAGCTCTCATGCAAGCATCAAGAGGCGCATTCGAGATATTGGAATGCTTGCTACTGGGTTACGTATCGCAGTATTGTTCCAACTCATCTACACTGCGTGGTGCTGGGCAGAGAACAGGCGCCGTGACCAAACCGTCCCGGCAGAGGAGTCACAAGAGGACTCGTGGGAGGTTGGTTTCCGGGACTTAACAGACAACGAGAATGTACACTTCAGATACAGGCTATGGGCAGCTATCGTTAGGCGAGCTTATGTAGTAGTCTCGAACAGATTATCCAGCACCGACGCTACTTGAATCGCTTCCTCATCCTCAAACGGTCTCCCGACGATCTGAATGGTCGACGGCTGGTTTGCAAACAGCTTGGGGTCATCTGAATTCAAAATAAAACGAGTCAGTACCGAATCTTGCGACTTGCCGCTTAAGGGAGTGACTTACAAAGGTCATGGTTGGGTTTGTCGTAAGGATTCGTCTCCAGCGGCCGGTACCTGGTGTCCGTGGGATCCAGCTGAGCATCGACTTTGAAGTTGGGGATCGGAAGAATGATAGATGGGTAGTCAATGAGATTGAAAAGGGACGTGTAGCCCCAGTAAACATTGAAGTCGTGGGGATAACCGACCGCTGGAGCAGGTGGTGTGATCAAAGCATCAATGCAGCGACCCGAGGTGGCCTGGTGAGCTGTATCATTCCATGCTTCGAGGAACTGTTCCTTAAGAGCTCGCGTTTTCAGATTCAACTGTGCTTTGTTAACAGGAAGTCTAGGAGTCTACACAGAAAGCATGATTACCTTGAGAGCCTCCGCGGCAGATTGTTCCCGTACATTGAAGACCTTGAGCAGGTCTGCAAAGGCTGGTATTGTGGGCTCTCCGGCAGCTGCGAGTGTGGACATGGTACCGCCGCACCCCGATTGGTAGTAGATATCGAACTGGAGGGTATACATTAGCCATGACCTAGAATTCTGCTCGGTTTGTGCGAGAGATACGAACGGTTGTTTGTTTGGCATTCCAACAGTCGAAAGGCGGGCTAAAGTCGACAACTGCGAGTGGCTCATGTCAGAAGCTAATAGGGACGGAAGAAAACGCAAATCGGCACTCACCCTCATGTCCGGCCTTCTCCAATACTTTCCTTGTGTGTTCCAGAGCCCGGAGCACTGGGGGATGAGGCATGACCACACGATCCCACTTCATGATCCCAATCGTGAGCTTGCCGTCCACAACGTCCCTCGACAGCTGTCTCCAAGGGACAGGCACCGAAGTTGGATCGTGCTTGTTGCGTGGATAAGCATTGATGATGGACGTGAACAGCTCAAGATCATCAAGAGAGCGGCAGACTGGTCCACACGACAGCTTGATGGTGACGTTACCCGTGTTCGTGTTGACCATCCCGCCTTTGGGAATGCGGTCCGAGGTAGGGCGAATGCCGTAAAGCCCGTTAAAAGCAGCCGGCACGCGGATCGACCCTCCCATGTCCGTGGATGGAGTCACAGGGCTTCCCCGAAGGGCTACCAAGACTGCGTCTCCTCCGGAACTGCCACCGGCGCTCAGGTCTCTATTGAAAGGGTTCACGGTGCGGCCCCAGATATTGCTGACCGTCTCCAAAGCCATTCCTGATTGAGGCATGGTTGTCTTACAGAAGAATACGGCGCCCGCTGCACGTAGAGTCCCGACGAGTGCCGAATCTTGCTTGGCCACGTTGTTGCGCCTTGAAACATAGCCCATTGTCACAGAATGCCCTTTGACCTCATGCGAGTCCTGTTGGAGGATAACTGTCAGCTTGTTCGAATTTCCCTTGAAGAGGCCGTATCCGTGCCTTCAGGGCGATGGGTACTCCATGCAACGGCCCTTTCAGTTGACCGCCATTGTCAAGCATCTCATCGAGCGCCTTTGCCTGAGCGATTCCATCTTCGTAGAACCAATCAGTCAGGCAGTTTACCTATTGCTCCAAATTTAGCACTACACTTGTTCGACTCGGCGGAATGTTTCGGCCTTAACTAGTTGGTGTGCAATAGCGGCACGAGCCGCAAACGACTCTAGAACCTGCACTGCTTTCCACTCCCTAGACTCAAGGCGTTTTACAATGTCAACAACTGTCGAGCCTGTAATCTCGAGCTGACGGTCAGTCAGAATGCCACAAGTTTCAGGGATGCTCGTGACGTCTTTCAATGACTTGTATTTTTCCGGGTCCAAGTGCCAACGACTGGGGATTGAGTCCAGCACTTGAGTTCGAGCTTCCTTGGCAATAGTCCGCCACGACATTTCGTAATTGCTTACTTGATGCTGGAAACTTGAAACTTGGGTGAGGAAAAATGCCAACCTCGCACGTAGTATACTTGACGAGGGGGGCACTCTGAAGGCTGCAATCACGGGAATAGGGAATAATGTCCCTAGCAGGACGACGGGGCGGGCAGAAACCTTGAGCTCCGCAAGTATGCAACAAAAGACAATGCAGCACGACCAACAAGGCCCTTTTTGATCTTGGCGAGGCGAGTCCGATTGGTCAAGCTCATATGCTCCGACGTGGATTCGGGGTGTTGGTCAAGCTCATATACTCCGACATGGATCCGGGGCGAGTCCGATTGGTCAAGTTCATTCCCTCCGACGTGGATCCGGGGCGTTTAGAGCAGCAATGGGCGTCCGATTCGCTCATCCAAGGTCTATATGGCATTATTAATCGACTATGATGCGATCACATTGCGACTGAGATTACAAATCCATTTTTGGTATTAGTAATGTAGAATGACAGGATACGAAATGATCATCGCGGAAGGATTCTATTAAAGCTTGTGGGGTTGAGCTAGGGGAGGTCCCTTGCCAGCGCATCTCCGTTTACATGTCCCGGAACTTTCTTGGCCGATTATGACGCGCGATCTCATTGACAACGTCGCAGCCCAAGGCGTCTCCTATTACACGCCAGCTCAGAACCCAGTGGCTGGAACACAGATCGAGGGCTCGGCCAAAGTCTTCACAACCATTACTATCCGAGGCGTGACCTTTCCCAACCGGGTCTTCCTGGCTCCCCTCTGCCAGTACTCGGCCAAAGATGGCTACGCCACTGACTGGCATCTCACGCATCTGGGCGGCATTCTCCAGCGAGGTCCGGGGCTCGCTATGATGGAGGCAACAGCCGTGCAGAGCTGGGGCCGAATCACCCCGCAAGACCTTGGCCTTTATGATGATGGCCACATCAAGCCTTTGCAACGTATCGTGGAATTCGCACACAGCCAAGGGCAAAAAGTCGGAATCCAGCTATCCCACGCTGGCCGTAAGGGCAGCTGCGTTGCCCCGTGGCTTAGTGGTAACGCTGTGGCCTGGGAAGAAGTTGGTGGCTGGCCGACCAAACTCACTGCACCGTCCGCTATACCCCAAGAGGAAGGCATCAATCCGGTCCCTAAGGCTCTGACCAAGTCCGATCTTGAAGTTCTCAAGGCTGATTTCACTGCCTCTGCCAAGAGGGCTGTTACAGCCGGGTTTGATGTTATTGAGATCCATATGGCGCATGGGTACCTACTGCATCAGTTCTTGAGTCCCGTGTCCAACCAGAGGTCCGACGAGTACGGAGGAAGTTTCGAGGGTCGGGTCAAGTTTCCTCTGGAAGTTGCCAAGGCCATTCGAGGTGTAATACCGGAGACGATGCCCCTCCTAGTCCGAATCAGTGCTACGGATTGGTTCGAGTTTGAGAAGGATACACACTTTCCTGACAGCTGGACTGTCAGTCAGTCAGCCGAATTCGCAAAGCTTTTAGCCGCCGAAGGAGTTGATCTGATCGACGTCAGCTCTGGGGGCATTCATGCCAAATCAGCCATTGCCATCAAGCCTGGACCTGCCTATCAGGTACAGTTTGCGCAGGAAATCAAGAGGGCTGTAGGAGACAGCGTACTGGTATCGACTGTGGGGGGAATCAAGACGGGGACCTTGGCTGAGGAGGCTGTACAATCTGGCGTCGATGCTGTGCGGGTTGGACGTTGGTTTCAACAGAACCCTGGCCTGATCCGCACTTTTGCTAATGAACTGGGTGTCAAGGTCAGGATGGCGACTCAGATTGACTGGGGCTTTGAGGGCCGAGGTAAGAGTCGTCAAAAGGCGGCGTAACGGATCAGTTGAGGATAGACTATAGACGAGAGCTCAAAAGTCCGACACCTAGATTCACCACCGCTCCTTCCATTGAACTTCCTCTATCGCACCCTTTCTGTACAGATATTCTCATGCCAACAATCAAACCGAAATTCAAGGTTCTCGTAGGCACCCCCCGGCCTCTACAACTCCTCACATCAGGCCAGCCAGAAGCCCCTCTAGAAACCCCGTGCCAGGATTTCCCGTAATCCAGTCACATGCCAGATGCCGCCTGAGCCAACGATCCATAGCTCGTTCTGCCCAAGTGCACTGTTGACCGCCACATAGTTTCCTCCGCCCACGCGAATCATCCCCAAAGTCAGTCCGGTCCGAGGATCCAACACGTCGAGGCCATTGCCAGCGCCCGCAAAAACCCAGCCATTCTGAGAGACTCGAACCCCATCGTAGACGAACGAGATGGGGACACTAACTAGCCTTGGGGCACTCGTCAATGGGCCAGGATATGACACATCAATGGCCGTAAGAGTGCGAGGATAATAAGGTCGTTCAGTATGGTTCTTATCAGGGGAAACTGCGGCCGTATCAGAGATGTAAATGGTGTCCTTGCCATCTTCATCCTGGAAAAAGGCAATACCGTTGGCTTGGCCCGTCGTTACGTAAAATGGTCGCGGGCGAAGCGTCGTCTTATTCACAAAGTATACGGTGGAAAGTTGTGGTGGTGTAAATTCCACAATCCCCCTTCCCTGTGTCGTATAACGTCAGTATGCATGCATATCGAGGGGGGCAAGCTCGATCACGAACCCAGCCGTAGTGGTCATCTGTAATCCAAAAGTTCCCGTCTTTGTCCACGTCAATGTCATTAAGCCCCTGGAAAGGGATACCATAAGCATTATTCAATAACCTAGTCACCTCGAATGTGTCAGGGTTGATCTTGTTCAGTGACGCAGTCTCATTGTGGCTCCCGTCGGTGACAACGTAATATGCACCATCATGGAAAACACAGCCGTGAACATTATGAAGCGGGGGCCTTGTCTGGATTTTGCGCAGCTCATTCGTCTTGGTGTCTAAGACATACTGCCAATCGTGGGTACCATCGTCGCCTCCAGGAGGGCCCCATTCAATGAAGAAGACCTGATTCGCGGAGGGATTGTAGCACGGCGCCTCGTGGGTCTGGAATGGCAGGTCATGGAGCCGACGAATTTGAGCATCGGGCCCGATAAGATCAAAGAACTTCTGGTCATATGCCACAAAGTCTGTGGAGTTGAGATACTCCAGGCTGTGGCTGCTTAGTGTGGTTGCACCATAGATGGGGGACACACATCGACAGAGGCGTGGGGGCTGAGGGGCTCAGCGGGTTACCTACTCTTTTAAAACCTGTATATTAGACGTTGTACTCTCGACTTGAGAAGAATAGATGGATCTGTTGAAGAGGCCCGGGAGAACAGCATAGGAGGGGTTCTCATAAGACAAATAGGCCCACTTTGCTGTTGCATTCTGGAACTCAATAGGCAGAGGGCTCAATAGCGCTGCGACTGATGGTAAGATCCCGCAAAGCGTAATTAATACACGTCTAGAATGCATCATGTCGGGATGGTTATAAGGAAGAGATTCAGTAAGCGATTTACTGTCAATTTTTGCGTTTAGTCTCCTGCGCAAACTTGCGGCGATCTTTATACTCTTTTTCCACTGCCCTCGCATAAAATCAGACGAATAATACCATCTTGATCCAACTTTAATCACGGAATCCAGTTACAACAGAGATAGTGAGAAAACATATTCGGGGTGTTTAAAAGTGGGTAAATTATTCCATTCGGAGCAATTAGGAGCCACTTGCCAAGCTCACTCGGAGGATTAACTGGTGAAATGCCAAATTAGAGATGATCTTCACGGCAACCTTTACGGCAATGCGGGCTGAATTCTTTGCGAACACACTGGTATTATCGATTGAGGGCAAGGTTGACTGGGCGCCACTCTGCGTGGGGGGTTCGGGATCGTCCAAGGCCTTAAAGTGGTGGAAGCTATAGTGTTATATATAATATACGCCTCGGTTACACTACGTATTAGCGGAGTGTTTATTGACTATATTAGGAATTAGAGAAAAAGAAAGGTAGGTCAGGGTGAGCCTGTGCCCTCGAGGGAAAAATGGGCCTATTATAGTTCTGCCGGTTATGACCGCCTGGTTCCGGGCCGTGACGAAAACGCCATTCTCCATTCCTACCCCTCACATAAACATTGAGCCTATACTTGCCGAATTGCAAACCTTCATTACTTCTTGACACTCAATCCCTCGCCAATATGTCCAGTATGTCTCTGGCCCGAAAATACAACGTCGCCTTTAAGGATCACACCGGCAAGCCAGCCTTAATGTCGTGGCGTAAATCGGTCAATGAGACTCGCCTACCTTTCCTACCCTCTTGGGTTTTCTACATGGTCAATCCGGATTTCTCATATGAAGGCTTTGACGGCTGTGCGTTCAGTTTCGGGCTTGAGAAGGGTCGTATTCGTTATACGGGTGGCAGCTTTAGATACGAGTTCTTCTTCTTACCTGGTGCTACAGCCGAAGAATGCGTCGCGCACTACCGTGGGGAGATGGATGCTCGAGGTACTATCTGGCGCCAGATCCGTAAGGTGACGATTGCCATGAAGAATAAAAAGCAGAATGAGGGTAAAGAAGGAGCGGATTCTTCAACTGATGATTCAATTGAAGGGTCATCATCTGGTGATGAGTCCCAAGATGGCTCTACTGGCGAACGACTTCCCGGTTTAATCTGGCAGAAAGATGATGACGACTGCTCTAGTATTAACTACCGTAGCTGGCTTTTTATGTATCCGGATGCAGACGTTCAGTGGGGTGCTGATTCTGATGATCGTCAGGTCGACCTCGTTCAGTTTGACCCTATCCCCATTGAAGTAGAGGAGGACGAAATCCTCAAATGGGACCCTATGGAACACCCAGTCCATTCGGAACGGATGAGCGCTAGGGGCAGGGCTATAGGATGGGACATTGAAGCGGGGGTTGTTAGTTGGATGGATGACAGGAAAAATGCGAACTGGGAGGTAGCAGCCAATGAAGCCATGTGCAACGCCAAAGATCTAGGTTGGGAGTCTTGGTGATGTCATAGGGGTTGAATTGGTTACTCTGTAAAGGATGATGAATAGCGAGGAATAAAGTACTACAAATTAACAGAAAGAATAGCTTGCTTTAAGTAGGGGGACTTCAAAGAAAATAGTAAGATTGTCTTCTTACAGTGTCACATTTTGGGATCATCACAAGACGCCAGGAACAGCTTCCGGACCGGCGGCTAGGAATCCGGTCGGGCTAGGTCTTAGACCCCCGGCAGGTAGGTCCTCCGGTCTCAGACCTCCGGCTCTCGGCACCGGAGGCTGCCGGAGGCCGGCCTCATCTTTATCTATAAAACCGATCCCTAGCCCTTCATTAGAGAGGAAATCAAGAGGTTTCATCATCATCACCCTGATCCTATCCACTCAGTGTGAATACAGAGATACGATTTCGTCGTTCTTACAGAGTATAGCTATTGTGATGATAATATACGCTCACTCAATATAAGCTTCCACCCTGCCGCTACGTCCTTCCTCATTCCCTTCAAGACAAGCTTCCTAGAACGGCCCAGCGGCGCCATTGCCCGTGATCCACAGGTCCTTGAAGTTACTCTGTGTCCAAGTGGTCGGTTGTGATGGATTCGCAGGATTATGCTTGAACGCTGATCCAGGGAATTTGAGTGTCGTCGCCGAAATCAATCCTCCTGTGCGCAGCACAGTGTCTAACCACTTCTTACCATCCTTAGTAGCCTCGAAATCCGCCTTATAGTTGGACGTGGCCGTCGTGTGCCAAGTATCAGCTCTCTTCTCGATGTTGGTTAGGATACTCTCAATGAAGTAGCAGTATAGGTCCCGCAAGCCGGCCGCAGGTTGGCCTGGTCGCTTAGGTATGTCCAGCTGCCCAACGTTAATGCGGCCATTACCATTCCACGGGTATTCGTCGTCGAACTGCTTAAGAACTTTCTCCATGTGCTGAGACGTCGCTACAAACTTAGGCCAAACCTCGTCCCGACGCATATAGTAGAAGACACCTGCGTACTGTAAAGAAGTCGGTTAGCGAGCTTGTCCGTTATATATGTACTTAAAGGCAGTAAGAAAAAGATCTTACATTGCGGTGCGATATGCGTGTATCTTTGTTCGTCTTTAAGTTGGTACCGGGGATGGTACTTCCACCGAACAACTTCCCTTTGCTTCCATTCACTCCTTTGTCCGCTAGAGTTAGGCCACTGGGGTTGCTATCGCCCCCAATTCCATTCATCATCTCAGCCAAAAGGCTATCCTTGCTCCAGTCAATGTGAGTGATCACTCTATTCGGCGGTGAAATGGCATTACATCCGAATAGAACCTCTGATACCCAGTCATCAGTGGGCCTTGTATAATCAGCCGGGAGGGCTGGTTGCGCTGGATCCATCAACCAATTGAAAAAGCGAGAAATAAGCTGTGGTTCATAAACATGCTCAGCTTTATAGTATACACTTGTTAGTATCCATTCCCAGCGGTGCCTGTAGACTTGTGTGATGCAAACTTACTCTCGAACTGTGTAGGATCGATCTCATTCTTATTTAGCTTTTCCAACTTTGCTGCACAAGCTCCGGCGTTCGTTGCTGGATACCCAAACCAACGATTAATCCCACTAACGCTCATAGCAGCGCTGCAGGACTTATACGAGGGAAAGGCAAATACATAGTCTTGCCCATTGTGCTCCCATTCGAGGGGCGGCTTGGTTGAGCGCGGCTCAAGAGCACTCCTCACACGAGAAGAACGGCGAGCATTGGATTCGGCAGGACACGACTGCCCGGTGGAACGATACGGGTCGAGAAAGCACGTCTCGCCGTCCCTTTTCCGTAGAGCGTCATCATCACCGCCTTCGCACGCGTCGCAAGTCGGAATGTCGTCCAAGTCAATCTGGCCTGGGCACATGAGGCCATCAATGCGCGGTATCAAGGGTCCGTACTTCACGGCACGCTTGGATAGCTCGCGGCGCAAAAAGGTTGTGGATGAGGAGGATGTGCTGTCGACGTCGTCTTCGGGGAGGTCCCCATCTCGACGGAACATCTTCTTGTTCCCTGAGGTAGAGCAGGCTTCTCCATCCAAGCCACTAGGGAAGATGGTTACGTCGTCTATGGGCATGATCATAAAGGGAGACTCAGGAAGTGCCCATGAGAACATATCAGGCGCTTCAATGGTGGCATAGAGATCCGCTCCAGCGTCAATGCCGTAGCAGAAGCGGCTCCCACTGCTACCTGTCTCCGCTTTGGCGTGGAACGTAACATGCCCATCGGCGACTAGATTTAGAGCGCATGAATCAAGAGAGACAAACTTATCGCTCCAGTCGATGCCAAATGTAATGGTGGGCTTTACGTGGGCGGACAGATGCCCGCTCAGTGAGACGCCGTACTCAAACTCCGGCTCGAGGGGCTGCGTGCCAGACTTACTAGCAGACTCAAACACATCGGGTTCCCAGTTCTCATCGATCGCAAGGAATGTCTGGTAAACGTTCCACTCCGCGAGCTTGACTTTGCTCTCGAATTTGACGCCGAGGGTCGCCTCACCTTCCAGCCTGCCAAAGAGCTTGAAGTTGGGGCCAACGGTGACGATCCCTGGCACCGTGAAAGCCGCGCCAAAGGTATCTGCTCCGAACATGAGGACGTCGCCGGTATCGAATAAGGCTGTCACTGCGGCGTCCACCACGAACTTAGCGTTCACCTCACCGCCGGTGCGGTAGTAGAGGTACGAGTCGGAGAGTTCAATGCCGTAGTCGCCCCCTAGCGTGGCGATCAATGTCAAGCCGTAGTTGACGTTGAGGTCCAGCTCCATCTCAGCATATACCTCCAGCTTGGCATCCATGTTGGGGCACGTCAGCTTCTGGTCAATGATGCTGAGGGTGAAGTCCTCGCTGTAGGTGTGCTCGAGTTCCATGGTGTTTGTGACGCCGGTGAACACGGCCTTGAGCCAGTCGAGTGCCGTCTCGCCGAACCAACGCTTGTGGATCTCGTCCTTGGACAAGTCTCCGCCGTGCACATCGTCGCGCCACTCCTCTTCAAGCCAGCGCTTGTGACTACCTCCCATATCGTTGAGGCTCCTCTTCAGAGGCTTCTTCAGGGATCGTTTCTTGGTGTCGGCTGCCTTGTCGACGATGGTGCTCCAGTACGTGTTCTCGTTGCTGTAGTCGATGCGGATCTGCGTCTTCCCCAGGTCGCGAGGCACACGCGTGAAGTCGTAGTCAAAGGTCAAGTCATATATAGTCTCACCAAAGTCCACCCCACGACGATAGAGATGGTGCGGTAGGCTTTGGTTTATACTAGGTGCCAACTCCTGAACCACAGCATACCTGCCTGGACCGCAGCCTTCTGGCATGTCGACAATTGTACCGCGGGCTCCATGACCGAGGTGGATCTTCTCGCAGTTGGAGTTTTCGCTGCGGTCTGTACACACCATGCGAACTGTATGCTCCCCGTCGGTGACAGCATCATTGCAGTCAAAGACTTCCCAGTGAGATCCATCCCGCCTGTCAAGTGTGACCTGTAGCTCCTCCGGACTCGTCATGACGACGAAGCCAAAGGCGGATGACTCCGGCGTCTCGGCGAATGGCAGATCCTCAGCGCCGCCCCAAGTGTTGTCCACCTTGAGTTTCCAGTCCGAGTCCGCACTCTCCTCGTCTGGTGGATCGGGGAACAGGTATTCCAGGGGAACGGGGAGGAAAGGTGAATCGCCCTCTTGGGGGTCGCAGCAGAAAGTCCTCTTCCGCTTCGACGCCCAGCCGCAATCTTCGTCCTCACCTCCGTGAGACCTAGTCAAGGCTACCTGCCAGCCCGTGTCGCAGTGGTTGTCGAAACAGCTGCCAGGCTTGCCGTGCCACTTGCAGTTCCGCCACTCCTGGTCTTTGTTGCAACAGAACTTTTTCTTGTTGTCGCCACTGCAGTTGCCGTTCTTCCAGGTCAGCTCGTTCTCCGAGCCCGAATCGCACTCTTCTTTGCAGTCGGTCCATCGGCAGTCCGGTTGCTTGGCTTCCGCCTCGCAGCAGAGGAACTTGCGACCATCAGTGCACACGTTGCCACCGCCAGCTTGTGTGCTGGAGGCGATGGCAACCTCGCCGTCGTGGCACTGACCGTTGCAGAGAACTCCATTACCTCTCCAGTTGCTGGGTCAATGTTAACTCACGTAAAGCACGGCTCAGCAGTTGATGGGACTCACCACTTGTCTGTATCTGGAGCGGAGGCGAAAGGACAGCAGACGCTTGCCTTTTTCCCCTTCAAACGATCACAATCGAACTCATCTACTTCAATATACCCCTACTTGCAGCCAGTCGAACCGCACTCGTTGACGGTGCAATGGCCTTCCCCAAGCTCTGTCCAAGGGTCGACTGTGGAGTAATCTTTATACGCCCCAAAGCTTTCGGGATACAGCACGGCTGCCAAAGCGTCCAGCTCCTTGTTGTCAAGATCAATTGCCCAGATGAGCAGACCACCCAGGCCCAGTGCATTGGCAAAGTCGACCTTCTGCTGGAAAGTATCATGGTCATCGTAGGATACCCACTGGTCTCCAGACCATGTGATATACTTGACCCCGGCATCCTCGTCCCAGTACGGCGTCAGATCATACTTGTCGATGATATCCATGATCTCGAAGTACGCCAGAGTTCCCGAGTTAGCGGTACAAGGGCCAGGGGCAGCTCCACCTAGGAAGAGGCACCCAGGGGTGTGACATGCAGGATCCGCCAGTTGGAACGACCGCCCGTAGAATCCAAGCCCAAGGTTGATCTTGGAGGGATCGACGTCATTGCGCCAGAAGAGATCGAGGGCTAGGGAAATTTCTGTCAGGTTGCTATGCGCCAGGACCTTGGAGCCTATGGGGTTGTCGGCGTCCCAGATACCGTGAAGGTCATATGACATAACGTTAACATAGTCGACAGCCTTTGCGGACGCCGTGATGTCAAAGTGGCGCATGTACCAGTAACTTGTGGGTGCAGTGAAAGAAATCTCCTTGCGCTTGCCAGACATCTTGTCAAACCCAGTTCGTATCTCCTTGAACAGCTTGGTGAGGTTTTCACCATCATCTGGCTGGCCGCCTCGGTCACCAGCACCAGGATACTCCCAGTCGATGTCAACGCCGTCAAAGCCATAGCGGTCCATGAACGTGACGAGCTCATCAACAAACGTGACTCGTTTTGCCTTGGTGGATGAGAGATCGCTGAAAACAGGCTGCCAGATGGTGTCGTTGTCGTTGAAAGTCCAGCCACCGAGCGCAACGATGGCCTTCAGAGAAGGGTTCTTCCTCTTGAGAGCAGTAAACTCAGTGAAGGTCTCCGTGGTAAGTGTTCCGTCCTTTTCATCCTGCATCGGGACGATCTTGTACGATTCCGGCATGATGTAGGCAAAGGAGTAGTAGATGTGCGTGAGACTGTTGACAGGAATGTCTTCCATACTCATGCCGATGCACTTTTTCTTCCAGTTCCACGCCTCGTAATATCCAATCAGGCGCTTCTGGACGTCGCCTCCGGAGCCCCCTGAGCCAGGCTGGCTACAGTTACTCTGGCAGCCCTCATCCTCCTCGTCCGACTCGTCACAGTACTCTGAGGTCATGCCGCAGAAGCCGTGTTGGCTGCAACAAACTTTGAGAGGGCATTCCGGTCCAGGCTTCTCAGCGAAGCGACCACACTCAGCATGAGCGTCGCAGTTGCTCCAACACTTGTCGTTGGGCGACTCGTCATTGGTACTGCAGGAATTGGGACCGTAGCCGCAAACGCCAGGCTTGGCACAGCAAGCACCATTACTGCATGGTTTCACCTCAGAGCAGGAATAAGGGTCATCGGGGTCCGCGGCCATGACGGAGACGTCTCTGGCTGCGAGAGTCGCATCGCATGTGTCGCGATCATCAAACCGAACCTTGGCGATGAGGTCTGCGGCCGTGGTCAGTTTGTCGGGAATAGGAGGGCAGATGAGCTGCTCTCCGGCATCCCGGACCTTGAGATGGGCATCATGGAGGCTCCTATGGTGGTGAAAGTGATGGGGATGACCCAGACCCGGCACAGTCTGAGAGGCCAACAAGAAGAAGATGATATTTTTGAGCCCCATGGCTGGCAGGTTAGAGCCCAAGGCGGGTGAGATTGAGGTTTGTAATGATGGTGTTAAGCCCTCGCGGGAGAGACGAGAGACCCCCGGTTTGGTCTTAAGGTCACGTCTTGGCCCCAATTCAGGGCACTGGACAGCAGGATACCTTATACGACACATGGTCAGCAGACAGGTCTTGTCTCCGGTATGGTGTGAGGTTTACAGGATAGTGCATGTAGGATAACATTAGATGGAGCCTGACTCCACCAGATGAGAGTTCGCGTAGAGCCCTGAAAAGGCTTCATGCAGCCACGATTCCTTTGTAATAAAACAAGCCTTAATCATTCGTCTGTTTTGTGTGATAGGTAGTCAGCCTGACCTATCTGTTGGTTCCAGGATAGTGATCCGTTCCTGATACAGCAGGGATCTCCAGGGATTAACAGCGTTGCGTAGATGCCAAGGAGCTACTTCTCGGAGCTGACCGCTCTCCCCAAAGTCTTGTCCCTACGCCGCTGCCGCAACCCCGCAGATGACTACCAGATAAGTATCATGGAGAATCGAGTAAATTGCATTTTGCTGGCTCTTGGAGCCCTGATCATCAAAAAAACGTAAAAGTTGCTTATCCGTTAGTTCCGGCCTGTATGCCAAGGAGCTACTTCTGCAGCGCGAAGCGGAACTTGCTTCCTGATACTACATAGAACCAACAACACTCTCCTATAATGGGGCTAGGTGCTGCAATTGGTCGGATTGTGGACTCTGAGCCCCTAGAGTTCGCGTAAAAGAAGCTGGCAATCACGCTTAAGACCGGCAACCGCAGCCCCCAAGACCAACAGCCGTCTGAGTTATTTGTCTCAGCACGATGAATCACACGAACCCTGCGATCAAGTATGATTAACTCAACTAAGCTTATTTTGTAGCTTGTAATTTTAAAATATGGGACTTGAAATGGCACGGTTGGTCAAGAGGCTGTTGCTCAGATCCACCGCGAAGAAAGAAAAGAGTTCCTCTTGCAGGGGGAGCCAACAAGTGATCCTGAACGGATGCCGAGGCCGCAAGTCAATACTTGATTGATCCTTTGATCGATACTCCAGGCTATCCCCTCGTCACCGTCCATCTCTTGGAGTGTCCATTTAATTGACGCGTCCACCTTCGCGAAAGCACATTCTTTTGACTTCTCTACTGTCTCTCAATTTCCCCACACTTTTGTCTGTCCCCAAGCTTCCAACCGCCATGCATTGGCCATTGATCCTGTCGAGTTTGGCCACTGTGGCCAGCCCGGCTAGTGCCTGGCAGTACATCTCTCCCAACGCTCTCCCGTCCGACACTCTGTCTGATAGCTGTGTGGATGCCTTGGTGGCCGATCTTTCTTGTCCATCGCAGGTATCTAGCTTTTTCGAGCGAGAACCTGTTCCGCTTGAATCTCTGGAGGAGGCATGTACCTCTGCGTGTCGTGTTTCACTGGCTGAGTTTGAGGAAAGCCTGAAGACTCAATGCGGCGAGGAAGATGTAGTTGAATACAACCTGGGTGCTGGTACTGTTCACGTATCGGTTGTGGCGACGGATATCTATTATCACTTCAACAGGACCTGCATCAAGGACAGCAACAGATAGTGCAACATTTGGGCCTTTGAACACTCTCCGGACAACGACTCGGATAACAGTGGCCCCGCAGTTGGTAAGAAAGCAAACCCCTCTTTTGATATGGTTCCAAGGATGTCCTGACATACACAACAGTCACGTCTACGGCCTCCGTTGATATGTGCGACAACTGTATTATCAAGCCTTTCCAGTTCATGGCCGGCAACTCTTACTCAAACGGCTTCGCCTTGCAGGCGGATTACTCTACCCTGACCGAAAGCTGCTCCAAGACTTCCTTTCCATTGGCAACTACGGCAACCGAAGAGTAAGTGGCAGCTTAATCATTTATTTTTTGAGAAATATATCTCAACTAGAATATTAAACAGACCATCGACTACTGATCCTGTGCCAACTTGCTTGGGGGAGGAGTACACCATCCAGGTCGAGGACACTTGCCAGTCCATTTCCGAGGCCAAAGACCTTGCCACGGCCTGGATGTTGTATGACAACGACTTGCAAGCCTTCTGCGCCAGTTTCCCAGACGCGGGCGAGAAGATATGCATTGTGAACCAGTGCAAAACGTATACTATTCAGGCTGATGATACTTGCCAGGGTATCGCCGTTGCTGCCAAGATCAGCATGGTGCAGCTTTACACATGTGAGCAGCCTTTTTCTTTGTCTATTTTTCGCATTACAGTGATATAAATCTCTAACCTTTCATGTAATCTTTGCAGGGAATCCTGTTCTCGGGCCGGCTTGCAATCGCTTGTCCCTGTCTGTGGGAGACACCATCTGCCTTGAGCCTCACGGCGACGAGGAATACACAGTCCCAACCCACACAACCACCACCCCAACACCAGAGCCTACCGCGGCCCCAGTTCCCTCCAACATCGCCACCGGCACAAACGAGAACTGCGCGCAGTACTACTCCGTCCAGCCAGGTGACTACTGCAACCAGATCATCCTCAAGTTTAGCATCTCCCTCAACGACTTCCTCTTTCTGAACCAAGGGCTCAACGCAGAATGCACGAACCTCTTCGCTGAGGAGTCCTATTGCGTTTCGCCAGTTGGACCTATTAACTTGTACCCTGGCCATCCAGACTATGTTGGGCCGAGTTCGAGCATTCCCGATATTCCGTTTAGCGACCTTCCCAAGGCTACCTTCACCGCACCCGCGATCACGGGCCTGCCTGTTCAGCTGCCAAGAGCTAAAGGTACGAGGAACGATTGCGTCATATACATGGATGGCACGGAGCTGCAGATCGACATGGGCTGGAGCTCTTCATTCTCGGCTTGCGAGGAACTGACCGAGGTGTGTGATATTTCACTCGCCGAGTTGCACAATTGGTGAGCACCGAGAAAAGCCACCATCTGTACATTCCAAACCTTTTAACAGTTGTCTAGGAACCCATCCCTCAACATAACTTCTCCTGCTTGTGCGTTCAGTGAGGAGTATAGCTACTGCATGGCAGCATACCTGAAAACAAACACTCGCACACCTGCTCCTGAATCCGAGATTGAGCTTGAACCGGAGACGACTACTGCGGATACTGCTGAGCCAACATCAATTGAACTTCCCATCAGAGTAAAGTCTATCATTTCTGTCCTTATAAGTACTGTTTTTAATCTTGATAATCTCTCACTATAGGATGGTGCGGCCGAGAATTGCAAAACCTATTATGCAGTCGTTTCGGGGCAGACGTGTCAAGAAGTCTTGGACGAGAATGGTCTCACCATTGTTGAGTTCTATGCCATGTAAGTGATGACGGGGTACCTCAAAAACAGTAGAATAGAAACTTACCATTGAACAGGAACACGGCTATTGGTTCTGAGTGGCATAACCTCTGGCCTGGTGAGTTCAAAGCTCCCACTCCTTTTCTTTGTTGGGTGTTTTCTTTGTTCCGGTTTTATACAAGCTGATCCGTGGGCTTACATTGTTGGCAGAATACAGATACTGTGTTGAAGTCTAAGTATGGGACTCCAATCATAACAATCCACGATATGTGTGATTAAGAATAGTATTGGTATAATGATAAAACTTTTCACGAGGCTGGCGTCCTTCGTCATAGTTGAAATATCACTCGCATGAGACTCCAGGGTACCAGATCGGTATACGTCAGACGAGAGGAGTAGCTGAGTGAAGAAGGGTCTAAATAGAGGAGCGGAATAGCAAAGGTTTAGATACCAAATTTAAGTCTTTGTCAATAGCACAAAGAGTTAGGGTTGTTTATGCTTTCTTCTTCTAAAGTTGGTATATTTATAAACGCAAAGGAAATATAAACAAAAGTGCGCAGCATGATTTGTACAGGAAGATAGTCCACTCACTGCATATGGACGTTATTGGAAAGACGTTTATGTAGAAATTTCAGACCTCGAACTCTTATAATCCCCGTCTCGTTCGGAGTCTCGCATTATCACCAGCTGGATTTCGTCGTTGTTTTCCCCATATTCCACCACATATGTCTTGTGGCATGTGATACCACGTGGATCTGCCCTTTGTTGAGAGTGTTCCACATTTGAAGTCACACTTGCTCCGGCCTGCCGGCTTCTGCTTTGGCCTCTTGAACCTTTGGAGGCGTAATTCGCATAGTACCGCTGCGTTGTTCCAAGTACCTTGGGGAAAATGCGCACGAGGATCAATCGGAGTGTCGGCATACACGTGCAGATAATACCGACGTTGATTTCGATGGTAGACCACTTGGAAACTTCGAGAAACTCCCAGGTAGGGTTTTGCGAATGTGAATCAAACGTGATAAGTGATCGCAGTCGTAGGATACTGACGACGGTGACGAAAGCACCAACGCAGAACATGATCCCCACTCCAATCTTCTTTCTCCAGTCCAGGTTTAGAGCCTTGAGTTGTGACAAAGGGATCGCCAACATCCAGATATCGAGGGCGATGCTGATGCCGCTATTTGACCATGCGATTGAGTTGATGTCCATGCACTGTCCGGTATGCTCTCCGTCCCATTTCGTCCAGAAAAATGTTAAGGGCCTGCACTGGAAAATGGAAATGATGACAAAAACCGCACCGAATAGGCAGTTGAAAATGACAGTGCCCCATAAGGTTCGTCGGATGGGCCTGGCCGGAAAGATCCTCAGGTAGAAGAACAACAGGGCGAGCTTGAGGAGAGTGACCTGTAAGAAGTACAACGCCGCCATGATGTAGAAATACATGCCGAAGTTGGTGATGTTGGTGTACGACAATGTCCAGATGTCACGGCCGAGGCCATTTGCGACGGTACCATGTACAGTAAGAACGGAACTGGGAATTCCAGCGACAATTGTTATGAGAGTAAACCAATCATCAAGCCCAAGTTCGAGGTGTTGCCATATCTTGAAGGCAAACCGTATAACGACAATGACCCCTGAGATGATTCCAAAGGTGTTGGAAAGGATCTCGTATTGAGACGACTTGTTCCTTATTGGGGCACCACAGTTTGTCGAAGTCGTATTTTTGGTGACTGGGGCTGCATGAGTTCGGCAAATAGAGACGCATGTGGTGAACAAAACTCACAGAGGGCCTCCTTGATAGTGCAGCTTTCTGAAACACAGACCGTGACTTGCGACTGCAATGCCTCATTCGTACACAGGCAAGTTTGGTTTGTGGCAGTGCATGGTGAGTCAGCGATGGCGGTAGCTAGGCACAGTATCTTCACACAATCAGCATCAAAATGGTGGTTTTGGATCGTGTTGGGCAAAATCATACAGCGCAATCCGGGAGGGATGCTAGATCAGCAGCTGTTGACCGAGGGCCTTCACCCGAGACGCCTTTCGCCACGAGGCAAGTGGCCAGAACACTCCACAGAGACCGCATACTCGGGAGCAATGACGTTGAACCAGGTATGAACAAGAAAGCTGGTCCGATGTCTTCAGACGTGATGAAGAAGAGGGCTATTCCGAGGCAAAAAAGAAAAACTTGAAGAAAAAATGGCACGCGGAAGACCCGGGACTAAAACAGGACAACGCGACTCAATACCCAACTTGTCGGGGCTGCTGTGGTGATATTTGCCACAAACTGACACAGGGGCTCGCGTCGCAGGGTTTCAACTAAGCTTGAAGACGGCCACCACCATCCTCTTCGGGTCAATCTCGCGGCTGCATGCTCTTAGACAGTAGCTCAGGGTGAATATGTGGGTGCAGTCTCTACTCTATAGTTGATCTTGCCGGCCTTAATTGCTCAACCGAATTCTAACTGTCAATTCTCCACGGCACCCCGCCAAGGTCACATCGCATCACTGAGATACCGTCAAGGCCGGAGAAGTTCCAAGTCGAAAGTCTAGCCCCATTTGCCCAATCATCGATCCTCGCTTCCACCGTTCACCACACTAGTCGTATCTGTACTTGGCGCAGTGGCGGTGGCCATCAAATATGCAACAAATGCCCGGATATCACACGCAGAAAGTAGAACGAACATGGCCAATGCGCCGACCAAGGTGACTCTCACGGCTCTGTGTTTGAATGTGGAAGCACCTGCATCGAATTATCCCCCAGAAATCTCCACTCCAGTCACCCATGCTCCGCTTCATGGTGGCTCGGCTATTGGATGCGTCCAGTTCCTCGGCAATATTCGTGCGGGGCTTTGACCAAAGATAGACTGGTGTCAAATTTTCATTTTGGCCCGGCACACCATTACATGAAGTACCGAGTCGGACACCGGATGGATGATGCCAGGGAAACGTGGCCAATGCCTCATTTTCATCCCCCTGGCTACATCATATCATCTCCAGTATTCTAATCAATCATTCCGCACTCAAACCCTTGCATCTTGTTGATCTGCGGATGGAGTCTTCAACGAGGATCATGTGAAAGTCATTGTCATCGCTTCAATCTAAAAGCTAAATACTGCGGCCTAAATCCCTGATCTAGAATAGTAAAGGGGCTAGGCGCTCGTTTGATACTGTTGCGTCTTGCTTCTAATAGGTCAAATGGGCCTCAGTTCGCTTCAGCTCCGAAGAGTCGGGTAAATAGCTTCCATTTTGGTACAGGCTCCGATCCCCGGGATTCAACCCGAACTTGTGCCCCCTGCCCCTGTTTTCCACCGGCCGACCCCCTTGCTTGACAGGTCGTGTTTCATTCTCTGAGCTGCTTCAATTTCTACAACGTTTCCGCTACTGCAATTCACCTGGGCTACGACTGGCTTCAGGCGTGGACTGCCCACCTGTTCAAAGTTTTGATGCATGGGCAAGATGCAACATCCCCTACGCTTTAAGCTCTGGCAACGGTTTGGGGTTGCAATTCTCACAGCCCCCTCCCCAAAAGATTTCTAATAAATCTTAGCACCAAGGCCAGGCGTCCAGGTACCTGTAAGTATAGCCGTGTACGGCATGAGGGTAAATGCAGTTAGGTCCTATTGTACTAACGAGCACGCATGCAATCTATACCCTACCTATACCGCTTGGACCTAAACAGCTATATGTTTCCGACTCTATAGAGGTGAAGCCCTGGAAGGGCGCCAAATGTGGACACCCTGAGTGTTCTTCGGTAATCGAATTTGACCTTCCCATCCGACATCCTTTTAGAGAAATTCAGGTTCTTGGCTCACCTGATAGAACTTCCCTTTGAAGCAGTCATCGCCGACATAAGTCGGTTCAACATCACTGCCACCTGACCTGCTCTCCACGTGTCATTAAAAATTCGCATCCGGAAAATGGGTAAAAAGATCGACCACGCTGTATGGGTGTCACTCGACATGTATTTGATGTGCTCAAATGTTTCAAGCTCATGGTGCCCCAGTCGATCCACTCAACCTTTTGCATCAAAAGTGAGGGACCAGAATGGGCGTGGATGGCCAGAATAACTTGCATCCTTCAGGATATGAGAGCCACCCATTTAAATAGATTCCAATTCAATATACAGTGCTCTACTCTTCAAACATCTCTTTCAGGGGTCCAGCTGCCAGCGTTGGGTTTAACTACGGGACTCGGCAGGTAATTTGGTCCAGCGTAGCCACCATTCCCAGTGAGAAGGGCACGTTAGGCGGACTAGCGATAGCAAAGCTCCTTCCATCTGATGGCCGACAGCATTAGTCAGGCTAGCTAGCTAACGAGTATAAGTGATTATCTCATTGCCTGGATACAAAAAATATTTATGGAGGATATCGTTCCACTATCTGAACTCAGTCTTGTGTTTCCCAAACAGACGCAACAAGTACTTCTAAAACATTTATGTGAGCGACTCTAATGCCCCCAGATTGCTAAGATGCACGTCTTTCAACCATGGAAATAACCCAGGCACCGCCCTCGGACGCATCGATAGACTGGGGAACAGATATGCGCATTTGTATGTACAAGGGACTCGGTCCCTGCGAGAGCACCGGTATCGGCATTGTCCGACAATCCACTAGGCCCCATTCGACCCTTCCAGTATTTTAACCCCTCTGAAACAATAATGTCGGGACGAACCGTCCGGTCGTCGAAAGAAAGCGCGGAGGTTGCACGAGTTTGTCCATATGCCGTAGATAATCACGCATTCGAATAATATTTTTTTACCGATATTTGCAGTCTTTTGAGAGCACGAGTCTTGAAAGTACCGCACTTCAAGCCAAGCTCATCTTCTCCATCCCACAGCGTTGGGAGAATCATCCGGACTCAAACAACGGGTACAATTCCATCGGCGCGTCAATTCAATTTCAGCTGCCTACCAGTTTGGATGTGGACATCACTTGGACATTTTTATACCGATCTCAGGTATGTGATATATTATGACTTTGTCCTGTCAACTTACTTTAAGATATCTCCATAGATCGATCACCTTTTAATACCAGTGTCGCTTGTGCTCTTGTTGATACGAAATCAAGACTGTAACAATTGTCAGTCCACCGGATGCTCATTTGGGATTGAAATGTTTCAAATGGAGGCGCGCCACTGGATTAATTCGGCTTCGCCTAACATGCAGATTAATACGAGGACCTAACGAAAATGTTTCCCATAGGAAAACACCCCCAATCGTCTGTAAAGGAGAGCGGGGTAAGAATTCAATGGAGACTTGTCCACCATACCCCCTACCCTATGACACTGTAGTGGCAGAAGAATGATACTAGATTTAGCTTGGGAATAGCGTGCGAAATCTCCGGCGCATCAATGATATGAACTCAATTTTGTAGTTGCAAGTATGGCACCGTTGACGAGACCAGTTTGAGAAGTGTCGAGCAATGATCCCAAATCCTCCGAAATAGGTCTTTCTGGCCTTGGAAAGCTCAAAGTGAAGATATTCTTCAGGGGGTGCACCAAGGTGCTTCCATAGCTGCACCTAAAATGATGCATCTGCGTCTATATTAGATGAATTCCCAGGGGTAACCAAGCAGGGGCCAGCCTCATTCTACTCCTCTATTGACTGCTAGTAGTACTCTGGTGGATGTAAATTCCCGCCGAACAGCCGGATCTGGTCCTCGATGTCGACGTCATTTCCGTAGTCTTCCACGTCTATTGCGTCAGTCTCTGAGCCAAAATGTTCATCTTCGTTGATATCGAATATGCCGTCGTCTACGGAAACATTTGACTCATCCCCATCGTCAAGTAGGCGTGATCGGCGCATAGTAGCGCGCGTTAAGATTGTTAGAGTAAAGTTGCGAGCGGCTAAAGCAAAGGAGTTTTACATTTAGCGAAGGCAGCCTAGCCTATTATATATGGGCAGAAGGTGGGTGCTATTACAAAATACTTTGTAGCTCCTCAGCGGAATAGGAACTTAGACAGCGCGCAAGTCAGTCAACGTCTGGTTTAGATCCTAAGTTGGATGCGGGTTGAGGTGCAGGACTTGAAGCGTGAGATATCATTTCGGCGTGGCGTAGCATGCCTTGCCCTTTGTTATTGACTACAGCCCCGGGTAGACGCCTTGGCGGTATTAGACCAAATGACCAACAAAATACGCCTGTGCCAGACAGGTCCGATATGCCCCGGCCCACTGTCTTTCTTAACTCCCTAAACGCACGCAGGAGCAAATCCCTCTCCGAAATTGTTCAAGCAATCCTCCTCAGTCCACGCGACGGGGAGATTCGTGCAGAGACCGACAGAGGTGACGAGAGTTCCCCCGCTCGCCACACAGAAGGAGGCAACCCCAGACGCACTCAAGTTCAGGGCCGAACTAACACATCGGCAGTTAACAGCCAGTGAAGCGCTACTTAAACATGAGCGAGAATCTATATGAATGAATGTAGAGGAATACCCGAACAGAGCCGAAAGGACAAAAAAAACGAGCAATCATTTTTGCTAGATTGTAGCAATGGTTTTGGTGTTGAGAAAGTGGTGTGTGAACCGAGAATTCGTAAGAGTTAAACCGGACTGATTGTTATCGAAAGCCCCAAGGCGACAAGAAAGTGTTTTATAAAAGACAAGTGAGTAGAAAGGTGTGACAGTTGATTCTGGAAGACTTTTATATAAAGCGTGTGGCTCCTTTTATCTCAATTCAGACTCTTATACTTTCTTGTAAAGCCCAACATGATGCCTATAATCTAAAACATTACTAATGGTCTTTATGTCTTCTAGACAGCTCTCAAACGTCTGAAACTAGCTGGAGTATATTGTTTTTACCTAATTGTCGGGCGTCTCATATCTAAGCATAAAACCGAGGCCTCTAAACTCTAATACATAGGGTTTCTGTCTCAAGCCGCGGCACGTTGCCATTGACAGTATCTCATCGCCTCCACTTACCATAAACGGCAACTCGTTTGCGCTCAAGGCGCAGTCGTTAGCGTTAGAACCCGAAGCATAAGGTCTGCAATTATGGATAATGCCTTTCGTCAGCGACATGAGCCGCGTTGAGGTAATAATAGCTAAGTTGAATGAGTGAACGAGGTTATGCCGCACGAGTTAAACGATTTTTTACAAGCTCATGTGTTTACGTACCACTTACACACTCCTGCAGAATTGTTAGGCGTTGTCGCTATATGCTTGGTATACGAAGAAGTTGGGCTACAGAGATGTGTTGCTACTAGGTTGCTGGAACATGAAACTGAATGTAACTGACTTTTGCATAGAGCTTCCAGTGAGCCAGAAAAGACAGTACGTACTCTTTTAGGGTACCTGAAGCAACCCTCATATTTCAGAGCCACGATAACTGTGTGATCTACACTATAACATTTTCACTATGACACATACCAAAACCGTGTAAATTTTATATTAACTATAGTCTGTAAATTTCCATTGGATACCAAGCCCCCTCTGACCGGAGACGCCGGTACAGTCGGGGATTTGATCTTTCTGGCTGAACCTGCTAACGTACTAGTTAGACATAGAGTTGTAGAGGTGCGGCAGGCAAGAAATGACAGGCAGGGACCAAGGCCCAAAGTGGACTAGTATTTCTACCGGAAGCCTGAAATTAGGTCCCTTGGTCTTCTATCAGTGGAGGTAGGACATACCCCGTTCCAAATATCGGAGCCGAGGCTGACGATTATTAAAGGGAGCCATATCCTAGAAGCTCAGTCTTCAAACCAAACTCACAGAGCCAAAGCCGCATTCCAATCTCCCAAGACTCTTAACTCACTTCAATTCTCCTCTCAAGTCGAGTTGATCTTGACTCTTTATACAATCTTTTTCAACAAGCTACAGCTCACCACCTCTCTTCTCGCCAACATGAAATTCACTGCTGCTCTCATCTTCACCACTCTGGCCACTGCCTCGCCTCTGTCGGTCCGCCAGGATGACGCCCTCACGATCGTCAATAACGCACTGGATGATGCCCGCTCCGCGTCCGCCAACAGCATCATGAACACTCAAGGCGAAGGTCGTCAGCTCCTCGAGTGCGGAAGGCTGTGCACACAGTGCCGCAACGGAGCCATCACCACTGCGCTCGGAGAAGTCGCCGTTTGCCGTACGGCTGCCCTAGCAATTGAGGTCGCCGGTTTCATTGCATGCGAAACTGCTGTTGTCGGCACTTTGAACCAGGCCGAGGCCGAATGCGAGGGTCTTGCTGACCCCTAAAGCAGGGGCAGAGTTTAGGGCTTCTCAATACATAAGTATTGGACTATGGAAGCATTTCGTACGCAAAGGCATTCGAGTATCCGCTCTGTTATCAAAACTCAATGAGTCGCCATTCCTATTCTGCTATTGATGAGAAGCTTTAATAGGGTATTAATATATACTAGTATACCTTTTATTAGTATAATTTAATTACTTTCATCCGTGCTGAATGACTATCTACTACTATTTCCTCTAGTCTTTTAATATCCCCAATATATTAATTTGCCAGATTTGCGTTATATATGTCTTTCTAGTTGATGTTTATAAGAGAGCATTGTGTTGCTCAACGAAGTGAATTGAAGTAAGATAACCTTGATGTATAATGACCGCCCCCCCCCCCCCCCCCAAAAAAAACCTTCGCCTGTGAGCAGTCAACCTTCGACCAAACCGTCCGCCCCCGGATGACTCATGCAGCCTGACGCCGAGCCTCCTCACGCCGAGCCTTCTCCAGCAGCCCCAGCAGCTCTAATAGCCACGCCCTATTCCGGCCTAGCTTTTCTAGCTCTTCCTCGTCTGTTTCCGTAGTCGCATTACTTACGACTGCATCTCGGAGGGCGTTAAGCCTGCCCTATTATTATCTGTAGAAAATCTTCAGACTTTTATCTCCAGCTGCTATAGAGACGGCCTGACAACCTAACCGCACTAGGTTGACCCAATCTCCGTTGCTAAGCTAGGCTAATTAGGCCTCAGCTTCAGCTGGATTCTTAAAGTATTAAATTTACTTCAGTATATTAAGGATACTTATATATCGACTTAGAATACAGATTGAAATACCTATTATTTAAATTGCTATATATTATACTGCAGCTAGACTTATAGTATTAATTAAGCTAACTAAAATTCTAATTGCTAAAGTAGGTATAATAGCTTTTTAATATAAAAAATATATAAGAGAGAAAAAGAATTAAAATTTAGCTTCTTAAGCTAATAGCTTATATATTTATATAGATTTTAACTTTTTTAAATTAAAAAGCTTAATATTTAGTTATTATAGTAGTATTAGATAGAAAATATTTAAATTATAGATAAAACTATATTTTTTTTAATTTTATACTGATAACTTACTTACCTTAAAGGAGCAGATAGAAGTTAGATTAGTTTATAAGAGAGGTTGTATATAAAACTCTAAATGCCGGACCTGCTATTGATACGGTAAATGAATGTGCGTATTCGTTCGATGTGAACCAACTTGCGCTGTAAAGATATCTTGGTTCTAGCCAAAATATACCCAATATTAGAATAGTGGATCTGACAGTACTCTCAATTGGATGAGCCACATCGTCTCAATCTGGCAGGTATATATCTGGGTTTGGCGTACACGGGAGCCCGTTCGGTCGAGGTCGTAAACGGTGAAGAGAACAAGCACAAAGATAGATTGTACGAAGAACAATTCGGGTCGAAACGTGCAATTGCTGTCGACGACAAGGACGATGAGCCACCGGACGAAGACTCGGGCTTGCTGGAGAAGATGCTCATGCAAGAAACCGAACGACGCGGACGCCCGAAGGCGCTCTGCTATGAGGACACTCTGGTGCTGGCTGTGCGCCATCCCGAAACGAACGAGGACGGGCTAGTGATGGCGATCAGGTTCATTCACCACAAGGGATCCGGCAACAACCCCAAGCCGTGTGTGATGATTGAGCCTCCTCTCTTGCGTCCGAGTTGCCAACCCGACAATCTAAGCAAGGGAGGGTTCCGTACATTGCGTACGAAAGCTGCAGAGCTAATAACAATCCTGTGCAGCAAGAAGGGAACGGCCAAGAGTAGGCTGGCAAGACGGACTAGGCAAACCTTTGTTCTCGTAACATAGGAATCGTTAGAGCCAGATGAGGTCCCACTTATGATGTAGAAAACGCAATGCCCCTATGAACATAATAAAAATAGTCAATAAGACAACACAACTGTAGATAAAGATGCTATCTGCCTAAGTGTTGAGACATACCGGCTACTTATGACTGAGACCTGCCATCCAGTCGCTAGAACTCCCGTGTATTTCCAAACCCTGCCTGAGATGTGAAGTTGGTAGAGGTCATTGTTTCGTGCGACGATGTCGATGGTGGCTCCGTTTACATCCAACTTCTTCCATCCAGTGAGCGGCACTCTGGTGTCCTCTCAGATCACACTGCTATTGTATGGTAGAAATGCCCTCCAGAAGCGACGATATTCCTCGTTAAAGGGTTGTTGTCTAGCTCCTACTATCCAGGGGAGTACCTGCGTACTTCCAGATAAGACCCGTGCTGTACAGCTAGTATAGATCATCACTGTGACTGCCGTGCTTAGTCTAGGCTGACGGTCTAGGGTAGGCGCGGATCGTAGGGATCAGGACGTCGTATATAAGTCGTAGTGTAGTTACTGCGAATAAGGCAACACAGTAGAGTAAGGTATTACGTCTGGTAATGTTTAGCTGGTGCAGTGAGCTAGGTAACCAAGTATCATTAATAGCTGGGGAGCTAGTGTCCTAGTAACGGCCAGTCCCCGGGTTTACCGGTAATATACTACAGCACTAGTTGTGATCACCATGGCGGTGATCGCGATCGTTGGTGATGGTGGGTGATCATGTCCGGTGAAACTCAATCGGACCGGCTTGGCGTGGCCAGAACTCCCACTTGATGTCTTGGCGATGTGTGAAGAGCTCGAAATGCATTGATAGATTCTCGGATAAGGCGTGGAAGTTGTGCCTTTTTGGTACTAACCTGATTTTCGCGCTCACGCTAAGCCGGTTCAATCTGTTGAGTTTTTACGACAGTGGTTATGTACTCACGGGTTAATTATTGTGCGTGCTCCGGAGGATTAGAAAAGGTGGGCCCTGCACCGGGTCATACTGACATTGTGCTTCGCCCTCCCTCCCTTACAGCCTGTAGTCTTGAAGTAAGCTGTGATATCTGATTAGTCAGTGTAGAGCCTCAAAATGCAATTCAAAAGACCAAAAAAAAAGCATCTATTACATCCAACGAGCCGGCAGCAGTCATTTTCTTCGCCAAGGGCGGCGAGGACGGATGTGTGGAGGTTGAAACCGGATGCCGGCTAAATTTCGCTGGTGGCATGATCCGCATCCCAGTGGGGCGAGCCTCTTGCCGAGATGACCGAGTAGCCCAGTCGGACCCCACCCATAAGGCAGGAAAAGGGGCAACGGGAGTCTCCCCCTTCAACGAAAGAAGACACAGCTACGGCGCAGGGATTGTATTAAGCATATAGCATCCTGGATCAGAGGATGACACGATTATACGAGGGTCAGACACGTTCTTTCAGGCGTCTAGTCTACGCACGGGGGACTCCAAAGTGGTGTCTTTCCCAGTAAGTTATCAACCAACCCAGATCCGGAGATGGGAGCCAGAGATAATGTAACAGATCCCTAGTCAAGGCCCACCATTAAGGCGGCACCCTTAAGGCGGCACCCTTAAAAAGGCGGGAAAAGGAGCCTCGGAAGTCTCCCCTTTCGGCGAAAGACGGCGCAGCCAAGGGGCTAGACATACTACGTAGTAAAGTGGCAATAGGTCCCCCGGTCTCATGCTTTTATCAGAATGGATTGATGGCACTCCGGAAATCTCCAGCCTCTCCCGCCGTCACTTCTTGTCATTCTCTCCCTCTTTTTGCACCAAATCAACCCCCCACCCGCGTCGCGTCGCGTCGGCTTCACCAAGTTGGCATTTAGAAGCGCCTTCCAAATGGCCGCCCGACGCTTCTCGCAAAGACGCATTCTTCTTGCTGTCCCTGTACTAACCTTCCTCAGCCTGGCTATCGTTCTCCTCGTCCTGAAGCCAGACCTAGCTCCGCTGTCGTTGGATCGCCTCCTGCACCCTCCGCCTCCGCCTCCTTGGGAAGCCCCCGACGTCGACCCAATCATCCATGGCGTCCATGCTTCCGACTATGAGAAGACCGAACACCCATACTCTCTCACCCCGTTTCCCAACTCCCCCTTGGTCACATCGCCGCCGGAGGACAAGCATGCGCCCTGGCTCGCCGCAGTTATTTGTACGCCCTGGGATGTCGAGCGGCGCATGTTGATACGCTCTAGCTGGATGCGCATGTACAAAGACCTCCCTTTTGATGGCCGCTTCGTCGTCTCAAACCCCGGCCCGCAGTGGATGGAGACGATCAAGCTTGAGAATAGCACCTTTGGCGATTTAATTGTCCTCGATACCCTCCGAGAGGACGACTTTACCGCCAACACAGTCAAGACGCTCGGCTTCTATCACTGGCTCCTCGAGAAGAGCCCCAAGAAGTACCAGTTCGTCTCCAAGATGGATACGGACCTGTGGCTCAACGCACGTGGATTCTGGGATCGCTTCCTCCTCCCGAGGCTGACCAACGACACTGCGAACCCTATAGCGACTGTCAACAACACCATTATCGGCCAGCTCTACTACTCTCCGCCCCACAAGGTCGTCTTCCCCCACGGCTCTATGTACACCGTCACCTGGGATATGGTTGAGCTCCTAGCCGGGCTGCAGGACACCCACCACGTTATCGCCGGCGAGGATATGGCCCTCGCCATGCTCATGCTTAAGGGCCGGGAGACGGCGACCGTCGTCAACATGAAGGGCAGCGAGAAGTTTGACTTTGACGAACGCGACACACGGCCAGGCGAGAATACCGCATGGGCCGTGGGCGATACCATCCCCAGCGCCGCTGAGCATGCCCTGTACGGCGACGAGGTCATCGCCGTGCACCAGCTCAAGTCCAACGAGGCCTGGCTCAAGGTCGCCGACTGCTTCGACGAGAACGGAATCAAGGAGATGCCACAATGGACGCCGCCGCCGCCGCCGCCGATGGACGAGGAGGAGAGTCGCAAGGAGAAGGAGGAGGGAGAGAAGAATAAGATGAAGTACAATAGATCACGATTCGATGCGATCCCCCCGGAATACTGGGAGTTTATGGACGGCACCTGGTTGTGCAACGGTATCTGGAAGACGCAAGTCGGCGTGGACAAGAACCCAGAGATACAGTCGTAATCCGGATGTTTAGAGATGCGTGCTGGTATCGAGGTTTTGTAAAGATATCCCATGAACGGTGCGGCGTTGAATTATCACTTGACTACTAAGTGTTGGATCCGTTACAGCTAATTTAATCAGTGTAATAGCGTTTAATTGAGACCAAAGATGATTGTATTGATGATATTGATGATAATAATGATGATGGTGATGATTATGATTCTGGTCGAAATACTTCATGATCCCTGCCTCCGGCCCCTCTTTTGAGGGGTTTTTCCTCCCAACCTCGCCACTAATATCAATCTGATCAAACACGCCAGGCAGCAAGGCACAAACAACCAACCGTAATCCCAGTTGCCAATAAGATTGTGTCATGCTGGCGGTTATGGCGGTTATGGATGAGTAGGCACCTGCGGCACGGGTGGAGATAGAATAACAACTCGCTTACGGATTATCCGAATTGACTAAAAAGAGGGTCCCTGGTTATTTCATCACATCTTTATTAGGGTACATATCTAAACAGGAATTCCCATCACGTAAATGAGCCAATCGTTTTGGTCATCAGGCATACCGTGGAAACTCAGTTATCTCGCCGAAGTAGCGGCCCCCATAAAAGTGTTGGGGGACAAATGAGATCAGCTACTTTTGGACACTTTTGCCAACTTTTGCGGTTAATAGTGGAATTGAGGAGATAAAGTGGAGGGTGCTGAGAGTGAAGGTCCAAAGGGGTGGAAAGCCCAACATGCGCTCCTGGAAATCTTGATATTGCCTGCGTCAGGATCGAGCTGGTGGACTGAGACGACGACGGATGTGAATACAAGCGTAGAGCTGGAGAAGCTATCATTTGACGGCTCACGAACTTGTCCCAGCCTGATTTTGAGGCACCAAATGCATGTTTTTATACTGGTAAGTGAATTCGATTGAGCGCCTAATCTAAGATTCCCGTAACTAGCTATAACTTCTTCATTCAAGGTTTCCAATGTGCCCTGGATTCGCTTTTTGTTCTCCTTCATACTTAACTCCATCACCGTACAAATCCTTTACCAGACCTTTTTTTGCCTATTGAAGATTCCATCGCTTACCGCCTCACTTCTTCCAATACTCTGACCGGTTCAATTTTCAAATCTCGACTAATTTGGCATGATTCCCACCAGAACGAGCCACGCCGTGGCATACCAGTCCGTTAGCGTAGAACAGATGCAGCATTCGGAATCGAACAAATGCAGCATTCGTTCCGACCACTCTGGGCTTAGGGGCTTCTGCGAATCGTGGTATTTGTTCGTTGTCCACCTCGTCGGCTCAATTTTCGTCACTTTTGGTATCATGAAAATTGATGGCTATAAGTTCCAAATCGGATCCCCTCCAACTTTGCTGAGCTTTGATTCCTCTCTTTACCAAGTAAAAGTCACCGGTCTGCTGTCTTTAGCACTGGTTATCGTCCGTGTCATAGGGGGGAGCTGTTCAGCACTGCTTGCCTGGAGGACCATCTTTGTTCTTCTTGAGAAGCGAGGAATATCCCTGGCAGAGATGATTCGAGTAAACAATTGGCGTTTTCCGATCTTGCCGGCTATGAGATCAGAAGCCTCGGTGCTTTGGTCGGTATGGCCGGCTTTTACAATTTTGTTGCTATGGCCGCAGAGCTTTGCGGCACCATTCGCCTCTTCATCTTTATCTTGGATCCCTGGGACGCGATTGCTTCCAGATTCCATAAGCCTCTCAGTTCGATCTGTCGAACAGTATGCAGATTGGGCGGCCATGTTATATGACCAGCTGCGTGCACTCATTATACTCAGTGCCGCTACTAATACGGCAAACGAACCTGTCTATGCGTTGGATATGAACTAACTCCCACTGCGCAGATATCTTGGTTCTGGCCAAAATACACCCAATGGTAGTATGGTGGATCTTACAGTACCTTACTTTGCTGTTGATCTCAACTGGATTGATGCAACAAGCGATGATCGAACCTCAAAAAGTGGAAGCTCTGAGTTCACTGACGTGAACGGCTGGTTTTCGATAAGAGTCGATGGCTCTACAGCGGTTCTGAGGGATAAGCCATGGGATCCAACCACAGCCGTGTCGAACTCATCAAGTCAAGCCCATATCTTCAGAGGCAAGTTGGTTTCTGTTAAAACTGTAAGTTTAGATGCGAATGCGACGCTCCCTGATGGTTCTCGCATTGCCATCAACACGACATGTCCGACTATGTCCAACCAATTCGGAAGGCTACCAGCCGTGACCCAGTATCAAGTCGGGTTCAACAACGATAGCAACGTATTTGCAGGTCACGACTGCTATATATTTGCCGAAGGTACAATTACGGCCGGAAAGTATTCGGCGAAAGGCTGTAATGTCATCTCTGAGACATCGAAATCATACGCCGATTGCTCTATAGACCGTGATGATGGTGGAGTGAAAGAAGACTGGCTTACGTTGTTGTCTTTGGACTCCATGTCTGAAGTCCTTAAATATTCAGTTATGATGAACTTTACTCAGCCATGGCTCAGCAACAACTTGGAGGACTACACGGCTGGGATGCTGACAGTAGGATACCATGCCGCGTGGAGTGGATTGATGGGGAGGTTGGGAAATGTAACGGAACCGGCGAAATTATGCATGGCAGAAGATATCGTTTCGGTATCTATTGGATATGAGAAGGTTTTTGTCTGGCTGGGCATGAATCTGGCTCTCTCAATTGCGGCAATCCTCGCATTTATTGCTCAGGGGTCTAGTAGAACGAACCACATCAACGATACTACCCTTGCACCTTTACTGATGGATCTCACGGAGGTCACACATGACAGTCGTGCTGCTGGATTGTGCAGTGCTGTCGATCTCAGCAAAAAAGACCGTGAGCTTCCTAGGTTAATGTGGAAAGGACATGGAAAGAATACTGGGAGTCAAAGAGAGGGTACATACGCTTCGTGCAATCGAAGAGTTGGCTTTGTCTAAAGTGAAGCCGCTGGGAATAGCTAGGAGAACATTCCCTTGCTACTGTATTAGTTAGGTGTGATGATCTATATAGAGCCCTGAACAGTTGGTCTACAACTGGCAATAGTTATATGAGATGAGTTTGCAGATTTTCCTTTATTATTTGCATCAAGTATTGCAATCTGGGGTGTAGGAATCACACAGCCCCCATAATTTCGCACCTTATTACACAGGTTCCCCTATTGGCACGGAATTCATACTTCTAGTTACGGAGCACAATGAATAAATAATGTGTGAATTCAAGAGCTATTAACAGAACAGTTATATCTTCACTTCCTGCTCTATTCTGAAAAGAGTATTAAAGCCCGCCTTAACATAACCCTTTACTGTCCCCAGCCTCAGTTATTAACTTCTAGATCCCTATAATACTATAGTTGAGCTGAGGCAGGAGTAGGAGTAGCCTGTGCCTTGTTGCCCTTCTTCTTATCCTTCTTCTTATCCTTCTTCTTGTCCTTCTTCTTATCCTTCTTCTTGTCCTTCTTCTTATCCTTCTTCTTGTCCTTCTTCTTATCCTTCTTGGCAGCAGGTGTGGTCTCAGGAGTAGCTACAGCCTCAGCCTCTTCCCCATTCTCCACATCTTCAACCTCATGGTTGCGAACCTCAAGAGAGGACTCGTCGTCTTCCTCGTCGTCATCCTCGTCGTCCTCCTCGTCGCGGGCCTATCAACGTTGAGACCTAGTTAGTAATCCATTATTCTAGATCGGATAGCAATTTGTATACCTCGATTTCCTCATACTCAGTCATGGGTACAGATAGAGCCGGCCCAGCTACAGCAACCAAGGCACCCTAGAGATTCCAGAACGTCAGAATAAAGCTCAACGTAATTGAGTCATCGAGGCCACTTACGATAGTGCGAGACACGCCATTGCTGGCAGGTCCCGCGAAGCCGGACACAGCAGCTGCGGCAACCAGGCCGGTGGCAAGGAGACGAACGACAGATGTAGAATGCATTTTGGCCGTAAAGAATTGAAGGATCGGTTTGAGTCTTTAGGAAATGGATGTTGATTAAAACTGATTTGTGAAATCGGCCAGCCGAGTGAATGTTGAAGCAAAGTGAAGATTGAATGAGAGGGGATGGTGATGATGAGAGAGATGAAAAGTCCGTTACCGACATAAAGAGGCTATACTTATACTTTTAGAGCAGCATGCAAATCGTGATCCAGTAGAAAGAGATTTACTCATCTTAGGTACAGGACGGTCAGTAAGCCGATTCCGAGACGTTTGGTGCGGTATGCACGGATAAAACGGTCACGCTAGGCCGACGATGAATCAGGGAGACAACTCGTAATCGGATACCGGAATGAGTGAAGGGAAGATCAAGTTTGAGAATCGTCCTCCCTCGGATATTGTGTGCCGTTTTTACGGAGAGAATGTAAGCGGATAGGCTAGTTTGCGGTCTGGGGCTCCTAGCGCAGGGGATTGTTGGGCCAATTATAGGGGATATCGCCAAGGGGAGCGGTCTGAAACTCCAAGTTCTCCAGGTTGCCCGACTTGGGATATCACTTGTTGCGGTAACAACAAAGCATCGACAACCCAGCAAAATATACTCCGTAACATGTACTTATTTGATGGGTTAGTGTTGCGGGCTGTGCTGTTGTGTGGTCTCGATGGCTGCAAGCCCGTGTGTCTCCTCTTGGTACAAGCTGTGAGAATTGACTGACGGTCGCGCACATAGTAGCGCGATGACGACAGAAGCTAAGCTGCAGCTTGAGCCCCTCAGGGGCCCGATCCCAGTCAGTTGGTGACTATTTGTGGAGCAATTACTGCAGAATCCGGTTCAATTAAGATGCATTCAACAAATTCAAGCCCGGAATTTCTAAGTCGATGTCATTGCGTCTGACTTAAAGCTTAGGTGTCTGTTTGCTTTGCCTTTCGCGTTTCAGGCTTGGCGTAGAGTCAAACATTCAAATGTTCCCTACAAGCATCCTTGTTTCAGATGGAGCCGGTCGAGCCGACAGTTCGTAAATCCCCTGCCACCCGGCATGTCAAGCCGGCGTCGTCGCACCAGCCTTTACGTCTATATTGACATCCGGGGTTTCAGTCTTGGCAACTCTTGGCATCCCATGTTTCGGATCGAGCCGGTCGATCCTAACGCTCGGAACAGCTCTTAGCCGTGCACTAGTATAGCAGTATTCGACACTCCCTCTTTTAGGCGTGACCCTAATTTGTTCCGATGGTCTCTATACCTGCGAATGAACTTTTAGTTGTGAGGGGTGCTGCGTCCTCGGTGTTTGAGATATGGTCACTGATGCCGGGAGTCTTGGGCTGTTCGTGTCAAATTAACCATTAGGCCAAAAACATAGCGTGCGCTACTCTAGGCTTAACGACGCCTAAAATGGACATAAAGCAAATAATGCCAAACTCAAGACAAACGGAAATCTCGCCACAGATCATCCAGATGTATGGGTTGCGCAGCAGAGCAAAACTGCGTCGACGATAAGCGCTGGCGGTCTGCTGGATGGCTGACCATGTCATCAGCCAGCCGATGCCAAGGGTAAAGCCCCGAACAAGAGACGCAATGATCAAGTCATTTGTTGTCACTTCCTCCAGCACAAAGTTGTCAGGGAGCAGGGTAAGCATGCTAGAATGGCCAACGGGGTATCACGAACAATGAAAGGAATGAGGGCAAGTTGGCGCTGCATACGAACATGGAACCTGGCGCAAGAAACTCACTCAAAAAGCAAAGAACAAGCAGTGTTATAATGGGTAAGAACCAGATCTCGAAGAGTCAGTGGTGATGAGAAGCCTGTTTCTTTTTATCTCGCACGTATCATGTACACAACGCATTGGCAGAACGGTCGGACTCTCTTGGCCCGAAACTCGCGACGACGTGCTCCGCAAGTACTCTGCATGCGAAGAAAGAAACTACCAATTGGTTGGACTCTCATTCGTCTTCCCTTGTCCAAATTTGTAGCGTGAGCATGAACTCTAGACCAGCCACTAGCCGGCGACGGATCGTTCCCGCAGATGTGTTAGCTGGATTGCTCAGAGCCCAAACGAACGGGTTAGATGAGAGCCGAGCGCTTTGGTATGATTGCCATTTAGACTCCTAGTTCTCTGTTACTACTACTAAGTGCTACGTAGTCCTGCCACTGCTAATTACTACCTCTCCTAAGGAGGAGACATGTGCACACCATCTTCAAGCCTTCCTCAAGCCTCCCTCAAGCCTCCTCCCTTGGGACTCGAGCCTCCTCCATGCCCTCCTAAGGCCACTCCATGTGGTTGACTCGCGTGGTGCAAACACTGTTTCTGCCCTACTGCGATGGCTGCCGCCTTGTCTGTTGTGCGTGCGTGTGTGTGGCTCTGTGCGACATATGTGTGTGTCGGCACCTATAATGTGTGTATGACTCGAGTTTGTTCTTTGTCGTAGAAGGACGTTGAGACAAAATAGCGCGTCCCCACATCCCGTTGTCACCTAGTAAGATGTTTAAGAGCGCAATATAGCAGGAAAGGTTACTCTCTAGTATCCTCACAGTACTTATTATTTCAGTAATTCTTACACTATCGACACTTTCTCTGCTGGCTTTCAAACTTCTGAATCTCCAGCAAAGATTCCCTTGTCACGGATGGTCTCGTCCTGCTGAGAGCTATTTTGAAGTGAGACATAGTCATCATCCTCCTGGGTACTTCGTCCATATTCTCCCCCGGCCCTTTCCTCTTAGCAACGTCTATTTCTCTCTGTGCCGCCATAGCAGCTTGAATGCAGAGTGTGCGGATATCGGATCCGGAGAATCCCTTTGTTCCTGTGGCCGCAAGAGCGTCGAGGTCCACATCCCCAACCTGCTCCTCTTTCAGATAAATGTCAAGAATAGCCCTCCTGTCTTCGCTAGACGGCATTCCCACGTGTAACATATGCGGCAATCGCCTGCAGATGGCGTCGTCAATGTCGCCAGGCCGGTTCGTCGCAACGAGCAAAAACGGGGGCTGGTTCTGCTTGCACAGTCCGTCCATTTCCATAAGGAACTGGCTCATGGCCTTCTTTGTCCAGTCTTTGTCGCCGGCTTGGCGTCGTGTGAACAGGGCATCGCCCTCATCAAGAAAAATGATGCTCGGGGCTAATTTTGAGGCAAGAGAGAAGAGCGCTTTGATTCGCTTCTCCGTCTCGCCCACCCAACAAGACTGTATGTCGGCCGGTGTTGCGACGATGAGATTGGTATCGGCAGACTTGGAAACAACGCGGGCCAGGTGTGTCTTGCCCGTGCCGGGTGGGCCATACAAGATTGCGCCGTTGACGGATTCTTGGGCCAGAAGACCGTACGACTTATGGACCCGTAGCGATAAGAGCTGCTCCAAGCTGTCAAAAAGGTCGCCGTCTACCCGTATGCTCTGTGTTGCGGCTGTGAGTGAATCTACCCATATGTGAAGTGGCGGTTAGTTCTCTTCAGGTTACACAAGCACAACCGTAGGTGGCTACTCACCCATGTCTATGACGCAGTCGAAGAATTCCTTTTCATCATCGGAACATTGGGGAGAGATACTGTCGAGGAGGAGGAGTCTCTTGGATTTCATGTCGTCCTTGCTGTCCTCTAATGCACTTTCATCGTCGTTGGACTCGTTAAAGATGGCCATGTTTCGTGATGTTCGTGCTAGAACCTCTGTAATATCACCTAGTGCTAGGGTTGACGTGCGACGAGCGCGAGTGCAGATCTGTCGAATGACTCTTGCGGCCATGGCGTCGTCCCAGTCTTCAACGGTCTGCTGTAACTCAGCCGTTCCGGATATCGGCCATTCAGTCTGTGGCAAGAAGATGTCCCTAGTGATCTCGGGTTCGAGGGTGTGGCGCAGCGCACGGCGGAGTTGTCGCCATCTTTCTAGCGGCCTGGCGTGTTCAATATTCCGCCGAATAGCTTCAACAGACCGTTTGGTGCGCCGCGGTGAGATGTTGACTATTTTCGAAGAATTCAGGTACAACCCTTCCCAGACCCTGTCCATGACAAATGTTCGCTGTTTGTACTCGGCAGTGCTGTTAGAAACTGCGGTGGCAAGAATGAGGATTGGGAAACCCTCGCTGCGCCTGGCTTTGACTACTTCATAGAAGCGTGAGAATGGCGTGGCTTGCTCGTATCCCTCGATGTCCCGTAGCAGTACGATAACTGGATGGCGTTTTTCTAGCTCGGCATCCGCTGCCACGCCAACTACCGTCTCTGCCCTTTTGGTTCTTGAGCCTGCAACGATTGTCTCAACCGCGTTTCGAACCTCGTCCGTGTAGCTGGCATGCCTATCGAAATACTTGGTGACAAAGCGATGAGGACTTGACAGATATTTCTCAGGAGAGACATTATCCGCTGTATGGGACCAGAAGTCGTGGCAAACGTCCTCAAGATCCTCGCGGTTGACGGACACCAGGTCCGCATCAAAGTCTCGAGCAAGGCGGTGGGCCACGGCATCCAAGAAATCTAGGGTACCCTTCCTCGGGGACTGCAACAAGAAGGCGGCGGTGTCAACCCAAGCGCCGGAGGGGGGATTCGATTTGTTGGTGAGTTGCATTCCTGAAAATACCTGGTCCTGGACCTCATCGTAAATGCTCTGGTGGATTTCGTAATCCATCGGGGTGGCCTTATCATCTGATGTGCCTGTGTTAGGGGCGATTTCGGCTTCCTTGACATCTGGGTCAAATACACCCAAAGGTGAAGGAGAGGCACGAAAAGTCTCCGAAAGCATCACGTTATTCTCGAGGAACCATCTTGGGAGGACCAGTTTGGGAGGCTCTGGCTCTGGCGTAGCTTCGTCTTCTGACTCGACAAGCTCAGTTCCCTCGTTGGGAGTCTCGGAACTTCCTGTGGGCTCGGAACCTGGTGTAGTTCCATCTTGTAAGACCGGGTGCGTGTCTTCTCGCTCTCTAGCCTCTGACGAATCGTCAAACTCGACTGATATTGCGACTGCTGTGGTGGTCGAATCATCTCTCTGCGTCGAGGGCTCCGGTACGACAACTCCTCCGGCGGGTTGGGTACAGTTCAAAGCTGGCTCGTCGGGAGAGGTGGCCATCTCCGAAGCCGGAGGTGTAGGCAGGCTGTTGGCGGGAGAGTCTTGTGGCGACATTATGGATGTTGGGTCTGAGCAAAAAGAGTCACAGCAAGGAGGCATAGACGTAGGATAGACTGGCTAATAAGGGCAGAAAATAAGGACTTCTGTCGATGTAAACAGTTCGATACCTACAGGGCCTATTGTTCATCAATACATTTCTGGAGCTTCGGTAAGACCTAATGTTGGAATAACTGGGTATGCAATAGGCTACTGCATCAGGCTAAACCGCGATTAGGCAAAGTGCGGGAGGTAACCAACAGGTAGTGCCACGTCGTCCTCGGCTACACTGCAATTGCTGCAGAACTAGCGATTATTTGGCCAATAGAGCTTGAGCGTAAAAAAGGCTAAGCCTCAGTTGCCTCTCGGCGTACTGATACACCGTGTGGCTTGGCGCTTTTCTGCCCAACAACCCCTGTTAATCGTTCAAATCATTCAAGCGCAGGGGCATCCAGCCCGGCTGTGCCTTCAGCCCCCAGAAGTCCATAGCTCCATTAATTCGTTGTAGTCCAGGCCACCACCAAGAGTTAACTACTCCGCGAAGGGCCTCTTTCGACATGAAGCCCTCCCACGCACCCTTCAAACCCTCCAACACGTTCGACCTTGGGTGTCATCTGCACCAGTGGCCCTCATGAATTCGAGTTTCCCCTACAAGCCGCTCTCAAAGGACGGCGAGGAGATTCGCCTCCTCACATTATCACCAATTCGCCTAGCATTCAAGCGCGAAGGTGAGGATGACTCCGCCGCCGAACCTCTCATTGAGTGTCAACTCGACCACTACTCCCTGAAAGATTACTTCCCTCCGTATAAGTCTTGGCTTGATAGAACCACCTGCGATTTGAAGCTGCGGCCGAGGAAGTGGAATGCCTACGTTCAGGGATGGGCCGAGAGAAACGCACCAACCAGCGCTGAACAAGAGACCTGGGCGAAGACGGCCCGCAATCGTTTCCGATGGGGCGACTATTGGGCCCTGAGCTACGTTTGGGGCGACCCATCCAAGAGACAACCGATCCTGCTGAACGGAGCTCAGTTTTCTGTCACGCAGAACTTGTATCAGGCATTACGCCGGCTGGCTGAGGAACCGCAACACGTCATCGACGGGGCAAAGCTATGGGTCGATGCGATTTGTATCAACCAGGCCGACTTGCCCGAGAGAGAAAGCGAGGTCGCTAGAATGGGTGACATCTACTCCCTCGCCCGCGGCGTCGACGTTTGGCTCGGCCTGCCCCTCTCAGAGGATCAAGGCCGAGCTATCCAGGCGTGGCAGGAGCTCTATAGCACCAACGGTGACAAGGGACCGGAGGGACTCCTACGGACCAATGTCGGTGCTGGTGGTGACATCATTCACTCCGTCGTACGGCTCTCGTTTGAACCGTATTGGGAGCGTGTTTGGGTTATCCAAGAGCTTGCTTTGGCATCTCGCGACTCCCTCTTCTTTTACGGCGAAGCCAGGCTCAGTTTGGACGAGATGTACAGCATGATCCGCTTTGCCGGCCTGTACGGCAACTGGGACGGGCACTATGCTTCGGGAAACGCCACCCATGTATCCTATTCTCTATCTGCCATCGCATCACTTCGCAGAGCTTCTGAACTCGTTACCCGTGCAATTCTTCCGGTCGCTTCACAACCAGATTCGTCGGTAGAAAAAACGGATCCGCTGGTTGATTGCCGGGAACTGCTGGCTCTTATGGCTGGCGGTAAAGCCACTGATCTACGAGACAAAGCGTACGGTATCAGGGCCCTCATGCCCAGCGGTGTCTCTGCTCGCATCTTGCCAGATTACTCCGCGACGAAGGAGGCTGTCTGGAGCAGGTTCACCAAGGCCATCATCGAGGAAAGTGAAAACCTCAACATATTGGCGTCGACGAAGCTCGCAGTGTCCGACTCTCTGCCCTCTTGGGTGCTCAACCTCGACTCACCCCGGGATAGTGGCTTCAGAGACTGCTGCGCCAGCGGATTCATTAATGCTCGCTTTCGATTCTCTGAAAATTGCATGATTCTCCACTGTCAAGGCCTGCGTGTTGATACAATCACGTCAATTGGTGCGCCGCCTAAGCTAGATAATAAGCTGAACAAAGGAAGTACTGTCAAATTCGACTTTCCAGAGATTCTACGGCAGTCAGTCGAGTCTGAGAACCGGGAGCACGTCGATATCGATGACGATACCCGACTCATCATGCTAAAGGTCTTGATGGGCGACCCGTCCCTCACACTCGATGACCTTGATGGGCCTACAATATTTGACTTTCCCATAATTGACTTCATGTCTATTATGGAGAAGCTGAACTCGAGTCTTATCATGGGTGACGGAAATGAAGAGTACCAAGGAAATTATCTGAGGCAGAAAATCCTAGATGCACATGGGATGGAGGATATAGCAACACCGACAGGCTCCTCTTCAGATGATGGGCACGAAAGGGAGTTGGATAAAGACTACCCTCATGAATTCGAGGAACATGACATCACGCCTGAAGAAGCAGCGCAAGAGTGGCTGGCTTACACCGTGGAGTACTGGCGACACCTGGCCATGTTCTCAATGTGGAGGCGAGCAAACGCAGGTTTCAAGGTTGGCGATTATGAGCTGGCAGACTTTTTCCACTGGTCCTCAAACCGGCCCCCTCGGGATAAGGAAAGCTTTGCTGGACTGGTCGAACGCGCCGGCCTCGTCAGCAGTCCTCGGACGCTGGTCATGACGGAGGAGGGCCAACTGGGTCTGGCCTCTGCCCCGGTCCAACCAAGAGATGGTATTTACGTTGTTATGGGATGTGACTGGCCTCTGGTAATGCGGGCTAGACCAGGCGGCTTGGAAATTGTAGGAAATTGCTTTATCAATAGCTTGATGCAAGGCGATGCAGTTTTAGAGCTGCCAGCCAAGGATTGGGATAGTATCGACTGGCTAACAATATGTTAGTTATTCAGTTATAGTAACGTATGTGATAAGCAATGAGACGCTGACCGCTTTCTTCAATCTGGATGATCTGGAATCTTAGATGAGGTGGTAAATGGCGCGTCGCACAAACCATGCGGCTGGCCATGGAAAAAGAACACAAGGGCGTCACAGAGATACTGGCCAACCAATGACGGATAATTGGAAACCTGCCCAGCCACTGAGTGCCACTTGAGTCCAAATGAGTGGGACTTTGTGCTCGCTCATTTCTTCGCTAATCCCCTCACCGATAGTCTGAGAAGGCGTACATACGACGTGTCTGTTTTCAGGCAGGGAGAGGGCATGATTCGTCTTGTGTGACAATGTGGCGTCTGCAATAACCAAAGCGCCTGGCTCATTGGGTTATACGCTGTCAATTCATCCAACCTTCCCCAGTCCGCCCGTCGACAATCAGCCTACCCTAGACCCTTGCTGCCGATCTTTTCGGTGTGTGTCGGAACCCCCCCTGTGGACTATTGAGCAGACGGCCCTTCATCCATCATTGATCAACACAGGACTTGTTTGACATCCAAAATCTTGTGTCAGACACCTTTCCAGCATGTTGCCCATCAGTTTCCTCTCAACCTATCAGAAGTACAAGAGGGACACAGACGTCGTGGCTACATGGCTTGTCGCAACGGCCAAGCAACGTGGATACGAGAGCCCTCTCACCACGCCGGTTCCCCTAAGCGCGGCCACTAAGACAGGATCAGCGCCTCCGCCCAGTCGCTTAAAGGGCAAGGCGCGCAAAGCAGCTAAGGAGCAACAGCGGCAGCAGGCTACTCCGTCGAGTAAAGACGCGAAGGATCCGTCGTTGAATGTGAAGCATGTGCTTGCCATCCGAGACTTTGTGCCGCTGGCCGAGTTCATCGCCGATCAGGTGAGAACGACCCAGATGGAAGTCGACGATGGCCCTGCAATCCCACCCTTCCTGATGACGGCCCTGGAGCGTACGATTCGTGTGCGCAAGAGCTTCTCAGCGCGTCTCAGCGAGGTCGAACAGCATCGCAACGACCAGGCAGACGCCACGCACACGCATTTTGTCAGCGTGTTGGAGAAGGTCTGCTTTGTCTTGCATAAATGTATTGCTGGGCGTGGTGATGCCCTCCAGACAGCACCTCGCGATGACGCTTCTCAGGCTGTCCGCGATGGGTCGACAAAAAGAGACAAGCCCCGAGGCTACAATATCTTTGACTTGTTGCAAGTGTTTGAGCCATCCGACGACGTTTCAACCGAGCCTGACGTTGTGGATCCTGCCCCGTCCTCGCTTTCTGCCGACGTCAAGTACACGGCTGAATATAGCGAACACTCGGAGCCCGAGGCCATATTCGCCTTCACAGCCCTGCTCAAAGACCTGTTCAGCCTTCGCGAAGAGATCCGCGACTTGTGGCAAGACTATTCCAGCGGCAAGCTCGACTTGGCTGCTACTGCGGTTAGTGTGAATATTGCCCTGGAGCTCGCGCGCGGCATGGAAGAGGAGGTGACACCGTTGCTGGTGAAGTACGGGGGCGCCATCACCCTGCTGCCCAAAATCTTCGACGCCGTCTGCCAATCCCTGGGTCTCGATCCCAACGAGAAGGAGCTGCCTTCTGACGACATGAACTTGGCGTGCTATGACATTGGTGCTTCGTTCCTGTGGAATGTCGCCAGCTTGCTTGATGCTATTCGCGTGTCGGCGCCAGACGGCTCGCAAGGGATGCCTCGTTACACTGGCAGCTTCGGGTGGTTTGACCCGCAAACTGCAAATCTGGAGACGACGAGCAATCGCGAGCGCTGGGCCCAGGACAAGGCAGCGGTGCTGGAAGTTGTGCCCGATCTCAACATGCTCTACGAGCTCAAGGGCATTCAGATACACGACGACCTGGCTCGCGGCTTCCGAACCATGTTCAGAACGCAGTATGTGCCCATATGGCTGTGCTTTGCGGTCCAAAACTATATCGACACGCTGCGCTTCTTGGGACCTAATGTCAAGAAGACACTGGCCGAGTTTTACAATTTTAACGAGTCCGTTGTCGACCTGCTCGACCGCGCAGCCACGGTAGAGCATAGTAGCGATGTGGACCAGGAACTCGAAGACGTGCGAAGTATAGCTACTGTCAGGAAGAACGGCGTCGACATCTTTACGGTTTTCCGCACAGCTCTGTGCCGCGGTAGTGGTTACGAGAGCGAAAACGGGACATCGTCCTTTCTGTTGCACAACCCAGTCTTTTGCGGCATGTGGATTCATTACGTGCGTGTCAGGATGCATAAGGCGGGCGTCATCTATGCCGCCACGCCTGGCGCCGTCTTACACAGTGTCCAGCTGTATACGGCGGTGCAGCAGCAACAACAACAGCAACAGGACTCAGTTCCGGTACAGGAATGGCCAGACATCGACAGCATCCTTGCCATACAAGGACCTCAGGCCTTCTTTATCGGGCTGAAGCCACCAACGTCGCTCCAGGCACATTTCAAGAACTACTCCATGAGCAGAGGCATATCGCCCGCCAACTGGCTCGCGGTTACAAAGCGACGCAAGGGCAAGAAGGGTAAGACGCCCGTGTTGACCTCGAAAGCGGGTATCCGTCAACTTGAGTTCAGTGCTCCTGCCTCAATGTGGTGTGCCTTGCGGATGGAAAAGAATATCGTGGCCGACCCGGCAAAGGCGGCTTCGACTGCCGGGGTGGTGGAAGAGATCTTGAACGCGAGTGGCTGGTTCGATGCGGGTGAGGAAGAAGGAGAAGCGAAGGATGATGAAGTTGAGAAGAATGAAGCTGCCGGCATTGATGAGTCTCAGGCTGAAGTTGCAGCACATGGAAAAACTAGGGCCAAGACCAAGACGATGTCGAAACTCACCGCATCACAGCTCGTGCGCCAATTTTCCCAAGTCATCCAGGCCGAGATCCCAGACCTCACCTTCAACTACTTCGCCCTTCATGAGACGGCTCAAAGGCTGCTTGAGGAGTTGCAGGAGCGGGCAGACGACGTTGGTCTGCCGCAGGTTCCAAACCACCAGACCGACGTTGCCGACTTCGCGGGCCTGATATTCGCCACAGCGGCTGGAGAGTTGATGCCGGAGTCGGGGCAGAGGGAGGAGGTCATGGGCAGGGTGGCCGACGTGATGCGAGAGTCTTTGACGGAAGAGCTGGATGGGATTGTCATCTCCCCGGGGAGCGTTGCTCGGATGTTGACGAGTAAGCTGACTCTATAGTCTCAGTAAATGATGAAAGTAGAAGGGATATAAGATTCAGTAGTTGGTGAAACTGGTATTAATAAAACAGTTGTCAGTCTGCACATCGATTTTGTGCTCGGCCAGGGACCACGTAAGCGCGACGTCGATATTATCAAGCCGAGAAAAGAAGAGCTATCGAGTCGATGCTAGATCGATGTGAACTTACTGTATAACATACCGGTCGTTTGCTCCGTTGTTGGCTGGTCAGCTCCAGGCTGGAGAGTTATAAGCTAAAGCCATTTGCTCTTGATGAGCAAGATTGGTAATGAGAACAGCCTTCTTCATGCTCCGAGATGGGCCGTGGCTCGACTGGGATTGACAGTATGGTAATAACTTGCCCTAAGCACCTCTTATCCGGCGTAGATAGCTGTGCCGCATGGCGTTCTAATTCCTCATAAGGAGCCGTTGTTAACCAACCAGTTGCCAACAACCTTCAGAAAGCATTCCGAAGCAAGATTGCGAAATCCAAGGCGTCGACAATGCCGCCCTACTGTCGACCACTTTTCTTCCCGGAGGTATTGACGCCGCGGGCATCGCGCTGATGAGAATCATCCTTCAGGATGCCATTACCCAGTGCACCGATTCCAACATTGTTGTTGGGAGTGATTCGTGAGCAGAGCAGACGTCTAATTTCACTTTACAGTCACAATTAGAGTGCTGACAGGCACCGCTCTCAACCACAGAGTCATCGAAGACCTCTCCCTTTGGGGACACCCAATTCCCAGCTGACAACGGCCAAATCCCCAACTTCCCCGCGAACAAGGTTAAGATCTGCGCTACCAACCCCCAAACACTGTCTGTGATGACAACTTGACCGTTGCTGTCCTTGCACCCCATCTTTCTTTTGGCCGTAGGGCTCCCGGAGCCGTCACTATATCCTCACAAAACGCAATAAATAAAATAATAATACTAAAATACATATAATAACAGGCGTGCCATTCAATCCAGCTACAGAAAACAGAGCTTCTTTTTAAGCTGCTTGAGAAGTCAGGGGTTAGGTTACGTGACCAGTTGAATATCTAGCTAGGTAGCCGATTGATCCGATAGTTGGAAATGACAGGGGGGAAAAACACGGGACGATGCGGCCAACTGGCCCAATATGGTAAGGTGCGAAGTAGTATAAAGTGCCGACTTTGCCGGTTTGCAAGAATTTGGAAAGCCAATTGGTTTGAGTTGACCCACTCACTACACAAGGGACTTTTGCACCGGCCATAGTGTGTCTGAACCTCGCATTCTAGAGCCCAAAGTGCTCGACATGGCGAGAAGTCAGCTGTCGCTGATCCGGCCAACAAGCTCAAAAAGGTAAGAAAGGAACTTGTGTTGGCGCCATACGGAGTAGGCCACGACCACATTTAGACTGCGGAACGTCTGTGATACTAGAAATACTACGTAGCAACTCCTGCCTTACTGTGAAGATAAAGGGACTTTTGTTCATCCACCTCGAGCAGGAAGGGACAAGCCAGTTTTCTTAGGAACTTATGCCATAACTAGTCGCACGTCGATCCGATGAAGATTGACACTGGGTCGTATTATTGGATGATATAACGGTATTATCAGAACCCTTATCAGCCCCGTTGCTAGTCAGGGGAGCCATTACATGTGGATGGACCTTGGACTTTTGTCGTGTGATGCACATCAAGAGGATTGATTATATTTCCTTGGTAGGATCATGGGGGAGCAATATTGAATTGATAAAAAATGCCCGTCATTCACATTTCGAGAGCCAGAAGTTTATCCAGGTTAATCTCCATAGGGAATTATCTCTAACTGCATCGATAAGCTAGTTCATAATGCGGAACAATATTCCTGCCTTGATTAAGACAGGATATGTATCAACAGTCTAGCAAGTTTTGGGCGGATAATCGGCCTAACATTTGAAATGTAATCAGTAGGCAAAGAAATATCATGTAAAATCATAAACTCTTCCATACAAATATGTGAATAGCGTGCAATATCGCTACGTATACTTGGATGATTTACCGAAGGGGCAACTCGCCCATACACCCTGTCGGGTCAAAACCTACTGCCCGAGATAGATATGGGAGCTGCCTGATGCGGCAGGTGTTAGCGGCTATGCGGCTGCGAACTAACAACTACGTGATCGCAACTGATAGATGATTCAATACCAGTCCAACTAGATACGGCCATCAGTTGCATGATTCCGTCTGTCCGAGAAGAGATGTACAGAACAAGTTTGTCCTGACGATTTCATATATAAATGCAGTTTCTCGTTTCTAATTTTGCGACACTTTTCAATCTTGATCATCCTCTAAAGATTTCTCTATTGCCCACTGATCACCATCTCTTCTCAACGCAATGTTGTTCGCCGTCTCTCTTGCTGTGGCTGCTGCCGCCTCCGCCGTCACGGCATCGCCGGTTGGGCCCAGAGCCAAAACCACTGTTCTGTCATTGAAACACGTCTCCAACATCAGTTCAGTCAAGAACATCGTTCAGAAAGGCCAGTCCCGCATTGAAAACATCAACGGCAAGAATACAGCCGCCCGCGTCAACGCTCGTGCCAGCTCTGGCTCGGTCACCAACGAGGACGTTACCTACGTCGCCCCGGTCGTGATCGGTGGTAAAACCTGGGATCTCATCGTCGACACTGGATGTAAGTTGCTACTTTCGAATCGCCAATGCCACAATATGCTTATTGGAATCTCACAGCTTCCAACACTTGGTGTGGTGCCTCAACCTCTTGCGAGCCAACATCAACCGGCAAGTCTACAGGCGGTACTGTCTCCGTCACCTACGGCTCTGGCTCGTTCTCTGGCAAAGAGTACACAGACACCGTCAGCTTCGGTGGCCTCTCCGTCTCATCGCAGTCGATTGGCGCTGCTACCTCTGCGTCCGGCTTTTCTGGTGTCGATGGCATCATCGGCTTTGGTCCCGTTGATCTCACTCAGAGCACTGTCTCCAACGTCAACACAGTCCCAACCTTCATGGACAACCTCTATAGCCAGGGATCGATTTCAACCGAAGTGCTCGGTGTTTACTTCAAGCCTGAGTCTGGAAGCGATACTGCTGACACCAATGGAGAGCTGACTCTCGGTGGTGTTGATAGCTCCAAGTACACCGGTTCGCTCACGTACTTCTCAGCACTCACAAGTGGCACTGCCTCTTCATACTGGGGTATCTCTATTGCCAGCTTCACCTATGGCTCGACTACCCTTGCCTCGTCTGCCACTGGTATTGTTGACACTGGTACTACCCTCATCTACATCCCAACCAGTGCCTACAACAAGTTCTTGACTGCTACTGGCGGCAAGACGGACAGTTCATCCGGCCTAGCTGTGTTCACCACAAAGCCCACTTCGAACTTTGCCATCAAGTTCGGGTCAACGACCTACACCCTTACACCGGCCCAGTACTTGGTTCCGACTGCCCAGTATAGCTACTACGGTCTGACCTCTAGCAAGTACTACGCTTGGATCAACGATGGTGGCAGCTCTGGTGTGAACACTATCATTGGTCAGAAGTTTCTTGAGAACTACTACTCTGTCTATGACACTACCAACGGCCGCATCGGTTTTGCTACCGCTGCCTGAGTTAGTTTATTATTTTCTTAGCTGGAGCTTGACATGGACGTTTCTGCCGTATATCTCGAAAGCAGCACGTAAGGGCAATATATAGTTTTACGAAAGAGAGTGGATGAGTGGAGACGTAGAATGAATAAGACTTACATAACATATATTAGCTTGATACGATCTATATGCTCTTAATTGTACCCCTCTCATGTCACTTCCCGACCATATAGGCCGACTGACCCACTCTTTCTTTCCAGGATGATCCATACTGAATCACTGGCGCGCTACCCGAATCACCAGTAATTCCCAAATCACCCCGTAAAACCGTACCTCGGCTCATACGGCGGGAGTTTTATGGTATAGATTCCATGTCTTAGGACTGTAATTGAATTTGGACAAAATGATCCCGGCGCATCGTGCAATCTTCACCTTCACTCTATGCCATGCTATGTCCCCCCATATAAGAAACTCTTTGACATCGGATCTCCAACTCCAGCCGTAAATACCTTCAGCAACCGCTTGGCAAAATGCAACGACAGAAAAAATCAGACAGAATCCTTATACTTCTGCTGCCATTGACCAGGTCTCTTTGAGCGACTCGACGACTGACTGGGTTGGCCAACCGTTTTCCTTTGCCACAGAAAGTAAGGAAATGATGGCTCCCTGTTCCTCATGATCTGTGAACCACCCCCCACCTGCATAGCGTGAAGTGCGTGGTGACAAAGTCTTTTGAGGACGCAATTCCACATACGGTTCTTCCATGGTGAAGTACTGATTGCTATCGTCCCTTTAGTGTCAGGCAGAGTGCTTTCGCCGGATACCTTGGCCGACGTTTCAGTAGTCTTACCTCCATGTTCCGGTGCGGCCGCGGATAAGCCAAGCCAGCACAGGTCTGCGCCACGTCAGGGTTGTAGAGTGCCAGTAGCAACTTTGAAATGTGATAGTATTGCAACCCAGTGGCTATTTTCAAGCACATCAGCCACGCTTGCCCCTAGAACAGTGGGCGGATCGTGAAAGCGAATAGCAACCACTTATCGTGCCAAGGATGAGACAGCCATATTTCCGGAAGGAAAGAACCATCATCGGGCGACGACTCGCGGAAGTAGACGAAATCGAATGTACCGGGTTTATCTCGTTCCCACGCTGTGACTTTTTGGTTGAGGTTTTGCGAAACTGTTGGATCTTGAGGCTGCTCCTTATGCCACGGTGCAAACAGTGACACACACAATGTGGTTATCCCGTACGAAATCTGGCGCTCCTGTCTCTCTTATTAGGGGTGGTTGCATGGAAATGTCTGTCCGAGGAGGCACTCCCTTTGGAAGTTGACACGTAAATATCTTGCCGAACAAATTGCCAGAAGGCCACTTGTCCAAGGTCCTCAGACGCTGTCTTTAGTTGCCACTGTGTACCACCTGCAGCTGTCATCCCACCAACTACTGGACTGCAACTCCAAGCTATTCGCACCGCTCTGGAGTGCTTTCTTGCAGTGAAGGTTACTTGCTCTGCATATGATCCAATACACCGGACCAGGTGAGGTGGATTCAGTTCCAAGTTTCTGAAGTCCAGCATCCTGTTCATCGTACTGTGCCCTCCAACCATTCCAGGCGTGATTGCTTCTATTAAGGAATCGGATTGCAAGTGTCGACATCTTCACATCGGTGTGCAAGCCTGACTTGATATAGTGATGCCAAGACGCTGGTGCGTAGTCGCGGAATGTCATGGCCAGACAGGGCGGGTGACCTGGGGCCTCTTGCCAAACTCGCTGGCAATTAATATAGTAAAGACAGGCCTTGGCGAGCAAGGTGTTTTGGTGTTTATCCTAAGGCAGAATCCTAACCATTACAAATCCCTGAGGTAAAGGAATTCGCCGTTTCTACCTCATCAGATATAGGCCTTCAACCTGGACTCAAGCTGACCGGGTTATGTCACAGTGAACTTTTTGCAGTGTTCAGATATGCAGTCTACTGCACCACGTGTTATGCGAGCAATTCAAAGGTAATATGATCTTGTATTCTAGCCCTGTCTAATTATAGTATAGGTTTTATACCGCATAATGTATAGCCTGTCTTAGTCTTTGACTACTGCTCATCCGTCAACCCGACCAACTTGAGGGAGTCCCTCCACAGCCTCCCCGCCTTCTCTGCATCATAGGCGTAGGCAGCATACGTCGGGGTGATCATCTTTTCTTCCCCGCCCTTACCTGGCTCCGCCACGGCGCAGTTGACAAGGTACTTGCCGCCCTCATTCTCCCATGCCTTGCCGACGGTCGCCCACACCGTCGTTGCGGCACCCTGCTCGACGCTCTTCATCAACGGATATATGTGGTCCATCCCCTTAAAAGAGTCGGGGGGCATGAACCGGGTCAGGGCTGTATGGATGATGCCCGGGTTGAGACTCGTTGCGTGCAAGTGTTGATCGCCGTAGCGGCGCTCAATCTCGTTGGCCATATAGATGTTTGCCGTCTTAGACTGGCCGTAGGCGTCGTTGGCGTCGTAGTCGCCGCGTTGGTAGTTGTAGTTGTCGGCGTCGTTGATGCCGTGGAGGTTATGGCCGGAGGACGCGACGTTAACGACGCGGGAGGGGAGGGCGGGGGAGGCAGCGGCGAGGAGGGCGGGCTGGAGAAGCTTGAAAAATAGGAAGTGGGAGAGGTGGTTTGTGCCGAACTGGAGCTCGTGGCCGTCGGCGGTGAAGCGGAGGTCGGGGATGGCCATGATGCCGGCGTTATTAACGAGGGCATGGATCTTAGAGGTCTTCTCGAGAATGGCAGCGGCGGCAGCGCGGACGGAGGCAAGGGATTCCTGGTCCATCTGGAAAAGCTCCATGGAGGCGGGATCAAAGATGCCATCAAGGGCGGACTTGGCCTTGGTGAGGTCCCGGGCTGTAAGGTAAAGGGTGGCGCCGGTGGCGGCGAGGGCGCGAACGGTTTCGATACCGATGCCGGAGGAGGTGCCGGTGATGACGATAACCTGGCCCTGGAGCTTGCCCTCGGCGCCTTCGTCCTTGATGATCTGTAGGGCTGTAGGGCGGGCGTCACCGGGGCCCTCGGGCTTGACGTGGGCAGCGGCGTAGCGAGACATATTGGTATTGGTTTGGGATGTCGTGAGCGGTGATGAGTGACGACTTATATAGTCTGAAAGAGAGTTGATGGTAGCGAGAAGGAAGAGTCCAGTGTTGATGACCTTGAGTGACTTTGAATTGAAGTTGAAGCATGAGGGGGAGGTGGTTGATGTTATATAGCCTCCTCTCTCCCCAGATTGCTGCAACACCAGTAGAGCTTATCCCAGGAGAGGGTCACTTTGTAAGACCACAAGGGAGAAAATAACTTACAAATCACGGTTCACTTCGAAATCGCTCAATGGAGATAGGACATGATTGAAAACTTTAACGCCGTCGCCATTTGGCGTGATGTTGATGCACCCAGATCAAGATTAATAGATCAAGAGACATACATGATGCCTCTTGTGATGACATTATTGCAGTTTCCAGCCTAGCCTCCGCGAGTCAAACGAGCGGGGCTCCCCATCTCCCGAAACTTTGTCGGAGCTCCCGAATGCCGTGGACTCGATGACATTTTATCCTCCTTCAGCCTAGCTTGCAGAGCTTAGCTGTGGGCTTGCTGCGTTAGCGTTAGCGTACCTTATGCGGCGGGGCGATACATTTCAGCTCTAGAGCGGGCCCGAGGACCATTGGGCCTACTCTCTTCACTCCTACTCATCACATTTCAAAGCCAACAACACACAGAACTAGACGTCCGGCAAACCAGGACCATGGGACATAGCGGGATTCGGCTCTCTTGGGCCCAGGACGAAGCGAAACAGGCCGGTCATCGTCCCACAGACGCCTCGGCCAACACCGAGGCCGAGACCAACAAGCAGCGCAGGAAGCTCCAGAACCGGAAGAACCAAAGAGCACATCGTGAGTCCGTCCCTTGATTCCGGATCCCCTGCTGTGCTCAGAAGCCCCTACAGGACTGCGGCTCAAGGATAAAGACGCGGAGACGGTTCAGGGGTCGCGCCCATTCGAGATCAGGCGCTGGCGCGTCGACGAGCAGGACGCAGACACCTCGCCAAAGCCAGCATCAGAGAGCGCAACAACCACGCACATCTCCCTTCGACCGCCTCGCACATACATCGGCACATCACCCTCCACAGCCGAGCGTGCTATGGTCCTCCGAGTATCACCACACACCGCCCACGTCCACCCAGCCCTAGCCCTAAGCTCCCAGCCCTTCACCTTCCCCCTCTCCTCCGACCACCTCCTCCATCTCATCCAGTACAACGTCTTCCGTGCCTTCGTCTCCAACAAGCGCACCCTAAACACCCGGCTCACCGACCCAACCACCTGCCCCGTCAGCGGTCCCCACTACGACGACACGACTTTCTACCCCCCCAAGCCCGGCATCCCTCCGTCCCTCGCCCCTACCACCCTCCAGCAAACCCGCTACCACTCCATCTGGATCAACATCATTCCCTTCCCCCGCGTCCGCGACAACCTCATCCGGCGCGAAGGCCGCTTCGACCAATGGGAGCTGTTGCAGGACCTCGTCGGCGAGCTCATGAGCTCCACACCGGACCGATGGCAACAGGGCGCACCCGTTAGCTTCACCGTCCCCGTCCCGGAGCCCAGGCGGCCCCGGCCCCTCTTATCAGGAAGCGACACAGATGAAATCACCGCCGGGCGCAAGGGCCTCATCGTCTGGGGCGAGCCGCACGATATGCAGAGCTGGGAGGCCACCCCCGGCTTCCTCAGGAAGTGGTCATGGGCCGTGGAGGGCTGCGATGAGTTGATCGAGATTAGCAACCGCTGGAGGATGAAAAGGGGGGAAGAACCTGTGGAGCTCTCGATATCGACGAGCTATGTTTGAGAGGTTTTCTTAATTCTGAGAGTTAGACTGTAAGAAATTGTGTTTCTGTAGTGTGAATGGGAGTTTTTTTTTTTTTTATTATTCTTGAGAAGAAATCTATTTCGTGAAATATAAATTTAAATACTGTTTTTAAAGAATACTATTCTTTTCTTGGCCTAGTTTATTATTAATATTAATTATAACGCCAACGTGGTCAATAGTAGAGCTCTCCATGTGCAGACTTGCGACACGCAGTTGCTTCCGCGCCTTGTAGTGAAGAGGCCGATGAAGGAATTGAGAACCAGCGACAAGAGGTGATCCACAACCGAGAGTTTGCCAAGCTAACAAACATGAAATTGTAGTGAATCAATAACACGAAGAGACGAAGCTATCACGGGACCTTAACCCCCATTTCTCAAGCAGTCTGCTGTCACCACCCAACCACTCCTCCAACGCGTCAATGCCGTCATAGCTTGCCCGGATGACGATTCCCAATTCATCAAGGTCGTCGGGCAATGCCGCCTCAATATCGTCATGGAAAGTCGACATATTCACCTGGAACCAAGGTCTTTGCCCCATTGCTTGGTGCCATTCTGCTGCTGATCTTGCTTCCCACAGGGCGACCTGTCCTGTAAAGCCCAGCTTGGCCATTCTCGCATTGGCTCGGTACCAGCTAAACTTGAAAAAGCGATAGATGCCATCGAGTAGCTCTGCAAAGATGACAGTGCGTCGGATGCTTTCGGCTTGAATCCAGTCTTTCCAGACTGAAAGAGCGAGCTGCGTACCGCCGGCACTATTATCCCGCGACCACTGAGTCTGTCCTTGCAAGATGGCGATCCATCTTGCAAGCGGCTCAGCGTCTCGCTCTGCCTGTGCCTGCTGTGCAAGGTCGCCAGTCGAGAATAGTCGCATGCACTGGTAAATAAGCATGGCCTGCACAGCAGGCAGGAGTTCAAGGTTCATAGTTGAATGGGAACCGGGCGGCGCAAGAGAGATGGCTGTCTCTGTAGCCTCCACAAGCAGTTCTGCCCGCCTTGCAATCTCTGACCGGATAAGAAACACGTTCACCGAGTTGCGCATAAGTTCTAGGGAGCAGGCAGCTAAAACATCTCGCAGTATAGGAGAGGCGTTGACATGAGTGTGGTGGATAAAGGCTGTCTGTCCTGTTTCTGCTAGAGCCCTAACCTGTAGGACTATGCGGCCGACGGCGTACTCCGTGCGGGCTTGGAAGATGCTGCCCGTGGTTATGGAGCTGTCGCTGGGTATTTGGAAAGACGTCGTTGGGATACTGGTGCTGTATAGAGGTTGAGGCGCATGCAAAACTGAGCCTGCATTCAGATACGATGTGTCGGGAGACTGAAGTTGGACGTCTGGGGTGAGGAATGATGTGGTTCTCCCTTGGCCGACAATCTCGTCTAATAGAGGCACCAAGGCCGGGGGTAGAGTGAAGGGAGTTGTTGTGAGGGGCAATAGCGAACCAAATGTGGCCTCATCATTGCCATAGCTTTCTCCTGGTCCGGGCAAGTGATGGTTCCACTGAGGTGTCTCGGTTGGACCGCTTTGATCAAGGTGCTGGCCATGTCCAACTTCTTGCGGCATCCAAGGACTGGGGGTGCTACTTTGCAACACCTCTTGGGCTTCTTCGGGTGATATCCAAGCATACACGCAGGTGACGCGCTTTGCAAGACAGCGCCCACACTCCGGGAAGCCGAGGTCGCACCGCCTTTTGCCCCGGACACAAGCGGAGCAGGATTTTCGCCTTGATGATATCATATTTCCGCGAGGCGACGTTGTGAAGCTTTATCAAAAGTCCACAGGTAGACTGGCTACGGCCAAAGTAAGAAACTTGGGCTGCCAAGATTCACGGCATTTGCTGCGAGAGGAAGGCGGTCAGCGTTGAACCCGGCAGTCCCGGCCGGCCGATGCGGGGCCTAAGATGCGGAGTTCCGCACGCTAAACCTCAGTCGGCGCGGATCTATTCCCAACTCGGACGCCTATGTTGAAATCAAGGACTTCGACAATGGTATAAATGAAGTGCTCGCGACGCTTTCCAGGAGCAAGTTTTCTGAATTATCTTCAGACATCTTGACTATTTCTCAGGATTCATTTCAACCTCATTCTCAGTCACTATGGCCAACACTTCCGAACCTACACATGCCTCTTCTGACCTCGGTAAATGGGTCGAGGATCTTTACTACCGCATCTTCTGCCATCCAGACGATGAAGTCTCGGCGAGTGCCTATGATACGGGTATCGCGCAGGGGTTCACTGCCACGTAAGTCAGGTGTTGATTAGTTCCGCCTTGGTGAAAGAAGTTGAACTGATCGTGTCACTAAGAATCAACCATGACCAATTCTCGCGGGAAAGTTTCAAGGACGCCATCACGAAATTTCGCGTCCATAGCGTGACGAGCTTTCAAAGCACTAGGGATATCCAAACCTGGGATGCGCCGGACGGCTCTGGCGCAGGGTGCGTCGCGCAGTTGGCGCATTTCACGGACACCCACAAGGAGACCGGCGATTTTACTAAGACATCTACATTGCTGGTGGCGAATGTAAAGGTGGTTGGTGGGCAGAGAGTGCTGTCTGAGTTGACAGAGGTGCTGAAGGTGGCTAAGTAAGATGTGACGTACCGGTACTTATATTTCAAGGGGCATTATGCCTTCAGCGCTTTTATATCGCATACAAATATACAGTCCTAAACCCGATATCTAAACTTAAATCCTCCAACCCTAACAACTGAGCTTTTGAAGACTACTTGTAGGCTTGGGGAAACAGCAAGGGTACGGTCAACGTAGAATTCTTCCCTCTCTTTGATGGCAAAAGTACAGACCTGAGACGACTTGATACACTATTCATCTATGTGACGACTTCGTAGATGACACGAAAAAAATTCAAGAAGACATGCCATCGCTGGTCCCGCGTAGTCTGGATTAAATTGTTTCAGCAAAAGAGGACGTGTGAAAGCTGAACGAAAGCTGCGACATGGCCGAGTCTTCGGGAGCCGAAATTGGATTCTACGGAAGCCGAATCAAGGAGCCGAATCAATCTGGCACTTGGACTTATTGGACCATTTATTTTCTAATTAGCCAGAAGCAGAATCCTCAATATACAACCACTATGACGTCCAAAGTGAGCAGAAAAGCCATCAATTTGATAACCAGTCCGGCTTTGTCTTAGAAATGGCATGGTGGGTGCCGGAATCGCTGGGCTGACAACCGCAGTAACATTGACACGTCTTGGACATAATGTCGAGGCCATTGCTAGACTTTGTCTTGGAGAGCTTCGCCGGCTCGGTGCGGCATTACGATGTAACTCGTACACCCATAAACAAGCCCTATCTCCCACGCCATAATACCGGTGCTGACATTCAGGCTAAGATGGTAAACTTTTGCCTTACCCTGGCTGGAGACGACATGATGGCTGCAGCGCAACGGCGGCCGAAGACGCTCAATGGCTTCGACTATTATTTCTCGGCCGAGCAAAAGAGCTGATAGAAGAGGAGAAAGGGTAGAAATAATTTGTGGGGCATATTGCGAATATCTCGTCAATTAGACCAACTGGAACGGGACAAGAGAACGAACGAGGTCGAGTGCGACTTAGGTAAAAAAAAGAATCATTTATAAAGAGAGAAAAATATTCCCAAGGAAAACTCTGACTTAAGTTATTTGCACAATATTCATAAAGTGAGACTATTCATAAAGTATAAAAGTCATATAATCGTTCCCTCACCAAGTAACATCAATCCATTCAACGAAAGCGTTCAGTTGATCAACGCAACAAGAGGTCGGCGATTAATAAGCTAATTCACTCAATATAGGTCGTCCGTTGAGTTGGTTGAGTTGTTTGGGTCTCTGGCTGGAAGGACTTCTGGGGCTGTAGCTTTAGTCATTAAAGTCTGATCTTGATATATCATTTTCACAGAATCATCTCACAGCATCACAAGCTACTTAAGTCCCAGCACGCCGCATTATTACAACCAACAAGAATGTCGCAGAAACAGACCTAAAGATATAGCTCAGTAGCGAGATATACACGTTTGAGAAGGATAAACTGTACGTTACTCCCACTAAATACGGCAATCTAAGTACTATATGGGAATAGTACTTAGATTTCTCTATAATCTTAAGTTATATTAAAGATATCTAAAATACTAAATTAATAAATATTACCAGTTTAATTATTTAGTTAGTGCATATTATAACTGTCATAGAGCTAGCCTTTTAACTTATTCTATGTCTAATTAGCTCTTACAAATAGATCTATTTTACCTCTATATACGCAGTAAGCTTTTAGGTCGTTATTAAGAGTATTTTCTATTATTGTAAACGGCAACTTTCGCAGTATGGATATTCAACAAAAAATACAGTATCTTCGCCTAGAAAATAACTTAATAACTGAGCTATTAAACTGTTCAATGAAACCCGCCTTGGCCCGACAGAGGATGCTCTGCTGTGCATCTTACCTCCGATTATATCACGGTTGACCCTGTCCTCTGCCATGCCGTCATAGATCCATCCGCCTATGCCTCAATGCTAGTGGTGGGAACTCGTTTCTATTGAGAGAGTTCCTCCGTCTCATGACGTTAAATCAAACTATGGGTCTGTCCATATCTCGGCGCAAATTGGCCAATTATATTCAACAGGATGACCAGGCCCACCCTCGGAATCTCCCACACATCCATCAGTATCAGGCTCGGTACTTTTGATCACAGTGCTCCAGTCCAGCCACTTTCCGCTTGAAGTCAGCACCGACCATACGTCTCCGTCTATACTAACCTTGAAAACGGTCTGTTGAGGAGAACCAACATCTTCTGAGGCATCTGTATGCAACTCATATCGCCAGTAAGTCTTCTTTTGCAGATCAAACCACCAGCCCAGCTTTTCCAAGTCTTCAGGCTCAACTTCCAAGATCGTAAAAGGACAATTGCCCTTGAGACACACTAGAGACAAGGTCCCCAGTGCTCCAACGTCTGGTATAAATATTTGCTTGATAGGCGTCTTGGAATGCTCCATCGCCTCACGGAACGCCCGAACTCGAGTGGATTGGAGTGGGTCAGGCTGAACAGCATCACGGTTGCTTCCTGTATTGCGATAGAAAGCAATTTCTATATCTCTGCGAATCGCTCTTTCCCAATATTGAACCATCACACGGTTGAAGTAAGCCGCGTCAGGGTTGGGCTGGAATGCATAATCCTTTCGTCTCTTGGTAATATCGTAGTCAAGTGAGTTATCCATATATGTGCGAACGTTTTGAGTTTGTTGTAAAATCATCTCGCGGTAGGATTGTAGGGCTCCAGGGCCATCTGGGAACTCCCAGGCACGAGGGTTTGGCCCCGTTTCAGACTGTGTAGTATCCAGTGCATTGAGGCGCCTTGGCTGCTGCTCTCCCTTAGCGGACTGGACTAAAGCGGTTTTTCTGACCGCGCCTTCGAGTTGACATTGCCGTCTGACCGCACTGAGAGATTCCCATTTTTGCCATACCCGTTGCAGCAGACCGTGGATAACCATACGTTCCTTATCCCCTATTCTGTGCCCTGGAGGCTGTGGCCGGAGCTCCTCAACTGGCTTGGGTAATATTGGTTGAGGACGAGGTTGGTGGAGCGGCATGCTACGCCTGACATGGTCGTGCCTTTTTTTTCCATTGTGCGAGTCGTCGGAAAACTCATCATCGCCATCTTCAAACTCGCGCGTACGCTTTTCCTTCTGGGCAGTTGATTTGAATGCTTCTGTAGAACTCGCGGCGACACGGTGCTGAGCGTCGGGAGGCTCTCCCCGCATTGGCTTGGCCCGACTACCCTCTGATGACATGTTGATCGATTTTCCCCCGTAGTGGTACGGTCGATTGAATCTCAGGTATAGACATGCGAGTCCCACGTATCAGAATACTTCTTAGCAGCTGCTAGGAAATGGCCCTGCGATGGGGTATCAGATCTCCCAACTCCGTAAGTGGGGTCTGACGGTCTGAGTTGGACGGGAAAACGTATGATCAGATGAGATCAGATGAGGCCAAAAATAGGCTGATTGAACTGATGATAAATATGACCTTAATAAGGTCGGTATGACTGACCGATTGACTGTGTTGATCATCCTGACTGCGAGGGATTTCCGTCATCTACCGCCTCCAAGACCCCGCTTCCTTAGTCATCGCGGGCGGTCGGATGGCGATTGATGAGTGGGCTACGGTCGCATATTACCACATGGGTGACAAAACCGTGTACGAAAATGCCTCCTTTGGCCACGAGGCTCTTTCAACGACAGAGCTAAAGCAGGCACGCTTTCTGGATGCTGTCATAAGCGAAACATTGCGAATCAACCCGCCCATCGGATTCAGCTTGGAGCGTCAGGACCAATAAGTGGCGGCGCGATTTCTCTCGGAGTTCAAACTGTGCCGGGTTAGTTGGACAGTCGGTGCATCACCTGCCGTTGTTGGACGCAACATGTCCGTATTTCACGAACCAAGAACATGATCCTCGGAGGGGTGGATTAACACCAAAGGGATCAACTCACCTCTCCTATACCAAAGCATGATTTGGCAGTCATGAACCGGCACTTCTTCGCGTTTGGCTCAGGTCCGCGGATGTGCGTTGGTATTAATGTCGCATGGGCAGTGATGAGGGCCACGATAGCAGGCATTTACGGAAAGTACGAGACTCCCTTGGCTTACTCGACGACTTGTGATGAGTCGAGCTATGATATTTTGAAGGATAGAAACCTGAAGGTGATCTTTCGCAAATCATCATGAAGCTGAAATGTAGTTGATCCAACTCACCTCATTCAGAACTCGATTAGAGCTATTATGTGATATAATACCCCACTTGTTCTTTTTAACTGCCTCTCTTCCGCCATGATTATTTCCTAGTCGTCACGACCACAGTCAAAAACCCCATCCTGTGACGCCAAGTTGTTTCATCTCAATTCAGATGCATGTAGGTCAATACGGGCTGACTGCTATTGAGCCTTCCCACTTTTCGTCTGAGAATCTTTATCACTTAGAGATCGTGAATTAGAGCCTTGAAGATGTCACGGCCCGGGACAGTCCGTAATCTAAATCGAGTAAATCGCCACTTGGTGAGCTTGCAGAGATACGCTGATCGGCCCAATCATCTTTTGGTTATATTTATGTTACTTGTCTGAATTCGCGGTTTTATAAGCTTATGACTTGTCCCGTTTACATGTTGATCTCGTGTCGCGTCTTTGAGTGGATTCGTGATTGCCAGTGACGAAACTGAGCTTGCACGTCACCATGCTACCATCAATCTTTCGATCAAAGCCAGAGACTAAAGTTCTCCTTCATATATATGTTCAGGATCCGGGGTTTTGGAAAGAATTTACCAATCCGTATACACTACTATCAGTAATCAAGCATGTCCTCCCCGTCATCGATCGTTCCGAGAACCGCCGTGACGACTCTAAGCAACGATGAATCTGTGAAGCTTTTCCTAACCCCGCTATTATCCGTTCAACATGAATCTCCATAAGCTTTCCAAATGATGAAATCGTGTTCTCGTTCAACTGACCCATACGGCCTCTCTATACAAGCTTTATCCACACGTGATATTCTGCAAGTGAGCTATCAAAAGAACGCCGCTTTAGTGAACAGGAAATAGCCTGGAGAGATGCGATTAGAACCGTAAAGCGTGACCGGATCACCTGGTTTCTTTTGCCGCATTTCTGCATGTGCCTCCCTTCCTGTCGCTCTTATAGCACCTAGTGTCCCCGCAGGAGACGCTCATGACCCCGCAGGCAGCGCACCTTTGGTCATTCTTAACCTAATCTTGCACTTAGCACACTTGATCTTAGACCCTCTTTAGTTGACGAGCGGTTCCTTGTTCGAAATCATGATGGAGATGATTCTTGGGATTCTTATCTCGAAAAATGCAATCAATATGGTGATCCAAGGTTTGGAAAGAAAATGGGGCAATAGACTGTGTTGGGTGAAGGTTCGAGTTGAATTCTTACCTCAGATGGATGATTTGGGCCTTATATATTGGATTAGGCGAAGTGATGGAAGTACTCTGCTATAAGTGATCGAGCCTGCTATCTCATACATTTCAACGATTCCGTCTGCATAGAAGTCACGCTTTGGGTCACTTGTGGTGAGTACACACCAGTGAGAGAGGTCATGGGCTTCCCGTTCATTGATGAGGTATTGCTGGTTTGGAAGGGAAGCTGGATGATTGTGGCGCACCGTTGGCGGCTGATCTGTAAAAGTGAAAAGGCGAAGTGTGGTCATTCATCAAACCATCCCAAACAGTCATCTTATTCACTGCGTTCCGCGTTCCACCACCAAACCAAATCCCAACATCATTCACCTGCCATGTTTTTGCAACAAGTCTCCTAAGATGTACGATTCCGGACGTTATGGGGCATTTTTCGGTCGCTTCCGCGATATGATGAGGCAGCCAAACGATAGCAGAGTCAGTAGACAGGCGATGACTACGATACTTATCACAAAATCACGCTCGTCCTAGCCCTCTACAGTGCATGAGTCAATATCCCTAACTCTCTACTCCTGGGTTGGCTAAATAGGGACAGGAACACTCATAGCTCGACCTTGATAGGGCGGGTAGCAATTTATATAGACGGGAATATTCCCGCCGGGTACGGAGTACGACAAGGACATTTGATTCATCGCAGACTAGCGACTCGCTATGAGGAACACTTTTATTTCGGAACCCGCGGGCGGTACTGCAGGGCTGTGCACCAGCCTCCCCTGGTTTTTCGGAAGGTACGGCAAATGCATCAGATGAGAGGCTAGACAAACTTTAATAGTCGCCTTGGGGGGATTTCTTTCTTGGGGCTTTACTAAATAAGGCCGTAGCGGCGAACCTTGGTGCTGACAAGGGTCCAAGCCGTCCACTCGGAAAGGCTTAGAGAGCACACGTAATTATCCACAGAGTTTCTGACATCCTGGGCAGTACTTTAATTACCCTATCGCTGTTCCACTTAGCTCTAACAACCATTCAATTCATCTCCCCCCTTTGTGGTCCATTTCCAATCGAAACCACTTGGGTTGTCTCCATTCCGGTTGATGAATCATGGCCGAGGCAGAAGCAATCGCCTCGGAAGGCCCGCGTGAGTGGGAGATGCTCAAGTACATACCAAACCGTTGCTTCTGCCCGCTGTCTGCTTGAATGAACTTTCATTCTCAGACGTGATGGGTAGACTGGCTCCTGCGGATAAGCGCTGACGTTCCAACACAGATATGCCTCTTCCTTCACCACGAGCACGATTACAGGCGACGCTCCTTGTTCCGACGCTGTCTTGACCGCTCTCTCACAGCTGGCCGCATTCCGTCTCCAGGCTCGCCGAGCCATCATCTCATTCTTTGACCGCAAGTACCAGCACATTGTTGCTGAGGCCACGCAGTCCTCTCCCATTGGCCCCTGTCCAGACCACGGCAAGGACCGGCTCTGCCCCTCTGGGGTTATCCCTCGTGCTGACAGCATCTGCGAGCGCGTCCTTCAGTTTCGGAACACGAAACATGCCTGTTTGGATCACGATGAGGGACTGGAGGTGTCTGTCATTCCTGACCTTGCTGAAGATACCTACTCGCGCAGCGGCTCATGTGTCCAAGGACTCCGTCATCATCGATTCTACTGCGGCATACCTATCAAAACTCCCAGAGGATTTAACATTGGTGTCTTGAGTGTGTTGGATGACAATCCCAGGCCTATGGGTCTGGATGAGGTTTCCATCCAACTACTGAGAGATCTCTCTAGGACCATCATGTCCTATCTGGAAACTCGTCGCGCCACAGAAAACTTCGTTCGCAGTGAGCGCATGGTGAATGGGCTCAGTCACCTAATCCGCGGCAATGACAATGCTACCGACGACGTTTCTAGCTCCACACAGCGCGACAGCCGGATTCGGAAGTTTCAACAAAAAGACTCATCCAGCAATCTTGTCCCCGGCAGTCACATAGTGAAGACCAGTGCAAGCCTACAGGCCAGTTCTGAGTGCTCCAATGGAGCTACACATAAAGTATCCGAGCCTTTCAGCAAGCCAGCGGCTCTGGCTTCCCTAAGTGCAGCCACAAATCTTCAGACTGAGACCTCGCATTTTGTTGACCCCCAGCAAGTTGAGTCGGCAAGTATGCTCAGCAAGGCCGCGGATGTCGTCTGTGAAGCACTTAAGGTTGACGGAGCACTCTTTCTCGATGCAGGCGTCAGCTCTATTGGGGCTCCCATCGACCCTGAGCACAAGTCATTACACTCGGTGAACGATTCCACATCGAGCAGCGAGGACAGCTCGGCGGACCACGTCAGCGATTCCCAGAACAAGAGGCCTTGCACCATACTCGCCCTCTCAACCACGGATCAGGCTGTACTCGGCCTCGCCCAGCCAGGCTTGCAAATATCGCTCACTCAGAGGACCCTCAAGAGACTGATTTCCCGCTATCCGAATGGCAGGATTTTCAGCTTCGAGGAGTCGGGCTCGTTGTACTCAGGCGAATCATCATCCGGCGAGGAGACAGACCCTCGTCTTCCCGATATCCGAAGTGCAAAGACGGCCCCAGATAACAGGCCCACTCCCTCGCGCAAGGATGAAGCCAAGCCCATTGCGGAGCTATTTGCCGGGGCGAGGAGTGTTGCCTTAGTCCCCCTGTGGGATCCCTCTCGAGGCCGCTTCTATGCTTGCGGCCTTGTCTGGAGCAAGACAGCCGCTCGTATTCTCACCCCGGAAGCAGACCTCCCGTACCTGAAGGCCCTTGGGATTGTCACCATGGCTGAAATCAACCGGATCGACATTACACTCGCCAACAAGGCCAAGTCGGATCTGCTAGGCACGTTGAGTCACGAGCTTCGTTCTCCACTCCATGGAATCTTAGCCGGTGCCGAGCTGTTGGCTGGTACTTCACTCGATCCGTTCCAGCAAGTAGTTGTACACGCGTTGGAAATATCCGGCAAGACGCTGCTTGACACCATCGATCACGTATGATATGTTCGGCTAAGTCTAAATAGTCAAGTTACTAATCCCTGTGTAGCTGTTGATATTCAGTAAAGTGAACACGCTCTCGCGAGCGATCAAGGCACAAAAGGAGCATAGAAGACACCGCAGCCCTTTCAGAGCCGATAAAGACGATGAGGAAAGCAGAGGAAGTAATGGGCCCCAGATGCAGTCCCTGCTCTCGGATGTTGCATTGGACAGACTCGCCGAAGAAGTCATCGAAACCATAACCATCGGCCACAGTTTCCACCACACAGTAATGCCACAGGGGCCAAGATGGCTTCCGCCAGATGTAAGTCTTGACAATAAATCCGCAGTCAATGATCGAGCCTCTTACCAATGATGTCGAGTCCACAGGCGGATCTTGTCGGCAAGGTACAGATCACAGTTGATATAGACCATCGCAAATCGTGGATGTTTCGGACAGCACCAGGTGCTGTCCGACGCATTATCATGAACATCCTGGGCAACGCCCTGAAGTACACGCCCCAAGGCCACGTGAAAATAAGCCTCAAGCAGGAAAAGGGCACCTCGCACAAAGGGCCGCGAAAGTCGACCACTGTAGTCCTCACCGTCTCGGACACGGGCAAGGGCATTGGGGATGAGTTTCTGCACAACAAACTCTTCGTTCCATTCTCCCAGGAAGACTCGCTTGCTGTGGGTACAGGGCTTGGGCTCAGTATTGTGAAGCAGATTGTGACATCACTCGGTGGCTCTATTGGCGTTCGAAGCCACGTCGGCAAGGGCACGACCGTATCGGTCTCCCTGCCGCTGGCTTACGCCCACCCTGGAACTGACAACGTGGGTGAGATGCAGCTGGCAGAAGAGCCATTCGGTTTCGATAGCAGCATTCTTGACTCTATTCGGGTGGCAACTGTGGGATTCACCCGCATCCCGTGTGCTGCTTCCGAGGTCAACAGCTTGTCACAACTCCCACTGGAAAGTCTGCCTCTGAAGTGGTTCAATATCAGCCTCTGCGAAGCTGATGACGGAGATCCAGCCGCCTCGGGCCCCGATATCACCATTTACAGTGAGGCTGCCTTTACCAAGCTTCACGAGAATGCAATCAACGACCACCCCTTGCCCGTGGTCGTGATATGCCACAATGCCGGAGAGACTGTAAGACTGGACACACTGTTCAGGGAGTCTGCCAAAAGATCTGTAGTCGAGTTCATTTACCAGCCGTGAGTAGAGTCGTGACCATCATCTAACCATCTACTCACTCACTAATAGGAATACACCCCGAAAGTTCGGCAGGACCCTGGTCAATGCTCTCAATCGCTGGAAGGAGCTCCAAGCGATACATAATGTAAGTGACACAGAGGGCTCTAGCAACAATATTGACGAGTCTCCTCTTCCCGCATCGAACTCAGACAGTCATCGGTCATGGAATTGGACGAATCAAGAACAGTCCAGGGAGAGTGCGCCATCTGCGAATAACCAGCCCCGTCAGCAGACTAACTCGAATTCGAATCCCAATGGGCCGATCGTATCTGGACATCAAGGGCCTCAATCAAAACAGACACGCGGAAGCAGCCCAGACAACTCGGCAATCGAAGAAGAGTCTGTCCAGCCGCATTCCCAGTTTCTTCTTGTTGACGACAACTCGATTAATCTGAAGGTGAGTCCACATTTTTCATATATGGCAAGCTCCAAATACTTACCCATCTCCAGATTCTCTCCGCTTATATGAAGAAATTGCACAGAAATTATTGCACGGCTGTGAATGGCTTCGAGGCTCTGAAGACTTTCCAGGTGAACCCGGAGAGATTTTGCTGTGTCCTAATGGGTAATTACATCCAGACCCCAGCTACTGAGAAATTGAGGCTGATGAGCATGCCAGATATTAATATGCCAATAATGGATGGTCTTGAATCAACGCGGCTCATCCGCAAATTTGAGAGGGAAAATCACCTCAAGCCTGTCACCATTATCGCCATTACTGGTCTCGCGTCAGACAGCGCTAGAGATGAGGCGTTTGCCAGTGGCCTTAACGTCTTCCTGACACGGCCGGTCAGCTTAGGCCAACTGGTACCAGTGCTCAAGGAAAGGGTTTTTGATGAGGCGAAGGTCGGAATAGAGTTGTAAAAGCAAGCTAATCACGGGTGGAATTAATTTACTTAACGAGTATGATATGAACGTACTTGATAAGCATGTGTATAATACAAGCGAGCGGACTATCTAGTTTTACTACTACAATCTCATCTGTACTAATTGCTAAAGTTGTATATGAAAACCAGGAGTTCTCATACCAAGTAACCAAGATGCTCAATGCGGCAAGGCGACAGGTCTTCCCGCCATGGCTTGAATACCCTCACCATCAGTCTCCGCATGTGGGTTCCGAAAGCACCTCACCAGTAATCGATCCTTCGGACAGTTAATATCTACTCCGTCATCCACATCGTCATCATATCACTGCCCAAGCCTCCGACCTGACAGCTATCAACGGCCCTCAGTGCCACTGCCTTTCAGCATCGCCGCATTATAAAAACGGCGGTGTTTCGCAATGTTTGTGGCCAACAGCGAGTCTGGCAACCACATACTTCTACGACAGGCTTTGACTTCCCTATGAGCAAGTGAATCGCTTTTGTCAGGATACCTACCCGAGAGCCATAAAGCAGTCGGAGTTTACGTTCAGCACACCGCATTTCATTAGCTTAAGAAAATGAGAATTATTCACACGGCCAAGTGATGACCTTATCTGTTCTATCAGTCAGAAAGACGTTCCACATATGCGCCGTGGGTGAGATGGATGTACGACTGATTGACGAGCACGTTGGCGTTTCATCTGGTTGCACTGCAGTGGCAGGATAGGAAAGTCAGCGATGGATACCATTGTACACCTGCCGGCGAGAACCCTCGCGCTGGACAGTCCAATTCCTTGACCGCCACCTGTGACGGCAATCATTTTGCCCTCGAGTGATATTGCTACTTAGGAGAAATGCCGTGGATTGTTAGAGAATGTATTCTGAGCGAAGGAGGAGAGTGGCAGGCAATCGGCTTGAACGACTTTTGGTCAGAATTGCTGGCTACGTGTTCGGATACTCCGGTACCCGACTTTGAGGATGACGTACTTTGAGGTCGGGCTTAAACTGGACACGAGAATTTATAGCCGTAAGTTGCGACATCTAAGGTGCCACAACTGGATTACCCACCCGGGGGGTGGCTTCTTCTCCCTCGGCACAACAGTGCCCTTGTGCCTTAATGGCCGAGGATCAGGTGGTTGCCCACAACCCCCGAGAACTTACCCATTTCCACCTGCATACAAAACCTCGGCTTCTACAGGCTCCTGCTTGTTAAGAACAAAAGGATTCTGATGTACCTAGGGCTGGAGGATAGCATCTATTTGTCTGTCTGACCTCATGGCGTGTCGCCCACGAGATACACCATCTTTCAGCCTTCACCTTTCCCGCCTCAAGATCACGCAGGCCCTGTACCACCCCCAAAGCCGCCTTCGCTGACCCTATGAGTATGTGGCCTCAGACGGCCCTTGATACACCGAGTCTCTTGTCAACATGTTGTAATAGCCGCTCTGTGCTCGGACCGAGGAGACTAGTGGTATGAGCTAACCTGTTCAAGTAGTCTTTGCGCAAGGTTAAAGAACAGCTTCCCGAATTCGAGATTCTCCAGCTTGCTAGTATGTCGAGAGCGCCAAACTTCAAATACTTTCTAAAAACGGTGCGTATGACTGTTGATGTAGTTTTGCCATCTCCTCGAGGGCTCATAACGGGTAAGATGATGCCGTAGACAGGGGCTGGCTCGGAAGTCGTCGAGAGAGCGTCAGCGCAGACTTGGACCGACTATTCTATCCTAATGGTATCCTACGCGTTCCTGAGCTTGTTGTTGGTGAGCTCGCGGATCTTGGCGCCGCAGTCGCCATTGTTGTAATCCGCGACGAAATCTGCGCTTCTCCAGGAGCATGCAGTGATGACGGTGTAGCCAGACCTGATAAGAGCTACATGTTCGGCACCTGTCATCCAAGACCAGAGTTTGACCGCTTACTGTTTCACCGCGTACTGTTTCGTGTAGTGACTCCAAAGAGACCTAGAGACCACTGGGATAAGTATCACCGCACCTACCCGCTTTACTGGTAAACGTTAAGCCCGAGGTTAGACTTAAGGTTCAGGCCTCGGCTATTTGGCCTATTCCCTACTATATCTCGGGCATATTCGAAGGAAGGCCGTTAATGGACCTATAAAACCTGGTTTCAGGGTGGCTGATTTTGACCTAGCCAAGACGACCCCTCCCTGATCTTGTCCGCACGAGTTGCAACATAAGCATATGGAATCCGGAACCAACTGTTTTCTGCAAGGCACAGAAAGTAAGAACCCCCTGACACGGCAAAGCTACAACGCGACAACAACACAAGGCAATAATGCGATACGGCAAAGTTGCAGTATTTACTCGACCAGGCAAGCCTATTCAGATTGTTGAGGAAGAGATTCGACAGCCGGCGTCTGATGAGATCCTAGTGCGTGTTTCCATTGCCGGGATCTGTGGCAGCGATGTGCATAGATTGAAGGGCGACATCCCGGTCAAGTCGAATGGAGTTTGCTTTGGACATGAAGCAGTTGGGGTTATTGAAAGCCTCGGAGAGGAGGTCACGGCCGACAGCGTGGGCTCATCGTTGAACAAAGGCGACACCCTCTATTGGATGCCGTTAGCACCTTGCGGTACTTGCTCGGAATGCGGCACCTCGAATCCATTGCGATGCAAGGACGTCAACTGGCCACCGCCTGTTGGAAAGCCAAACGGAGCGGGTTTCAGGCAATATGCAACACTTGACAAAAAGTGTGTTTATATCCGAGTACCTACTGGTGTTCCCGTTGAACACGTCATTACCTTTGGGTGCGGAATGCCAACGGCCTTGAGAGGTTTCAAGCAGCTTGGCACTATTGGCCCTGGCGACGATGTTGTCATACAAGGCTCGGGACCTGTTGGGCTAGCATGCACACTTTCGGCAAGTCTTGCTGGTGCCCGTTCTGTTATCGTGATTGGAGATCCCGACCACCGTCTTGAAGCGGCAACTTCGCTCGGCGCGACCTGCACGATGTCTGTCGCCAACACTACACCGGAATCGAGATTAGAGCGAGTGAAACATCTCACGGCAGGCCGTGGGGCAAGCATTGTTGTGGAAGCAGCCGGAACAGCGGCTGCGTTCCCTGAGGGCCTCAATCTTCTTCGAATGGAAGGAAAGTATTTGATTCTAGGCCTATACTCTGGAAATTCCACAGTGTCAATTGACCCGGTACGGATCAACAACTTCAATCTACATATTATAGGCAGCTTGGGCCTCGACGTCGAGTCTTATAAGCAAACAGTGGACATAGCAGAGGAGTATGGTACACGACTGCAATTTGCAGCGTTAATCACGCATCGATTTTCACTAGATCGCCTACAGGAGGCTCTTGTTTTAGTAGGGCAGGGAATACCTATTAAAGCTGTGATTATGCCGAACTGAATATGTAGCTTTTTATAACCCAAGGCAGCTGGGATTGAGAGCCTTAGATAGTGTCAATGATCTTTTCCAATGTCTTCAATTTTCAATAGCCCTTAAGGTAGCCTCACCTGCTCTCTGGTATTCTCCTCTGCTGTCTCTTCTGGGGCAATATTATAGAACAGCTTCTAATCCTCCAACATTTCCAGCAAGTATTCTATACATAGTATCACCTCCCAATGTCGAATAGCCTCCCCTCCTCTTGCGATGCGGGCGGCGTGAGTAGTCCTGGTGCCGACGGCTCTCCTCCCTTCGTTGACGATGGCAGATCCCCGACGACGAAATAGTCGATAAGTCCCTTCGCCAGGAAATATGCCTGGAGCTTGCAAGCTCTCTAAAGGGGTGCAGCGCTCGTATGCTGCGAGACCTTCTTCCCATGGGCCGGCATGTGGTCATGCACCTTCTCAACTCGCTGCGTGCATAACTGGTTGGGACACAACTGTGGGCTACGGAACGTGGACGCCTCGGGTTGGCTAATACTAAATACTTACCTTTTCTCAGAAGAAGTCAGTAATGACAGTGCTAGGAATAAATCTATTAGGATTGACAAGGATCTTACTGTTATTGTTAGACAATTGCTCCTAGTATGACCTGTTAGGCTTAGAGGCTGGCTTCCTTATATTCCTTATTTAATAAATAGCAGAGCCAGTGATAATATAGTAAATACCACTTGAATCGTCAAAATCTAACAAAGAAGCTTCTCAACCTGTGCCGAGATGTCGATTAATGGGAAGGCAGTCCTGTTTCCCGCCAGGGTTCCAGGTACGATTTGTTGGCTGTCTCCGAAAAACTCGGTTACGGCATAGATTCTATCGCCAATCTGAACGCTTGCAACGGTGGAACCACCCTGGGCAACAAGGTCGTTTGGAACTACTCCGAGCCGCTCCGCAGTCTTCCACTTCGCATCGGAAGATCGAAGGACTATAGTTCCACCAACGTTGTCGGATACCAGTATCACCTTGCCAGCATAACGGGGGGGGAGGTAAACTCCATCAAGTGGGCCGCCGATACGATCCTGAGCCGTCGTGAGTGGGATTCGTACAGGAGTGCCCTGGGCAGAGGTAATATCGAAGCGGTACAGCTGACCGTCGGTGACGTTTGACACGACCAGGGCATCGCCAATGTTCACCAGCCCAGTGAAGCCAGCGACGATAGGGTCGGACCTTGGCCCCAAGTACCAAGGCGTAGCTTTCTTTCCGTCGGCCGTCACTCGAATGAGGCTGGTTGGGAAGGTTCCCAGGACAAATGTGTTGCCATGTCGGTCGTGCTCAATGTCCTGGAAGCCGCTGTAGGCCCCGGCCGTAACAGCTGTGAGGTTGTACTGCCAAAGGACCCGATCCTCCTGTAAACTGTACTTGACGAGCCAATTATTTCCAGAAATATCCTGACCTCCAGTATCGAAAGAAGATCCAGCATCGACGACAACAGATAGGCGATCGAAGGGGTCAACCTGAACACCACTGGCGTGGAGGAGGGGATTGCCACTCAAGCCGGGGAATTCGATGACATCAACGACGGTGTTCTTGTATGGGTTGTAGACAGCCACACTGGAGTTATACAACACGCTGGCCAGATGAAATTAGCGACATCGCCCGGGCAATTCCAAATTGAACGTTGCTCACCTGAAATAGGCCACGCAGCGCTTAGTGTCAAAGTCGGCGTTCTCTGGATACAACTGGAACGCGGAGACGCTGAGATTCCCGGCCGGAGAGGGACATTGATGAGGGACACAAGATGTCAGTGCAGGAAAAGAGGCTAGAGCTAGCGTCCAAAACGGAGATCGGACCATGATGGGCAGAATGTAGGTACAGTTGTAATGCGTAAAGGCGATGGTCGCGGCGAAGAGATGGGTGGGATCTATTAACGTCGGAGCCTCAGGTGAAAGCACGAGGACGATGGCTCTTTATAGCTTATAGAGAATTAAGCTTCAAGAGCAAGTGTCAGGTAGATACTAAGGAGAACGCTAGCCGGACTTTCTGCCATAGCTAAGCAACGAGATCACAAAATCCAAATCAGGTACAGACACTCCACTCAGATTGGAAGTTGGACGACTGCTGATAAATGGATCCCTATCCTGGGTGGTGTCTACCGGCGGGATGCTTAGTAACAGGTGGGATGATTCATCCCACACTTGGTGGAGGGGCATTGAATTGTAATCTTTTTCGAAGTGCCGTATTTTTTGCCGTCCCTGCCGAATTAACGTTTTTTACGAAGTGCCGGTCTCCGGGGCGGTGACCTCATTGACTAAATTAAATTACAAGAGACCCTGCTCATAGTTGATGCTGTCGGGGAAACTCCCCGAGACTGGACTAAGAACTCAAATAGGCCTCCGTGTCGTCTTAGATGCGGAGGTAATAGGCTTAGCTCTGCGTCCCCATTGGCGGAATTGATCTAAGCGTCGTAGTGCCCCTGTCTTATATACGAGATCCAGCCAGAAGTGACAAACAGTGTACGTACCGCACCGTATATCTAACATCGTGAATCTGTCACCGAGGCAAAAGGTGGGTGAATTGACTTTTGTTATTCGAGGTATAAAATAAGACCCGTCCCCTACCATCGTGATACAGAAGCAGATATCCATACCGACATGTGGGACTCTAAATAAGGCGCTTCCGTATACGGAGGAAGGGCTAGAAAGTCCTTACCCACTACTCGATGATGAAAGGAAAAGGCCGCCCTAACTTCCTCTCACTAGACGCATGCCCAGCTGTCAACATCCTTCACGCTACCAGGGCCGTGGTACACGTTACGCGAAGGCCAACGGCAGTGTCGACGCTTATAATCTACCCCGTCGCTCGGCGTGCCGTTCACCCAAGCCGTGCCAACCACCACGTCTGGAGCAATTCCCTCTTCAACCCAGCGCACGATGGCCATCAGTACGTTCTCCTCCGGTTCCAGACTGGCCGCCGGGGAGAATCCCCCGTTGCCAATGGCGTTGGGACCGGGTCCACCATGGCAGTGCCCCATGCCTGAAATACGGAAGAAGCGGTAGAACTCGTCAAGATCTTTCGGCGCCAAGCCCATGGTCTGGGATACGTGCTCGTAGTACCTGGGCGAGTTTTCGCTGGTGATGATGCCGTCCACCTGGCCGTGGTAGTGGAGTAGCTTGCCGCCCCTGTCTCGGAACCCAGACAGATCACCTTCCCACGTATCAATGTTGAAAAGGTTGAGAGTGGAAGACAGGGCAAAATCCTCCCGTCTGAGGGTCAGGGGATCCCAGTTGGAGTCGTTAAAGATGGCATAGCGCCACCAGTCAGATGAACCAAAGACCTGCCCATTGAACATGGAGAAGACGGCTTCGGTGGACTCGCCACCGGGCTGCATGCGGGGGTAGACAAAACTGCCTTCTGCGTCCAGGAGAGGTGAGTATATGCTGCGGACTGTGTTGGCCTGCGTCTCTGTCAGACACGTCGAACTGTTTTGGCCCTTTGCACAGATGAGACCCGAAGGGTCGTAGTCGCACAGGTCAGGTGACTCCAAGAGGCCGTCGACGGCGCCGTCCAGGTGGTCACATTGACGGAGGATGTCCTGTGCGATCGCGGGCCATACATCAAAGGGAACGAAGGTGTCGGCGGTAGGCGGGCCGGTCAGAGGGTAGAAGTAGGAGCTCCAAGACGTGAGGTTGTTGAAAGAGAACGCTGGAGCTCCTGCGACAATCCCATCGAAGTCTTCAGCGAAACTCTGAGCCTCTTTAAAGCCCTGGCGTCCACCAGTCGAGCAACCCATGTAGTAGCTCTTATTATGCCGTGTTCCGTAGAAAGTCTCGGAAATCTCTTTACCGATAACTACGCCCGTATGCAAAGCACGGTAGGCATAGTCCTCGATGACGTCGGGGTTGTCGAGAAAGGACTGTCCGGTCGAACCATCGTGGCCGTTGTTTGTGCCCACAGCCGCAAAGCCCAGTGAAGCTGCGTACTCAATGTCCTCAAACTGGATACAGCCGCCGAGACCGCCATTGCCAGTGCTCAGAAACCTGCCGGACCAATCAACTGGGAGCCAAGCATCCATCTTGATGCCAGATCTGGCCGAAGTGGCAACTTGGGCGATAACACGGCAGAGGTCGACGGTGACGCTCTGAGAGGCGCGACCGCAGCTTGGGTCGGCGTTGGGAAAGTTCAACGTCGTGCCGGCCGCGATAAACTGGGATCTAGTCGAGTTCGCATTGGGAATATTCAGAGAGGTGGGCAGACTGCGGCAACGTTCCTCAAAGGAAGCGGTGGTGTTGTCGGAAGTGGCAAATGCGATGGTGGCCAGCCCAGCAAGCAGGAGGTTATGAAGCCGAACCATGTTGCCTGTAAGCAATCAGGCCTAGAAAGTGTCTGTAAGAAAGGAATTCGTCAAGGCGGCAGTGTGGAAAGTTCTTTATTGGATGGCATAGATGCACAGCAAAAGACTTGGAGTGTGGGAGATTTGCAGCTTTATTAGTAGACAACGTACATATAAAACACGAACTATACAACTCCATTTGACGTCGTAACATGTAGTCATTACAGCCCTGTTACCTTACTGAAACCTCAGGGACAAGAGAAAAGGGTCATCGAATGAGAGCTCTTAGGTAAGAGATGATAGCCCCGAGCAGTTTGCTTTCATGTGTCGGGTCCTGGCATTATGCCTAGATCCGGCAGGTGTGTTTGTATCGCTACCAAGATATCATACTTGGTTACGGGCCGAAGTTTTAAGTAGCCCGAATAAAGGCCCACCTGCGAGCCCCCCTTTACCCTCTTCAACATCTCCGTGTTCGGTTCGATTTCTCCGTGGATGTGGACACGATCTAATCCTCACCCGAACCTGGCCTTGCCCAAAAGTACCACACACCCCTAGGCAGACCATACTACGCAGGCGTCCATCTTCATATCGCCCACGCCGTTCGAGGACATCTACTACTGGTGGGGGTAAAAGGGTTACCACACGGGCTGCCAGGTTCCGGAGATCAACGGGAGACCCTGCTGATCGAAGTATATGACTTTTGGCAAGGATCAATTTGGCTTGGACTCGCGATTCGGGCCCAGACGTGTTTCAAGGTTAGTCTAGAATTAGCCCGCGAGTCCCCCTCTACAATTTTAGAGCTTATTCTAAATGGCGATCACTAGATCTCACTAGATTAAGCCGCCTGAGACGCGTTGCTAGCCGCCATATGCTCAGGGCGTCTAAGTTTTCCAAGTCTAGATAGCGTTCGAGTGCAGCTCGGGGGGAGAAACGGCCGGGGTTCGGTGCAACAACGAGCGAAACGGTCAAGTTTGAGTACTCCATATAGCATCATACGTGTGATTGTTGTGGATATGTACTTGAGAGTAGCAAGCGGCACAATGTCAGTCAAGGCGTCGGGGAACAGCCCCGAGATATATAAATTTTATTGCATATTGCGCAAGGATGGGGGTTTAGGTGTGTCCAGGCTGTCCCGCCTTTCCCCACAACTCACCCGTGGTTCCAATCTGGGTGGCTTGATCTCGGCGTATTTTGTCAAGCTTTCGGTGAATCGGGCGAGAGCGAAGCGAAAAGCAATTGCATCCCGATGCTAGCGGGTAAGCAGGTTGCATGGGCGCTCTTATTTCCACGGCCACTTGGCAGGGATGTTGACCTAGACCATACTTACATGCCTCTCAAGAGTACTACGTAATAGGCCAGCTATCCCGCGCCTTTACAAGTACGACAGCATACTACGTATCCTAGATACACCGCGGACTGAGTAACATGGGTCGATCGAGGCTCCCCGCGCTCGGTACCATTGCTCCGTGAGCTGCTTTGGTACGTTAGGGCCAAGATCGGCCATGCGCATGTCGCCATCATGTCCACTGCTGCTTGCTGGCCCTTGATTAAAAGGGAGCCTTCAAGCCCGCTCTAAAGTCGATCCGAACGCCAGCCCACAGAAATCGGGCCCTTGTCACGATCAGGCTAAAGCTAGAGAAGAAACCCAAGATGCGGTATTCACTGATCCTCGTCTTCGCCGCGGTCATGCTGGCGCCCGTCACTGCCGCGTCGTCATCGTACAGTGCGGTCAAGGCCGTCCAGCTCAGCGTCGATGGGCGTACCGACAACCCCCTGGGCCTCGGAAACACCCGTCCTGTCCTTGCCTGGCAGATGATTCAGACCCGCGACTGCGCCGAGCCCCTGTGCCCGGCCGACCGGCAGACGGCCTACAGAATCCAAGCCGCTGCCACTGTCGCCGACCTACAGGTGGGCAGGTTGGTTTGGGACAGTGGAAAGGTGGACAGCGACTTGCAACAGGTGCCCTTCGGGCTCGAGCTCGGCTCCCGCGACACTGTCGTCTGGCGAGTGCGAGTCTGGGACGCCCGCAGCAAACCCTCGGACTGGTCGAGGTCTTCGACATGGACCATGGGCCTGCTTGACCAGGCCGACTGGGGCGAGGCGCGTTGGATCGACTATCCCGGCCGCACGGAGAACCAGCCATTGCCACTCTTCGCCCGCCAGTTCGACGTCCCCAGCGGCAAGAAGGTCGTCGATGCTCGCCTCTACCTGTCTGGAGTCGGGATGCACCACGCCACTGTGAACGGAGAGGAGATCACTGACGAGGTCCTTGCTCCGGGCTACTCCAACTACCAGCTCTCCAGCGAATACCGCACGTACGATGTGAAGAAGGCGCTTCGCTCCGGCGCCAATGCCATCGGGGTCAGCCTCGGCAACGGCCCGGCCTACGTCCGCCGGAGCGTCAAGAACCCTGCCGTGGGCCGCAACTCGCCCTACTCGTGGTGGGAGAGTCAGCTCAAGGGCAATGGCACCCTCGAGGCCGACACGCCGGCCGGCAGCACGACGGTGCAGCTCAGTGCTGTCACCGGGTACTACGTGGGCGGCACCGTCAACATCGACACGGGTGGAGGCGGCGACAAGCTCGAATCGCGCAAAATCACCGCCATCGGCAATACCACCATCACCTTCACACCTGGACTCCGTCTGGCACACGCGGCCGGGGCCCAGGTCACCGGCTCGGGCAACAATATCGCCGCCAGCGACGCGTCAGCCGGCGCCGCCGTCACCCCCCGCCTGATCGGCCGTCTCGAGATCATCTACATCGACGGCAGTGCAATGACTATCGTCACCAACCGCTCCTGGCGCACCAGGCTCGGCCCGCTGGTCACCAACGGGTGGTACTCCGGTTCCGACTACGACGCCCGCCGTGAACAAGCCGGCTGGGACCGCCCTGACGCCCATCTTCGCTCGGATCTTGGCTGGGTCGCAGCCGGCTTTGCGCCTCCGCCCAACCTCGCTACGAAGCTGGTCGCCCGCGCCGCCGAGCCCGTCAAAGTCCAGGAGCGCTTCACCCCGGTGTCGGTCACGAACCCGGCCCCCGGCACGTGGGTGTTCGACTTCGGCCAGAACTTCGCCGGCTGGCCCCTCCTCAAACTCCCCGAACTGCCTGCCGGCATCATCGTCAAGATGGCACCCGCCGAGTCCCTCGTAGCCAACGGCACCATTGACCAAGAGTCGCTGGGTGCTGGATCTCGCGGCAGCGACATATTCAACACCTACACCACTGCGGGCCGTGCCGGAGGTGAAACCTGGCGCCCCGAGTTCAACTACTTCGGCATGCAGTGGGTCCAGGTCACCGGGCTGCCCGACGGCTTCCGGCCCACCCGGGACCTGGTCACCGGGCTACGCCTACAAGCAGACGTCCCGGTCGCCGGCACCTTTACCTCGTCCGACGCTCGCCTCAACCGCATCCATAAGATGGTGCGGTACTCATTCGCGACCAATATTATGTCCGTCTTCACCGACTGCCCGGGCCGCGAGAAGCTCTCGTATCCGGCCGACTACACCATGCCCATGGGCGCCATCTTCCGCAACTTCCACCTCTCCGCCTTCCTGCGCACCACAATCCGACACTTGGCCGAGGGCCAGTCCGTCGCGGACACGTCCATGGCCGGCAACGTCGCCCTCAAGACGCCCGTCTACGATTGGGGATACACCGGCCGCTTCGGCGACGAGATCAACTGGGGCGACGCCATCGTGCTCGTCCCCTCCCTGCTGCACGACTTGTACGGCGATACGACGGTCATGGCGGCCTACTACGACCGGATGACGGCTTTCGTCGACTACATCCAGCGCGAGAAGGTCCAAGGGCACATCGTCAACGCGGCCCTCGCTGACTGGGTCGAGGACGACAGTCAGACCTCGGGCCGCATCACTGGCACCTGGGGCTACTATCTCACCATCAGAGCCATGGCCCGCATGGCCAACATCACCAGGCATACAGCCGACGCCGACCGCTACACGATCCTGGCCGGCGAGATCCGCGACGCCTTCAACGATGCCTTCTACAGCGACGCCAGTGGCCTCTACACCAACACCGGCAACAACGGCACCAGCAACGCTACCCAGGCCGCGCAGGCTTTGGCTCTGGACGCCGGGCTGGTGCCTGACCAGCGCCGCAAGCAAGTCCTCGATGGCCTGGTCGACCTCGCGTACGACTACCCTTCGAGCGACGGGCGAGGGCCACATCTCAGTGGTGGCACTATCGGCCTGGGCCCAATCGTGCGAGCGCTGTCGGCCGGCGACCGCGACGACGTGCTCTGGGCAGCACTGCAGCAGAACGATAGGCCCAGCTACGGCTACTTCATGGCCCCGACTGAGGCCAACCCGGGCGGTTTTACCACCATCGGCGAGGAATGGAGCCGCAGCGCGTCCAAGAACCACATGATCCTTGCCCAGATCGACGAGTGGTTCCACGCCGGCGTCGCGGGTATTCGCCCAACCGCCCTGAGCACCATCAGCTCCACGTGGGAGGACCGGCTCGTCTTCCAGCCCAAGCCGGTCGGTGACCTCAAGAGCGCCGCGGGGACCTACCAGACCCCGAGGGGCGAGGCCCGCAGCGAGTGGAAAAGGACAGCCAGGGGCGCCTTCACCCTGGCCGTGACGGTCCCGGCCAACACCAAGGCGGAGGTGCGTGTGCCGGCCAAAGGTGCTGTGCAAGCCTCCCGCCGTGCCAAGCTTGTCGGCAACGATAATGGCTACGCAATCTACACTGTCCCCTCCGGCACGCATACCTTCAAGTCTACCATAGTTGCCTAGGTCACCATTCCGGCATTCCTCCCTCTCGTAGATGCGCAAGGGTGTCGGCGAGGGGACTTGAGCTAGGTGGCCATGCACAGAGATTGATGGCTCCCAGGGGTAAGACGTCCAGGTGAAGGTCGGATCCACAGGATGGCAGAGCTGGTGATCCGCACCACAGCGTCTGGCTGGTCGATGACAGAGGGTAGATCGGCATCTATGACAGAGAGGTTGTGCGGTTGACCGTACCAAACGACAGCTCTTATCGTAGTTGCATTCGCCTCCATAACAACGTAGACCGTACTCTTCGCGGTAGTATTAGTATCTATTTAGGTTACTATACAGTTTGAATATTTATACAGCTATACTCAGTATAAGTATAAATAAACCGCACAATATAGGTAAATCTAAGTAGAAATACTGATAATATAGTAACTAGTGTGAATTAAAAGCTAGATTATTAATTGACAATAAAAATAATTGATAAGTTATACTTATAACGCATATAATATAGAACTATTCATAATAAGCAATTAAGTAGAGTTTAAATCTAAGCTTAAATTTCTCTTCTTTACTACCTATCAACCTTTAAAGATAACAGACAAACAGCTATCCAACTTTCACCTGAAACAGTATGCGTTCCTTATCTATTGACATATGATAACGACATTATATGTCAAAATGCAAGAACCTGTCACAACCCATTTAGGCATGTTCTACAGAAACCTCTCCCTCCTTAGCTAAAAATGAATGCAAAGCATGGGCAGGCTCAGCCTGGCTGCGTTCGGCATCAAGAAGAGCTACCGTTCTCTTGAAGTGCCTCGGAGGCACGTTCATTGCATAGAGTTCATCCAACCTCTCGAAAGAAAGACCTTTAGTCTCCGGGAACAGGTACCAGCCCCCCACACTAGCCATAAGTCCAGTAGCCAAGAAGATAAAACCGACCTTGCCGCCCAAGTCTCCAGCATCAGGGTTGATCATGTACGGGACTGTGAACTGCATAATCAGGCCCCAAACCGAGTTGGTAATAGTGATTAGGCCCTGAGTTGCTGCTCTCAATCTCATTGTTGCGATCTCTGAAGCCAGTACAAAGCCTGTGGCACCAATGGAGAGCTGATAAATCAGCGCCCAAACATAGAGCAAGGCCACGATGCCCCAACTTGCTTTGCTCCGATTGGGGACGCACCCCAGGATCCCGATTATGAGAAGCATGAGACAGAGCATGAACTGGGGACCCACGATCAAGAATCGGCGGCCATATATCTCGGTAAGGGGAAAGGCCGCGGTGCTAGCGAGAAGCATGACCACATATAAGGCGACCGAGGCCCTAAAATAGTCTTTGATCCCAATGAGCTCGAAGAAGTATGTAGCATACCCGATGACAAAAGTGGCCCCGATCATTTGCTGGGCTGAAGCAGCAAAGATGGCTGTAAAAGTGCGCTTTCGGTTCGTGGCATTAAAGCATTCGGTTTCCAACTGGATGTTGACGCCCAGCAGCCTCCGCGGGGGGAGATCGTCAAGGTTACCATGTCGCTCGTTGGTGAGACGGATTTCCTCTTCAATGCGGGTGACCTCGATGTTGTAGTACTCGGCTTCCTGAAACCCGTAGATGCGACGAAGTGCTTTCTTCGCGTCGGCATTACGGCCGCGACGGACAAGCCAGTAGGGCGACTCGGGGAAAAACGGCCAGGCTATCGTTAAGATGACTATCCACGCCTTTATTAGTAACTGTTTACACGTATGGGGCAGAAACAGGCCTTACGAGGGAAGAAGTACATGGCAACCACAGGTAGCCACCATTGCCATAATCCAGAAATATGACTGCTGCCTTGGGACATGATGACAATGGCAAACTGGCCAAAGACGATACTGGTGTTGAAGAAGCAGAGAAAAAAACCACGAAGTTCAGGACGGCACGTCTCGCCAATCCAGAGCGGCGAAATAGTGAACATCATGCCGATAGCGATGCCGTTGACGCCACGGCCCGCCAGGTGCATCCGCCAATCAGGTGCAAGTTGTTGGAGAAGGACCCCGGCAACTGAGATGAGAGATGCGGCAAGGATTCCCCATTTGCGGCCAAACTTATCGAGAAGAGGCGCGAAAATGAAGGTAGAGACGATTTCTGTGGCTGGGGCGATGGAGTTCCAGGCCGAGAGGTAGTGAGCTGGAATCAGGTGGCTGCCATCGGGCTGGAGCACTCCAAACTTCTCTTTGAAGGCGGGCAAGGCCGCGAGCTGGCCGCCAGCTACAATGTCAAAGCCTTGCATTACAACGCCGGAAGAGATAAGTAGAGCTGATGAGGTTGTCAGACTGTGATATGGGACGGTGTAGGTGCAGGCCAATCTGACTTACCCCAGAGGGCAAATCGCGACTGCGACTTGAGGATCTTCCATTTGTTGGCTGGATCCACAACAGAGTAGTCGACTCTATACAGGGTAGTCAGTGGTTGATCAACGTCGCCAAGGATACGAGTTGCCTACCCGTGTATCAATGTCATTCTGAAATTGAGTTATTTTTTCCCCGCAGAACTGAATGGTCGGTGTGTCAGAACTGAGTGCAAGCTTGTGATGAAATGATAGCCTGGAGGTCAAGTAAATCTCGAACAGATACTGAACGTATTTATACACCTTGAAGAGTGGTAGACTTGGCCGTTGACCGAACCCAAAGATTCGGTCTGTCGATGCGGGGTAAGTATGGGGTTGGTTGCGTGCAAATCCGGGGCGCATAACATTGTCGGTTCGATTTTGGTCAGGTCACTTCCAAAATCCAAACAAGCCACAACAGCGGAGTCCTGGTACGAAAGTGGAGAAGTTGAATCAAGTCTCATTACGCTTGAGGCGATGGTGTGAGCGGAAATGCGCTTGAGCGCTAGCGTTGATGGCTCGTCGCGGAGTTCCAGATAGCCCCGCGAACCCTGTCTCGGTTGCATCAGTCTGTCACCAGTTGGCGTTAGTACTCGGTCTTGACGCTAGGAGAGGCACTGGATGGTCACTGTGGCCGAAGGGTGGTTCCGTCGAAGACCTCGTCAACGTACCCTTTTACGATACCAAACAGCCACGGTGTTAAAACCGAGTCCCCGAGGGTTCCCTTTCGAGCCATCAAGTATCTAGACACTCAGAGCAACCCATCACCTCCTGCAATCCATTTCAATTTCCCCAATGGCAGGGAATCCGGAACAAACACCGCGGTCCATTGAGAGGCCTAAGATCCATTTCTTCACAGACAGCTGGATCAACGATCCATGTGCTCCAGGCTACGACCCATGGACAAAAACATACCATCTCTTCTACCAATGTATGTTGAACTCCTTACCCTGGGAGACAATCCCTTTTGCCAGCTTGCGGCAGCTTACATAAAATCACAGGCAACCCAGCAGGATGCGCATGGGGAAACATGTCCTGGGGCCACGCAGTGTCCAAGGACATGCTGACCTGGTCGCCGGCCTCGATTTCGCCAATCCTCCTTCCAGACCAAATTTACGACTCTCAAGGCGTGTTTACCGGTTGTTGGATTCCTCCCACTGAGGACGCCCTTGACAAGACGTTGAGGATCGCTTACTCCTCTGTCAAGCACCTCCCCTTCCATTGGAGCACACCACCATACCCACGAGATGCAGCTGGCCTAGCAATAGCGACATCCTGTGATGGAGGCATTACATGGGAAAAGTCTCCCCGTAACCCAATATTGGCGGGGGAGCCATCTGGCTTGCAAGTCACCGGGTTCCGTGATCCTTACGTGACGAAATTGCGGGCCATCAGCGAGGCTCTGGGGACGGGTCTCACAACGTCTTTTGGGCTGATCTCTGGTGGTATCCAAGACTTAGGGCCCACCACGTTCTTATACGAGATTGGAGATAATAATGTCGAAAAGTGGAAGTATCTTAGCCCTTTAGTCGACGTACCAGCCAGGTTCCAGCCGTCAAAGAAGTGGTGTGGCAACTATGGCGTCAACTGGGAGTGCACCAACGTCGTCACGCTGCATGCAGACTCTGAAAGCCGCAATTTTCTGATTATTGGAGCCGAGGGCGACGTTGAAAAGGCCCATGTGAAGAATCTTGATCAATCCGCAGGAGTTCCCTCGCGCACTGTGAGGGCTCAGTTGTGGATGTCGGGCGATCTCACTCGGACGGACGACGGGGCCAGGTTCCGATACGAGCGTGGGGGCTACCTCGACCACGGGACGTACTACGCTGCGAATTCGTTCTTGGACCCCGTCTCAAATCGCTGTATTGTGTACGGCTGGATCCCGGAGGAAGACATACCTTTGGAAGCTGCTAAGCGGAAGGGTTGGAACGGCTCGCTTGCCATTCCGCGCGAGATCTTTCTTCTTCGGATACCGAATGTGGAGAAGGCCCTGCACAGCAAGCTTTCAGATATATACCCATTCGAAATCAAGATCCAACCGGATGGTTCTACGACCATTTTCACTCTTGGAGTGAGGCCCATCGACGAGATGACCCGACTCCGAGAAGCCAGCAGCCGGGTGCTCAAGCTGGAACCGGCAGTGATGTTGCCAGATACGAGTGGTCTGGCACATCGGACAATCTTTCAGACAAGGTCGGCAAGTTGGGAGCTCGAGGCAACCATTTCAATACATCCTGGGTGCGAAACCGTGGGCTTCCATCTCCGCCACAACAACGATTTGTCAATCCGTGCGTCCGTTACCTTCTGTACTGCCACGGAAACCATCATCGTCGACCGCGAGGCTTCCACAGCTGATACGACAATCAACAAATGCCCAGATGCTGGGCCCTTTACTCTACTGATGAAAAGAGAGACCAATGAAAACAGCGAGCTGGCAATGGAGAAGCTGCAACTGCGCGTCTTTTCTGACGGAGACATTCTGGAGATCTTCGCGAATGACCGATTCGCTTTGGCTACTATGGTGTATTCGGCAAGTTACAGTCAGGATAGCAGCGGGATTACTGCATTTGCAACCGGCGGTATAGGTAGTGCCGTGTTTGAAAGAGTAACAGTTTGGGATGGACTAGATGCAAGGAATTTACCTGCCAGAGTTAACTCCCTTTCTGGCCAGAGAGACCATTCGTGTCCTTCATAGACCTAGCTTAATCTACATTATTTGCCTCATCAAACCAGGACTCGATCTCTGTCAGGCGATGAGCGAGGGATCTCTCCAGCAATGATAAAGATGGGCTGGCCTCCACGATTCGCCGGTCCACGGTGCTGGTAGACTTCAAGCACATGAGAAGCTGAGGCCAGTCCACTACACAACCAGCCCCAAGACAGGGTGTCCGAGCTGCTTGTATGACAGCCATGGACGACATAAAGATGGAAGCATATAGCGTCCAGCGATTAACAATGCAGTTACGGATGGATATCAGCAGACTTGGCATCAACTGAATGTATGCCTGGAAGAATCGCTTGCAATGCTGAAGCACTTCGGAGGTGGCTACACCATCTTGAATACACTGGTAGACTGCCGGCCAGTATATTGATAACTTGCAGCAGTAATACTGGACACGAAGGAAGTTGCCCAGAGGTTCGACGAACATGGGGCTGTGGGTAGACCCCAAAGTATCGATTTCGAGATTCTGAAAACGAACAGATTCTGGAAGATAGCCGTACCACTCATCGAGCTGTAGTTCTAGCTCTGACGCGATGTTCGGAGCGTAGACAATTTCTCCCTGAGGCGTTCTGCGAATAGCGGTGTTGCAGCGATGCAGCATGCGCCTCATAGAGATTTCGGCGAGAAAGTACGACTGCGTTTGATCCGTCTGAGGAACGTCCGCGGATACGTTGCTGGCTGGAGTAGTCGTTGAACCTTGAGGCGACCCCGTTTCGATATCGAATTGCCACGCGCGGCGGCTGTCCGGTAGCGCGACCTGGTCGTCGTGGTCCCAAATTCCGCTTCCGATGACGTTGAAATGAATACGAAGCTCACTCTCCAGGAGCAGCACTGCCCAGTAGGCTCTCTTCAGATGTTCGTAGATTTCGCCGTCGCCATCACCCACGTATTTCAGGAGGTTTTGTACTTTGAACGAGGTGATCATGGCGTAGTCGTATGCCTGGTAGGGCTTGGAAAGGCAGCAATGGTAGATGCTTAGAAGTACCAGACATTGAACACTCTCGACGCTATTGTCGATAAGAACTGCTGGCAAGGAGGCCATGGCGGCTTCCAGGTAGACCTCGCTGCTGTTGTCACTACAGGATACTCCCAACTCATGGTCCTGCTGGGCAAGAATACCGAGTGCAGCAACTAGGAGTACCATGCATGTCTCGGACCCCGGCGTCAAAGGCCCCGAGATGATGCCCAGATACCGTTCTGAAAAGCGGGGGCGAAGGATTGGATACCAGACGTGGATATGCGTGGAGAAGGCAGCAAGGGCTGAGAGGGCTTGTTCTCGCTGAATGAGACGCACCCTCGATGAGCTATCCACGCCGACGGGCGCGGCATTCCTCTCCAGCGTCACAAGCTCCTGAGCGAAACCAGGGCCAAGACCGAGGATGGACATCATGCACTCCGTTCCGAGCAGTTGGAAGGGCAGTTTCTCTTCGCCAGTGAAGACGTGGTTTTCCGGGATGTGGTCCAGGATACGCCCCGGGGCGACAGGGGGCAACTGGGTAGAAGGTAGGACGCTGGTGATGTAATCGAGTCGTTGGTTTATTGCAGCGAGCTCCATCTCCACTCCGTGGGCGGGTCAGCTCAGATCGCGGGGATGCCAGAACAAAGACCTACCTGGATGTAGGTGTAGGGGCTGATTCGCTCTGTGCATAGTGGCACTTGAGGCCACGGGCGAGACAAAATCCACAGTCGGGCTTCCGACTATCGCACCTGGTCCTCCTCGTCCTGCAGGCGCTGCATGCCGTCGTCGTCCTTGTCCGAGTCCTCCTCCGCGAAGTCCCCGACCGGGGCGTCGGCGGAGTGTCGGATAGAGTGGCCAGGTCTGGCATATCAGCGTCCATGGTGTTGTGTTCCCGAGCAGTGAGGGAGGACAAAAGTCGGGCGCGTGTGTTATCTCCGCGATCTGTCTTTATGGCCTGCTGACTGGACGGCTCTTGTGTGATGTGAGGGGCTTTAATGAGCGGGGGCAATCATCCTGCTCGTCCGCCACACCACGCCATGTCGGGGTGTTAGCTCCGAGTCCGCGTCGTTTAGTCGCTTGTGTTGTTCGACTGCAGCCGGATGAATGGACCCGCCCGAGCACGGCGTCGTGGAGAATTAAACACCATCCCGAAGCTTCACTAACAAGCCAATCACTTGCGTAGCATCCATCTCCAGACCATCGGATTGCGGAGAGACATCCGACTTTGTGACCTCTTGGCGAAACAAGTTTATGCGTTTGAGCCAACAATGGCACGAGACAGCGCATTTTCGTCTCCACAGGATGCAGAACCGCCATCCGGCCATCATCGGACAGCTCCAAGGCGACCATGTATATAAACCTGTTTCTGAGAGTGAGCATGTGTCACTGTCTCTGTAGCGACTCATCTCTCCAAGACCTTGATTCAACCGGGAAAGTATTTCACCATTTATCACGACTACAATAAAGTCCAAAACATCATGAACAATTTCAGCTCCTCCCTCGGCAGCGACCTCCTCAGCAATGCTGCAAAGTTGAAAACGGCGCGCACCGGCCGCGTTTCCAGTTGGGACCACAGCGGTCTCAACGAAGATGCCTGGGTGATCCAACCAGGGGAGACGGCTGTATTGGCGGACCTCGAGGGACCTGGCACCATCACCCACCTGTGGTTCGTCCAGACATGCCGCCGCATCATGGGCCCCGGCCTCATCCCATACTCCAAGTCAGGCGTCGCCATGATGGAGGTGCATAACGCTCTCGGCCTAAACTACGAAGTTAGCGATCCGGACTACTATCGCAAGGTGCTGATTAAGATGTACTGGGATGACTCGGAGACTCCAAACGTTTTGGCTCCCATCGGCGATTTCTTCTGCCTGGGCCACTCCATGGCAGCCAATTTCCAGTCACTCCCCTTTACAGTATCCGTGAAGCCATCTGAGGAGAAGAAGTTCGGCGGTGCCGCGGCATTCAACTGCTACCTACAGATGCCCTTCAACAAGCGCGCTCGCATCGAGATCGAGAACCAGAACGACCAAGCTTACATTCAATACTTCTACATTGACTACGAGTTGTTCCCCGAACCGCTCAGCGAGGACACCCTCTTCTTCCACGCGCACTGGCGCCGCGAGAACCCTACCAACGGTTGGGCTCCCGAGACCATCCAGACCAATAGCTTGGAAACACAGGTGCCCAATCTCGATGGTAAAGGCAACTACGTCATCTTGGAGACGGAGGGCGCTGGTCAATACATCGGCTGCAACCAGAGCGTTGCCCACTTCCAGGGGACTTGGTGGGGCGAAGGCGACGATATGATCTTCATCGACGACGACACATGGCCCCCTTCGATGCACGGGACTGGCGGCGAAGACTACTTTAGCCAGGGTTGGGGCATGCAGAAGAATGCGTACCCCTTCTGCGGCACCATCATCCACGAGGAAGATGTGCCAAACCATCAGGTCAGCTACCGATGGCACCTTGCCGACCCTGTCCGTTTCAGCAAGAAAATCCGCGTCACCATGGAGACGGGGCATGCGAACCACCTGCGGGACGACTGGTCTACTACAGCGTACTGGTACCAGACCCTGCCTGGTCCCAAGCTCAACATCTTGCCGGTAGAGGATCGAATTCCTCGCAAGCCTGACTTCCCAGCTGGTGAGCACCCTGCGCCACCACAGCTAGAGGCTCTGGATCCCAAGAGAAGGGCTATGGTGGAGCAGCAGAGAGATCGGATGGATGCCTTTATGCGGGACAGGGATGCATGGCTAGAGAGGCGGGCTCGAGACACGCAGGAGCGTGCGAAGAAGAACATTGAGCATTCTAAGGATATTCGCCGACGCTTTCTCGAAGGTCTGAAGGGGCAGCAGAAGAAATGAATCAATATTAGAGAAGGTTGTAGTGAGATCCAAAGAAGATGACTGCTAGTCAACTGGCAATGGACCTCTTCTCGGTGAATAGGATATGTACCACGAATGAAAGCGTCAAAATGGCTATAGATTATTGAACGTGAGATTTGAGGCGCTTGTGATGTCATTCGACATGATTGCTATAGAGGCAAACATACATCTGCCTAGGATGACGTTGTATCAAGAAGTAATCGATCCTCGAAGAGTGCACTGTGCCTCTCTTGAGCCGTGGTTGATATGTTATTACAAAAATAAAGACGGCCTTTAAATTTTAATCTCTATTATATCATAGGATTAACTTATGGGTTTTATCTTGAGGCTTTATATTAGTGCGTAAAATTAGGTACCTATAGGCGCCTATAGGTACCCAAAAGTTTTTTAGGTAGCCTTTCAGCACCTATGACTACTAATTATTTTTCCAACGGGTACCCGTGGGCAGCTAAAAATAGGAAATTCTATAGGGTAGGTAGAATTTTCTTAAATAAAAACATAAAAACTTTGTATTAAAATTATATAAAATAAATTAAATTATAAGAAAAATATTTTATAAGAGATATATATAATATAAATTAACGACGAAGACGACAATGAGACCAGGGTGCAGTGAAAATCCAGGCGAAAAAGAAGGGTAACAACGCAAGCATCTGGACACAAGCGTTCCGGACGCCGCTAGCCCGAGCAACAATCGTCAGCACGGAATGTCAGCCATCAGTCTCCAATGAGGATGCAGGCATGCTTCCTTGTGAATCGGATCAAATCGACGCCGACATGATCACGGCCACATTCACTAGCCCCAACGACAAAACACCAGCGGTCGACCGCGTCACCGAAGACCGCTGTGGTGACACCATGGCTAGGGATTACATCCTCGACGCTCACCCTCACGTAAAGTTGCCGACCAATGGACCCTACCTCGGAGCCCTCTTCCCGGACGTAATCCAACTCCTAACATCCATGCGCCGACCGGCAGCGCTGCAGCGGGTCTATTTCCTGGCACGGGCGGCCGTCGAAAACCAGACGGCATCAGACGGTAGATGGAGGGAAGCAGACGCAACATGAGATACAAAGGTGGATTCTCTAATGCGGAACATCGTCGCAGACTACAAGCAAAGCATGATAGGGAGGTTCAGGAAGCGGTACTACTAGGTCTAGCTGTACCAAAATCGAGGGCATCCTGGTCTTGGATGCGGGCAAGGGCTCGCTGGAGTCGTTGACGATGTACGATTTCGGCTTGCTTGGCTACTGTCTCGATGATGAGTGGACTAGGGCAATCTGCAAATGATGTTCCATTAAAGGGATGGCAGTGAGAAATGGTAATGTGGAATGGAGTTTGACGGCTAGAGCGAGACCAACGCTGGGTGGGTGGTCGTCAAGGCTTTAACGACGGTTGACGCCTTAGTTACTCAGGCCCATGAGCCACTAAAGCCACTTAGGCGGCTACAATAGGTAGTAACGCCGCATCGCTCTTGTGAAAGATTAGTGTTCTATATTCGCGTTTCATTTTCCCGGTGGCACAGAACAGCGATGTTGTCTAGGCAACTATTGTATTGACGCGTTGAAGCGTGACATTTAGATCCTCGACGTGGTGGCTGTTGAAGCCCTATACATATGTGAAAATAGCCAAAGGGGTTTGCAAGAGAGAGTGTCTAGAAAGGCATGTGTCTGCTCGCCGTGAGGTTGTAGGAGTTACTGTAGGGTCCGCTTGACGGGCTTGCCCAAAGGGTCTGAACGTAGTGCTCCTGGTGTCTCATCTTAAGCGGACTCGGTACGTCCGTCGTGCTCGGCGGTATCGTGGCTCACTCTATGGCCATTGCTCTCAGAGTCCACCTTTTCACCGCCAACGCTCAGCACGCCTATGTGGCCCGCAGCAGCCTCACGCTCCTTGAAGGTAATGGTGGGGCGCCACTTGGTGCTCTTGCGCGCGTCGCTGACTTCGTTGTATAGCTCGTCGACCTCTTCCAGTGCAAGCCCTTTCGTTTCGTAAATGAAGAAGTATACAAAGGCCACGCAGACGAAACAGGCGCCAAACCAAATGAAAAAGATCTTGGACTGCAGGTTCGCGTTGCCGGGCCCATAATTGACTAGATAGGGGGTCGCGTACGCGATGGCCCAGTTGAGTAGCCACTAGATGGGAGTTAGCAGCGGCTCAGTGATCCAGGGTTGTTTGCTTCGTTTTGTGTCAGAAGATGAGGGAAACGGGAGGGCTTACGTTGGTTGCCGTTGTGATGGAGAGGCTCTTGGCACGCGTGTGCAGCGGAAAGATCTCGCCAGTGACAACCCAGGCAATTGGTCCCCAGGTGGAAGCAAAGAAGAAGATATAGATGCAGATAAAGGCGATGCCAGCCCTTTGCGCCGCGACATTATAGACGATAGTGTTACCGACACTGTCTTGAGCTGTCGTCAAAGTTCCCAGCATGGCGACAATAAACTGCGAAACGCACATGCCGACGGCACCCCAGAAAAGGAGAGGGCGGCGACCCCACTTGTCGATGGCGTATAGTCCAGGAATAGTCGAGCCAACATTGACGCATGAAGTGATGACCTGAATGATGAAGGAGTCGTCTATGCCTGAGTTTTTGAAGTACTGCGTGCCGTAATAAAATATGAAATTAATACCAGTGAACTGCTGAAGGGCTTGGAGTCCCATGCCTGTCCATTGTCTCTTGGCCAACGGACCGCGGAAACAGTCAAGGTAGCTCGATTTGGTCACGCTCCGTTCGTAGTCGTGGTTCGCTTTGATTTCGCTCAGCTCTCCCAAGATCGAGGGATGATCCGGGGAAAGTCTCCGTAGCTTCGCGAGGGACTGAGCGGCCTGCTCAACCTTGTCTCGCATGATAAGGTAACGGGGAGTTTCTGGAAGCACTAGCATTCCGCCAATCAAAACGATAGCGAATGCAAATTGCACAGCAATCGGGATACGGTATGAGCCAGTATCATCTCGTGCTTGGGTTGCGTTATTCACTACTGCGGCAAGGAGAAGGCCGATGGTAATGGCGAACTGGTAGGCACCAACAATAGCACCTCGGATCCATTTCGGGGCCGTCTCAGATTGGTAAAGTGGAACTACACATGATTAGTATAACAGCAATGCAGGTTGCGACATCAGGATGGATCGTACTCAAAGCTGAGATTAAACCGACACCGAAACCAGCGATGAATCGGCCAGCTAGGAAAAGGGGAATAGAGGTGGCTGCTGTCTGGAGAATGACGCCCAGGTTGAAGACCCAGGACGATGCGATGAGAGCCCATCGACGACCAATATAGTCGCCGAGGAACGGCGAGGAAAGGGCGCCGAAAAAGGTGCCTGCCGAGAGAATAGAGACAATCGCTGCGGATTGGGAAGGAGAAACATCGGGGTGACCTTGAGAATCCGTGTAACCGGTTGAGAAGAGTTCTTTCCAGTGTTCCATGGCCAGGATACCGCCGATAGTGCCAGTATCGTAGCTGGATTATTCCGTTAGTCAACCATATACGGCACAGAAGGGTGATAAAGATCATACCCGAAGAGAACGCCGCCGAAGGCGACAAAGGCGCCTATGGCGATAGCCGGCCAAGACTCACCGGCCTCGCCTTTGGGCTTGGAGAGAGCGAACTTCGACAAGCCCATTGTGTTGGATTTTTTTGGTTCGTTTATAAGCTGTGGACTGTTCGCAGCAGCGTCTTGGTTGAGAGTGAGGATGTAAGAATGAACATGATGGTGTTTCTTGGGACGTGGGTAGATAGATATAGAATCTCATTCCCAGAGCTGGTGTAGCAGATGCTTCATCATTGTCTCTCCATGTCACGTATTTCCTGATTGGGAACCAACACGACACGACGTAGCCTTGCGTGTTACTCGCAGTGGATACACGGTGGGGATTCCGCACAAGGGAGGTTCGGCCATGCCGATGGACTAAGGGAAGTATTGCGTTCTCCTTATCTGTCTCTTTGACTAATTGCGATCAGACATGGAATCCATCATGCGGAGAAATACACTCCAGGCCCATGGGCATCTCCGAAAGCAAGGGCCTAGCGTCATAGATAACGCAGGGTGGTTTAATCCCATCCCCTAGATGGAAGGTAGAGTAGATGAGAGATTAATTCAAAGTCCAGGGATGACGAAGGGGGTCACAAAGATAGTTGTCATTGGGCCGTTGCCCTGCAGTCAGCTGTCAAAGCGCTTGAGGATGGGCTGGAGCATGTGCTATAGTAACCGAGGGGACCAACGATCATTGGTTACCTGCCTAGAGGGAGGCGAGCTAGAAGAAAGCGTGTCTCCCCTATTAAGCATACCGGAGACTTGAGCCATGTGCGTATTATCCGCGATGCATGGACTAGTGAATGGAAGCACATGTTCGGATTTCGGATGACAACTCGGCAAGTCTGAATCAAACGGTCTCTTGTTCCTATTCTCTTCACCTCCTGGCGTCCCAGCGACAGGAGGAGAGATGAAAAATTGTAGCGTAGCAGTAGGGCGGACCGCTGTCCGGCAGACGGAGTTCAGCTATAGCGTGTGGATTGTTAAGCAACCCACCTGCCCAAGGAGGATGGTGGGAAATGTGGCATCAGTCATGTTCCTTGAGACGCAACGGAGAGGGTAACTCCGCTCGATCCGGTGTGTACGACATGGCATCTGATGGTGAGAGCGGAGTAGAAGCCAGGAAATCGAAGACAGTATACGCGGACCGGACGTTGTAGCCCGCGGTGGCACGACGTTATCGAAGTTTAGACGAAGCGATCGCTTATGCGGAGCTGTGGAGAAGCCAGGCTAGTCGCCGCTAGAACCTTCTAGCGGCCTTTGAGAACTACGCGAGCATGCTCGTCTCGAGCCACGTCTGTCCTCTCGGGCGTCTGGCAACCGGGGTTTGTGCTTCGGGATCAGCGAGAAGCCTTCTAGCGTCCTTCTCTGCAGTAACGCTCGAGGCCAAGAGCCAGTACCAAGCTTTTGCGCAATCGCCTGGTCCTCCACCCGACTATGTAGGCCTAGCTCATGTTAGTGCGGCGTTGGCGGGGAGCTGCAATGCTACATCGCACCATCTCTGAATAACTGTTGGAGACGCTTGAGATGGGGTAATTCCTAACACGGACTATGTTTGGGTTACATCGCGTCCCCACATTCGCGGAGTAATCGGATGTATCCCGATCTTCCTGGCTTGCCCTAACTCCCTAACTGCTAAAGGCAGGTCTTGTTCTCCCCCACACGCTCTCCGCACTCGCCTTCCCCTGCGAGGCAAGCCGTGAGAATTGCGGAGGCGACGTCCTCGGACCGACATTTACGACAAGGGCAATGCCATGATTTCCATCAGCCCATGTGAACATCTGTTGCAAAGCCTCGAGCCCTTCCAAGGCCAGAGTTGGGTTGATTGCAGAATACAGGTGGATGTGGATGTGGACGCCTCGTTACCCTCATTAGAGAATGTATATATATTAACCCGATGCTGCTGCTCTGGTGAATGAATTAAGGACATCCGTCTCCGTTTCTCCTCGAGAACTCAAGACTTGGTTACTGCCTCATCACCTACTCCTTCTTTGAATCTGGCGCAGCCCATAAGCAAGATGCATCTTATTCCTCGTCCCCAGTCGTCCCAGACGCTCGCGCTGCTGACGCTGTCTGTGTCAACCGTGTTTGCGGCTTCGGTCCCCAAACTTCCAAACTGCCACGCTCACCAGTACCCGGGCCCTCGCAACCCCAGCTTCGAGACTGGCACGCTCGAGGGTTGGCAGGTCATCAGCGGGGATGCATTTGGAAGCAACTCAGTCAGCTCTGCCACGTCGTATTGGGATGGTCCTTTCCACCAGGTCGGCAAGAATTTTGTCTTCGGCTTGTCACAAGCTGGCGAAGCGGCCGTCGGCCAACTCCAGTCAAGCTCATTCCGAGCCAGTTCTGTCATGAGCTTCCTCATTGGCGGCGGCTATGACCCTGCCAACCTCTACGTTGGTCTCATGCGGGAGAAGGACAACAAACTCCTTCTAAAGCAAACAGCCACCAACGATGAGGCCCTGATTCGCATTATCTGGGACACCAGCAAGTGGGCAGGGCAGATGGTGCACTTGGTTGTGCATGACAGCAGCACTTCGAACTCGTGGGGCCACATCAACATTGACGACGTCCGCGTCGGCTGTGACGCGCTGGGCGATGGCAAAGGCCTCACCTTCAATGTACTCGGCGAGGCAAATCAACCGCCTGCAAGCAGCTCAGCGGCCTGCTCCCTCTTTGCCGCAGACCCCATGCGCCCCCAGTTCCATTATACTCAGTATCAGGGCTGGATCAACGATCCGGCGGGCCTCAGCCAATGGCGAGGGCACCATCACCTCTTCAGCCAGTTCAACCCGGACGCGCCGCTGTGGGGCCCCATGTATTGGTCTCATGCGGAGAGCGTCGATGCGGTGCATTGGCGCGAGTTGCCTGTTGCCTTATCCCCGAATAATGCAAGCGACCCCAAGGACACTTCTGGGCGCTTCACTGGCAGCGCCGTCGTCGACAAACTTCATGGCAACAAACTGCGCCTCATCTTCACTGACTACACGGACACGGCTTTTCACCCTGGCACAGTCCAGGAGGTCGTATCCACTGCGACCAGCGCAGATGGCATCCACTTCAATCTCGATTCGAAGAACCCTGTTATTGCGGGCCCTCCCGCGGGAGCGCCCACCTTCTTCCGCGATCCTAAAGTCTTTTATGACCCTACAGACAACTCGTGGAAGATGGTAGTCGGCTCGAGCAACGACGTCAGCGGCAGCGTGCAGTTGTATCGCTCCGCCGACCTCGTCTCCTGGTCCCACGTTGGCATCCTCTACACCGGCGATGGCAGCACGGGCAACGTGTGGGAATGTCCCAACTTCTTCCCCCTCGGTGACAAGTGGGTCCTGTTCTATGGCGGAAACGCGTTAGGGTGGTACGAGACGGGCTCATACAACGGTTCAGTCTTCACCAGCGAGAAGCGTGGCCTCATCGATGCCGGCCCTGACAGCTACGCGATGCAGTGGTATAAGGACGCCTCGGGCCGCGACCTAGCCATCACATGGATGGGCAACTGGCCCACGCCAAAGTGGCCGAGCCGCGTCAACGGCTGGGCTGGATCGCAGTCCGTAACCCGGGAGCTTTTCATTCGCAACGACGGGGGCCTAGGCAGCCGTCCTATCGCTGCCCTTGACAAGCTTGCAAGCGGTCCAGCGAAAAAGCTTGGGCGGCGGAGGGCCGACGAGACCGCTCTCGTTGTCGGGAGCACAAAGACGGCGAGGTTGCAAGTCGCCGTGGACCTCGGCGCGACAACGGCCTCGTCATTCACCATCTCGCTATTCAAATCCAAGGCAGAGTCAGTGCTGCTGACTTACACCACGGCAAACCGAACTCTGACGCTTGACACGGAGAATGCCGGGTACGGCCAGGCGGGAACGTGGCAAGCTGTCATTGCTGGCTCGGCCAGGAACAAGCTGACGCTGGATATATTTATCGACCGTTCTAGCCTGGAGGTCTTTGCTGGCGATGGGACGGTTATGACGGCTACCATTTGGCCGAGATATCAAGAGTCGAAGGACATCGCCATTGTTGGACACGGGGGGACTGCAGCGTTTGAATCCATCAACCTAACGCCTCTTGGTTCGAGCTGGTGCTAGTGGTGGACGCGTCCGTAGGGAAGAGGGTGGCATGGCGGGAACGATGCGACGGACGGAAGACCTTCTTTTTCTCTGGTGGCATATTTCCTGGTTGTCTGCTGTATCGGTACTGTAAACTGTACATGTTCCGTACGCCACGTGCGCCAGGAGTTGTGGCCAATGTGACTGCGTACCCAATCTTGGGGTTGCATTGTCTCCCATCTAGACCCAGACGCAGTACTTTTTTTACAATGAGAGGTGTTTTTAGGACCATAGAGTGGCAAACTTGGAATCCCGCACATGTTCTCTACCAGTATGAATTGCGTTAAATGTGGGGAGTAGAGGAAGAGGCGCGAAACTAGTGCCCCGTACACACCCTTAGGCACGACCAGCCAACCGCATGATATGATGATGATGATGATAGCACTCTATGCGCACTAATATCGATCTAGTTTGGCGGGTGCGGTGACGTGCCAGAGCCCTAGCAGATTTGGAGCACAACCCTTGTGCCAGGTGATGGGCTGCAGGAGAAGCCACTACTGTAGCTAGTACCAGTAGGCTCACCGTCTAGACGGAACAAGGAGCGGAACAGGGAGTCGAATGCGGGGTAGTTGGTTAGTTGGTGCATTCGGTCTGGGGACTCGAATGATAAATCGCCCCCGTTATCCACCCTCCATGGCCGCTTTTTCTCGCATTCTAAGTTCCAACACCCTCCCACCTCCCTCCAAAGGCGGCGCTATGGCAAACACGCCATCACCCCATGAGCTCAAGCCGTCGAGCCCAGCGCAACTGACGCTGGAGGCATGGTCGCAGGGCTTCATGATTGGGGCCTTGGTCATCATGGCCGGCATTACCCTCGCGAACATGCGCAGTGGAGTACTGCTCCATAAACTCATTCTGATCGAGGTCAGTGCAATGGTGTATTCGGATAGCATGCGAACCCGGTTGCTTACCATGGCCAAAAGCTCATCTTGGCTGTACCGAACGGTTTCTTCACCTTCTTTGATCCTCCCGTCTGGGGCTGGTATCTTTCCTCAACTGCTGTCCTCCTCATTACATCCTGGACCATGCACAACGTCATCGCATGGATAAAGAACAAGCCGTTCCTCCAGCCAAGGGGCAACTTGATATACATCAGCACCATAATACTCGCCCAACCATACTGGGTACTAGAGATCTACGCGAACTTTGCTTATTACAATGACATCAACAACCGTCTTTTTATTTCTACCCGCCCGTTTGAGGCCTTGTGCCGGTAAGGTTCCCTTGCCCACACACTTTGGTTTCCTCTCTCACTCACACCTTCCCTTTAGCGACCCATGGTGGATATTCACAACTGCCAACCTTTTCTGGAACATCAAATACCGCTACGAATTCAGTTTTATCGAGATTGTCCGAGTATCCCCACGTTTCGGCATTTTACTTCTCAGCATGTGTCTTAGCCTCGTCTTCATCACCGTCGACCTTTTATCTGTGACTCCGGTTCTGGCAATCGGCGGTATCAACCCGTTCTGGAAGTTCGCCCTTGTGTTCAAGTGCCTCACCGACACCATCATTCTTGACGACTTCAAAACGGCCTTGGACAAGCTGAGCCGGCACAAAATGAGTCAGATATATCAACTCCCCTTCAGCATCCGGAGCAACGAACTGCGGCCTCAGGGGACCCAGATGCATAGAAGAGCGGAAGACGCTGTATCTTGGAATGAGAGTGCTGTTATGGTGTCGATCGAGCAGATTGAGAGGATTCCTAGTGATCCGGGCTTGAGCGTATCGACTGCGGATGGGGTTTCCTATCCCCCGCCCATTGCGTCAACTCATGAGATAATGGGCGCAGTGAAAAAAGGGAATGTTGGGAAGAAAGCATCAAGCGGCCCGATGTCATGATTTATAATCTATCGTTCATTGTTGAAATCACTATTCTGACTACTGTTTCAAATTCTGTACAGTCACGCGCTTGCACGAGTATGACGAGGGACTTGGTCTATTGATCGTAAACCTAATTACAGTCTTTTGCCTCTTCTAACCACCAAGCATATATATTGCAGGATTTCCAACTCTTCCAAACCTCCTCCGTAATATCCCTCTATTGGTTCCCTTAGGTTCTTATAGTCAGTATATATTTAGGTCAATCTTAATAAGGCTGCAGCTTACTTATTTCTATAGTTAACTTTTTAGCTATAAGTTAACTAATACTATATTATTTATTAGCTATATAGACTATATAGTACTATATAAGCTATTAATAAATACCCTTTTTACTAAAGAAAGTATATATCTTTAATATTTTTAAATTAAAGTCTTAAGATAGTCTAACTCTATAGTAACCTAAAGTTATAAAGCTATATCTTAACCTACTAGCTTTTAAATTATATAATAGCTAAAGACTATTAGCTATATTAGATAAAATCTATTAGATTAATTAATTTAAATTTCTATAATATCTTTAAATTTTAACTTTTTAGCTATAATTTATAGCCTTAAAATAAAAGTTAAATTACTTAAAATTAAATAATAAAGATTAAAAAAGAAGCTATAAGTATATTAATAATTAGAAAAGACTATATTAGTCTATAGTATAAAGCAGGAAGATATCTTTAGTTAGTTAAGTAATTAGTTAAGTAGTTAGTTAAGTAGTTAATTAAGATATATATAAGAATAAAAAAATAATTAGAATATAAGAGGGCTTATAGAGCTTTTATATCTATTATAATTTTACCTTTTTTAAGATCTAGCTTTTTTAGTAAATTTAGCTTTTTTAGTAGATTTAGCTTTTTTAAGATATAGCTATTTCTATAGCTTATTAAGGTATTAGAAAAGATAATCAGTTAGACTAGAAACCTTAATCTATTTAAGTAACTATTAATCTTTAAATAGACTGGATATATAGTCTGTATTATTAATACTATTGTTGGTATTTTCTTTTTACTGTTAAGCTTCTAGTCCCCCTCTGGGTATGTGTGTACTAGGGCACCCTGACCTCTTGATAATCTATCGTTAAGCCAGACTAGCGCCCAACCGGATTTCGAAAACCCTCCGCGGAGGATTTAAGAGACCTGTCATCGGCCACCTGGTACTAGAGAAGCTGAACCCAGTCGCGCGATCTTGAAGGTTGATCGGGGTGATAGGAGACGGGATGTTTCAATTAAACGGACCACAGTCAGCACCACAGGGCAATCTTATCAGTTAATCCTCCGCTGCACGCCCTGCGGAGCCTTTGATGCTGAGGGATTGAGCCAGCTCCCTCTTTCCGCTACGGGAGGTTTTATTCTGCCTTCGCAATCGCAAAAGGAAGTGTGACCAAGACGAGACCAACGCGGATGGGCTCTACTTTGTACCTCAGTGATCTAGTTGAAGTCCGCTCTTGAGCTTGAAAGCAGGCCCGTATGGCCAGAAATAATGACAGATACTTCGGGGATTAGCCTTGATTCAGAGGTGAACGGTTCATGTGCACCTGCGCGAGCGGCGTGCTTTGCATGCTCGATGACCGGAACGTGGCCCTGTGCTTTTCTCGGGCTATTGGACTCGTTCTTTTTCTCAGGCAATCCGACCGCGGATTGGCCCACCCGCGCCTTGAGTTGAGGGTTCAGGATTACCACCTCGAGGGTGCACCGCCTGCGCGGCCACCATCGTCCCATACGCTCCCATTGTTCATCAACTCCCCCTCGTCCCAGACTGGACTGTTTCTATTGGCATGGAAGCTGTCAGGTTTACATCGCCGCATATTCGTTACTCCAAACAGGACCGTTTGAATTCACTTGATACAGTCAGGTTTGAATCGCTTTGCGCGTCGTCAAGCAGGCAGGTCGACCATGGAAGACTACGCAGAGCTGAACGAAGAGTCGGCACGGGACCGGTCCGTAAATATCCGCGTATAAGCAGATTCTTGATCCTTGTGACTGGGGCTAGACGGATCCGGTCCGGAGGCCGAGCACGGTAGCGGTTAGTGACCGCCTTATTAATTTCTTGCCAGCTTCCTTAACAAGGGTCTAAAATGGTTGGCCCCGTAGTTGGCGAGAATCATCCTTCACTCGGCACTGATCTTGCCCCCTCAGTGTTTATTGTTCCTGCCTCAATCCTTGGGCTTTATCTCTGGTGTGGGAGCCGGTTTTTTTCCCTCTTCAATCTCATACGCCTATTGTCGGACCGGTATCAGCATTACCCGGGTGCATCAATTTGACATACCCTCCAAGCGACTGAAAAGAGTGCCATTCCTTTACACGTCGTGGCTAAAACAACCTACCACTAAGGGACATCCTCCAAACGAAGCTACATTTGACTATCTCGACTCAGAGTACGACACGATGGAGCTGCCTACATATACCAATATACTTGTGCAGCTCATGCAAAGCAATCACATCGCCTTGGTGAAGCTTAATAGGCCACAATCGGGGAACTCGTTGCAACCACAACTCCTATCCGAGTTGGTTTCTGCCTTGAAATGGGTCAACAATCACCCAGAAGTTCGCATCATCATTCTCTCGGGCGAAGGACGGTTCTTTTGCACGGGCATGGATTTAGTGCATAGCGATGGCATGTCCTTTGCGAAGAGCTCCGACTTCCACGAGCTGAATAGGACCCTCATCTTGTCGGAAAAGGTTCTGATCGCCGCAGTCAATGGTCCTGCTGTTGGATATGGCGTCAGCACTCTTGCATTACACGATTTGGTCTATTCCGTACCCGACGCTTATCTGTTCACGCCTTTTGTCAAATGGGGCATGGCGGCAGAAGGAGCATCAAGTTTCTCGTTTCCCTTACTCATGGGCCATCAGAGGGCTGCCGCTCTCTTTCTCGCCGGAGAACGAATCACGGCACATGAAGCACGGAATCTCGGGCTGATCAATAAGATTTTCCCCAAGGATACCTTCTTTCAAAACGTGATGGAGGTCGCTGAGGGTCTGTCACGGTCGCCTCCAGGATCACTCAAAGCGACTAAAAGATTGATGAAGGAACCGGTATTGCAACATTTACTTGATGCCAATGACCGCGAATGCGATATCATTCATGCTGACAGGTATGGTTTTGGAGAGTACAAGGAAGCTGTCAAGAAGTTTGAATTCGAACAGGAACAGAAGGCTAGGTCAAGAAGTAAAATCTAGCCAATTAGTTTCCGTAGAGACGCATAATCTGACATTGCATCTAATATCCTATAACACGCGTTGTTATTTAACACAATGCCGATATAGGAACGTCTCTCCTGTGAGGCAAAGATATTCGGGTGGCTACATCCAGTGACCACTGGTGTTGCGTGTTGAAGGTTGTTGTCAGTCACCGATAGCGAGAAGCTGTGTTCCATTTACCCGAATTCGTCATGTTGTCCGTATGTGAGACCCTTTTCCGCCTCTGTCTCGGCTGGGATCATGTTTGAACCTCACCCAGGCACTTACTCGGGCCTGCTTCGTAGCCATGGAGCAATGCAGGCTGGTTCACGCAAAGGTGCCGGCTTAATGGTGGATCACAACAGCCGGTCCGAACCGGTCCGAGTCCGAGCATTCCGGAGCATGTTCTTTGCACTACGAACTGTGCTCGTAATGCCCACTTCCCTGCATATTTAACCATGTTTACTACTTAGAGTCACCACCAAGATATTTCATCCCGCAACGGATAAGCAATGCACTACCCATCATCAGCCCAAACGGTTTCCTAGTCATGGACCAAATTCTAGGGGAACCCCACCACAAGGCCCCTCGGAAACGAGCAGCAGTGGCATGTTTGGCTTGCCGTACTCGTAAGGTTCGCTGCGATGTGGCTCTAAGGGGCTCTCCATGCACACACTGCTTTTTGGACAGCGTCTCGTGTGGTGTGAAGTCGAGGGCAAAAAGACAGATGTACGTTCTCAGATCACAGATTGTCAACAGTGCCAGACTAATTGTGTATGTGTGTGCAGCAATAAGTCAGCTAGGACGCAGGTCATTACTCTGCCCAGAAACGGGGACCCTCCTCTGCAGAGCCTTAGCTCCCTCACCGATATGTCAGCTTCGCCACAAGTGAATGCGGCTGGAAGTAGTGCTGCGATTGATATTGCAACCGCAGAGAAGGCGCTCGCCGCGGAGTCCTTGAGCAGTATTGCATCAGCAGGCGAAGACCAGGATTCAGTAAGTATTATTGATCATCCCGCACATGAGGCCGCTGACACTCTGTTCTCGGTATGCAAGTCCCAAGGACAAGAAGGAAAGAATGCGACGTCAAGCACAATCAGCTCTCCGCCATCGTCCAAGAATGCCATATTTCACACTCCAACCATGAGTGCGAAAACCACGTCTGCAGGCGTACACTATACCCATTATCGCTTTCTTGAACTCGGCAATCTTTCAAAACTCTCACTCAAAGACATAGAGCACCTCGAGTCGCAATTTTGCCTATGCGTCCCAACACGTGGGGTTCTAGACTCATTCATGCAGCAATACTTTCGCTATGTACATCCATTTCTGCCTATCATCCATGAGGGTGATTTTTGGGAGCTGTACGCCGGACCCAGTAATAGTGATTCGGCCAATCCGAACGACATAACCTTATCTCTATTACTGCTTCAAGCTATGTTGTTTGTTTCAAGTAATGTGCGTGAACACATGGTAGTTATTGCAAGTCACTGACGAGGTATAGTTGGTTTCACTGGCGACACTCGAGTCTTTTGGGTTCAGTTCCGTTCGTGCCGCTAGGAGAGACCTATACACCAGAGCTAAGGTACTTCGATGATACGTTGCAACAAAACAGGGCGTACCGTTACTTATAAAATGTTAGCTTCTTTATGATTTAGGTGCGGAAGTGTCCTCATACCAAATCAGCCAAGCAGCGCTTCTCCTATCATACTGGTGCCCTCCTGCAGATGCGATGGGTTGTAGGCCAAACTATGCTTGGCTTACCATTGCCATACAACGCGCAAAGGATGAGAGAGCGCATGAGTATAGCGAACCGAAGGAGTGTCAGCATATGACCCTAGCTGAGGCCAAACGGCAGAATTCGATCAAAAGGCTCTGGTGGTGCTGCATTGTTCGGGATCGGATCCTCTCCCTGGGTCTTCGGCGGAATATCTACATTACCCATTCAGATTTTGACTTCACGTCAAAATCTCCTTTAAGTTACGCTGATTTGGTGGACGAGGTTCCAAAGTCTCGTGTCTATGATACGAAGAGCAAAAGTAGCTTGATGAGGCTCATGGATAGGGTTGTCCAATTATGTATTACACTAACAGATCTGCTCAGTGCCAAAGCTCGCCTCGAACAGATCAACAGTTTACCAGAGCACTCATTTTCCCAAGATTTGCAAAGCACAACCAAATGGGAGGCAAAACTCAGCGCCTGGAATGATGAAACAGGGCAGCAATTCCCCTTGACTGACTTGTGCGCGTCGGGAGGTCAACATGGGCATATTCCGCGCCATGTGATTCTATTCGGCAATACCTTGTATATGTACTACTTGTATGTGTAACACTTCCCCTCTTTGGCATGGACACTGATTCTCAACTTGACCCTAGCTCTGCCGTTATGTGTCTCCGCCACTACCAAATACTCTGCACTGAGATAGCTGTTCCGTTGGGGTTTGCATACTTGTACCTCAAAACATCATATACGGCTCAGCGCTTTCATGAGCTCCAAGAAGCTACATCTAGTTTTACAGATTGTATAATCAGCTTGATGGAACTACAACTAACTCGCTGGCTCCCCATCAGCAGGTATGGCGGAGATGATTATCCATGATTTTGAGACGCTAACCATATTTTCAAGTGCTGCCTTCACGGCCCTGCCACTCATCCTCCAGACTATTAAATGCCATATGTACGATTATGACGCCAATGAATTTTCCGACACGTATCGGGAAGGAAGTATCAAGAGAGCTCGGCTTGATGCCCTTCTAGACGCCATGCAAATCTTCACTGTCCAATATGACGAAGCGGAGTGGATTAGTGCGATTACTCGACAGGCAATCCAACATGCACGAGGGTTGCATGATGGAATCAAGTACGCCAAAGGCGAATGCGTCAAGACTTTATCAACATCACCGACCATCTACTTACAATCAGCCGTGGCCGTGGACTGGAGCCTGAGTAGAGGTATGTATACCTTTCACGTAAAGCTTTTAGCAAATTTGAGGGAGTGGTTCCACGAAGATGCCGAGTCGTCACGAAGCCAGAGCGACTTCAACACAAACAAAACTAGTCCCGATTGTACAAACTTTATGGAAAGGAATGATGAAGTTTACCTACAAGCTCAGTTCGCCGATAGCGCTTCTTTCAGCGCCAGCTATGACGCCTCCCATGTCGAAGGAGGCGAGAACGGGAACCCAGGCAGCATCGAGGCAGAGAGTTTGTTTGATGTGATGGATCTGTTGGAAGAGCCTCTGGATAAGGGCGATGCCGTCCACACCATCCAACCACTTGGAACTGTTTCTGCGTCAATTCTGGAAATGCCCAATATATCAATAACGGACTTTGTGATGTGGGAGGCAGAAATGGATAGTATATAGCCTCAGAAAACAAATGGGCCCAGCGGTCCATCAACGATAACTCGACCTCATACCCAATAAACGGCCTTGAAAGGCCCTGGTGACTCCAACAGAACTATCGCACGCCAGTGATTGAAGATATCGCAACTTGGTTGGGGTTTGGGAGATGTTGATGTTGAAGGTTCGATTTCTTCCTAAACAGGAAGCTGGTCTTGGCTACATAGAAAGCTGGGATCATGCTCTTACGTTATCATGAATGTAGATAATGTTTGCTTCACGACTGTGACCCTATACTATGGGCAAGGTGACCCAACTTCTCATCGTAGTTGGTCCCTAATGGACTCTTGCAGCAGCGGTGTCTTATTAAGGAGTCATCGGCAAGAGAAGGTCATTGACTAGTTGGGAAATGAACAACCCAAGGGTACCAAACGAAAGTTTCTAGTAATGGATCGTTCATATCTGTATTGGATCGTTGATATTCGTGGAGAGTGAGGGTTTGCGTCTTAGAACAGGATTAATTGCATCAATTAGTCTTGCTGAGGGACTCACGCTCTAACAATTTGCATATAGTCGGAGGGGTTAGTGCCAATATAGAGGTGACTTGTTCCGTACGTATAGTTCAGAAGCCAGGTTGTGATAGAGCATGTCAGTCTAGAAATAACCACAAACAAAGCATGACCCCTCAGCCAATGCAGCGGTTTTGACTCGTCAACTCTACAGCTGATTATGGCATCTCAGAGACTGCTGACAAGTACTATTGATGAAGTCTTGAAAGTGTTATAATGTCTAGAGCAACGACTCTGAATCACGATCCCATGTAGTTACCTTACAGTAATCCCATGGGACGAACGAGCCCCATCTGACCAAACCTATCGTTCTCCCTCTGCGCAAATCGACAACTTAATCGACTGAAAATGAGTAGGTCCATTGTAACAGATAAACCTCCCATCTCGCCCAATCCTCCCATTCCTTGTACAGGCATTGTAAGCCGTATTTCGCGCATCATATCGTGTAGCGAAAGAATGTCGCATTGTCGCCCATTTCCTTCTCCAGGTTCCGCTGCTCATCTGTATACTGGTCCGGTGGCGCAAACTCTCGGTCTCGACGAGCATTTTCCCGGCGTAAGTACAAGGTCATAATTGCACACAGAGTGAAGGCCAGTGTGTACAGGCCAACCAGCGTACCTATGCCAGGGTAGTACTTGGGACTATCCTTCTTCAGGAACAAATATGAGGAGATTAGGCCGCTGATATTACCAAAACCGACATGCATGGCAATGCCTACGCCGCGCTTGAGGGCACCGCCGATGTTGTTGCTGTTCCAAGCAACACCTTGAGGTACGCTAGGATAGATGCCCGCAGCGGCAAGGAAGCACCCAGCGTACTTGACTGCTGAGTTTTGCGTCGCCAACAGCATAGTAAAGCCGATCATCCTAATTTCAACGTCAGTATATCGTGGGAAAGAAACCCCCGGGCTTAGTCACTAACGCAGTAAAGAGGAAACCGAGCATGAATATTCCTCGCTGCCTCAGCTTATCGGCATACCATCCAGCAGTGACACACAAGATGCACGCGAGAAGGAACGGCGGAACACTCATAAGCTGGGCGGTAGCATTAGTATACCCGAGGTCGCGGATAATGGTTGGCAGGAATAGGGAATATGAGTAAACGCCAGTATACACGCAGACTGTGACAACGACATGCACCCAGATTTTCCAGTCTGTAAGCGCGTGGATAACATATTTAAGGTCGAAGTCGTTAGAAAGGGAAGATCGGTCGTGCTCGAGACGAGTGAGGACTACGGAGCGTTCCTGCTCAGATAAGAACTTGGCCTTTTCTGGATAGTCGTGCATAGCCTTGACTGCAATGAGAGCTGCGGATTGGTAGGGCATCAGCATGTTTCACTTGGGTGATTCTAGAGGACTCTTACCCATCACAACGGTCAGGATCCCTTCAATAATAAAAAGCCATCGCCAACCAGCCAAACCGGCGATATTACGCATCTCAAGAACGCCACGAGCAAGGAGACCCCCAAAAGCACCAGCCAGGGTCGCTGCGGAGAAGAAAATCGCCAAGCGGAGACCACACTCATGTCGACGATACCACATAGTTATACTGATGCGTGTGGTTAGCAGGCAAGATAGGACCTTCGCCTCAAGGGGGAAAAATTGCATACTAGTAGGCGATTCCGGGGAAGAGGCCTCCTTCCGAAAGACCGAGGACAGCGCGCGTAGCAAGAAGGCCCTCGTAGTTGCGAACGATACCCATCAAAGTACAGCAGACGCCCCAAACAAGCATGATGAAGGGAATCCATAGCCAAGGAGGAAATCGCCTCATGGCGATGTTAGAAGGGATTTCGGCCATGACGTAGAAGGGGAAGAAGATGGCCAGGGCATTGTTATACATGAGGCCTGACATGCCAAGATCCGCCTCAAAGGTGTCAAGTCGGGCATTGCCAATGTTAGTTCGGTCCAAGAAGGAGAGGAGGTAGAGTGCCGTGAGCAACGGGAGTAGCTTCAGGTCGATTTTGCGAATAAGCCTCTTTACTGCGACTTCGTCAAGCCCAGCGCTCTCGGAAACGGTCGCATCGCTAGCCATGGGAGTCTGAGCTCCATATTCGGCAAGCCTCACGCTCGCCTTCTCAGTACCAGTCAAGGCTTCATCCATCGTCAGTAACGGCGGCGCAAGGAGCGAGAAGAGTCGGAACTGTCGTGAAAGGTTGACGTCGACAAGTAGTTATGTGCAATGTAATTAGATTGTGAATACCTGTCTGCAGCGAATCCGGGCCATTTTGTAAATCTCCATCCGGAAGGCTGCCCAAGCCGGCTGAGCGAGCTCACCGGACCGAGGCCGAGATATCAGGTTCAGCTGGGGGATGGGAGGTGCAAAGCATCATGGGACACCACTCTGAACACATCCGACCCCCCCTTCAAACCAAGAGCAGATGGTTCCCTGTGAGCCAGTGGTTGCGGGGAGCGGCGTGTGCATTTCAGGATAGCTAATTGTCTATTCGCAACTAATTTCGATCCCTTATTCCCATGGCTAATTACCACCGGACCGTGTCAGGTCCGGCGAAGGTGGTTCGATGGCTAGCAAGCTGGATGGGTAAAAGCGGGGGCCCGACCAAACAACTTGCCGTATTATAGCCGAAGCTTCCATTGGCTTGAGCTGGTTTGAGTCAGCAGCCGGATCACCGGCCTCTTTATCCTCTCCTCTGTACTATGTAGCTATGCAAGAGCTTGGCATTCATAAATCCAAGTGACCCTTCATCTTATCTCGTGGAGTCTCTCCAGATTCATGGTGCTTTGATGGAGGTCAAGAGTTTTCTAAATCAAGCTTTGGCAATCACTGTATAACTGGTTTAGCTCTATAAAAAAAAGATCCTCCGTACTGTTCTAGCAGGTCAGAAACAGAGAATCTAGGTAGCTGGGGCTGCTGTGGAGAGCGGGAGGTCAGATGACCCGTATTTCTAACCCGTAGGGCCTCGGTCTCCCCCTGGAGGCGACGGGCCCGCGGTAGTTGCGTCGTGATACAACCGGCCGCAACATGATGAGGCTTCAGGGTGTGGATCTGTAGGGATCTTCCGGACCGTACCCGCCTCCCGAACCAAGTCACTAAGATAGGCGCAAGGCGCTTAAATCCTGTTCAATTATCTTCTCATGGAATCCAGCATCGCAAGATAACCTTCAACTTTACTTTTTAGCCGTCATCCTTAACCCGTGTTCCTTTTATGCATTGTTTTGCATCACCATGGCATCAACTTGTTCCACAAGCCTGGGTTTCCCGGAGCTCGCCCGTTGTTTAGAAAGCCATGATCCCTTCAACTTTGCTGTCGACGTCGTGGATAAACAAGCAAACGCCCCCGGAACATTACGCGCGATGCTGTGGACCGACAACGCAGACTCGCATGTGCGGGACCTGAGCTACGAGTATTTTTCCAAGAGATCGCACCTCTCAGCAGGTCTCCTGAACGACTTGGGAATTCAATGCGGTGATAGGATGATCATAATGCTATCACGAGTGCCTGCGTGGTAAGAATCCCCTACTTCCTCAAGGGTTCGATTTGAACCCAACCTTTTGTCCGCATTGACTGCCTCCCCGTCATTCCACCTTAATAAGACATGGCGAAACTGATGAACTGATGAAAAGGTGGGAGATTGCAACGGGCGCTCTTCGAGCCGGAATCATATTATCCCCATGCAGTACACTTGCTACTCCAAAGGATATCAAGTTCCGCGCCTTGGCTGCTAAAGCCAGCATCCTTGTCGGCGATCACGCGGCTATCAAGGCCTTCCTTGGAGTTCGAACGGAATGCCCCCAAGTCAAGGCCATTATACAAGCTGTCGGAGAGCCAATTCCCGGTATCCAACAGTATGAGGACTTAATGGGTGTACTGCCAGAGAATAAAAAATACTCAGGTCCCGTGACTCTCGCCTCCGATCCAGCCTTTATTCTATTCACGTCTGGAACCACCGGTCCACCGAAAATGGTAGTCCATAACCATTCGTATCCATTATGTGAGTTTGCATCCGGCCTTGAATGGACGAGAGGCCACTGAGCACGACGAAGCAACAAGCACCCATTAACCAAAGACACGCTTAGCACACAGAACCACCGGAGAGGACTGGCTCCTCTTAGAGGCAGGCAAGCTTTACTGGAACTTGGCTGAATTGGGTAAGCAGACTCCATGGGCCAACTTGTTCAATATTCCTGTGTTAGACACTGACACATGTGGCTAGGCTGGGCAAAATCGGCATGGCAAGTATTCATTTCAGAAGAGGGAGAAGCCCTTTTACTATACTAACTGTCGCATAGGGGTTGGTTCGCAGCCTGGAACACTGGTGCTGCCTTGTACGTGCGAAAACTCCAAGGTGCTTTTTCCGCTCGCGAGATCGTATGTACGCTGCAGCTGTACCCTATCACTACTTTCTGCGCCGGCTCTACAGCCTACCGTCAAATGGTTCTCCAAGACGCCCTCGAAGAGATTTCCAAAGCACCGTTATCTTGTCTTGAGCATTGTGTAGCGGCTGGAGAGGCTCTTGAGAAAGCCGTCATCGAGGCATGGAGGGACGCAACTGGAATTGAGATCAAGGATGGTACGTTTTGCGGGAACGCAGCACTTCCACTCCCAACATATATCAAGCTCTCTCTAATCTTCGTCCCATAATAAGGTTATGGGCAGACCGAAACCACCATCCTGTGCGGAAACTTCAAAGGAAACGTTGTAAAACGTGGGTCAATGGGAACAGCAGCCCGTGGGATACCGCTCTCTGTCGTCAATGAGAATGGGGAAGAGTGCAACCCGGGAGAGGAAGGCAGCATTGCCGTGAAAGTACGAGAGAATATGATGGGCATCACTGAAGGCTACCTACAGCCGGATGGCTCTAAACGCCTCGATCTCCTGAAAGGAAAGCCCGGAACTAATGGGTCGGCATGCCCCCAGTGGTATCTGACTGGGGATAGGGGCTATCGCGATATAGACGGATACTTTTGGTACCTCGGCCGAGGAGATGATGTGATTAACTCATCTGGATACCGGATCGGTACGTGCTTCCAGAGATGAGCATGGAATTCTCCGATATTCTGCTGACACGTTAACCTACATTAGGGCCTACTGAGGTTGAATCTGTTCTACTGGCACATTCAGCAGTGAAGAATGCTGTCGTCGTTGCATCTCCGAGCGCTGAACGTGGCGATGTAGTCAAAGCTTTCGTGGTCTTGGCCGATCACGCGAAGAAGCAAGATCCAGCTCAGTTAATCAAGCTGCTTCAAGCCCATTGCAAGAAAGAATCGGCACCATACAAATATCCTAGACGAGTGGAGTTTGTAGACGAAGCGTTCTTTCCGAAGACAACAAGTGGAAAGATCCAGAGGGCCATATTGCGCAAGATGGAGGAAAAGCGCTGTTCAGCCCAGGCGAAACTATAGACCTCATTTCTCTACACCGCGAGTTTAATCCTTTGAACAGCGGCGCAAGTAACGCCGAGGAATGTTCAGCGAGTATATGAAAATATGCAGATTCTGTCTATTCCCTGTAGAATTTCTGTCTCATTCAACGTGTTAATCAGTACGCTTCGTGTTGCACTTCGCCGTGGGTTAGATACTCTATGGTCAATCATATGACCGTGGAAAGTCAGAGGACCGGACTGAAAGAATTAACTTATTATACCAGAACTGCAAGATAGAGATAGGGTGATAAAAGTGTCTCAGGAGGCCTAAGGCTCTATGTATGAGCTACATTGTAAGGAAGGCGGGAAACGTCGAAGACAGAGTTACGTATGATCGTGTATTTAGTTGACATTGACAACGAGGCACCTTTCTTGTGCCATTTCCGTCTGTCCCAAGATGGCCAAACAGGTGGGTTTCTTGAAGCTTACCCAACCCTCAGAGCTGAGCCAAAGGATCGCAAAATATGAAGGGGGGGAAATAGGTACTACTGTAAGTTTGACCGTCGACGGCAATGGAGCAATCTAGGAGGCCTTGTCCGGAGCTTGTGGGCACTGCATCAATTAACTGGCCAATTGATATGTCGCTGCCAGTTGGAGACGTTGCATAGCTCTCCGTCTCCCAGAAGCCATCTGGGGCACTAGCAAGAGTGCTGTAATCTAATAACGACCACATGAGATCACTGTCAGCGCCGCCTAAGGGTTGGGCGTGGCTGGCAGGACTGATGAGGCTTCCAAATCGATCAGCGCAGGTGGCAAACTTGTCCACCGCATCACTCTGCTAAGCTATTAGGGCCTCCTGTGCTCTGCAAGATGACAAAAAGAAGTAAAAGAAGACTAACCATAGAGACGCAGCTTGGCCAATACTCCGATAGGTCATTCAAGATCTGACGACAGACTGACAAACAGTCGGAAGACTTTTGCTTAATGATGGGATCATCGGAACAGGTATACATGGCGTGAACCCCACTAGCAACAACGGTGCAATAGCCCAGAAATGAACCATGGAGCTTGTAGCCTGCCAGCTTCGCATCTCTAAGCTCATTGACCAATCTTCGAGAGTACTCGAGACCAGTGTCCAAAGCTCGAGACAGGAATGTGTTCGGAGCCCTAGCTTGACTGGGATCGGTCCTTCGGCGCAGAAGAAACGGCTGATTCAACAAGCAGTGAGACAAACAGAAAAGGACCCGGGCGAAGACCACCGGGCTGGCCAGGCCGGGGTCGATCTCCATACCGTCTATGAAACAACTGAGAAGAGCTTCACCGATTGGTTGTTCGAAGTAGCCTTCCAAAGAAAGCAAGTCGGAACATATCGCGGCATAGTCCGAAGACTGGTCCCATGGAGGCTTTCGCTGACGATCATTGTCATCTTGCATCATGCACTGAGCGCAACGACCAACGATAGATGTCAGGGCCATTACCAGTGCCGGGAAGCCAGGATGCTCGCCGGCGTTAGCATTTTGGCTGACAATGTCGTCGAGCTTGTGGCTTTTCGACTCACACTCCATTCTTCACAGCTGCTCGTCGCATGGTAAAGAGAGGTGGCAGCTCGCTTCAAGAACGGCAGGCGGTCTAGCCCTTGCACAGGATGCTAACCTGTCAAGCATATACACGGACCAGAAGACTCGACGCCGCTCCTCTTTCTCGGCAACTCCGATCGATGTCGGACAGTCCAGCATCAAGCGGAGGTCTTGGGATATGCGAACAGCGAGCCCTATTTTAACCCAGGCCGAGCTATGCCTGTCGTGTCCAGCTCAAAGGTGAAATGTTAGCTACTATATCGAGGGTTTCATGGAGTAGCCATACCAGTAAAGTCGAAGATAGACAAGAGGAATATTGTTTTTACGATTGTAATATTGGCCTCTGCTCGCTCCTCGAAGTAGAGCACGACGATAGATCTCCAAGCCATATTTGCGAAAAGTGCAGACAGCGAAGCCTTGCGGCCCTCAAAGAAGGCATCCGTCGAGAAGCGGACCGTATAGGACATTATTGCCAGCAGTAAGTGATCCGGCAGTTGTTTTTGGTCGAGTTGCCTCCAAAAAGTCGCCTCGTGGAACAAGGCGTATGGTTGGCCATGAACACATCTGAAATAGTCCTTGAACACGGCGCGAGCAACCTCATGCGAAACTAGATCCTCGAGCTTCCTGTTACGACAGCATTCACATAGGTCAGCCCCCCACGGTCTCACACATGAGGCACACGTTACGTACGGTGCATGGTCTTGACTTCGAAAAGGGCCTTCGACCTGGTCGAGCTTGGTTCTGCGTTCGACAGAGCCATGGCGATTGAGCCATGACGGAGCATAGCTGGGGCTCTGGGTGCCGGTTGTGCTTCCATCTAGAGAGTGGGCAGGCGCAGCGTTGGCTGAGGATTCGGAGGAATGAGGAGGTTGTCGACTATGCGGGACTAGCTGGTCGAGGCGCTGGAAAATCTGGTCCAGCTTGGATTCGACACGGCTAAGCCTCTGCGAAGTTGACTGCGCACAATTCGGCAAGGGTCAGCAGGCAGTATACGTTAAGCAGGCGGTCGTTTTCTTTGGCATTGTCCATACCTCAATTGGGCCAGCCTCGGACAGCAATGTATCGGCCAGCGCGCCTATGTCGCGATGCTGTTCACGGGAGTAGATGCAATGGTGAGATGAGCGCACGCAGCTGCGACACGGACGCTCGCCGGTGCAGCGGGCCTTCTTTCGTCTACGTGTGGGAGCACTGTGTGTCAGAACTGAGAACATGCAGCAGGATTCAATTCTGTATCGTAGGTAAGCGAGTAAAGGCTCACCTGCAAGGGATACATGCTTCACCAATGCGTCGAATGGGTTTGTAGACGCCGTGTTTGGGATAAGGTGAAGGACTCCCACTGCCGCCAAGGCTGCTCTGGTCTGCTGCGTCCGACATTGTCGGCCTCCTAAATGCAGAAAAACTGGCTCGGTGGATGGGGCGAGGGCATTGAGGAGAGAGTTTAGAAAGGTGGGTGGATTTTGCTCGGCTCCGGAATCTGGGAAACGCGGGGATCACGCGGGGTACGAACTGGGAACGTAGACTAGACCACGGCAATGTATGTGGATGTTTTGCCGTCATGAACCTAGCAACCTGGCTGGCATCTCCTCTACCCCACAAGACAAATGACTAGACAGGCTGGTGGGCGCCCCATGCAGATGGGCACCCCCCTGATCCCTGATGTTGGCTACCGGGACATATCGTAGAGGAACCCGCCAAGTCAAGTCAGCATGCTGCAAATGCCCTTGCTTCATTGCTCCGCATGCTGATAGCGAGCTATTGGTGGCCGGCAATGCTGCGCGAAAGACACGAATGTACCTGCTTCAAAACACAAGAGTAACATCAGTCACAAGCTCACCAGCAACGAGTCATACACTCTCACGGATACTTGTAATCCGTTGGGGCACGAATCATAAGTGGCTTGCCCACTTCGTCGACCCTACGGCTACAAGGTGTCACAACCTGTTCCCCCGCCTAGAGCTCTGGACGGTCCGGCCGGTCCGGGTTCCTTCACCACAGCTATCATAATGGATTCCGGATGCGCATACGGACGGTCCTTTGTTGGATAGCGTATTAAGGGGGCCTTAAAAGCGGCCCTCTGTGTGACTCGTTCCTTCTACACGAGGGGGTCCTACCCTATATTATTGTTTTTAAAATAGTAATATAAAATTATTAAAAAATTATAATTAAATATCATAATAGCTGTATACTATATATTAAAAATCTTAACTTTTTATATAATTTATTTCTAATTTATATCTCTAATTAACTAATTATAAACTAATTAACTATTAGTTAACTAATAAACTAAAAACTAATATACTAACTAATTAACTATTAGTTAACTAATAAACTAAAAATTAATATACTAACTAATTAACTATTAGTTAACTAATTAACTAATTAACTAACTAAAAACTAATTACTAATTAGTAGTTAATAGTTAGTTAATTTAAAATTAAATTAGTTTTTAATTAGTTTTTTAATTTTAAAAACTAGCCTAGTTTTTAATTTAGTTAATACTAATTTTAACTAGTTGGTTAATTTTTTTTAAAAAAATTAACTAATAACTAATTAACTACTAGTTCATTAGTTTTAGTTAGCCCCACTACTAGCCTAGTTACTAGTTAGTTAATTTATAGCTAAAACTAGCCTAGTTTTAGTTTAGTTTAGTTTTTAGTAACTAATTAGCTACCCCACTTCAGATACAGATAAGGCGGGGCATTATAAAACTCCGAGCCCGAATTAACTCCAGATATAGGCAAGGCCGGGCATTACAAAACTCCGAGCCCGAATCAACTTCAGGTATAGGCGAGGCCGGGCATAAGGGTAGGATATATGGGCAGGACATAAAAAATACCACCTCAGGATTGAACAACCCCATTCACTATAACAGCTCATCATCCCAAAGCAGCGGACCGTGGGCGGACCGGCTGCCAGACTGTGGACCCACAGGCTGGCATGCTGTGGACGTCACAAGGCTGATCAACCTTGGCTTTCCCCCCGGATGCCCGGTGGGCCGCTCCGGTGAGGAGAGGGTGCAGAGAGGGTCAAGCCCCTGGGCACTTGGCTTGTCTGTATGTTGACATTTGCATATAATTGAGGCGAGGGGAGGCGAGAAACCTTCATTCTAGCAAGCTTCAGTTCCTACACAGGTTACACGCTAGAGCTGGCAGCGTGATACAAATCCTTATCCTTATCCTTCTGGTAGGATCCCCGTGTCTGTTTTATATATATACATAACCCAACAGTTAAACACAGGTAAGAATTCTTTTTCAGTGGGGCCACAAAGCAACGCCCAGCGATTCACCATGTCGGCCGCTTCTATCCTCAGCGCCTGCGTGGCAGACACGTTCGCAACACTGCCCATCGTCTTCGGCGCCGAATTTCTCTCCATCGATGTGGCTCCCGTCTTGGGCATGACCGAATTCGCCACTGAGAAGTTCAGAATGGTCCACCCCGATCTCAACGTGGAAAACGTCGACTTCTGCAATGTCACCGTGTCTTATACCCATCCAGGCACCGAAGACCGAGTCATCGTCGAGGCTTGGCTTCCTGCCAAGGAGAACTGGAACGAGAGATACTACGGCGCTGCTGGCGGCGGGTTTGCTGCTGGACGTATTTTTCTGACCCACACCGCCATGGTTGGCGCTATCGGGGAAGGATACGTCACGAGCACCACGGATGGTGGACTTGGAGACAGCGGAGGGGACTCCAGCAAGTATATTCTCCGTAGTCCTGGAAACGTTGATCAGTATGCCCTTCGAAATTTTGCATCTGTCTCCCTAAACGAGCAGGTAAGTGGCACCAGTCTTTGCAACACCTTATAACCTCTGACAAAGGGAACAGGCCATCATCAGTAAATCTCTGGCAAACACTTTCTATGGAAAGCCTCCAGTGTATTCATACTGGAACGGATGCTCTCAGGGCGGGCGTCAGGGTCTGATGCTCGCACAACGATATCCGGAGGCGTACGATGGCATTTCCGCTGCAGCACCTGCTATCGAATTGCCCACGCTCCTTGCAACAATCTTCTGGCCGCAGCAGCAGATGAACATGCTGGGAGAATACCCGTACATGTGCGAGATGGATGCAATTGCTGCAGCCACCATTGCCGCCTGCGACGGCCTCGATGGTGTAGTCGACGGGGTAATAAGTGACGTTGAAGGCTGCTTGGCTAGCTTCGATCCGACCGAGCTGGTTGGCACCCTCACACATTGCTCTCAGACCGATTCGGAAGTGAAAATCAGCTCTGCTGCGGCTAGGGTTGTGAAAGGGTTGTGGAAGGGCGTTGTCTGTGCCAAAGGGGAACAGATATCAAATCCCTTAACTCCCGGTACCGACTTTACGGGCGCCGCCATGGGATTTCCTGGGATTGCAGTTACGGACTGCTCTCGCAGTGACGGCTTGGCTTCCCAGCCCAATGTCCCTGGCCAGGAGTGGGTGCCTCCGCTCGATGCCAAAGACTCAAGCCTCGAAACCAGCAGATGTGAAGGCGTCCCTAATATCCTTGGCGAACAGTTTTTGCGACTGTGGGTGGGCAAAGACCCAAGCCTTGACTTGAGCAAGCTCACATTAGAGAAGTTTATTGAGATGGTGCTTGATGGGGCTCGAGAGTATGGGCCTCTCTTCGACACAAACGATGCCGACTTATCGAGATTTAGAGACGCTGGAGGCAAGATGATAACGTTCCACGGAGTGGTAGGCTATTCTCCTGAAGCTGTGCGTGCTGTGTGACAGAATCGCTGACCAGGTTTCCCCAACAGGCCGACAGTTATATTCCAATTGGCAACAGCTTGAACTACTACAAGCGCGTTATATCGCTTCTCCCCGACACTCACGACTTCTATCGATATTTTGAGGTCCCTGGTATGGATCATTGCTTTGGCGGCAATGGCGGACAGCCCACTGCCATATTTGAGCAGCTCCGTGCCTGGGTTGAGAACGGGACCGTGCCGGAGAGCTCCCCTATAAGCTTTAATGACTCCAAGGGGATGAATTGGAAACGCATCTTGTGTCCCTTCCCACAAAGGTCTCAGTACAGCAAGGAGTGTGGAGATGCAACGGCTGCTAAATGCTGGTCTTGCACGGAAAACTAATAACTTGACTGAAGATTGCATCTCAGATTTGCTGACGTACGGAAAAACTTGTAACTAGAGACAGTCTTATTACTTGAACTTATCTGATACCTGCTCCTTCTGTATAGAGTCTTATAGTTCTTTATCTGAGTTATTTATTACTAGGTATTTATAGTCTATACAGAATCTGCTCTAGCTATTATTTGTAGTTAATTATATAAAGTTATATTTAATAATACTTAGTAAGTATAGTAAGCTAGATGATTAAGTTATATTAATAGCTAAAAAGCTATATCTCATGCAGTACGATGCAGTCAGCGCCTTTGTCAACGTTAGGCTAGATCGACCGCTCCTGATAAGAATGCCGCCTAAATACACAAAGGCAGGAAAGATCCAGTTGATCCAGAAAGCCCTATACGGGCTGCGGGAGTCACCTATGTTGTGGCAGAAGGAACTCACCAGGACTCTTCAAGAACTAGGTTTCGGCACGAGCCTTGCTGCATGACTAGGAACTGGATCATCGACTTCTTCTTTGTTGACGATATCGTCTTTGGATGTCAACTGCATTGGCGCCAAGAAGCTACGCAAATCGCTGCAGCTCTTGAAGATCGATATGGCCTAACGGGCGGACACGATCTTCAGTGGTTCCTAGGGATTGAAGTCATCCGGGACCGGGCTAAGAGACTCATCTGGCTATTCCAATCCTCGTATCTAGACAAAATAGCTAACCTTGCGGAAGACCTAGATCAGCGGCACGATACCCCAATGAAAAAGGAAGACCTCTTTCGACCAGATACCCCGGCTTCAGTCCCACCCATCCACATATACCTACGGAAGATTGGATCGATCCTGTATGCAGCTGTGGTAATCCGGCTTGATGTGGCTTCTGCTGCCTCTCCGCTAGCTAGGTTCAACATGAACCCGGGACCGGACCATCATCGAGCTCCAGGGTCCTTCTGTATCTCAAGCAGACCAGAGGCCTAGCCCTTCAATATGGTCAGGACGATAGTTTCCTTGTGGCCAGTGACGCATCTTTAGCAGATAACCTAGAAGACCGTAAGCGCTCCCAAGCCTAGGTCATGAGACTATTCGGAGGGACGATCGGATGGAGAACCAACAAGCAGGCAACAGTTACGACCTCCACGACTGAGGTCGAGCTGCTAGCTGCAGCTTGTTGATGTCTTTATGAATAAGCCGGATCGCCTGCTGGTTGTCGTATTGGATATGAATCTTTTCCTCTTGCAGCTGGATCCCTAGCTCTTTGACTAGCCGGCTGATGAACATAGCCTCCCTGGCTGCTTGAGATAGGGACCAAACTACGGCATGTTGATATTCACAACCATTGGCTAAGGCAGGAAGCTCAGAGGAATAGAATCTAGGTGGACTATATCTGTACGGAGGAAATGATTGTAGACGGGCTCACAAAGACAGTCAGCAACCCAGCCTTCCAACAGTCCGTACGGCAGCTAGGTCTAGTCGATATCTCAGACAGGCTAGGGCAACGCAGGCTACGTGAGCTGAAAGAAGAAGACCTAGAGGGTCCGGGGTCATCGTAGGGATATCAGCAGCTTTAACCGACCCGGCTTCAGCTGGGGGTTATGTTGGATTGACCATCGAGTGGCGGAATAAGGCCCGAATAGGAACAACCCTCTGATACATCAATATCCTGATCTTAGTCATAGGGGGTGGAGTTCACCCGAGATCATCAGACATCAATATGATGATCTTTGGTCTACATCGTATTAAGCATTATTCGCCCTGATCGAATTGACCGTATCGGATTCAACAGTAATTTATAAACATGTAGGGACTGGAGATTCGAGCGGTCAAAGTCCGCATCTTCGTGTATAGCTCTATATTTGACTTGATTCCCAACGTGTTGCAGTAGTTCTACGGGTTGTTTTTGACTACCTACCTATCGTCGCCTCTATGCAATGTCCTAATGAACGACGCCGGCTATTGTTGCATCCGAATAAGTGGCTTGCTACGCTATGCGTAAACTCCGCAGCTGTATTTCGCCGCGCATAAAATGAGCTCCACACTGGGCCCAAACTCCGCAACGGGCTGCCAATTTCCACATGGCGCCCTTTGAACTCCGCCTGGAAATTACGTACAGCAAAGCGGATAGCTCTCCGCTCGCCATCGTCTCAGAGGCCTGTCGTGATTAGAGTTTTCGCTTTCGTATACGTCGTATAAATAGAAAACCGCCTTCTTTACTCCTCCACTGCCCACCTAATAATATCTACTATTGCATCTACGTACAATCCAAGAATCGCTCACATACTTGCCATAATACATCAAATTAAGCAGCTCGCCAATCATGGCGACGCAGTGGGATCCGATCACAGACATGCCGGATCTCCAGGGCAAGGTTGCTGTCATCACAGGAGGAAGGTAGGTACAAGTGACATAGCGCCCTATGAGTCAAGCGGTATGCCTAAGCTAACACTCACGAACCCATTCTATAGCACTGGAATTGGTTTTGCCACTTTGAGGCTTCTTGCACAACGCGGAGCCAAGGTATACTTCACATCTCGGTCTGAGTCAAATGCGCGAAAGGCCGTCGAGAAGCTCAGAGAAAATCACCCGGACATCGAACTCAACAGGATTCAATGGTTGTTGCTCGACTTAGCTGATTTAAAGAGTATTGATGCTGCCGCCAATGAACTAAGAAGGAGGGAAACCAAGCTGCACATTCTAAGTATGCCACTTCCCTGAGTTTCTGATCGTCGTCTGACTTATGCCCGCCAGTTAATAATGCCGGTGCCGCGACGTCGTCCACCGAACTTACAGTTGGTGGATGGGAACAACATATGACTACCAAGTGAGTTCAGGCTCTCCGTCGGCCACAATCGGCCACCCACTAACATAGACAGCTATATCGGCCCCTTCATCTTCTCCAACCGCGTGTTTCCGCTCCTCAAGAATGCCGCACAAGAAAACGACGCCGACGTCAGAATCGTCAACGTCAGCTCCATTGCCCAAGCCACCTTGCTGCCGCGCGGCTTCCAGTTTCAGTTCGATTCGGCCTCTTGCCTCAGCGATCCGGTTCCCGCTCACCCCTGGCAGTGGCGATATGCCGGGAGGTTCGTCTTCAGCTTCGACATGATTCGCTATGCCGTGTCGAAAGCCGCCGTCGTCGCATTTACAAAGGAACTACAACGCCGGCTAGATGAGAGCGGCCTTCGTATCTTGACTATTTGCGTGGATCCAGGCGCAACTGCAACGGAGGGTGTGATGACAGTTAATAATGCAGTCTTCGCGGCCTTGGCCCGCTGGACCTTTATTACGTCCGAGCAAGGTGCCGCGACACCTCTGTTTGCGGCCACGGCGGAAGCAGTTCGACAGGACGCTGGGCTGTACAAAGGAAAGTTTCTAGTGCCTGTTGGCAGAGTCGAGGCCCCAAACCCGGTTGCCGAGGACGACGCACAGGTCAAAGGGCTGTGGAAGCACACAACACTCGGGGTCAATGAGCAGCTTGCGGCTGAGGGACTCCCTGCGTTGGAGGAGTGGTAATCATAGGGTCGTAAATCGGCATTTAGAGGGAGTGAGAAAAACGGTCAAAACTGGGTTTTTCGAATATTGATATTTTACCACGCGTCCTTGTACTCAAAATGTTCAGATGAAATCGTGTGATGGATTGAAAAACTAACTTTGAAGACGGGGTACAGCATCAGTTACATACAGCGATGTGGATCATCCCATTTACTCAGGGATCGGACTAACGTTACGTCTTCAACGCTCAACCTGTTCCTTTATTGATCAGATGATTCCGAGTGGAACAAGTGCTTTGAGTACGGAGGCTTGGATGTTGAGGGTGCAGCTGCACTGCAAACAGGGTGCTAATTCATGTATCCCACCTAAAGTACAAGGAGTAGAATATCTAGCTGCCCGGGTTATGCCGGTTCATAATACAGCATAATCTCCCAAGCTGCAATCACATGCTAACAAGCGGCAAGATGTGAAGATACCCGGGGCCATTCAAATCAACCCACCAGGTGCTCTATCAAGTCGCGACGTTATAAAACAGTCTGTTCATAACCATGCTCTGCATGAACCAATCATCTCCCTTACGCTTCCACGTCTCGAGATAATGTCAGAGTGCGTAATCAACCAACTACTTCCAACCGTTGGAACTGTGGGTCCAACTCAACTGAGATCTCGCTCCTCCCCGTGCTTGGCAACCAGCTAATTTAGAAGTCCAGTTGATTGGGTTTGGATCCAACCAGTTCCCAGTTTGGATTTCTGTACGGCCTGCTGGCTAGTGATCAGCCGCTAAATGGTAAGTGACTCGGGGCTGTTTACAATAATTTTAGTCTGTGTTTGGCTGTCGCGATTCGACCACATTGGTGAGCAGAAACGCGGGGTAATGCTCCACTTCCAGATGCTGGGGGACTCCACCCGACCCCGGACCAATTCGCTCCTGCACATGTCCATTTCAAATCCCCAAATCTTATCATCACCAGTCCGGAGTACTCCGTACCGCGCCTCAAGATACAGAGACAGAGATGGTCGACTCCGCGTTCCATATCTTCCGGGCCCTTCACCCACCCGCCAAACCCACCCAGGGCGCACATACGTGCCCGACGTGCTTCAAGACGTTCACGCGAAGCGAGCACTGCGCACGACACCAGTTCTCACACAGGAAGGAGCGACCCTTTGCGTGCCAGTTTTGCGGCAAGACTTATGCACGAAAGTAAGAGGCTGCCAGCGACACCCAATGTCTCCCCCCTCCCAAAGCCGCTACAATGGAAGACGGCTGATAATGGATTGAAACTGAACAGAGATCTGGTCAAGCGACATGAGCGGACGATACACGAAGACGAATACTCGAGGCTCCTGGAAGCCGAAAACCGGAGGCTCCTGGAAGCCGGAAACTCGCAGACCGCCTCCAACAACCTCGATGAAAACCAGAAGCAGACGTCGCCGACGTCGGAAAACGCACAACCCTCAGCTTCCGATTCCATCACAGTGCAAGTCTCGACGATGAGCTCCAATCCACGCAAAAGGCCTCGCGATGAAGCGGGCGAAAATACCAGTAGCTCGGCGACGGGCGCTCCCACATTGAGGCTGCCGGCTTCCGCGTCGGCCACAACCGTGGGCGACAATCCAAACGTCTCGCCGGGAGAAACCTCGTCTGCGGATCATGGCTTGGCTCAGCGGAGGCCTTCTCCTTCGGGGCACGCGACGAATTTCCAAGAGCACGACTTACTCGAAGCCAGTGAGATACCCCACGGAGACGTGTTCGCTGGTCTCGCGGGAATGGTCGCCGCAGCCCCCTCAAGCTCCGTCACTCAGACAGGTCTCAACGCCCTCGACACTGGCTGTTCGCCTGGTTCGGACCCTCTCATATTTATGCAGTCCTTGGATTTCCTCGGTAGCGACTTTGACGCCATCGGGGGCGAATTCCACTACGAGACAGGTTCCGGGAGGCCGCAGGATGATGCGAGCCTCCCGTGGAGACATGCTACTTTTGCGCCTCTCGAGTTGCAGAATCACATACCGGAGCAGCAGAAGCAGCATCAGCAGCAACAGCAACAGCAACAGCAGCAGGGTTTCAGTTCAAGTGATGAGTCGCTACCGACTCCCGAAAGCACCAGGCTGCCCGGCAATAGTGTCCATTCGGCGGATGACTCTTCCCGTCGGCTGCCCAAGGTCCTCAAGGAGACACCCGTGAACCCGCCGCGGATGCTGATAGACGACAATGCATATCATTGTCTGCAGCTTGATACCTGCTCGCGGCTGGGACAGTCAGATGTCCCGTTGCCTCTGAAGAACCGTTGGGAAGTGCAACTCATGGTTAATGGCTACGTCGATGGCTTCCATCGCCACCTTCCCATCCTCCATCTCGCCTCGATGAAGCCGAGCCAGACGCCGAGCCCCCTGATCTGGGCCATGTGCTGCATCGGAAGTCTGTACCGCCTGGATCGAGAAAAGGCACGTCTCTTCCACGCGTTGGCAGTCTCCATGCTGCCCTGCAAACCCCATAACTTTCCGATTTTGGGGTCACCGCAGTCCCGCGAACAAAGCACAGATGCTAGGCTAGGGCAAAGTATGACGGAGCCTGGCAAGTCGGAAATGGAACCGCTATGGGTCATGCAATCTCGGGTGTTGCTGTGCTTTTATGCATCACTCGGCGGGGACCACAACGTGGCGGTTGCTGTATTCAACGAGCTAGGTCTCTTTACAAAGGTTCGTTCGGAGCATCTTTGATCTCCGGCTGATTGACTTCGGCAAAGCCACCAATACTGACCATGCCACTCTGTTCTGTAGGACTACCGACTGCGCCGAGATTACCTCCGACGCTCACGGTCTCCGCGCCGCCACACCTGGGAGGAATGGATCGAGAGGGAGTCCATGAAGAGACTACTGTGCAGCATGTTCATGAAGAGCAACCTGCTCCTCATCCTGTATGACGTGGTGCCCGGGTTCGACACCAGCCAAGATCTGGACATTGAGGCGTTGGAGGAAGAACGGCTCTGGAACGCTCCCACTGCGGCGACGTGGGAGGCGATGCGAAAGACAGTCATCCCTTGCACCAAGACCATCCGTGACATCATCGCCGACATGCTCTCCGAGTTCCCAGACGAGGACGAGGTTTCAGAGCCCTACTGCGTGTCTGGCTTCACCGCGCTCGTCGCCGTGCATGCCATCAATGTGCACAACTGGCATCTTTCCCAAGTCTCACGAACCATGAGGAGGGGGATGAAGATGGCGGGAATTGGACCCAACATCATGCTGCAGCACTCGCTCGCAGCCCTGACGAGATGCCACGAGGTTCTGCGCCTCTCACGTCCCCATGGTGCCGAGCCCATGTGGGACGATCCCCAGGGACCGCTGTTGTTCAACTGCGAGGCCATGCTTCGCGCCGCCTACGCTCGGCTGTTCACCGACGTGAGCTTGCCCCAGCGCTTCACCATACTGTGCGCCTCTTCCGAGGACAGGCAAACTGCCCTGAGGGAGTTGGTTGCGGCCAAGCAGGATCGCAGCCCCTTGATGACCAAAGCGGTTGATCACGTCCTCGAGGCGATTCTGATTCCTATCAAGGTTGGTTACTTGCTGGTGCAGAAGACGGCAGCATTCTCTTGGAGCATCGAGATTGCGGTATCTGCATGGGGATGTGGTCAGTATTCTTTCCAAGATACCCCTCTGATGATTTGTCTCAGGAGTGAAAGCTAACTCGTCATGTTTCTGCGACAGTCGTCCTCCTTTGTAAATGGGTTTATTGCATCGAAACTCTAAAGCCTCAGGACGGTCCCACAGAGCTGGAATCCCGCCTCATCTCCAAGGTGAAGGCGGCTTTGCAAGACATGGGGTGCGAATACGAGGAGGGGCGCTCCCTAGCCGCGGCTCTTGGAAGAGCATGGGCCTCTTTCCATAACGATGTAAGTCCATCCACGTATTCCTCAGAGTCAGCCCCTCGGTACCTAGGGGGGATACCATTGTCCAACGGTGACTAACGGGGCTGGACAGGTCTGGGTATGGGGAATCACCGCGCGGCTGGGCCAAAACTTGATGGAGCTAGGGCAGCTTTTCGAGTCAAGCTACGAGGAGCATTGCCAAGGCGGGACGACGGGGGCCGAATGAAGAATGAAGACTTGGCGGAAGTGTAGGGTGAGGTCCCTCATAACGCAGAGTGAATAAGCACGGAAATGGCGACAAGGGCGAGTTTGTATGTACACGGGCCTTGCCATGCCGTGAACCGGTCCGGTGCCAGCAGACGCATTATTATTTATATGTCTTGGACAAGGGGGGAAGCGCTGTCATATTCGTCTGGCTCCGAACAGCGACTATGCTTGTGGCCAATTACGATGCATGTAAGTTAGAGACAGTTTGGATGAAACGATAAAGACGAAATACTGTATGAGAACAGCTGTTTTCTTGGTTAAATCATGCGAGTGTGCTTTTAGATTTGCCCACATGCCTTCATAAATTGGTTATGTGTGTGCATGCCGCGGCAATCTGGCGCCGGCATACCGTCATGGTTGCACTTAAGTTACTAGTTTGTAGACGGCAACTCTACTCGGGACTTAGTACTTCAGGCCCAGGCCAGATCCTTAATTCGCCCGCTGTTTGGAACCTCCTCACCCACTTGCCTGAATGGGCAAGGCGATGTGAAAGGCTATTGTGGGGGGGCACGGGTACAAATACACCTCCAACGTACAAAGGGGGCCTCGGAAAAGGTCCCCTGCTAGTTAGAGTCTGTCACGAGCTTAGATTGTGTGAGGCGTCTGATTGGGTGTGTGTATTTTCTGAGTTGCATATGATCCCCGCTCTGAGTCCCTGTCCATCCTTATACTGAAACCAGTGAAAAAGATATGGCTATAGAAGTTACACGCCATATACACACCCAACTACCCAAAATACACATCGTGATAAACTCTCTCTCTGGGACTAAGTAAGTGTTGGGTTGACCCCGCGTGTGGCGGCATAAGACCCGGATTTGCATAAAGCTCTGATACACAGATCCCAGCCTTAGTCAGATGATGGATCCGTTACGGTCAATTGATCAAATGGATAGTGTTCAAAGCAGTGATGATGATGTTGATGCTTGCTTGGTCCGATCATCAGGATCGGCCGGAAGAGGGGTTATCAGACCGCCCATTTGACTAAGGTCAGGATATCAATCTATCAGAGGTTTCGTAATACAGGGTCATCTTCCAACATTAGATTATCCATCAGTCAATAATAAGCTTAGCCGGTGCGCCAAACCGCATGGAGAAGTCACAGGTGGTGGTGGGGTTAAACACACTTCCCTTTATGTTAAAGTTGTTGGTGCCGCGGATGTACGAACCCGGTCTCTCTGCCCCTGAGTAGCTGATGGTGCTGGAAGAGGGCTTCTGTTCAGCAATGCCTCATTACTTTCTGGTCATATAAATACATACTTGGGCATTGCCCTACGGTCTCTACATCGGGTGTCATCTCGTTCTCTACTCAAGATTCTATCGCGCCGCCTGAGGAAATATTCGCACAACCATGTCGTCCTTCCAGCCGCCACCAAAACTGTCCGACAAGTACTCGGGCATCCCGGAGCGCCTTCTCGAAAAGGCCACTGCTATGAAGCGCCAGGTTGTCGAGCTGACAACCAGCGAGATCGTCGCTCGTCCCTCGGACGTCGAGCTGCCTGTCATCCCTTCAGGATACTCTCGGCCCCGCTTCAATCGAGCAATTGAGTCGCTCCGACCCCTCATCGGACCTGAGAATGTCGAGTTGAATGACAAGCCCCTGGATGATGGCTGGTAAGAAGCACACCGCTGCACAATCTTTTATTCTTGGCGCATATCTAACGAGTGGCAAATTAGGTATCTTGAGCGTATGTACCCGGCTTTTCAAGTCAGTTCTCGTCCAGCTTTAACAGGTTTGCAGATCCCAACACCCACGATGCTTTCCACTTGGTCGAACAGGAAGAAATGGTCTCCGCTGCCACCGTGTATCCGGCATCGACCGAGGAGGTTGTCCACATTGTGAAATGGGCCAATGAATTTGAAATTCCTATCTATGCCATTTCGATGGGTCGCAACCGTAAGACATGGCTTTTTTAGAAACCGATGACTTTTGTATTCACCTACTGATGTCTCCCAAAGTTGGTTATGGCGGTGCTGCCGCTCGAGTCCGAGGCAGCGTCATCGTGGATCTTGGCAAGCGCATGACCAAGATCCTCGACATCAATCCCGATACGTGCACCTGTCTTCTGGAACCTGGTGTCTCTTTCTATGCCCTCTATGAGGAAATTCAGCGCAGAGGTCACCAGCATCTGTGGATCGATGTTCCCGATCTTGGTGGTGGCTCTGTGCTCGGCAACACAGTCGACCGTGGTGTTGGTTATACGCCTTATGGAAATCATTTTGAGTGCCATTCTGGCATGGAGGTTGTTTTGCCAACCGGTGAGGTCATCCGCACTGGTATGGGAGCACTACCGGGAAACAACACCTGGCAGGTCTTCCCATATGGCTTTGGACCGTATGCCGAGTAAGTCGACGAGAAGAATGACGACCCGGGTCCTGCGGCTAATGAACATTTTCAGTGGCATCTTCACGCAATCTAACTTTGGCATCGTTACTAAGATTGGTATGACACTGATGCCCAACCCTGGTGGCTCCGAGGGATTCGTAAGTAGCATGGCAGAGCCAGCCCCCGACGATTCCCGATTCTAACATTTGCTTGCAGATGTGCACATTCAAGGAAGAAGAAGATCTAGCCCAGATCGTGAGTTCACTCCCACTGACTGGCAGCTGTGCCATAGTTAAAGTGGTAGACTAATATCGGACCCAGATTGAAGTGGTTCGTCCTTTGAGAATTAGGAATATCCTGGAGAACGTTGCTCAACTCAAGCACGTGGTCCAAGAGGTTGCTTTGCTCGGCAAGCCTCGATCTCACTGGTACCAAGGCAAGGGACAGGTTCCTCTTGAACGACTTAGGGAGATCGCCTCGACCTTGCCTTGCGGCGACTGCTCATGGGTTTATTACGGCAGTGTCTACGGGTAAGGCTGGACTAAAGCAAAAGAAGTCCATGTATGGATGCTGACAGGTTTTACAGACCGGAGAAGAACAGACGCGAGAAGCTGAAGATGATCCGTGACGCATTTGAGACAGTGCCCGGAGCGCGTTGGATCCCCAGGGATAGCCTCCCCAAGGATCATTACATGTTTTCCCGGGAGAAGATCGCAAGCGGCGTCCCCGAGTTCGAGGAGCTCAGGTGGCTCAACTGGCTTGTAAGTCTACGAGAACAAGAACAAGAAAAAAGGAACGGCTGAGCCGCGGGTGCTAACTGCAAATAGGAAAACGGATCTCACGTCTTCTTTAGCCCAGTATCAGCCCCACGAGGCGAGGATGCTATGAAGCTGTTCAACGTAAGTTCGTTGCCTCGACTCGAGGGTTGCGCTTTGCCTCAATGTACTCACTCACACTATCGTTAGATTGCTAAGAAATGGCACGAGGAGTGCGACCTTGACTCTTTCCCGGCGTGTTGCATCGGCCTCCGCGAGATGTATGTCATTGTCAACATGGTGTACGACCGAGGAGACCCGGTCTCCAAAGCCAACGCGTACCGTTGCATGCGTGGCATGGTCAAGGATGCAGCGGCAGCAGGTTTTGGAGAGTACCGCACCCATTTGCTGCTCGCCGACCAGGTTGCTGGAACCTACAGCTGGAACAACAATGCTTTGATGAGATTCCATGAGTCCATCAAGGATACTCTGGACCCTAACGGCATCCTAGCCCCCGGGAGAAACGGCATCTGGCCAAAGAAGTACCGCAACAAGGGGTGGGAACTCGGTGAGGATGATCTAGGACGTCGCACTCAAGGAATGGAGGTTTCACATAAGACTAGAGAGGCGAGGGAAGGTGCTGTCAAGTTGTGATGAGATGAGACCTTGTCAAACATGCCCTGTGTGTGTATCGTATAGATGGAGATCAGTCTTTAGGATTCGCGATCGCTAAATGCTCCTATGAGACATAAAACACTTCGATTCACACGAGAACGAATGAAAGACTAGTTGAGAGGTATACGTGAGCCCAGACAAAATAGGTAATCACTAAGTACAGCTCAAAATCTTCTGCCTACACAGCAGATCAGCAGAATCATTCTAAGGACACATGGGTTTGCCACTAATAGCCTTTACCCGACAAGATGCCACACAACGCCGCAAATCCCTCGCTGGAAAACTCGTTGCCATCGGACAAAGACGAGAACTGCTGTTCTTGGCCATGTGGGAAACACTAAAGGGTGGGGAGTGGGGGGCGAGGCGAAGGCGAAGGCGGGGGCCATGGTTCGTCGTCCTCATTCATCATTTACTTACTCAATGCGGCATACGGCAAGCTTAGTAGAATCTACCAAGACAAGACAGTGCCCCGCACGTCTGTTAGCATTTATCCGTCTCCCAGCCCAGAGTTTGAATAGCAGAAAGAAGGCAGATCTAAGCCTCATCATCCACAGATGAACGAAATGAGGACTTTTGAGTACGTCAGTGCTCCTTACCGAGTCCTGTTCGGTAATGGCATCCTCAAGCAGCAGGTTCGTCCGCTTCTAGAGAAGCTCAACAGCAAGGCAGCCATTGTCCTTAGTACGCCGGAGCAGGCCTCAATTGCCGAGACAGTTCGAGGCCTCCTAGGTGACGCTGTAGTATGCGTCTTTTCCGAGGCAACGATGCACACACCAACCCACGTCACAGAAAAGGCGTTGGCTCTCATCAAGGAGAAGAATGTCGATGGCATTGTCTCAGTCGGAGGAGGCAGCACTATCGGACTCGGCAAAGCTGTGGGCGTGCGAACGGGATTGCCTCACCTTTGCATTCCCACGACATACGCTGGCAGCGAAATGACACCGATCCTAGGCGAGACCGAGAATGGGCGAAAGGTCACCAAACGCGATACCAAGATCTTGCCCAATGCAGTCTTGTACGACGTGGAGCTCTCCAAGTCTCTTCCCAACAAAATAAGCGTGTACAGTGGCATAAACGCCATTGCACACTCTAGTAAGACGCTATCACGGAGATGAAAGTTGACTATGATTAACCATGTCTACTTAGTTGAGGGTCTATATGCTGCTAATCGAAATCCTATTATCGAGTTGATGGCACTCGAGGGGATCAAAGCACTTTGCGAGGCGTTGCCGATCATTCAGACGGATCTCCAAAACCCCGAAGCACGCTACAAGGCACTATATGCAGCTTGGCTTTGCGGATTGGTCCTCGGCAGTGTGGACATGGCACTGCATCACAAGCTCTGTCATACGCTCGGAGGAATGTTCAACCTACCACACGCGGAGACTCATGTTGTCATGCTGCCACACGCCGTGTCTTACAACCAGTCGCATGTCCCCGAGGCAATGGAGAAACTGGCGAGTGTTCTACCAGAGTCCAACGGAGATGCCGTCCTGGGCCTGAATGCGCTCTACCAACGTCTGGGTATTGATTTTGGTCTCAAGGACCTCGGCATGCCGGAGCACGGGGTTGAAGAGGCCGCAGAAATTGCCGTCTCTAATCCGTACAAGAATCCCCGCGCTCTGGAGCAACAAGCTATCCAGGAAATTATCCATCGCGCCTGGGCAGGGGAGAATGCTGCATCAGTTTGATAGAAGAGAGCTTAAATTTGACAAATATCTTCCTTTTTCAGAGTGCCCAGCAGTCCTACATCCTCGCTGGTGTTCGTCAGTCTCTACGTTATAACGATAGCACAGGGCTGGCCGGCCAGTGTATTCCTCAGAGCCAGTAGGAAATTGAACACCGGACAAGCCAAAACATAGCCCAAATCAATATAAGCAACGTCGTGAACTCAACGGTAATTAGCTCTGAAGACTCCGGCAGGAGGACCCAGTGGGCAATTTTTCCGAGTGTCTAGTGGGCTACCGGCAACACGACTTCTTGTTCTAAATTAGGTGCTAAACCGCCAGTCTGATGCATCTAATGATCATAGCTGGCTTGGAACGGGAGAATATGCTCTTTGTGTTCAATCTACCATGTTTACTACACTCTGCCAATGCTACGTGCCTCATTAGGAGGTTTTCAAGTGGTGACGCCACCCAATTGTTACACGCCTGAACGGGGAGTAAGAGCACATAAAAGTACACGGCCGGAAGAAGCAGAAAAGAAATAGGAAAACAAAATGAAAAGGGTTTCCCGTTGTTTAGAATGGCTAGGAAAGAAACTCATTTTGCTTTGTGATCCCCACACCTCACCGTCCTTGTCTCAAGGCAACCGTGCAGTACATGTCTTGAGGTTTAACAAACCAGTAATCCAGATACTTGACGTTCTCCGGTCTGAAAGCAGAGAAATCATAACGCCGGACAAGCGTCGGAACCAGTTTGTTCATTTCCATCAAACTGATATGTTTCCCAATACAGGTTCGACTACCCGCGCCAAACTGTTTGCAGCAAAGTCAGCTTCTCAGATCCACCGATCAAAGTCGGAATGGGCCAGAGGGGTGAAAGGATAGTGCTGGACTCACAGGTATAAAACAAGAATTCATCAGGGACAGCTGTTCTGGCGAAGCCTCCAGCCATCTTTCCGGCCTGAATATCGCCGCATCGGCCCCGAAGACGTTTTTGTTTTGGTGGGCGACCCAAGTATTCACTCCAACGGTAGTCTACCGACGAGTAAGTATAGAAATCGTAAAAAGGACAATGGGATCAAGACTGACACCGCCAGGGAAGAATGTTCCGCCGATTGTAGCACCACCCTCGGGGACCAGTCGTGCCAAAGGAAGACCGGTTGCTGGATGTACTCTCAAACCTTCCTTGATACATGCTTGCAGAAACGGCATAGACTGAGCGTCTTTAAACGGCAGGAACCTAATATCGCCGAGATCTCCGAACTTTTTATCAACTTCCTGTCGGAGCTAGAGACGGGGTTTTCTATCTCAGCGAGGTCCTTCTGTGATGAGACAAGTGGCCGTACTACGGCACACCAACCTTTATGAGACTTTCCAAGCGGTTCATCAGATTGTGCATAATGCTGCACAGAGAGATGGAAGTGGTATCTGAGCCTGCTGCAATATTGGTAATGCAAGTGCTGTACGCGGCACTCAGGGGAAACCTTTCGCTGTCTCGCTCATAAATCTCCATAGTCTTGCTGAGAAAGCTGGTGCTACCATCTTGGACCTTTTCGCCCGAACGCCCTTTCATGGTTGTTTGGATCTGTTCCCTTGTGAACTGAGTAACGTGCACCATACCGCTTGCCCGCAACTTGGCCATCAGCCAAAATAGGGGTTTATGGAGGCCCGGGAATATGCCGACCAGAGCACAGTATTTGAGGTACGCGTCCAGGCTGGGAAAGATGTTTCGTTCGTCGACGCCTTTCTCTAGCAGGCCGAGCCTTTTGGATAACTAGTTTACGTTAACTCTAGTCGCAAAAACGTGTGTGGAAAGGTCGACGCTGCGGGAGAACGCACCGTGATCTGGCTGATGACGTCAAACGCGTAAGCTTGCATCCAGAACTGCAAGTCGAAGGGCTCTCCTGCCGCTGCCAGCTCGTTCAGGCGTTCCTCGTACAGCCCAATGCACTCATCGACACTGTCTTCCATGCTGCGAAGAGCAGTGACTGAGTACAGGTTCGCCACCAGTCGTCGATGCGAGGCATGGCGCCTCGTGTTTCGATCGGTGAACAGGCCTTCGTATTCTGCGTAAGGGTTGCTGGAGGCGTCGTACCAGGATGCCTAGAAGGGTGTCAGTTCAGCTTCGGATTCAAGGCTCCAGGACGCAACACGCCGAGGTCCATATTGCTATGCGGGTAGCGCTCACTTTTGCAAATGTTATTTTCAAGCCATAGATGAGCTTGACCGCTTCAGGCTCTGACAGACTATACTGATCTGGCGCTATTCTGACGATGGGTCCTTTACTCTTGGTTAGACATGCTGAACCCCCGTGGTTTATTCTCCTCTAGTAAGACCACGACGGATAAGACTCACCATATTTTTCGTGCAATTTGACATTATCCTTGTGGAAGCTCCCTTGCCAAACCTTTGTGAAGTACCATAACCGAGTAAAGCGAGCCGCAATCGGTCCCGGCAAGCCTCTGAGAGGTGAGAGGATGACTTGAAGGAGGGTCAAGATGGGGAACAGAATGAGAGCTGCTGCAGCCAGTAGTAGAAGGGGGCGTTTCGCTGCGAATGAAAGCAGCCTAGCTGGAATAGTGCCATACTGGGTAGTCTCCTGGGTCTCGTGTTGTGATCCCATGTTGGAAGCTCTCGACTTGAACAGACATAAGATGCCAAGCACATACTCTGGAGGGCCGATGTTCGAGGCGAGAACAGTATGTGAGTTGCGGATGTCTGAATGTAATTAAAACATAGCATTTAAGCTAACCAATTGAGGCATATGCTGAGGTCGACACCGTGTGGGGAAACCAGGAGGGTAGATCTAAGTCGGGTTTGGCTCGCCATCAAACTATTGGTAACCCCCACATGATACAAACCAGCTTAGCTTCCTCCATGGGGACAGTGAGATGCTCTGTATGCGGGGGGCTTGGTAGTCAATAACACACACTAGTCGAAGCATGTTAGTGGATTCCCCGGATTCTCCAGCTCCTCCAGCTTCTTCTTACCGAAGCTTGCCGACGCGCGATTATCTGCTGATGTGTGATACTCCCCGAAGACATCGCGTACAATAAATGATGGAGTAGAACAATGAGCGAGGAGCGCCTGTACCATCCAATTCAAGACTTTGCAAGGCCTACGTACAGTTGGCCAGTGGAGTATATTCCACCGAAGCTATCATTTGTGCGCAGGGTACGTATATACCGAGACACCAGCTAGGCCAAACGTGGACTGAAAATCTAGATTAATTAACTTAGCTTCTAGTCTATCGATTGGTACAAACGCTCAAGCTATTCCCCATAGGCATTAGATTCCCCCGCAAATGCTCGCGTAAACCATAATCCCCCCCGCATGAATCAGCTTTGGACCTTGTCGCATTTGTGATCATCCTGAAGTGGCTCTCCACTGTTCACGTTAGTGAGCTAATCTAGGGTAGACTAGGGGTTACTCACTTATTCCAGCTTGAGCTCCCGAATAATAGATATTTGAGCAATCCCGTCTCCGCTCCAAGCTCTTCTGCTCAAGATCAACGACAAAGTATCTCCTCTTCTATCATTTTTGATTGCAAACTCTTTTTCCAAACAAAACTATGGCTTGGGGCATTCTCGACGTAGCATCGGACCAGGGGCATCATGTCCCAGGCACTGTGCTTCTGGAGGAACAGTCTGACAATATCGGTACCGCTCGTGTCGAGCATCTGAAGAAAGTTGTACACAAGAATGAGACAGTCATTCTTGTGCCACAGCCTTCAGATGATCCCAACGATCCTCTGAACTTGTCTCTCCTTCAACGAGATCTTCGGTTTCTCCTATTCGCTTATTGTGGAGTTCTTATCATAGGAGGGTCGGTTGTTCCCCACCTTTGTCGATACCACCGCCTCACTCCTGGGCTAACTAAATCATAGCATCGGTCCTATCTTGTCTTCTTTCGTACCCGAACTTATGGTCCTGTTCAACGTCAGTCTCACTGATGTTTCACTTCTCACGGGCTATAGCCTCTGCGCGACGGGAGCTACAGGTATAATCATATCTGCAGCCACTCGCAAATATGGAAAGCGACCTACTTTACTCTTCTCTGTGGTCTGCGCATTCGTTGGAACAGTTTGGGGGGGTGCTGCGCAGTCCTACAACTCTTTGCTGGGCGCCCGTGTCGTCCAAGGTTTCTCTGTCTCCATGTTCGAATCTATTTTTTTTGCCATTGTTGGCGACTTGTACTTCATCCACGAGCGAGGATTCCGCACCTCTATCGTGACCACGGTCGTCTCCGGAATATCGAACTTGCCCGCAGTCCTTGCTGGTAAGATCACCACAGATCTGGGTTGGAGATGGGTTTTTTGGATGCTCAGCATCTTTCTCGGAATTGGCCTTGTTCTGTCTGTGTTTTTTGGGTGGGAGACGGCCTACAATCGCAGAGCCATTTACAACACGGACGTTGCCTCTCAAGATGTGAGTATTGACGAGCTCTTGTTCATTTCTCCTTTGGCATCGTTTGAAGTGTATGCTGACATAATGCTTGGAAAGAATCTCGATGAACTTGAAGCAAAGAGAGATGCTAGAGTCGACCATATCGAAGGTCAAGTTGACGGCATCTCGAAGATTGAAACGGCGACCAGCACAGCGATCCCACGTCAATCATTTTTGACACTGATGAAACCATACTCCGAAACCTTCGCCGATGAGCCTTTGTGGAAGCTGGCCATTGCCCCTATTGTGATCATGTATAACCCTGTTGTCATCTGGGCTGTTATCTTGATGGGTTTCCCAACAATCTGGCTTGTAGCCATTAATTTGCTCACAGCTCAAATCTTCACGGCCCCGCCGTTCCTGCTGAACACCACACAGCTCGGGTACTTTTCTGCCGGTCCTACAGTTGGTGGATTTCTGGGCGCGTTGATCGCTGGCTTGATTTCAGATCCCATGATCAAGTACTTTTCGCGTCGTAATCAGGGTATCTACGAGCCCGAGTTTCGGCTCTTCCTCATTGTCCCGGCGTTTGTGCTTTCAGCTATCAGTTATTTCCTTTTCGGATATCTAATCGAACAAGGCAAGAGCCCTGTCGCAATGTCCTCACTGTGGGGCATCGCCACTGCGAGTCTGCAATTCATCATGATGGCGATTGGCACATATTGTGTCGACGCTTATCGGGCAATTAGTGTGGAAATCTTTATTGCAACCATGATCACGAAGAACTTTCTGCTCTGGGGCTTTTCATGTAAGCTCGTCAAGAGGGTTCTACCACAATATTACATGCTTTGGCTAACGCAATTATAAGACTTCATCAACGACTGGATCGTGCGTTGGGGTCCAGCAAAGATGTTTTATTGCATTGCGGGCATCCAACTTGCATTGTGCCTTACTACTGTCCCGATATACATGTATGGCAAGAAACTACGAGCCTGGTGGCACAAAGCCTAGTCCTCGTCGAATCAACTTGAGTTAGAATGCTGAGAGATATTCGAAGATCACGATACGGATGCTTTTGGTGGATTATGGCTTTGCTTCTTGTGCTTGACATGCTCTGATACCCATCAGAGACTAGTTGTTAATTTAACTTGGTATCTAAGCGCTTCTAGACAATCAGACTTGAACTGTCACAACAATAATTCTTGACCCAAGTATAGTGTATGAACAACACATCCTTGAGTGATTGAATTATTGCGATGAAAATCCACAAAATCCAACCACGTTCGTTTGTGGATTACGAAAGGCATCACCGTGTTGTCCATGCGTTATTCATGCTCAAAATATAAAGACCAGCTAACATTCCAGGTTAGAACGCCGCAGCATAACATAGATCCCAAATTGCGATGGTGCATAATGAGTGCTTCCTGAGGCTTGGACGATGTCTTGTGGCATCGCATTTGTGTGTATGGTTCATAGTGGTAGCACAGGCATTAAGTTAGCGTGTGAACTTTCAACGTTGTCTTAATTGTTTGTCCAAAAATGGCAATAACATCTGCCCCACGTAACTTAACTTAACTTAAGCTAACTTAACTTAGATACTGCAGGGTCCCCCACATGGCCCCATCCCACTTCGGTAGGACAACTGGAGGTCTAAACTTAACCGCGCTAGCCCGTTGAAAATAGATTGAATGGGTCGTTTGCATAACCCCTTACCTACCTTGATGGACACTTCATTGCGCTATCTTAGGATGCTTGCTTGGCTTATTTGGTGACCCAACAGATGGGAAAGGCGGAGATTGCCCTGTGCCATGTGCTAGCGGATAGTCCCCATGTCAGCTGAATGCACTCCAGCAACTGTTACTTAGTCTATCTATGCGGGGCTTGCATGGCCCGATTTGGAAGTTTTGGGACAACTTGAGCATTAGCACAACATTGCCCTTAATGCGTTGTTCAGCTTCGGGCAAGAGGCCGAGGATACCGAATCGGATGAGCCCCAAGGAATACTACATGAACACAGAGCTGGAGCCCTTTTCTCCCCTGTAGCCACATCGGATTTCTTCCCACCCTGATTTGTTGACACGTTTTATTCACGCCGTGTTAGATTGGTCATCATCGCAATGGCGCTGTTGAACAAAGTGACAGACGAAGAGTTGGCCAGCTTGAAGGGGAAGACGATCATTATCACTGGAGGAGGAAGTGGCATTGGTAAAGCAGCTGCAAACCTTGCTTATGGTCCGTATTTCCGCAATTCATGATTCTTCCACTTCCGTTCCTATACGTTACCGTCATGGTGAAAGACACCAATGCTAAAATTGTTGTTTCCCTTCAACAGCTGCTGGCGCCAACATTGCTATCGCCGATCTGAGTGATGATGTAAGAGCGTCACTGTCTAGGGAATTCCCCGAGTACGTTCCATCCATTTCCAAGTCCCATATCGCGTTACGTCGTGGTCATGACCGGGCTGCATTGCTCAGTAGAGCGCAATTCATGGCACTAACATGATCGGATAACTAACGTGCTCCAGGCGTATGATCTTTGTCAAAGCGGATGTCTCTAGATGGTCCGCGGTTTTGGGCCTTTTTAAGAAAACATGGGATCGCTTTGGGGCCATTGACGTGGTGCTTTCCAATGCTGGTACCCATGCTTTCGAGACTCTGCAGGACGAGACGCTGGATGATGACGAGGACCCAACACCTCCGAGTCTGAAGAGCTTCGAGGTGAACTTGCACTCCGCAGCGTACTGCACCAAGGCTGCGGTTCACTTCTTTAAGAAACAGCGCCAAAAACGGTGTCAATTGGTCTTTACTGGTTCAGCAGCGAGGTCAGTATCTTGAAGCACGAGCAGCATAAATTGACCTCAAAGATTCTCCATGCTAACGGATTTCAGTCTAATCGACACGCCACCGCTTTACCTTTACTGTGCGGGTAAGGCTGGAATACTTGGTCTCATGAGAGGAATGAGACTTAGTCCTCCGTCTGACAACATGTCAGTCAACATGGTTGCGCCTTGGATGACCGGTCCGTGTTTCCCAAGAAAAAAAAGAGAAAGCTTGCAGTGCTTCAGTTACTTTCCTACCTGTTACAGTTAACTGACAAAATGTAGTAACCCCCGGGATGCCAGATTGGATCAAGGAGAAATGGGGTGAGTTGCCCACGAATGATACTGTCGGAGTGGCAAAGGCACTTCTGCTGCCGGCTGTTCGAACCGACATCAATGGCAAGACTTTGTGGGTCGCCGGTAACGATATTGTTGAGATAGAGGACGCTCTTCACGAAGCTCAGCCGCAATGGCTTGGGGCTAGGCTGTCGGCAGATGTTGACGAGGGTCAGTTGCGCCTGGGTGTCGGCGCCTCGAACAAGTAGGCTCGAACACCACCATGTCATCTATAGCCTATTGTCTCGTAGAAAATCATCGGCCTTTAAAGGCAGTTCAAAATTCCATCCCGCCCATCTTGTATTCTCTTTACAACTAACTTAGCCGAGTGGCAAAAATGGCTTCGGCTCGAATGTCGCTACTACTATTGCATCATCTAAAACGCTGGCAGCGAACCAGACCGGGCCGTTGTACCTAAAAAGTCCATTTTCCCTTGTGTAAACTCGGATTAAGTTACATGGCCGCGCATGTTTCGCTTCAGTCTGGAGACGATTGAGAAGGGATATGGACTACTCTTGGAAAACATTTGCTACGTAATTCATGGTGCATCTCCGCTAGATACTAGATTTCAAAAGCCGAGGCTCTCCAAACACTCCCAACAACCTAGATACCGTTGGGGATTTCAAACATGTCCTCCACCTGTTCATTCATCATAGTTGCCGTTTTAAGATGGATGCCAGGATCCTTGTTAAGCGCATCGAAAAACCCTTCTCGAGCGGCGACAATCTCTGGATCGGCAGAGTGCAATCGAAGCTTAAAGTCAGTGGATGCCTTGTCTGTGTAGTTGACCCAGGCAGCCCGTCGCACAGTCTCATAGCGACTGAGTAGTTGATCCGCCTTCTCGCCGTGGATGAGGATCCTGATCAAGCAGTTTCCCAGTGCCGCAGCGTCTAGAAATCCCGTGGTGAGCCCTAGCCCGCCGATGGGATTATTCGACTTAGGGGATTGTCAGCAATGAACACATCATCCGGAGACAGTTCGGTCTTACGTGTGCTGCATCTCCCGCAAGAACAACTCGTCCAACCTTCCAAGTCTTTGCAACCCTTTGGTGGGCCCAGTACGGGTTGGCATTGACCAACTCGTATTTGAGGGGACGTGGACCGGGCAAAAGTCGCTCGTACTTCTCCTTTACGTGCTCCAAAAGATCTTCCATGGGGACGTCGGTCCGCAGTCCGAAGGCAACACGCCACGGTTCGTCACCAGGGCCTGTCCTCGCAATCACTGCCCAGTCCTCCTCGTCGACAATCATGTTGGCGGTTGTGAATCCATACTTCTCAAAATCGTACTTGACGTTGGATGCCACGAAGCGGAAGTCGTTCCACGTGAAACCCTCAAATGGAATGCAAAGAGCCCGACGTACAGAGCTACCCGCGCCATCTGCACCGACGAGATAGTCGCAGGTGAAGAACTTCTCCCCCGTTGGACCTGCGGCTACAACCTCGATCGGCTTCGTCTCGCCAAGTTGCTTGTGCCCGACGAACCGATGCTGCCACATGACGCGAAACGACTTTTGAGCCTCGCAGTGCCTGAGAATCAGCTCACCCACAGCTTGCTGGCCAAGATGAATACCGGTAAAGGAGTATTTCACCGCGCCTTTGGGGATCGCAGCCATCATGAGAGCGCCGAGCTCCTCGCCACCTTTGGCATTGGACTTGCGAAAGCTGATGCCTTCTCGATTCGCGTGTCCTGCCTTGGTCAGGTCATCAACGAGGCCGACCTTTTCCATCTCACTTAGGACGATAGGCATGTACCTTCTCACCCCTGATGGTTAGTAAATGATTCAAGGAATCGTTTTGACATCTTCCCTCCTATGACCCTGACTCACGTTGTTGCCCTGGGGCTCTTGAGCACATGCGGCTCGCTGTCGATGACGAGGACATCGATTCCTTTCTGGGCAAGTTTCAGCGCTACAAACAGCCCTACAGGCCCTGCGCCAACAATGAGAACTGTAGCATGCTCATATTCAATCTTGTCGTAGGGTGGAACCTCTGCCATGGCGATATGATACGATGAATGATGTTTGCTCAACGTTTGACTATCAATACGAAGTTCAGGCGTTATATTACATATAAATAGATCAAAGCATGTTGTTCCGTCGAACAATTCGACCACCCCGTTGAGCTGAGAATGAGGGCGTAGGCACCCTCCACTCACCCCACACTTCCCAGAAGAGGAAGTCGCTCTAACTGAGGTTAAGTTACTTACGGAGGTTTTGGGCTCACTCCTGAAGAATCAGACTAACTTGTTCAGGATATATGCGCTATTAGGCTTGCCGATCGGATTCGGCGATTATTAGACCACAAATGATACTTTCTTCGCTATCTGTTCCATGTGACTTTCCCAGCACATTACCGTACGATGCGTGGAGGAAGGTTCCATGTTGAATGCCACTTCTTACAAACAAGGCTTGATAGTAAAAAAATATACGGGTTTGGTTTAATAGACATGTTGGTGTAAAATATGCACGGCCGACAGACATTCTCGCCCGGTATGGGCACTCAAATAAAGGCAGTGGTAAGCGGAACTAACGGTGGAAATCATGTATTTTCTTTGTAATTCCTATTGCTATAACGAAGCTGGAAACATGCGATGAGAGTTGGCCGCGCACCACAGGGCATCATGGGCCCCGATTAATTCCACATCACCGGCTGCGGCCAGCTCGCGAAGCTGACCAAGCGCCTTTCTGGCAGCATCAGGATCATTATGAATGCAGCATACTGAACCATCTTCACCCGTCCAAAACCCAATATCACGTTCGCCTGTGAGCAGGCGACGGTCGTGGTATGCATCCCCGCAGAGGCAAACCCATTTTCCAGCAGCCACCCGGCATAACAGATTGATATGTCCAGGTAAGTGACCCGGGGAGTTGAGTACATAGATCGAGCCGTCTCCAAAGAAATCTATGGAGGAGAGGCTTCCCATAGCATCCCATTTGTAGTCGCCGTGGGTCTCGGAGATGTCAGGGAACTCGACGGTCTGATCTCTGGGCAACAAGTCCTTCACAAAATGCTGGTGACTTGAGGTCGATGGAAGACCGTGGTAAAGTAGATGAAGAGTTCCTGGGCCTATGAAAAACCTTGCTTTGGGGAAATGCTGTGGATCTCCGTGGTGATCATAATGAACGTGGCTTAGGATGACAATGTCGATATCAGAGGCGTCAATCTTCTCCTGACGAAGGGCTTCTGCCACACCAGGCCCTACCGTGTACGGCTTTCTGTTCTGCAAATGCTGTTGCTGCGGCTGACTGTAATCTGTGACCAATGACCGGAGACCGAGGTCAAACATGATTCGATGCGGTTTACTGTTTGGCACCGGATGGATGATGTGGAAGGCCAAGGACGGAACCGTATGGTAGGCATGCTGGTCGGCTGGCGAGGTAAAGAAACGCTCCGGCAATGTGATGCTGCCCCCGGAAATGGGCGACACTGAAACGTATACTTGTTTGTCCGAAGCGCGCGGTAGCATTTTTGGACCCGGATCCTGACCCTGGCACGAGTAGCAGGTGCTTTGCGAATGAGGAGAGTCCACCGTGAACAGTTTCTAGAGCGTGCGATAGATGACAAAAAGTTGATGAATGGTTGAGAACGTGGAACTCGCTCAAATCTGGTAACAGGTGACAAAAGCTGATCAAGGCTACAAAGACCTAGTGATGAGGGGGGGGAAGAGGAAATAATCTCCCCCTACCCCACCCCCATCCCAAAGTGGGAGTCCCAAGACCCCACGAACGCTGGCGAGCAAGTGTAGTGTTACTGAAAGGCGCCTCGATGTGATTCTGCTTATAATAGGCAGCCGGCCAATCTATCTTAGTGCATTTTCAGATGCTGCAATTTACCAATGCAATCACCCTTTCGGTTCCCTACAAAGACAAAGACAACAACATGACATCCAAGATGCTCACCCCCCAAGACTTCCAGAACGCCTTCCACTGGGCGGAGACGCAACAGGATGGGGCCATTCCTTCCTTTGCCACTCGTCCGAATGACCCCTACAAGTACCAGGCTGGCTTCGGAAACTCGTTTGAGTCCGAGGCTATACAGGGAGTTCTCCCAAGGGGTCAGAATAGCCCACGAAACGTGCGCTTCGGGTTGTACGCTGAACAGGTCACGGGCAGCGCCTTTGTGGCTCCTCGAGCCGTCAACAAGAGGGCTTGGCTGTATCGGTCGCGGCCAGCAGTTGCCCACCAAGGATTCGTGAGTCTTCCTCGTGATATTCTCCTCGACTTGAAAGAGTTACTGACTGGGAGGCCTCTTGATCAGGTTGATCTGCCCGATAACCCAGACACCGAGTCGGCCTTCCTGCCGCTCAACCCGCGTGTCCATGTCTCTCCCACTCAGCTGGCCTGGAAACCACATACTATCCCTAACGGCGAGAAAGTTGACTTTGTCGCCGGCCTAAAGAGTGTCGCTGGCTCGGGTCATCCCTCTCTCCGTGAAGGCTTGGCAACCCACATTTACCTATGCAATACAAGCATGGAGAAGAATGCCTTTGTTAACTCGGATGGAGACTATCTCATTGTTCCCCAGCAGGGCGCTCTGGATATCCAGACCGAGTTCGGGTACCTCTATGTCCAACCTGGTGAGATCGCTGTTATTCAGCGCGGCCTTCGCTTCAAGGTCAACGTCGAGGGTCCTACGCGAGGCTATATCCTAGAGATCTGGGGCTCCTCGTGGGAACTGCCAGAACTGGGCCCTCTTGGAGGCAGCAGTGGTCTGGCAAATCCGCGTGACTTCTTATTCCCTGTCGCCGCTTATCAGGTGACGGATAACGACCCTTGGGACGTTACCTATAAGCTGAACGGAAAATACTTCAAGAGTACCCAGCGTCATTGTCCCTTTGACGTTGTTGCATGGCACGGCACTTATATCCCCTATAAGTACGACCTCACTAAGTTTGCAAATGTTGGCTCTATTTCAGTAGACCATATCGACCCTTCTATCTACTGCGTTCTGACGGCCAAGTCTCGCGATCCGACCGCACCTTTGGCCGACTTTCTGATTTTCTCACCGCGGTGGGATGTCGCTTCGCATACCTATCGACCCCCTTTCTACCACCGAAACTGCGCTTCAGAGCTTATGGGCTTGATCTATGGAGAGTATGGTGGCCGATCTGATGAATTTATGCCAGGAAGCATTTCATATGAGTGCGGCTTTGTTCCCCATGGTGTAGCGTATGAGGAATTCGCCAGCGCGTCCAAGCAGACACCACCCGTTATGAAAATCTCACTGGACTCTATTGCTTTTATGTTTGAGAGCTGTCGTGCCTTCAGTATTGCAGACTGGGCCTGGAATAGCAAGGAGAGACATGAACATGACCCGAAAATGTGGGACGATTTGGTTGACAACTTCTCGAAATTCAAGGCTGAGATCGAGAAGGGCACGAACAGTGCTTGAGATGGACTATCAAAGATCTGTAGCCAGTTAGCGGTTTAATGAGAGAGAGTGTTACCAGACTGCGTGCTATAGTTGAGTGAAACTTGCTCTGAAAAATATTCCAAACACCCCACTCGAATTCAACATGTCTTCATTGTTACTTTGACTCTTGAAAATACAATCCAAAACAGCTGTAATAAACTGCTCTCTAGAATCAAATGTGTCGACATAGGGAATGCATGCAGGACTGCCTCACCAGAAGTTTCCCTCGACCTATTGTGATCCAGGTCAGACCTCCGGTTGGTTATCTTTCCACCATGCTATGGGCACATAGGTGATGATTTTAATTATCTCTTCGCTCCTAATATATTCTGATAGTCCATCACTCATCCAGCGGATAATTGCAAGATGGAAAAACGATGTTTGACACGGTTCTGTGAAAATACTCTTACCCGGGGCAATCATAGATGCCATCACGTAAAGAACCGGCGTCGTGTATGCATATATAAATTTCGTTTCCGTACAATGTAATAGTCTTGACTCAATGATACACCCTGTCACACAGTTCCACTACTGGAGGCAGCGTAAAGCATAAGCCTGACGCCATCCTAATATCTAGTATTCACAGCCTCTTCGCAGTCGCGGCGGATCAGGTTGGCGTGAGCCTGGCTCCTCACGGTTACTTGCACATCGAAGGGCGCAGCATTCTTGGTGATCTGCGGAATCTTCATGGAGTCGATGGGCTTCCCAGGTATCTGTTTAAAGTCGAAACAGTAGAGTATGCGCGCGATGGCGATCCACACGTTCATCTCGCCCACCTTCCATCCCACGCAGACTCGGCGTCCTGTCAGTCCATACTTGTCAGTGGCGTTCTCGCGGAAAAGGCAGAAAAGCAGCATTCTTTCACGCTTACCTGGTCCAAATGCCCAATGTCCTTTCAAGGCATTCTCTTCCTCCCCATTGAGGAATCGTTCAGGCCAGAATCGTTCGGGGTCCTCATACTCGCCCGAGTTCAGCGCAATGGCCCATGCGTTCCAGGTGAAGACTGTGCCCGCGGGAAACTTGTAGCCTTCGTACTCGTCATCCTTGGTCAACATGGTCGGCGCTCCAATCTCGGCGATGTTGGGGCGCCACCGGAAACCCTCCTTGACAACCGCCGAGATGTACTTCAGCCTAGGGCGATCCTCCCATTGCGGCAATCTTTCGGCATTGGGGCCACACACGGCGTCCAGCTCTGCGCGTGCCCTTGCCACCCAATCAGGGTATGTTGCAGCTCCGGCGATGATCTGACCAATTGTTACCCTTGATGTATCGCTTCCCGCTTCCATCAGAGTGCCGAAAACGAAGAGCTTCTGGATGTCATCCATATTCTTCACCTCTTCAGTCTCGAGAAAATCTGTGGCGAAGCAGCGGCGCTGAGTGCCTTCCTTTTTGTTCTTCTCAAGGCGTTCTACTTCTCGCTGGTAGACCCTATCGTGGTGTATGCTTAGTACAACATCAATCCTGACGGTGTGAGGGGTGCAGCATCACCAAGTTGACACTCGACTTACTTGACTGTCTTGTCGAAGATGGCTTCGCCTCGTGGACGCCACCACTGCAGAGGTTTTGGGAGCTTCTCGAGCACAGGGAACCCGTCGACTAGGTTTTTCCCAGGTTGCTGGTTCTCCAAGAATAGCTCGATGGTCTCGAATAACTCAACGACATCAGGGTCATCCAAAAGAGACCGCCTGCCGAATACAACACTCATAATGACTGAGTTTGCGTATCGGCTGTTTGCAGCCCACCACCTATCGGAAGTTTCCAGGTAATCCCAGATCAGGTTCTTGGACTCAAGGTCCTGGAAAGGCATGAAAACATCCAGAGCCCTGGCACTGAGAATTTGATGCATGATCTTTCTGAGGACCCTCCACCGCTGGTTATATGGCATCAGAACGATGCGCGAGTCTCCGGACATGATGCTTTGAGTCATGGGGAAAGGCGGCCGGGAACAGTAGAGGGCGGCACGGCGCTCCAGCAGGTCTGTGACAACTCGGGAGGAGTTGAGAAAAACCCACGTGCTGCCTCCAAACTTGCAAGTGAACCTAAAATTCACGTATCAGTATTACTATCACTCTCCGTGCTCCAGAACATGCCACTGCAAGGGACGCTGTTCAAGGAGAAGGAAGAAAGGATATGCTTGGAAGGGGCAGAGTGAGGACAAACATTTCTCCATATTTTTCAGCCAGGCCCTTGGCCCAAGGACCCTGCTGAACAGCAGGTATCTGGAAGGTATTTCCGAAAATTGGCAGGCCAGGCACCTGAGGCGGGAGCCTGTACTTTCCTTTCTGTAGTGAAGACTTTAGAAGCCATCCACCAAAGATGACCAGTATCGCCACTGAAACTGCGAGAAGAACTTGTCGGTCTTCAGCCATTTTGTTTCGATCGATTATGACGCGATAAATCAAGTCTGAGTTTAGGAAACACAAGTAACTTAGTTGGCCAGCTTTTCTGAAAGTGACGGACCGTGTATAAGTTTGTGTGTTTGAAGAATGTGGGGGGACAATTTTAGGCGGCTGCTTCCTTCTATTCTGGGACAGACGTCATGTGTTGTCCTATCCTGGCAAATCATAGTTTAAGCGTTCCGTTGTAATGTCCAAGTGTGGCTAATGCCGGCATGATTGCGTCAGGCCGAAGCCACACGACGACGAGATAAAAGAAGTTCCTTTCGGGGCTATTTTTGTGGGGGTTCAGGAATGTCTGTATGCGGCAACTGGTGTGGGGGTAGCCTAGGCTTCAGCACCCCGCTGTTTCCCCTGGCCTACTTTCGACTGGTGTCTTACCTCGCTTTCTGCGCCTGATTCGCAGGTGGTGGTTTTCCAGTTGTGTCAACGGGGCATCCGGTACCTGGGAGTCATAGGTCGTACTTGGCCTGAAACTAGAAGTAGAAATTAAAAGAAAAGGCTTTGATAATCCCAAAACTCAGCCTAAAAGCTATGCCTTCAAGCTAAAGAGGCATCTTAAATTGGAGGCATGTTAGAACACCAGGGAGTCACATGAAACTAAAGGTATATTCAGGATCGGTTCCCCATTTAGTAACCCAAAAGCATTAATTTAACTTAAATTCCTCCTCCCCTTCCGGGATTTTCGGCTGCTCATTGGTGTCACAAGGCCGGCGGCTCTGAAATGTGTGTATCATATCGTAACATGGCGTACACGGTCTCACACGAATCCCTGGGTCAAGCTCCCTTCCGTGCTGCAGTTCCGCGGCATACCGGATGGCAGGATCCCAGCCCGTTTTGCCAAACCACATTCCGTGGAAGATCTGCCCCTTGAACTGGACTGTACCAGGTTTGGGTGAGTTGTCAACCTCCAGCAGTCGTCGTACCCATTGCAATGAGCTCACATAGTTGCCTCTCGGTACTAGTTCTCGCTGTCCCCAGGTACCGGTGGATGTGGGCCATTTGCTTCGGCTACCCGCATTGCACATTCTGCCCCACGAGCCTGAGGATGAGTTTGCATGCCTCAATCTTGATGTCGTGGTACCAAAGGGCATCTCACCACTATCTGCGCAGAGTTTTCCTGTGTTTGTCTGGATACATGGTATGACATGGGGCTTAGGGGGATCACAGGCCATGATCTTTGGTAGTTCCGCATCCGGCGTCGGCGGTATGGCTTGCCGATCAAAGCATCATCATCGTCTTGGACTGATATTCATCTTGCAGATATGACAACACTGGTGAGTGATGCGCAGAGCAACGGAACTCCCATCGTGTGTGTATCGATACAATACAGAGTGAACATCTTTTACTTCGGCGACGAGACAAGCGCAAAGAACCTCGCCGTCCTTGATCAAACCCTTGCTCTAGAATGGGTCCAGCAGCATATCAATGGCCTCGGGGGCGATCCCGTGACTAGCCCTATCTCGTAAACCGTGGGGGAAAATGAGCTAACAATGAGACCAAGACCCGAGTCACATTGGCTGGTGAAAGCGCAGGCGCTGTCTATTGCCACCGTCACATGGTCAATGATGCCCCGGCCAAGCAAATAATCCTTTCTTCGGGTGCATTGCATCTCTCGCCTCCCCGGCCTCCAGAGCGAGCGACAGCCGTCAGGAATGCAATGACGAGCAAATTGCAAGGCCTAAGGCAGGACACTATTTGCTCTGCTCCCTGCGATGTGCTCCTTAAAGCCATCAGTCAGGCTGGCATCCAATCTTGATTCCTTCAAAATGACCCGCTTCTTGAAAACTGGCAAAGCAAGGTTGGCAACCCTGCGAAGCGGCTCCTTCTCAGCGATGTTCAGAACGAGGCTCGTGGTAGAGTGGCCCTCTCCCGGCTTATTCAAGATCTTGCAGTTAATGATGTACAGGCTGTCATCTGGCGAGAAGGTATCTGGTCTACCGATGCGGAGACTATTGCAGATGCCTTCAACCAGCCGGACCGGAGAGCGATGAGCTCAAGCGAGTATATAAGATTGAGACGACCCGGCCATCGTCGTGCAAGCTGGGCGCACTAGACTTCATCAACGATTACAAATTCGTTATTCCCATAGAGCGACTAGTCCAAGACTGGCGAGCTGCACAAAAGCCCGTGTACCGCTGCGTAGTAGACGAGCCAAATCCTTGGCAGTTGAGCAATGGAGCTCATCATGCGGTGGATCTCATCCTTCTGTTCGGTGGCTTTGATCACCTGATCGATGGAGTTGCGAAGCGTACTGGCAAGGAGATGTGACGCAGATGGATCGTTTTCATTAATGGTAAAAACCCGTGGCGTTCAGAGTCATATGTGGCCTTTGGACCTCATGGCACATTCAAAGAGCTGGATCAAGACGAGCGCAAGTCTCGCAGGAGAGTAGCACATATAGATTATTTGACCAAGGCAGACTCTGGCCTCCTTGACAAGGCCTTTGGTGCTTTGGCTGCTGGAAAGATTAATCTCTCGAATTGATCGCTGAAGAGCATTAAGACTAGCTAAGCAGCGAAGAAATAGTATCTGAGGGTTACAAATCCGCTACTGCGTGACATGCAGCCAAGAAGCCAGCGAAATCCGGCTCGGCCTTCCATTAACTTTAAACATATTCGGCATTTACGACGGTTGCAATACTGACGTACTCGACAGTTCAGTTTATAGTTGTTAACCCCACCGTTATACCTCCCTCCCTCACATAGCTTTAATCCGAGATTCAAAACCAGTTAACTTCACTAACCACACCTTCGTTGTCTTCCCTTAGCTGTTAAATTCTAGTACTCACGACCAAACTGTTCTTCCTATAGCACGTAGGTAGTCTTTCTCAGCTCCATCAGATGGTGTTCTTAATTCGGAACTAAGCTGGTTTTTACATGGCAGGAGTACCAAAGGGTTGATGCTCAGGACTGGCTACGAACCAATAGTCTAGTAGAGCCTGCAGGGCTGAAGTATTGGACAGCCAACAGCCCCACGCAGAAAGAGTGGCGATCAAAGAACGACTAGCAGCGGGAAGGATGTTCAAGGCAAAGCCCCGAGATAGCTAACGATGCTACTACGATCAGTCACGGACCCATGAGGCGCAGTAGAGGCTCGCAAGTAAAAGTGTACAACGGGCAGAGTGTTCTGTCACACTTAACGTCGCTGAATATTCTTGCTAGTTTGGAGGCAAGTATTGTATAGCTTAAAAAAGTGAATTAAAGTAAGATAACCTTAATATATAATAACTGCCTCCCCCCTATAAACCTTTATCTGTTAACCTTCTATCTAGAAACCCTCTGCCTCAGATAACCTATAAAGCAGCTAAATATTAAGTTTTATTTAGTAGCTCTAGTAGCTATATTTTATTATAGCTTCTTCTATTAACTTCTTCTTTACTAATCTTATTAGTTATATTATCTATAATTATAGATATTTTTAATTGAATATTTAATATTTTCTTTTCTATTTATTTATTAATAATAAATTAAAATATATTTATTTTATTTATTAAGAATTTACTTATTTATCTCTATTAAAATATAATTATATATTATACTATTTTAAAAAAAGATAATTTAATTTAACTATTAACTACTTAAAGCTATTTATCTAATTATCTATTTAAAATTTAAAAGAATTTAATCTCTATATTTATTAATTCTAATTAATTAGTATTACTTTTTATTTTCTTTTTTATTTAAATTCTTTGTTACTTAATATTTAAAGTAATTCTATTTATACTATATTATTATTCTTATAGATTTAGCAGTATAAAGTATTTATAGAATTAATAGAAATATACTTTTTTACTAAAAGAGTTATAAATATTAATATTAAATTTAAATATTAAAGTTAAAATAAATTAAAAAAGTTAGATAGAATTTTAATAAAAAAAGAAAGAAAGTAGCTTAAAATTTAAATTTAAGTTTTAATAATAATAATATATATAAGTAGCTATAAAATCTAATAAAACTTATTATAGCTAGCTAGCTAAATATCTTTATTAATTTAATATTAGCTAAATTTAAAGTAAATTTAATAGCTTTTTTTATAATTAATAGCTTAAAAATAAACTTAATGTTAAATATCTATACTTTTAAAACTTAAAAATAAGCTATATTAGTAAATAACTAATTATTCTTTTTTTTTTATTCTTTTTCTCTCTTTTAAATTTTTCTTTTCTCTTTTTCTTTTTTTTTCTTACTTCTTTAGCTATTCTTTCCTTCTATTTTCTCTTCTCTTTTTATTTCTTTTTTATCTCTTTTTAAACTTCTTTATTTTCCTTTTATTTTTTTACTTTTTTTTTAATAAAACTATATTTTATTTCTTTATAACTAGAGTAAAATAAATTAATAAAATAGTTTAAAATAGTAAATTTACTTTAATTTTAAATCTAACTTTAACTTTTTAGTAATATATAGAAGTACTAATAATAATTTATATAGATTATAAATAGTAAGGTAACTAGCAGGTTAATACTGATATATTATAAAGAAATTAATAATACTATTAAAACCTCTTCTAGATAAAGTGCTAGTATACTGAAGTAATTAGCTTATTTATAGTAAATACTTAAATTCAAATAGTATTTAATAATAATACTGCTTTAGTAAACTGGAATAAATATATGCAGTTATAAAGTAACAGTAGACTTTATAGTTATAGTATAATAAATACCTTATATATCCCGACACTTAATCTATAGCTGAATGCAAAGGAAGTCCGGTTCTACAGAGTATGCTGAGTTACAATCTTGGGATCCAGCTAAGCCCCAGGGGGTGCAACTCCAAGCGTCCACTAACAACTGCAACATAACCTGCGCCTCCTAGGAGCACGCGACATTATCATCCTACAGAGACTCAATTCCCCGCAGTACCGACATTAAGAGCGGGGTATTTACATTAGGTCCCTGTGCTGGCGCACTCTGGGTTGCCATCCACGCCACCCGGCCAGGTAGCCGAGCAAAAGAGTGGAAGCCGAGGGACCGAAGCCGGAGCCTCGAGACGGCAAAGATGCTTATGCTTTTTGCGGTTCTGTTACATGATCAATCTCGTTGTGTTGAACAGAGTGGTCTTTTCTATGCTATTTTCCAAGCCTATATACCCTCAATGGCTTTGAGTCTATTTTCTGCGGCCCTTCTAACCGCGCTTATATCAGGTGCCAGGAGGTCGAACCCATGCGGCAAGCCGGGGTAGAGGTGGAATTCAGTCGACACACCGGCCTTTAATAGTCTCAAAGCATATTCTATATCTTCATCCCGGAATATATCCAGTTCACCCACGTCGATATATGTAGGCGGCAATCCTGCTACAGATGGCACCCTTGCCGGCGCTGCGTAAGGCGAGACTTGCCGGTCTCTTCCTATGTTTCCTTGCCCCAACAGAGCCGTCCACCCAGTCACATTATCAACACTCTTCCAGACTGCAAGTGGGTCGAGATCCTCAGCTGGTTCAAGAGTGCGGTCGTCTAGCATGGGGTAGATGAGAATCTGTTTGGCTAGCCGAGGCGTCAGGCCTCGGTCACGCGCCATAAGAGCCAAGGCCGCAGCGATGCCACCGCCTGCAGACTCGCCGAGTACGGCTAGACGAGCAGGGTCCACGTTTAATGCTTGAGCTTCTTCCGAGATATATCTGAGAGCGGCGTAGCAGTCCTCGACCAGCGTCGGGTGCTGGTGCTCCGGGGCGAGGCGGTACTCGACAGAAAAGATCTGGATGCCGATGTCATGGACGTATGCTTCCAGCGGCTTCAAGTTGTCCCTTGCCGTGCCAGCAATCATGCCGCCTCCGTGGACATGGAGTATAGCAGGCGTGGGTGGTTCCGTCTCGGATCCTCGCTTTCGCAAGTGCAGCACCTCGACGTCGGCGCCGTCGTGAGACTTGACAGAAAAGGTAGAAACGGCAATGTCGGCGTGCGTCTCGTGGCTAGTTCTCAGCGGGCCAAACATGGCCGTCACATTCACTCTCCGCGTCGCAATGTCGTGGGCTTCGGGAGAGTCGGGCCACTGGGTAAGTCCTGGCACAAGAGGCTCCAAGGCCCGGACAAATTCTGGGTCGTACGCAAGTGGCATCCTGTAGAAGATGCCAAGTAGGAGAGATTCTTAATCGATTCAGGCTGGGAATAATGTCGTATGCGAGGGGGACTAGTCGTACGAACACGCGAGCGGATTCTTATACTGTGATGGGCAATTTGAGCTTGGGCAGAGCAATGCAAGACCTCGCGCGGCAATCTGCCAGCCACGGAGTAGCATAGCTAACGATTAGAGTCGGCCAAGGGGCGTGATAATGGGCCACTCTGGCCCCCTGTCGCTGTTTCTCTCTCGAGGACCCGTTTTCAACCCTTCTTCAGACTCTTTGGAGGAAGCTCAATCTCTGACCAAGCGAAAGTCCGACCTTTCCGGATGAAGAAATTTCGCGAATAATACCTCCCCACCGTAATCTCAAGCCCACACTACTCACAACATAAACCTCTCACTTGGGTTCGGGGTCTGGAGGCGGTGTCGGGCCCATGTGACATGCTCGTGAGCCGCAAGACAGACCAGGGCAAGCCGATGCTACCCTACGCCAACCTCGTCCAATTTCGCGAAATAGCCCAAATAGGCAAGTCGTGATAGTTCCACTACTTAAGGAAGCGTGCAAGATACTGTCCGAAGTTGACTTGACTACTTTCAGCGTAGCGTCGCGCAGGGACAACAAGGGTTCAACGTTGGTGCCCAGGCCAATGTCGTCCCGGATATGAATTCACCGCCGGGCTGAGCTGATGGCATCATCCTCGACCGTGAATAAGTTGCAAGTCAGCTTGAGCTTGATCATCCCCACATTGACCATTCCTTGGGGCGCGTTTGATGACCCTGGTCAGCCCCTCCCTTGGAGGCACCCAAATGAAAAAAAAAAGGAACAGCGAGGCAAATACGAACTGGACCAGCATTTGAAACAACCGCATTTGTCCGGTGTCAAATCCAGGTTCGAGGCGCCGTATAGATACGGTGATGGAGTGCGTGGGTCCGGTTATATGATTAGTTTCATGCGCCGTATAGATACGGTGATGGAGTGCGGGGGTCATCATACTAAGTTGTGAGTCTAAATCATGGAGCTGTGAACAGCAATCTAGGTTGTTTCAAAAATGATTTTAATAAGAAGTCCGGCTGCTTTGAAATACAAAAACTCATAGCGTTTTAGGTTTTACTACCGCGCCATTTCGGACTTTAGGGTTGAGAAAATGCGATTGCTTTGAAATACAAAGCATGATTCCATAAACACCGGGCCAAAAGTCCGAAGCCACAAGAAGATAAATAGTTCACCGGTACTACCAAAAGCTAAATCCAAAACTCATCAGAGCCATTTCTATTCACAGCATTACCCGGTTCCCAAGTTTCAAACTTCTTTATTCAGCCACGATGTCCCGATACGCAGAAGCTCATTTGAATCCTGCTGGCCCCGGCGACGCTCGTCCGACAGCCCTTCAGATCATCAAGGACGAAGCAGCAGAGGGCAAGCTAGCCAGAAAAGTTATCGTTATCACCGGTACGTCGTCTGGAATAGGAATCGAGACAGCTTGCGCTCTATCCTTGACCGGAGCAAAACTGCTGTTAACGGCACGAGATCTGAACAAAGCTAAGACTGCTCTGGACGGGATCCTCGAACCTGGTCGCGTTGAACTCGTTGAGATGGACAATTCTTCCTTAAGCAGCGTGCGTGCCGCCGCGAAAGCCATTCTCCAGAAGTCGAACGGTCAAGTCAACGTTCTTATCAATAACGCTGGCATCATGGCTCTGCCTAAGTTGGAGTACACGAAAGACGGCTTTGAAATGCAGTTTGGAGTCAACCACCTCTCCCATTTTCTGCTCTTTGAACTCTTAAAGCCAGCCCTCCTCGCCAGCGCTAGCCCTGCATTCTCATCTCGAGTCGTCAACCTCTCTTCTTCTGCCCATCATGTAGCCTCGATCAATGAATCAGGCAACTACAACTTTGAGAAGACTGAATACAATGAATGGGTTTCGTATGGCCAATCAAAGACCGCCAATATCTATATGGCCAACGAGATCGAGCGGCGCTACGGGTCGCGAGGACTTCATGCTACTAGTGTTCATCCTGGCGGGATTGCAACGGGGCTTATGCAGCATGTGGACCCTGCAATGATTCAAGAGATGCAAAAGGACGAAAATCTGTTCAAAATGATGAAGTCGCCAGAGCAGGGTGCTGCAACTACGGTGTGGGCTGCGATTGGCCAGAAATGGGAGAAGAAGGGTGGGGAATATCTTGCGGAGTGCGGAAGAACAACCCGTGGAAACGACAATCACGAAATTACCGGTGCAGGATTTGCAGGGCATGCCTATGACCCCGAGAACGAGGCTCGCCTCTGGAAAGATTCCTTAAAGATGGTGGGACTGACAGACGATCAGTAGGCTACGCCAGACAGAAGTAGCGGGAAGGATGAGGTACTTTTCACCATTTCTACCCGATTACCTCTTATCAGTCGTTATTATATTTTCGGAGGATGCCAGGCTAGATAGTCAAGCATATTAGGAACTAACCGTGCATTCGATTAAGTTATATATGCTTTATTTCTCTAGCACTACTGTTGGACTATCTGTGGAAGATGACCCTGTATTACGAAACCTCTAATAGATCAATATCCTGACCTTAGTCAGAAGGGGGGTCTGATAACCCCTCTTCTGGCCGGTCCGGATGACCGGCACAAGCAATCATCAACATCATCATCACTGCTTTGAACACTATCCATTTGATCAAATTGACTGTAACGGATCCAACAGATAACTAGGCGTGTAATTGTTATAGCAATATCTTTCTAGCTACTTTAGCATAAAGGATGTACAGGAACTCAGAGCGGGGACCTGACGCAATCAAGAACAGACATCATATAATAGTGTGTGCCCTATTGGACGACAATTATACTAGAAGTTAATCTAATATCGGCAGTCGGGGCTGACGTGTTCTTGACGTAAGGTAGCTTCAGCAGAACGGCGGTAGTCTGCACTTGTGCAAGCCACCGTTCACAATAGTGGCGCCGCCCGAATTCTAGCAGAATCTTGATGATAGATAGAAATACCAAGAGGTTAGGGTGCCCTAGTACACATATACCCAGAGGGGGGACTAGAAGCTTAATAGTAAAAAGAAAACACCAATAATAGTATCAATAATATAGACTATATACCCAGTCTATTTAAAGGTTAATAGTTACTTAAACAGACTAAGGTTTCTAGTCTAACTGGTTATCTTTCCCAATATCTCAATATGCTACAGGAATAGCTGCATCTTGAAAAAGCTAGATCTGCTGGAAAAGCTAGATCTTAAAAAGCTAGATCTTGGAAAAGGCAAAAACCTGATAGATATAAAAGCTCTGCAGGCCTCACCTCTTACATTCCAGCCATCCTTATATCCTCACACACCTCAACCAACCGCTACCCAACAGAATAAGATGCCTTATATTGTAAGGCTACAAGTCGCGGCTCGAAAATCTGGACTGAAAAAGATCATATAAATTCAAACCAACAGACCCAACAACATATATCTAGTGCAGTTACTAATCTTTAGCTGCCACACTATCCGAGAGCTAGCTGGCATAGATCTAGCTCTATAACGCTAGGTTGATAAAGAGCTACGCTATCTTAAGATCCTTCTTAAGAACTGTCGAATGGATAGAATCCCTCCGGCAGGAAGGGAATTCCTCGAGAAATTGCATTGTGACTACACAGTATAGACTATGCAGCTTATGAATGAGGTGGTGTTAGTCAACTCGCAGCCAAAGAATTGATACAAGAACCCAAAGGAATCCAGTTGCCTCCGACAGCGGCTGCGAAGGAACGATGGATGTTGCGGAGGAGGTTTATAAGAGACAAAAGACTGTAATTAGGTTTACGATCAATAGACTAAGTCCCTCGTCACACTCGTGCAAGCACGTGACTATACAGAATTTGAAACAGTAGTCAGAACAGTGATTTCAACAATGGCCGGATAGAAATACAAGCTAGTTATGTCGTTGTCTGGCGACTTTTCCATTCTTCAACGGTTTCACTTCAGCACCTCAAATTTAGCGCCCCGCAGTGGGAGAGTCATCATTTCATTCTCAGGTGCCTTGGGCCGTTCTCACTGTATATGTCTCGAGCCTACATTTTCACACTCGACCTGCGAGTGTTCTGGTCAACAACTTGTTCAGCCCGATACTCTATGCGAAACGAAAATGGCGGATCTGCAACCCGAAGCACTGACTAGATCGTCAGCAGCGGAGCAAAGCCAAACGCTGATGGTCGCTGACACGAACAATCACCTCACGGGTTACAAATCTACCAAGATCCGAAGATCAACACAGAATCGGGCCTTTTGGGTTCTTCGAGCGACCTTCGCCATTATAGGTGCGATTCTGTACACTGCATTATATGCTGTTATTATATTTGTCTACATTCGACGCAAGGGCGACAATGATGTGATCGACTCACCCTACCCTGTTGATGCAAGGATCGTTTCGGGCCTCTGGTTCGTTTTCTCGGTCTTCATTTTGGACTTGAGCCGTATAGGATTGGCGGCTTGCGAAACTGCAGGCCTAACTTTGAAAAACTTCGCGCCTTCAACGGCGGTCAAGCTTTTGTGGCACGCCGACAAGTCTTGGTGCACGGTGACAGGATTGCTCAGCGTTGTGACTACGGCGGTCACTCTTTTGCGGTGGAAGCTCAAGGGTGACCGACTCAAACCCTCGCGATATTTCCCTGGAAGACTGTGGTGGATCATTGTTTTCATACATGCTCCGCTGTGGATTGCCATACCTCTGTCTGGTTTGACGTTTAGTTTCGGCACTATCTCGACACTTACCGCCAGCGACCTCTCGATCATTGGCCCTAACGAGACAACCTTTGACATGCGGGCATGGACGACAGTTATTGACGGTGCGGTCAGTCGCTGGTCTCAAGGCCTGCAGACAACCCCGAAAGCACCAAACATCTTCTACGCGCCGGCAGGTTCACAGAACGTTAGTCAGACATTTTACGACGACGCAATCGGTACGTTCCAGGATGGCGACTCGATTTCCTTCTTCGCAGCTCCTGAGGCCGATTCACTCCTGAACGGCACCGCATGGGGCTTAAGAGTCAATATCAGCTGTCGACTAGTCAACCCACTCAAAGACCTGCAGTTGCTCACAGTTCGGGATCTAGGACATTTTTCTAATACCACTTCCGGGCCCGTTGGATACACGGAATCAGTCGAAATTTATGGCGCCAGTTCCGCAATCCTCGCAGCCAGCAGTTTTAACCGAAGTGAACGGACTATGCTTACCCTGGCACTGTGACTGGAGCGGATGGGCAACCTGTTCACGATAGCAAACTGGAGATTATCGTATGACAATACTATAATACTTCCGCCGGCGAGGATCCTACTATGAAAGCAATGAGGAACCGAGACGTGGTGGTTGCGAGCCGTCTTCCTCAGGCAGTCGCAAATCCCGACATACTGGCTTTCGGCTTGTCACTCCAAATACAGTCCTCTGTGGGTTACGTCGGAATATCAGCTGGACAAAGAACTTACTCCGACTTTCGGTGGTTTGGAAGTTCGCCTGTCCTGGCCAATAAAACTTATGGTGTTGACCCGGTTTGCCCGGGTTGCTTATCTGTCACAGGTAATTGCGACGAGCTGAGAGTGTTGCAATGTCAGAACAAGGAGCAGCAACGCCAGCAACTGATGCAACTAGCTTCTTCGGAAGGCGTGATGGTGCTGGAAAACTTGATACTGGCCGCCCTTACTTGTCAAGAAGTGACCCCGTCTTTTGTGCCACAGACTTGCTTCCATGCCTGGTACATGGCGAATCTTGCAACAGGTGGAAAACTGTACACATATGGGGGTATTCCAGAAATACAGGCCCCAGAAATTAGTCCCGAGCGCATGCGGCTAGCAGTATTGAAATTAGCCGGCGAATTGGCCGCCGCGATGATGGGGCCTGCGGTGGAATTATTCGAGGGAGATCTGGCGGGAGTCCGGACCATTAGGGCCCTCAAACCTGTTGTCATCAGTTGGAAACCAATTTTGGCATTGCTCTGTCTTTGGGCGCTCGCTATCACCATCTCGACAACTCTCTTCCTACTTAAAGGATGCGACGCACCTTTGCTGGATGGGTACCAGTTGTTTAAGGTTGGGGCGGAATGGGGCGAAGAGGCAAAAGGCGCGACCCAAGATAACTTTCAGTTCTGCGAGGTGCTTCAGGCGGTTCCAAAGAGGGGAGACTCTGAAATTGGCTATGAAGGACGACTGTTTGGGTTTGTCGGAGAGACCCTTAGAAGGAGAGAACGGAGATTAAGACCTGGAGAGGTTTACGGCTAAGAGCAGAGAAGCCTGCATAATGCATAAGTCAGTCGATGCTGATTTAATGCGGTGTTAATTGATATTCTGCTTTCTGTATAGAAAACTATATTTTCGTCTGTATACTACTAAATAAAAAGTAAGTTTACCGAATAATAACTGAACTTATACTGAATGGAATTATACTATTTAATTCTAACTTAAGTTATAATAATATAACTATATTAATATTCTTATTATTATTACTATATTTTTAAATTATTTAATATTATATTTTCTTTTTCTATTTATATTTATAGTAAAAACTCTTTTTATTAAAATTTTATCTTACTATATTATATTTCTCTTTAATAATATATAGTATTATTTTATATTTCTATAAGATATTAATATATAGTATAATTATAACTTTTTAATATTAAAAGTAATTTAATAGCTATATTACTCTTTACTAAAAGTATATTAATTTAGTAATTATTAACTTCTTTTAGTATATTATTTATTAATTAATATATATATTAAAAGTATATCTTAAAAGTATTTAGCTAGAATATTATATTATATTTACTCTAAATAAATATTTAAAACTTCTTATTAAATTATATATATATATTTATTATATATTTATAATACTTTAGTATTAATTATTAATAGTAAATAATAAAATATAATTAAATAATAAATATTATTATTCTTTCTTTTTATATTTAACTTATTATAGCTTAAATTAAAATTAAATAGTTATAATTAATAAAATTATGATATACTTACTTTTTTATATAATATAAACCTCAAGATTTATCTATATAAATAAGCTAGAGTATTTAGCTTACTAGCTTTTAATATATTAAGTTATATTAAATTTACTATTTTATTATTACTAAATTATAATCTATATTACTTAGTATAATATTTTAATCTACTAAATTATACACTTTATACTTAAACTTACTCTATACTCTTAAGATAGATTTAATTATTATATAACTTTAAACTTTATTTACTCTAACTTTAAATTTTAACTAATTAGTAACTCAGCTTAGCAGTAAGTAATATTACAGTATTATACAGGCTATAAAATTCTATTTATATAGATAATTCTAGTAGAATCACCTGTAAATAAATCCTAGGGCGTCTATTAGAGCTGTTATACTACGTATAGGCATTATTATTCTATTCCTACCTAATTATCGCTCCCCTAACGCTTAATTTGCCCGCCATTACAGAAGTGGACTCGCCTAGATTAGCGGCGATTCTAGAGATACATAGGGATAACAGGGTTGCTCGCGCAATGAACTATAAACGGCTAGTTATAGAATAACAGGGGCTCAAGTCACCGACGCTAGTTCTTGCATATTAATAACCAGCATTAGGATCCTAGAGACAAGGGGCTTGCTTGCTGTGGAGGATGCATGCATAACCGCCAGCCCAGTAAGATTGCTCCTCTAGAGCTGTAGTGAAGGGGGCGAAAGGCCTGGCAGTAGCAGTAAATGGACGACATATAAAAAGACCAGTAGTCACCCAGCTTTTACGACACAAAATCATCAAATCATTCCCATCGATAGTTTTTAACTATCTGCACGTGTCGAGATGTTTCCAAGCATCTTCAGACTCTGGCCTGCGGCCCTCCTTTTCCCTGTCGTTCAGGGTCTTTCAGTTGAAATTACCCAAGATTTCCCTTTGGGCTCCGAGGTCGAAAATCTCGTGCTACGGCCCTCCGGATCTGTCCTGGCCACCGTCTACACTTTTCCCCATATCTATGAAGTCGACGTGTCCAAATATTCGACACCAAAGCTTTTACACACCTTTCACAACACAAGCGGCGCCTGTGGTATTGCGGTATCGTCAGAGCCTGATGTGTATTTCGTTCTCACTGGCAACTTCTCATTCCACACGTTCTCTCCTGTGCCCGGGTCGTACGCAATTCACCGTTTGTCATTCAGCAAGTACGGCAAACCAATCGTCAAGGAACTTGCTCCTCTGGGGGACATCTCTCAACCCAACGGTATGATCGCCGTGCCGAATACTCCATACGTCTTGATCGCAGACAGCAGAGGCGGCTACGTGTATCGTTTCAACACCGAAACCCTTCAGCTCACCCTCTTCTTCGACCACCCATTACTGAAACCGGTTCCGACGGAAGGCGCTCTATTTGGGGTGAATGGTGTCAAGCTTTCGAATGGATTCCTCTATTTCAGCAACTCGAATCAACATATCGTAGCAAGAATCAAAGCCTCTGGGAAAGAGCCGCGACTTAAAGGCAGTCCAGAGGTCGTTGCTTTGCAGGTGCCCGTCGATGACTTTATTGTCGATGATACGACTGGGGATCTCTACATTACACAGCAGGGAGCTATCAACGGACTGGGTCTCGTCAGGAGGAATGACTATGGCTCCAAGCCGAGAACGATCGTTGGCGGGCCAGGCAGTACGACTCTTCTAGCTCCAACCGCAGCCATTTGGGCGAAAGAGGCCGTAGGACGAACACTGATCGTCTCAGTGATCGGGGGATTTGAACAATTTCAGACTCAGAACTACACTGGCGGGGCGAGACTCGCAGTAATTCGTCTAGGGTCGAGATAAAGCTAAGCTGCGTATGAATCTTCAGTGTTGGGAAAACCGCAAAAGATAATACATAAACTATTAAAATTCACTGCGTTCGTACAAGCCGCCAATGGCCCACGCCATCATGGACGGAGAAAATCCATTCCGTGCCCCCTTGTGAGGAGACGTGCACTGCGACAGCCACATCGTCAACCTTGACAGGGTCTTGGCTCGTCTACATACCGCACATGTTGTGCGCCTCTACTTTGCTTCGGAGACGACCAAAGGACTTCCGGCCGGGACACTTCCTGGACCCGCCCTGGATGGGCCCAGCCGATAGCTTATGGACGAACGCCCAACCTTGCTCAGCCGGCTGACGAACCGGTTGGTCGACCTTTAGGCATGTGGCCCTCCAACAAGCCGGGGATCCTTTGGAGCTCCCTCATCACGGAGTACCTCGAGGGGCTCCACCAGACGGTCGGCCCCCAACAAGCGTTATTTGCAAGTGCTTACCTCTCTGCTTATGCGATTGCCGACCAGAAGTGGTTAGGAGCGGTTACGACGTCCCAGGAGGGGATGTTGCAAAGCGGTGCGCTTCCGCGCTAGGACAGTTGGGGTTTATTGCGCGAGCATCCTTGTTATACTGGAGCATCGCTTTGCCCCTCCCGGCCCGTTTGGCAAGATATAGGTGGGCGGCGCAGGTCTAGACCAAGCCTCTATATCGTGTTCGGACCAAAGCTTCCTTTAACAGGCACTCGAGATTACCTCCTGATGGCATTTCTGTGGAAGCATCCCTAGGAACTGATAAGCACCATCCAACCACGTGGTTCGGTGCTAGAATCTGCGAAAGAGTGATCCTCCTGTTACCTACAACTACTCGCCAGCATTTTCGGCTTGAGCAATCATGCTTAAATAGCCAGCAAGCCAGACTCCATTGAAATCTCCTTTTCTCGACCTACCCTCCACACCAACCCTTTTCAAACCAGAGTCGCTCGCTCAGCAGCGCAGGCTACCCTCGGTTTCCAGTCATGGAGGCACCATGCAGCGAGTGTATCAAGGTATACTTCCAGTGCCCACTGCAATGCGTTACCTTTGGCAGTTCCAGCTAACGAATCGTTCACAGGGTTCCATCCACAAAGGCCAACCCCAGGGGACAGAGGAACCGATCCATGGCCTGAACACCTATGTCGTGGGCAATCGGACCAACCCGCGTGCGATCATCGTCATGTACTCGGATGTATTCGGCCTAGCCCTGCCCAATAACAAGCTAATCGCCGACGCTTACGCCCAGAGCGGGGAGTATCTGGTATACCTGCCAGACTTCTTCGAGGGCGACCCGGTCCACCTCGCGATGGCCGACGTGCTCATCCCCGTCGACTCGGCAAATCAGTCGAGTTTTTCGAAGTATACGGGCCTGCTCGCGAATATGCCCTCATTCCTCATGTGGATGTCTAGGCACAGGCAAGGCCCGACAGAAAAAGTGTGCGTCGACTTCCTTCAGAAGCTGAGGCGCAGCACCCCGAGGACTCGGAAGATCGGCATGGTCGGGTTCTGCTGGGGTGGCAGGTATGCGATCCGGGCCGGGGCCAAGGCCCATGCCATTGACATCGACGGTGCAGAGGTTTCCTTGGTTGATGCAGTGGTGGCAATGCACCCCAGCAACCTGGTGCTTCCAGGTGACGTCGAGGAGATGACAGTGCCTACTAGCTACGGGTGGGGCGTCGAGGACACTGTTGTGAGCTTTGAGCAGAAGGCAAAGGTGGAGAAGTTCCACGCGGAGGTAGCCAAGGCGGGACAGTACGTCCCGGAGATGGAGCACAAAGTTTACACCCCTGGCCGTCATGGCTTTGGTGTGCGAGGCAACCCCGATGAGCCACTTGAGAGAGCATGTCTGGAGGGCGCGGAGGCTCAGGTCCTCGCTTGGTTTGGACGCTGGCTTTAAGTTGGGGCAGTCGAAATCTCTTGACGCCCCCAAATTGAACTTGGATTACTCGTATATGCATTCACCTACTAGTGACAGATGCCCTCCAGGGGTTTACACTCTCCCCCGGCCTCTGCCCCCGCAACCAACTTGACGAGGCTGTGCAGGCGGCGTAACACCGCCAATCATCTTCCTTTTAACGTCCCTCACCCACATGTGGGTACCCCCCCGCATGTGGGCACCCCCAAAATGCAACCACAAAAACACAGAATCTAGATCTAACCCTTTTTTTCACCACACCGGGATGCAACAATAATAGAGTCCTCTGGCTCACTAGGTAATTCGACGTCGTTGGATTCAGTCGTACTATCATCTTTTTCACTAGCCTCGACCTGGGCCTTGTAGATAGCGTCGATGATCGCGAACTTCGAATTTGGGTTGATCTGGACCCTCTTCCTTTTTTTTTAGGTCGTATTGATTGAATCTATTGTTCCAGGGCCTGGACCCAACGCTGTAGGAAAGCTAATTGGACGTGTTTTTCCTCGAATCCTTTTTGGACCTTCCGGAATAATAACCGTTGTGCAAGGGTAGGTTGATCCAGCTGGTTAAACTGGGTCAGCTGGTCCTGTAAGTAGATCGACTACCTTCCTGTAACGGGCTAGGCCCTGCTAGATGTAACGACCTAAATGTGGAAGGAGTGAGGGGAGCTGGAGTCACACTGATGCTACGCTGGAGAGTCGAAGGTAGGGGTCCGATAGTAACAAGATTAATCTCTGCTCCTCCCTGTTTCCCGCAATCCCGATATTAATAGGCATTACTGTGCCACCAGCGCGCCAACAGCGCCTATGCACGTAACTAGCCCTTAGGTCATCAGTGTCACGCTGGATCCTCGCCGGATACCGCATTCAGGCCTGACACTGGACAAGGCAGTGCCTTGTCCTCTTGCTGGACTGAGCACTGTTACTCTGGTGACGACTTAGTCTATTTTGTTGAAGGATTTTCTGTCCTTTTCTCTTTCTTTCCTTCTTTCTTCCTCAACTCGAATGTAAAACGCATGAGGACTATATAGCTGTAATTTACACTATTAGAACCCTTCACATTCCTTGGGGTCGACCACATAACTGTAGATGTAGTTACATCCCATTGCTGGATAGGCCTGGATCCAAGGGTCCGATCAAGGGTAGGGTAGGGTCAACCCTGTTGCTGGCGTCGGTAGATTTCTGGAGTCGTAGATGGCTTAAGAGGGGCTTGCTCAGGGGGACGGGCCATAGACCTGTCGATTTCCACCCACTCTTTATATTCCCAGCTGTAAGGGCCGACAGGCGGGCCTTCGTATAGCAGTTAATGAAATTCCGCTTGCCTATAATTATTGAATTATTCCACTGCTGTAGGTAATCCAGTTCTTTTCTATAGGCTGTCTTCTGTAACGATCTGCACTTCGTATTACACCAAAAAGCCGCAAGGCTAAAAGGTAGGTCTATAATTACCGTGCTTGCAATTACAAGTACAGATAACAGCTACTATAGGGCTCGGTCCGCTGTGGCACTGCACGAGCCGTAACATCTTCAATAGTCCAAAACGGATTGATCCAACGGTTGTAAGACGTGGGATGTATGGGGAGGTAGGTAAAGTAGATGGATCTGATGCGTATAGCAGAGATACATAAATTCAGTTGACTCGTAGGATCCATGTCCGTCTAGGATAAGTAGCCGGGTTGCGGTTGGATCCGTTGGTTGGGTCGATAGGATGAAGATATCCCTAAGCCAGTGGATAGCTGTATTATTGTCCGTCTTCCCGTTGTCTGTTGCGTAGAAACTCCAGTCCTTATATAGTTGTAGATTCGTCGGAAACCACTGCTCCTGGACGGACTTGCCCTTATATATAACTAGTGGTGGGACTGCAGATCCTGTGGCACTGATGCACTCGATAAGAGTGATCCAGGCCCGCGACCCTGGCTGTCTCTTCTGAATTTTCCGACCCTCCGTACATCCTAGGACCAGCCCATTAGACCCTCAGCCTTCTAGAATCCCGGTCTCGTCCATATTATACCGATGGGCTAGTCGGATGGCCTTGATCTCTGGGACAGCTAGATGACGGAACTAGTCTTTAACAAGGTCGGTTGACGCTCCGTCGATACGCTGGGAATCGATCCGTCTAGCCCGCTGGACCTTAATTGATGGGTTGCGACGCATAAAGGCCTTGAACCAGCTTTTTCCTAGGGTCTGGGACCCCCTTCGTAGACGTAGGATTCGTTCAGAAATATCTGTTGCATAATATGCATCTCTTATAGACACAACTCATCGGCGCCTCCTGTTGGAGTGTGCATTCCACTTTTTGTCTGATGAGTTAGTGAGACAGAATACGACAATATCCCTGACCTGCGCGTAGGTCGGTGGGAGCCCTAGGGCAGCCTAGATCTAGATCCAGTTAGCCAAGTGGTCTTCCTAAGTCTGGGATAGCCTCTGCTGGCTGGTAAAAGCGAGGTCCCTTGGCTGACAACCTCGGATGGGGTTCTGTAGTGTCGACCTTGGGACCCCCCAGATCCGGGCGGCTGTTTGAATAGATTGACCCTTTTCAATAGATTCAAGAGCCCTGTCGACTTCATTTTTGGTATAGGTAGCCATACTGGATTGAAGTAGTATTACCGAAAATCTAGTAAAAATCGGATAGAAATTAGTAAAGATATCGAGGGTTGAAGTAGGTAGGTTGAAGTGGCGGTGAGGCATTTTGGGGGTGCCCACATGTGGGTGAGGGACGTTACCTTGTCTTGGGTTTCTTCCGTATCTGCAAGGCTAAGGTTTTTGAATGATCGCATGCCCCGCCAGGTTCAGGCCAACTCAATCGGGTCGACTCGTTGCATTCTTGACATCAACCGGTTCGGACTTTTCCCCTGAGGTTCGACGTCTAGATTCTTGGCGCGTCACCAAGCTGCCATGCCTGGTTTCATCGGCCGGACTACCGATACCGACACATGAGCCGCAGGGACCAATGGTCAACATAGGCGGACGGTCGAAGGGTTGCTCAACCTGTCGCAGGAGGCGCGTCAAGTGCGGTAAGTATTCCATTGCCGAGGAGCCGAACGTTTTCTGAACAAGTTGGCGTTGTAGACGAGACACGGCCCATCTGTAGGCGCTGTCAACGATGGAACTTTGAATGCGATGGCCCACGAACTACCACGTTCGTCCACGCGGAGAACGCGACTTCTTTCAAGCGCCTTGTCAAACAGGCAGACCTAGCCACACTTAGTGGTAAGAGCGCTTCCGATCTTGCCAATCCGCAGCCACTGCTCCAAAGAGCGCTCGGGGTGGTGGGATTTGAAGTCTTCATCTGCTACGCCCGTGCGCATCTGCTACGCGGTGGCTTCATTGTATCTGTCATTGCAGATATCGAATCTCCCGACATGCTACGCAGCGAAAATATTGTGGCTAATCGTCGAGTCTCGCACCAGGCTCTCTTGAGCTTTGCTACGATTCTGTTTGGCGAGCAGCACCACCAAGCCGACGTGGCCAGCCGTGGCTACGCCATGTACAGCGTGGCCTTGAAGCAGCTGAACGAAGCATTATCAGATACAGAGCGGCATACCAGTGACGAAATCATCGTTGCCGTCGCCACATTGGCCATCTCCGAGTGCCTGGTGCCCAGCGGCAAGAACAACTACCTCAACCATATGATGGGACTACAGAGGCTCATAGATCTCCAAGAACCAGCCACTTTCTGGCCCCGTCAGTCTCACGGATTCCGCATCGGCGTGCGTTATATGATCCTGTTTGCATCTACGCTGCTTAAGAAACCTTGCATTCTCGCAAGACCAGAGTGGAAGAGCGCCATGAGGGTCGGCTGCTCGCCCAAGGAGTTACAGGAACAGGTCCTGTACGATATTCTGGCGGATTGCACGGTTCTGCTACATAAGCGAGAGAATATCGCAGCGACATGGGACATTGACGTCGCAAGAGCTGCGCGGCAGGTACGCGAAGTCGAAGACCAGGGGCGTGCTCTACACGCTCGGCTCTGCGTCTGGAAACGAAACTGGGATAATGAGACGACGAGGAGCCCATCAGCGAGCCGCCCAACACCTTCCATGATCATCGGCACAAAGGTTCTGAGCCGCGCCATGGTGGTCGAGCTGATACTATTCGACCTCACCCTCCTCACGCTACTGCAGATACTTGTCTCGCTGCCTTGTGAGCCATTGCAAAGGGACAGCTTTCTCCGTGGCGTCACAACCTCACAGAAAGGTATCGAGTCCGCGAAGGAGTATTATGCTTCACAGGAACGGCTCGTTGCGTTGGAAACTTGCCGGTGTGTTCGTTCTTATGTGGAGGGAGGCCAAGGTCTGGATGCGAGCGTCCCGCCGATACTGCACTGGGCTATAGTCGCAGCTTTGAGGAGCCTTCGCCATGACACATCTGTTGAAGCTACCTGGCTCTGGGATTTGCTGACCCCGAAGGGTCAGCAGGTTGTTTCTAATGGGCTTTGGAAGGGGTACCAGTGGCTGAGCTATCTAAATGAGTAAGTATGCCTTATTAATGATAGTGAATATTGCCCCTAGCCCTCCCGCACCCTGACCTGGCAGCCCTTGCTGCCCGGCCGGTAGCCCGGAGTTAGATAGTCCGCGTACATGGTGATGTCGTCCACCGTCGTGTCGACCAGCTCCAGCGTCAGGCCGCCCTGCTCCGCCCGGTCTGGGTCGAACTGACCGTACTTGCGGAAGATGCCCGCCGTGAACGTCTGCAGCTCCTGGTACGCGAGGTTGATGCCGATGCACTGCCGCCCACCCTTACTGAAGGTCAACAGGCGGCTGCGGATCAGCTTGGGGTTCTCGAGGTACCGCTCGGGGCGGAACACGTCCACAGACAGGTGAGTGTCAGGGCTGTGGTGTCGGTGCCCGCGAGCGTCATGACAATGGCTTCATCGAGGAGGCGGAGGGTTGCCTTCTCGCTGTCAGGGATACTACTGGTGAGGATCTCGTGAAAGATGGTGGTACGCTCTGGCACCTGGTCCTGGGTCTTGCGAATCTGTTCAATTGTGGCAATAAGGCCCTGGATCACAAGGTCAGCTGGAGACCAAACATGGCGCAGGCATTCATGGCTGCCCTTACGTTAACAAAGCCTGCGAACGCCTTGGCCTTAGGATCCAGGAAGGCTAGACCGCGGGTGGCAGGTTGAAAAAGATGGACGCTACCCAGTTGAAGTGGACGGAAAAGTGCGTGTTCTTGCCGAGGCTGAGGAGCTCTAGGAAATTCGCCCTCATATCCTCCATGTCGAGGCATCTGGGGCCGTCGCCAAAAGCATACGATTGGATCACGTCCTTGGTCGCGGCCTGCATGGCGCTGTGGATGTCGAAGACCTGGCCGTCTTCCGCGAAACCGTGGAATCGCCGTAAGAGGCTGTCGAGCACGTCGTTGATGACGGGCGTTAGGCGGCGCACGTTGGCTTGCGAGAAGAATCGGCTGATGGTGGCGCGGCGGCGGCGGCGGAGGTCATGGTCGCGTGTGCCCAGTGATGAGCTGTGGGTAATGAAGTGGCTGAGGAACGACCAGGCGCGCTCGCGGCGGAGGGTCGGTGACTGCGGGTACAGCTTGTCGACGAAGCGGGTGTCGTTGACGTGGAGGACCTCGGGCATGGCCAGGGAACTTGGCCAGCGGGCTGAGATAGAGGCGGTATACGCCTAGACAGACCCAATACACTGGTAGTGCTGCCACGAGCCGGACGGGGGACGCCATCATGCAGTGATCGTTGACTGAAGAAGGCCGGGTTGAGTTCAGGGTGGCACATCCGAAGGGAAGAGGGGAAGTATTGCAGAGGGATGACTGCTGGTATTGGAGCTGCAAGTAAGATCCAGCATCTCCTGAGAGGCATTTGGGAGCGCTCTTGGTCTTGGCGATATCTGATCCGGCAGCTGGTGAGGATATCTCACCATGGGATGATGACCAACACGTTCCGTGGTGTACTGTCTTAAGAGTGTATGAGCCCTCGGTCCGCGGAGGGTCCCCTTATGTCCGTTGCTGCCAAGCGGAATGAACCTCGAAAGTTCGGACCCGGCCGTCGCAACCCGTGGCTTATCCAAGGCCCCCTTTGGCCAGATTCTCACCGGCCGATTGATGCTTCCTTCGCCTTGCCTTTCAAAACCTCGATAACCTGACAACAGTGGCTCCAGTGGCTCACACAACAAAGTCGAGGCAGACCCAATTTCAAGGTAGGAAGGGGAAATCACCATGAGAAAGACCAATAGAGTACACTGATTGACTAGCTCCAACATTCAAAACCTTCAGCATTTCTATAGCGGACCAATTAACCCTTACAGCCCCCAATCTTCTCACGTAGACGGGCGCCGTCCCTCACCCGTGTCGCGTAGCGTCCAGCCCATCTGCTGCACGCTCGGAGTAGACTTTTGGAGCCGCAAAGGCATGCTCTAGAGATGCGTACTTGATGCCGCGGAAATATGCGATGCCATCTTAACTGGTACCCGTCACCCTGCCCAGCTGTGGGTGTTTGATCTGAGACATGCTCGTGTTGAAGATGAATTTGGATGGTAAACTGAGAGTATGCTTTGTCTTATCCCTTTAAACCCCCTTTTTTCACACTCCACTATCTTTAATGATAATTCAGACCCGGTGTAGGGCTCGCGAAGTGCCATGTGGGGGAATCCCGAAACCAGTTGATGTGGGGTTGGCCGCATGTAGTAAGTTTCGAGGGTGCGTTGGAGAGCCTGGACGCTCCGAGAATCGGGCTCATACGGAAATGAGAATGATACGCAAGCGGAGTGTACCAGTATATTTACTCAGTCCAACATCGAGTCCTTCCAATTCTCGTATGGCGAACTAAACCTATTCTGCCAATACGGCAAATGGCGTCAAGTGCCCATATCGTTCTCTAGGGCGCTGGTGCCTTTGATAAGGAGGTGTAGGTTTCGTATTCGTCAAGACTAGGCTCATTACCTATAACATCAAGCTCCTGCGCAATCAGGTCATACTCATCCAGTTCCAGTGCCGGAACAATGGAAGGAGTATTAAAACGGTTGGTAGGTTCTTGTCTTCGTCTTCCCACGTATGTACAGGCGATCTGCTCCATCAAGCTACGCAAGTTGCTTCCACTAGACATCTTACACTCATACAGTCATTAGCTGGACAGACTGAAATGCAAATCCATCCGAGACAAACAGATATCTATGCAGACCACTTTCACCAACAGGGCAGTGTCATATTCTAATCAGTACCCAATAAGAGCTTCTGACCGGCGAGTACATCTCTGCTTAGCTGTTCTCCCATCCATTGTGGTTCAGCGTTATGCAGCGTCTCTTCAAAATCAATGATCTGGTCTCCGGCTACGAAAAATGACTTGCCATTGACCTTTGGCTGAAGTATTGGGAGAAATAACGCGTTAGCAACACCTGTAGTCGAGTTCTTAGGGAGATCTCCCCATATTTGTCGCCATTCAGGAAGAACCATCGGAGTGACTAGATCCAGACGTGAGCGGCAAGTAAGTTGAAGGGGGGATTAGCGGACGGTGGGATAGACTTACTGGTTAACCACGGGGCTACTATGTTTATGGTGATGTTCTCCTTGATAGTCTCAGTTCGAAGTGCGCGCATCAGGCCAAGCAATCCAGTTTTCGCCGCGCAGTAGAGATGGATGGGCGGTGCAGGGAAGAAGGCCCCAGCTGAAGAAGTAATGACTAGCTGAGAGGCCACGTCGGGCCATTTTCGAAAGAAGTGAATGGCGCACTTGGTCATGTAGATGGGGCCGACAAGATTCACGTCAATCGACTTCAGGCTGGGGGCCAACAGCTTCCCCGACTTCTTATCGAACTCGTCCGCGAGGAAGCCTTCATGAGTGTTGATGCCAGCGTTGGAGATGACGCTGTGAATGACTCCGAACTTGTTGTGCGCCTCTTCGAACAGACTCAAAACGTCGTCCCAGTTCGAAACGTCGCATTTCTTAAAGAGTGCCCGATCTCCAAAGTCCGCAATCAACGCGGCTGCATCCTCATTCCAATCCCCCACAGCCACCTTTGCACCGTTCTCTGTAGGTACGCAGAACAAATTCACACATCAGCTGTGTCCTTATGAAGCGTAAAAGGAGTGGATTGATTATCCAGGGTCTTACCGAGCGCAACCTTGACAGCAGAACGTCCGATCCCCGTGGCTGTACCAGTGATTAAGATGGTTTTATCCTTGAGTGAGGCAAGGTCATCTCCATGAATCGAGTACGAAGTCATTTTGATGGCCTTGATGTTTATGATGGCTTGTTAACGTAACTGCTGAGGTTGATGCCGGAGGACAGCATTGACAAAATGTATCAAATAAAGGGAATTGACTGGGGCAAGAGGCATTTAGAGTGGATGGTACAACAGACAGAGATCAGTTCTGGGGACGTATACCTAGTGTTCTATCTTCAGAAACTTACTGTAGATACGTTTTTAGCAACCCCCCACTCAAATGTCTTTCACGCCACAGGCGAGGGTGGGGGACTCTTGCTTCCGGATTGGGAATGGGCGGGAGGAGTATTATGGGAGCAGCGAACACAAACACGATGAGCCATGTCGAATGCTTTACCGTTCGACCAGACCCCCAAATAGGATCAGACATCATTTCCGGAACGAATTACTAATGTTCTCGAAGAAAGCAACGGCTAGAAGTTCAACCCAACCCTGTGCAGATATTGCGGGTGTGGATGATGGATTCTTTTTACAACGTCCGGTAACGGTACTTGGGTGTGGCACATCAGTTTCGTGGCATCATATAAGAGTGCTCCTTATGGAGCCTGCACTGTCTCTTCAGCCGCGAAAGCCTTCATAATTCTTTGATTTTGCATTCATCAACATGGCGACACCTCTGAACCGCAACCTAAAGCCTGGGGCGTATGTTGCCACCCTCACTTTCTTTACACAAACGTCAATGCTAGACCTCGTGACGTTGAGGCACCATACCTTGCGTTTGGTAGATGCTGGAATTTCTGGAATCGTCGCCCTAGGTTCCAACGGCGAAGCAGTACATCTTGACCGCCAAGAGCGAAAGACGGTTGTCAAGTGCATTGTCGATGCCCTGGCCGCTAGTGGACATGGCGAAATGCCCGTCATTGTCGGCGCTTCCGCTCAATCCGTGCATGAGACAATAGACCTCTGTCGCGAAGCAAAGGAATCTGGTGGCTCTCATGTGCTTGTCCTGCCGCCGTCGTATTTCACGGCAGCCATGACACCCGACACCATTTACGATTTCTACATGAAGGTAGCGGCAGAATCACCACTTCCAGTCATCCTGTACAGCTTCCCAGCGGTATCATCAGGCATCACCATGAACTCGGATCTCCTGATCCGCATCTCCAAGGGTCACCCCAACATCGTGGGAACAAAGTTCACATGCGGCGATACAGGCAAGCTTGCACGTGTTGCTCGTGCCATGGATGCCATGACGCCGTCGCAGCCAGAAAAGTCGTACTGGGCTGCCGCTGGGCTTGCTGACTTCACGCTGCAAGCCCTGACTGTCGGAGCGTCTGGGGTCATTGCCGGAGGCGCAAACATTTTACCCAAGATGATCATCAAGGTATTCGAGCTGTACACCGAGGGACAGTTCCAAGAGGCCACACAGCTGCAGTCAATGCTATCTGAGGGCGATTGGCCTCACACAGCTGCCGGAATTTCGGGCACCAAGGCTGTCCTTCAGGAGGCATTCCAATACGGGGGTCCTCCACGGTCGCCTTTGGCTACAGTCCCAGCGGTGGCAGCTAAAACGCTGAAGGACGATATGCGAGAGGCGCTCGAATATGAGAACAGCATCCAGTAGAGTTAGAGGCAGTAGAATTTGTACAGTAACTAGAATAGGGACAGATTATCGTACGTAGGTAATGGCCGTCTTCTCCCTCAAGGTGAGCAAGTTGCTGGCACAGAGTAAAAATAACACAGTTTCTTTTTGCAATTTAAGCATTTCGAAGGGGACAGGTTATCAAATACTCCTCCTGATGTATCAGATTTCAAACTGGCCTGCACCGCAGGGATGCATTAAGAAAACCCGCCTCACTTACCTGAGAGTTCTAAATCAAAGCTCTAGCTATAGACATTTGTTAAAAGGCTTTTCCGCCAGGTTGACACTTGCGCTGGCGCTTTGACAACTTGAGGTGCACCTCCGGAGGGAGGGCTTGGATGGAAAAGCTGAGTGAAGCGAGCTGCTGTTATTAAAGCTATATGTATAAGCTGTATGTGCATCTTTAGGTAGTCACTGGGGTTCTGCTACAGAATGGGTTGAAAATTGTATCAGGAGGGTTACTTGATATCATGACCCTAGAACATGGCTATGTATCGGTTAAGAACAAGACACTTAGGTCAATATCTCCTTCAGAGCTTCAACGACTGCGTCGCCAAACTCCGTTGTGCCGGTGGACCCCCCAATATCTGCCGTTCGTAATCCTTGATTAATTGTGTCCGCGACAGCCCTTTCCACGGCAGCAGCAGCTTCCTCTTGCCCGAGAGAGTATCGTAACATCATCGCCGCCGATAATATGGTCCCAACTGGGTTTACGATACCTTTACCGACAATGTCGGGAGCAGAGCCTGTGGAATCCATCAGTCTCTCTTCAGTCAGTGCAGGTGGGTTTGCAGGTATGACTTACCGTGAATCGGCTCATATATCCCTTTGACCCTTTTACCTGGAGCGGGGACATCGCACAAGCTTGCACTTGGAAGAAGCCCGAGACTGCCAGGGATCACGCTGGCCTCATCCGAGATGATGTCTCCAAACAGATTGCTAGTGAGCACAATTCCGTTCAAGGCCGTTGGCTTTTTGATCATGAGCATTGCTGCCGCATCAATCAAGTGATGCCCAAGCTGCACATCTGGGAACTCCTTGTCGAAGATCTCGGACACGACCAGTCTCCAAAGCCGCCCAGTAGCGGCGAGGACGTTGGCCTTGTCCAGACTCCAGACAGGCAAAGGCGGATCATGTTGCTTGGCGAGGTAGCCCGCCAGCCGCGCAACTCGCTCGATTTCCGAGCGTGTGTAGTAGTCGACGTCTTGGGCTGAGCTCAGAGACTCGTCTGGGTCCTGACGGTTAGGTCCAAAATACATTCCTCCGCATAGCTCGCGCAGGATGACGAAGTTCGTGCCCCGGGCAACCTCGGGTCGCAGGGGCGAATGATTGACAAGGGAATCCGCCGCGAAGTTGCAAGGTCGGAGATTGCCAAAGGCATCCATTCCCTTGCGAAGGCCAAGAAGCCCCTGTTCGGGTCGCACCAGACCAGTACCCCATTTCTGTGTATGTTGGCCTTAGTATGAGATGGGCATGCTCATTCAAGACGTTGACGGAACACTTACGGGTCCTCCTATCGCACCCAACAAGACCGCGTCGGCATTCTTTGCCGCCTTGAGAGCAGTCGCAGTGAGGGGCTCGCTTGTCGCATCGATGGAGCCCTTTAATCTTTCGTTTAGTAAACAAGCTTCCTCAACCAGGCGCAGATTTACGTACGCCTCCTAGAAGCTGATAGTTGAACTCGAACTTTATTGGGTTCTTGCTGCTTTCAAAGACTTTGAGGACCTGAATCCGAATCTCAGAGTTATAATTTCGACTGTAGTATAGGGGAATAAAGCATTCACTATTGATTACCCACCTTAATGGCTTCTGCCACCACCGCCGGGCCGCAGTTGTCCCCTGGGAAGACAACAATGTTAAAAGTAGTCGTCATCGTGGTTAGCAACACTGTAAATGTTGACTCGCTTGATTGGCTATGGGTATGCTTTGAAACTGCATTAAATTGTTTGAGAGACATCAAGATGGGCTCTGGGGGACTTTAGGGTCAAGGTGCTCGGGAGAATCATTGCAAGAGCCGATATCGGCCAAAAGAACATGGAACCTACAACCATCCACTTGTCCATGACATAGACCCATATTGCCTCATACGGTATTTTGCGGGATGCCATTCATGTACTGGTATGTATGTACGTATCCTTGAGGTTCCCCCACATCCTGTTCGAGCTAGGCTGGAAACCCTAAATGCCTTTTAACCCTAAGTAGCCCATCAAAAGTGTCGAGGCGCTCCAGACCGAATTCGGCTGGTGACTTGCTATTGCTCCTAGAAGGGCCATTGGTGGTGTGAGACGTATCTAAGTTATAGCTAGAAATGGATATGCAAAAGAACGGGGGGTTGAAGATCTCGATTTGGCATTAGACGATGACAAGAAGTCTCCATCGGTAAGGGGAATGAATCAGCCCTTGGCTCGGGCCAAGTTGGGCTGTGGGAGGGCTTTGATAGCCATGTCAGCCATGTCAGCATTTCAATCTCAATTGAGAGCACTTACACCATAAAAGTCCACATTGAACCCCCAGGAGCTTTTCCCAGGAACCCATAAAAGTCTGAACATCCTCCCGTAAAGATCGGAAGGGAGATAACCCAAAGACCAAGCCATTCAACGTGAGCAGCAATGCCGCAGAATCGGACTGCCGTGGATTCTACCTTGCGGCGCCCTTACGACCGACCCGAGGGCTACTATGTCACGCATCCAAACGGCCAAGTTAGCCATTATTATCTCGATTCATTCGTTGATCCTTGGCTGCCTGAGGAGAAGAAGCCTGTCATCATACTGAATCATGGTTGCGCCCGCACGGCCAACATGTGGTACAGCTGGGTATCACGTCTTGCCCGTCGTTTTGTCGTGATTCGGCGTGATGCACGGGGTCACGGCAAATCCAGCTTCCCGAAACGCATTTCACCATGGAGTGACCAACAGAACAACGAATACGAGGGTGGCTATCAATGGGATCTCGATACCATGTTGTGCGAAATCGTCGACATGCTCGACCAACTCAACATAAAAAAGGTCATCTTTTTAGGCGAGGCGACATCTGGTGAAATTGGCCATGCCTTTGCTGCCAAGTACCCCGAAAGAATTATCGCCCTCATCACCTGCTCAACTCCAACATTACTGCCGCCAGCAGCTGTCAACATGTTTGCTGTAGGGGAGTCGTCTTGGCCTGAGGCTGTGATCAAGCATGGGAGCAGGGGATGGAACAAACGGCTGGCGAAAAACCCCGGAACGCTCCCCAAAGACCCAGTCTACCTTGAGTGGTTACTAGACGAGGCAGGCAAGACAGAGAAGGAGGGATTAGCCGGCTATGTCATATTTCTCACCCATCTAACGTCTCGGCCCTTTTTGAAAAACATCAAAAGCCCATATCTCATTCTAGCCCCGACAAACAGCGCTGCTGTACCGCTGAGTCAGTCGCGCTGGATATCTGAGCAGGTCTCAGGCTCCAAGGTGGTTGAGATTGAAGCTCCAGGCCATGAGATATTTTCTGAAGCCTCCGACAAGTGTATTGATGCAGTTCTGGAGTTTCTTGATGGGATTCATGTTGGAATTTAGTTTTATCTTTCGGGACGTGCTTTAAATAGTCTGCTGAATGTATTGATATATTGATGTGTCCTATATTTTTGCTTTGTACGATAATGTACAATTTGCATGAGAAGAGGCTGCTGCTGTTAATTTGGCTATAGGAAGAGGATAAAAACAGATAGATGACTCTGGTGATAATGTCTCATGCTGACACTTAGTAACTATAAGTAATTATGGAGAGTTATCGCAGGAATAGACTCCTATATGTTAAAGGAGTGCAATAGCTTAATGGAACCTGGCTAATATATTAAGGCACAGCCCGCAGGATTAATTGCGGCACTTACCAAGCTGGGATAAGTTTACTGTAAAGCTTTTTACAGATAAAGATAAATCTCTGTAGTAAAGGGATTTATTATTAGCCAGGCAGTTATAGTAAGTCTTACTGGATATAATAGCTATTACAGTAGGAAAAGAGAGAAAGTAAAGATACTGAAACTAATAACTACTTTCTTTAAGTTTTAATAATATATAGACTTATAGTTAAATAGTAAAAGTTCTATAGAATCTCCCTATTAAAATATAGTAAAGAACTCTTTAAATATTAATATACTACTATTAGATAATAGAAAATACTAATTTATATTAAATATAGTATAAGTTAAATAAAATAGCTTTAATAGTAATAAAAGAACTTAGTTTCTTTATCTCTTAAAGAGCTAGAGCTTAATTTTATAAATAAAGATAAAGTTAGCCTTTAAAGGCCTTTTAAAGTCTAAAGGTTTAAAGTTAATAAAATCTACTTATTAAAGCTTTAAGACTTTATTTAAATTAAATTTCTAGCAGTTAGTTTAAAAGCTATTTTAAATATTATAAAATTATTCTAATAAATTAAATTTTAATAGTAGCTATAGTATAAACTTTATTAAAGTATTTAATAATTTATATATTTATTTATAATAAAAGATAAATAAGAGATTTTATATTAGTTATTTAAGTAGATAAATATCTATATAGATATATAATAAAATAAAGTATATTTAGTAAATTCTTATTAACTGCAGTGTATATAATAATAATAAAAAGACTTTAAAAACTTTTTTTATATTATAATATTACTTTTTATATTTAATTTATACTTATAATTAATATATTAAAAGTAGTATATTAGTAATTTTAATTTATAGATAGATACTTACTTTATAAGTTTTTTTATAATTAGTCTATTTAATTTACAGTTTTTAACTGTAATATTAATAAGTATTTATAATAGATAAAATTATTTACTTAATAGAAATAAATACTTTATATTTATAGTTAGCAGTTAAATAATTATATATAGTAAATTAAAATAAGTTATCTTTAAGAATTTTAATTTTTTTATTATAATTAGTATATTTCTTTAAGTTTATTTTAAATATAAATTTTATAGCTATAAATAATTTATTAATTAATATTAATTAAGATACTATAGTAATTACTATTAAAATTATAAATTATTTACTAATTATTTAACTATTAATTATTAATTAGTAATTAATTTTACTCTTTTAATTATTAATATTTAGTTTTTTTTAGCTTTACTTAGTATTATTAAATAAATTAAAGCTATATAGTATTTTTAAATACTAAAGATAAATAGTAAGTATTATATTCAGTACTAATAGATATAGTAGCTAAATAATAAAATTATTATATATTAATCTTTACTTTAAGTTTTAAATTTAAATTTAAAAGTATATATAGTAAGATTTATATATAGAATAAATATAATATATTCTCTAAAAGGTATAATAAATATAAGAAATCTAATAGTTTTAAATATAAACTAAAATTTAATTTTTAAATAGATTAATATAGCTTTTATATAGAAGTATATAAATTTAAATGTAAAATTCTTTTATATAGAAAAATACAGCTTAAGAGTTAGCACACAGTTAGCCTTCATACTTTATCCACTTATCCTATATCTAAGAGGCAGTAACCTTAGCACAGACTCCGCCAATCATTTACTCTAGAATGCTCAGCCTGCCGCAACCTGCTGCATGTAAGCGCCGTGGACCATACCGTCACATCTTTAGGCATCACCGGAGAGCCTGATCTGGTGCTCACCCACCAGAGACAAAAGCATCTGAACCCCGACATGTTCCTCCTCTTGCTTGCTACAATTTTTTGTAGTCTTGTGTATCCTCACTCCAGTATCCCTCCTTTGTTATTGCGATCGCTTATGCATACGACGTCACATCTTTCTCTCCGCGCGACATCGAACGCCGCCGGCCATGTCAGATCCCCAGAAGTACACAGTCGGCTGGATCTGCGCCATTACCACCGAATTTGTTGCTGCGCAAGCCTTCTTGGACGAAGAACATAGGAAGCTTGAGGCAGCTGCCGATAACGACAATAATAACTATACCTTGGGAAAGATTGGGAAGCATAACGTTGTCATGGCCGGTTTACCTAAGTCGGAGTACGGCACGACCTCTGCCGCCACAGTGGCGAAAGATATATTGCGCAGCTTTCCAAATATCCGCATCGGGCTGATGGTCGGTATCGGTGGCGGAGCCCCAAGCGCAAAGCACGACATACGACTCGGCGACATTGTGGTGAGCACCCGTGACGGCGGGAAAGGTGGCGTATTCCAATATGACTATGGCAAGGCGATCCAGGAGCGTACTTTCGTGGAGGCAGGGTCTTTGAACCAGCCGCGGCAATTGCTCTTAACAGCATTGAGTGGCCTCGAAGCTGAATACGAGAGAAAAGGGGTTGCCAGCTTGAAATTCTTGGATGCCTGCTGTTGAAGGAGAGAATATGCTAGGCAGGGGTTGTACGCTCAGCAACTTTGTAGTTGGAGTGATCAAAGAGGAAGAAGATGTCTCGAGAGGTCCACTCATTCTGCATCCCGGCATGTTGCATCCTAAGAAGTGCGTGAGACAAGTTCAGTGCCAGTACGACTTTGTCGTACCGGCGAAATTTCTGATCAATATCGCGTAGCATAGCGTCCAATGACAATGTCGGCCAGACGGGAGGAGACTTGGTAAGTCTAGCCGCGCTGCAATCGCGTACAATGCGAATTTTATGCACAGAGATCTTGAGCGTTCGATTGTCCTTGAGAGAGCCCTGAATAACCTTGCAGAGGTTACGGACATCCCGCAGATTAGAGTTTGCGGGCCTAATGATGAACCTGCGTTAGAATGATCGAGTTGGACTGGAAGACAGATACTTACAGCTGAGAAACTACTTTACACGTCATTTCTTTCCACTTGTTCTGGGCTGAACAGCATGGTACAAAAGTCCTGTGCTGGATCTCGCCCATGGGTTCAGTGCTGCCTTCCGGATATCGAATCTGGAGCTTAGCTATGTGAGTGGAGGTACACTGCGAGATGCTGATGTTCTCCGCTAGTGCGTCCCGTAGGTCTGACAAACACTTCTGGGATCGCTTCAAGCCCTCCAGCTTAGGTCCAGATGTTGGCTCATCTGATGCCCTGTGAAGACTCGTGATGGCCGGATTGATGTCTCCAATATCTTGACGAGCTGCTGTTTTGGATCGGGCAAGGTTCCCGGCGTTGAAATCCGTTATGATTTGGTTAGCCGCCATGGCCTTCTCAACAGTCTCTGGGAGAAGCAGCAGAGTCGACAGGTCCAATGAAGTCGAGTTTTCAGAGGCTCGTTTCACCAACGCCTCGAACTTTGGATATACAGCGGTCAAAGATGTTGCTTGCAAGGGTTAATGGGCAAGGCCTGATACTCGTATGGGTTGATCTAGTACCTGTTTGTTGCTCATCTACCCCCGTAAAATCCCTAAGGTCCTAAAGCAGGAGGCAATGGCTGTTAACTTAACCCACACCCACATGAAGGCGTGTGCTTACCTTATTATCTAGGCTGGGAAGAGGTATCGTTGGACGGAGGACATCTTCGTCAATCAACCCTTCCAGAAATTCAAGGAGCCGGTGCAGGGCACCAAAAGACCGGAAATCCCCGACTCAATAGGGTGTGGATCCTGAATCTAGTCATTGTCTTGATCTAGGATGCCTCCAGCCCCCTCTTTTCTCGAGAGGGGTTTTATGTCATCTCACGCCCCCTCTGACTAAGGTCAGGATATCGATCTATCAGAGGTTTCGTAATACAGGGTCACAATCCAACAGAATGTATGATGGAAGCTTGGTTCATGTCGCGCTCTTGAGGTAGTCAATGGCATCTACTAGGATGGCACGGGCCACCGGGTTGGGAACAGGCCCCGTTTCGCGTTTTTGGAAACGCGACCAATTTGGGAACGGGGCCCGTTCCAACTCGCGGGAACCATGTAGGATTTCTAGAACTATGATTGGTCTAAAACCTGGAACGGGCCCCGTTCCCGACTTTAATGCTTGAGTAGATGGGGTTTGAAGGCAGGGCAATGAGACGCATTAGGTCGCCTCACTCGGATGGAAAAGCTGCAAGGCAGTTTTTGAGGCTCGTTGAACAAAAGCCTCTCAGCCTGCGCAGAAAATTTCTGTCCTATTACATCTGACCACGTCAGCTGACGGCGCGGGGTAGTTCTATTTTGCTTGGATTCTACCAGCTTGGGATTCTCCCTCCTCTTCATATCTATTGCGCTGCTTTGTGAGCTTATCTTACAGCCCAACACTCATGCTTCCATCACTAAAACAATGGATCCTGTTACTGCCCTAGGGGCATCTGCGGCAGCGGCACAATTCGGCGTCTACGGCGTCAAAGGCTTGATCGGCCTGATTTCGCTGGTCGGGCAGCTTCGCGAAGCGCCTCCACGGATCCGCGAATTGCTCCAAGATGTCCAAAGGTCGGTGACTGACCTTGATCAGCTTAGAAAAGTGTTCCAAGGTCCCAACAGCGACATAGCGCAAGGTCTCGAGCCCCGACAAGTTCAGAGCATCCAGCGAATCCTTGATGATAGTCACGACGCTATGCGCAAACTGCAAGACGGTCTCAAATCGTTAGTGACGAGAAAGCATGGAACGATGGCAGCGGGCACGGCCAAGGCGTGGAAGGCTGTCGTCAGTGTCCCTAAAATGAAAGAGATTGAAGAGAAACTTCGAAGAATTCAACGCCTCCACAGTGACGTTCTTCTTCAACTTCAAGTCACTGATGTTGAGCTTCAAATCAAGCTGAGGTATGTTACCCTCATTGTCTTAGTGTTACTACACATATACTCATCGTTTAGCGCTACTTTCGCCGGGATATCTCGCTCTGTCGACGAGACTCGCCAAGACATTCAGCTCCTCAGCCGGTCAACAGCTCCGCAGATGCAGCTCACCGACGACAAATTGTCGACTATCGAGCTCAGAACCGACTCCATCTTGGCTGGTGAAATGAGAATCGAGTCCAGCCTTAGCACGATGCAACCAACACTCATGTCTCTACAACAAGGACAGAAAGTCATGCATGAGGGGATCGGAAACATTGACAAAACGCTAGGAACTCTGAGTGACAACATTTCAACCTCGAGAGAATTATTGCTGGCTTTGACTAACCACCAACATCAATTTAGGCTACATAAGAACACCACTCAGCTCTCAAGCGCAGACAAAGCCGATATTATCAATCAGATAACGACCGGTCTTGTCAATTCCCCGAGTACGTTGCGAGACGCATTCCAGAAGAAACGTAAGCAATTAAGGTTACCTGCAGGTCGTCTCTAGAACACTGACCACGTGACTAAAGCGGTAAAGAAGGCTCGGAAATACTCTATCAACCTAGGAATTATTCACAGGCGATTCTGCCAGAATTGTCTATATAAATAGGATTTTATAGCCTGTATATTACTGCAATATTGCTTACTGCTGGGCTAAGTTGCTAATTAGTTAAAATTTAGGGTTAGAATAACTTAAGTTTAGAGTTATATAGATTATAAGTTAGAGTTATAAGAATTAGAGAAAAAAGAGATTAAAATTATATATAAGAAGGAAGAATAATAATATTTACTATTTAGTTATATTCTATTATTTATTATTAATAATTAATTAATACTTAAGTATTATAAGTATATAATAAATAAATATATATAACTTAATAAGAAGTATTAGATACTTATTTACTATAAATATAATATAGTACTATAGTTAAAAACTTTTAAGAAGTACTTTTAATATATATATCAGTTAATAGGTAATATATTAAGAGAGATTAATAACTACTATACTAATATAAATTTAGCTAACTTAGAATATAATATACTTTTAGTAAATAGCAGTATAGCTATTAAATTACTCTTAGTACTAAAAGGCTATAGCTACTCTATATACTAATATCTTATAGTAGTATAAAATAATACTATTTATTACTAAAGAGAAGTATAATATAGTAGAGTAAAGATTTAATAAATAGAGGTTTTACTATAGATATAGATAGAGGGAAAGTATATATAGTACTAAATAGTTTAAAAGTATAGTAATAATAATAAGGATATTAGTATAGTTATATCTAATAATATCAGTATTAATACTATAAAAAGAATAATTACTAGCAGTTAAGTTTAGCTAAAAGTAGAGAATACTATAAAACTTTAAATAGATAATTTAAAAGAGGATATTAACTAAGATTTATTATAGATTAAAAAGTTAAATTAGATAAGGTACTTTAGCTTTTAGAATTTAATTAGTATTTATAAAGTAGCTAAATAGATAAGAATAAAGATACTAATAAATAGAAGAGTCTAGTAGAAAAATAAAAAAGTAAGTTATAAATAGTTACTACTAGCTTAATTAGAGTAAAGCTTTAACTATAAGATAAATTACTACTATTAGTAGCTTAATAGTATACTAATAGAGATACTTTAATAGCTTATTAATATTATAATAGTAAATTTAAGTAGTATACTATTTAATTATAAAAGTAAGAAGGTATTAATAAGTAAGTATTAATTTATTAGTTACTAATATTTAAGCTTTTACTAGAGGGTATATTATATTAAATATAAAAAGGTATTTAAATACTAAATAGTTTACTTTATAGATAAGTAGTAAAGCTTACTATATAATATTATAGAAAAGCTAAAGGGAAATATATTCCTCAGTAATTATAATAACAGCTTTTATAATAGTAAAAAGAAAAAAGCTAAAAGTAATAATAAAGTGGATAGTAATAATAATAATAATAAGGAGGTAATAAAAAATAAGGGTATAGTAACTTTAATATATAGTATACTTAATAGAGCTATATTTTTATTTATTATTACTTTAATTAAAGTTTATATTAGTAGAAATATATATATAAACTTACTGCTTAGCTTTTATATTATATTAGGTATCTAATAATATCCACTTAGCTATATAGAGCTATATTTATATATAGAGATATTAGTAGTAATATTATAATAAAGCTGGCTATTTTTTTTAAAGTTAGTATTTAAGAATTAGCTTTATAATTAAAATAAGGTTAGTATTAATATTATACTGATATTTTAAGAATAGTATATAATATAGATATATACTGATATATATACTATTTTAAGTATAATTATTAAATAGATAGTATATAGTAAAGGTTAATATAATAAAATAGATAGATAGATATTAATATAATAAACTGATAATAAAGAGGCTGTAATTTATATAGGTAAATAAATCAGTATTAAAAGCTTTATCTATATACTTTACAGTTAGGTTATAAAAGCTTAAAAGCTGCTAGATAAGCTATTTAAAAGGTTATAGCAGAAAGTTAACTAAATAGTTAATTTAAGCTGTATTACTAATAATATAGTAAGACTTAAAGTAGGCTAGTTATTTATAGCTAACCTAAAGAATAATTAGTTAAAAGCTGGGCTAGTAAAGATAATAGAGCTAATAAAGATATTAATTTAGAATATAATATAGAACTATTAGAAGAAATAAAGAGTTAAAAAGTAGGTTTAATATTTATAATAGTTTTAAAAGATACTTATAGTACTTATATATATATAGAGTGGGCTTTTAAATAGAGAACTAAAGTTAATAATACTATAATATTATAACTTATAGCAGCTAATATAGAATATATTTATTATAAATAGACAGGTTATAATTATTACTGACTGTAATAAGATAAAGGCAATCTATAATAATAGCTATAAAGTAGTATAATTTATATCTAATAGAATCAGGCGGATAATTATAGTATATATAATAAGAGGTAAATAGACTGTTTAATATAGAGTTAAAAATAAGAGAAAAGAGAAAAATAAGAAAGAAAAAGAAAGAGGAAGAAGAGGAGAAGAGAGGAAAAAAAAACCGGTATTAATTTTTATTTTTTATTATTTTTTATTATTTTTTATTATTTTTTATTTTTTTTTATTTTATTTATTTTTAAAAGATCTTTTTATTAAATTACTTCTTTTTTTCTTTTTCTTTTTTTTCTTTTTAAATTCAGATTTAAAAAGAGTAAATAGTAAGAAAGCCTAAAGGTAAAAGTATACTAAGTATAGTATAGCTAGATAGCCTATCAGTTAGTCTATCTATCTATCTATAACTGTACTTTTTAAATTTAAATTTAAAAAGAGTAAATAAAGAGAGAGCCTAAAGATAAAAGTATATTAAGTATAGTATAGCTAGATACTCTATTAGTCAGTCTATCTATCTATTTATAACTATACTTTTTAAATTTAAATTTAAAAAGAGTAAATAGAGAGAGAGTCTAAAGGTAAAAGTATATTAAGTGTAATATAGCTAGATAGTCTATTAATTAATCTATCTATCTATCTATCTATAACTATACTTTTTAAACTTAAGTTTAAAAAAAGCAGATAGAAAGAGTCTAAAGATAAAAGTATACTAAGTATAGTATAGCTAGATAGTCTATTTAATAGGTATAGCTAGTAAGAGTATACTATATATAATATAGCTAAATTAATCTATCTATTAGTCAGTTTATTTAGTAAGAATATACTATATATAATATAGCTAGATAGTTAGTCAGTCTATTTAAGCTTAAAGGTAAGAGTATACTATATATAATATAACTAAATAGTTAGTTAGTTAGTCTATCTATTTATAACTATACTTTTTAAATTTAGATTTAAAAAGTATAAATAGAGAGAGCCTAAAGATAAGAGTATACTATATATAGTATAGCTAGATAGTTAGTCAGTTAGTCTATCTATTTATAACAGCACTTTTTTAAACTTAAATTTAAAAAGAGTAAATAGAGAGAGCCTAAAGATAAAAGTATTATAACTGGTAATAAGGAATAATTAGGCTAGCTGGATACTAGTAGGAGTACTTAAGAAGGGTTTTAGATAAGGTTAAAAGAGAAGGTTAGAGACAGTATAGAGAGAGATATTGATTTTTACTTTTTTAGAGATTCTTTCTAAAAATCAGAAAGACCAAAAGAACTTAAGATAACTAGAGAGTCTATTAAATTATTATCTTTATTTTTAAGAGATTTATTTAAGTCTATTTTAACTGTTACTACTTTTCTTATTTAACCTTTATTCTAGATATCCCTTAGATATTAGGCTGCTACAGATTCTATTAAAGTCTTACTAGTGGAATTTTCTATAACTAACTTAAAATCCTATCTAATAAGATACTTCTCTATTAGGAGATATAAGCCTTAGATCTATTTAACCTTATATATATAGTCTGGTGTAGCTTTAGGCTGACTATTTAAGATGCCTATATAATAATCTTCTATATATCTCCCTTAGGGTAAGTTAATAAGTTAGATGTTATTCTTATCTCTTTCTGCTGCTAAATTTAGAGGTTATAGTAGGGCGGCTAATTAATTAATCCTACTTATTAGAGTGATTAATTAATATACTTTTATGCTGTAAGCTGCCAGACTTAAGAAGAGCGGAAGAAAAGAAAAAGAAAAAGATAGAGAATTAAGACCTCCCTGAGATTTCTATAAGCTAGGGAAAGTCCCCTATTAATTCAGTTAAGGAGTAAGGATTTCTATTTAAGATATCTACTGTTAAAGGAGATATCTGCAATAAGCTAAGCTTTAAGTTATACTGTTTACTACTACTTTAATTTTTCAGCTTTAAGAGCTAAACTGAAAAAGTAAGTATAAATAGCTTAAAAAGTATCTTATAGAATAATATCTTTAGATAATTATTTCTATAGAAAGCCTATTTAAGGCTTAGACTGCTAGTTCTACTTAGTAAGCTATTAGCTAGATAAGAAGATATAGGGGATAGTAGGATAGAAAGATATTACTATAATAATTATAATATAGTATCTTATAAAAGACTAAAGGCTAGTCTTATTAGCTTTAATATTAATTAGTAGTATTAAGACTTTAAAGCTTATAGGGATAGCTATAAGAAAAGGAATTTTAACTTTAGAATTAATAAAAAGAATAAGTAGTAATAAGAGTAAAAAGCAGAAAGAAAGTTATCTTAATAATAATCACTCTATAAAGAGAGATTCTACTAGGGAATATAGAAGAAAGCTGAGTAAAAACCTTTATTATTAGTTGAAATCCCCCTCTATTATTTCTAGTCTATTTTTAAGAGATTTTTATAATTATTATAACTCTTATTTATTAAATACAGATACTTAACCCTTCTTTTAGTTTTCTTTATCTTTTATTTACTATTTTCTTATAGCAGCTTAATTCTCTATATAAAAGAGATATCTTTATAGTTAAGTATTTATTTTAGTATAGTTAGTTAAGATAGTATTAAAAGAGAAGTATTATTCTCTAAGAGACTAAAATCTCCCTAATTTTACCTATAATTCTAATACTACTATAAAGATAAAAAGAAGAAAGAGAAAGAAGAAAGTATCTAATTTAATACTTATAAATATAACTAGCTACTTTTCAAACTACTATAGTAAATAAGCTTAATTACTACTAGCCCTTCTTTTTAGTAGTATAGAGTTATCTTTATAAGACTAAACTCTATTGGAATTAAGCCCCTAATTTAGAATAAATCTATATAATAAAGGCTTTATTAAGATTAATACAGATAGTAAATTGGGGTTTCTTATTTCTATCTATATATTTAAATATAAATTTAAAGGGACTAATATTACTAGCTTCCTTTAGCTGTTTGAGAATTATATTAAAGGCAGAATATATACCGATAAATAGAGGAAGCTGCTTATAGTTTATTTTTTCTATAAAGATATTAGGTCTAGAGTGAAAAAGGTCTGTATTTATAATATTTAGAAGAAAGTTAAGATAAAGCTCTAAAAGAACTTTAAGGATAGTAATAAGAAATAATAGCTTTAACCCCTTAAAAAAATCCTAAGGATAAATACTCAGTCTATAAGGAAGGTAAGTAATACTGAGATACTTAACTGGCTTAAGACCTATAGAAAGCTATATAAAGCTCTTTAGGATAGAGGGAAGTTTAAGAAAGAGAATTTTTACTCTATCTTCTATATTCTCCCCCGGAAGGTTATTATTTAAGTATACTAATAGAAGAATATTACTGTTAATAAGATATAAGCTAAGACCTATAATAATATAGTTAATCTTATAATATTCTTACTTAAATAGGATTAGTCTTATAAGAACCTAATTAAGAAGCCTTAGGAGAGAGAATTTATATTAGAAAAGAGGCCTTTAGAGAAGAATATAGAATATTCCTTTTAACTACTAAGTCAGCTAAAGACTAATTCTGCTATTAAATCCCTTACTAAGCTAGTTTAAGGCTTAAGTATTAATATTACTAAATGGCAAGAGAATTTAAAAGCTAGATTGGGGGCTATAATTCAGAATGCTATAGATAAGTAGAAGTACTTTAATCAGGCTTATAATAACTATATTTCTATGCCTAAGGGACTCTATATAGATAATTAGAACTTTATTATTAATACTAGTTACAGTTAGAGGCAGATTAAATACTTTTACTGCTATATTACTAGTTATTTCCCTAACTAATACTATAAGCTATAGTAGGACTGAAATACTGGCTACTATAACTTTAACTTAAAAGCCGAAATAGCCTGGGTAGAATAAAGAAAAGTAGATATCCCTTTAAAGTTAGTCTGAAAGATAGAACTTTTTAGTAGTATTAAGAAGTTAGTTATAATATAGATAAGGAAGTTTCTAAAGTTTCCTACTGCCTATTTTCTAAACGGAATAATATTAGGCTCTATAATCTGAAACTGAACTTCTAACTAGAAAGAATATAACCTAGTTATAGATTTTATAAAGAGGAATTAGAACCTAATATTTAAAGATCTAGTTATTAGAAGGATCAGTAGTAGGACCGAATAGTTAATTAACAGCTAAAATAATAAGCCTATTACTAAGGCTAATATTATCTTAATTAATAATAATAGTATCTAAAAGCCTCTAATAATTCTGAATAATAATATTACCTTTAATATAGTTATTAATAAAAGGGCTAGAGTAGAGAAGCTACTTAAAGAGGCTAAAAGAAATTACTTAATTCCTCTTATAACTATACTAAAGATTCTTTAGCCAACTAAACCTAAGGACTAAAAGCTAGTAGAAGCTATTACTAAGGATAATACCAGTAGAGATATCTATCTGACTACTTTAATTAAAAATAGAGCCTCTTTAAAGCAGAAGGTCCTAAATATAAAGATTAATATCTCGATCCCTTAGATAATTTAATACAACCTGAAATTTAGCTGTTTAATAGCAAAGGAATTAATTAACCTAGCTGAAGGTATTATTAATACTGTCTGGCTAGCTATAGCTTCTTTCTATAAGAAGAGATTGCCGGAAGATATTAAAATAAACCTTATTAAAAGATAGAAGGGACTGGAGCTTATAGTATAAAACGTCCCGCCTTTTACTGACACTTACTATAACAATCTGGCCCGATAATATAGAGTTCTTATTATTGCAATTAGATAAAATAAATTGCTCCTAATACCCTAGGTTAACTTTCTTCTTACTTTAGGAGACTATTTTATAATAGATAATAAAGTTACTAAAAAAGTCTTCTATAAAAAAGGGAGGGAAGGGTCTAACTGAAAAGTACCTAATAAGATAATAATAAGAGTCTATATAAGTCTTATTTAGAATATAGACTTAAGACTGTAGTTAATATACTAAAACCTCTTAAGGCTTTAAGTAAGACTTAAGTATTTAGATAGTTATATCTAGAAGGCTATTCTGAATATAGATACTAAAGATAATATTATTTCTAACTATATTATTAAGACCAGCAAGCTTTTATTTAAGTCTAGCTCTATTAAGATTATATTCTTTTTAAAAGACTCTATTTCTATAGCTGGAATTATTAATATTAGGGTCTATTTAGGTAATATCTTTATTAAATAATAGATATATATAGCCCCAGCCTTAACTGTATCTATTCTCTTTATTTTAGAAATGCCTTTTATTTAAAGTATAAAAATTACCTTTAACTATAGCTCTATCCCTAAAGAGATAATAATAAGCTGTAAGTTAGACACTATTAAGTTAATATTATCTATTATAGAAGGTATATAAAGAGTTACCTTAATTGCTAATAATAAAGTATTGGGGCAGTTACTATAAGTATACTGAAACCCTTTAAACTAGCTATTAATAATATTTACAGTTTAAAGAAAGATAATATTAAGTATCTTATTAGATATATCGATAAAAAGATAGTATAGAAAGTCTTTAAGATTATTCTTAAAAACTAAATAAAAAAGAATAATTTAATATAGTCTAAAGTTAAGAAAATATATACTTAGGATAGCAGCTAAAAGGATATAACAGTTTGGGTTAATATAATATATAAAAGGAAGGCGGAAAAAATTTAGCCTAGGGATAATATTTCTTCTGATAGATTTATGCCTAAAGGAGACCTATACTGATAAGATAAGAAATAGAATAAGGTTAAGGGGAATCTAGAAAAGAACTTACTTTATTCTAACTATATTACCCCTAAGTTCTTAAAGATTAAGAAAGAATTAAGGCTTTTTAGTAAGAGGCTGGATAATCTAATAGGATAGATAAAGAATACCCTTAATAATATAGAGAGGGAAATCTTCTATTAAATTATCTTTAATTAAAAAGAAGCTTTAATCTGAATCTTTAAGAAGAAAGGGAAGTTTAACTTTAGAATTACTCCTCTATAGGTTATTAAGATTATACTCTATTTTACTTAATAGTATAGTAATATAGTGATTTTATATAGAATTAAAGCTAAGATTATTAAGCTGCTAAAGAAAAAGCTGAAAAATAAAATTATTAAAGAAAGTTATACTTTCTATAGAAACTGATAGATATTTATAGCTAAGAAAGATAGAGGCCTATACCTTATTAACTCAGCTAAAAAGTATAATATCTATACTATTAGGGATGGAATAATTCCGCTAGAAATAAAGAACTTCTTTACTGAATTTAGAATGTGTCTGATTCTTTTAGTTTTTAACTTCTTTTTTAGATATAATTAGATTAAACTGAATGTAAAAAGTAGAAACCTTATAACCTTTAATATGTCTATTAGTCTGTTCAGACTATACACCCTCCCTTAGGAAGCTATAAATTTAGTAGCTTAATTTATTAGAATTATAATAAGGATTCTATTTAATTTAATACCTAATAAAGCCAGGGCTTTTCTAGATAATATTAGTATTAAAGGCCCTCTAGAAGACTATAATAGAGAGGAGTCTCTTTTAGGTGTTAGAAGGTATATTTTGGAGTACCTTATAAACCTTAATATAGTTCTTATTAATATAGAGCTTTCTGGCTGTTTAATTATAGTAAAGAAGTTCTTTTTCTGCTAAAAAGCTACTCCTTTAGTAGGATATCTCTATAGAACTTATAGCTATAAGCCTATAGAGGATAAGGTTCTAAAGATTATTAAATAGAAGCCTTATAAAAACCAGATAAATATGAGAGCCTTTCTAGATATTATAGGGTACTATAGAATTTAGATTGAAAGATATATTTAAATTGCTAAGCTTCTTATTAAGCTGCTAAAGAAGGATGCTTTTTAGAAATAGGGAGAGGCCTAGAAGAAAGTAATAAGGATACTAAAGGGAAAGGTTATTTCAGCCTCTATTCTTATATCCCTTAACCTATCTGAAGGAGCTAGAGAAGTTATCTTAATAATAGATATTAGTATTTTAGGTTGAAGAGCTATTTTAATATAGGTAATTAAGGAAAAATACTACTCTATAAGATTTAAATTTGGTATCTAAATTAATACTGAGAAAAAGTATAATATAATAAAGCTAGAGTATAAGGAAGCTCTTTATACAGTTAGATATATAAGGATATAGATCTATAGATATCTTTTTATCTTAGAAACTAACTTTAGAGTTCTAGTTAATTAACTTAACAGTAAAGCTAATAATATATTAGAATTTATAGTAGTTTAATAGATTAGCTATCTCTTACTTTTTAACTTTACTATTAAATATATCCTAGGAAAGAAGAATATAGTTACTGATAGTTTCTTAAGAAAGGGGGAAGGTCTATTTAACCTTTTAGACTGAAAAGCTAAGGGTAATATTAAGGACGAAATTAATATCTACTTTAATTTTATTTTTTTTGGCCCTAAAGATAAGAGCTTAAAAGACTTCTATAAGGGTAAATAGCTAGTTCTAGAGAACTACCTAACTTCTCTATAGTAACTTAAGGGGCTTTCTGCTAGAGACTTTATACAATTAAGAAAAAAGGCAATATAGTTCTTTATCTGTAGTAGTTAGATTTAGAGATAAAAACTGAGACTAAAAGATGATTCTACTCTTATTATTAGTAATAAGAAGCTTTAGAAGTATCTTATTATATTATCTTACTATAATAGGGGTTATAAAGGCTGGAAAGTAACTATTAAAATTATTTCTTATTGCTATTTCTAGTGAGGCCTTAGATATACTGTAGAGTTAGTTATCTGAATATATCTAATATATTAGATTTATAGAGCTTAGAAAGCTGCTGAAATTACTAAGCCTATAGCCTCTTAATATTCTATAATAAAGATCTATATTAACGGGTAGTATCTCCCTAATAATAATAAGATAAAGTTTCTTCTAAAAGCTAGATATAATATAACTGGGTGGATTGAAGCTATATTTTATAGAGCTCTTAATATTATAAATATTAGGAAGTTTATTAAGAGAATTATCTATTGCTATAGTATACCTTTAAAGATTATTATAGATAATAGAGGTAAGCTTATAAAAGGAATCTCTAATAAGCTAGATAATTTAGGGATTAAGATAGCTAAGATTTCCTTCTATAATTTTAAGTTAAATAGGCTAATTAAAGTCGGTTATATATCTATAGTTAACTATTTTAAGAAGCTTAAAAGACTAGAAAAGTGGGTATCTCTAGTGGACTTAGCTCTGCTTGCAGATAGATCTGCTATTAGAGGATTCTATAGTTACTTATCTTTCTGGCTCCTCTATAGGTAGGAATTTATTCTTTCTATAGAAGTTAAAGTTTCAATCTGGAGACTTATTAACTGGGAAGAGGTCTATAGTAGGAAAGATATTATTTTAGTCTGAATTTAGATTCTAGAAAGATAGAAAGAGAATCTAAAAGCTATTAGAGCTAAAGTTAAGGAATATTATAAGAATCTAGTAAGAAAGATAACTAAATTTAATACCTTTAAGCTGAGGAAGATACTGTTATTACTGGGAGATTTTATTCTTCTCTATAATATTAGGAACTACTATAATTTTTTCTTTATAGCTAAACTTAAGCTAAGATAGTAAGAACCCTTTAGAATTCTAGAGATTCTTAAAGAGATTAAAATCTATATCTTAGAGACTCTAAATAGGGTAAAGGTAGTAGGAACCTACTATAGAAATCAGCTTAAAGTCTTTATAAAAAATAATTAAAGTTAGTAGGCCAGCCCTAAGGATACTAAGATTTAGGGACTACCTACTGATAATAAGAATAAGAAATCTAATAAAGAATTATCTTATAATAAGATCTATTAATTCAGTAAGGCTGGAAACTTATTAGATAACTCTAATATAGAGTTTATTATTTATCTATAGAGAGAACCTAGGGGGGGTTTTTAAGTTTATATTCTGGAGATAAATAAAAAAGCTAAGAATCAGTATAATAAAGTCTAGAATATCTTATTAAATATTTGGGGATATAGTATCGGCTGGGGATAGTAGTATTACTATATAGGGAGGCAGATAGAGAAGGTAAGAAGTAGGGTTACTAAAGAGATTTAGATATAATAAGTCTTAATAGCTAAAACCCAACTAACTAACTGCCTAAAAGGAACTAGCTGCTATAAATAATACTATATAATAAAAAGGAATAGTATAGAGGGAATCTATCTAAAAGAGAAGAAAGTAATACTAATTAAGCAGTAATATTATTTCCTAGGTATTACTATTAATTATCTATTTTATTAAGAATGAAAAAAGGGACTAATTTTCTCTCTTTCTTCTTTAATAGAGAAAAGAATTCTATTAGAACTAACTAAAGGGCTTAGTATCTATTATAAAGAATCTAGATAGAGATAAAAGCAGCCTGATAATAGATTTTAAGGTTAGAAGTACCTTTAGCCTTAAAGGGATACTTGCTAATAATATAAGAATAAGAGTAAAGATTTATTAGAGGTTATAAGGCAGTGGAATAAAGTAATATAATTATAAAAGAAATATCCTAATAAAGGATATAAGGTTAAGGGGTATATAAAGATAAGAGGTAGATAGTATAAGATAGTATAAGATAGTGTATTAATAGTGTATTATATAGTGATAATATAAATTAATTCTGGAATTACCCAGAGGGTCTCAGCCTTTTTATAGACAATTTACTTAAAATCCAGCTGTTGTATTAAGACAATATATATACCATTGGAAAGCCTAAAATTCCAGCTTTCTTATGGTACTGCATTTGTCCTTATGGGTACTTTCCTTATTGAGTAATATTGATTCCAAATAGCGTATACTTTAAAATCAACTGATTTCAAAGCGCGGATAGATTAATAAGCCGATTCGGGCTGATTAGTCATACAGTATGAATATCAGTAATAATACTGTATTTTAGTATCTTCTTATAAGAATTTTTATAGGATTTTTAAGCTATATTTTAAAGCTTAAAGCTTAAAGCTTAATCTTATAAAGAAGTTATAAAGTTATATATTTATAGACTTTAACAAGATTAAAGATATCTATAGTATAGAAAGTTAATATATTCAGATTGGTAGCTTAGCTATTAAGAGGGAACTTTTAAGGACCTTTCTAATAACCTAAAGCTATATACCTATAAAGATATTTCTAATTACAGTTAGACTAATTATACTAAATATAATTAGTATAGACTCTATTTATATATTCTGGGACCGAAATATAGATATAGAAAGAAGTTAGAATATACTTATTAAAGTGGGTAGTTATTAAAAGGTAGCTGCAGATATAGCTATAATATATAACTGAATTAATAACCCTAATAAAGGCGATAATAAGAGCCTTAAGAAGGTATAGATAAAAGGGAAGAATAGTAAAAAAATACCCTTTAGAATAAGCTTATTCAGCTGGAATAAAAACCTACTGGAGAGAATAAGTAGCTAGTAGCTTTATTTTAGTAGTAATAGTTATATTATAAAAGGAAAGTTATTTAAGAAACTAAATAAAAAAGCCAGCTTAATTGCTACTAGAGGGAAATTGGATATTTAACTCAATATATATCAGCTGGCTCAGTTAATTAAGGGCCTGAAAACTATAAATCTAAATATAGAATATCTTTAAAATCTAAAAGATTATCTTATTAGATAACCTAAGCTAATAGAAGGAAGATAAGAAACCTTATTAATATAGAAGTTAAGTTAAGCTTTAATATAGAAAAAAAATAAAGAAGAAGTATATCTTAAGCCTTCTAGTAGGTACTAATTTAATATAAAAACTTAGTGGCCTTAATACTATATTTAACTAGATAGTAGATATTGGGGAGTTTCCCTTAAGAGAGACTAAAAAGAATAATAAGCTTATTTTAGAAAGAAGCTATTATAAGGTAGTATAACAGTTATAATAATAAGGAAAAAAAGGAAAGTCTGAGATTAAGTAATAAGGAAATCTTAATAATAGTAATATAGAAGAAAAAGAGGCTTTAAAGTATAAGAGACCTAACCTTAGAATTAAGTCGGTAGGGCTTTATTATAAGGTATAGAAATTATAAGAAGTAAGTATCTTTATTTACTATAACTTATAAAGGAAAAACAGTAAGAAGGTCTGAAAAATAATAATAGCTGCTACTATAATTTACTATTATAAAGAGAGCTAAGCCCCTATAGTATAAAGACCCTTAAATACTCAGTCTCTTAAAAATACCAATATATATATACTCTTCTTACACTCTAGCTGCTATAGAAATTAATGCTGTAACTTAAGCCTCTATACTATATTTCTTTTCTAATTAAGTTTAAACTTTAACTACTATCTTATTTATTATTTTTCTTTCTACTAACTGACTTTTAAATCTATTACTGCTCTATAAAGCTCTATATATAATAGCTACCTTTAATAAGGCTGTAAAGAAGAAAATGTAATTTTACTGCAGTATAAAGTTAGTAACTCTCTATAAAGAAACTATTTATAGAGAGGGAGGTAAAGGAAGCTTTTTTTACTATAATAAGAACCTTATAAAGATACCTCTAATTACTAGACTCTCTTAATAACTAACCTTTTATTCTTTTTAACTGGATTAAATCTATTAGAAAGATAAAAAAGCTAACTGCCCTAAGCTTAAAAGCTCTAGCTTAATTTAAAGCTAGATTAAGACTGTTAAACTATATTCTGATTTTAGTATGAAGGACTTTAAAGTATAGAAGGATTACTATATCGATCTTTAGAACCTATTAATTAAGCTTTAAGATAGTAAGATATTAACTAACTTTAATCTTATTACTTTTCTATAAATAATAACCTATAGAATAAGGGACCTTATAGCTGTTATATCTTATAGCCTAAATCTTAATATTTAAACTCTTAAGACTAATAAATAGAGAAGAAAGCTCTACTTATTTAAGATTCTAAAGGAGGGTATTCTAATTATAAAGAATTAACCTATATTAGGCTTTTAACCTATTTAAGAGACTATATTTAACTGTTACTACCTTATTAATATTACTAACTTTAAGAACTAGATATATTAAGTTGCTTATATCTGGAATACTATAAAGGCTTAATTTTTCCTTTTTAATACCCTAAATAACAGTAAGAAGGAATAATTTAGAGCTCTTAAAGTAGCCTAAAGAAAGATTATAACTCTTAATAGTATTCCCTATAATTTTACAGTCTTTAGTATACTAGCTTTAACTCAGTCTGGTAGATAGAAGTATAGTTATCTTATAGTCTTTCTTATAACTCTTACTATTTAAGAAATAGTTAGCCTGAATAAGTAATAGATAGCTAGAGGAATCCTAAGGTAGAGACTTACCTTTAATAATAAGAATAATAAGCCTAATAGAGTTTCTTTTAAGCTATAATTTTACAACTAAAAGCTGAATATCTTTAAGCTAAAGCCCCTTTTAAAGCTAAAGATAAAGGGGAAGGTAGCTAAGAAGAAGAAAGCTATAAAGGTTAGAGAGCCTATAGACCTAAACTTAAAATATATTAAAAGCTTTATTGGGTATACTATTATAGAGGAGCTTGGGGTCTAAGATTTAATATACAGTAAGAGTTAGAATAAGAGTAATTAGAAGATTATACTATTTTATAACTATATCTATTAGCTTATACCTGCCAACTAGAAACTTAGAATTATAAATCTCTATATTAATTTTAGTGGGTTTACCCTAATTAACTAAAAAGATCTTAAGGAAAAAAAGCTTTCTAACTTCTACTGACTTATCTAATATCTTACTGCTTTTTTTAGCTAGACTTTTTACTATACCTTAATATATCAGTCAGACTATTACCAAACTAAATTTACTATATCTAATAACCTAATTAAGATATTTACTAAGAGGGGATATAAGGTTTAGAAGAATATCTTTAAGCTGCCTGAAACTATAGAAGGAAGTATTATATCTCTAAATTTATCAGCCCTAAAGGAGATTACTATACCTATAACTATATCTATATTAGCCCCAGCTTCTATAAAAGTACCCTTTATTACTAAGTCTATTAAGCCTGTTAAAGCTATTATTAAGCCTACTAGAGTGCCTCTAGAAAGAAGATAGAGAAGCTATTATCTTTAATAGAAGGGGTTAAAACTATTAAGACTTTACTAAGAGTATTATTAATACTGCCCTCTATAAAGTTTAATAGGGCTATACTGGCTAGAATCTTTTTAGGATAATATAAGGGCTTAGAATTAAATATATTAATAAGAGATACTTATAAGGGGTCTGCTATAAGTAATATCTTAATAAGGGATACTGATAATAACTCTATTAATTTAAGAGATATCTTAATAAGGAATTCTTTATTTAGCCTACTTTCTTACTGCTAAGGGATATAAATCTATAGAACTCTAATAGTTTTTACTATTCAGTTTATTAAAGAGGCTACTTTCTATTATATTAATAATAATATTATTACTAAAGAGAGAAGGGATTTTACCAGTATTACTATTAGTAATACCGCTAAGAAGATAACTATTAATACTGACTTTATAAATCTTTTTTATATTTTAAATCAGCCTATATTATTTATACCTAAGTTAAAGACCTATATAATCTATATTCTAAAGGGTTTAATTTCCCTATCTTAATAGAATAACCTAATTAATACTGCCTATATAAATATTATCCTGCCTGCTATTATAAGAATTAGTTATAAAGAATACTACTAATAGTATAAGGCTTATAAGTAATAGCTTTCTATAGTGTTATTTAACTTTCTCTAACGGACTGAAGAGGTAGAAAATAGAAAGATATATTAAGGGGAGGTTTTTTATTACTGGAAGGAATTAGTCTTTAGAAGTATCTAATAAGATGTTTTTTTAATACTTACTGTATTTTTTTAGTTAGATTCTTAAAAGGGAAGGTAGTTTTATTATATATACTTCTAGCCTAATTAAGGATAATTATCAGACTGTAGGGGAGGGATATAACTGGCAATAAGAGACAATTAGGCTAGCTGGATACTAATAGGGATACCTAAGGAGGGTTCTAAATAAGGTTAAAAGGGAAGGTTAGAGACAGTATAGAGAGAGATATTAATTTTTACTTCTTTAGAGATTCTTTCTAAAAATTAAAGAGACTAAAAGAACTTAAGATAATTAGGGAGTCTATTAAATTGTTATCTTTATTTTTAAGAGATTTATTTAAGTCTATTTTAACTGTTACTACTTTTTTTATTTAACCTCTATTTTAGATATCCCTTAGATATCAGGCTGCTATAGATTCTATTAAAGTCTTACCAGTGGAATTTTCTGTAACTAACTTAAAATTCTACTTAATAAGATACTTCTCTATTAGGAGATATAAGCCTTAGATCTATTCGACCTTATATATATAGTTTGGTGCAGCTTTAGGCTAACTATTTAAGATGCCTATATAATAATTTTCTATATATCTCCCTTAGGATAAGTTAATAAGTTAGATGTTGTTTTTATCTCTTTCTGCTGCTAAAGTATACTGTATATAGTATAGCTAGATAGTTAGTTAGTTAGTCTATCTATCTATAATAGCACTTTTTTAAATTTAAATTTAAAAAGAGTAAATAGAGAGAGTCTAAAGGTAAGAGTATACTAAATATAGTATAGCTAGATAGTTAATTAGTTAATTTAAGCTTAAAGATAAGAGTATACTATATATAGTATAACTAAATAGTTAGTTAGTTAGTCTATCTATCTATAATAGCACTTTTTTAAACTTAAGTTTAAAAAGAGTAAATAAAAAGAGCCTAAAGATAAGAGTATACTAAGTATAATATAGCTAAATAGTTAGTCAGTTAGTTTAAGTCTAAAGGTAAGAGTATACTATATATAATATAGCTAGATAGTTAGTCAGTTAGTCTATTTATCTATAATAGTACTATTTTAAATTTAAGTTTAAAAAGAGTAAATAGAAAGAGTCTAAAGGTAAAAGTATACTAAGTATAATATAGCTAGATAGTTAATTAGTTAATTTAAGCCTAAAGGTAAAAGTATACTATATATAATATAGCTAGATAGTTAGTTAGTCTATCTATCTATTTATAACTATACTTTTTTAAACTTAAATTTAAAAAATATAAATAGAGAGTCTAAAGGTAAGAATATACTATATATAATATAGCTAAATAGTCTATTTAGTAGGTATAGCTAGTAAGAGTATACTGAGTATAATATAGCTAGATAGCCTATTAATTAGTCTATTTATTTATAACTGCACTTTTTAAATTTAAATTTAAAAAGAGTAAATAAAAAGAGCCTAAAGATAAAAGTATACTATATATAGTATAATTAAATAGTTAGTTAGTCTATTTAAGCCTAAAGATAAAAGTATACTATATATAGTATAGCTAAATAGTCTATCTATCTATTTAAGCCTAAAGGTAAAAGTATACTATATATAGTATAGCTAAATAGTTAATTAGTCTATTTAAGCCTAAAGGTAAAAATATACTATATATAGTATAGCTAAATAGTCTATCTATCTATTTAAGCCTAAAGGTAAAAATATACTATATATAATATAATTAAATAGTTAGTTAGTCTATTTATTTATAACTATACTTTTTAAATTTAAGTTTAAAAAGAATAAATAGAGAGAGTATAAAAATAAGAGTATACTATATATAGTATAGCTAGATAGTTAGTTAGTCTATTTAAGCCTAAAGGTAAAAGTATACTATATATAGTATAGTTAGATAGTTAGTTAGTCTATTTATCTATTTATAACTATACTTTTTTAAATTTAAATTTGAAAAATACAGATAGAAAGTCTAAAGGTAAAAGTATACTATATATAATATAGCTAGATAGTCTATTTAGTAGGTATAACTAGTAAGAGTATACTATATATAATATAGTTAAATAGTTAGTTAGTTTATTTATTTATAACTGTATTTTTTAAACTTAAATTTAAAAAATACAGATAGAAAGAGCCTAAAGATAAAAGTATACTATATATAGTATAGTTAGATAGTAGTCTATCTATCTATCTATCTATCTATCTATTTATAACTGCCTTTTTTAAACTTAAGTTTAAAAAATATAAATAAAGAGCCTAAAGGTAAGCTGGCTATATTAAGAGACTTAAAGTTAGAAGTTTCTAGCTAGAGGTTCCTCTTAAGTTACTATTAGCTACTAGCTTTTTAAATCTAAATTTAAAATAATAGATAGAGAGTCTTCTTTATATTAAAGTTAGAAGTCTCTTTAGAAAATAGTAAAGGTAAATATCTTACTATTTTTCAGTAGAAAGCTATTAAGTAAATTTAAGGATTTTATATAAAGCTCTTTTTATAATACTCTAATTAGATATTAAAAATAGATAGGTTATATATAGGTATTTATTTTTTATTCTATATATCTATTCTTTTAAATTCAGTCTTATTATAATAATATTAAGTTTTTTATATTTAGTCTTATTATAATATAATTATAATAATTAGTAATACTAAATAATATTTATACTTAAAGTTAAGTAGAAAATAAAGATTCTACTAAATAGACTTAGTTTTATAGTAAGTAGATAATTTATATATTAGGTATTTTTAATAGTTCTTTATTATAGTATTAAGTAGTTCTTAAAGTTAAATAGAAAATAGAGCTTTTAGTAATAAGCTTATTATTACTATAGATAGATAATCTATTTATTAGGTATCTTTAAAAAGTTTCTTTATAATAGTATAAAGTAATTTTTAAAAAGTTAAATAGAATTAAACTTATAAGAAAATAGAGATTCTACTTATATAATTTAATATTTTATATCTAAATATAAAATATAGCTATTATATTATACAGTATTAAAATAAAATAAGTAATAAATTATAGAGTATTAAATAAATCTATAAGAAGAAAATAGAAATTCTATTTAATTTAGCCTAATATATTAACCTTTAGTATAAAGTATAGCTACTATATTATATAATATCAGAAGGAAATAGATAATATATTATAGAGTATTTAACTTATTAAATTAAGTTAACTAAAAGAGTATTAATAATCTTCTTAAGGTACTTAAAGTAGTAAAAAGAATAATAAGAAATTAACAGACTTAAAAACTCTTATAATTTATACTTCTATTTCTTAGAATACTTAATATTTTATATTTCAATATTAAGTATAGCTATTATATTATATAATACTAAAATAAAATAGATAATAGGTTATAAAGAGTATTAAATAGATCTATCTATAAATTATAAATAAAGTTTTCAAAGACTTAATTTATATTCCTATAATAAAGAAAACTGCACTATAATTATAAAGAGTAAACTTAATTTAAAAAGTAGAATATAGACTTAATTTAGGTTTTAAGCAGTAAAATAGATAAAACCAGTATATATTAAAAGGTAAAAGGTAGAAAAATTAGGATATTTAATAATAAGATTATATTATTTTAATTATATTATTATAACTAAATTTAAATTTAGATAGAATTTATTAATATAGTTTAATATAAAGAGTTATAATATAAATATTTAGAGTTAAAAGTAGAGAGTTATAATAGAAATTTAATCTGCCTATAGCCTAAAGGTTAATATAGTAACCTAATAACCTAATAAAAGTAATATATCAGACAGTATAATAAAATAATAATATACCTATAGTCTAGCTATTAATATTACTATTACTATTACCAAAATAAAACTATTTATTTATTTACCTAAATACCTATTTATTATATATAAACTATACTAAATAGCTATTATATTTAATAAGGTAGTTTAATATATAAAAGTATAGTATATAGTAGATAATAAAGCTAAATACATTTATAATATTATTAAAGCTATCCTTAGAATTATCTATAACTAAAAAGAATTAAAGTAATAATTAGTACTACCTCTAACTATAGCTTTAATTCTATAAATAGTACTATTTAAGCTAAATAGATTAGGATATAAAAAGTATCTATATATAGTCTGCTAGTTATAAGATATTTAATAATATTACCAGATTTAATATAAATAGATTAACTATTAAATATACAGTTAGTATATTAAAAAGTCTATAGCAGCTAACTTAGCTATACTATAGAGAATAAAAGTATAGTATTAGTATTTTTTCCGGAATTAAATAGCTAGCAGTTAATTTAAGGTTAGTTAGAGTATACTATTAAATAGTAAAGAGAACAGCTAGAATAATACTAACTATAAAGCTAAGTTTATTAGGTATATTCAGTAAGAGGATAAAAATATATTTAAAAGTAAGGCTAATACTTAAGTTTAAGATATTAATAATAAGTAGAAGGTATAGTAATAATTAAAATAATATAGATAGCCCTAATATTTAGTTAGTATTAATAAAATATAGTTATAGAAGGAGGTATTATAGCTAATTAGTAAGAATAAGCTGGTATTATAGAAAATATAGAAGATTTTTAAATATATATTAGATAATATATATATAGCTACTAGCTATTACAGTTTTAATATAGCTAAGTTATTTAAAATTAAGTAAAAAGAGATTAATATTAAGCTTAATAAGCTATTTAAAGAGATTATAAAGCTAGATATATAAATATAGTATAAGGGGTATTAGCAGACTATAATATATATTTAAAGAAGGTTATAGTTATTAGATATAAAATAGAATAGCAGTAATAATAGTAATAATAGCAATAATAATATAGAGTATAGTATTAATAAGAATATCTATAAGAATGCTTATAGCAGTATAAATATAGGAAATTAAAAGCCCTAAAGTAGGTATAAAAAAAAATAGCTGCTATACTATATAATAATATAATAAGATAAAATATAGACTTAATTTTATATAGAAGTTAAGTAGGTTATATTCAGATCTAATACTATTAGTTAGTATATTAAGAAATAATTAAAGTAGTATTATATAGATACTATTATATAGATATTTAACTATCTATTAAAGAATAAATAGTATTATAAGAGTATTATTATTAGTATATTAGCTATAATAAAATTAGATTTAAATAGTAGGTAGATCCCTATAGTAAATTATATATAAGTATATTTAGCTGTTATTAAGGTAGCTTAATATTTAGTATTATACCAGTCTATATTAAAATAGCAGAAATAAGTTATATAGTTATAGTAGATAATAGGTAAATAGAAAGTAAAGAAAAAAGCCAATAGATTATTCTATATTATTTAAGATAAGATATAGCAGTTTATAATATAGATATCTAGTACTAAAAATATAAAGCTAACACTAATAGATTAAATTATTAATATATATTTATACAGATTAAAAATCTAATTTATAACCCCAGATAAAAAGATAATTAATTAGTAAGAATATAAGATTATATATAAATATATATAATTAGGAATAGATATATTATCCAATATATTATATAATATATTATAGAAGGTACAGTATATATTAGCAGTATTAATAATAATAAATATAGTAGTAACTAGAATTAGAGGGTATATAGAGTTAAAATTCTAATAAAAAATAATACTATAGATTCTATAGTTATAAATTAAGAATTAATACAGTAAGAATAAGTTAGAATATTTATTTTTATACTATAAGGCTAACTAATAGTAGGTTAAGCTGGATAAAAATTAGGTTATTAAATAGTTATCTATATCTTGTTACGACCCGTGCCGCGTAGACGCCTGGCGTCACGTGCACCCCACAAATTTCCCCCAATCAAATACACCTCACTGCGGCTCACGCCGTACTAAAGGACTCACCCGTGAGCCTCTACGGCTCACGCGTGAGCCTCTCCGGCTCACCTGCGATTCCAAGGCTCACCGCCGTGAGCCTCACCTATCATTCTAGTATATAGACACACGTTCATTAGCACTTTCCTAGACTCTTAGCTACCTCAGCTATCAATACAACTTGGTTACCTCAATCACCTTGACTCGCTACGCATCACTGTGCTTGACTATTACCAGACGTAACATTTACCCAGTAAGTGACGCCCTAACCGATCTGCTAACATAAACCTACGGTTTATCCACCAGCAACCCGTCTCTCGCCTACCCTATACCACGTATACGGCAGTCCAGAGAACACGACCGTTACACGTTGATAGCTCTTGTTCAGAACGGTTACTCGCGTCAACCATTGAGCAATATCTCGTACTGTCAAGATGTCCGGAACCAACCGAACTCCCGCTACCCCAAGCAACGCACCTGCGCCACCAGCTTACACGGCTCCGGCAAACAATGCCAACATGGCTGCCGAAGTTGAACAGCTGCGCAACCTGGTCCGCACTCTGCAGCAGCAAGTGCAGAACGCACCAGCACCGGTCGCCGGAAACAACGAACGCGACCCAGGGGAAGTGATGAAACCACCGCTACCAGAGAAATTCGACGGGACGCCCAGCGACGTCGTACCCTTCATCACCAGGATGAAAGGACACTTCCAATGGTACCCACGACGGTTGGCATCCGCGGAATCACGACTGCTGTTCACAAGCAATCTGATGTCCGGTGACGCCAAGAACTGGTTCGAACCCATCCTCAAAGATTTCCTCGACAACGACGAGGCCGACCAGGACCAAGACACGGTCAACCTATTCGCGGATTGGGAGAACTTCGAAGTAGCCCTCAAAGACACGTTCGGAATGGTCAACGAAGAAAGGCAGGCAGCCGCAAAAATTCACACGCTCAAACAAATCCGATCTGCTGCCGCCTACGCCATCGCACTCCGACGAGTCGCCTCCAAGTTGGACTGGGAGGATGAGGTACTCATGGAAATATTCTACCAGGGACTGAAGGACGAGGTCAAAGACGAGCTCTACAAAGCTGACCGACCCGACACCCTCACGGAATACATCACCATGGCCGTCAAAATCGACGAACGACAGTACGAAAGACGCAGGGAGAAGGCTGCGACACGCCAGAGAGGTCGAGACACTCCGTACAATCCCTACTATCCCAACCAGCGAGGGAACGGTGGAGGACAGAGAGGTGGCCGACAGGGCAACTCTCGCGGAAACACCTCTTGGGGAACGCACGCCGGACCCATGGAACTCGGAGCTGCACAGAGGCAGCCTCGAGACAAGAAGGATGTCACATGCTACAACTGCGACAAAAAGGGACACTTCGCACGAGAATGCCGCAAGCCCAAACGGGAACGACAATTCCAACCTGTGCCCACGGGACAACGGTCACTGAACACCATCCAGAGGCAGGAGGAACCCGAAACAGCGGTACGAACGCGAACCATCGCCATGACACGAGGCGCATACGACCACACTGGCACGAATTGCCCAGTGTACCTACCCAGCCTAGAGCGATACTTGTCCAAAGAAGAAGCAGAAGCACCCCACCCGGAGGAACCTACCTCGAAACTCAACCAGAGGAGGAAACCGGAGGAGTGGACACCAGTGCCGGAACCCCCGACCATTCAACCACTGGCAGTCAGGCCTAGGACCATTGCCATGGTACGACGGGAGAAACAGCCAGAAACCTATCGAAGAGGAACACTGGAAGTACCGGACACCCAGAACGACATCCCCGACAGACAGCTGGACGACTATGACATCAGGAACGAATACCCTGACCCCAGCGACGAAGAAAGACTGGACCCCTACGCAGAAGAACGCGTACCCAGCACCCCCGAAGAAACAAGCCAATCGGCAACAGAAAAGCCATGGTGGGACAAAGCCACGCTCGATGAGCAAGGCAACCGACAATGGGAAAACAAGGGAGCAATGCACCAACAACTCATGAGGGAACAACAAAACGCCAAACAACATGAACCCATCTACCTTCATGCAATGACAAGATATGAAGCAAGAGACTGCACGGTGGAACCCAGAGGAGAGTTCAGGGACAACCCTATTCTCCACCCCAGTGTGGAAGGACACGACCAGATCTCATGGATCTCGTGCTACTACCCACGATGCCACCACCACTTGAAGGACAAATGGACTCACAACTGTTACCCCCTGAGACTACCAGGAATCCCCATCACTCAACCACACATGAAGAACGACACGGAGTACTACGAAAACACCAATGGTTACCCGAAGTACCGCGTCACAATCCTAGAGGCCAAAATCACCAGATTCCCGCAACAGTGCGTAAGAGGATCACAGGACCCTCAGGATTGCCAACACCAGGAATGCCGAATCCACATGAAAACCAAGGTACATCTTTGGCACCAAGCACGGGAAGAACGAAGACATTTCCCGCAAGGACGAAAATACTTCCAACCAGGAGAATCCGGACACGACGGATCATCCGACGACGACACTCAGCGAAAGGAAATAGAAAACTGGCTCGGGATGACCAGGGAAGAAAAACCTACACCCGACCAACGAAACGAAACTACCGCAACGTCAAGCAGACAGGAAATAAAGGAGGAACACAAGACAAAGAAAAGTTCTCTCCATGCACGAAGAACAAAGAAAAAACACACACCTGTCCCCATGCCCAACGACGTTTGCGAAGAAACATTTGCAATGGATTGCAGCAACAGAGATTGCGCAGAACACAGCCAAGAAAAAAGGACCATCTACGAACGAATGCGCAGAATGCACGAAGATGGATTCAACTTTCCACGAAGAACCGGCGGACAGGCCGAAGACCGAGAATGGTATGAGGTGGTTCGAACACAGACAAAAAACCACACTCGCCCTCTGTAATGGAGCAACAGATGGGCCAAGAGCTAGGAGAAGCGGAACTCCCAGTAAGAGCTCTACGTGCTACAGGAAGCACACGAACGGATTGCTTGGAAATCCAGGTACGAATCAAGGGACGCTGGTACACCGCGCTGGTAGACAGCGGTGCAGAACTCAACTACCTTCACCCGAGAGTGGTGAACGAGTTGGAGCTACCATGGAGGAACAAATCGAACCCGTACCGAGTGCAGAACCTCGAAGGAACGAGTTTCAGTTACGACAACGGACGCATCACCAGGGAGATTGATCACCTCAAAGTTTTTGTGAACGAACGCAACGAAGGTATCTCTTTTGATATCATTCCCTCGGCACAACACGATTTGGTTCTAGGCTATCCATGGCTGCAACGAGTGAACCCACTGATCAATTGGAGGACTGGCCAAATGACCTTCGACGATGTCGACGATCATTCCTCCTATGAACAGGATTCAGACGACGACACGAGATCTCAAACTTCGACTGGCAACGGCACCAGCGAAGCAACGCGCGACGACACGACAGATACTTCGCCACCCCGAGGCACCAGACACAAACACCGCAACGCCCACACACACAAGACACGCCGCACCATCGCACGAGTACGAGCACAATTCACAAAGCTCGACGAAGAACTGAAAGAAATGAAGAAAGCAAAGGAGGCAGACGACAGACTCAAGAACGTACCCCTTGCTTATCGAATCTACGAGAAGCTGTTTGCCGAAGAAACGGAAACAGGCCTACCACAGCACGGTCAATGGGACCATGAGATAGTGCTGAAAGACGGGACTACAGCCAAGTTCTACAAAATTTACAACCTCAACGAAGTTCAACTCCATACGTTGAAAGAATACCTCGAAGACATGTTGAAAAAGGGATTCATCAGGATATCGAAGTCCTCCGCAGGATACCCAGTCATGTTCGTCCCAAAGAAAAACGGAAAACTGCGATTAGTTGTGGATTACCGACAGCTCAACGACATCACCATCAAGGACCGAACACCATTGCCACTCATCAACGAACTGAAGGATCGACTGCATGGCAAAAAGTGGTTCACGGCCCTCGACCTCAAAGGAGCTTACAACCTCATCCGCATCAAACCAGGAGACGAATGGAAGACTGCTTTCCGCACGAAATACGGACTTTTCGAATACCTAGTTATGCCCTTTGGACTCACCAACGCACCGGCGACCTTCCAACGGATGATCACCAATGTGCTACGGGAACACCTCGACGTCTTCGTTGTATGTTACCTTGACGACATCCTCATCTTCTCCGACACGGAAGAAGAACACACGGAACACGTCCACGCGGTACTCAAGAAACTACAGGACGCGAACCTCCTCGTTGAACCGGAGAAGAGCAAGTTCCACACGGACGAAGTGGACTTCCTTGGACACACCATCCGTCCAAATGAGATCCGCATGGATCGCAAGAAAATCGAAGCTGTCAAAGATTGGCCGAAACCCGAAAACGTCAAGGAAGTACAGAGCTTCCTGGGATTCGCCAACTACTACCGAAAGTTCATTCGCGATTTCGGAAGTATCGGACACGCCCTCACAGAACTCACGAAGAAAGGAGTGGATTTCAGATGGGACACCAAGGCGCAAAAGGCTTTTAACGACATCAAAAAGGCAATTCTCAGCGAACCAGTCTTAGTCATGTTCGACCCCGACAAAGAAGTTGAGCTGGAGACAGACTCCTCTAATTTTGGTCTGGGATCCCAAATAGGACAGAGAGACATCAACGGGAAGTTGCACCCAATCGCCTTCTACTCGCACAAACTCCACGGAGCGGAGCTCAACTACCCCATCTACGACAAAGAATTCCTCGCAATAGTCAACTCATTCAAAGAATTCCGACACTACCTCTTAGGGAGCAAGCATAAGATCAAGGTCTACACCGACCACAAGAACATCTCACACTTTGCAACCACTCAAGAGCTCAGTGGCAGGCAACTTCGCTACGCGGAATACCTATCGGAATTTGACTATGTCATCATCCACAAGAAAGGATCGGAAAATGGCAGAGCAGACGCCATCAGCCGACGACCCGACTTCGACACCGGCATCACTAAGGAAAACGAACAACTCCTTGAGCTGACCCCGGAAGGACATCTCAAACAGAGATACATCGCCAACATCCACAAGTACAAGGAAAAATGGCACGACATGAACGAAATGCCCAGCAAGAAATGGCAGACGAAGATCCGCAAGGAACACTCATTCTACGACAACAACGATGAAGTGTTTCCTAACGAATTCGACTACGACTGTGGGATACCAACGTACCACAAACAAGTATTCATACCTCGGAGACTAGTACCTAGTTTTCTGAAGGACAGAATGGAATGCTACCAAAGCAAGGGGCTCACAAAAAGCCAAGCCCACGAAAGATTCCATCGCAACTACATGATACCCAAAAACGACGACTACCCACGGACAGCATGCCCAGAGTGCAACAAGAAACTCGGAATAGCACACGAAGACCTGCTAGAAACCCCAAACGAAGAATGGCGAAACAAGATACGACGGTACCATCGTCACGAGAATAACAACGACGCCATCCACCCCCACGAGTATGACTACCAGCATGGAATACCTACCCACGAGAAACGAGCCTTCATACCCCCAGAATGCATGCCTGAATTCGGCCAGGAACGCATAAAGGACTACCAGAAACAAGGACTCACACTCAACCAAGCACACACTAGGTTTCATTGGAGATTCATCACCAACCCAGCAGACTTTGGACGATGCGACATCTGTGAAGAAAGAGAAATGGGACCCCAACAGCCCCCAGAACCGGCGAAGAAAGTACGATTCGTCGATGAGCTCGACAGAAGAACGCTCGCAGCGACACACACGGTGGAACCAGACAACCCACTACTAAAAGAAATCCAGGGGTACAACGACGCACTACCTGAGGAAGAACGAACGGAACGATTGCAGGTTCCCGAAGAACTGCAACAACAACTAGTACAGGACGTTCATGAACATCCCGTACACGGACACCAGGGTATCAACGGAACCCTTGAGAGGCTCAGGACAACATACTCATTCCCCCGAATGAAGAAAGCCGTCTCAGACACCATCAAAGGATGTGATTTGTGCAAAAAGTCAAAATCACCACGACACAAGCCTTATGGACAGTTACAACCACTACCAGTAGCACAACGGCCTTGGGAATCCATCACCATGGACCACATCACCAAGCTCCCGCTATCTGAAGACCCGACAACCGGAGTACTCTACGACAGCATATTCGTCATCGTGGATAGGCTTACGAAGTTCTCATACTTCCTACCCTACCAAGAGTCTACCGACGCAGAACAACTTTCTTATGTATTCTTAAGAAACATCGTCAGCATACACGGATTGCCAATGGAGATTGTCTCCGACAGAGGAACAACATTCGCATCCAAGTTCTGGCAAGGACTGATGGCCCAAATGGGATTGAACCACAAGCTCACGACAGCTTGGAGACCACAAGTGGATGGACAAACGGAAAGACTCAACCAAATAGTCGAACAGTACCTACGGTGCTACGTCAACTATGAGCAAGACAACTGGGTCCAGAAGCTACCTACGGCGCAACTGGCCTACAACACATCCACCTCAGGAACAACGAAGCTCACACCAGCTTACGCCAACTTCGGATTCACCCCCGACGCCTACAGATCATCACGAGAAGGACCCTTGAACGCTAAGGCAATCCTCAACACCGACCAGCTACGACAGCTACACGAAGAAATGAAGACGGAACTGGAGTTCGTCAGAAAACAAATGAAAAAATATTACGACAGGAAAAGATTGAAAGGACCAATCTTCCAGAGAGGAGACATGGTTTACCTCGCAACAAAAAACATCAAGACAAAAAGGCCGAACAACAAATTGGACTTCAAATTCATCGGACCTTACAAAATTTTGGAAAAAATCTCAGAAAACAACTACAAACTGGACTTACCACCAAAGGTCAAGCTCCATCCAATCGTTCACATTTCATTACTCGAATCAGCAGCAGACACCATTCACGTCAAAACATGGGACAACAATCAAGAAACGGAAGTCGAGAATGACCAGGAATTCACGGTCAAAACAATCCTCGACATGAAAAGAGAAAACAACAAAACGAAATATCTTGTGAGATGGGAAGACTGCGACCCCTCAGAAGATACATGGGAACCCTACGAACACCTCACGCATTGTCAAGCCAAACTAAAGGACTTCCTCAAACGAAGAAGTACCCCAGGAAATATGCATTGGGACAGATTCTAGGACCTCAACCATGCGCAACGCCTTCCGAAGAACCTTCACCAATAACGCCAGACGAGAAGTCAAACGAAGAACCTACGGCGTTCCAGTCAATAAGGTCCGTCACCAGGACGGACTGCGCAGAAACCACCGCCTCCGACTCTAACCGTTCGGTCTCGTCCAACTCGTCCATGGACGCGAGACCACGATTTAACATCTGAGTACCCTTCTCGACCAACTGTCGCTTCTGGCGACGAAGTCGCATCAAACGAGAAAGACGCTCGTTCAGTTGTTGTTGTAGCTGGATCAGTTCCTCCTCGGTAGCCTCCTCGGCAGCTTCCAGACGCTGTTTTTCGAGCGCCAGACGATCCGCTACACCACAAATCAGAACGAACAAAACCCCAGGACAACCCGGAACAGCCTCACCTGCCACCAGGGAGATGCCCTGACCGTCGCAAGGGCGACCACGACGCGTGCACTCGGCACACTTCGAGTGGCCCTCCTTCATTACGCACTTCAAGTTCCGCGGCGAACAGTAGGAACAAGGCATGACGACGAAACCCGTAGTAGCAATCAAGACTGCCTGCGCTTTTCGGTTTCTCGTGGATTTAGCTGTAGACATGTCGTCAGCAAACCATGAGGGGAATACAGGACTAAGTGCGAACGCACGAAGGAAATTTGAAACAGGCCTGGTAGCTGGCCTTGGGGACAAGGACCAACGGAGGGGAGACATCGTGTTACGACCCGTGCCGCGTAGACGCCTGGCGTCACGTGCACCCCACAAATTTCCCCCAATCAAATACACCTCACTGCGGCTCACGCCGTACTAAAGGACTCACCCGTGAGCCTCTACGGCTCACGCGTGAGCCTCTCCGGCTCACCTGCGATTCCAAGGCTCACCGCCGTGAGCCTCACCTATCATTCTAGTATATAGACACACGTTCATTAGCACTTTCCTAGACTCTTAGCTACCTCAGCTATCAATACAACTTGGTTACCTCAATCACCTTGACTCGCTACGCATCACTGTGCTTGACTATTACCAGACGTAACATTTACCCAGTAAGTGACGCCCTAACCGATCTGCTAACATAAACCTACGGTTTATCCACCAGCAACCCGTCTCTCGCCTACCCTATACCACGTATACGGCAGTCCAGAGAACACGACCGTTACATATCTGCTAAAAGGTAAGAAGAGTAATTACTGAATTTATTAGATAAGTAGTACCTATATTAAAATAGAGTATTATACAGTTATAGCTAAGCTATTAAGTAATTCTAAAAGTAAATATAGATAATAATATATATATTAGGCAGTTAGCTAGTATAGACTCTAAAGGTATTAAGATTATAGATATAGAATATAATAAATAGAGGGGTATATAATATTTTTATCTATAAGAATATAGTATATTTTATTATTATATACTATAAGAGGTTCTAAAAGTCCAGAAAGATTAAAATAATCTATTAATATTTACTGTATAAAGTAGGTAAGTTATTAGTATAGTATATATAGTTAGTATTACTATTTTAGTAGAATATATAGAGAAAAATAAAGTAGAAAAAAAGGAGGAGTATATTTTTATAGGCTAATAAGGTAGTAGAAGAGAATAGAATAAAAAAGAAGAAGATAAAGAAGGTATCTAACAGTTTTAAGAGGTAGAAGAAAAAGGATAAATAGTAAAGAAAATAGAAAAAAAAAGAGTTAAAAGGTAAAAATAAAGAGAGTAATAGCAATAATAATAATAAATAGCAGAAGGAGGAGGTTATATTTATAAAGTAGTTCTATAAGTTTAAATAGATAAGTAATTAGATATATAGAGTATTATAATAATATAATATACAGTTTTCCAGCTAAAAGTTAAATATTAATATATAAAGGTATATTACTATTAGTATTAGTAATTAATATTTTAATAAGATATTTAATAATAGTAATAGTAATAGTAATAATAAGTTAGAAGAAGATAAAGATAGTAATTTAATAGATAGTATTTATAATTTATAAGCTGAATATAAATTATATATAGCTGGGTTAATATATATCTAATTATTTAACTAGAGTAAGTTAGATATAATATACAGCTAAAAGTAATTCTATAAGATTAGTATATAATAGTATTAATTTTTTAGGTTTAAAGTAAAGAATTAATTAAATTAAAAGATAGAGAGTAGTACTAATAGTAAGTAAGTTCAGACTGTATTTAACACTAAATAGAAGAATATATAATAGAAGTAAATTAAAAGGTTATATTATATTAATATATAGAGCTAGTTAAAGTAGATAATAGAATCTATAGTAAAGTTTTAAAAGTTATAGGAGCCTATAATTTAAACTGTAATATATAGTAAGTAGTTTATTATTTAAATTATCCCTACTAAAGGCAGTAAGAATTTAATATTTATATTGCCAGTATTTTATATACTAAATAAGGTAATAATTATAGTAATACTATTAGTAGTATTAAAGAATAATATAGATATATAGTATATTAAAATAGATATTAATATATATATATAGATAAGCTGGAGGGTCTAATAAGCAGTATTATTAATATTTATAATACCTAAAGTTACTATTAGTAAGAGGTTTTAGATATTTATTAAGTATATATATAGATAGTAAAAGTTAGACTGAATTATATTAGATGAATATTATATAGTATTATAGTATATTAAGATATTCTAACTGTATATAGGCCGGTTAGAGCTAATATTATAGGATTTTAAAGTAATAGTAGTATATTTAACAGCTATATTAAAGCTAATATAAAGAAGGTATTATTTAAGGAATTAAGATTTATACCAAATTAAATATAGATATTCTAAAAGCCTATAATATAGCTGAACATTTAGTATAGAGTAGATATAGTAAAAGATAAGAAATATTAGATAAGCTAGATAAAGAGGGATAAAGTTAAGATTAAAGTTAACTAAAAAGAAGAAAAAGAAAAAGAAAAAGATAATATAGTAGTAAAGTGGGTATATAAAATTATATATATATAGATAGCAGTATACTAATAGAATAAGATAATTATATACAGTAGGATAATTAAGTAGGTAGAGTAAATTGCTAGTATATTAAGTTATTTAGTATATTAATAAGGAGTAAGAAATATAAATAAAAAGATATAGTAGATAGAGGTATAAAGAAATAGTAAGAAAGATAAAGCTAAATAGATTATAGCTATTAATATATTAGGAATAGATATTAATAACCTATATATATAGATAGTTATCTATACTGGTATTTTATAGCAGTTAGTAGATATTATATAGAAAAGCAGATAAGAAAGTTAAAATAGGCAGAAAAGTAAGTTTATAGTAGTAATATAAAGGTTATAGTTAATATAGCAGCAGCAGCAAAAAGATAAAAAGAAGAAGAATATAAAATAGAGAAATAAAAAGTAGAGAAAAAAGAAGTAGGAAAAGTAAAAGGATAAATAGCAAGGGTTAGGGTTAGAATTAGGGTGAATTTGCTATTCTAAGCTATCTTGCTAGTCTATTTTACCCTAGTTATAAAGAAATTACACACAGTTTTACTATAGGAAAGAGAGTAGAGAGATAGAGGAAAAGTAGGAAAGCTGGAAAAGAGGTAGGAAGAGAAAAGAGATAGAAGGAAATAGTAGATAGAAGAATAGAAAAGGGAAATAAAGAGGGAAAAGAATAAATAGAAAGAGAGATATAAGAGAGAATA